>OX375771.1:5000-1271716 GCA_947359385.1 Chesias legatella
TTAAAGGCATTGGCGATGTCTAAAGACACCGCCAAGACCACTCCTCCCCGTGCGACCTCCCTCTCGGCCAGGGCCTTCACCTGCGCAATAGCGTCCATGGTGGATCTGCCCCGCCGGAATCCAAACTGATTGTCCGACAGATTAGGTCCTATGCGATCGAGGTGCTCAGTAAGGCGAGTTGCAATAACGCGCTCAAAAAGCTTACTCGCCTCGCCGAGCAGCACTATCGGACGATAGGCCGATGGAGAATCTGCCGGACGTCCATCCTTCTTTAGGAGGACCACTTTGCCCACCTTCCACTCACTGGGGAACCTCTGCTCCTTCAAACAGGCCGTAAGAAAGGCCCTAAATCGAGGCTCAAGGCCATTATTCAGCGCGTGGACCCACACTCGACCTGGAATCCCATCAGGTCCGGGGGCCGTGTTTTTGGCCTTAAGCCGCAACAGAGCAGCCCCCAGTTCCCCCGCCGATACCTCCGGGATTTCTCCAGCCTCTTCCACCGCTACCGATGACCTTAACATTAAAGGTGCCACTTGGTCGCCTCTAGAGGGGAACAGCGCCTCAAGCACCCTCTCCAGCAAGTTCAATTCCATATTGGAGGTGAGTGGAGGGGTCCAGGGGCGGAGCTTGTTCATGACGAGTTTGTACGGCCGACCCCAAGGGTCCTCGTCCAGCGTCGCCAAAAGCTCCTCCCAAGCCCTCTCCTTCGCCTCACCAATCGCCTTTCTCAGGGCTTTTTTGGCGTCTTGATACGTGGTGTACAGTAGCCTTTCCTCGTCCTCATCACGTTGGCTGAGTCTACGGCGCCGGAACCTCGTATATCTACGTCTTGTGGTCACGCAGACTGCACGGAGACGTCCGAGTTCTTCTGACCACCAGTACACCTGTGGTAGGGGCGGCAGCTTCTTCACCCTTGGCATCGAAACGTCACAGATATGCGACACGGCTTCCCGAAACCATTCTGCCTCAGGCTCAACACCCACAACTTCCGGCGCGGGGGTCCAGCTCTCGACTAGAGACGCCTCGACTAACGCTTCTTTGTCCATCTGTTTCAGCGCCCATCGTGGCCCAACCTCCGCTGCAATTCGACTTGGCCTCCTCGGGTTCGTCAAGAGAATGGGGACATCGAACCGGATATACCGATGATCGGACAGAGTCACCTCATCCTCCAAAACTACCCAGTTTTGAATACGCCGCGTTAGAGTGGGGCTTGCAAACGTGATATCCACAATAGATCCACCCTGCATCCGCACGCACGTATTTGCTGAACCACGATTTACTACTTCCAGCCCATTGGCCGCAAGCCATTCCTCCACTACTTCTCCTCTGCTGTCCGTAGCGGGAGATCCCCACACCGTGGATTTGGCGTTGAGATCTCCAGCTACCACAATCTGATAAGGACGACACCATGCAATGACGGAGTCCACTTCTGCCAAAAAACTCTCAAATTCAGCGAGCGTTCGATTTGGCGAGAAGTATACTCCGACAACCATCAGCTCGCCACACAGAGCTGCGATGACTCCTCGGCCTTTAGAGGACTTCCTCATTGGGAAGTTTCCATTCCTAGTGTTGGTCACTATTGCTACCACACCGTCCTGATCGCCAGCCCAGTCATCCCGGGAGGGAACCAGGTACGGTTCCGTCACTACTGTGATGTTTATACACCACTGCGCCACGCTCTGGAGTAAGAGATCCTGAGCCCTGGCACAGTGGTTGATATTCGCCTGTAGAAATTTAGCGGCCATCACTGATCACCGGATGTCATCTCTACCTCCACTGTCCCGTTCGGTGGGTGGGTCTGCCGCAAATCTGCGTTTGACGGTTTCCCTCGTCTGTCCATCCTTTGGCTGGGTGCCGAACATTTTTTGCTCCCCAGCCGATGATTAGCCTCTTTCCCCGACTCGGCACATAACGTGCAGTGGGGCTTGGCTTCACACTCTACAGCACGGTGACCGAGTTGGCCACATCTGTAACACTGTTGGCCACGGTCAACCGTAGCTGTGCACCGTGCCTTCACGTGCCCAGCTTGTAGGCAACGGAAGCAACGCATCTCCCTTGGAGGTAGCAACTTTGCCCCGGCTGAGACCCAGCCGACCAGCAGTCTTCCATCCACTACTTTTGTGGCAGCTGCAACTGGGCAGCTGACCCACACAGCATACAAGCCGGACCTTTCCTGCCGCATCGTCCCCACCTTAACTTGTTCAGCGGGGCAATCTCCTTTCTTGGATATTGCAGCTGCTACCTCCACACCTGTGACCGAGTCATCTAACCCCGTCACCATTACTTCAGCGCACTTAACAGGTCTGGAAACCGTAATTTCGCCGCCGTCACCATACACTTCTTTCAGTTTCTGGGCCAAAAGATCCGCTTTCTCTCCACTAGTGGCTCCAGAAACCTCTAAAATCGTGGCTCCTGTAGCCGCCCGCCGGAATCGGACAGCATCTATCTCCAAAGTGCGGAGGTCCAACCTTTGCTTAGCCTCAGCTATGGCTTTGGCATAGGTGACGCCTTTCTCCATAGCTGCAGGGTGGACCGTCACGACAACTGCTGCTGAATTTGGAGCCCTCAGCTTGGGGCGAGACACGCTCTTCTTCGCCGGTTTGGACGCGACGCGGTCCGTCCTGGACCTATTCTGTCGCTGGGGCTTTGGGACTGATTTTCCCGCAGCTTCCTTGCCTTTGCCACCACGCTTTGTCACCGTCACCCAGCTCTCCTCCATGCTTGATGGGGCCGGAGGTAGCGGCCGAGACTCAGGCTGTGGTGCTAATGGCACGGCTCCCTTTTTTCCCTTCTTTTTCTTTCTTTTGTCTTTTGGGGCCGCAGGTGCTGCACGCGCGTGACTGGGCCCAACAAATACATCTCTTGATGTCCCTGGCTGCGGCTCCAGTTCGATGGACGCCAAAGCCTTCCTCCTATCCGCAGCAAGCGGGGGACGAATTCGCTTTTCAGGCAGAAGTCTGCCTTCAAGCGCCTCCATCCTTGCGTTCACCATGTCGCCCACTTGCATCATGATGGCACGCGTCACATCCTCGTTATGAGACCCCTCCGGTACCTTCTCCCTCACAACCGATGCTGGAATGCGAGGTGCGGCGAGGTTGCCCACTCTTTCTTGGAGCTCTGTCATCTGTTTGCGGAGCTCCGCTACTTCTTTCTGCAAGCGGTTGTTATCTGCCTGCAGTTTAACAGTCTCCTCCGTAGACGTTCTATTATGCAGCGTCTTAACCACCATTTTGATGGTGGTCGCTGCCTCCTTCAGGGCTCGCTGAAACGTGCCCTTCAGGTGACTGGATTTTGTGGCCACCATTTCAATCGTAGACACACAGTCTAGAGCCTTCTTATTCAGGTCCGAAGCCGTATGGCAATCGTCCTCATCGAGCGTCGAGGAGTCAGAAAGACGCGTTGTCCTTCGGAACGACCGGGCCATTTCAGCTACCTCCTGCTCAGCCCTTAGCTCCATTTCCTCGCGCTCTGCCGCCACATACGCTGCCTTGGCCTTGGCCAGTCCAATGTAGTTAAGCGAACTAGGTGGCCTTCCCCTTCCTCTCTTGGCAATGCTTCCTTTGGTGATGGAGGTGGCGTATAACTCCGACGCACTCTCACTGTCACTTCCTCTGTCAACATGCGACCGTTTACCTGAGCTCCAGAACGATGACGGCACAGGTGACGTCACGAGCGATGGCACAGAAACCATACTACACTCAGAGTCTGATCCTGACCGAAAAGTTTGGCCATTCTCGGATTTCTCATCAATTTCCTCACATGAGGCAAACTCCTTCTCCCTTCTTCGAGGTTTCCTCGCATCAACTCTCTCAAGTAAGACCACGGCCTTTCCCACTATCTTCTTATCACCTGCCGAAACGGCCTCCGACTGCGCTGAAGCGCATTTATCACCTCCTTCTACAACATCTTTAATTTTAAGTTTTGTTTTATCAGTTTCCATTGTTATTCCCACGATTATGGGGGATATAAAAGGTCCACCCGGTTGGTGCCCCCTGTAACCGGGTAAGCCTAACGTAACCCGCAAGGAGATTCGGCCGGTACTCCCGCGGGGACCGCGCTTGGAACTGTGCTCCCCCACAGCCATGAACACCCCATCGCCACGCGTCGCAGCTTAGGGTGGGGGTAATTTTTTAGAGAGGTTTTCTTCCTCGCGGCCCGGGCGGTAAAGCCAAGGCCCTCGGCCCCCCATCAAGGACACGAGACGTGATCCGCACCTAACAGGGGGGTTACGATTTGTGGACGGTGGCCCGAAGGCCTGTCCGGAGGCAGGGTAAGTGCACACCGAACCCGTCCCGCTCGCATCGCCGCTACTCAGCATATGGCTGAGACGCCGACCAAGCTCCACCTATTTGCCCGACAGGGTAGCCGAGTTGACCAGCCCTGCCGCGCCACAGACCTTGCAGGCCCGCCATCCCACGACTCGAAAGTCCGCTGAGCCCTGAAAAGGGCTCCGGAAGGTGTCCCTCTGGACCCTACACCAACTATTTATGAGCCCTGAAAAGGGCTACTCTACCAGTCCCACTGGACTTTACCACCTCTGGACCATCCATCCGCTGTGCCCAATAAGGGACACGCGGAGAGGCTCTACCTCCACAACCCGACTACCCCACCCAACAACTAAATCCCCCCCAAACCCACACGCGGCGCCTGGTGGTTTCAGTAACGCCCCGCCTCTGAAGGAGGCGAGACTAATAGGCATGGTGAACCTCGGAAAGGATCTCCACCAGACTTGCCTTGAGGATCGTCACGACCTGCGCTACCCTCAAGACCTCACCCCCTATCCATCACGGGATGGATAGGTAGGCCTGGACTTATCCAATGCGCCGAACAGCCGTTAGGCTGCCGCTGGAGTCTCGGAACGCTCCATTAATGGATAAACCCAGACCCGCCCAACCTAACCTAACCTAACCTAACCTAACCTAACCTAACCTAACCTAACCTAACCTAACCTAACCTAACCTAACCTAACCTAACCTAACCTAACCTAACCTAACCTAACCTAACCTAACTCAAAAAAAAAAAAAAAAAAAAAAAAAAAAAAAAAAAAAAAAAAAAAAAAATTGAAATAAGAATGAACATACGCGCTTCTTCCCTAGAACAAAACATGGTGCACCATGTCAAGTGCAAAGGAAGTGCGCGATGTTCACTCATATATCAGTCAAGTGCTACTAGTCACTTCGATCACAGCAACCCTTTCGTTTGATTCCACGACAACACATGGTGCACCATGCGCGCAGTGAAACATGTCAAACGATTGAGTTACTTACGTGATTTCCGTGACTTTCGCATATTCAATTTCGGATTCTGCTGTTCCCATCACACCACCTCTGACGTGAAACACAAACGAACATACGCGCTTCTTCCCTAGAACAAAACATGGTGCACCATGTCAAGTGCAAAGGAAGTGCGCGATGTTCACTCATATATCAGTCAAGTGCTACTAGTCACTTCGATCACAGCAACCCTTTCGTTTGATTCCACGACAACACATGGTGCACCATGCGCGCAGTGAAACATGTCAAACGATTGAGTTACTTACGTGATTTCCATGACTTTCGCATATTCAATTTCGGATTCTGCTGTTCCCATCACACCACCTCTGACGTGAAACACAAACGAACATACGTGCCTCTTCGCTAGAACAAAACATGGTGCACCATGTCAAGTGCAAAGGAAGTGCGCGATGTTCACTCATATATCAGTCAAGTGCTACTAGTCACTTTGATCACAGCAACCCTTTCGTTTGGTTCCACGACAACACATGGTGCACCATGCGCGCAGTGAAACATGTCAAACGATTGAGTTACTTACGTGATTTCCATGACTTTCGCATATTCAATTTTTGATTCTGCGGTGCCCACCACACAAAATCTGACGTGAAATTAGAATGAACATACGCGCCTCTTTGCTAGAACAGTACATGGTGCATCATGGTCATGTGCAAAGGAAGTGCGCGATGTTCACTCATATATCAGTCAAGTGCTTGTGCAATCAGTTACTTTAATCACAGCAACCCTTTCGTTTGGTTCCACGACAACACATGGTACATGTGAGCAATGAAACATGTCAAACGATTGAATTACTTGCGTGATTTCCGTGTCTTTCGCATATTCTATTTCAGTATGTGCTGTGCACCATTTGGTGTAACGAATTACTAGCCCTTGGTTGCACTCAATTTTTAAAACCGTCATCCGTAATCTGTCAAAGTCAAAGTCAAATCACTATTTGCAGAGGTGTGTTCTGTAATGGTGTAATAACATAAGGTTTTCATTTGTTTAGTTGACACGTGATGAAATTTTCACATAACTTAGTGGATTTTGCATGTTATACAACATGTAGAATATTCACCGAGGGTATAAAGCAATGTCGTTCGTCACAAGTGTCATTTTTCATTGTGTGGGTAATGAATGAGTGAGGTCTCTACATAATAGAGTATGTTTGCCACGAAACCACAGGTAAAGTGTTTACGTACGTATACTTTAGTCCGGATCGCTCAATTAAAATTCTGTTTGCCTTTTCGAAAAGTGCGAATGCCGGTTTTTCCTTTAGTTCCTTTAATTTCCTTCAAGGGCACATTAGTCGCTCGCCCAAGACAAATACAGTTTTATCAAGGATAATGCTTTGTTTTATAATAAGTAAAATATTTTGTATTTTTCTTTTGTATCTATAAGAAACAGATTAGTTGCGAATTTTAGTACTCGTAGTAGTCATTAAGTATGGTGGGCGGTGGCAATAATTTCCCGGACCAACTGCACGATTTCTACTGGTAGGTGTACTTACAAATGGTACAGTGCGTCGCTCTCTCTCACCAGCCAGTGTGGATTCAAGTGTGCCTCAAACACTACGGTTTCCACATAAATCTTTGATTCTATTGTTCTAAGACTGACAGGTTTCTTCACCATGTCTTTTTCACAGGTTTAAGAACAACAATAAACAATTGGTTATATAATAGGTTAATTAGCTTCAACATTGTTCATGGTATACATAAGCTCACTGGTCCCGATCTCTTCACTGGAACTCACTGCAGTCCGCGCTGCGCTGCGCTGTGCTGCTCTGTGGCACTCGGTACTCAACACAAGTGTGTCACCTCTTTCTTATTCAGTTAACAATAACAGCTTTTACATATCCGTATGGTTCCTTGGTATATACTTGGCATATGATATATGTAAGATGCACAATTGTGAGCACAAAAATATAAGGTATTACCAGTGCCAGTGGTAATTCATAATTCCACTGATACCTACTTGGGCACTTGTAAGTATGTGACATTTATCATACATATAGCAATAATATTTTGTTTTATGTGATACTGTTACGGAACCAGCCGACGGCCCACCTGGTGTTAAATGGTAACCTCGGCCTATAACCACCGATGTGACTTGGGTCCTACCCAACTAGGTTCTAAAAGACCCAAGTTGCTTCGTATGCGCCCATTACTCTGAGACCTGAACTGGAATGTCTCATGTCCTTGTAATTTCACCGGCAACCACACCTTTCAAACCGGAAAACAGTAACGTGTATGCATTACTATTTGGTGGCAGAAATAAGCATGGTGGCAGTACTTCCCCGGACGAACTTGGCTAGAGTTCTACTGCTCTTAAAAACTAATATATGTTCTATAATATAGGTTTAACAAATCCCTATGGTTCCTTGATTTGTACCTATGTATATAGGTATGTGTATCCCTGTGGTTTCTCGGTGATGTATTACGTCATTTTATTAGTACGTGAGTACTAGTGGATGGTTCCAGTATGGAAGTATGTGCCATTTGACATTTGCCACGTTATGCGTATATGTTGATATTGAAATGTAAGTATTCCATCATTATTTTTTTTGTTCCGTTGTAACAGCAACGGTTAGTTTCGGGCTCGGTGGCGCTGATCGAAATGTCCTCCATTTTTTATTATTGATGCATAAAATTCATATCAAAATTAAATATTTTGTTATAATACGCGTGTAGAGGTATATAATCGATATATTATTAATGAATAGGTATTGCCCTCCATTTTTCCTTTCCTGCCTTTTCTGACAGCAACCATCGTGTAGGATATTAAGTCTCAATTGTTACCAATGAACTACCGTCTTAGTTGTAATAATTATCTGAAACATCAAGAGTGTGTATAATTCGGAGCACAGTAGTCGGGCGGTGGTCGCGAGCGAGCGCGGGCGGCGCGCTGTTCATACAGTGTCGTCGCACCGAGTCGCCTCGCACGCGCTCCCTGCGCACTGAGACGGAGGTCGCGAGCGAGCGCGGGCATGCGCGCGTGCACCGCTTCTCGGCGCGGGTGGCGCGCTGTTCATACAGTGTCGTCGCACCGAGTCGCCTCGCACGCGCTCCCTGCGCACTGAGACGGAGGTCGCGAGCGAGCGCGGGCATGCGCGCGTGCACCGCTTCTTGGCGCGGGCGGCGCGCTGTTCATACAGTGTCGTCGCACCGAGTCGCCTCGCACGCGCTACCTGCGCACTGAGACGGAGGTCGCGAGCGAGCGCGGGCATGCGCGCGTGCACCGCTTCTCGGCGCGGCGGCGCGGCGTGGCGCGCTGTTGATACAGAGTGCCGCGGACACCGTTGCTTTCGTATATAATTATCGCGTTGTAACGTTGCGTTGAATGCGGCCGCGCCTCGTGTGCGCCTCGTGCGTGCTCCACGATTACACGGTCAAGCGTCGCGACGCCGACGTGACGCGTGTGCAACGCGTGGATTGTGCGCGACGCCGCGCCGCGCCGCGCCGTGGTTTGAATACTCTTCGTGCGCACTGCACACTGCACACTGCACACTGCACACGCTCCACGCAATTATGAATTGTAACACGTATTTTATTTAGTAGTGCTGCGCGCCGCGCGGTGAATAACTCATCTTTCATTCCAACACTGCATGCACTTTACCGATATCAAAGTACCTAGCCCATGTACCCATATACAGCATATAAAATAATAACACCAATGATAAGTTTGAAGTTTTGTTTTTTGTAATGTACTTTGTGATATTTGTGTATTTAATAAATAAATAAATAAATTTATAAAATCTATTTCTTTTTCTGTGTTTATCTGTTTTAGGTGTTCTGTGTGTGTTTTCGATGCGTGTGCGTGTGTGTGTGTGCGTGTGCGGGGATGCTGCTCAAGTATTTGATGAGGAATAAATATTATTGATTGTTATATATGCCCTCGATTGGCCTCACAACCCAGTCGGTAGTAACTCTGCCTTCTGCGCTGTAGATCGTGGGTTCAATTTCCACCTCAGAAAAACATTTGTGTGACGAATATAGATATTTGTTCTGTGCCTAGGTGTTAATGTGTATTATAAGCAATGACATTCTAATACCCTATATAATAATAATAATATTCATGTATGTATGTATGTATCAATGTCATTGATTATAAGTATGTATTTACAAAAAAGTATATATGTATTAGTTGTCTGGTTGTCATGACACAAGCTATGCTTAGTGTGGGGCTAGATGGCGATGCATTTAGTTGTCCAATATTATTATTATTATTATTATTATATTTGAGGGAACCAGGTAATGACGGTAATGATCAATGTAAACGAGACGATTGCCTATGATCTTGTATAGTACAGTGCAGTGAGTTTTGGTTCACACGTCTGCGGCGGCGCACCGGGCGGGGCGGAGGCGCGGGGCGGAGGCGCGGCGCGGGCGTCGCGTGAAGTGGTCGCTCGTCACGTGTCGCTCTGCCTGCACCGCGCCGCCCCCGCCCCGCCCCGCCCCGGTGCGGTGCATGCAGGCGGTGCGGCTTCATTTATATTTCAAGTTAAATCAATCAATGTAGTGGTGTTGTTGTGTGTGTCACGACACACGTTAAATATAATGTACAACGTGACCGTAGTGCTATGTGTAACAGCGTGTGGCAGCGCAGCGTTGCGCACGCCCTGCTGTGCTGTGCGACTGTACAGTGTACAGTGTGCAGCGTGCAGCGTGCAGCGTGCAGCGTGCAGCGTGCAGGAGGGCGCACAGCTCGGCGCGGCGGTCAGGCAGACGACAGTTGTTGTCACCGCGGAGTACGCTTATTCATTCAATATCTTATCTTGTTAATATAATAGTGTGCGTTTAGTTTCTGCCTTTACACTAGATTACTGTAATGTGGGGTTGTACTCTGCGTAAACCCCATGAAAGTTTTGGAAATTCCAAATGGACACAAAAACCTTGACTCGATTTGAATACCACAGTTGTTTTGTTAAGCACAACATAGGTACTAGGTAATGTTATTGTTGGTGGTACTCTATGTAACCGTTGATAGTATTGTATGTAGGTACGTGAAGGGGTTTGCATGTCAATGTGTGTGTGTGGCGTAAGTATTTGTTTATCTGTAAGTAGGTATCTGTAAAACCCGTAATGATTTGTTTTCATCAGTTGTAGTTGTATGTAGGTAGGTAGGTATCTCATTAGAGAGCTGTTGAATACAAGTTTTTCAAATGTTTTCCACAAAAAACGCAAGTCAAGATTTTGAGAAAAACCTTCATCAACAAATCAACTTTTCGGTCGGGGTCGGAATTTTTTTCTTGTATTATAATGTAAGATGATAAAGAAATGATAGTTACATTAAAATTGAATTACACTTCAGTAGGTAGAGTGATTAGGGAGGGGGTATCTTTTATGAATAATAGACAAAAGTTTCGAAACTTGTATCATAATCCTTTTTCTACGACAATTACACAATATTTTGTCATTCTTACTTGGATGATATAATAATATTTTTTTTTCAGCTATTTTAATTGAAACAAAACTTCTGAACCGTTTTATATTAAATTTGCATCGGACTAATCTGAAAGCATATCCTCTTAAATACAATCAATTCATTTATTGCTACACATAAGTAATGCGTAATGTTGGTTAACACACGCGGCCCACGGCTCTCCTCCGGCTGTCAACGCTAGCGCTAGGAGATTGTTGCGGGCGCGGGCGGCGCGGGCGGCGCGGGCGGCGGCGACGCGGACCGTCGCGTCTGCGCGGAGAGCGCTGTGCGTCTCCAGCGCGTCGCCCGACCGCCCGCACCCACCACCACCACAGGCTGCACTCTCTCTGAGCTGCGGCTCCGGGCAAACCTCCGCCAGATCACATTATCCTATCATACACCCACACACCCACAGTGTGAACACTCGTGTGCATGCAATGCACATACAGACACAGACACAGAGACAGTTTGCGCAACGGTAGGTAAGCTCTGTCGTTATATTGATCGTGTGTGTGTGTGTGTACTTTGACGACTCCCACAATGTAGTGTTATGGTGACATATTGTTGTAAGGTGTAACTAACAGGTGAATTTACCGCTCGCCGCTCTCCGGTCTCTGGTCTCTCTGGTCGCGGGGAGCATTCGGTGCGCGGCGAGTCCGCCGAGTGGGGCCTCGGTGGGCTCGCTGTACCTGTGCTACCCGCTCGGGGTGGAGTCGCTGCAACACAACAACTGCAAGTGGAACCAAGTGCGCTAAAGGCACAACCGTCAGTAGCACTCGGTGCAAGCTCAGCACGCATCTCCACGCCCGCGCCCGCGCCCGCCTAGTTAGCTTACGCTTAGTGTAGGTTTTAAGAGCAGTAGAACTCTCGCCAAGTTCGTCCGGGGAAGTACTGCCACCATGCCCTTTTCTGCCGCCAAGCAGTAACGCATTCGCGTTACTGTGTTCCGGTTTGAAACGTGTGGTTGCCGGTGAAATTACAGGCACATGAGACATTCCACCTTCACGTCTCACAGTTACGAACGCATACGATGCGACTTTGGTCTTGTCATACCTAGTATGGGAGGACCCAAGTCGCATCGGCTGTTATGGGCCGAGGTTACCACTTAACACCAGGTGGGCCGTCGGCTCGTTCCGTAAATGTATTACATAAAAAAAAAAAAAGGGATTTTAATACAAAAAAAAAAAGTGTGGTGGTGTCAGTATGAGTAATGTGTATGCTGTATGTGTAACGTTTATGTGAAGCGTAGGTAATGAACTAAGCACAAGCTCTATTGATAATTATATAAAAAATAAATGGACACCTCGATCGCATACATATTTGGACAAAAAAAAGAGCATCACACTGAACGCTACCAAAACAAAATATCTAGTGCTAGGGTAAAAAAAAACAGGTATCTCTAGGTATCTAGATTATCCCGGCTAACCCTACAGTTTGTATCCAAGGCCAAAGTATACAGCGGGTGAGTGAGGCAGCTAACTTAGGTACCTAGGTATTTTAATGGATAGTCAGCTACGTTTCGAAAGCCACCTTGTGAGCCTTGTCAAAAACTGCTTGTTTACATTGAACATTCTATAGGTACCAAATAAGAAATCTGTTACGCGAAGACGTTCGTATAATGCTTACCTACTGAAAGTGTTGTTTTATCTAAACTGAACTACGGTGATATAGTTTACGGACCACGTTTGCTTTCTACAAGTCAACGTCTTGTCCAAAGGGTGCAAAATGCTTGGTGTCGCTTTTGTTTCAATATCCCTCCCCGTACCTACTCATATATCTCGTTACATAAACAAAGTTGGTTTTTTGAATATGACTTCTCGTAGATATCTCCATCTGGCCACTCTTGTGACCTAATCAAATACAAAAATCCAGAGTACTTGTACAAAAAGCTCGTATGGTCTTCGTCGCATCATGCATTTTCAACAAGAGCATCATCATAATATCTTCTTGTAATAAAGTTACATAAAACCACCGCTTTTAGAGGTAGCTTTCGCTATCAAGCCACCAAATGTTGGAACAATATTCCCCCTCCTTTACGTCATCCCATTTCTAAGTACACCTTTAAACGAAAACTATAGCGGAGGTGACCACTAGACCCCACAAGATAAAGCCTTTTTATAATTATAATTATATTATTTTTTCTATACACTACTTGCTTGCTACTTACTCTCTCTCTCTCTCTCTCTGTCTCTTAATTTATACTCTTCTGAATTCTTTGATTTTGATCTCTTTGACAAGCTAATAAAATGCTCTATAGTTGGTAGTCAAATGATTTCACGCCTGTACATAACAAAGTTTTTATATTTTTAATGTAATATGTCTAGCTACCAGATAGTGTTTGTAGGAGCTGGCGGAAGATCAGCGCACTGCGTACCTGTACTACGTAGCGCATCATGCTGAGCCTTATCCTAATTCGTAGCTAGATAATTCGGAGCGTACTTATACCTAGATTATTTTAACTCTGTTATTTTATATATATTGTACGTCTTAGTTTTAGTTATGAATAAATTTATTTTCTTTCTTTCTTTCTTTCCTTTCGCACCACCCGTTGGACACGTGTAGGGATTCAGAGAATCACTTACGGACGCGGCAACTTTGGCCCTCCAAAATATGATATGACTCTCTGTCCTCCTTATCTATAAGCAACGTGTACTTTGGCCTCCGGCATGGTATCAAGGGCGCCGCGCCCGCGCCGGTTGCCTCGTCCAGCAGTAACACTAGCGGGTTCCGGACTAGAGCTCGAGCTATGGCTATCCGTTGCTTCTGTCCGCACCGGAGAGAGAGGCGCTTTGGCCTCCGGCATGGTATCAAGGGCGCCGCGCCCGCGCCGGTTGCCTCGTCCAGCAGTAACACTAGCGGGTTCCGGACTAGAGCTCGAGCTATGGCTATCCGTTGCTTCTGTCCGCACCGGAGAGAGAGGCGCTTTGGCCTCCGGCATGGTATCAAGGGCGCCGCGCCCGCGCCGGTTGCCTCGTCCAGCAGTAACACTAGCGGGTTCCGGACTAGAGCTCGAGCTATGGCTATCCGTTGCTTCTGTCCGCACCGGAGAGAGAGGCGCTTTGGCCTCCGGCATGGTATCAAGGGCGCCGCGCCCGCGCCGGTTGCCTCGTCCAGCAGTAACACTAGCGGGTTCCGGACTAGAGCTCGAGCTATGGCTATCCGTTGCTTCTGTCCGCACCGGAGAGAGAGGCGCTTTGGCCTCCGGCATGGTATCAAGGGCGCCGCGCCCGCGCCGGTTGCCTCGTCCAGCAGTAACACTAGCGGGTTCCGGACTAGAGCTCGAGCTATGGCTATCCGTTGCTTCTGTCCGCACCGGAGAGAGAGGCGCCGCCGCCGCCGCCCTTGTGTCCCTGTCCCTGTCCACATTACACATTACAAAAGTAAAAAAAGATAGGAGAGACAGATTTTTGACTGCTTTACAGATTGTAAATGTTATAGAATTTTAGCAGTTAGGGCTTTCGGAAATCTCACAGTGAAATTCTCACTCACCATACCTACGAAACGTGACAGCAAACTATCATTTTACTTTGATTTTCTGTGAGACAGTGGTACCCCGGTTAAGCCGGCTCATTTATGCTGTAGACACATGTGTACAGCGTGACTCTACCACTTACAAGAGCTTGTAGGAAATAAAACACAATGGGTAACCAGTACATAATCAAAATCAAAAGTCATTTATTCAAATTATAGGCAATACTGAAGGAACTGCTTGTGGTTTTAACTTTTTCTTAATTCCTGCTATGACTGCTGATGACTATATAGTCATCATTATTAAAATGCAAGCTGCAAGCTGCATGCAGATTTTGACATTACTGTCAGATTCATGGCAGTACCTAATCCACAAAGCCTGGAATCCTGAATCCTGAAAACACGACACAAAATGTTGACAATGCTTTACCAACCAGTTAGTAGTTATGTGTGGTTGACACCTTTATGAAGAAGCCGTAAAAAAAACAAACGAAATATATTAATTATTGATGTAACATAATCCAGTTCAATTATAACACCACGTGACGGCTCTGACATTAACATTGTAACGTTTTAGTTTTTTTACGCTTGATTTCTCATATTTAGCATACGATATAGACTAATGCTATCATTTAAAAGGCAAACGATATGAAATATGAGATTATATTTTTTTTTATCCCGCAATATAAAAATATATGCTCACACTATTAACAAATAATCAAAGAATCTAACCTATGGAAGGATATTTCAAAACCTGGACAAGATTCTCTCTTACACCCACTTAGACCACAAGTATTCACCATGAGTAATCATGGTGAAACTTGTGGTCTAAGTGGGTAAAGTGGGTCAGTGTAAACTGAGACTTCCAAGATTTTCGAAAAAAAAACAAGCTAACACCGCTATTTTCTCCAAACTGCAAACGTAAATAGACGCCATTTTGTTGATTGGAATCCATTGCCCTTTCTCAGTACTTAGCAGAGATGGGCTTTAACGTTAAAAAATAATAACACTGCTAAATGCTAGTGCTAATAAAATTTAACACTTATTATTAGCTGTTATTTTTAGCAACTGTTAAATTTAAAGACAGATTGTTAAATAACACAATTTTTTTTTCAATTCCTTCATACCTTTCACTTTACAAGTTTAGAACTGTCAACTTTTTCTGTTGGTGTATTTAAAATGAGAATCAATTCATTTACATTATTAGTAGTTATTTTAAGCAACTGTTAAATTTAAGGACAGACAGATTTTTAGATAACACAATTAATTTTCGCTATCGGTAAAAAAGTTCCATATTTCACTTTTTTTTTGCCGTGGAATATCCATTTTAGTGTTTGTTTTTCAATTTGAAAGTACCTAGTATTTTTAAAACGTTATCAAAACTACAGAAACAATTGAAATTTCACTCACAACTACTCACTACCTAAATAACATCACACGCAAATATACTTCGTAACGAAGATCTGTCTTCATTTAACACTAGTTTTCGAAATCAGCAGTTAAATATAACAACTCGACTAAATAACAATCTGTCTGACTGATTACTGAACAGTGTTATTTAGTGAACCCAAAACTTCAGAAAATTAACAGTTGCTAAATTGCTAAGTTGCTAAGTTTAAAACAATTCAACTGAGATAGAACATCATTGTCTCCTTTCCTTTCATGTGTTTTTTCACATTTAAAGCGATACAAATCCTGTGTCCTTTATTAATTCTATTGTTTGTCTGTGTTAGAGAGAAACATCTGCACTGCATGTGTGGTTCTAGGTAGTGCCCGCCGCAAAATTCGCAGTTTGTTCTCGGACTGCTAAATTTAACAACTATTTCGTAATTTATTTAACAGGTGTTGACACGAATAAAATTTAGCACTGCTAATTTAGCAGCTTATTAATTTTAGACCCATCTCTAGTACTTAGTTTTGCCAAAACGTAGACTTCAGTAATTTCTATGCTATGAATACTTTAATAAATTGTAACTATAAATAATTTACATTGGAATCGAAGATCGAAATAGGTTTTTTTTATTACTATAGTCCTATGTAGGTGTATTTGTTCAAGTAATACAAGGACTTTTATACTGGACTGTGACTTTCGTAGGAGCTTTATGTAGGACTTTAATATTACTAATTTAGAAACTAACGAAAAATGGCAATGTATGCGAGAGGGACACCGATACCGTAAAGTATTCTCTTTCAAGACCATTTTTCCTTACATTAGTTAGTACCTAATGCAAATTGAACTTTATGTCATGCTGATAAAGTATATTTTTAGTTTTTATTGTAAAGCACTCCTGTTAGATATTATCTCTATTATCTCTATGCTTAGAACTTCTCACTCACCATACTATAAAATATAAATTACAATTTTCTATGATCAATCAACATAGAGATAACCATGTCAATCAATCAATGGAAGGGATAGTAGCGATAGGTAAAGTCATAACGTCTGGTCAGATAATTTACGGAATGGAATGTACAGCCTGACTATATGCACTTGAACTATCGGGCAACGTATGTATGTAGTACATTTTTTATCTACAGGGACGAATAATATAAGATCTGATATTCCATATACAATATTTTAAACCACAGGCACTGACTATGAGGCTGTGCAATATATAGCGTTCCTTACAGGCTATGCTTTATCGTCGCGTGCATACATACATACAATACATATTGACATCCAGACAGAACAAACATCCATACTCGTCATACAAAATGTTTTTCTTGGGTGGGGATTGAACCCACGACCTACATCATAGAAGGCAGGGTTACTATCAACTGAGCTGTGAGTCCAGTCGATATACAAATATACTAATACTAGTATTAAAACTGCGTTTGTTCAAAACTTTTCAGCTATCACTACTAGTAGTACTTCACAAACTAGGATATATTTACTCTGTGGTACCATTGTGGCACAGACGAAAAATGAACGCATAGACAATAAAATGAACGCAAGCTTTTTCAAGCTTCACGAAAACAACGGCTACGGCTAGTATGTATGGTAGTGCGTTAGATTGATTGCGCCGCAAAATATTTTATCGGGTAAGTTGATTTATTTAACGTAAGCTTCGTATAAAAACTTTGGGACCGTGCTAGATCAGATAATAAACAATACATTACACACATTTATTTGGTGGAATCTTTAGGGTTTGTAGTAGGAAACTACTGTGCGGGTGTGTGTGCTCTATATATTCAGTTTCGGGAATCATATAATTTGTTGGGCATGTTTTCATCATAAACAACATTGCTTCGACTGATTAAAATCGCAGTGCGGTATATTTTTGTTTGAAGTGATTTTCCATACAGCAGTGCATAATAACATACTATGAAAGAGGTTAGAAGTCAGTAAAGTGATTCCTAATCCAGGGTTTTTATTTTTCAGTGTTGTATATGGTGAGGAATGAAAGAGAATAAATTCATTATAGATTTGATATTGAAAAGGGGAACAAATTGTGAGTAAGTTGCATCTTAATAAGTCATGGCAACTTTGGAGCAACAAGCTTCTAAACTGTTGGATTTCAATCAAAAACTAGACATCAGCCTGCTGGACAACATCGTGGGATGCCTGTATACGAGCACCGGCGAACAGCAGCGCGTCGTGCAGGACATACTGACGGCCCTGAAGGAGCACCCCGACGCGTGGACCCGCGTTGACACCATACTCGAGTTCTCTCAGAACCAAGAAACCAAATACTATGCCTTACAGATACTCGAACAGGTTATACAGACTAGATGGAAAATATTACCAAGAAATCAGTGTGAAGGCATAAAAAAATACATTGTAGGTCTGATTATAAAGAATTCATCGGATCCTGTCACCATGGAAAGCAACAAAGTGTACCTTAAAAAGCTTAACATGATATTGATACAAGTACTCAAAAGAGAGTGGCCTCACAATTGGGACACTTTCATAAGTGACATTGTGGGGGCCTCCAAGACTAATGAAAGTTTATGCCAAAACAATATGGTCATACTGAGACTCCTCAGTGAAGAAGTGTTTGTATTCAATACGGGACAGCTGACTCAGACTAAAACAAAACATCTCAAAGACACAATGTGCAAAGAGTTCAGTCAAATATTCCAGCTGTGTCAATTTGTGCTTGAGAACTCACAGAATGCACCGCTGGTAGATGCAACACTTCACACCCTCTTAAGGTTTCTGAACTGGATTCCTCTGGGATATATATTTGAGATGAAGTTGCTGAGTACTCTTATCTTTAAATTTTTAAATGTACCCATGTTCAGGTGTGTCACTCTGAGCTGCTTGACGGAGATCGCTGGAGTAACGGTGAGCAACTATGATGAACAGTTTGTTGCCCTACTTGTGCAAACAATGGAGCAACTGGAAGTGATGCTCCCACTGAACACAAACATTCGAGAAGCGTACTCCGCCGGCCGCGACCAGGAACAAGTGTTCATACAAAACCTGGCGCTGTTCCTGTGCACTTACCTCAAGGAGCACGGACAACTTATAGAGCGGCGGGGCTTGAACAATACCTTGATGAATGCATTACGGTACTTAGTGTTAATATCTGAAGTAGAAGAAGTGGAAATCTTTAAGATTTGTCTTGAGTTTTGGTATGCCCTGACTGCTGATTTGTATAAACTAGCTCCGTGCTCTCACTCTTCAAGCTTGTACACACTTGGGAAAAGTGTGGGTCGTAAAGCATTGTATTCTGATGTACTGAGTAGTGTTCGCTATATTATGATCTCTAGAATGGCCAGACCTGAAGAGGTGTTGGTGGTTGAAAATGAAAATGGTGAAGTTGTCAGAGAGTTTATGAAGGACACTGATTCAATAAACTTGTATAAAACTATGCGAGAGACTTTGGTGTATCTCACTCATCTGGATTACCAGGATACCGAACGAATCATGACGGAGAAACTGCAAAACCAAGTGAACAGCACCGAGTGGTCCTGGAAGAACTTGAACACGTTGTGTTGGGCAATCGGTTCAATCTCAGGTTCAATGTTGGAGGAGGACGAGAAAAGATTCCTGGTGGTCGTTATAAAAGAACTGCTCGGCCTGTGTGAACACAAGAAAGGTAAAGATAATAAGGCTATAATTGCCAGTAACATTATGTACGTGGTCGGCCAATACCCGAGGTTCCTGCGGGCACACTGGAAGTTCTTAAAAACAGTGGTCAACAAACTGTTTGAGTTCATGCACGAAACTCACGACGGTGTTCAAGATATGGCTTGCGACACATTCATCAAGATAGCCATCAAGTGCAGGCGACACTTTGTCACCACCCAAGTAGGTGAAGCGTGCCCGTTCATCGACGAGATCCTGAGCACAGTCAGCTCCATCATCTGCGATCTGCAAACGATGCAGGTGCACACCTTCTACGAAGCCATCGGATACTTGATCAGCGCACAGGTCGACCAAGTGGCCCAGGAGCAACTCATTGAAAAATATATGCTGTTGCCTAACCAAGTGTGGGATGACATCATTTCCCAAGCGTCCCACAATGTAGACATCTTAAAAGATCCAGAGGCAGTCAAACAGCTGGTCAGTATTCTGAAAACAAATGTGAGAGCGTGCCGCGCCTTGGGACATCCCTATGTAGTGCAACTGGGCAGGATATACCTAGATATGCTGAATGTATACAAAGTGATGTCTGAAAACATCAGCCAAGCTATTACTCTGAACGGAATCGTTGTCACAAAGCAGCCCCTAATCAAAAACATGAGAATTATCAAGAAAGAAACATTGAAACTGATCGCCAGTTGGGTGACCAACTCCACGGACAGCAACATGGTCCTGGAGAATTTCATTCCTCCGCTGCTGGACGCCGTCCTGCTGGACTACCAGAGGACCGCGATCGCAGACGCCCGGGAGCCGGAGGTGCTCTCCTGCATGGCGGCCATCGTGAACAAGCTGACGGGGCACATCACCTCGGAAGTGCCCAAGATATTCGACGCCGTGTTCGAGTGCACCCTGGAGATGATCAACAAAGACTTCGAGGAGTACCCGGAGCACAGGACGGAGTTCTTCCTGCTGCTGCAGGCGGTGAACACGCATTGTTTCAAAGCATTCCTGAGCATACCCCCGGCGCAGTTCAAACTGGTGCTCGACTCTATAATTTGGGCGTTGAAGCACACGATGCGGAACGTGGCGGACACGGGCCTGCAGATCCTGTACCGGCTGCTGCACAACGTGGAGGCGCACGCGCAGGCCGCGCAGAGCTTCTACCAGACGTACCTGTGCGACATCCTCGAGCACGTGTTCAGCGTGGTGACGGACACCTCGCACGGCGCCGGCCTCACCATGCACGCCACCATCCTCGCGTACGTCTTCTCCCTGGTGGAGGCCGGCCGGGTCACCGTGCCGCTGGGGCCCACGCCCGACAACGTACTCTACATACAGGTGGGTTTGTTTCTGTGTCTTTACATCACATCACATCATTATTTATTCCTAACAATTTAAATTGTGCCAAATCAACACACACACACACACACACATTGCAGTAGCAATAATTTGTTCTTGTTTAGTGATGGGTACATCATACAGGGGCCCTCCGGTGTGAGCCCACCTTACTAATAATTGCAAGGGCACAAGATTTAGACCCTGATCATACATCCTGAAGAGGTCAATCAAGTTCAACAAATAAGTGTTCAAGAGAAACATTTGTATTATGTTGTATTTGTATTAATTGACTTTAGAACGTAGAGAGATGGTTCTCAATTCTTTTTTTTTAATGTTTGTTACAGTCAGCCTATCAGTAACTCAGTTATCTGTCATTGATAAACCGATTTCGAAAAGTGTTTCTTTATTTGAAAGGTTATATGTACTTATAGATTAGTTCCATAGAAATGTCATCTAAATCCGTTCAGTAGTTTGAGGGTTTCAATCAAAATAACTGGGGAAATATGTCGTCCATACGAGATGACATTGAGTCATTCTCATTCGTTGGTGGTGAAGTCTGTTTTTCCGTTAGTATTTATTTACCTTTGTTTATTTGTGGATAAAGTAGGCACAGCTTGTACTTTGGGAACCAGACAACTCAATACTATTTTTGTAAATACATACATATGATACATATCCATACAAACATATATACTTTCGCATTTATGATATTAGTGTGATTAAATAGGTTTCTTATTCTGTTTTCTTGCAGGAATATGTTGGGAATCTTCTCAAAACTGCATTTCCCCACATGAGCGACAATCAAATAAAAATTACAGTTCAAGGCTTATTCAACTTGGACCAAGATATTCCAGCTTTCAAAGATCACCTGCGAGACTTCCTGGTGCAAATAAGAGTAAGTGCATACATATACATATATATATATATATATATACATATGTCTTCGACGGCGGGCGGCGTATCCGAGACCATACCACCTTGCGGAGACATTGCGCTCCCACGTGGAGGTCGCCCCTACCAACAGCACCCACGAGCAGTTGTCGCTTGATACATTCATGTCCTCCTCCTCAATACCACATTCTCAAAATGGTGAAGGGAAACATCGGGAGGAAACCGACAGAACCAATCATCGGAAGACATGTGCCAAGTACGCGAAAGCAGCTCTTTGAGATGCACTTAAATCCATTACAGAATCCAGTGTGCTCGACAGAGCCACTGCACTGCACTGCACTGCAGTACAAGTAATTGAATATTAGCTTTGCTCCTGTTATTGTATGATAGACAGTTGACAGAAAATCCAAGGCTGCAATCAAAATGATCGTAAGATACGTTGTAGGTAGGTACATAATAACATTAATAACTTGTTGGTGATGAGTAGGTCAATATTATGTGTTGGAATTATATCACGGATCTGACAACACAATACGTAACATGACGCACCCTTGCCCTTGCCTAGAGTAGAGACGGGTGTCTCTGCAAGTGCCGAGCGCGAGCACAGAGCACAGAGCTCACTAGCTCTGTGCTCTGTGCTCGCGTAGGTACTTGCGAGTTTATTCCTGTTTCATTGATCGATTGATCGCCACCGCGACACTTGTGTTACTGATATTACTCTGCCTGCTGCTGCTGCCCATACATATAACATTGCTCTCACTGACACTGAAATACATAAGTTGACACAGTTACGGATGCGGCTTCTCTTGTCTGAGTAGGGGAGGACCCGAGTGCTATTGCCTCGTTACGGGCGGAGGTACACACGCAGGCAGACACACAGTGTATGATGTATGTATGAACTTAACTTTCAGGAATACACGGGCGAGGACGACAGCGACCTGTACCTGGAGGAGCGTCTGTTCGCGCTGCGGCAGGCGCAGGAGGAGAAGAGAAGAGTCCAGCTCTCGGTGCCGGGCATACTCAACCCTCACGAACTCCCCGAGGAGATGCAGGACTAACTCACACACGCACCCCTCCCCTCCCCTCCCCTCCCCATACATACACTATGCCAACACTTCACACACACAACAACACACACACACACACACACACACCTCTGCAATGAACTCTTTGCCGCAGACGCTATTCCATAGAATCCATAGAAAAGTGTAATGTATAGTGATGTCGTCTGGCGTGTGGCGTGTGGCGTGTGGCGTGTGGCGTGTCGCGTTGTATAACTCTGTGTTCAACAAGTTCATTATATTTATTGCCGGTGTCGCGGTGTCGCGTAGGTATCGCGGTGTCGCGTAGGTATCGCGGTGTCGCGGTGTCGCGTAGGTATCGCGGTGTCGCGGTGTCGCGGTGTCGCGTAGGTATCGCGGTGTCGCGGTGTCGCGTAGGTATCGCGGTGTCGCGGTGTCGCGGTGTCGCGTTGCTCTAAATTGAATTTGAATTAATTAATGAAAATATTGAATTGAATTTATAATTGTATAATTATCGTATATTTACCAATTACCCTCAGTTTACACATTGGACCATTGCTTGCTAACGATGCAAACGAGCTTGTGCACTGACTAGCATAACAATTTGGTTTGGACCCTCATTTGTATAATAAAGCAGACAGACAGACAGACAGGCAGGCGGTATGTAAGTAGTGCGCACAATCATGTACGATATAAGTACAGGTCCACCGGTATTGGTCGTAGTTGGTTCGGTTGAGTCGGCCGCGGCCGCACATCTCATTACATAAATGTAACAGATCGACATTAAGTTCATGTCAGCATTGCGTTCCTAATGTTGGTTAATTGTAGGTTTTCCTATGTGTATCATAGTTGGAGCATCTTGATAACTTACACCTAACTAACATTTGCTTTAAATGTATTTATTGTTCCAATAAAATATTAACGTGGAAATGGGTTATTGATTCCAAATTAGGGAAACGATTTTATAACGTGATAGAGGAGTAATAGAATTTTTAATAAATATTTCAATTGATGTAATATGATAATATAAATATGATAATTGGAGCAAACACTGAGATTGCAGCGAGTAAACTGCGCGCCTCACACTTGTTCGGTATTGCAGCGAGTAAACTGCGCGCCTCACACTTGTTCGGTATTGCAGCGAGTAAACTGCGCGCCTCACACTTGTTCGGTATTGCAGCGAGTAAACTGCGCGCCTCACAATTATTCGGTATTGCAGCGAGTAAACTGCGCGCCTCACACTTGTTCGGTATTGCAGCGAGTAAACTGCGCGCCTCTCAATTATTCGGTATTGCAGCGAGTAAACTGCGCGCCTCACACTTGTTCGGTATTGCAGCGAGTAAACTGCGCGCCTCACACTTGTTCGGTATTGCAGCGAGTAAACTGCGCGCCTCACAATTATTCGGTATTGCAGCGAGTAAACTGCGCGCCTCACAATTATTCGGTATTGCAGCGAGTAAGCTGCGTGCGTATTGCAGTTATGTACCAAATTCCCAGGTATAGGCACACTTGCGCGCTGAACGTGGTTCCCTTTGTAAATATACTTTTATACAGTACCTATGTATTGCGTGACAGCTACTTAAAACAAACGTAAAATACAACCAATAATATGAATACAATACATATATATATAATATAATGATGGTAAATTATTTGTTTGTATAGTTGATAGTTAGTTAGATATGTGTGAGCTGTTGCCACCGGCCGAGTGGGTAGCGCTCGTGCCCGGTGCCCGGTGCCCCGTGCCCGGTGCCCGGTGCCCGGTGCCCGGTGCCCCGTGCCCCGGGAGGTGGGGTGAGGCGCGCGTGGATAATGCAAGATGTACTGTGAGGATAGACGTGTAGTATGTGGAGGGGGCACCATTTCCAGGCGCAACATTACTCAGAGCCTTCCGTTTGTATACAACCAGAGAAATGATGCATTCATTTAGCAATCTTACAAATAAGTAAATTGATTTCTAATGTTGTACACACGTACCTAAGTAACGCTCAGTAAGTATCGTAGGTACCTATTGTAATCTCTGTGATGTGGCGCGTGGCGCGTGGCGTGTGGCGCGTGGCGCGCGGCGTGCGACATTGCGCCGCGTAATGTTGAGTATTAGGTAGCGGGCGCGGCGCGGCGCGGCGTCGATTGCAACTCTTCTACTTTATAAAGTGATTTGCTGTTAGTAATATTTTTGTTTCGTTTAAATGTTATCGTAACTAATTTTGTAATGGTTTGGGAATCTAGATACAAAATAAGGTTTCCAAATGAGTTTTTATTCAATGTGCGATCTTTCAATTTTGTGTTTAAAAATAAACCAATAAATATTTGTATAACTAGTTTTACTCTTGTAATACAAGTCATTAATACCTAAGGCAAACTTCTTACCCCCCGGTGTTTAAAGTACCTAGGATTCTAAGATATGTACATAGGTATATACCACCCGGATGTGAACCCGTATTCACAACAAAGTTAGCGTTAACGTCCGCGGGCCTGCTGTAGTCTTCTTTTATTTATTACTTTACTTTAGATAAAGTTTATGTAGAATAGGTACTACTCACTGAGTACATAATATGTCCAATTCCATCGACCCGTAATCGAATAACCTACATTCATATGCAAAGCATTTATTGCGCTACTAGCTGTTGCCCGCGACTTCGTCCGCATCAATTGGGTTTTATCACGCACCCCTATTTTACCCCTCGGAAAAGTAGTCTAAGTTACTCCTTGTTACATCAGCTATCTGCCAGTGAAAGTCCCGTCAAAATCGGTCCAGCCATTTCAGAGATTAGCCGGAACAAACAGATAGACAAAAATTGAAAAAAATGTCATTTGTTATATGTACCGTGTATACATCCATATGCACTTAGTAAAAAGCGGTTATTTTAATATTACAAACAAACACTCCAATTTTATATATTTGTATAGATGTAATGTTACAAAGATGTTAATATATTTAGGTATAGTATACAAACCGTGTTAGGGCACAGCCATATTGTTTGTAGCTAGCTATTTGTATTGAATATTAGTTCATTAAGTAGGTACATATATTTACCAATGTTTAAGGCGACGCGACGCGACGCGACGCGACGCGACGTGGTAACACGGAAAACAAATGACTTTTTGGCTGATAACACGACTGTTTCTATAAGGAATCTGTTATGAGTTCACTCACTTCTGAGTTGTGTGTTGTCGTTGAGGACCAGGACCTGTCACTGTGGGTGTGTGGGTGTGTGGGTGAGAGACTTGACCTGTTTCTTATTGTAGAAAGGATCGCGGGAACAAGTGATGTGATGTGGTGAGTCCTCGTAATGTTCGCGACGACGCCGCGCCGAGGCGACGCGACGCGCGGGTTGGGTTAGCACCGGCCGGTTATGTTGATGGTGCACTTCACCCCACCGAACATCAGTCTAGTCGTAGTACCTACCGCCGCGCCCGCGCCCGCGCCCGACGCCGCGCCGAGGCGACGCGACGCGCGGGTTGGGTTAGCACCGGCCGGTTGTGTTGATGGTGCACTTCACCCCACCGAACATCAGTCTAGTCGTAGTACCTACCGCCGCGCCCGCGCCCGCGCCCGACGCCGCGCCGAGGCGACGCGACGCGCGGGTTGGGTTAGCACCGGCCGGTTGTGTTGATGGTGCACTTCACCCCACCGAACATCAGTCTAGTCGTAGTACCTACCGCCGCGCCCGCGCCCGCGCCCGCGCCCGCGCCCGACGCCGCGCCGAGGCGACGCGACGCGCGGGTTGGGTTAGCACCGGCCGGTTGTGTTGATGGTGCACTTCACCCCACCGAACATCAGTCTAGTCGTAGTACCTACCGCCGCGCCCGCGCCCGCGCCCGCGCCCGCGCCCGACGCCGCGCCGAGGCGACGCGACGCGCGGGTTGGGTTAGCACCGGCCGGTTGTGTTGATGGTGCACTTCACCCCACCGAACATCAGTCTAGTCGTAGTACCTACCGCCGCGCCCGCGCCCGCGCCCGACGCCGCGCCGAGGCGACGCGACGCGCGGGTTGGGTTAGCACCGGCCGGTTGTGTTGATGGTGCACTTCACCCCACCGAACATCAGTCTAGTCGTAGTACCTACCGCCGCGCCCGCGCCCGCGCCCGACGCCGCGCCGAGGCGACGCGACGCGCGGGTTGGGTTAGCACCGGCCGGTTGTGTTGATGGTGCACTTCACCCCACCGAACATCAGTCTAGTCGTAGTACCTACCGCCGCGCCCGCGCCCGCGCCCGACGCCGCGCCGAGGCGACGCGACGCGCGGGTTGGGTTAGCACCGGCCGGTTGTGTTGATGGTGCACTTCACCCCACCGAACATCAGTCTAGTCGTAGTACCTACCGCCGCGCCCGCGCCCGCGCCCGCGCCCGCGCCCGACGCCGCGCCGAGGCGACGCGACGCGCGGGTTGGGTTAGCACCGGCCGGTTGTGTTGATGGTGCACTTCACCCCACCGAACATCAGTCTAGTCGTAGTACCTACCGCCGCGCCCGCGCCCGCGCCCGCGCCCGCGCCCGACGCCGCGCCGAGGCGACGCGACGCGCGGGTTGGGTTAGCACCGGCCGGTTGTGTTGATGGTGCACTTCACCCCACCGAACATCAGTCTAGTCGTAGTACCTACCGCCGCGCCCGCGCCCGCGCCCGACGCCGCGCCGAGGCGACGCGACGCGCGGGTTGGGTTAGCACCGGCCGGTTGTGTTGATGGTGCACTTCACCCCACCGAACATCAGTCTAGTCGTAGTACCTACCGCCGCGCCCGCGCCCGCGCCCGACGCCGCGCCGAGGCGACGCGACGCGCGGGTTGGGTTAGCACCGGCCGGTTGTGTTGATGGTGCACTTCACCCCACCGAACATCAGTCTAGTCGTAGTACCTACCGCCGCGCCCGCGCCCGCGCCCACAGATATATATATGTAGGTACTACAAAATAGAACATTTAGCAGTGTTCATATCGACGCCCCCATCGCCTCAAATAAAACAATTAAAACCTTGGATTAGATAAGTAATGTATTGCAGCTATTAGCACCTATTAGCATTTCCTGACAACACAACACAACACTTGTCTGCCGGCTGTCAGCTGTGTCATGTCTCATGTGTGAACACATCGGTAGCGGTAGCGCTAACATGATGTTGTCAATTGTTGCATACTTTTATATTACTTTCAATATCAATTGGACCCTAATAACATGTAAGTAGCAGGTACTTACCTTCATACAAACATAAAATGTTGTTTTGCCAACAAGTTGCAGAACAAGATAGCGCACCTAAGCTCTGCCCAGAACAGCGTGTCCCCTGTCCCCTGTCCCCTATATAATGTAAGGGAACACCCGAGGCGGATGTTGCGCCCGCAACTCTGACACGCGTCTCACGTGCCTGTAACTTCACTGACAACCACACCTTATAAAACCGAAACACAGTAAATATTATATAAGTAAAGCATACGGCGTTACTGTTTTGCGGCAGAAGTAGCAGTAGCATGTCGACAAATATAACAAATGGATTTTCAGGTACAAATATGTCAGTATTTGATTACTTGAGTAGGTGGTACGGCGCCGGCGAAGGATACGGCACAGAATGGATGTTCTTCCCGGACGGAGACGGAGTACCGCATTACGTGAGCCTGACTGGAGCCGGAGATAAATACATACCACAGTTACGAAGCGGGTTCAATAACATCGAATACAGACTGTACGTCAGGTATGTACCTACCTACCTGCCCCCTGCCCCCTGCACCCTGCACCCTGCACCCTGCAGCTCCGACCGACGCGACGCGACGCGGGACTTACCTAGCACATGCAACGTGTCTTTTCCACGTTGCATGTGCTAGGTAAGTCCCGCGTTTTCTAAGGAGTGCGTGCAATTTCGTGTTAGTGTTGTAGGTTAGAACAGGTTTTTTGAATACTTTATTTTCCCCTGATTTAAAATTGTCAGGGACTTTAGGGTAGGTACATTTCGTGAATATTATGTGCATTCATGCACAAGTTATGGTTTGAAGAGGGTTGTTATCCTCACAAAATAACATGTTGGCATGAGTTTTCCAGGTCAGTTGTTTCACCTACGATAGAATAAGTCTTAAAGTAAGGTAATTACAATAGAAATTATGAAAAGTTCATCAGGGGATCTACTGCCACTATGTACTGCCTGTTTCTGCCGCCAAGCAGGCGCATTGAGTTTGAAAGGTGTGGTTGCCGTTGAAATTATAGGCACTTGAGACATTTCTCTCAAGAGTTACGGGAGCAAAACGATGCAGCATGAGTTTTTCCATACCTAAATAGGGGAGTACCCAAGACGTACACCCCGGTAACGGATCAGACAATAAAACTTATTTACCCATCAAGGAGGAGTCCCCTAGCAAACACTACTTAACGCCTCAGTGTAGGAAAATACGAGTACCGACCCACATACTATACGTATATACGTACGCTGGTTATATTTTGTATTACCTAGTGTGTAACTGTGAGTAAAACCTTTCATGTGATTTGAAGCTATCCTATTAGCTACGTGAATTTGTTTCAGGAACAATGTAACCGAGTGTATCGTACTCAACGGAACGGCTGAAGCAGACGTCGAGATCGGCTTCGACTTGAGCCTGTCAGAACTACCTTTAAAACTGATTACACACGGGTGGCGATCATCAGCGGAGAGCCAGGCCATCGCCGCCATTAAAAGTGCTTACCTCGCGAAACAGAACGTGAACGTGATTACCGTGGACTGGAGCTACGTGGCAAACTCAATCATGTACTACTGGGTGGCGAACCAGACGGACACGATCGGCGGCGAGATAGCCGCCTTTATAAACGCCCTCTCGACGCGGCACAACGTCTCCGGTGCTCAAATACATTTAATCGGACACAGTCTCGGCGCGCACATAATGGGCATCGCCGCCTTCCACTCACATCTCACCGTGGATCGCATCACAGGTGAATACGTTACACCTCCCCCCCGCGGCTTATACCTAACCAACAACGTGGCGCAGCGCGCAGCCCGCAGCCCGCAGCCCGCAGCCCGCAGCTGTCCTCAGCGTTCAGAGAGACACGAGCGAGCGTGTCCACAACAGTGCGCCTCATTCAAGTACACGTGCCATATCCTAGTAATCATTATAGTACAGCGCCCCGGCCCGGCCCCCGCAGCCCGCAGCCCGCAGCCCGCAGCCCGCAGCTGTCCTCAGCGTTCAGAGAGACACGAGCGAGCGTGTCCACAACAGTGCGCCTCATTCAAGTACACGTGCCATATCCTAGTAATCATTATAGTACAGCGCCCCGGCCCGGCCCCCGCAGCCCGCAGCCCGCAGCCCGCAGCCCGCAGCTGTCCTCAGCGTTCAGAGAGACACGAGCGAGCGTGTCCACAACAGTGCGCCTCATTCAAGTACACGTGCCATATCCTAGTAATCATTATAGTACAGCGCCCCGGCCCGGCCCCCGCAGCCCGCAGCCCGCAGCCCGCAGCCCGCAGCTGTCCTCAGCGTTCAGAGAGACACGAGCGAGCGTGTCCACAACAGTGCGCCTCATTCAAGTACACGTGCCATATCCTAGTAATCATTATAGTACAGCGCCCCGGCCCGGCCCCCGCAGCCCGCAGCCCGCAGCCCGCAGCTGTCCTCAGCGTTCAGAGAGACACGAGCGAGCGTGTCCACAACAGTGCGCCTCATTCAAGTACACGTGCCATATCCTAGTAATCATTATAGTACAGCGCCCCGGCCCGGCCCCCGCAGCCCGCAGCCCGCAGCCCGCAGCCCGCAGCTGTCCTCAGCGTTCAGAGAGACACGAGCGAGCGTGTCCACAACAGTGCGCCTCATTCAAGTACACGTGCCATATCCTAGTAATCATTATAGTACACGCCCCGGCCCGGCCGCGGTGACGAAGCACCGTCATACGCGGCGTCAGCACCTACCTACATGGAACAGTCACGTTAGGCAAATAGGCAATTTCATTTTAAAGGTGTTATGGTGTTTAAGTACTTACTCGTCGCTTAGCACAGGTGTATTGGACGAATTCCGTATGCAAAATGTTTCCGGTGAAAACGTAGCACCTAATCCGTTTTAATAAATACCATCGCGGTCTGAAGTAAACACATATTAGGTCAAGTGTTACAGTTTAACCTCGTTGTCATTAAACTGTATGTAGCTACATAACATTCCGTGGTTTCGGTTTGACCGTTTCGTCAGTTAGTACATAACCACGCTCATATGTACCTTAGGTAATCTAGATTCAACGTTTATTTGATACAGGACTGGACCCTGCCCGGCCGTTGTTCGAATATCCGAGCCGTGACGACTCGGCAAAGCTGGATTCCGGAGACGCAACTTTTGTGGACGTTATCCATACATGCGGGGGTGTTCTCGGGATTCAATCAAACGTAGGAACAGCTGATTTCTTCCCCAACAGCGGGATCCCGCCCCAGCCTGGCTGTGAAACTATATCAAAAATATTAGGTGAGCGTTTTCTATAGGCACCTACTAGTTGCAAAGAAACAGCATCCCGCTGAGCTGACTGGAGGAGCGCAGCTTACGGGCCTCAATACTTAATGATTAGTTCAGAGTGTAAAGTATCGTGGGTACCTAAATGTTTCACGAAAAATCGGGAAAGAGGAAACGAATGTCATGCAATGAAAAAAGTTGGCACTGCCTCATTTAATCTACCGACCTTGTTGCAGCTGCCGTGGTAGATACAGACCGCTCACTCTCACTTTTTGAGAGTAGGCTTATACGTAGAAAGCCATACCTACCTATGTAGCTGGTGCCCGTTGTAAATATCCTTAGCCCAATTGATTGCCATAATTTAGCGATAAAGGCTTAGTTTATAGTGGCGGCTATCGGCTTACGACCTTGTTTCGTGGTTTCAAAGCCGTAAACGTAAAGCTTCCTGTGGCATTAAACAAATTAATTCAAGAAACATAATCTCTTAACTGATTCAAAGCGATGGCGGTTCAGTTGACGCCGGCTTACGATCTGTAGGTCGTAGGTTCGAACCCTACAATGACCTCGAGCTTAAGGTGGAGGAAATCGTCGTGAGGAAACCACAAGACGAGAAGAGTGGTAGATCCGGTGCTCCGTTGGTTAGCTTTCAACGTGGTCGTGGCGTAACACGAGAGCCAGCTCGTGGCGCCCGCGCCGCGCCGCGCCGCGTGCTCGGTTCTCAAACCGTCAAGGAAAACATCGTGAGGAAACCGACACGATGGTCGTGTATATAATACAATGAATAGTGTCAAGTAGGCACATGCAGGGAGCCTCTGAGGCGGTCCTTGGACTTGTAGCAATCGCTGAACATCAACTGTACGCCACTCAAAACAAGTCAATATTTCAACAAATTGTGTTTTTTACTTTCATCTTCCATCATATGACATTTTCAGAAGCGTGCAGTCACGGGCGTTCCTACTTGTACTACGCGGAATCAATCACAAACCCGACAGCGTTCCCGGCGGAGCGCTGCGCCACTTGGTTACACTTCCTGGATAAACAGTGCGATGGCGGCGCCGGCGCCGCGTACATGGGGGAGCACGTCGGCGTCGCCAGGGACACGTCCGGACAATATTACCTCACAACTAATTCCATGCAGCCGTTTGGTCGGTCACAGTAATATATTACCCGCACCTACGCTCTGTGCGCTGTTGTAATTCCTCTCTGAGTTTTTATTCCGAAATGACGAAGGCAATACGGCAACAGTAAAAGTATTTCTCTTTTTCAACTGATACTGTTCAGGCAGCTAGCTCCTAGGTAGGAGCTCCTAACTTAAATCCGTTGCTTCAATACTGCAACACTAAGCATTAGTACATTTTATATTAGGTACTTAATTTAATTTTATATTTCGACTGGCCTGGCTCAGTTGGTAGTTGGTAGTAACTCTGCCTTCTGCATGGTAGGTATTCTGATCGTAGATTCGATTCCCAAACAGTGACGAATATAGTGTTTGTTCTGTACCTGAGTGTTTATATGTAGGTAATTATAAGTAGGTATTTACAAAAAATATATGTATATAAGTATTCTATCAGTATATTGTTCCCTATATGTCAGGCTATGCTTATTTCACAATTAACACAAAAACGAACACTTTACACTGACAATCTGACAACAACAGATTGACAAACAATAGTGCCAACATCACGGTGATCGGTCTGTACATACTTGTAGAAACAATGTGCTGGATAGTAAGGCTTTGCTTTACTTACAACCAATGTGTGTGTAAGTAAAATAGAACGTGTCAGAATCAGTGCTGTGTCAAGCACTGATGACGACGTTCTATTTTACTGCGTATAACGCGGTACAGTGACGGTTGGTTTGTAGAAGTGACTGGAAGGGTGGCGATGTAAAATATGTTAGGTAGGTTAACACCAGTTTATAATTTAACATTTAAAATGTAAAAAAAGGAGTGTCACTGCTAAGTAGAAGTCGGAGGCAAGAAACATTTTTAATGTGAATCGCAGTCACAAATTGTGATGGGTAGGTATGTGTACGTGACACATTATCACATTGCTATTGCTCTCCTCCAATAGTTTATTTTCTCTCTGGATAGTTTGTGAAAACTTTCTAGCTAACTGGGTAAATAAATGATTTATATTCCACATAGCAATTAGCAAAAGTTCATGAGGCAATGAGCAATTAGGTAGGTACCCTGTTCGAACACATTATATAGCCTCTACTACTATCAAAGGCTGCGAAAAATCACACTACAGAGATTGTTTCAATTAATACTATTCATACGAATACCATATCTATATAAATATGTTCATCAAGTTTTTCACCTATACAAATAAATAAAAATGGAGTCTCTGTTTGTAAAATTAAAATAATCGCTTTTTACTAAGTTCACATGGATGTATACACGCTACATATACCAAAACAACATTTTTTTAAACTTTTGTGTCTGTTTGTTCCGACTAATCTCTGAAATGGCTGGACCGATTTTGACGGGACTTTCACTGGCAGATAGCTGATGTAACAAGGAGTAACTTAAGCTACTTTTCCGAGGGGTAAATTAGGCGTGCGTGATAAAACCGAATTGCACGCGGACGAACTTGCGGGCAACAGCTAGTATTAAATAAAATTAACCAACACGTCTGGAATGACGTTCATGTAGTGTACATTATCACATCGTGCTTTATCTGGCTGGTCGTACTTTTACTGAAAGTACCTACAGCAACACACAATATTATTGTTTGTTTTTAAGATTGAAAATGAACAAGAAACGCAATGTGAACTATATTAAGCCTGAAGACCCAGATTTTCTAAAAGAACTTAAAAAGCAAGCCGGCTATGATGATCGAAATCATAAATTTGATGAACTCCAAAACGCAGATGAGGATTTTGTCGAGGACGAGGAGAGCGAGCAACCACAAGTCGTGGTAATCAACAACGGCGACTTGACTGCTCAACAAGCTCAAGTTGAAAGGAAAATAATAGAGGAAATTGAATCAAAAACTAAGGCCGACCTGACCCAAAAAATATTGTTCAAATCTAAAAACGGCACGGCTGCGGATGTCAGGAGGAAACGAAAAGATGATTCCAAGGTTAAATCATCTAAGGAGAAAAAGATCAAACAACTATTATCATTCGCCGACGATGAGGAGAATGAATGATGCCACTCATCAAACGCACAGCAGTCTGCAACAATTATGTATAAATGAGTTTAGTTTTAATAAAATCCTTTCCATTTATTGTCTCGTGATGAAATTACTTTACTGTCGCTTCAGTTTGTTTAACACTGATCTATGTTACTTCAAAATAATATAACTAAGGTATTCAAATCTTTTATTATCCTTATTTTGGAATAATATAATTTATAGAAACCCTTTGTAGTAATACTACTACAGGACTTTACAAGTGGTTCATTGATTTGCATAAATAATAGTATTTAAATTGATAAGTTATTATCATTTCCCCATCCTGGAGGTCCGGCAACAATGTACATATAGGCAATTATCCCATTTTGAAACACAATCCAATCCTGGGAAATATGTCTTATTTCTTTTTATATTCTATCTTATAATGTTAGGGAATATGAACAACGGTCATCTAACATTATTTTATTCAAAAAATAGAATAAGGTACATAATACACTGCCACAACTACTATGTTAAAAAGGACGTAATCCTACTCACATTAATCAAAGGTACTTCATGTTATTTGATCGAGTTGGTATTACCTAAAGACTGTCATCATGAAAGTGGAAAATTCATTCATGTGACCATTATTGTAAAGGCACTAACCCTACCGACACAATTGTGTCATGTGTTGCATATATCAACACTGTTGCACTGTTCACATACAAAATAATATTCATGTCCAAGCCTTTATAATGTTTAGTACAATTTATATATTGTTCAGGATGCTACCAACCTAAATAACAACATGTCAGTTGATTATACTAATAAATGTCACGTTGTGTGCAAACATTCCATTTATATTGAGTAACTTTTGAAGTAAGGCCTACGTGATTACATGGACTTACAACGTATCTAATTATTTATTATTGTATCAATTTCTATGATACAATTCTATAATAATTCCAGTGGGTTTATTTTTGCAGGAGTTATTAATTATGTATAAATAAGTGTTATAAATGCAATACAGTAGTCATGTGTCAGTAGTTTTGTTTCACCATCAGCAGTGCTACGGACTTCATAGTTCATTAGTTAATGTGGGCTCGCGCATCTCAAGTCAGTAGCACATACATACAATATGAGAAATGAGAAACATCAAATAACCCAGTGTGGGATAGTTCAAAAGTATTTCTGTCATATTATGTTGTAGTACTACGTATTAAAATAATTAGTAATAGTATTTTCACAGCTGGGAGTTGAGTGCAATAATCAAATCACAATTTCATTGATTCAATAAGTGAATATTTATATGTTAACTATCAATCAAATTGATATAATTATTATATTATATAATGTTTTGAAATATTGATTTACACTTCACAGATATTCAAATAAATAAATAAATAAATAAATATTGGCGGATATTCCACACAGCGCTATCTAGCCTCAAACAAAGCCTGATAACTGTAGAATATGTACTAACTAATTACATTCAACACTTTAAATTGATATTAAGTAATTGTAATGCAATGTGCATACCTAATGCAATGCATTTATCATTTCAAACTTTATGAGTATTTATTGTATTTAAAATTATTAAACAAATCCTTAAAAATAATGTGATGAAGATGAAAACGTAAGTAATGACTGCATCACAACATACATACATACATAAAAGTAAAATAATAAGCTTTTAGCTTATGACAGTATCATCTAAAAATACAATTATTTATGGTCATTGCTTTGACATACATTATTTACAACAATCAAATGTTTATTAATATATTACAACAAGATTTGACTTTGAAAATGCAAACTATATATTTAATTCAATTTCAGCATATAATAATGTGTCCCCAACATGAAGTCAGTAGGTAACAATAGTTAGCGCTCTCTGCGAGCTCTCTTGGCTCTTGCAGTTTGCTCATCGTCGTCTCTTCGTTTGGTTGGTGCGTGTGGCCTTTGCAGTTGACTCTGTGCAGTCAACTGCAGCTGCAACGCGTGCGTGTTCAACCTGTCCGCCAGCAGGAGTGGTTTTAACGCAGCCATCTTATGGCTGTACAGAGTAACCTTTGGTCTGCTATTCACTGCTGCAGTTAATTGTTCACGTACGCTCATTTCAATGTTTTCTGTATTACTCCATTTTCCATTACTCTCTGTGTTGGGTTTTTCTTCATTGTCATTAGAATTGTCCATATTATCCCCTGCGTCAGGTTTGCAAATGATATTAACTTGAGCCCTCACTTCTGCATCAAACTTGGAGATGGTGCTGACCAGTGGCTTTGCCCAGCCAATGTGCAGGATGGGTGTCTGGCTACCTTCCTCCCATTTGCAGATCCCATCATAAAATCTGAAAGTAATATTATATTATAACTATTTTTGTTCTTTTATCCTACATTTTACCTGGAATTTATTTAAGTCCAAAGTATTTCTTTACACTAGACTGACATACATTTTTAACTATTGGGTGAATTATTAGGTTATTTTTCCAGACAGTTCAAGAAATATGACTCCAACTTTCATCACTTTTTTATGTGATGAAGTTAGTTATAATTAGATGGCCCACCTGATATTAAGTGGTAACCTCTGCTCATAGCAAGCAATATGTGATATATCGAGGTGATGGACGCAACACAGTGTGACTTGAGTCACCTCGTACTATGGAGAGGACTTGAGTGGTATTGCTGTTGTCCATGGGCGGCGGTTACCGCTTCACATCAGGTGGGCCGTCAGCTCGTTCTGTCAGAACAATGACAAAAAAAATGTATGGGTTCTCCCAGACTTAGGTAAGACAAGACCCAAGTTGTAACATATGCACCCATAACCCCATTTTGCGTGTTACCCTGAGACTGAGACATGGAATTGTAATGTCTCACGTACCTGTAAGTTCAGCAGTAATCACAGCTTGTTTGTTCTACTGCTAGTTACCTTACTACCTTACCTTAATAATGATGCAAAACATTCCGGGTCTTTCAATATTGATCTAGCTGAATGACCAGAACTCTCTGCTTTCATCAGCTGTGGTATCAACTCATTGGCTATTTCTGAGAACTCCTTATATATTTCTTCATCATCTCGGGAGTAATTGTAACTTGAATAATAATAATGCACTTTTATTGTTAATTCATAAATACAAGTATAGGTATTAAATGTAACTATTATACTAATATATAATATACTTACTGTCTAATGACATCTCCAGCACTAGCCCAAGCATTAAAAGCTTCTTTGTACATTTTACACCGATGGTAATATCCACCCTGCAACGTGTAAGGGTATACGTGTCTGTCTTCATAGTGTGTCCGCGAGGCTCTGATGGCTTGAGTGTACAACGTGGCCGAGTCGGGCCGTGGTGTGCCATCAGCTTTCATACTTTGTTCCAAAGGTATCTGATGTTCCGTGTTTGTAGGAGCATTACACATATATTCATTCAAATCCCCAAGGTTACCTAGAGCCATGGGATATGCATCCAAATGACCTGGAAACAACATGAGAATGATCAAGTTGTTAAGTAACGAAGTACCCGTTTCACACGCATCAAATCTGAATGAGAACATATGATCAGGGCTAATCAACAGATACAAGGTAAATTCAACTGACCGCTGTCATATAAAAGCCATAGAAGGCGATGTTGCATCTGTGCCACTTCATGGACATCTATGGTGGGAGTCAATGTGGGATTGATAGAGGACACCAGTGCAGCGAGTTCCATCAGCCGAGTGCACACAACAGGTTTGCCCCCCACGTACAGCCACGAGCGGGTCAGCACACCGTCCCCGACGGACCTTCCTCTTTTATCTTCATTCCCTTTTCCATGCCATGTCACCTGCACAATTTGTTTTTAATTGTTTATAGGTACATAACAGAGCACACTGTACAGCACATACACATAGTACCTAGGTAGTATGTGTGCGAGAGAAACACGCGCTTACCTCCGCAGTCTCCGCGCCATCTTTGCCGAACACAACCCACGCGTGGTCCTCGGACAGCGCCAGATGGACGTCCGTTTTGCCCAACACTTGGCAACCCGCGGTGACGGCAAACGCTACTCCAAAACAATCGAGTTTGTTGCCAGTGAGGAAACTATATATGGATTGTAGATGCGCTCGGTCCTTGTAATAGCTGCGGGTGAGCGAGTTCCAAACGACGTCCGCGACTCGCTTCACCAAGTCGCGGGTGGCACACGCGCCGCTCACCAGCTTCGAGTCGACGCCGCTCCGCATCAGCGCAACAAATCGATCGTGAAGGCTGCGCACTTCCTCCCAATCCACAGATGGAAATTTCAGCTTACTGGCTGCTAAGTTCACATCCTTGTCAGTATTTTTCACGTTCGTGAGATTGTTTTCAACGGCCCCAACAATAATAGAAAATAAAGCTAGGTCCACTTCTTTGTCACTTTTAAGTTGTTCTTCAAAGAGATCACACACTTTCTGTATACTATCAATAGGAAAATATTGTTTGTAATCAGATATTCCTGTCATTGTTTAGCAAGTTTGTTTCTTTCTCTTAATATGGAATCAAGATTTCAAAACAGAACGCCGCCGCCGCCGGCCGGAATTCATCATACCGCCGCCGTCGCCATGTTTTTTGTTTTGCTTTTGCTTTGCTCCCCTTCCTTCCTTTTTCCGCACCTAGTGATACCAGCCCTTAAAATTATCTTCTTGAACAGGGAAATGCTTGTTTGGCAACACTAGAACTGAAGAGTAAATAACCAATCCGATTTATGAAATTATAATAATAGTAGCTCTTCGTAAAACCGCAACACAACTCTCGACACCCTTTAGCCGTTCTCACCAGCGCCAGCGCAGCGCAGCGCAGCGTCGCCCCGCACGCGCAAAAATATGACAGGATTAATAATAATAATAAAATACTTTAGTTTTTGATGTGAAACATCAAACAACTCATAAACATTATTAGTGATGGGGTACTTAGTTTCTTACAAAATAATGTCGATGTTTCACATCTGCCAGGCGTCCCGTGACGGCTCACATTTTTTTGATGTGAAACATCTATAGACGCACGTAAAACCGATTTATGGCTTGGCGACGCGTCGCCACGGCATGAGCGCTGATTGGTCCGTTTAAGGTTACGACAAATCATAAACATTATTAGTGATGGGGTACTTAGTTTCTTACAAAATAATGTCGATGTTTCACATCTGCCAGGCGTCCCGTGACGGCTCACATTTTTTTATATTTAAATTGTTCTCTAGTGTACGGGAACATTATAAATAACAAAAAAGTTAGCTCCTAGAGGTACAATAGGCGGTCGTATCGCTATGAAACGATGTTTTCCAGACAAGCTTAAATAACTAAATTTTCCTTGTAAGGTACATATTAAGAATAAGACGGGATATTCCTAAATTTAATAAATAGAATACTATGCCGTATTTGCTTAGCACTTAGCATGTATATTGGCTGTCACAGAAGAAAGCTCTTGCCGGGTCGCTATAAATGTGTATCAAAATTAAATCGTTAACGTCATCGGTTTGAACATGTTGTCTGTGTCATGTCATAGGTAGTCATAGTATGTCACGCACGGTCGGTCACGGTCATTCGTTCGAGATCGGATCGAGATTACAGATGAGTTAATACCGATATTTTACAATATCACTGATACCAATATATTCATTGAGAAGTATTATAATACCTAAACTAATATTGAATATCACTGATATTCATGATATTGGTGGCTATACCTAATACTATGAATACCCATCTACTCTTAATATTATTATCACGTTTATTGTGAAATTAATATTAATGCCTATTATGTATGCCTTTCATTAATCTATCGGATTTTGTTGAATTATTGGAATCAATAAAAAAAACGATGAAACACTATTAGGTAGTTAAATAAAAGTTTACAAAAAAATGTGGGAAAAACAATTATTCAATCAATTTATTACAATAAATAAAGAAAAATGTAATAGGCATAACATAAAACATAGTAAGTAAAATGTAATGTAAATATGTAAGTAAGTCAATGATATTTTTTTATTAACATGTTGGTCTGAAGTAAGTTGCATTTCAAATATCCCGCCGCCCGGCCCATCCACTCAAGCGTCCACCCCGCGCAAACGACACTCGCTTCGCTTCACCTGTCCGCGCATTAAACGTCACTTTCGTTTTCTACAACCGCGCGAGTAGTCTACAAAAACGATTAGGTACTACTGAGAAACTACTGTAGCCACAGTTGATTAAAAAATACTCCCGAAAAGTTCAAAGAATCGAAAATCTAATGAACTTTAAAATAAATTACTTAGATTGATGACAAAAGAAGAAAATAAAGCTTAAAGTTGGGGATATTCGAAAAAAATATCGTGTATCCTTTTTGTTTCGAGTTTTACAAGAAAATATGAAAGTTAATAGGAATAATTCTTTTATGTAACAGAATACATGATATGCCCTTTAAAATGATATCAGAATCTCAGTATAAATATTAAGCTTTCTCACAAAAAACAAATATAGAAGTACTTCCCGCCGGGTAAAGAGGCCTCGGGCGACGTAAACATCCATCCATCCATCCATCAGACGCATCTCAGTATATTTCGTTTGTTGAATGGTCTAGATGTAATGATAGTGAAGCATTATCTTATATTTAGCATTTATTTTTACAAAGATACTATTATAAACTTTAAACAACGTACAATCATCAATCAATTATAGCGTCGAGATCATGTAACTTTTCGGACCAAATTATTCTATGAAAACCTTTCGGGATCGTCGTCATTATACATATTTCAAACATAAAATATCTTCACGATTAATTTAATGTACCATGTCCATTACAAATATCGCAAAGAAAAAAAAATTCTTCATTTTAGTTCGACCACAAATTCACAAACAAGAACGGCGAACCGTCACTTTAATATTTTTTTTCTAAATATTTTGTTTCCGGACAGGTACTATTCACTCTCACGGATGCCAAATTTAATATATTGCCATCTAGTAATTTCCTCTTGAACTATTAACAACTGATTGAGGCGCTGTACGCGCCTACATGACAAAATATGTCCAATGCAAAATAGTCCTTAAGCAATGCACAAAAGACTCACTTTCCCTACGTAACTATTTGTCTCGCTTGTTCTGATCACGTATCACATATTAGCGAATCAGAGTGAGGCATAATTTACACGAAGCCCGCCGACAGATATATCAGCCAATGAATAGTGAATATGAGTAGAATACTGATATTATATGACCGATATTAAACGCCCGCATAATATGGTAGAGTGAATATTAAGTATTAGCATACCAGATTTCGTGGGATTACTGATACATGAATACACGAGATATCACTGATATCTTAGCGAATACTGATATATCGGACTCACCCTTAATCGAGATGGTTTGATGTGGTATTTATTTTGGATTGGAAGTGTTACAATAAAAATATTGCATGTGTAATCATGTAATTTTAAAATAATTCGTGTCATGTATCAGTTCATGAACATTGATAAAGCTGCAGAACTGGTCAAAGATATCACAGACAATTCGTGTTGTGCTGTTTGGTAAATATAATACCTACTGCGTCTCACCCCGTGTTGTTTGTGTAGCTCCGTTGATCTGATAACAACATATAATACATGTCTCTTCAGGAAGCTTATGAATGTTTTGTTTTGTTAGTGGCAAGTCCGATGGGACACGTATGCGGTACCGCTGCGGACATACAAGTTGTGAAAGTTGCGTGCCCGCCACGGAAAGCTGTCCGTACTGCCCGATACCTCGGGACTGTTCTACTTTCACTGCACCATCTTTAGATAAACCGTATACCCGAAGGACTCGAAATGCCATTCAATTGTTAAATGTATTTCAGCAACAGTTTCATACTGATGGTATGTATTTATTGAATAATCTCAAATAGGGTCCTTTTATTTTTGTAATACATTTGTGTATATTTGTTTCCAGTTTACAAGAGACATAGAATATCGGAGCAGTTAAAAATTGAAAAAGAATTGTTTCCAAAATGTATCCAAGCACCTGTTAAGTATTTCAATAAAAGGAAGAGTAAAGGAGACCCTTCCGGGGCAAACAAAGAGAATACCATCACAGTACTCCCAGGTGAAGCTGTCTCATATATAAACAAGATGGAAAATACTAATAACAATGTAAGGAAGTGGCTCAGCAAATATGTTGAAAGAAAACCATTAGCTGATTTAAATTATACAAGATCTAATTTAAATAATACTCAATTCCAAAAGTTACCTCAAAAATGTGAGAACACACAGAATGGCTCCGTGTCTAGATTGAAGAGAAAAAGAAGCTATTCAAAAATTTATAATGATGAAAATAAAACATCCATTAATGATATACCCATTACAAAGAGAGAACATAAGAACACTGTATTAAAATCTCAGGATAGTAAACAAGAATCATCATATCTTCATAAACATAAAAGAGATGACATTGCAGGAGTAACAGGTACTGATGATGATATGATTGTTACTGATGATTGTTCACCACTTGAGATTGATAAAGATAGGAAAGCTTGGCAAGCTGTTCTTGATGCAGAACAGCGAGCACAGAGCGGATCACTTGCTCCCAAACTCACTGGTGACCAAACTGGAGCACATGTTAAAGTGCCTTTCTATAAAACAAGTTATCTGTTTGAAAAATGTGAAAGTTGTAATGAATTCTATGAAAAAAGGCATCGTGAGACTGAACATTCCCCAATAAATGTTTCCATCACAGTGGAGAGTAAAAGCTATACGGTCACTATTAATGTTTCAAAAGAAACAAACACTAACAAAGAAGAATTAATTACATTGAAAAATTCAGTTGGAATACAGACAGACTGCAACGATTCAAAAAGTAAAAACAATGAAGAAAGTGAAGTCTATGTGAAAGAAGCAACTGTTACAGCTTCATCACCATTTGTTAGAGCTGCATCACCAGTTGTTGCAAGCAGCTCAAACAGTGAACACATATTCATGGGTGAGGCTAATGAGTCAAGTTTGAGCCTTATTGATAAAGCTTCACTTGTGATAATACCGGACTCGGACTCTGATGACAATATTGAAGGTAGTACAAGCTTACAAACAACAGCAGAGGTCCACACGTTCCTACATGACGTGTAAGTCATTTGATGTTAGTTAGTTAATACTAAGATCATCATCATAAAACCACTTGAACCTTGTTCACATACATTTTGTAGAGAATATTATTATAGTATATGTGTTTGTTTAGAAATGTCCTGGATGATGTTGAGGATCTACTGGAGCACAGCAAGAGGGCCAGACGCCAGCCGCGAGGCCACACGCCCACCAGCACAGACTCCTCGGAAAAAGAAAATTATGACCCAAACAGAATGAAAAAGAATAATTCAAAGAAAAAACCAGTGAAAAAATGAATGAGTATGATTGTTTAATTTTAATTGTAATTAATTCGATTTTAGATGTAAGTATAAATAACATTTTAGAATTATTTTGATGATTATCCAATTTTTTATTGCTCTACCTCGATTCGATAAATAAACAATAAAGTGGCTCTTGAAAAGTGCAACTTAGAGTCATATGTTACAATTATGAAGAGGACCCATATAATATATGTGTATACAACTTAGAGTCATATGTCACAGTTATGAAGAGGACCCATATAATATATGTGTATACAACTTAGAGTCATATGTTACAATTATGAAGAGGACCCATATAATATATGTGTATACAACTTAGAGTCATATGTCACAGTTATGAAGAGGACCCATATAATATATGTGTATACAACTTAGAGTCATATGTCACAGTTATGAATAGGACCCATATAATATATGTGTATACAACTTAGAGTCATATGTCACAATTATGAATTGGACCCATATAATATACCTATGTGTATACAAATATGTTTATAATGTCCTCTTGTAAAAACAATTTTATTTTAATATATAATTTTTGAGAATTGTCATGGAATGTAGTCCACTCTACATGTAGGTATATATATTTGACAGTTCTGTGACAATAAATCTTTTTTGTTTCTCTGTTCTTTCACTATCGGATGACATGCCAGCTGATTCAAGTGTGCGGTCCTTTGATTGCACACCACGGAGCCAGCATTCATTTTGATTCGCTTCTATGCAACAATTGTAATTAATAAACACTTCTTTTTGATTATTTACATTTATAGAACTTACGTAATCATTTATCTTAATAAAAATAGAAGTAAATTCAGCCAATAAGCTAATTACATTTAGGTACTGATTCTGAGGCGCTACGAAGTTTGCCGGGTAAGCTATCTAGTTAAAAGGATGTTTGTACGAAGTTTGCCGGGTAAGCTATCTAGTTAAAAGGATGTTTGTACGAAGTTTGCCGGGTAAGCTATCTAGTTAAAAGGATGTTTGTACGAAGTTTGCCGGGTAAGCTATCTAGTTAAAAGGATGTTTGTACGAAGTTTGCCGGGTAAGCTATCTAGTTAAAAGGATGTTTGTACGAAGTTTGCCGGGTAAGCTATCTAGTTAAAAGGATGTTTGTACGAAGTTTGCCGGGTAAGCTATCTAGTTAAAAGGATGTTTGTACGAAGTTTGCCGGGTAAGCTATCTAGTTAAAAGGATGTTTGTACGAAGTTTGCCGGGTAAGCTATCTAGTTAAAAGGATGTTTGTACGAAGTTTGCCGGGTAAGCTATCTAGTTAAAAGGATGTTTGTACGAAGTTTGCCGGGTAAGCTATCTAGTTAAAAGGATGTTTGTACGAAGTTTGCCGGGTAAGCTACCTAGTTCAGAATGTTTGTACGAAGTTTGCCGGGTAAGCTACCTAGTTCAGAATGTTTGTACGAAGTTTGCCGGGTAAGTTACCCAGTTCAGAATGTTTGTTCATGTTGCCGATGATATTTTGCAGGAACTATAATCAGTTCATTTTCTTGGAATGTAAATAGCTCTCTTCTATATTTAAAGAAAAATTATTTGAATACGAAATTATGAATAAAAAGATATAATTCCTATCAATATGACGCTTTATATTTTCAAACCATAAACACTGTCTCATTTTTCATTTTTTGTTTTCACATTCAGAGAGGGACAGAGGTAGGTAGGTAATGCTGAAAATCACGCGTACCTACGCGTAGCCTATCTCCTGAAGGGGCAGGCAGAGACCACGGTTTTCATCTTGCTTCTATCCTCACATCACATCATTGTAATGCTAACAGTAGATAAGTAGCGCCTTTTCCATATTGTTTATGTATTTATAAATTATAATCCTACTTAAAGAAACAGACAGGCCATTACGTCTCCTGTCTTGTTATGTAGGGTAAAGGTTCGAAGAATACAAATAAAATGTCTTAGTAGTAGGTATCACATGTATTTGAGGTAGCGAGAGGTCACAATCGATCACCACCAGCCAGAGGATCCGCCGCCGCTGGACCAGCCGCTGCCGCCGCCTCCGAGCTTCCAGCCGCCGCCGCCGTAGCCGCCGCCGCCGCCGCTGGACCAACCGGAGCCGCCGAGGCCGCCGCCGGACCAACCCCCGTGACCACCTGAGGTAACATGAAGTTCTAGTTATAAACAAACCTGTAGAAACTACATATGAATGTAGACACACTTTGAGTGTTTGAGTGGCCGGGTCGGTGGCTCAGCGGTATCTCTCTATGTGGCCACAACATCAGCAATACAACTCGGCTCCTTTCGTATTAAATTATGAGAAGACCGAGTCGCGCTCGCGCTGTGTTACGCCTCTCACCCTGGAGACTGAAGATGGAAGGTCTCATGTAATGCCTGTAATGTCACCGGCACCCACAACCATCAAACCGGAACGCAGCAACGTGCAAGTGCTCTACTGCATCTCTGCTGCGAGCTGCAGCAGAGATGTGTAGGTAGGTGGCACAAAGTCAAAGTCACCTGATTGCATTTGGAATTTCCAAATGTTGTGTGATTGTAATTGTGATTGTGATATAGGTATATCCGTTGGTTCGGTAGGTACCTACTGCACTCACAAACATTATTGGCGTTCACTTACAACTCAAGTTCACTTTTATTTTAGCCTTTATTAATTAACGGCCAAAAATGAATGTTATAAATCGCGGAGGTGACGACATTGAAATCCATTGGCCGCGTCGGATTGTACCACCCATTAGATACATTTATAGTAATTACATGATTGCACAAAACATTTGATACGTATCACGAGTTCAATGTAACGAATGCCTTGGCCGGCCACCGACGCGACGCCCGCCGAGTGTACGGCTAGGGAATAGCACAGCACACATAGCACGCGTTGCGAAACTATACGTAATGCTGGTCGCGCCCGCGCCCGCGCCCGCGCCGGTAGGTAAGTGTAGGTTACAAGCTGTGTAGACAGAGATGCGACCGACCGGTATCTCGGCAATATATTAATGCGATTATATATACGGTACATTTGCGGTATAAACAATTTAAATGTTACCCGCGTATGTACCTACCTATGACTGCTAGTTTTAGGTTTCGACACAAAACGGTTAATAGTCGTGTACCTACTGATTACTGAGATAACATTACATATCGCACTTCACTTGGATGTTCAAATTCTCAACTTGAATTACTTTGTCGACTTGAATAAATTATCGTCAATCTGTATACTTACCGCCTCCGCTCCCGCTCCCGCCCCCGCCCCCGCCCCCGCCTGTGGTGATGATCTTGATAATCTTCACTTCTGTAGAGTAAACAAGTTACAATTGTGAAAGTTATTTAGTATAGTAGGTAGGTACCTAATCTTTATTACACGGATCCAAATTGACTGAATTAATTTAGCTGTTATAAGATGTCACGTTGCGTTGGTGCTGTAGGAGTGATCACAGACAGATGTGATTATGTTTGCGGGTACCTAGTAGGTACCTAGTGTTGTGTTGTGTTGTGTTGGCAATGGTTTGATGATCCCGCCACTGATATTGTAACTATATTGTTATCGTAAGTTCATATGAACGTTATAATTAATAAATGTTGCAAAAGCTTAGCTGACTTGTGCATCGGAAAGCTAAAGCTAAAATATATAATAAAAGCTAAGATGATAGGTTACGTTTATAGGTGGTAATTACTACCAAAATATGTGCTTTTCACACAATGATTACAATGAAGTGTGTAATTGAAATGTTACGTTAAGGGACTATCCATCGAAACCTAAATACGATTTTTAAGATTTCTATTGTGCATAGCTACTTGTTCACTCACGTCCACCACTGCCGCCGCCGTAGCCGCCGCCGTAGCCGCCACCGCCGCCTCCGCCTCCGAGCTTCCAGCCGCCGCCGCCGCCGCCGCTAGACCAGCCGCCGCCGCCGCCGCTAGACCAGCCGCCGCCGCCGCCGCTGGGCCAGCCGCCGCCTCCGCCTCCGAGCTTCCAGCCGCCGCCGCCTCCGCCGCTAGACCAGCCGCCGCCGCCGCCGCTGGGCCAGCCGCCGCCGCCGCCGCCGCCGCTCGACCAGCCGCTACTGAAACCGGCGCTCGCTACCGCGGCGATGGCTAACACGCACACGAGGACCTGCAAGGTAATGTAAGTTAGTATTTGTTTATTTCGCTGTCTGTAAGATTATCCTGCCTAGCTATGAGTTTAAATAACCTCGACATACTACTCTTGTTTAATTTGTACAGTAGGTACAGTATCAACACATTTTTTCCAGAATACACAAACGCAGGTGAAAGTAGATACATTATGTTAACCGCCGTATGACTGTAGTAAGTAGGTACATACATATTGTGCTTTAAGGAGTTTATTTAAACTAAACTTGATTATTGTTTGGAAATGTTTTACTGCATAAAGAGCTCGGTACTAGATTTATTCGTGACAAATAAATTGACCAGCTTAACACTTATTCAATCTTTTTTTCTGTACATTAATATACATAATTTGTATGTACTTAAAACATAGTGAAAAGTGAACAACGAAGGCTCTGTCAGTTGCCTTCGGTAACAAACAATGCAAAGTGTGCTAACACTGATTATGATTTCTAGAGCGGATTTATCTCACGTTATGCGCTATGCATTGCATACCATACACAAATGTGTGTGCTTTACAAATATATAAATACAATACGATTTGGAAATAGATATTTCATGTAGACACGGCACTTAACCCAGTACGGTAACGAACTCTAGTTCAACATTTACACTTGTAATCCTTTCGTTGCATTTGAATTGGGTAATTTTAAAGTGGAGTGTACCTACGAGTGATTGAAAGTACATACCTAGTATAATGGTTTATGATTGGTAGTCAGTATGAACAATAGTTATACAGTGTTAACTTTAGTTTTCTTAAAGAAATATATATTATTTAAATCTAATGCAATACTAAAGGAAAACAAAAATTTATCATAATATACTTTTTAAATTTCGTAAAAATTTTCTTCTTTTAATATCGATCCTACGTATTTTCAACATAATATAATTTAACCATCATGTTTATGGATATTTAGCCGCCCTAAATGTATAGCAGATAGGTAGTGTGAATAATACAATATGTTTATTACCTTCATGCTGAAGCTGTTACCTACTGGTGGCTTCTGGTACTGGTTGCTGAGGAGCCACTATGTTGGCGTTATATATCAGACGGGCTAGCTCCCACCCGGGGCGGGGCGGGGCGGGGCGGTGCGGGGCGGACGTCTCACGCAAGCTCGTAGTGGAGATCACGGTAGACAGCCCACTGGTTACTTAGTGTATGGGTCGCTGCGATGCGATGCGATGCGACTATGCTGTGACCGGTGGGTGACACGACACATATAGCCAGCGTATATACAGGTAACATTTATATGTATCTCTGTTGACGTGTCAAATCACTGAACCGATACTAAATAATGTTTCCCTAATATATAACTGAACTATCCCTGAGAAAGAAAATAATTTATTTTCAACAAACTGTACACAACACCGATTTCATACTTATATAACTAGGTGAAATTAAACAACAAAGAACAAATGGCTACGCGGGTCGCTGCCGCTGCCGCTGCCGCTGCCGCTGCCGTGTACATTGTTGCGAAAAAACCATAGAGGAACATAGGTTGTTGTTTTAAGTAAGAGCGAAGGGGTGTGAACGGCTTGGGCTTTCCAATATACTTACATTCTACGATTATATTCAAGTTTAGACAGAAATTTACATCTTAAATAGTAATATATAGTGTATAGTGTATTTTCCAATATTCATAAGATTAATTATATTGTAATGTTTATAAACTGCAACCTGCACGTGGTAATGTTATCAATCGAGAATGTTGTATCACCGCGCCCGCGCCGCGCCGCACCGTCACCCGTGTAATAGTATCTGTAGGATACCTAAGTATTTGCAACACAACATCTAGCATTACAAAACATAACATTTTATACTTACCTACTATCTTAAATGTAACTATGTTACTTTATTGATTATGTTTTCGTATCCATCCCCCCATTTACAAATATTTGCATACGAGTATCGTAAATATATCTATATGCCATGTTAATAGGTACCTACATATAGTTGCTCACATTTATATATTCATACATTTTATCCTGGCACCAGGTTTTGGTTGTTGTGTTAACAGAGTAGCTGGACGGGAGAGCAGGCGGCTGTAACGCCACACGATTTGTGTTATCCACGATGGAAAGAGGGCCATCTCCTCCTTACCCTTTTCTGCCTCCCCTTTTGGGGCCAAAGGTGTGCTTTTTGATTTTCATTCATGAACATGGATTGTATTGTTTATAGCACCGTGCGAACTGGCGCTCGTTCACGCGACACGTTACGTTTGAACTTCCAGTTTACAGTTTGAGGCGTTGCCAATATTCTGCGAATATACCACGATGATGATTGATGATGAATCAATCAATGAATGAATCGAAATTTTCAATCACTTTCCAATTCTGTATCGTGGACAAAGTGATGGCTGGCCAGAAATCGATGAGTATATCGGGAAATGGGTCTGAAACGATCGATGAGTCAGTTTCCCTGATATATTACGTAGGTAGGTATATGTATAGGTACTCTTATCATGTATCAGTAGAGGTAGGTACTTGTGAATACTTGCAACGTGGAGGAAAGTATTACAATCAATCATTGTTGTGTTACGCGTTGTGAATGTAGAGCCCGTGCGAAGTGTAATCACACTGCCAGTGTAACTACACCGACCGCGCCGTCTGCATCAAGGGCGGAGTCGGGGGGGGGGGGGTGTCATGGGGGGGTCACGATGCTAACATAAAATGAGTGTGCGTCCACTCACACATAGGTATATTGAAGTGATGAACATCATTGGGTTGTCTGCCCTTGGATTATGTATTATATTTACATGTGTTCAGTAGACGCGACACACACGGGGGGAATCCTTTGCCATTAATCTAGTTGACTCCCTTCCTACCCCTACCCCTACGAGTAGATATCATTGAAAGCCGCCGTGCCGCCGCGCCGCCCGCCGCCCGCGCGCCGATACGAAAATTGGACGGTTAGTAAAATGGAACGTTGCCTGAAAGAGATTTCCAATGAAGCGTTACAACTGACTCGCACAATTTATCTTTAATAGACGTGTGTGTGTCTTTACATATTTCCGACGACTACGTAATAACGGCCTTTCACAATAAATATATTTAAAAGTGAATAAATTGTTTGGATAGGTATAATGTTAGGTAGATAAAATTAAGCAAATAACATGCATACTTAATTATATAATGAAACTGTGTTAAACACGTTGTCTTACAAATATTTTAATGTATAAATGATAATGTAATAGTTACGACACATACGAGTGACCACGATTGTTTCATAAATAACATCAGAGTTCATAGTTGACTTATTGAAAGATTAATTTGTGGTGTATACATACGTACATATCTATCTATCTACCGGTTAACAAAATGCAGTTAGGTATTATCCAAATTTAAATATTGCTTAGCGAAATAAACCTTTGACAGTTATTTAGTGAAAGAGAAAAAATAATCTTAAATTAGTATTAGATTGTTGTTTATCAACAATATTATTATGTTTGTTCATTATTGTTGTGTTGTTCGCTGATGGGGGGATTGATGATGGGGGCAGGTGCTCACTTAACAATAAATAATCTTGAACATAAATTCACGCTCTTTTGCGGAAAGGGTAAGCAGACCATCGATGGGCAACTCTTCACCTTGTGGGTTACATCAAAATAGGAACGTAGACGTGAAAAGTGGTGAGTTTGACCGATTATGACGGGACTTTCACTGGCAGATAGCTGATGTAACAAGGAGTAACTTAGACTACATTTCCGCGGGGTAAAATAGGTGTGCGTGAATAAACCGAATTCCACGCGGACGAAGTCGCGGGAAACAGCTAGTCTGACATAAAAAAAAAAATTGTATAGATTAGTGACTGAACTAGCTGACGGCCCACCTGATGTTAAGTGGTAACCGCCGCCCATAGACAACAGCAATACGACTCGAATCCTTTCCACTAAAATACGAGATGACTCAAGTCTCATGCGGCTGCAATTTCGCCGGCACCCACTCCCTTCCACCGGAACACAGCACACGAGTGCATCACTGCTTGGCGGCAGATTACCAGGTGCGGTGGCAGTAGGTACTACTCCGGGCGAACTTGGCACAAGTTCTACTGCTACTTTGGTTTGTTGGTATCGCACCACCGCACCGGGGGGACACGGTGTTGGGATTCAAAGGGTTATCATGTACGGACGCGAGCAACGAGACCCCCCAGAACGTCAGCACGACAATTACTCAGATATCGATCGTGTGTCAGTGTCAGCGACACGAGCATCATGGCGACGCGACGCGACGCGACGTCCGATAGTAGCATTTGAACTTGTGAATACATTTTAAATATTGAAATAATAAATGTAGGTGTATGTGTAATGTGTATCTTTGTGCAAATTCTACTTTCCTTTTTCGTCTACCTTTTCCGCAAAGAATAACGCATGAACATGTCTGGTATAGGTATTTTATGTTAAGCACTTGTCTAATGTTGGGTGGATAGGATACATGATTGCATGGGAGAATGGCCCCTGGAACCCTGCATATGATGAAATAATCGACCGTCTAACTAACATCGGTAACATAGTCAATTTAAGGCAATAAAATCGAAACTTTACGTGAATAAAATAATTTGTACTTAAGATTTGGAAACCCACCATTAAATTAGTGTGACCTCGCCGCTTCCCAGAGCGGTCGCGGTCACAGCCAGTTCACGCCGCGCCGCATCACCCGTCCGAACCGCGCGCGCTGATGAGGTCATCTTTGCACATACTAGTACCTACCTACCTCATCTACAAATGTAATACCTACCAATAACTTATCAGGCTTATTAGAGGTCCCATCGCTGTGATACTATCATTAATTTAATGATTGATGTTTGTTTTTTGTTGAAGGGCCTTTACAGTTTGGTACCATTCCGTGCACACAAAGACGCCAACATGTTTCTGTTCAGTGTGTTTGGGAGACGTAGGTACACCATATTTGAAGGCAGAACATTGGCTAACTTGAAATAACTCTCAACTGGATAAGTTTTGGTGTATGAATGTGTCGCCTAAGCGATAGCGTAAGAACTTTGTAAACACGACTTGAAGTCGCGCACTCTACCAAACGTTCACCCCCTATTATTATTATTATGCACTCGTTTTTGTGCTTCAAATACAGTTGTAAAATAAATGTGAGCCGTCACGGGACGCCTGGCAGATGCGAAACATCGACATTATTTTGTAAAAGTAATATGCAACGCATGCCGTGGCGACGCGTCGCCACGCCAGAAATCGGTTTTACGTGCGGCTATAGATGTTTCACATCAAATATCCCAAACGAAGGTGTATAGTAGGTATAGGTATAAAAAAACCCTACCATTAAACACTAAATACCAAATAAGTAAAACGCCAAGTGGGATCCGATTTTAGATTGCTCACCCTCCCCGCGCCCCGCACACGAAGCATAGGTACGTAGGTACGTACGTGTACGTGTACGTGTACGTGTACGTGGTAGCCACAACCGAAATGAAGTTATCATACGGTCGTAGCTTCTAGCCGCTCTGCTAGCTTAATGCGGTCGCCACGCCAGCGCCGCGCCGCGCCGCGCCAGTCCACACCGCCCGCGCCCGCGCATGCGCCCGCGCCCGCGCCGACCACATAACTTCAACGTGCATGAGTTTCAGGCACTGACCAAATAAATAGCGCTTCCGCCACAAGTCAGCTTCTTGTGGAATGTTTTGTGGATGTGTCCCGACTTGTTCCGTCAATCTTTACTAAATATAACCGCCTCCAAACATTTCGTTTGATCCATTGATCCATTAGTTTTTCACAAGTCTCCTTGACTCAGGTTTTCAAACTAGGTTTCTAGGAATGCTTAAAACTTGTGTTGATTCGAATTTTCATTTAATTCAATTAATTGCTATTTAAATGCGAATGATTCGATTTGTGACCAACAAATATAACGCCATAAGATAGCAAATCTGATTTGTAATTCAACTTAGTATACAATTATAATTGTAATACATTATGTATTATTTTTGCATTGAGAATCAAGGTGCTTGCAACCACTCGGCCCAAATGCTAAAAGCTGAAAAAACAAACACTACACGTTATGGCTCGTAAATATTCACACATTCTCCTCACAGTACGAAGTGGATTGCTCACTTGTTGAAAACGTGCCTGACTAAATGTCTCGGTACCAAGTTCAACAGTTGTATTCCACCACCGAGCACGCTGTTCCATCTGATGATTCTGGTGGCGTCTCTGTCTCGGCTCGGTGTCTGGCTCCGATACATTTAGCAGCAGTAGGGGAGATTGATCGCGTAGTGTTCGTTCCGGGAAGTACCGCACATAACGGCCTCCAAGCAGTAGTGCACTCGCATTGCTGTGTACCGGGTGCCGGTGAAATTACAGTCATGATATTTTACCAACAGGCCGTCGCGGCGCGGCATCGCGATACAATTTGTGTTCAGTCAGTTTGTAATGTTGTCTTAGCAGGGATATCTCTTAACATCAGGTGGGCCATCGTCGGTTCGCTAGTGGCGTAAAACTCCATTGTAACAAAGTGCAATGTTACTACTTACTAATGGAGATAATTGTCCAAGTTACTTAATCTAGCTGTAAGGTAAAGTCAACATGATTTTAGTGAAGGCCTCGAAGGCATGTAAACACCTACCTACGTATAATTTATGAAAACTGATCATTTATAAAAACATCTCCTCCCCTACTCACGTATGGGAAGACTGCATCTCGCAGTGTGTATTGTGCCCGTCATTTTGTAACGTTAAGTGATAGAGTGTGTCATGTGCGTGCGTCGGCACAAGTCTGCTGCTGCCTGTACGACAAGGTTCAGATCTGTAATAGCTAGTCACTTCACTCGTAATAATTACTATCATAAGTCACAATCAGAAACCTTTATTTCCATAGAATTCATAAAGAAATGGCTTTGAACGTCCATAATATTCAAAACATACGGTCACGCGTACTTATCACTACTAAGTTTGAAGCCTGTTCAAACCCTATCCGACCCTCCATGGAGAGAATAGTCAAGAAACCTCTAACTTCGTTTTTCGCGAGCACGATCCTTGTAACATATATATACTATTTAACATATATTACATTAGGTACTTTATGTAAAGTAGCTGTAATCGAATCAATAACAAAGCATTTCGGCTTTGTTATGGCAGATTGCAAAATGAACCCACATTTGCCGTCCATATCTCACAAATGTGGCCGACCGTTAGTACGAAGTAAGCGGCGCCGGCGGGCGGGCGGCGGGCGGCGCGACTTCTTACGAAATAAGTAATGCAGGATGAGCCGAGCGTTTTGTAGATCATGAATGATGAGCCAACAACAAAAATGACCTCAAGTCAATAAGTAATGAACGGTTGTTTCATACGAGTCATATAGGTATACCTACCTAACATTACAACAGCTGTGGTAGGTAGGTAGGTAGGTAGGTAATACAAAACATAAACGTTATGCAGTGCCCACAACACAAATGCAACAAAATAAATGTAAGCGCATTTACTCAAACTGAATGTTGTTGTCGGTGTCTGTATTGTGTTGTAACACAATACAGACTAGAATGTTCTCTAGAACATTAAGATTAGACGATGAAAGTGTCGCTGTTGCTAATACGAGTAACCTACCTACCTATGTGTGATGCACTTCTGCAATTAGGTACCTACCTACACTAACCGTCCTATTCATCTTTTGGCATTAGTTAGGTAATATTATAAAACTTAAACTATTTATGTATTGCACTATGTGTGATGCAAAACATCTTAAAATAGTATAATTAGGTAATAGGATTCAAGGTAAACCGTGTCACAGGGCACAGCAATGCTGGCTGTTACTGGGTGACTAATTGTTGTGATTATTATTATTTACATAATAGTTTAATCTAGCAGGACAACAACATTTAGGTTCAAATGAAAATGAAGTAAGTACACGTATTGGTTCTGTTAAATTGATATGGACAGGTACATACAGATATAATTGTAAGGAGACCTTTCGTTTGAAACGTTAGTAAGGGAGTAGTTATGACAGTCCTGACCATGAATAAACTTGTTACAATCACGGCCATTGTATATTTTGAAGCTATTAGATGTTCCTAGACAAACATTTAGTATTTCCACATTGTAATTAGAATGAGCAGCGCTCGTGGCGCGCACGAGTGAGTAGTGTATAGTGAATGTGAGTGAGTGAGTGAGGGTGTGTGGAACTGCTTCATGAGAGTAGGTCTAGGTAGGGTAGGTACACCGCACCAAGCTGATGAACCAAGGCTAAAGGTGCCCATTGACGATACGTTTGTTTGGAATGCTTCTAAATGGAAAACTTCCTAATGGAAGTACTCTAGATTAAAGGCACATTGACTTATTTCCATTTGGACGTACGCGCCGTCACTTCGAACGTTGCACGCGGTCGTGCACGTACGGAATAAGAAAAGATGTTTTTTATGTTTTTTTTTTTTTATCAAGATGTTTCACTTGCCATAAACATGGATGCGATTTATATTTTTCAATTACGTCTAATATAAAGTCACGCGCAGACGTAGACATAATAACTTATAATTAGATCCAAGCTTCTATGATCCACCACATGTACCGCGCCATCAACACCAGAGCATAAACTGAGACGAAAATCACAAAAAATTGGACGCGGTTTTGCCCATTCACAGACAATAAGGACGGCTTCCAAATGGCGTGGCGTACGTTTTTGACATTGACAGTCGGCCGCGAATGACGTCCATATGGATTGGATGGATGGATTTCAATCCGTTTAGAAATCCAGACCTGGAAGACGTCCATTCAATTGGCATACGTTTTTCACATTCACGAAACGATTTTGGAAGACGTCCACTCCATTTGGATTGATGGTCACATAGTCAATGGGCACCTTTACGACAGCCGCGCGCGCGCGTCCTGACACCGCGGGTGGCCGCCGCCGCGCCGCCGCGCCGCCGGGTCATGATCAGGTCGGTGTCGTGTTCTACGATCAACATAGTGATCAGCAATGATGTAGTAGTGTGTGCAGTGTGAGTGCGCTCACCAGGATGTTCCGCCGCCATTACTACAATAGTTGATGGTGTCGGACACTCGGCCGGTGATTGCTAATCAGCACTCCGTGCTTAGTTGGTTATATTATATATTAATGTATTCCCCACTAGTGGAGCTAATTGCAGAATTCCTATTACCTACCAATATAAGTACGAGTTCATATCTTTGTATCAGGTTGCTGGTGCAAAACAATACGATTAAATTTCCACTTAGAGCAATGGATGGACACAGAATTGCAGGTAACCAGTAGCCAGTAGCCAGTAGCCAGTAGCCGCACAAGCTGCTGGTATATTATATAAACTTACATTTTTTTAAAAGATTATGGTGACAACTTTTGATTAGCGAAATGTATTACCCGTCATTTCAAAATATTCTTCCTTCCTAATACATACATACGGGGAAAGGAACTGTGACCTTTCCGTTCTCAGCTTCACATTTGATATGTAGGTACTAGTTTCGTGCGTTCCTGCTGGTAGGCTAGTATTATCGCCGCGCCGCGCCGCGCCCCGGCCCCGGCGCCGCGCCATCGCCAGCTCGGAAACTTCGTAATTGTCTATTGAGAAGAGTACTAGGTAATCAAAATTAGTTATTGGTTTTTGGCATATCGAAGGGTATGAAAATCTATTGAAATTTCTAACACGATGGATTGAATTACAACCCTGGCACAAAAACACCCAAAGAACTTGATCAATGACCTTTAAAACAACAGTAGTAGTAGTACCTAACTATCAGGTTTATTACACACTTAACTAAATAATAAAACGGTCATCACTTGGATGAGCGACCGTTACCACCACTAACAATGCAGTTGCAGAGGGTTTCATGGTTCGGAGGCATCGCACAGCGCGGCGTGGCGTGGCGTGGCGTGGACCCAAAATACATCTTATCAGTAAATAGGAGATTCACATACCTATGTGTTAAAAATAACTGGACAAGCTACGCAGCGAGTGCTTGGACCAATATGTTTAAGGCAAACACCTTCAGGTACCTTCAACAGAAGTGGTTTCTCGATGGATTACAACCAAATAAACCATAAATAAATTTATTTTTAGTTATGCAATATTTAATTAAAAGTAATAAGTAGGTACGAAAATTGATCAAACGGTTATAGACCTTTACTCGTTTGCTTGTTCAATTATATTATAGGTACTTAATAATTATAACTAAAGGAAACGAGCGAAGTTGTCTAAATCGAGTTGGACAAAATGGCGGCGCGGCGCGGCGCGGCGTGGCGTTGCGAGTACCTAGGTACCCACTCGTATGTTCGTATTCGTCGTCATTCCTCGTTCGTATGCACCGTTGATCTATAATCCTTTTTTTCCTACGATATCCCACCGAGAACACACATTTCGCCATACCTTAACAACGGTTGAAAAAAAATGAAAAATAAAAATGAAATCAAGGGACTCTCTGAAAGAAAAATTCAAAGAAATAAATGTCCTTACAGTGTCATCACAGTATATATATGAAAATTTATTATATGTTCATAAAAACATATCTAGTTTTGAGAAAAAAAGTGATGTTCATACCAAGAACACTAGAAACAAAAATAAATTAAACATTCCAAGATTCCGATTGCAAAAAGTCAACGGATCTTTTATGGGAAATTGTGTAAACTTTTATAATAAACTTCCTGAACAAGCAACGAAGCTTCCGACCCAAAAATTCAAGTCATACATAAAGAAGGGTCTGGTAAGTAAAGCTTATTACACTGTAAATGATTATATAAATGATAAATCCCCATGGTCTGATGTCGCTCTGCTCAACGACACACAAAACATCCTGTAATAGTATATTATGTAGTCATAAATGTAACATAGACCTAAGTACTCAATTGTTACAAGGATCGTGCTCGCGAAAAGAAAGGAATCCCTCCATTAGGGGTTTCTTGTCTGTTCTTCCCCATGGAGGGTCGGATAGGGTTTGAACAGGCGTCAAACTTATCGATAAGTACGCGTGACCTTATGTTTTGAATATTGACGTTTCCAAGCCATTTCTTTATGAATTCTATGGAAATAAAGTTTTTGACTTTGACTTTGACTTTGACTTTGTTCAACTCTCATTTTTTTTTTTTATGTAATTGTAGGCAAACAAGCAGACGGCCCACCTGATGTTAAGTGGTTACCGTCGCCTATAGACATTTGCGTCCCCGGGGATGCCAATGCTTTGCCTACCCTGTAGATACCTCTTTACATTTTTTTTGAAGTTGCCCATATTGTACCTTAATATGGCTTCAATATGGCTTCTCGAAGATATTTACACCTGGCCATACTAATACATTGCATTATGATTTCTGGATCACCAAACTACCTCCATTCAAAATTAAATCATCCTAAATACAATTACAGCGTCAGATCAACGAGAAATATACTACATTATAGCAAGCACAAAACTGTAGCTTTCAGGGGAAGTTTTCGATACCAGGCAACAAAGTGTTGGAACAACATACCCTCACCTCTTCGATTATTGAAATCCAAATTTAATTTCAAAAAGCTATTCAAATCATTTTTACTCGATAAACAAAAACTTGGGTTGTCTGGTTCGAAAAGCTCCAGTGCTCCTTTCTGGTGCTAAATGGTTGAGATGGTGTATTTTGATTTGCAATTTTTTCATTGTTTTTCATTCAGTGGTACATATTTGAGTAAGGGAACTCTGATATGAGGTTAAATAATCAAAGTGGTGGAATTCGCTTTAAAGGGGAATCATATAAATATATCATTATTATTAAATTAGTAAAATTTTGCGTTAACCAAAAACAAGCGTTTAAGTGCGTTGACAATATTATGTCATCGCACTTAAAGAGTATATAAACTGGAGTCGCGCTTCGCGTCGGACGGAACTGACACCCGACATTTCATTTTTTATACATACCTACATAATACTTTCTGAATGTTGACGCAGATTTTTTCCTAATATTACCAAAATTAAAAATGAAATGAATTTAAATAAATATATCATATTTAGCACATAGGTAATTATTTTTTGGAGCACAACTAATGCGAATAGTCTGGATATAGATCATTTAATTTCTTACCCCTATTCTGAGAGTATTCAAGTTTTCGGAAAAATGTAGGTATCTAACGAGTACCTAAACTGTTGTTACAAAGTGACAGCAAAACTTTGCTCACATAATAATATTTGTCAAAAAAATGCTCAATATAATCTATCTTTTAATATCCAGCTGTATTTAATATTAATTTAATGCATAAGAACAGAAATAGCAGATTTAGTAAATGATAACCAGATGTCGCTATTTCATCCAAATTATTATATTAATGTGAAATATATTTCATTAGAAATAAGCGCGAGCTATCAGCGATGGGGCGAAACACACAATTTAAAAATGTACTTGAATTTGAAATATATTAAATCGAATAAATAAATAAAATTCAAAATTGTTGACCATTACACACAGCGCCATCTAGCCCCAAACCAGCATGTACAGTATAGCTGGTGCTATGGGAGTTAGTGGAATACTTATACACATTTTTTTATAAATACATATTAATTAGTATCCAGACACGTCTGGACATACGTCTATGGCTATCACAATAATGTCCTGGCTGTGAATGGAACGCACGACCCCGGCAGGCGCGCAAGGCAGAGTTACTGGCAACTGATTGTGTGGCCAGTGGAATGCCCTATTCCTGGCTCAGTGTGACACTTGACACATTTCATTGGTTTTTTGGCAAACCTGAACGATAGGTGATTAGGAAATGACATATTGTTTTTTCATGTTGTTAAGTATTGTGATGACGAGAGGCGCAGAGGAATGAAACACACGGATGCTGGTTACATACTGCTGTTTATTAAATTATAAAATCCCTTTTTATAGTATTTCTTATGAATACCTGGGTGAGGTAAGTAGGTAGGTTTCGGATATGTATTGTTTATAAACACGGTCGTGTTACAGGTTCCTCTTACAATAAATACCTTTCCTAATATGGATGTGTCTCAAGTTCTAAACTTGATACCTCCTGTTACGTACCTACTACAGTATGATTGTTACTTTGTTCTGGTTTGCTGGTTTGATATTTGACAGTGACGCGCCTGCGACCCGCGACCCGCGACCCGCTCGCGCTGGAGCGCACGTTGTGCAAGATCGGAACCGGAGCCGAGCCCGGCCGATCACTTTACTAAGCTAAGAGAGAGGTACAGTACTTACGGTATGATTACACTCACAGATATTGCCCCCATTAGGTACTCCAACACAAATATTAAAGGTTCGCTTTCATAATTTGTAATAAGTGCTTTGAAACACTGGGCTTGTGAATCATAAAGTTACACATACCGCAATATCTGCAGCTACCTTAGCAGGGCTTTAAACTAAGTTCTCTTCTTCTTTGTACTCTTGGTAAGGATCAATGTTTATCAACAATAAAGTAGGTATGATTAAAAATAATTTAATACCTACCTTAGTATAAAAATCTTAACAAAATAGAAAATCACTAGACACCACGAATTACTGATGACATCTATACAAATAAATAAAATTGAAGTGTCTATTTCTAATGTCAAAATAACGAAGATTTACTAAATGTATACACGGTAGGTAAATACTTATAACAAAAACTATTTATATAATTTTCAGTTTGTTCCAGCTAATCTCCGAAACGGATGGACCGATTTTGATGGGACTTTCACTGGCATATAACTCATGTTATAAGGAATGACTTAGGCGATCTTAAGGTTAATTCAAAAAACTGAATTCAGCCCGGGAAATGAATGAAATTAAACGTGCACATCTATGAACGAAAATGTTCGGGTAGGTACTTCAAATGATAACTGATACAACTTAGTCTTCCTGTATACCAAGCTGGGTATAGAAAGAGCCAGGCCGCAACGCACTGCGTCCGAAAAATGTAGATGGAACCTCTCGCCCATGTACGTATAGATATCTGTATGTGTAAGTTGAATCGCGCGGCGCGGCTCCCCCATTTGAAGGTACCCTTCAAACCGTAATGAACTAAAACTAACTACCACGGTATTGTTTGGCGATTACAATCAAAAACTACTGTTTTATTATGAAACTGTTAGGTGAAGGGTTCGCGGCCGGTGCCGGCCGGCGCCCATCCATGTGCATTAAAGAGCTCTACTAGGTACACATTTAGGTACCTATGCAAGTATATGGTGTATGGTATGGTATGGCGTGTATGGTGCTGCGTGCTCCAATTAAACATTTATTCAGAGTACCGACGCCCGCCGCGCCGACCGACGTGCTTATTTGGTAACTGCGTTATTTGCTGCAACATGCGCTTATCCAATTCATCAATTACACAGCACAGACGTGGACGCGGGCGGCCGTGGAGATCTTTACATCAATCTGCGATATTTGCCTAATCGTTGTACAACATTATGCTGTTTGGGAATTAAGCATTTGGTCACAGGGAAACAAAACGCACGCGCCGCTCCACCCGACATTACTACCTACTAAGTAAAATTCATGATATTTTAGTATTTTTCAATTGTTGGTGGAAGCGAGTAGATTTCATAACGTCCATCTCCTAAAGAGATTATTGTTTGTTTAACTGGTAATATCGCGGATACCGACTGACCGAAATATAATACCAGTGACCGTCACGATACAGATTATAATCGCGCAAAGAAAGGTTTTCTTCGATATCTCGTCCACTCCCCATGATTTACTCGCGACGATTCATTCCCGCCCCATTATCACCTTAAATTAAACTTATATGTATTATAAAATATGAAAGTGACATAGGTTTTACACCGCGCGGTCGTCCGGTGTGTGCTGGCGGCGCTGGCGGCGCGGCGGCTGGTGCGTGGCTGAGCTGTGTTCTGTGAGCTGTGAGCTGTGAGCTCTACGCTACAGTGGGACCGGACGGATGGCCATTCATAATTATAATTACTTACCTTGTAAGTGGGTGTGTGGTGTGGTGTATGCGATTGAAGGCCGAAATAACAATCTACTCTAACTGCTATAGGTAGCAATTGTGAATTATCTAAATCATTTGTAGGTTAGGTAAATTCTCTAAGATATATTATGTATCAACGTATTGCTTTTCCTTTCGTATAAATCAAGAGTAAAATGGGATAGTAAGAAAATAGGTTTGATTAATTTTGCTCAGTAAAATCTACATTATGCTTTATATATAATATATACTTGTAATGTGACCAAAATAAAACCATATTTCTGTTAAACTAAAGTAATAGTCCCTCACCGATCTTCGTAAATGATTAAATGAAAATGGGTCACCATAAACAATACCTACTTAAACTTGTACTTATCTGCACTATAGGCATGCACTGTGTACCAAAGTGCACTAGGTAAGTACTACCTATTACTCGTTGCTGTGTGCTTCACACACAGCTTACATAAAGTACCTACCTACTGCCTACGTTTAATTCTACATGGACTAATGTGTAAGTGATAGGTAATACCTTCTCATCCTAACTCCACCTTAAATTACTGTGGTAATGAAATCGAATAACAAATATTTATTTCACATATAATTATTTAATTTATTCATAAAACATGATATCTCGCAAGTATTTCTAAATATTGCATTAACTCATCTCTATATCGTTAGTGCAAAACGCAATCTTTACAACTTCAACTCAGGATAGGTAGGTAGGTACCGCTACCGATGATAATATGCTGAAGCAGCTACAACTACGCGTAAATGAAATGTATGCATCATTATTGAGTGTTGTTGTCGGGTCGCGTCGCGGTCGCGGAGCCAGCCACCTCTCCCAGCTGTTGCTGCAGCGCTGGCAGCTGGTAATATGTCTGGCACGTAACATATGTACGTGCTCGATCGTGTTAGTGCACGGTGCACGTTCAGAGGGCAACTCCTCGCAAGGATACTACGAAGAAATGAATAAAATACTCTGAAATATATTTATTAAATAACCTAACTAAACTATGTATGTTTATACACTGTAGAATTATTTCCTCTTGTTGTAGTGTGTTCGCGAGCCGCCCATGCCCTCTAGCTGTTGTTTGAGATCGAGCAGCTGGTTGTCGGGCACGTAGCGCGCCTCCTCGTGGTGGCGCGCGTGCTCGTGCACGCTGAGGGCGCAGCCCTCGGGCAGCGCGCCGCGGCATGCGCGCAGTACGGTGCCGAGCGCCCACGCGGGCACCTCCCTCACCTGCACCAAACTAACATTATGAGATGCCGCGTGCTCTCTCAACAACACTCCGTCCGTAGACAGACACACGGTCCACAACACCAAACTAGTGTACACGTGATATCAATCAGTGTGTAATACCATACCTAGTAGTTATCAACTAAATAGGTAATTCAACATTTAGTTCCAATATTTAACCAAGTCCAAGATGTTAAGACAAACAAACACATGAAAATAAATATATGAATCATTTAATGTATATTGGCATCAATGTAATGACAATACATTACATTATTATTTATTACTAAACATTATATATATTGACATAATGTTTCGCATCAGGGTTGTGGTGTGGTGGTGGGGGTGGGGGGTGGCATCACAATTGTCAACCATCTTGGATCTTGGCAACTATATTAGTGTGTGGCACGCAGCGTGTGTGTGTGTGTGTGTGTGCGTGTGTGTGCGTGTGTGTGTGTGTGTGTGTGTGTGTGTGTGCGTGTGCGTGTGCGTGTGCGTGTGCGTGTGCGTGTGCGTGTGACGTCACTGATGACGTGCATCAGAGACAACACATTCGGCTAACATCACAGGTGTGTGTGCAACACCCGCCACGCCACACTGTATGGAGGCTCTGTTTCATGTTCTCTGTATGATGTGGAACCACTGTTGATGATGAGCTCGAGCTCGGTGGGGATGTTCCAGCGACCGACTTACACACGAGTCACATGGATTACAATCCCATGGGGAATGTTGTTTGTACCGGCAGTCTGTCTGTAGTGTATGTCATGATCATGATACATACATAGTTACAAGATTGCTATAAATATTTAACATGATACCAACAAGCATATTCAGAATGTTACCTGTATATTACGCTCATACACATAAAGCTTGTATTCCTCATCGAGCACAGTGCCCCCGGGCTTGAACCTTTGTACTTTCAGTTGCTGCGCAGGAGTTGCCCAGCTGGAATATATTAATCCTGTTTCAACATTCAAATGGCCCTACGTACACGTACACGTACCATGCAGATACAGTTGTGATGCACGCGGTGCGGACGTTTGTACGCACTCTAAAAAGCAAAATGTTTTTCAGCCAACTTCAGAGATGCCACAACATTCATCGCCACTCGTGTTGTCATTGTGTGTCATATATATGTATGTATGGCGCTGGAGAAGCGCTATCACATTATTTTTCAACACTTTTGCCCGCGCAATGTATATTATATAAATGGCATTGTAAATATAGGTATGAACAAAGCTGAGCAGAGTGCGATTTATGAGGGGCATAGGCAGAGTTTTAAAATATATTATAATTACAACCAAAGAACGGATATTAAAATCATACAGATAGGTAATAAAGTAGCAGTGGAACTCGTGCTTAGTTCGCCCGGAGAAGTACTGCCACCACACCTGGTAATCTGCCCTAGTGTTGCTGTGTTCCGATGGAAGGGAGTGGGTGCAGGTGAAATTGCATGCGCATGAGACGTAACATCCCCTTCTCGGGCAATGTGACTTGAGTCATCTCATACTTTGGTGGAGAGGAATTGAGTCATATTGCTGTTGTCTATGGGCGGCGGTTACCACTTAACATCAGGTGGGCCCTCAGCTCATTCTATCACCTTCACGACATTACAAAAAAGTGATCCAACGCAGAAGTTTGAATAATGTGATTAAAATAGTGAGTCCAAATACCATTCATCAACTTGCACGCCCATGACTTCTGCATATTTGTGTATTTGTTTTTGAGCTGACTCAAGTAAAGCAAAGTCATATCCCTTAATTTGTAAGTTCAAGCAATCATACACAGGCTCATCCGGCTCCATGCTCTGTAATCAGATACATCAATTATAATATAAATATAACTTCTGCTATATATATAAGCAATCAAGCAGCAAAATGCTTTTTATTTTTTCTGTAGTCCAATGTTATCGATTAAAAGAAAATATATATCTGTTACTACGTAGAATGAATAAATCTGAATTTGTGTAGGAATATTTACACAGATCTTCATATCTGTGTAATATTTATATACATTATAATATAATATTATAAGTAATTTCATTATATTTGTTTCTTGATGCATTTAACAAATTAATAAATAATAATATAAAGAACAATATCATGCCGGACCAATCAAACAGAAGACAGAACTACTGTGGTGTCACTTAAGGGTGAGGCCACATTTACTCAAATGAACCTTCTTCAAACATGTGTGCATGTTTATGTTGTAGCTGCTCCATTTCATATCAAATATATTGACAACAATGTCAATAATTCTGATATGTAATACTAAACAGAAAAAAATGTAGCTAACCAAGCTATGCAACCACTGTTAACAACACCTTGTAGGTAAGTACATTTGTTATCTACATGCATACTGTACCACCGTGCATGCATGTGTAACACAATAAGGTAGGTAGGTACCTACAATAAGGTAATCCGGTTCATAAAGATCACTTTTCAATCGATTTTGTTGGCATTGTAATAATGCAAGGCGGGCCCTTCTATTTGTGCCTGCAATTTTATTCAAGTTTATCTGAAATTAAAATAAAAGATAGTGAAAATAACTAAAGCAAACAGTATAGTACCTACTAAATTCGGTTATATTAACTTTTACAAAACGCTTATATAACAGATCTTTTCAGACCTTCATTGCACAAACCTAATAAAAAAAACACTAAATCTTCACTCCACCTTCCTTCCACAAACTTGTCACAAATTATTTATTTCTTCCTTTCTTTCATTGCTTATATTCGTGCTTACATCGTGCTAAGTAGTACTCAGAGTAAGAAAACAAGACATTTAAAGTAGTAAGGTGTAACAAAAGTACTGGGCAAGAAGGCCCAAGTTTTTTGGAATAATCAATCAGTGGCCTAGCCTCATCTTAGTCTAGACTAAATATAGCATGATATTTAGTAACAGAGAGCGAACATAATTTTACTTTACAAATAATATTGTTTATGTTTAGGTTATGCTATTAGTACATAATTATATTTTGTCCGAAAACAGATATTCAGAAATAACTTACTATGTTTGTTAATCTTGTAGTAAACATGTTTTTCCCTTGTTTAAACAGGTACTAATTTGAAAAAATATTTGTTATTCCAGGTATGTAATTAATGAATATTGATTGATGTACTTATTTATTTTTTTGGATTAATTTGATAATTTGCCATTGACAGCAAGCAGCAAGACAATGACACTGATGTGGGACGGTGACACTGACACTTTTAATGCTAGGTATACCAACTTTTTTTTGTGCCGCCTCTATTCTATTCTATTCGAGTCACTGGATCTCTCGAACCAGTGTGGTGAAAGGATTTTAAGTGCGCCTCAAAGAGGCTCCTTTCGCCTCTAATTTTACGGCGCGGCGAGAAAACACGCTGGTGTGTCATGCTGGCACACGATGGCTGGACGAACAGGACGTACTTTGTCGCGGGCCGGGGGCAGCCGCGACTGAGTAACGTCCATTCCTTGAATGTTTCTCCTCCAAGTGCCAACTTTTGGCGAACTGCTCTCAGAGAGTGGCATATCCCTCAGTTCCTTAAGGAAACACCCGTGCCATGTCAGCAGCTGCGAGACAACGAAACACTGAGAAGTGTGAGGGTGCGGTGCTAGTGTACCGAAGCACGTATCGTCCAGCGACCATGTTTGTGGAACCGTATCACACCGGCGCGGCCGGCCGGGCAGGCTAGGCTGGCCGCTTGCTATCGGCATAATAATAATAAATCTTTATTGCAGACAACTTACGGTCCATATTAAATTATCGATACCTAAATTATGTCGTGTGCCCTAAGTTTGCTTAATAGGGCAATCTAATTTGCCCGCTATGACATAGGTACGCGACTTACAGTTGAAACTGATAAATTTACACTTCGTCTGTACATCCATATTTAGGTTTTTAAAATCAATTCAGTGTCTGATTTTTCTTTTTGTTTAAAATTTATAAATCTGATTGCTATTCCCTCAGGCCAGAGCTCATGACTGTATTATATCGCATTACATAATTATAATCATATATTATCCCATGTGCATTTTATCTATGTCTCGTTCTTTCCATCGACTCTCAACCTGCTGTCAGTTTGCTGTCAGATCATAAAAATGGGAAGAAATGTGTAAAAGTTAAAAAATTTTCGTTGTGCGTTGCTTGCGTTGTGTAACGAAGTCAAGTTTTAATGGTTATTTAGTTGTACAATCTAAAGTACATTATTCAAGGATATGTCTACAGGAAGTACGCCGTTTCCGAAATGGCAATTAGCCATTATACTCGGCGCACCTTTGGCCATCGGCTTAGGTTACCTTTACCTCAGAAACAGATTAGAAGACCCAGAGAAGAAAAAGGTGGCGGAGTTGAAGGCGAAGACGACAATTTCATTAGATAATGAGGAGAATAACGCCAAATCGGAAGAGTCTGCTGTCGAACGTGCTATGAAACTAAAGGGTGCCGGGAATAGAGCCTTTCACGCGGGCGAGTATGATAAGGCTATATGTCTGTACAACGAGGCTATCGAAGCGTGCCCCTCGGACCGCACTGTGGACCTGGCCACCTTCTACCAGAACCGGTCCGCGTGTTACGAGAAGCGCGAGCTGTGGGACCAGGTGAAAGAGGACTGCACGCTAGCCCTCAAGCTCAACGAGAAGTACGTGAAAGCGTTCCTGCGACGTTCCCGCGCCGCTGAAAAGAGCGGGGATCTGGTACTGGCCCTGGAGGACGTAACGTCCGCTTGCATACTTGAGAAATTCCAAGTGCAGAGTTCCCTGGTGAATGCTGATAGAATACTGAAAGCCCTCGGCAGACAACACGCTCGCGAAGCTCTCGCAAAGCGGCGTCCCATCATGCCATCAAAACATTTCATCAAGACATATTTCTCTGCATTCTCTGAGGATCCAATTACCAAAATACAACTGGAAATTCATATAACTGGAGGTTTTGCAAATGCCAAAGCCGCACTTTACTCACAAGACTATGAGTCTGTTGTACAATCCTGCACAGAAGAGTTGGAAGCTGATGGAAAGTACAAGAATGAAGCTCTACTTCTGCGTGCCACATTTTATCTTCTCTTAGGCAGACATGATGATGCTCAGGCTGACCTCGGCATGATTATTGATAGCGATGCTTCTACCAAGGTGAAGGTGAATGCTTTGATCAAACGCGCATCTCTGTTCACCCAGCTGGAGAACACGGAGCGTTGCTTGGAGGACTTTGCGACCGCCGCACAGTTAGATCCAGACAATTCTGATATCTACCATCACCGAGGGCAGGTCTACTTGTTGTTGGAGCGCATGGATGAGGCCACTGCTGAGTTTGCCAAAGCTGTTGAACTGAATCCATTCTTCTCAATTGCTTACATTCAGAAATGCTATGCTGACTATAGACATGCACAGATAAACAAAGACGTGGGAGCTTTGAATCAAGTGAGGACTGACTTTGAGAAGGCTCTGGAGAGATTCCCAAAGTGTGCTGAAGCCTACATTCTGTTTGCACAAGTTCTCTCAGACCAGCAGGAGTGGGGACGTGCCGAGTCCCTGTTTGACTCGGCACTGGGTGTGGATCCAACCAATGCCACATTGTATGTACACAAGGGTTTAATTCAGCTGCAGAAGAGCACTGATTTTGAGAAGGCAGTCAAACTGATCAACAAGGCTATTGACATGGATGACAAATGTGACTTTGCATATGAAACTCTGGGCACTATTGAAGTACAAAGGTATGTATTGTGTTTCAATTGAAATAACTATTACAGTAGGTACTATTTAAAATAAATGTTCACATTTACTAGGTACCTCCCTGCATTTAGACTACATTTTTTCTTTTCTTTATAATGTAAGTAAGTAACTTATCGGCCTTGAGCAGTACAGGTCAGGAGTTCTGATAAGATATCAGAATTCTTTTAGATATTCATTTCACACTGATAAATGATTTTAACCATTAGTTAGCATTACACAATATCTGAGGTGAGGAATCTCCAGCATAAACCATGTACAACATGTTATGAATATATTATTTATACACTTTATATGTGGTGTTGATATGTATTTCAAAAAATTGTATACATATATGTAATATATATCAGTTGTCTGTTTCCCATGATACAAGCTATGCTTAGCTTACTTTGGGGCTACATTGTGAAATTTCCACCAATAGTTATTTATTTGATTTATCAGTCCCTTAAACAATTGTTGGGGGGGTATGATTCAATGCAAACTTAATTGCTCATATTATTATTTAAGCAATTTCATTGAAGGACTTACAGTAAGTACATACAATATTATGATGACATTAAATATGTTTATATTTTCCAGGGGCAACCTCAGGAGGTCATTAGAGTTGTTTGAAAAGGCCATATCACTGGCAAAAACCGAGTTGGAAATGACCCACCTGTTCTCACTGAAGGATGCTGCCGCGGCACAACTGAAGGTGTCTGAACGTTGGGGTCTGGATTGGACAGTGAGCTAGGCTTTTATCTAAAGTCTTGCCAACAAATCAATAACAAACATTTATTGGCTATTCAAATTTTATGATATAAATCATATTTTCATTAACTACCCAAATTGTTGTGTTCACTTTACTGAAGAATATATTATATTTATGACAAAGATTAATAAAATTTGTTTAGCCAGCAGAGTTTAGTATTCGTGTTGAGAAATTAGAGATAGCTAAAGCCGCCGCCAACTGGAACATTGTTGCTTGCTATGTTGCTAGACAGGTGACCGGGGGGGAGGGGCATTCTATATATTTATCTCATTTACTATAACAATACCTGCAAGTAATTGTACAGGTACCTTTTGTTTGTACATAGATTGATAATGATTTATTGTTGCAACAGTTCTAGCACATTTAACTTTAGGTGCTCAGACTTTTACTTTATTCAGGCACATTATACATTTTTGACCGAAATATAACTGTACTTAAATATAAATATGCATCCTTTAAAGTTTTAATGTTGTCACAATACATTGTATTGATATTATGTTTGGAAGTGTCCTGTCGGGACAGCTCTCAGTCAACAATACAATACAAATCTATTGTAAATATGTTTACCATTTGAATGTTGATCATTTCAATTATGTAGGTGTAGGTAGGTAGTTTCCAACAATTAATATACTGCACATCATTATTTAAATTTAAATAACTGACAGTTGTGAAACTGTCAGTGTCAATCAATCACAAACCTATCAAAATTCAGTGCTTGTTAAGTACAGAGATACCTGTCCACACAGGCATGACGCCATAAACACCTAAGCCATTAGTCATAAGAATTGACCATAAAAAAATTCGATGCCCTCTTGGTGTTGTTAAAAATGAGAAAAAAAAACTACTATTATCGTTACCTTGAACTTATATTTAGAAAAATTATATAGAGACTATAAATTTGGGTCCCTATTTGTTTGTTAAATATTGTCACAGCAGCTTCTGAGCACTGTGTCGTAGAGTCGCAAAATTATGCATTTATTTGGCTGTACCTACTTGTATGTATGTGTTACAATTTTATTGTTGTTAGTGATAATGATGCATTGTACATGCTAAATACTTTATTGACCCAACATTACAATGTTTACACAACTTTGAACATGGTTGATTGTATTATTTCTGTATTTGGTTCAAATGTTATGATATCTAATAAGAAACAAATATTTCCTCGTGAATGTATAATGCAACATTGGAGCTAGCATTTACGCATAACATTCCACCTTGTTCGGACAAGACATTGTGTAAGTGCAATAATGAATGAAGCTAAAAAGCCATAAAAAGTGACATTTCATAAAAATATTAGACTGCCATGCCAAATATAATGTTAACTCCTCATTATGGTAAACAAATATATATGTGTGAGAGATTATGTTATTCATATAATTAGGTACTGGTACAGTTTATCCAAAATTTGGATTTCTTTTGTCATTATGTGATTTTGATTTCTGTTAGTAGACTTACGTAATTATTAGTGTAGTTATTTGTGTATTAAATAAAATGTCGTTATGATAAATTATGAGAAATCCCAAACAAAACCTTATTTATTGAAATTGCACATTTACGTACTACATATAGGTACCTACGGAGCGTGTTGCCTTCGGGTCCAACGACATGTTCTCATTGTTGGTCGGATTGCAGTGACAGAGTGCGGGCGCGAGTGATCGCGGAACAAAATGCACTTGTCACCAGTTAGCGGCGCGGCGGCGGTGCATTCAATACATTACCTACGTAAAGCGTTGTGCCATCCTGTTGTCTGTCTGTACACCTACACTAAACACTGTTGTAGTGTGTATGTATGTGTGTGTTGCATGTAGTCACACTAGAATGACATTGTATTATCGTAGTTTCCAGCTGTTACTGACACCGTGCGATGGGAGGGATGCTGGATGCACCTGTGAACTGTGTCATCGGCTAGTGTGAAGTTAGAGTTAGCTCTGCGTGAACTTGTACACCGCACCGATACGATAGGTACGATACTATATAGTTTATGATAACTACCAAATACATTTATCCAGATGACTATTGTCTTTCATTTATATTGGAGCTCGATTCATTACCATAGGTAGGTAGGTAGGTATATTGTTGAAGTAGACAAGTGCGTCCGGGAGAGTACCTAGTGCGGCCAAGCAGTGACGCGTTCGAAAGGTGGTTGCTGGTGAAATTACAGGCACATAAAACGTTTCTTCATGTTTCAGAATTACGGGTGCATGCGATGCAAATTGGGTTTTTTACCTAATTAAATAAGGATCCAAGTAGTTTTTCTTGTTATGGGCAGAGGATACCTCAACACCAGATGTGTAAAGTGACGTTAGGTACTTAGTCACACACTGCCACTTAGGTTTTGGAAATAATTTGACATCACTTGTAATCGAGTTGGCCACGTAATATCCTACCCATGTGGGTTTTATTTATTATAAATTTAGTTTATATTGTTCAATACAGTGAGTGTCTTCTTTGCTATAATGGCACATTTACACACACGCAATTCGCCGGTGATCCAATACAAAAAAAAGAGACGTTCACTTCCAACAGAAGAGCCGGGCCACTGTTACGTTGTGCCGTGACAATTGTTTGTCCAGGTAACACCATGTTATTTTACGTTACGTGCTGCTGTGTTCGCCAGGTTTCTTTATTCCATACCTCTTTCTCCCATAAACTAGCCAACACGTAGGTATTTCATAGATTTTTCGTGCGAAATGAGATCTTAACTCACATGAGTTATAGTTGAGGTACTATCGTGGGACGTGTCAATGGTGAGCCTGGTGGCCCCTGCTCAAAAACACCTAGATATCGCTTTATTTCTGATAATATCCCATAAAACTTACAAAAAGCAATCTTATGTATTCAACAGATTGAAACCATTAGGTAAGTGCGGATACCTCGCCTCGTCTCCACTTAAAATCATCTAAAACAACCTTCACGGTGTGAAACCTTTATATGTTCTCTGTGTATAATTCAACTTGACAGTGGTCCCACGCCCTTTCCACAATCCAATATTTACCCTTCAAATCCGACCGTTTTACCTCCCCTGTGTCATTTATAAGAGAATAATGTATATTTATTTATTTATCCCAGCTTTCCCCACATAATGCTGAGGTGTATGTTGTTGTTGACATTGTGTCCGTGGTATTTCGCGGACTCGCTACTCTGTTATAACTGTTCCACTACAAGTGACGAGCGGAGCCGATGCGGCGGAGGAGACTTCTCACCGTCTGGCTTCGCTTTTAACAGCACTCGTCATATATTGGTCAACTGCACTGGAGGTGTGTGTGGTTAATAGATATACCTAGGATAGGGTTTGAACAGGCATCAAACTTATCAATAAGTACGCGTGACCTTATGTTTTGAATAATATTGACGTTTCCAAGCCATTTCTTTATGAATTCTGTGGATATAAAAGTTTTGACTTTGACTTTGACCTACACTATCAGAGCCACAAAATTGTAGAAATGATAATAGAGCGCGTCCTCTACGTGCTACGTGCATTTTTAGTTCAAGTAGTTTGGATCACGTTTTCTGAGAGGCGTCTGCTCTCACCGATAACCCGTGTCAACGCCATCTGTGACTAACGACCGACACCAATGTGTACACTAAAAAAAAAGATGTAATTATGATATTATTGTGATAATGTGACGTGTTTTGTTAGTGACTGTATTAGCGACTCTTTGAGGCGCACTTACAATCCTTTCACCACACTGGTTCGACAGAACTGGTGACTCGAAGAAGAAGAAGTGACTATAATATGTATGTAACAGAGAATGCGATGTGCTTCGTGAGATCGTGGAGGGAGCGCGCGCGTCCCTCTTGGCTGGTGCAGCGCGGGTGCTACCTGCCCGCCGCAGCCGCCGGCGCCGGCGCCGACCCTCTGCCGCGCGCCCGCTACCCACTACCCACCAGAGCCATGGCGTGCAGACACGACAGGTAACCACCATATTAGTCGGCATATTACGGGAACGTGCCCACGGAAAACCATATTGTGACGATCATTTGTGCACGCGTAACCGCAGCATTAGTACGTTGGAAACATTGTACCTAACACCACATGGATTTGGGTCAATAACTGTTCTGCACTGCTACTTTATTTTTATGTGATATAAGTAACGTAACGAGCTGACGGCCCACCTGATGTCAAGTAAGTGGTAAACCGCTGCGCATAGACAACAGCAATGCGACTCGAGTCCTCTCCACCAAAGTACGAGATGAGTGAAGTCGCATTGCCTTGCGTCCATCACCCTGAGACGGTGATGTTACGTCTCATCCGGCTGCATTATCCGCCTTTATTGAAAACCTATCACCGGAGAGCGACACCTGTCGAGCATGCTGGAACTATTTTTTTCATTTTAAATCTAAAATGTTAAGCCCTTATTAGAAAATAATATGATGCACACAATTAAATTTATTCCTGTTTATATAACATTTTTGCTTACACGACACGATTGATACGGATATTAATTGAATAAACAGGCACAAATTGCTTACTAAACGATTTTATTGTTTGGCTATAATAGCAGCGTTATGTTATTTCAGGTTTCCCGAAGCAGAGTACACGGTGTGCTTGTGTCAAGCTGACTGGTGCAATTTGGGCCAAAAGAGTACGCGCATCTTTCAAAACTTAACGAGTCGTACGAAAGTGTTAGTCATTTTTGTTCTGATTCATATTGTATTTACGTAATATCGGTGTGTTTCTTTTAAGTGTAGTGATGTTCCCTCGGCGACAATCGTACCCATCCCTTTCATCATAGATGTTTCCTTATCAGTGACAGAGGATCGCAATAAATGTGACAGAATGGGTTTACAAACCCAGCTTTCACATTGTGTAAGGTGGCATATGGTGTGTATATCTAGGAAAAGGATAGTAAGAAGTGTGTATGTCAGTGGGCCGCGTCCGGTGCGATGTACGTGGTTTTTGTGCACAGAACCTACATGACATAGGTACCCAATTAAAAGGAAAATTTCAAGCAATAGTAGTTCTTATTTAATTATTATTAAAATACCAGATTACAAAACAATCATCAGTCTAAACGGAAGTACATAGCTCTGGCCACAAATTGTTACCACCATAAACCCACATATATTACCTCCTTATTGATGTTTCCAAGCCATTTCTTAATGAATTCTATGGAAATAACATTTTTGACTATGACTTTGATATGCGCATATTTTTATATGTAGACTTCCAGAAGCGGCTTCCATATTTTCAGGTCACACAAAACTTGTTGCGCTAAGGAATACGAACTCGAAAAACCTTCCTTAATTCGATCATGACAAACTGTGTAAAAGTACAGATGCTAATGAACAATATTTAAATACCTATTGTGTATATGTTCAATACTGTCTTCATCAAACGGTATAAGATCGTCTAAATCGATCTGTCTTTTAGTAAGTTTTGTATTTTTGTGTGCGGATCTGTAATCGTTCTCGTCGCTGTCGACAATTCCTTTTCTGTATAACTCTAAGGGGACATCGCTTCCATCACTCACGTCATATTTGATGCCAACGTCTGCTTCTTGGATCTCGATTGACCCGAGACCCTGGTCAACGAGTGACTGTAAGTTTCGTGCCTTACTCTTTCTTACTTCTGTTGCGTTATGTTTCATGGCAAGCTTTTCTTTCGGGTGCAAGTGTTTAACTTGGTTAGTTTCATTCGGTTTAACAATTTTATTATTTGTATTGTGTTTCTGGTCTTCACCTGGTTTGGAACCGTAAGTCTTGACCTTAGAATGTCCTTGTATTATTAAATACATGGGTGCTTTTGATTCCGTCGTAGATTGATTATTATCAAAAGAGTCTGCCGATGTTGTCTTCGTAACCGGTGTCGTGTAGCGCATATGCAAATAAGGATCGTGTGTGTGGGAAAATGGTTTGTTTTGGTGTCCGGAGCTGATAATATTTGCATTTGCATGATAAGGTTGTTTGTGAGATACGGTAGTGCTCTCCGTAAACATAACGGGTGGTGGTGGCTGCATAGTTTGCATATTCTCCAGTTTCACAATGTACTCTGGGTGTCGCTCTTTAAAAACTTGCATATTCTCCGATGCATGGCCGTATAGATTATCTTGGGGCCTATCGGGGCCATTAGGAATCGGCATAGACATCATAGGCCCGAGCATACTAATAATGTTGAGTCCTTCATGTATGCTCGGTGTTTCAGTGGATACACTCGCTGCAGCGGTGGTCTCCAAAGTTAATGTTGTGGGCTTTTCAGTAGGTGTATCATCGTAATAGTCCTGATTTACCGTGGTGGTCTCTCGAGGTGTTCCTTCCGTCGGCCACATCTCTTCCGGAACACTGACAGTAGATCGTTCCACAGTTTTTGTAGGTGGTAAGGGTGTCGGCAGGAACGTGGATACATGTGGCAGACTGTGCATCTCCGATAGGGGTGGTGGTGGCGGCGCTTCCGATAACATCGGTCTGTAGAACGTATAAGGATGTTTGGATATCTCTAACTGATCATTAGACACCAAGTTGTGTGTCTCGTTCGCAGACTCGTACAGGTGTAAGGGTGTGGTCGGGCCCCACCCCGCGTAGTCACTGCTGACCGCATCCTTTATGCGTTGCGGTAATGTTTCGTTCGCGTCCACAATCCAGGCGTTGCTGGTACTCGATGACTGATATATTAAATTGGCTTCTTGAAGGGCATACATTGATGTTAATTTCTCTGCGGCGTTCGTAGTGTCCTCCGTGTTGATTACAGGGTCGATGAGCTCTTTGATACGGTTATCGGTTAAAGTTGGTTCGTCGTCGAGAACGAAAAGGGAGGGTCGATGTCCCGGAGGCGGCGGCGGCGGCGGCACAAGTATGGTCATGGGGTACGTGTCGCTCAGTTTATATGTGAAATCCTGGTATTGGGGCGGGGCCGGGGGTGGTCTGCGCGTGAACTGCGGGTGTCTCCCGATTAGCGCGGGCGCGGGCGGCTGGCGGGGTGTGACGCTCGGTTGTCTTGAGGACACGCCGAGCATGAGCACTTCAGATTTGTCTCGCTCCGTTTTGGAATCGTCCGCCCAATAATGCACTCGCTCCAGTACGGGAGGTTCGTAGTCGTATGTGGGGTCGTTGCGCAAGGGGTTGCCGCGCCCCGTCAGCGGTTTCCACTGCTCCAAGTCCATGCGCGGGGAGAATACTGAAGGGAAACTACTCGGGCTCGTATACTCGCTCCCACCTGCAATTATACAATATATTATATCGTTTGTTTAGTTTACATTCATAAAGAGATGACGATAAAAATACAAGTTGACTGCCTATTGCATGTGTATCCTGCCCGGGTACCCGTCGGTTCATATGTAAATAAATATATTGGATGCCTAGCTAATTTGTTGTGATTATAGTGGTTATAGTGGTTGGTAGTCATGTGAAACGCTACATATGCTAGTAGGTGTCGCTACTATCTTGTATCTTGTAATCGTCTCTGGGTATAAAATACGTTTCGTCTCAACAACATTCTAGTTAAAAAAATAGTACCAAACTAAATTGAAACATTCAAATAAATAAGATTGACTGACGGGAGTTGTCGATCCTCGCTGAGGTATCATCGTGTAGAGAGCGCGAGAGTGTCGCGGCTGCGTCGGCTGCGTCGGCTGCGTCGGCTGCCAGTGCCAGCAGCGCCGGCAGCAGCAGCGCCGACACCACCATCAGTGGATTGCTTAGTGCCTGCAAACACTTTGCATTACATTGACACAAATATATATAGAAAAAAATTTCATTTGCTCGACAGTACTACATCATGCATACCGAACCTAAAGTCACTGTAGGTACCCCTCGCTGTGTAGCCGGGGCGGGGGCCGGGTCATAATATCTTACTGAATTACATAATAACCCCCCCTGTTGCATAGGAGATTTCAGTTTGGAACACCATTTATTTTACATAGTAGTATAAAATAAAATAAAATAAAATAATAAGCATATTTGAAAATGTTACTAAAAACAAGCCGTAAAAGCCGCGAATTGTTCAAACCGCTGCCGCTGGGTTGAGATAAGTTTATTGTTATGTGATACAGTTAGGGAACGAGCCGAGCGACGCGACGGCCCGTCTGGTTAGGTGGTAACCTCGGTTCTAACAACAGATGCGACTTACCTCCTCCTCTACAAGGTACGACAAGACACAAGTCGCTACGTATAACTCCGACACGTGTAGGCGGAATGCCCTGTTATTTCACCGGCAACCACACCTTTCAAACTGGAACACAGTAACGCGAATGCGTTACTGCTTGACGGCAGCAATGGGCATGGTGGCAGTACGTACCGGTACGTACTTGCCGTGAGTTCTACTTCTCATTTTCATAAAGTGACGAGTGATGCGGAATCAGTCGATACCCCTATGGATACGGTCCCAAGATCACTGGCGATAAGGGATTCAATAAGGGGAGGGGGGGGGGGGGGGGATTGGCATTCAGGTTCGCAGCCGTAATACTGCTAAGGGCATTTTGCGGTTGATTACGACCCGCAGGTGGTGACCAGCTGACTCCTTAAGGATCACACTGGGCGGAATCAGAGCCAGTGACCACTCACAGGGGTCACAGGGGTCACAGGGGACTAGACGTCAGATGCTCTTCGGCAGGGTGTGCGGGGCGAGCAGAGGTGGTTGGCTATAGCTACGATGATGTTATGTGAGCTGCTTAGGTACACCACAAATAAAATTACTCAAATAATAATATTCGATCGGGGAACACAAGTTTTAGTTACTGGCTTTTATGGGTAAGCAACAAAATTATACTTGTTTATCTTTCATTTCTGAATCATTAACGAGAGTTCCACCAACTTACTAATTGCTTTTGTATTACAATTACGTCCCGTCATTTGAAAATGGAAATTAAAGGATAATATTGCAATCACTTTTGATTTTTTTTGATATTTTTTGATTTTTTTTTATATTTACCTTGTTTTATTTGAATAAATTTATTATTATTATTATTATTATTTATTACTTTTACTCCTTAGCCCGAAACAATTCATAAAATATATATAATGTAGGCATACCTACGAGTGTTTTTCAAGCAGGTGTAGTGACTTTGAAATAGAACAGTTTATTTTTGAACAAGATACATTATATACATTCTGCAAGCTTGTTAAGCTATCTGGAAATTATTATGCTTGAGTTGAATTATACCGGCGCGGGCGCGGGCGCGGGCGCGGGCGCGGGCGCGGGCGCGGGCGCGGCCTGCCGCATGCCGTCTCCACTCTGTAACGTCATTTTATACAATTAGAGTGCATCGGAGGTTTTTTGGATGGTTTGGAGCATGAGAGGCTCGTTAAAGCGCCCGCGACGCGCCGGACGCTCCGATGGGAACAAACTTAAATTCAGTATTCATTTTTACATCATCTTTATTTATGAGTAGCCGTACAATCCAAAAATATCGGCAATCGCTTTTCGGAAAAAATGGCTCTGTATGTCGGTCGGTATTGCGGAACAGAATGAGCCTCCGGGGGGGGGAGCACGCCTGGTTTTATGATTATAGTCATAACATTATGAATTTCTGTTTGTATTCGTGGTTAGATTAGAGCAATATATTGATAGCACCAAATATGCAATTTAAAAGGATATGCACGTACAATACGAATACCAGGATACGTTGTGTGTCCGCAGTGAAAGCGGCGGCGGCCGGCGGCGGCGCGTGCTTGGAATCGCTAACTCGGCTGTTACTCGGCGGTTACTCGCCAGGAATCGTTAAAGTGTTTTGCATGTAATTTGCCCTCTTTCGATTGTCCTTTCACTATTACATTGACGCATTATCTATTCCTAAAACGGAAACAAATTGCATTACATTAACAGAGAGCTCACACGTTAACGGCACAATGCAATTCTAAATGCGATTCCTAATCAGACAGAACACTGATTTGTATAACTAATTTGTGTGCTTTGGTGCATTTTGCATTCGTAGCCTTGCTGGGTTATTTAGTTACAAACATTTTTAACTTTAAAAGCGATTTGAATGTTATGTTGATAAAGCTCGAATGCCAATGGCAATAATAACAGAAGATTATCTAAAAATAAAATAAGCAACGGAATAAAGTCCTTGAGTGGTTATGCTATTTGCCTTGGAATTTCTCAATTGAATCTTATTTTATTCATTGTCATTCCAGTTCTGGAAAACTGCTTCTACTACTTACTATCTGAAACGGCACGTTCAGCAAACTTAGGGCGAGCTTCAACTGGACAAATGTTTACTGCGAACCAACTTTCTTTTTTACTATGTATTGTGGTTAATCGAAGTGATATATTACTTAAACACTGTATGAAACCGCATCTAAGGCTGATCATTATGTTGTGGGTGATAAAGAAAATATGAATCACATTACTGAGGTCATTGTGGTTTAAAATGTATTGGTATATACATGTATTTGTTGTGTGTACTATAAACTCCTCAATCATAGTATGTATGTCTTTTGTTGGAGTTTTGAATTGATCAAACCGCTGGCGCTGTACTGTACATGTTACATCATTTTATTAGACCATCGTTATTGTTAGCTTAATTTACTCAAAAATGGCAATTATCGTTACGAAAATGTATGAGGCCATTATTTTTATGTTTCATGTAATTTATTAACCTTCGGCCCTTCTCGCTTTTTATCTTATCATCATCTAGATATCTAAAATCATGATAGAACGCTCTACGTTTCGGCAAACCCTTAGAACCTTAGTCATGATCATTTGATGAACTTGCGATAAAAAAGATCTCGTGTGGCTTTAATATCATCGGCACACAACTGGGTCTTCCCATACTAAAGTAGGGGAGTACCTAACTCACATTGCTTTGTTATGGATAGATATTACCCTTTAACGTCAGGTGGGCCACTTAATATCTGCTCGTTCCGTAATTTTTTCACATAAAAAAAAAAGACAAATTTTGTGTTGTAGGACCTTCACGTCGGCGTCGTGGGGTTACCTACAACAAAATAGAAATGTCATAAACCGGCTTGTGAAGCGGAGACATCCCCGTACCGACACAAATACCATACCGCTGCAACCACATCTCATTACATATTTCACTTAATCACTTAATAACCACTTGGCTTGGAGCGCACGCAGCGCAGGACGCAGGGAATACTGTGGTGTACACTTGATTCTGATCTCAACGCGAATGCATTACTGCTTGCCGGCAGAAATGGACATGGTGGCAGTACTTCCCCGGACAATTTGGCTTAAGTTTTACTGGTGCTTAAGTTATGCTAGTATTGTTTCATTTGGAATTGTGTTTAGTAGTGGTCCCGATACCTCAGGAACACTACCTATCAATTGTTATCATGGATCCCAGGTGGTAACGTCGCGTCGCGTCGCGTCGGTCGTCCCAACTAATACGTAAATAAATCAGTGTGCGTGCGTAGGTACTGTGTAAAACGAGCTCGTTTTATACAGGACCTTCAGTTTTCGGTGGCGCATGGCGCATGGCGTGGCGGTTTCATTTACCAATAACGTCTCACTTGGAGAAACATGAAACATAGCAAATGTTTTATAAGGCGTAATTGGAATTTAGAAACTGTATCCACAACACTGACAAGAACAAACAAAAGCATAGCTTCAATTATGAATTTTAATGCGATATGTTTACGGCTTACCGTATCCTATTATTTATAATCTCAATATACCTTATATACCTTCCATTTTTATTTCGTACAATCAAAATAAATACGAAGAAACCACATACGAAATGTTGTAGTATCCACTTTGATCCGGTAACCTCGGTCCGCGTCCGTGGGTCTGACGGGACGATACGTAGATAAATAAGTACCCAATAAATTGTGTGGGTGCTGGAGGAGACACCGACACTTTCACATGATTTGTGTCGTTGACCTGACAGTGTCGGCACGCTGAAGATACACCCGACACACGGCACACGACACCCGACACCCGACACATGGTCACTGTCTCCGGTAGGTGCGCTGCGCTGCGCTCATACATCACGCCGCGCCGCGATAGCATGACTCCAGATCGGGAAACTGAGTTACAGGCGCTTTTATAGCGAAGCTTCAATGGATTACATTTGTGTAGTAGCTGCTCCCCGCCCCGGGTCATGGGTCATCCCACAGGAACACAATGAAGTGAGGGCTCCAGCTACATTACGAGGGCGGAACGTCAGCAACGACATAATACAAGAATGCGAATATATCTACATTGTCGTCTCACGACGAATTTCAATACTATAGTTGATTCATACACAATATCCTGACTTTCTGTCATATATTTTGATTGATCAGAAACCACGAGTGCACCAGGTAGGTACAACAAATATCCAACCACGTTTTTTTACAGATCATGCTTTTGTACTTTCAGGTGAAACATTATACGCCAACAGTTTGTTATACTATAGCGGTAGGTAGGTAATCATAATTTGTTGTACTCGTATTGTTAAGCTTCTTCTTATAATGGAACACTTGGTGCCAATTATTTTGTAATGATTTGTCCTGAGTCCTGATCCTGAAGGTGTTAGCAGAGTTATTCGTGGGAAAACATTGGAAGTGGATTAATAATAAATGCAACATTTTCCACTTGTTCGCATTGCAGTGTAAGTACCTAACCCATCATATCCAGGCATGAACAAGCATTCACTATTACATTGAATAGTAACTTGTTGACAAACTACGCAAACATGGTGAAAACTGGTTTGAGTCGTTATTCAATTATTTTTATTTATCTAAGTTCGGAAAAACATTGAAAATATAACGCAAACAACCACACAACAGATTAGATAAGGTCACAAAGATAGAGATGCTACGGAGAACGCGTTGATGTCTTTTGTACTAGCTATCACTTTTATGTAATCATACGCACTCACTCGGAGAGGCTTTTGTGATATTTATCTCTGAGCTTGATTCCTTGTTGTATAGTGACCAACTGTATTCAATGTTAATGTGTGGTTCTCATTCAACTTTAGAATTTTAACAAGTCAGTTAAAAACCGAAGATTTTTACCTACATTAATAAAACGCGTGGGAATAGGGAAAATGGAGAGTCCTACATTAGTTTTCTCGACAACAGTTCAACACTTTTTTTTTTATAAAACACCTTTTAGAAATACATAGTAGGTATTGTAAAATACTAGGCTACAGCCCGTAGCTTCACCCTAGTGGTACCGGGATTAAAATGAGTCTATGTGTTATTCGAGGTAGCGTAAACCTTGGTGCAATAAATAAATAAATAATGGTGGACATTTCACACAGCGCCATCTAGCCCCAAAGTAAGCTAAGCATAGCTTGTATCATGGGAACCAGACAACTGATATAATACTTATATACTTTTCATTTGTAAATACATACATATAATACATATTAACACCCAGACACAGAACATGTTACAAATGTCACATAAATGTTTGTCCTGAGTGGGGATCGAACCCATGACCTACAGCGCAGAAGGTAGGGTTACTAACCAACTGAGCTATGAGGCCAGGCAAATAGTACAGTTACTATCAACTGAGATATGAGGACAATCGGCGATAAAATACGTATTTATTTAAAAATGATTTTGTTCCTAGCTCCCAATGAGTACAGCAGATATTGCATTAGAGCTAGCTTTTATCTTATTTCTGTATCGTTCCATCAGCTTTTTCAGCGATACACAAAGTAGAAAACATAATGATAGTAATCACTTACCAGGAGCACTGTTTTCGTAGCCATCACAGTGAATGGTGCTAGTGAGCCGGGGCGGGGCGGGGCGGGGGGGAGGTCGGAGCGGGTCCGCGCGCTCCGGTGTCTGCGCGACGTCTGGCCGGCGCTGGCCGCTCGCTGGTCATTGATAGCGCACGTCGCGTCACGTCGCGTCGCGTCGCCCCGACCACTCGCATTCCAACTCTACCACTGTCAGCGTCACTGTGTGCAACACACGCCTGTCTCACACTCTACCTCGACTCTACCGGCCGCGGCCGCGCGCGCGGCCCTACCACGGTTGAGCTTTCCAAGCTTTGGAATTAAATAATGTTTCGTTGCGTCGGCGCCGGCGTCGCCGTCGTTGAGCTGTTACGGTCGTGCACCAATTGCTAAATATGAAGAGTTATACATAGTGTACATCTACACAACTTATAATATAACCTATGAGGAAATAATACAAATTAAATAACTGAGTAACTTAAAAAAAAATGTGAGCCGTCACGGGACGCCTGGCAGATGTGAAACATCGACATTATTTTGTAAAGTAATATGCAACGCATGCCGTGGCGACGCGTCGCCAGGCCAGAAATCGGTTTTACGTGCGGCTATAGATGTTTCACATCAAAATATTCAGCAGTTTACAGAATGTGTAACCGATGCTTTCTGCGCCGCCCCACCCCGCCGCGCCGCGCCGCCCCGCCCCGCCGCCCCGCCGCACCGTCACTATCGCGGCCGGCATTATTGAATGAACCCATGAATATAAATGAACACGCTCATCTGTGATTAACGAAGCCTATAAAAGTCAAATATCGACTTTCGGTGTTTCTCGATAGGTACACGCCATTCGTCAACTTCACCTTGGACATTATTAATTTGAGTGCATTCAGGAAACGACTAATGATAGTATAAAAAAAAAGAAAAAGTCGTTAATTAAATTTACAAACTTTGACCCCGTTATGCGAGATTTCCAATAAATCTCATAATCTGAAATTTCGGGTTTTTGTCGGTAATTTCGCGGACCGCTACTCTGTCAAGCATTGTATGTAAATGACCGTGCCGGGGCCGGGGCCGGGCCGGGGCGGGCGCAGCGTCATGACAAATTATTTTAAGATTCCGATAGGGCATCTGAAGGCTAGAAAGGGAACACTAACATTTCCTATAGCTATGATGAAACACCATGTGCCTTCTGACAATTTATCTCTAGAAACTTTAATGGGATATTAGCTTATTCGATAATTATTATGATAAACCGATCATACGTTTGACATTGCGCCGACGTGACGACTGACACCTACCCTCAGCGTCGGCATCAAGCTGGATAACATAAAACAGCTCTATTTTCACTTAAAAATAAACATTGTTTTCGGCGAGGCAAAAAGTGTTAGGAACTGTCAACTGTGGCTTTGGCATGTCTCTGTACCTTATTTATTATTTATTGATTAAACAAGGGCGTGTCTTTAAGATATCATCCACCGAATGAAGCACAAATAAACCGGCCGCGGGCTGGTGCGGGTCGGACCTGCGCGTGCGCAGCGCACCAATAACATATATGTATCGTTTTTAATTCATTTCGCGTTTCGTAGCGTGTTTCGACACACAATTAGCCTGTTATTTGTTGTTATTTTACTTTTAGAGTTCACACTATCATCATATTTATTTCAAAAACAAAAACATCTTCACTTTTGATGTTCAGTGAAATTGAAAGCGGCGCGGTGCGGGCGCGTGCGGCCTATCTTAACATAGTATAAAACAAAGTCGCTTCCCGCTGTCTGTCTGTCTGTATACATAGGGATGTATGCTTACATCTTTAAAACTACGCAACGGATTTTGATGCGGTTTTTTTTTATATATAGAGTATTCAATAGGAAGGTTTGTATAATACATGTATAATATAGTAGAGAAACACTGATAATTTTAGAGGTTTCTAATGTGATGCCGTAAATAAACACATTTTTGCGTTTACATTGCAAACGCTGGCTGAACCCTACGAGATAGATCACAAAATAATGTACTACAGTATTGTACACCTTAAAAAGGTTTACAAAAAAGTCCGCGATGGTATATGTCTATCTCTTAGGGATACCTAACCCACAATAACCATATTTTATCGTTTACTTTTTACGAGAATAAATGGCTTATTTACGAAGCGATTTTAAGCAACACAGCATTAATCCTTATCCACTTAAGTACCTTAAATACACTGTACATTTAAGATAGATCAATATGGCCCTTACAGCATGTAATTTATTGTATATAAAGACATTCTGTAGTATATTTAGTATCAGCATTGCACCCGCGCGCAGCCGGGGCGGCTCGCTAGTTAGGTATATATTATATTAAAAGAATCATTACAGACAGACGGCCGGTGTGTGCTTAGTAAATGGTCCCAGCCTTATAGTAGGGAATCCTAAAAAATATAAAGACTTGCTTAACTTTGGAATCAGATCGGTGAAAATGCTTGAGTTGTATGACAAATAGCAAATAGGTTAGTAGGTATACCTAGGTGGGTAAATCAACAACATGGCCGCCACACTTATTTAGGTATGATTGATGACACACCCAAATGTTGTTTTAAACATATTCCTTATATTATGTTATATTTGGCTGCCTTGACATAGCTAAGTCACACAACACACTTTAATATTGATACTTATTTATATTTAACAAAAACTTTTTTTTTATGTTTATTTATCGTACTGAAAATATGGGAAATGGTGTTGTTGTAGGTAACATTCAATTCTTCACTAATCATAATTTTTTATTGTGCAAATACTCAGTTTGCTTACTTATTTATTAAGTAGCAAGTTTACCTTTCCCGAATGAATAAATTTGCCTGTATACCCAGAACCGTATTATGATCCACATGCCATGCCACAGAAGAATACCTTCACACTACATAAGGAAGGTAACATATCGAAAGGTACACCCGTAAACCAGCCCCAGCAGCCGCCTAGGTACATATGTACCTAGGTGTGTTATGTTACATTTGCAGTACATACATACATACATACTTGTCAGAATGCATACCACGCGCCACGCGCCACGCGCCACTACTAACTACCTTAGAAAGAGTCACAACAAACGCGATAAGTACCTAGTTGTGTCAGTGAAACGAAGCGACCAATTACCGATACCTACCTATCACTTACCGACTATAGTAGGTAGGTAATCAATAGCATTGTGAGGAACACATTATATTGTGTAATATCACCATGTTTGTTCTGAATTATACATTCATAAGTTGGATTCTTTATTTGGAGTTACACATTAACATAATAATTTGATCGATGTTACGCGACAAATGACGTAACAGCTGCAATGCGTGCGACAAACTATTTCACTATTATAGAAGCCTAATCGATGTTGTACCTAACCCTCTTGAGTTTTTAGTAGGTAGTTGTAAGTACTCGTCCCGGGAAGTTATTTAAAATTAAATTAAACAATGAATCTTAAAAAATGAATGAATCTTGAAGATATAAAAATACTTAGAACTGTAGTAGTGTACCTACTTAAAATATTGTAGACCCAACAAAACATGTAAAGTCTAGCTATCGAGCTGTTTCAAAATTACCATAATATATCTACCCTTCGCCTTCGTACTCATGGGTCATTTTATATAGGTACCCGTAAACCCATAAGTTTATTTCCACGTTTGGAACTTGGTCTATAAAATTGGATGCCCAGCATGCCTATGCTTAATGCTTGTCTATTTAATGGGGGTTAGAACCAGACCAGTAAGTTTTTACCTAAAAGATCTAACAATAAACTGTGTTGTAATGACGTGAGATGCTAGAGATAGAGATGTGCCCTGTATATTTTGACATGGCCTACTCTAAGGCACTAGGTACCGCTAAAGAAACATCATATAGGTAAGTCTTGAAGCATGGTGATCATCAAAATTCACTCTTTGCTAAATGTAACAAGACATCAAGAAATATTAAATGAAACAGGTTGATTTTCAGCGTTACCGCGATGTCTTCCAAGACAGCTGTGAAACAAATAAAACTACTTTGTAGATATTTGATAGAAATCAATCGCATTTGTTTCACACCTTCGCACACTTTGTGAATAACAATTATGCCTTTTCCCCAAGGGACAAACACCCGAGGCCCGATCCCCGGTCGCTGTTTTACTGCGGGCTTACAACAGTTTCTGACTGTATGGGGCTACACTATCGTAGGTGCACAGACGTGTCAAGTGATGAGCTCAACGCTGCCACCGCACCGGCTTACAGCGGGGAACCTATTGTGACTTACAACCCAAAATTGGTAAACGATCCAGTCCTGATTGAGGTCTTGTGGTAGATAAAAGACCATTCGCTCTCGCTTATCGAGGTGTTGTGTTTCTGAAAAGGTAATGTGTGGTCGGTCTGGAGTAAATATGTGTGTAGTGATCGTGTTGGTTACCGGGCCTTGGACATTTGCATTCTGTCATTTTACGCCCATCATACAGCTTACTGCCAGAGTAGGTACACAAAATATTTATATTCAATATTATTTTATTTTATTTTATTAATCCACAAAGCAGATTACAATCAGAATATGATACATAAGAAAGGAAATAATACAATTATTGATCTAGATTCGTAATCAATTATGTGAAAATAACAAAGCTAGTGTTATATTAGTGTTATATTTCTGTGTTATTATTTATTTTGTACTAAATATATTCATATTTTAGCAATAAATTAAGTATGTACTGCCGAGTACAAGTGGCGATACTATATATATATATATATATATATATATATCCGGTTTACCTGACAGGTATGCCTGTATAGGAAAATCTATAACAAGTATAACAATGGATATATGTACGCGTTTCTTCATTCAAGGCCAGATTAATTGGCTTTGGATTATGGACCTCTGCAATATAACATCAGCGTCTCTAAAGACAATTAGGTAAATGCAGAATATATGTATTTTGAATTTTTGTTCTCATTGTTCTTTTGTTTATTAGTTTAATGCGGAATGAATGTAGGTATTTTGTTTTTTTTTTCTAATTATTACTATAGGTACATATTTGAATTTACTTTAAGGGACCTGTAAATTGACACTTATCAATAAATTGTTTATTCTTTCATCCAAACCAAGTTAAGTCACTATTCAACAAGTACCTACTACTGTACAAAAGTCCTGTGAAGAGCTAGTTTTTAACTTTGGTCCGGCCGGCCGGCTGGCTGGCTGGCTGGCTGGCTGGTCACACTCTTTTTGTGTCCATGTGTGGCTACACTTTTTTCTTTGTTTTTGTTCTCGAGTGTTCGGGAGATCTGCTCGACAGATATCCTGCCACATTCCCCCCCCGGTGGCCGGCCGGTCAAGGGGTCAAGATCCCCTGTTCGGCAGGGGATACCGCTACGCCACTTGCGGGGCGGCCGCGGCCGTCGCCTGCACCCCGCCCCTACAGCCTCCTCCGAGCGGGAACGGCCCTCACCCGATCTCGCTCTGCAGCCTCTTTCCGGACCATGACCGTCTCGCAGAAAGAGGTCACCGCCATCCACGCTCTCTCGTCTGCCAGCATAGCCGCTACTACGCTAGGCAGAGAGAGGTCCTGCCCAATCCTGGAGACCAGGGTCCGCCGCTCCAGGCACCGTGCTGTGCGGAATCCCGGTCCCCCCCACAGTGGTGGCCGATCCTGTTCAGGAACCCACTGAAGCGTCCGTGGCTGGTGTGTGGTCACCTACTGTGAGTACTTAACATTACTGGTGCATTGTTGTTGTATCAACAAGTACCAGATCTAACAAATAGGTGCATCATGTAACTGGACAGAACCAGCATAACTGCCAACACCCCACACGTATCAATAACTACATTGCTTCACCACGCTGGTTCTAGAGAACCAGAGACTCCAATAGAAGAAGAACTACATCGCTGAGAATCACCTACTTTTAATATTAAATAGTTTATGTAATATATAATAATAAAAAAGTAGATACATTAATTTTTGAGTTTATTTGATATACGCTCCATAAATATATCCAATGGATCATCGTCTCCAATATAGTTATTAGAGTTTCTCCAGCCGTACTCATCAACAAGCGCCATGTGCTCCTCCAGGTTTTCTACTTGATTGGTTTCCGAGTCAAAATACCTATCTTCTGCATCCTGGGAGACCAGCTGCAAATCATCAAACAGCTCATTGTTGTCCACAGTTTCATATTCATAATCATCCCTCCCTTCTATGAAACTAGTGTACATCTCCTGATAAAACTCATCACGTAGTAATCTCTTTTCAGGGGCACTGATCATACTCTGTTTTCTGACTTCAGGTTTGAAACTGGGTGTTGTATCAGGTTCACCAAAATCTCCCCACATACGTTTCCTTTGTGACTGTTTGGCTGTTGTGTCTGGAGTATCAAAATCTCCCCACATCTTCTTACTCTGTGGTGAGTCATCATTTTTGTTTTCACTGTTTATATTGATTGTCTCAAGCCCTTCTTCCAGCATCTGGTTGTTTTTCATCTGTCTCATTTCATTTCTATCCACAGTGTCAAGTATAAGTGAGAGCAAAGTTACATTTTCATGATCAACACCATCTCTTTCTAATATTTCTTCATCAGTCAAATACTGACCGATTAATTGTTCATAGAGAAGGGGATTTCGAAGCATCATTTGCTTTTCACTGAAATAATCTGTATCATTTTGTAACTGTTGCAGAGCTTTATACCTTCTGTTTCTCACTCGTTTGGTTCGGCTCGCTTCGGAATGATACATTTTCAGTTGCTTAACACATTCGTGGTACCTGCTATTACTAATACAAGTGTTTTCAAAATACTCAATATGGCTAGGCGCTAAAAACTTTCCAAATTGTATTAAAAACTCTGCAGGCGACAGTGTGTACAAATGTTTGGCCATCCGTATTTTGTCGCTGGTTCGGATTTCCGCTGCATTGACATGAGCGTTCTTGAACGATATTTTGGCGGATCGCACAAGATAGTCAATTATGTCATCTAAAGGATCAACATAAGTTTCATCTTCAAGTTGTTCCGCTTCCGGCGCATTCTCATTTACTACACTTGCCATACCTAATATGATAAGCGTCCTAAATCCAGATATCTCAAAGAGTACAGACTGCCGGAGACTAGCGATCTAGGTAGGTGCTGTAATGAATCTGATCACTAAGTAACTGAATTCTTCGCAGATTCAATGTTTAATAGGTAAACGAATTTAGAGCAGTATTTATTTTAGTTATATTATAAAATTTACTAAAAACACTAACAAATGACAAGTTATGTGTAATAGTTAAGTTATATAGTTAGTTATGTGTAATATTTACCGCGTCAATCAATGTCAACTGGTGACTGTCAGAACCTAGAGAACGTAACTATTTTGGTATTTTATATTTCCATTCCACTGGAGTATGTACATAAATCTACATAATTGAAAGCTTCTACGTACATATTTACTGTATCGATGGTTCGCGAACCCACACAAACCATGCACTTACAATATCAGCGGTATGAACAGTTCTGGGGTTGGACATTAAGTAGTCTAAGGTTGGCATAATATAATTTCCTCATCACCTTGCTACAAGTTCAACCGAATTGTAGTTACTGTATGAACTGTGACGTTAACAAAGTTTGCCCTTCCGCATCAACATATTATGTGACGTTTGTTGGTGTTGTCAATGTCAGTGCAGTGACAGTAAAAAGGAATCCTTTATCACTGTCATACGTGGGTGATTGATTGATGTAAATATTGAAGATTTTAGGGAAAATAATTGGGATTGGGGTAATCCGGGGCCCAAAATCATAACAATTAATAAGCAAAGCAAATTTTTTTGACATTAATAATAATAATGCTAAGTGTGTAGTGTATAATAGTGTACTGAATTCAGTGTAAATGAACATCCTTCAGTGGTCGCAATGACCATACTCGCTCATAGTTGATAACATTCACAAGGAAAAAGTTTCTACTACAGCTATGGAGTACTTCGGTGTAAAATGGGAAGACATTTGTGGACCAAACGGCTTGCAACCGTGGAATGATCATACAAAGGACATTGGCCAATGTTTTCAAGAATTGTTTTTGCAGATACCAGTATTATATGTTATTGCTATAATATCTGGATATTACGTCGGTTACAGAAAAGACTGGGTTATCCGTGAAAAGACCCAAGAGCGAGCTGTAATAATTCGCAGTTTTGCAGTATTAGCACTTGTTTTTATTCCTATCATTGAACTGTATGTGACAGTAACAAAGGTTGATTTTGTTCTGTACCCGGTGTATTACTTCGCCGCGGCTACGTCGTGTGTTTCGTGGTTTGTGCATTTTGGTTATGTGTTAGCGTTGAAGCATCGCCTGGGGCCCAGTTCTCGGGGGCCGGTCTCCCTGCTGCTCTTGTGGGGTTTGGCAGTGATACTGAACCTGGTAGTGTTGAGAAGCAACATCCTCAATGGTACTTCAGTGGGGTTCAGCTTGGCGACTCTCTCGTGCCATCTTATATATTTCTTAACGCTGTTGCCTTCAAGTGAATCGAGGCCCACATACTACTCTCAATGCTTAGTGGGTTCACAACACACTCATGTATGTACTTGTTTATACCTTAGATGTATTAATTTGGGTATGTATTAAGTAAAACTCAACATTAAAAATTGTCTGCTCTCTATTATTTCAGAATGAATACACACCACTGCTTCCACACATGGATGAAGGAATATTGGGTACTGCTATGCAAGGCATAGGATTTATGTCTAAATTGACATTTACGTGGGTTAATCCATTGTTTCAGAAAGGTAGGTATAAAATGTAATCTTATAATTGGCAGATGGGATAGATAAACTTTATCATACATAACACAAATTTATATGCAGTCAATAAAGTCAAGCTTAGTTATATAATTATTAAGCTTAGATAAACAGAGCTTAGTTATATAATTATTAAGCTTAGATAAACAGAGCTTAGTTATATAATTATTAAGCTTAGATAAACAGAGCTTAGTTAAATAATAATGAACAAAACCTGGTAGGTATATAATTAATTATTTGTTTGCACTTGTGTAACTGTTTGCAAATGTTTTCAGGACTTGAAAACAAACTGTATGACCCTGAAGAGTTGTTTGACATACCATCTGATTACCGTTGCTCATATGTTGGTGCCAAGATGGACCGCTCTCTGATAGGGAATGTTGATCAGTTCCAGCAGTACGCTGACATACCACATGAACCCTTTATAGCATCAGGTACCTCCATTATACATGTATATGTATATATATATATATAATAAGTGAAATATTTATTTACAAACAATAATAAAATATGTAGTAACTTTTATAATTTAATAAATATTGGTGGACATTTAACACAGCACCATCTTCTACCTCTAAAGTATAAGCATAGCTTGTATCATGGGAACCAGACACTTACCTTACTTTTGGGGCTAGACGGCACTGTGTGAAATTCCCACTATTATTTATTTATTACATAGATATATGTTTTCTTAAAAGGTAACTTATTCCTTTCGTTGATATAAATATATAATAATGTGATCATTTGAAGGTTACGGTGCTACTGGTGAAACAGCACCGCAGGGCTCTACCCCCGTGACGGCCACGGCTCGTGTGTTGGTGGCACCAGTGAGACGGCAGAACGTGACATTGCTGAGAGCCCTGCACGCATGCTTTGCACTCCAGTTCTACAGCATTGGCATCCTGAAACTGGTGTCGGATATGGCCGGCTTTGCCGGACCACTGTTGCTCAACAAATTGGTATCTTTTGTGGAGGATGACACTGTCGATCAGCATTTTGGGTAAATATTTATCGTTAATTAAATGATAATTTTTGACTTAAGGCCTTGACATACTGTGTGAAGTTCAGTCGAAAGGCTAGATCCACATTTGTGTGGCAGTTTATTAATTTATCTTTCAGTCTAACAGAACAATTGATTTTTGCATATATATTGTGTGTCTGGAAATAGTTTGTGGTAGCTGTCGCCTGCGACTAGAGATAAAAGTAGCCTAAGTTACTCCTTATAACGTCAGCTATCTGCCAGTGAAACTCCCGACAAAATCGGTCCAGCCGTAACAGACAGAAAACATTTTATGAATAGATATTTTTATAAGTACCGTATATACTTTTATATGCGTGTAGTTAAAAGCTGTTATTTTGACTATTTTTGACATTACAAACAAACACTTTAATTATATTTATTTGTAGAGATTTAATATGCATTAAAGCGTATAACGCACCGGCGCCGGCGCCGCCGCGTCGTTGACGAGACATCCGCGCGATATGGCCTGACCAATACCTATTCAGTAAATGTAATATAAATGTGTGGTGTGATGGTGTTTGTGTGTTGCAGTTACTGGTACGCAGCGGGTCTGCTGTCGGCCACCCTCGCGTCGGCACTGTTGAGCGTACACTTCAACTGGCTGATGTGTATAGTGGGAGTGAAGATGCGCGGGGCGATCGTTGCCACCGTGCTCAGGAAGACGCTAAGCGTCACCTCCACGGAACTCAACAAATCATTTTCAGTCGGTGAAATAACCAACTTTATGTCCACTGACACGGACAGGATTGTGAATTCATGTGCCAGTTTTCATGCATTGTGGAGCATTCCATTACAGGTAGATATTTGCATAGTTTGTTTGCATTACTGAGTGGCCTCACAGCTCGGTCGGTGGTGACCCGGCCTTCTGTGCTTGTACCACATGGTTCCATTCCCACCCGACACATATACATATGTGTGGCGAACATAGATGTTTGTTCGTTGTCTGGGTGTTAATATGTACTATATTTTGTATGTATTTACGAAAAAAATTATGAGTTTTTTATCAGTTGTCTTGTTCCCACCGTACAAGGTATGCTTAGCTTACTTTGGGGCTAGATGGCGCTGTGTGATATGTCCACCAATATTAAATATTAATACTTTGTCCGTTTTTTTTTTCACGTATGCTATTTATTTTCCAGCTATTGATAACACTTTTCCTTCTATACCAACAAGTGGGTATATCATTCGTGGCCGGGGTGGCGTTCTCGGTAATACTGATACCAATAAACAAAGTGATTGCCAACAAGATAGGTGATCTGAGCGCGGAGCTGATGCGGCACAAGGACAGCAGAGTGAGCCTCATCACCGACCTGCTGAAGGGAATCAGAGCTCTCAAACTCCACGTGTGGGAAAACTATTTTATTAATCGGGTGAACGGTGAGTGAAACAAAGGCTTCACTTATGTTGTTACATTATACTATTACATACAACAGATCTGTGTTTTGTGTCAATTAAAAGTGGCAGAGTATACTTTGCTACTTCTCTAATAATGTTAATTTTATTTTTTCTTAAATGTGTTAGTTATTTTCTTGAGCTTTGTAATGCATGTTGACTGACACTGTTACTGTATTGTCAATTGTACCACCTGCGATACAGACTAGTCCTAGTGTGTGGGGACCGCCACTGATAAAAATATGTAAAATCCTTGCTAATGCTAATAAAAAATTAATAATACAAATACATCTGCATTTATTTCTTGAATAAATGCAGATGTATCTGTATTATTAATGTATTTGTATTATTAATTGTTGCGTCATTTACTCTCCTGTCATCTTTATCTCGTCGGCTGCCGTATGGAGACTGCTTGAAGACAGCAGTTAGCAGCAATAGATGTTATGCCCTTAAGTTCGCCCGGAGAAGTACGCTACCTGCCCCTATTTCTGCCGCCAAGCAGCATTGCATTCGCGTTACTGTGTTCCCGGTTGAAAGGCCGGTGAAATTACAGGCACATTAGACATTCCATTACATCCATGACATAGTTACGAGCGCATACGCTACGATTTGAATGTTGTTCTACCTTATTAGAAGAGGACCCGAGTCGTATCGCTTGTGGGCAGAGGTTACCACTTAACACCAGACGGGACATCGGCTTGTTCCGTAATTTTATTACATATAAAGACACATTTTGGACTGCCGTTACAGCTCGGTGGTTAGCAACTGTGTCTTCTGAGCTGTAGATCGTGGGTTCGATGCCCACCCAGGACAAACACTTGTATGACGAGCGTTGATGTATGTTATGTGTGTGGGTGTTGATATGTTTAGTGAGTTGTGGTGTATATATATATATATGGTGTTCTGATTGCAGAGGTTCGTGGGCGGGAGGTATATTATCTACGCGGGCGGAAGTATCTGGATGCGGTGTGCGTGGTGCTGTGGGCGAGCACGCCCGTGCTGGTGGCGGCGCTCACGCTCGGCACGCACGCGCTCAGGAGGCAGCCGCTCGACGCGCCCACTGTACGTACACCACACCACACCACACTACACCACACTACACTACACTACACTACACTACACTACACTACACTACACTACACTACACTACACTACACTACACTACACATACTGTTGCACATTGAGGCAAACAACATTATATTTATTTAGATAATTAACACCAACTAATTAAACACCGATTACAACAAACATTATTTCAATTATGACAAATTGTTTCTTAATATTACTTCATTATAAGCATTTTCTAAATTAGGCAAAATTAACTAAAAAATATATGTATATTGCAGGTATTTACTACAATAGCATTGATAAATATGTTGATATCTCCACTGAACGCGTTCCCCTGGGTACTAAACGGACTCACGGAAGCTTGGGTCTCTATCAAACGGATACAAACATTAATGGACGTAAGTTTCAACTCTTCTTCTTCTTCTTCTTCGAGTCACCGGTTTTGTCGAACCAGTGTGGTGGATGGATTGTAAGTGCGCCTCAAAGAGGCTCCTTTCATGCACTCGTAAAAAATTACGCCATTTTTTTGAATGTGTTTAATGCTTATTTATGTATACAATATTAGATTTATCAGGCAATAAATTCAGTATTACTTTGTTTGGACATTTTCGTAATTGCTTCAGGGATATTGTCATCAGAGTCAGTGATCTTGTGTGTATATATAGTGGTTGGTCATTGTAACGTATTATTCTAAAACTACTATAAAAAAATAATTGTTTGGCATTGCATTTTAGCTTCCAGATATGCAGGCCGAGCGCTATTACGACAAACTCAACACGAATAAAGATGAGGACAAAATGATCATATTCAAAAACGCAACGTTTTCGTGGGTCAAACCGTCAAAACGCGTGCCGCAGAAAAAGTTGAAAAAGAATAAAGGAAAATCAAGGAAGAGATTGTCAAGAGGAAGCGTACAAAGAAGGGATGAATCGATATCCTCCAACGAGACGTTGGCACAAGATGAACCGTTTATGTTGAGAGATATATGTTTGGAAATCGGCAAAGGAGAGCTGATAGGCGTGACGGGTAGCGTGGGCAGCGGGAAGACATCTCTATTGCTGGCTATCATCGGGGAAATGGTCAAGAAAAACGGTGATCTGCAAATACCAGAAAATGTAAACAGTGAGTTGTTCTACTTGTGTTGTAGAGTTGTGAACGCTTGTCAAAACATGTTCTAAGAAAGGATTATTTGCAGGTTTTGGTTACGTGTCCCAAAAACCATGGCTCATAAGGGGTACGATTCGAGACAATATTCTGTTTGGAAAACATTATGATGAAGCTAAGTTTCGTGCAGTGGTGGAAGCGTGCGCTCTTACCGGTAAGCATAACAATACTGCCAACTCTACTCACTGTGCAAGTAATGTCTTAAAAATATTATTCCGACGGAATTGTATTTGCAGAGGATCTCAATATTATCGGATGGAATGCTTGCGTCGGCGAGGGTGGGTGTACGCTCAGCGGCGGCCAACGGGCCCGAATCGCACTCGCCCGGGCAGTCTACCAGGACAAACAAGGTACATATACATAATATAATAACAAATATAAATATTGGTGGATATTTCACACAGCGCCATCTAGCCCCACAGTAAGCTAAGCAGCTAACCAGCTAAGCTAAGCAATAACATATCATGGGAACCAGACAAATGATATAATACTTATATACTTTTTTGTAAATACATATTGACACCCAGACACAGAACAAACATCGATGTTCGTCACGCGAATGTTTGCCCTAGGTGGGAATCGAATCCACGACCTACAGCACAGAAGACAGGGTTACTACCAATGAGCTGTGAGACCGTGATGTGGGATTGCTTCACTAAAGGTGTCCGAATGGGAAACTTAAAGAATTGTTACAATTTCAGTGTACCTGTTAGACGACGTGTTGTCAGGCGTGGACGGCGCGGTGGGCCAGCACATAATGCAGCGCTGCATCCTGGGCCTGCTGCGACACAGCACGCGCGTGCTGGTCGCGCACTCGCCGCGCCATCTCGCGCGCACCAACACCACGCTCCTGTTGGAAAACGGACGCATTATACGACACGGTGACCTTACGTACCCCCTTAAACGGCCGCGCGGGGCGCACTTTCTCCCATTCCTCCCGACTCGCGACGCCCCAAGCCGAGCTCCGAAACTAAGCGGTGCCCTCGGTGACGTTGTGTATCATTTTTAAGTTTTACCGGTTGAGAGCCGTCTGCCGTGCTCTCAACAAAAGTCCGTGTAAACGCTGTCAAGGCCAACTGCGGCCGACAACAATACAGTCCATTCAACAAAAAAACCACGATACCTTTCTACTTGTCTTCCATTATGTATTACGTCTGGTTCGTAAAAAATTGTTGAACAAATATATCCTCGAGAAGTTTGTAGTAATGATCATTGGATCGCAATTTTTAGTGGAGTTCCTTAATAATGGATCTGAGTGGCCGCGCCCGCGCCCGCGCCCGCGCCCGCGCCCGCGCGCGGTACGTTTACAATAGATGGGAGCAAACTCCATTGCCAACGAAAAGTGAAGTGGTTTGATGTCTTTCCGCGCATCTTATACACAGCGCGTTTCTTAAGGAGTGGGGTGTCGCGTGTCACAGCTTGTCACGCACCGTTTTTGTTAACACGATTACCTTTCAACTCAATATTTATTAGCCATTAATCAGGTCCCCCGGAATCGGTGCTGAACGACATCGAAGAGTTCCTTCCCAGTGAGACTGAGTCGTTAGGAGAAGAACCGCCGCGACCGATGGAACCACAGCACTCGGACCAACAGGACAACATTAGCCGAAACAGTTTAGACGAAGAGGTAAACATATTTCGCTCTGCCTCTGAGAAAGGAGGCACCTTTTTCCATAATATAATGGGATATTATTAACGATGTATGGGGACATCGCGTCATGTATTTTTGAGACAGTACAACTAGTGCCAAGTGTGTCCGGGGAAGTGCTACGACCACACGTATTTCTGCCGCTAAGCAGTAATGCACACGCTTTACTGTGTGCAGGTTTGAAATGTTTGGTTGCCGGTGAAATTACGGGTACTTGAGACATTTCATGTCTCAAAACCACGGACACAGTGCGTTATGACCCGGTCTTCCCATTCCTAATTAGGGAGGACTCCAAGATATTACTTTATATTTTTATATTACTTTTGATATAGTCATAGGTTACCGCTTAATATCAGGTGGGTTATCTGGCTCGTCCTATAACTTCTTCACATAAAAACATAATCCAAATAATCATAGTATCAGTTTTAAAATGAAAACTTTTAATAATTGAACATCACACAAAAAAACAGCAATAATAAAAAAAATTTCTGTTTACTTAAAGTATACTTTGTTTTTAGGAGGCAATGTCACAAGGAACAGTCGGCTGGTGGGTGATCGGCATGTATCTCCGATCAGTGGGAATATTCCTCTCCGTAACCATCGTACTGTCTCTTATCCTGATGCAGCTGTCCCAGAACTTTACATTCCTTTGGCTCACGTACTGGGTCAAAGCCAGGAGTAGTAACATAACCCGCGGTGTCGACGTATTTGAGAACACGTCACTTGTGGTACACGGCGGCGGCGGCGGCGGCGGCGTGATGGGTATCGACGGCCACATGCTACACAATATTATCAACTGGACAATGTATATGATTCACAAGGTCGACGGACACGGACACGCAACCCAAGTGAACCAAACTGGGATCCCGGTGACCTTACCGCGAGAAACTCTATTAGCAAACGGCACAGCGGACGACCGCGACCGGGACACTTTCTATTTGGAAGTGTATTTTGGACTCGCCGGCTTAAACCTCCTGTTCACGATCATGCGAGCGTTCTTATTCGCATACGGTGGAGTGAAAGCCGCTACTAGCATTCACAAAGTTCTGCTTAAAGTTGTCGTAAAGGTGAGTAAATACTATGAGTAGGTATATCATTTTTGACTGGCCTCATAGCTCAGTTGGTAGTAAAACTGAGTTTTGCACTGTTGGGTCCAGGGTTCGATTCCCACCCAGGACCAATATTTGTGTGACGAAAACATGTGTTCGTTCTTTGTCTGGGTGTTGATATGTATTATATGTATGTATTACAAAATAAGTATATAGGCTATCAGTCATGTGGTTCCCACAGTAAAGCTATTTGCTTAGCTTACTTTGGGGCCAGATGGTGCTGGTCAAATGTCAGAATAAGTATTTGTAAAGGGACTGTTATATGTATATGTATGAGTTTTCAGGCAAACATAAAGTTCTTTGACGTGACTCCCAGTGGACGGATTGTGAACAGGTTTTCGTCTGATACGTACACGGTGGACGACTCGCTGCCGTTTATTATGAACATCCTACTGGCGCAGTTCTTCTCATTGATAGGTAACATTTTATCAGTCAAACTTGTTTGAAAACATTGCTAATGAATTGTGTTTTTATAATACTGTTTTATAAATTGTATCTGTATATAATGTTATCAATTTGCGCTGAGCCAATCTATAAATTTTAATAAACTTGGGAATCTCAAATATTTATTCTAAAATATAGGTTCGTAAGTTTTGTCCTTTTCCATCTAAATAATAGTTATAGTATTTATTAGTTGTACTGCATATATTCTTAGAAGGTATTGATTGTTTTGCAATAATGGTTATATTAACATTGTGTATGTATATAGGAGCAGTGGCGGTGACCGTATACGGAGTTCCGTGGCTAGTGGCGGGCGCGGCGCCTCTCGCGTACGTACTGTACGCGCTGCAGCGGCGGTACCGCGCCACCTCGCGCCAGCTCCGGCGGCTGCAGAGCGTCACACTCTCTCCGGTGTACACGCATTTCAGTGACACGCTCGAAGGTGATCACCCATACAATATAGCTCACGATGCTTCATCAATTATCAGTGACACGCTCGAAGGTGATCACCCATACAATATAGCTCACGATGCTTCATCAATTATCAGTGACACGCTCGAAGGTGATCACCCATACAATATAGCTCACGATGCTTCATCAATTATCAGTGACACGCTCGAAGGTGATCACCCATACAATATAGCTCACGATGCTTCATCAATTATCAGTGACACGCTCGAAGGTGATCACCCATACAATATAGCTCACGATGCTTCATCAATTATCAGTGACACGCTCGAAGGTGATCACCCATACAATATAGCTCACGATGCTTCATCAATTATCAGTGACACGCTCGAAGGTGATCACCCATACAATATAGCTCACGATGCTTCATCAATTATCAGTGACACGCTCGAAGGTGATCACCCATACAATATAGCTCACGATGCTTCATCAATTATCAGTGACACGCTCGAAGGTGATCACCCATACAATATAGCTCACGATGCTTCATCAATTATCAGTGACACGCTCGAAGGTGATCACCCATACAATATAGCTCACGATGCTTCATCAATTATCAGTGACACGCTCGAAGGTGATCACCCATACAATATAGCTCACGATGCTTCATCAATTATCAGTGACACGCTCGAAGGTGATCACCCATACAATATAGCTCACGATGCTTCATCAATTATCAGTGACACGCTCGAAGGTGATCACCCATACAATATAGCTCACGATGCTTCATCAATTATCAGTGACACGCTCGAAGGTGATCACCCATACAATATAGCTCACGATGCTTCATCAATTATCAGTGACACGCTCGAAGGTGATCACCCATACAATATAGCTCACGATGCTTCATCAATTATCAGTGACACGCTCGAAGGTGATCACCCATACAATATAGCTCACGATGCTTCATCAATTATCAGTGACACGCTCGAAGGTGATCACCCATACAATATAGCTCACGATGCTTCATCAATTATCAGTGACACGCTCGAAGGTGATCACCCATACAATATAGCTCACGATGCTTCATCAATTATCAGTGACACGCTCGAAGGTGATCACCCATACAATATAGCTCACGATGCTTCATCAATTATCAGTGACACGCTCGAAGGTGATCACCCATACAATATAGCTCACGATGCTTCATCAATTATCAGTGACACGCTCGAAGGTGATCACCCATACAATATAGCTCACGATGCTTCATCAATTATCAGTGACACGCTCGAAGGTGATCACCCATACAATATAGCTCACGATGCTTCATCAATTATCAGTGACACGCTCGAAGGTGATCACCCATACAATATAGCTCACGATGCTTCATCAATTATCAGTGACACGCTCGAAGGTGATCACCCATACAATATAGCTCACGATGCTTCATCAATTATCAGTGACACGCTCGAAGGTGATCACCCATACAATATAGCTCACGATGCTTCATCAATTATCAGTGACACGCTCGAAGGTGATCACCCATACAATATAGCTCACGATGCTTCATCAATTATCAGTGACACGCTCGAAGGTGATCACCCATACAATATAGCTCACGATGCTTCATCAATTATCAGTGACACGCTCGAAGGTGATCACCCATACAATATAGCTCACGATGCTTCATCAATTATCAGTGACACGCTCGAAGGTGATCACCCATACAATATAGCTCACGATGCTTCATCAATTATCAGTGACACGCTCGAAGGTGATCACCCATACAATATAGCTCACGATGCTTCATCAATTATCAGTGACACGCTCGAAGGTGATCACCCATACAATATAGCTCACGATGCTTCATCAATTATCAGTGACACGCTCGAAGGTGATCACCCATACAATATAGCTCACGATGCTTCATCAATTATCAGTGACACGCTCGAAGGTGATCACCCATACAATATAGCTCACGATGCTTCATCAATTATCAGTGACACGCTCGAAGGTGATCACCCATACAATATAGCTCACGATGCTTCATCAATTATCAGTGACACGCTCGAAGGTGATCACCCATACAATATAGCTCACGATGCTTCATCAATTATCAGTGACACGCTCGAAGGTGATCACCCATACAATATAGCTCACGATGCTTCATCAATTATCAGTGACACGCTCGAAGGTGATCACCCATACAATATAGCTCACGATGCTTCATCAATTATCAGTGACACGCTCGAAGGTGATCACCCATACAATATAGCTCACGATGCTTCATCAATTATCAGTGACACGCTCGAAGGTGATCACCCATACAATATAGCTCACGATGCTTCATCAATTATCAGTGACACGCTCGAAGGTGATCACCCATACAATATAGCTCACGATGCTTCATCAATTATCAGTGACACGCTCGAAGGTGATCACCCATACAATATAGCTCACGATGCTTCATCAATTATCAGTGACACGCTCGAAGGTGATCACCCATACAATATAGCTCACGATGCTTCATCAATTATCAGTGACACGCTCGAAGGTGATCACCCATACAATATAGCTCACGATGCTTCATCAATTATCAGTGACACGCTCGAAGGTGATCACCCATACAATATAGCTCACGATGCTTCATCAATTATCAGTGACACGCTCGAAGGTGATCACCCATACAATATAGCTCACGATGCTTCATCAATTATCAGTGACACGCTCGAAGGTGATCACCCATACAATATAGCTCACGATGCTTCATCAATTATCAGTGACACGCTCGAAGGTGATCACCCATACAATATAGCTCACGATGCTTCATCAATTATCAGTGACACGCTCGAAGGTGATCACCCATACAATATAGCTCACGATGCTTCATCAATTATCAGTGACACGCTCGAAGGTGATCACCCATACAATATAGCTCACGATGCTTCATCAATTATCAGTGACACGCTCGAAGGTGATCACCCATACAATATAGCTCACGATGCTTCATCAATTATCAGTGACACGCTCGAAGGTGATCACCCATACAATATAGCTCACGATGCTTCATCAATTATCAGTGACACGCTCGAAGGTGATCACCCATACAATATAGCTCACGATGCTTCATCAATTATCAGTGACACGCTCGAAGGTGATCACCCATACAATATAGCTCACGATGCTTCATCAATTATCAGTGACACGCTCGAAGGTGATCACCCATACAATATAGCTCACGATGCTTCATCAATTATCAGTGACACGCTCGAAGGTGATCACCCATACAATATAGCTCACGATGCTTCATCAATTATCAGTGACACGCTCGAAGGTGATCACCCATACAATATAGCTCACGATGCTTCATCAATTATCAGTGACACGCTCGAAGGTGATCACCCATACAATATAGCTCACGATGCTTCATCAATTATCAGTGACACGCTCGAAGGTGATCACCCATACAATATAGCTCACGATGCTTCATCAATTATCAGTGACACGCTCGAAGGTGATCACCCATACAATATAGCTCACGATGCTTCATCAATTATCAGTGACACGCTCGAAGGTGATCACCCATACAATATAGCTCACGATGCTTCATCAATTATCAGTGACACGCTCGAAGGTGATCACCCATACAATATAGCTCACGATGCTTCATCAATTATCAGTGACACGCTCGAAGGTGATCACCCATACAATATAGCTCACGATGCTTCATCAATTATCAGTGACACGCTCGAAGGTGATCACCCATACAATATAGCTCACGATGCTTCATCAATTATCAGTGACACGCTCGAAGGTGATCACCCATACAATATAGCTCACGATGCTTCATCAATTATCAGTGACACGCTCGAAGGTGATCACCCATACAATATAGCTCACGATGCTTCATCAATTATCAGTGACACGCTCGAAGGTGATCACCCATACAATATAGCTCACGATGCTTCATCAATTATCAGTGACACGCTCGAAGGTGATCACCCATACAATATAGCTCACGATGCTTCATCAATTATCAGTGACACGCTCGAAGGTGATCACCCATACAATATAGCTCACGATGCTTCATCAATTATCAGTGACACGCTCGAAGGTGATCACCCATACAATATAGCTCACGATGCTTCATCAATTATCAGTGACACGCTCGAAGGTGATCACCCATACAATATAGCTCACGATGCTTCATCAATTATCAGTGACACGCTCGAAGGTGATCACCCATACAATATAGCTCACGATGCTTCATCAATTATCAGTGACACGCTCGAAGGTGATCACCCATACAATATAGCTCACGATGCTTCATCAATTATCAGTGACACGCTCGAAGGTGATCACCCATACAATATAGCTCACGATGCTTCATCAATTATCAGTGACACGCTCGAAGGTGATCACCCATACAATATAGCTCACGATGCTTCATCAATTATCAGTGACACGCTCGAAGGTGATCACCCATACAATATAGCTCACGATGCTTCATCAATTATCAGTGACACGCTCGAAGGTGATCACCCATACAATATAGCTCACGATGCTTCATCAATTATCAGTGACACGCTCGAAGGTGATCACCCATACAATATAGCTCACGATGCTTCATCAATTAATAAACTAAACAAACTTCACTGTCACAATCCACTTCCACTAAACGGAAACTCTTGAGTTCAACATTTGATCAGTATTGCGACTATTTAGGGTTCAGTAATTTATGAATAAAACTCCGTCGATAAGCGCGCTTTCAATATTCTAACACCGCAGTAGCCGCAGTGAAGTGGGTATTGGGCGTTACCGACCATCAACAGACTACGCTAACTTACCAGTGAGTCACCGCTTGACCTTTCTGTACATATTTAACAGAAACGAGTATACTAGTTAATATATTGCTCTCAAAAAATAACCTGAAGCGGCTTGACTTTCAACATCGATATATATTTTTTGTGGACATTTCACACAGCGCCATCTAGCCCCAAAGAAAGCTAAGCATAGCTTGTACCATGGGAACCGGACAACTGATATAATATATAGATGGATAGATGCCAAGTTATTGCACACCAAATCAAAATAACAACAATCAGTAACAACATACAAAAGAGTGACACGATGGGCGGTCCTTATCGCCATTAAGCGATATCTTACAGGCAACGTTTGTTTATAATCGTAAGGTGTGAGTTGCATCCGCGCGACGGGTGCCGGCTCGCGCTGGTGTTCCCGCGGCGAGGAGCTCGTGGAGGCGTGGCAGCGCGCGGCGCTGTGCTCCGCGGCGGCGGCGCAGTGGCTCGCGCTGCGGCTGCAGGCGAGCGCCGCCGCCGCCGTCGCCGCCGCCGCGCTGCTCGCGGTGCTGCAGCGAGCGACGCACGCCGCCGACCCCGGCGAGTACTTACCACACTACTAGTAGCACACGTGCGGGTGCCGGTGCCGGTGCCGGTGTTCCCGCGGCGAGGAGCTCGTGGAGGCGTGGCAGCGCGCGGCGCTGTGCTCCGCGGCGGCGGCGCAGTGGCTCGCGCTGCGGCTGCAGGCGAGCGCCGCCGCCGCCGTCGCCGCCGCCGCGCTGCTCGCGGTGCTGCAGCGAGCGACGCACGCCGCCGACCCCGGCGAGTACTTACCACACTACTAGTAGCACACGTGCGGGTGCCGGTGCCGGTGCCGGTGTTCCCGCGGCGAGGAGCTCGTGGAGGCGTGGCAGCGCGCGGCGCTGTGCTCCGCGGCGGCGGCGCAGTGGCTCGCGCTGCGGCTGCAGGCGAGCGCCGCCGCCGCCGTCGCCGCCGCCGCGCTGCTCGCGGTGCTGCAGCGAGCGACGCACGCCGCACCCCGGCGAGTACTTACCACACTACTAGTAGCACACGTGCGGGTGCCGGTGCCGGTGCCGGTGTTCCCGCGGCGAGGAGCTCGTGGAGGCGTGGCAGCGCGCGGCGCTGTGCTCCGCGGCGGCGGCGCAGTGGCTCGCGCTGCGGCTGCAGGCGAGCGCCGCCGCCGCCGTCGCCGCCGCCGCGCTGCTCGCGGTGCTGCAGCGAGCGACGCACGCCGCCGACCCCGGCGAGTACTTACCACACTACTAGTAGCACACGTGCGGGTGCCGGTGCCGGTGCCGGTGTTCCCGCGGCGAGGAGCTCGTGGAGGCGTGGCAGCGCGCGGCGCTGTGCTCCGCGGCGGCGGCGCAGTGGCTCGCGCTGCGGCTGCAGGCGAGCGCCGCCGCCGCCGTCGCCGCCGCCGCGCTGCTCGCGGTGCTGCAGCGAGCGACGCACGCCGCCGACCCCGGCGAGTACTTACCACACTACTAGTAGCACACGTGCGGGTGCCGGTGCCGGTGCCGGTGTTCCCGCGGCGAGGAGCTCGTGGAGGCGTGGCAGCGCGCGGCGCTGTGCTCCGCGGCGGCGGCGCAGTGGCTCGCGCTGCGGCTGCAGGCGAGCGCCGCCGCCGCCGTCGCCGCCGCCGCGCTGCTCGCGGTGCTGCAGCGAGCGACGCACGCCGCACCCCGGCGAGTACTTACCACACTACTAGTAGCACACGTGCGGGTGCCGGTGCCGGTGCCGGTGTTCCCGCGGCGAGGAGCTCGTGGAGGCGTGGCAGCGCGCGGCGCTGTGCTCCGCGGCGGCGGCGCAGTGGCTCGCGCTGCGGCTGCAGGCGAGCGCCGCCGCCGCCGTCGCCGCCGCCGCGCTGCTCGCGGTGCTGCAGCGAGCGACGCACGCCGCCGACCCCGGCGAGTACTTACCACACTACTAGTAGCACACGTGCGGGTGCCGGTGCCGGTGCCGGTGTTCCCGCGGCGAGGAGCTCGTGGAGGCGTGGCAGCGCGCGGCGCTGTGCTCCGCGGCGGCGGCGCAGTGGCTCGCGCTGCGGCTGCAGGCGAGCGCCGCCGCCGCCGTCGCCGCCGCCGCGCTGCTCGCGGTGCTGCAGCGAGCGACGCACGCCGCCGACCCCGGCGAGTACTTACCACACTACTAGTAGCACACGTGCGGGTGCCGGTGCCGGTGCCGGTGTTCCCGCGGCGAGGAGCTCGTGGAGGCGTGGCAGCGCGCGGCGCTGTGCTCCGCGGCGGCGGCGCAGTGGCTCGCGCTGCGGCTGCAGGCGAGCGCCGCCGCCGCCGTCGCCGCCGCCGCGCTGCTCGCGGTGCTGCAGCGAGCGACGCACGCCGCCGACCCCGGCGAGTACTTACCACACTACTAGTAGCACACGTGCGGGTGCCGGTGCCGGTGCCGGTGTTCCCGCGGCGAGGAGCTCGTGGAGGCGTGGCAGCGCGCGGCGCTGTGCTCCGCGGCGGCGGCGCAGTGGCTCGCGCTGCGGCTGCAGGCGAGCGCCGCCGCCGCCGTCGCCGCCGCCGCGCTGCTCGCGGTGCTGCAGCGAGCGACGCACGCCGCCGACCCCGGCGAGTACTTACCACACTACTAGTAGCACACGTGCGGGTGCCGGTGCCGGTGCCGGTGTTCCCGCGGCGAGGAGCTCGTGGAGGCGTGGCAGCGCGCGGCGCTGTGCTCCGCGGCGGCGGCGCAGTGGCTCGCGCTGCGGCTGCAGGCGAGCGCCGCCGCCGCCGTCGCCGCCGCCGCGCTGCTCGCGGTGCTGCAGCGAGCGACGCACGCCGCACCCCGGCGAGTACTTACCACACTACTAGTAGCACACGTGCGGGTGCCGGTGCCGGTGCCGGTGTTCCCGCGGCGAGGAGCTCGTGGAGGCGTGGCAGCGCGCGGCGCTGTGCTCCGCGGCGGCGGCGCAGTGGCCAGCCGGTGGAGGTGGTGGGTTCGATCCCCACCCAGAACAAACATTTGTGTGACGAATAGATGTTTATTCGCGTCATTGAGACGTATGTGTCAGTTTTTTTTATATGAATGATGAGGCACAAAAGCTGACGGCCCACCCGAGGCGTGCAATACTCGGGGGATCGCCAGCGCGGTGGCACTCAACAAATGCAATGAACTTGTATTGTTCCGTGGACAGGGCTGGTCGGACTCGCCATATCGTACGCGTTGTCGATGACGTCTACGCTGAGTAACGTGCTCGGCGCGTTCACGGAGACCGAGCGGGAGATGATCGCCGTCGAACGCATCGGTGAATATATCCGTGATGTAAGTAATACACATAGCATTTGGAGGTTGGCGTTTGGCATTGCTGAACTATGAACATTTATTTATTGAAGACTGGTCTCATAGCTAAGTTGGTAGTAACTCTGCCTTCTGCGCTGTAGGTCATCGTTTCAGTTCCTATCCATTAAAAACATTTGAATATATCTTTGTTCTGTGTGGGTGATAATATGTAAAAAAAATGTGAGCCGTCACGGGACGCCTGGCAGATGTGAAACATCGACATTATTTTGTAAAAGTAATATGCAACGCATGCCGTGGCGACGCGTCGCTACGCCAGAAATCGGTTTTACGTGCGGCTATAGATGTTTCACATCAAAAAACTATTAGTATGAACATTACTCACAATGTCCTTTCACCGTTTTGAGAACGTGGCATTAATTTTCTCAAGGTGAAAACTCATCGATGCCCGACGGTATTTGAAACGGCGACCTTCGAATTGAGAACTCTGGATCTGTACGACGGGGCCCCACGGTTTCTTCTAAAAGTGATCTATCACAATATGAGTGTCATTATAGGGGATGAATGTTGGCGGTGTGTGAAATGTCCACCGATGTTATTATCGTTAGTTAGTTGTTGTTGTTAATTGCAGATCGAGTGTGAGAGTGTGGAGGGCGAGCTGCCGCCGCACGGCTGGCCCTCTCAGGGAGTGATACAGTTCGACGACGTGTACCTCAGCTACAAGTAAGTGACAGTGCCAGACAGACCAACACTACTACTACTACTACTACTAGCTAGCAGATGTCATTATACAAACTTTATTTATTTTACTATTCCAGTTACTGATTCTCTGGAACCAGTGTGCTGAAAGGATTTGAAGTACGCGTCAAACAGGCTTCTTTCTTGCATTTGACACGTGGTTTAAAATTTTTAGTTCTAGGATATATCGGTTTCCTCACGATGTTTTCCTCCACCGTTTTGAGAACGTGTACATAAAAATGTGTCGTGTTTTGTGAACGTGTCACATACAATTACAAATATATTTCTATTTTCAAAGATACTTAGCCATATACTTGAGTGTGTTAACAGCTTGATATACGTATTATATTTATGTGTATATACTTAAGTGAATAAGAGCTTGTTATCGGAGTGTCGGCGCGGGCGCGGGCGGTTGGATTGGATCGGGCTCGGTCGCTGAACCAGTTCGCAACACTGTATCTCGGCGGGCGGCGGGTAGTTGTTGTCCTGTTCGCACACAAGCGCACTCGCGTCTCATTCTTCGACACGAGATAAACAATCAGTTAATTTAAAAAATGTAAATTCTCTAACCTTTAGTGTGTTAAAGAACGGAGTTATAGCTTTTTTATGTGATTAAATTATGGAATAGCAGATGGCCCACCTGGCGTTAGTGGTAACCTTTGCCCATAATAAGCAATACGACTTGGGCCCTCCCCTACTTAAGTACAACAAAATCCAAGTCGCATCGTACGCGCCAGTTACTCTGAGTTTAGTACTCTGTTGTTTGCATGTTTAAACGTATTTATAATGATCAAAAATGTATTGTATTATTTGAGTGGTCGCGACGAGGGCGACGGCACAATGGCGTTGAACGGCGTGACGTTCTCGAGTTACCCCGGCGAGAAGTTGGGTGTGGTGGGTCGCACCGGCGCCGGCAAGAGCTCCCTCGTGCAGAGCATACTGCGGCTCGCGCCCCCCACCCGCGGCACGGTGCGCATCGACGGCCTCGACGTCACCAAGCTGCATCTACACGCTCTCAGGTACTCTACTCTCCTCTCCTCTCCTCTCCTCTCCTCTCCTCTCCTACTCACTGCTGCCTGCTGCCTGCTGCCTGCTGCCTGCTTCCTGTCCGCCCTTCTGTTGTTACATCCTGCCTGCTGACAACGGTTTAGCTCCTTTAACCTCACATAACTCATAGTTAAGTTAGCAAATCCATTGCCAGGCTGCGCATCCATAAGATTTTTAAATTGGTCCACATTTTACGAACATATCGGTCTATTCGAGTCACTGGTGCTCTCGAACCAGTGTGTTGAAAGGATTGTAAGTGCGCCTCAAAGAGGCTCCTTTCGTGCACTTGACACGAACGTATATTCGAATTTTTAGTTCTAGGACATGTCGGTTTCCTCACGATGTTTTCCTTCACCACGTGAAAGTTTTCAAAGTGCTTCAATGTGTCAAGTACGTAAAAATTACTGACAATTAACCTTGTGTCTTGGATTTGAGGTTACGAATCGGCGTGATACCCCAAGAGCCGTTCATATTCGCGGGCACCGTCCGCGAGAACGTGGACCCGCTGCGCCAGCACACCGCCGAGGAGATCCGGAGCGCACTCGAGGCGTGCGGCGGCCTCGGCCTCGCCCCGGAGGCGTCGCTGAGCGCGCCCGCCGCCGAGCTGTCGCGGGGCCGCGCGCAGGTGCTGTGCCTGGCGAGGGCGTTGTTGCACCGCGCTAAGGTGACCGCCCGTACACTTTGTTATGGCGGGTGATACCGCTTGTTATGGCGGGTGATACCGCTTGTTATGGCGGGTGATACCGCTTGTTATGGCGGGTGATACCGCTTGTTATGGCGGGTGATACCGCTTGTTATGGCAGATGGGAGGCGTCGTAACAAATACGTTGGCAGCTTGCGGCGCCGTTCTATTAAGAGGCTTTTGTATATAATAGCTCGCACTGAAGAAGTTACAGGCACGTGAGATTCCATACACGTCTCAGAGTTACGGGCGCATACGATGCGTCTTGGGTCTCGCCGTACCTAGGAGGGGAGGACCCAAAACGCATCGCTTGTTATGGGCAGAGGTTATTACTTATCACCAGGTGGGACGTTGCCTCGTTCCGTAACTGTATCACAAAAAAAGAAGTACATATTATCAGTTATTTATTAGATACTCACTATGTTAATCCTAGCACGATGTGAATGAATAATGATATATTATTATCATTATCAATTTCCAGATACTGTTGGTAGACGAAGCGACAGCCAACGTGGATCACGAGACGGAGCGTACAATACTGGACACGATCCGGTGGGCGTTCGGCGGATCCACTGTACTGTTGATCGCGCACCGCACCGCCGGCGTGCTAGAGTGCGCGCGCGTGCTGGTGCTGGCGGGGGGGCGGGCGGTGGAGCTGCGCGCGCCGGACGACGCGCTCGCCGACCACGACTCGCACTTGTATAAGCTTCTGTGCGGCTCTCACTGACTGATGCTACCGCGACACATCAACTCACTGGTGATTACTACCGTCAACATGAGCTGACCGATGATTACTCCATCCTGATCCTTTTGTATCCGGCAGTCCTTCGGTGGATATGTTATCCGCGTAACAGACATCGTGCTCGGGAAGTGAGTGTATTCGGAAGTAGCTGCATACTGTCGATAGGAACAGTGATCGTGTATATGGATGCAAGCGTCACTTGGGTAAGACTGGGTGAACAGGACTCGCTCACTTCACTGAATAGTATTTTTCTATTAGATTTTTAGAGGCAATAAACGCGTTTAGAGCTTTTAAATGAAACGTAAATGTAGATTGCGATACTATAATTCTGGTAACCGTTCAGTCTCATCATATCCAGAATCGGAATCACTACAGATATAAATGTTCATGGAAGATCCAGATATAGGATATTACTCGTCGTCATTCCATTATTATTTAGAGTATATCCTGAAGTGTAGATGGACCGATCGTGTGACACAGTGTAACGGGTTGAAGGTGTAATTAAGACTAGACTAGACACTCTGAGATAATAGCCGTGCTCGGTGCTGTTATTGGAGACGTTTGTAGTAAATGAGACTTTTATATAGACGTTAAATATATGAGGCTAAACCTGTGACCTACCTTATGATTGCCGCGAACGTACTACAGTTGTCAAAACGCTGGCGTTTCACATGTAAATGGATCCATGTAATCCCGTGGAATTAGCGCAATTCAAAAACAAATAAATACATACAGTATTGCCATATAAGGTTTGGCACTCGTTATTTACCGTATTATGTTAGTCAACACACACTTGTGACTGTGACTAATATACAGACGAAAGTATTCATAGATAGGTAGAAATCGATATATTTTTCATTTTTTGTAAAAAAAAGTGCTAGCTAGGTTACGTTAGGAGTGTTAAGAATAAGTATTTCGAAGATAAATTCTATGGTTTGTTCTTCTTTCATTCCTAGTTTTTGCCTGTGGCTTCTTAGTGATTTCAGTCGTACGTACTTGATGTTGTGTTAGGTAATATCGTAGAAGACTCAGTCCGAGATACACGCCATTCCAATAAGCGAGCAAAGTCAACTTTTAGACATTTTTATGTTGGGTTCATTATTTATATCAGTATTTTTCACATTGACAACCTCCGGTTTGACAAGTGATCATCCAAAGCCCAACAAAGTGTAGTCGACTCGACATACTAGGTAACAAGACAAACAACTGTGAACTTACGGCCATACACTTTCTGTAAACCTTTGTATGAAAGTGAGGACCACCAAATGTTATCGCTCCATACACAAATCATCCTGACACATTGATAATACCGTGAACACGCCCTATGCCCATTGTCAGCAACCAATCATGTGCCCATCCACGCAGTAACGAGTACGCGTTACTGTGGTCCGCTCAAATTACAGGCACTTATTCCACCTCCACGTCTCAGTTACGGGCGCATACGCTGCGACTTAACTCTTACCTAAACAGGGGACGATCCAAGACGCATTGCTTGTTATGGGGTAAAGGTTAGCACTTAACTCCAGGTGGGCCATCTGCCCGTTCCATGACTTTATCACATAAGAAAACTACTGTATTCCGCACACAGACTATAGACTATGTGCGGATAGAGAAATAGAAGAATGCTAAGCAATGAGTTTGCCTTTGAAATAGTCATTGGGCTCTCTGAGTGTTATAGTATTTGTACCGGATTTTCTTATATTTAAACTCGTACAAGCAAGTTCACTGCGGCGGTCGTGTTTAAATCAAGTTCATTTGTCACCATTACCACCATTTTTAACGTAGGAAAGATTCGTAAGTGTTGTCATCATAAACGTTCCATAATCATCCTCGCTTATTTGAAGTCTCATCAGTTTCATTCATAATTAACTTAGTTACATTTTATGTTTACTTGCCAGGTAGTTATGAACCGAATCGTTTTAAGTATATAAGTAGTCATAATATAAGCCAAAAAAACATATTTTTAGAGTAGTCTAAAAATGTGAATTTAGCTTGGCTTGGCTTGGCGTAGTGTAGTGTAGTGTAGTGTAGTGTAGTGTAGTGTAGTGTAGTGTAGTGTAGCAAAGTGGTGGGCACATGAATTCCTTACGTGTTCCTTACGTGCAAAGCTAAACCCGACGCCGACGTACAGTTAACAACTCACTCGGTAGTTAGTTAGTTAGTTAGTTAGTGGAGTTAATCAAATGTTAAAAGTTGTTTACACTGACTAGTCGAATCAAGTCAGTGTTGATGAACCAAATATCATTAATGTTATTGTATGACACAACTTGAACATTATTGTATTGTAATAAGGTATTATTTTGTATTATTGCTCATTTTTAATCTCTAGGTCTCGTGACATTTTAACTATTTTTATAATGTTATTTGTGTGTTTAAGAATGGATTACACATTGAATACGACACGACACCTACTTATGACAACATCATTGATTATATTAGGTGTTGCCTTAGCCTTAGCCTGTGGACAAATCTGATGGAAAATTGTGGTGGAATTCCGCAACGGTAGTTTTATCCCGTTGAGAAGGTACAAATATTGCATAAGCGCCTTGTCATCGCTAGATAATATTATTAGGTTCCTAGGTACGTATTCGCTTTACTGAATTTGTATAGAAATGCTAACAACAGTCCGCTGACGGTTCCGTCGGCTGGGCGTTTCTATGATTGTTCGTTGTCTTCATCTTATTTGTTTATCAGTGCGAACTAAGTAACATTGATTATTCATTCCTTGTTACAATAAGGAAATAAAAGTGAAAATATTTCAGTCAATTATAATGCTGTAGTTTAAACTAAAACTATGTGATACCAAGTGATGAGCAAAGCAATTGACTGTTATGTGATTAGGTATAATAGTTTATATTGTTTGTAATCAAATGGAAACATGTCACGGGTATATTATTGATGGTGTATGAGCCAGCTAAATCCCGTGATTCACATACACAAAGCGCTTAGTAAGTTTAAAATACCATTTGAGGTAATGTTTAGTCTGTTACATGTTGCGTTGTTCTGGTGTCTTGTATGGGTAATGTATGTAGTCGAATATATCCTCCTCGCAAGTAATTGGCACCGGTTCTCCAGGAACACCTGTATTCAAACATTACAATAGTTAACTAGTATATTCATTGTTACCTCGGCTCTTTCGAGTAGATCTTACATTGTAGATTTTACTTTACACGCTGATATTGGGCGTTACATTTTTCATTGGAGCGTAGATAACTTTCTTATATGTGCTAAAAATACATCAGTATGTAAACGCCCAAAGTGGGCTAACTCAAAAAGTTATTAGTAACTGGTTAGTTAATCAGGGTTCACTAATTCTGTGCTAGTTATGAATTCTGTCCAAAGAGACAACACTGCATTCGCTAACATTTTGAAGTACTGACGCCAGGCACATGTGAATGACTAAGATGTGTTGTGTTGTATGATTGGTACAGTTTACTTATTTATTTTCCCCGTTTAAATCATTAAAAAAAAACTTTTTTTTTTGAATAAGTTATAGTACGAGCAGATGGCATAGCTGGTTAAGCGATAACCTATACGTCTATACACATAACATGCAATACGGATTGGATTCTTCCCTACTTAGATAAAACAAGACCCAAGTCGCACCGAATGAGCCCGGAAACCTGAGACGTGAAGTTGGAACGTCTCGTGTGCCTATAATTTCACCGGCTACCACACCTTTCAAACCGGAACACAGTAACGCAAATGCATTACTGCTCGGCCGGCGGCAGTACTTCCCCGGACGAACGCCTACTAATTACACAGTAATCGCCGATCCAGACTATTAGCAACAATGTGATACTGTTACGGAACGAGCCGACGACCCACCTGGTGTTAAGTGGTAACCTCAGCCCATAACAAGCGATGCGGCTTGGGTCCTCCCCTACAAGGTACGACAAGACCCAAGTCGCATCTTATGCGCCCGTAACTCTGAGACGTGTAGGTGTAATGTCTCTTGTGCCTGTAATTTCATCTAATTCATCTTTTGAACCTATTACTAAATTAGTACCTACTTCTTTCTAAAATCGTTGCACTAATTACACAGTAACGCTGGGGCCACACTAACGGGCGATGTTGTCAACTATCGCGATGATAGGCATCCGTGTTCCCCGTCGGTGTGGCCCCAGCGTAAGTAAGAAGAGAAAGAAGTAGAGAGAGAAGTAACAGTGTTGTGTACCGGTAACGCCGATCGGTCTGAGCGCGTACTCGTTCAGGATAAACCCTCTGTCGGCGGCGTGCGCCCGCATCGCTTTGTTGAACACGTCGCTGCCGGTGAAGTAGAGGATCGCGCAGTGGTACTGCTCGCGCGGCACCAGCCTCACGTCGAGCCGGCGCGCCGCTGCCGCCGCCGCACCCTCCGCACCCAACCGACACACTCCCTGCGACACAACAACACACTCAGTAAAAAGTTTCGAAGGACCTCATGTAGGATCCGGCTCCAAGGACCATATGTACGAGCCCGTAGCCCGTACGTGGAGTTAGTTGTAAGTTGTTGAAGTTAGTTAGAGCGGCGCCGGCGTGGGGATGAGGTAAAGAGTGAGTAAAACGACCGGCCGAGTCGCCGGCTGTGTGCGAACTAGTTTATTGTAAGTAACAGAGTATAATGTTGTTTTGATTATAATGCTGATCGGGCTACATTCATTCTTATAACTGTACGATTCCGTACACGTATGTCACACCTCGCCAGTAACCCCCCGCCCTCCTGCGCGCTCCAGCACGTCGCGTCGCGTCGGTTCCATTCCCACCCGGGACATACATTTGTGTGACCAACACACGTGTTTGTTCTGTGTTAATATGTATGTATTCACAATCAAGTATTAAACCAGTTGTCTGGTTCCCATGATACAAGCTATTCTTATGTTACTCTGAGGCTAGATGGCGCTGTGTGAAATGTCCACCATTAAGTATATATTTACATTTATTATTATTAGTAATAATGTTTAGAATAACGATAGAAGATGTAAGATCATGTGGTGGCCGTCACCCGCCCCCGCCCCTTCATTAGAGGCAGAGTTAAAGTTAAACTACATAAAAACAGTATGACGTTACCATGAATTTAGTATCGCCAATGGAGATGACATCAATGACGAGACCTTTCAGTGCGTCCACTAAGCGCTTCATCATGTTGCCGCCGCCGCCGTGTTGTTTCTTGTTGTCGGAAACTGTGAGAGATGGATGTGTCACCAACGCGTCAATGTCGCCGCTCTCTGCCTCGCCTCGTCTGCAATTTGGAGGACATTTTACACAGCCCATACCCATACCCTTTTCTGCGTACTATTGTGCAGTTCAGAAACAGTAAACAGTAACACCACATACCGGTAACTACCACAAATGTTCACAGTGAACTCAGGGTCCAAGTCTGCAAGGCGTTTCTTTATTATCTTCTCAATCTCCTGGATTTCATTACGAGGTATTTTTTTTTCGAAGGCCTCGAAATATCTGAAACAGTGGAAAGCTGTCGACAGGGAAAAATATGGTGGTTGAAACGTGAACAGTGATCAATAGAAATTTACACTATTACACGAGCAGCTGGAGTGTCAGACGATAACCTGACGGAATCATTACGTTGATGGTTCTGACTAGGTCATTGTTCAGTAAGTCGTTTTTATTTAGTAAGTCATCAATTAGATTTACGCATTAAGTCCGCAGGAGGTATACCTACTGCTGTAGACTATTACGCATATTTGACGTAATTTTAAGATACATACCTGACCCCAATAGTTTGATGGTGAGTTAATTTATCGGTATTATTTTTCAGGTCGTATATAGTCTTGATTCCTTGCCTGACCAATTGTGCCGCCTTCACAGGACCTATACCTGACACTCTGGTGAGAGTGTTGATGGCTTGCGCCTCTTCATCTTGTTGTATGCTTTCAAGTTTCCTCAGCTTACCAGTTTGGAGAAATTCGTCAATCTTTTTCGAAATCTTATTTCCGATTCCACTTAATTTTCTAGCTTCATCGCCTGATTCAATTCTCTTGCTGTGTGTAGATAAAACGTTTGCAGCTTTTCTGTACGCGGAATATTTGTGGATATTACGGGTCACGTTTTTTTCGTATTCAGCTAGCTCCATGAGAAATTGACAGAAGTCTGCATTTAGGTTGTCTTCATTGGACGGGTTTTTGCGTTTACTCATGTTTTACGCTGCTTGCCAAACTATCAGGTTAGTATTGTAAATTTTGATGCACACTTTTAAATTTACGCGCAGTTCCTTAAATGTCTGTGAATGAATGATACTGGAAGGAATTAAATTTACGCGCAGTTCCGTAAATGTCTGTGAATGAATGATACTCGAAGGAATATACATCAGTTATATGCATGTTAGATGAACAGATTTTCACTTACATTATCGATTCCCATTCATATAATTTTGTTTAATTAGGTACATTGCTAATAAAGGATTCTCAACACAACAGTTGACAACAATGCAATAAACAATCGATAACATAATGGCATTTCATCGAATGACATTTCTTCTAGGTAGGCATGTCACATCACTAGATATGTCAAAAAAGTCGTACATAATTTGCAGCTGCGATTTCTATTTTGTTTTTATTTTGGAGGTTACAGAGTAATATGAGATAATTTGTGTGCTAATAATAATAATATTTTTAAATAAAATTACCTTACTGCTCGGAAATATTAGTGTTGCTTCTGCAATGGTCCTTCGAAATTGCTCTTCGTGATGGATATAGTAACTGATAAACTACTGCAATATTTTGGACACAGAAAGTTCAAAAGTGAACTTCAAGAACGAGCGGTCAGAGCAATAAATAGAGGTAAGGTACCTTACCTCTAATTATAACTTGAATTGTGTCTGGTATAATGTGGTGCGTTGTAGTCTGTCTCTCTATCTGTTCTGTTGTCACAATACTATGATTGAATAAAATGCCTTTTAGCGCGAACTGTCAAAACAAATGACGCGAAATTCAAAAGTTACCAAATATGTAGCAGGATTTTGTTTTTTTAGGACACCTAATATATTTTTAGATAGATATAAGCAGTGCGTTAAAGATAGAGAATGTGTTAATAAAATAATCTTTTATTAATTTACATTAAAAATATACAATTTGTTATTTATTTGTTGTTTTTCTTAATTATCTTAAACTAATTTTTGTCCACAGGTGTCCATGATGTATTCGTGTCAATGCCAACAGGTTCCGGTAAATCGTTGTGCTTCCAACTTCCAGCGATGTTGCAGGACAACAAACTGGCTATTGTTTTCTCACCACTATTGGCACTCATCAAAGATCAAATAGATCACTTAACAAAATTAAAAATTGTAGCTGAATCTATTAACTCTAAGATGACCTCTAAGGATAGGGAAAGAGTACTCAATGACCTGAGAAGCATGAAACCTGATACTAAGTTCTTATATGTCACTCCGGAACAAGCAGCTACTGGTACTTTTAAATCCCTCATGGAACACCTAGTGAAGTATAAGAAGGTTTCGTATGTGGTGGTTGATGAAGCGCACTGTGTCAGTGAGTGGGGGCATGACTTTCGTCCCGACTACCTGAAGTTGGGCCACTTGAGAGAGAAGCACAAAGAGATACCGTGGGTTGCCCTCACAGCCACAGCCAGCGCTGACGTTGTTACCGACATATTAACAAACCTAAACCTCTTGACACCGGTTGCACAGTTTAAGACACCAAGCTTCAGGAGGAACCTTTTCTATGATGTTATATATCAGAATTGTATACAAGATGAAATTGGCCATTTAACAGATTTTTTGAAAAATAGTATGAAAGATGATGACAATATTAAGCAAGTAAGAAATATTTTAAGGTGGTATGGATCATGCCTTTGATAACATCTTTATTTATGAACATGTTTTTATTTTAGAAAGACAAAAATGCTGTCATTGTTTATTGCCGAACGAGAGATCAAACTGAGGAGCTGGCCAGTATGCTCACTAAGAGAGGTCTGAAGTCGCTAGCATATCATGGAGGTAACTTCATCACTCCCGTACATATATATTTTAAAGTTAACTACTTTGTAAATAATGACAATGGTTCACAGAAAGTGAAACCTTGATATTCCACTGAGCTGTTATTTTCCTGGTTGTTCAACAATGATTATCTCCCATGTTGCAGAACATTCTTTCACAGTTCATATTGGTACAAATTTATGTGTGTGTATGTATCCGTATATAATAAAGTTTGTCTATATACATATTTTATACATAATTTAAATTACCTGAATTTTGATTAAGATTATTATGTGATTGTGTAAACTAGCTGTAGGTACTTATACGCTAGAGGAACATGACTATGTAAAAAACACTTTAAATTTAATTACGTATCTACTTTCTACTTACTTCTTTTAAAGTTGTTTTCCTACCTCATAATATTTTCCAAGAAGTAAGTATCGGAAGTGAGTGCTCGAAACGAGCGTCTCTGATGGGCACCTGAATCCATTCACGGCACTGTTTCCAGAGAGCTAGTAGGGACACGATCAGTAGGACTAAGATGCCTTAGCTGTTCTTAGATGACTGGCCTCATAGCTCAGTTGGTTAGTAACCCTACCTTCTGCGTTGTAGGTCGTGGGTTCGATCCCCACTCAGGACAAACATTTATGTGATATTTGTAACATTGATGTTTGTTCTGTCTGGGTGTTAATATGTATTATATGTATGTAGTTACAAAAGATATGTATATAAGTATGTATATTAGTTGTCTGGTTTCCATGATACAAGGTATGGTTAGCTTACTTTGGGGCTAGATGGCGCTGTGTGACAATGTACACCAATAATAATAATAATCAATTGATATTTGTATTTTATCTATAAAAGCTGTTTAGGTAATAAACTCAGGCCTGTTCCACGATAAAATACTAGGGATACCTAAATACCTGCCGTTTATAAATGTGATACTATAACCTTATTCGCGGAGACACAAGATATCCTTCGTTTGGGCACAGTAGGTACCTATCATTGTTACCTTATATTAGATAGGTCACAATGTATATCTCAGTGAATGAATAATAGTGTGTGGTGTGTAGGTGTGAATGCGGGTGACCGTGTGTCTGTACAAGAGCAGTGGTCCAGCGGGTCCGGCGGGTGTCGGTGCGTGTGCGCGACCCTCTCGTTCGGGATGGGCGTGGACAAGGCGGGCGTGCGCGCCGTCGCGCACTGGGGCCTGCCGCAGAACGTCGCTGCATACTATCAGGTAGCCTTCCTTCCACCTTATTACTATATCACTGCACCGTTTGCCATCGTTTACCTGCACGGGCTTCCGGTGAGAGCAGACATCTATCTCAACCTATCGGGTACTTCAGTACTGGCCACTTCTAGCGATATCCTGTGTTTATGTCCGTAGGCGGGACCGGGTGACGCGACGGTGTAACAGCTGCACTCCTGTACGCTCTCTTGATGGTCTAACTAATATCTAGGAGTCTGCATTGCGAGTTACTGATTAAAACATGAAATTCACATAACTGTATTTTTTTTTAATATTCCTGAATCTGGCATCCGGCACGCAGACCGGTCACTACGCAGTAACTAACGATCGCAGCTCTTACACACATCTTGCTCCCATGAAACTGCTGATTACAAATCGCATTCACACTTACCCCTGTAGTACTCCACACTCCCTACACTCCAAAAGCGACTGTCCGTGTTTTTGTTACTCCATGTCCTTGAAATGAGGCTGAGTAAGGATAGCATGCGCGCAAATGGTGAAAAGAACCCCAAATTGTGTGCCTGATAAATACATTATCGTTCAACAGTATACAGTACCTACTGTATCGTTCGTAACAACATATTGATTACTATTTACTTCCCACAACATCAATTTTAATCGCAAAAAAAAACTAAATGTCAATAATTACTAATCTTTTTCCCGACACAAATTAAAAGAATGTCCGCCACGTAATTAAGCTTACTGTGGGTATGACACAGACTAAAGTAATGAATGTATCATATGGTTTGTTTGTCCAGGAATCGGGTAGGGCAGGGCGCGACGGCAAGCCGGCGTTCTGTCGAATCTACTACTGCCGCAGCGAGCGGAACGCGGTGGACTTCCTGCTCAAGTCGGAGATAGGACGCAGCAAGACGCCCGAACAGAAGCAGCGGTGCAACAACGCGTACAAAAGTTTCCAGCTCATGGTCAAATATTGCGAGGAAGTTAGGTGAGATATCCACCTGCTATTTCATAACTCTACCATATACCTACCACTGACTCTCTACGCACGCGCTTCCTGCTGCTGCGACAAATGTATTATAATCCTTACCTAAACACATTATATGTAAAACAATAAAAGAGCAACTAATAAAACTGCGACGTACATTTTACAATAAATCTTTATCTTGCAGTAAAAGTTAGGTACTATGTAGAACATATAAATTACTACGCTAAATATTCGATCACTGGTGTATGATTGGTCCTGCAGGACTAAAAGTAACAGGGACGGAACACACTAAACACAACGACCTTCAAGGCTATTTATGATACTAAATAAGAGAATTAATAATAAAATGGATTATTTACAATTGTTTTCTACACTATGCGATATAGAAAATTTTGTTAAAGTTATCAATCAGAGGTATACTGAGTACGAGAATGAATTCGAAGATAATAATTGTCTCGTGTACGTAGATGTCGGCACAAAATATTCGCGGACTACTTCGGAGAGGAAGCGCCGCGCTGCGTCGGCCGCTGCGACGTGTGCAGCGACGAACGCGGCGTGCGACGCGCGCTCGAGCAGCACATGCGACGCGCCATGAGCGCGCGCCTCGAGGGCGGCGCCCTCGTCGTCAGCCAGGAGGACCCCTCCGACCTGTACGGGGAGGGGCGCTACGGACAACACAAGTGAGTCCACTGTTGTACTCGAGGAGTGTTTAATATAATGGAATATAATAGTATGCTCATTTGAATGAAGTTGTTGCTAAATACAGTTTTCTTAAGTATGTGTCATAAATCATAATAATTTTGTCTTGAACAAACAGAAACAGAATGTGAAGTGAAACAGTAATCTCATTATATTGTGCCTTTGTTCGTAACCACAACACATTTTTCGTATTTATAGAGAAGCCGAGTCGTACTCCGCAAACGACAGCGGCGAGTCAGACGGTGAAGAGAGCCGGCGCCGCGTCGCACAAGAAACGAAGTCGCTCATCATGAACGAGTTCGCCACCAGGAAGAAGAGAGTCGAAGAAAACATATCCAAACACGTAGTCGCGGCTAAGTATTCCAGGTGCAAGGCCGCTGATAGCACCGAGAAAAAGGTATGTTTGGTGTAGTTCGGTATGAATTAGTTGCGCAAGGGGATAGCTAGAGCCTAGCTGCGCACGCGTCCATCTCTTGTCTGTTCCGTATGCACCTCTGTATGAGACAACAGAGGGAGCGCGGCGTACCTACCAGTGTCCAACCGTGGGGGGGGGGGGGGGGGGGGCGTGTCCTCGTGGGACATTATCATCATTGTGTAACATTATTGGCTTCATATGTTAACAAAATGATAAATGTCTCAACATAGTCTCACACAATTCAGTTAGGACCTATTGGCGTTACTGGGACACCCCCTATATAATATGATTGACGCCCTCACGAGTGAGCTGCCACACTGAAACTGTGAATCCGCATGTTTTATTACATTCAAATAAACTATTAGTAATAAACATTGTGAAACTGACAGAGTTATTACATTCATTAGATTTCCATGACAACTTCTTGACGCATTTTATCAATTTCTAGGTTAACGGTCTAACTATAGCGAGTCGTGAAAGCTACCTGTCTTTACTGAACGAGGCGCTGAATAATAATCTCGCCTGCACAAAAGATATCGACGAAGATTACAAGCTACAGTTGTCCCGGCGAGACGTGGAACACTGCGCCGTCCAAATGGAGTACGAGTCGTTTTCCAACACCACTGTTATAAGCTTATACAGGCGAGCCATGACTAAAATGGTAATTAAGTTCATCTATACAAATAAATAAAATTGGAGTGTCTGTTTGTAATATTAAAACAACCGCTTTTTACTAAGTGTATATATACCGAAACATCATTTTTTTTTAATTTTTCCGTCTGTCTGTTCCGGCTAATCTCTAAAATGGCTGGACCGATTTTGACGGGACTTTCACTGGCAGGTAGCTGATGTAACAAGGAGTAACTTAGGCTACTTTTCCGAGGGATAAAATAGGGGTGCGTGATAAAACCGAATTCCACGCGGACGAAGTCGCGGGCAACAGCTAGTTTTTATTAAGTGGCATTATTTTTTTGGAGTTTACTCATTAATATTCAATCTCCTTAGTAACCCCGGTATGGAAGTCTGATGGGTAGTAAAATCGAGCGTTAACAAAAAGCGTTAAGTTTTTAAAGACACACGCTCGACTCTGTCTCTGGTGACTTGTGTAACTTGTGGTTTTATACAAACCTATCTCAGGCGGCAGTCTCGCACGGAGCTCGTCCTACACTATTGCATCTAATTTTAAGATTATACCAATTTTTTCGAGAGAATTAATGATTATATTATTATTATTTTATTGAATGGCAATCACACTTAATGAGTAAACTCCAGTCGAGCACATTTGTTTTGATGACACATGCTTATGCCCTCCTGTTACTGATTGGTCTCACGTATAAAAGGTGCTTTTTTTTCGATATATTATGTATAACTGTTTCAGATCTCTGAAGTGAAATCATACAAAAACCAAGTGTACCCGAAATTGCGAACATTTGAGCCCACAAAACAAAATACCCTCGGCGAGTTCGTAAAAGAATTTGAATCCAAAAAGAATCGCTCTAAATATGACGGGTTTGTGACTGCATCTGAATTAGAAATTGGTTAGTATTACGGCTACGACTCACCCATATATCAATACTCTACTTATACGCTTATGTAATTGCGTGCCCAAATTAAAGAACAGTTATATAAGTACACAACCTTTATTTGTTTTAGAACAAGCAGAAGCATCAACAGAAAGAGAACTTTCCAAAGCAGACAAACAAACCAAAAGAAAAGCTAACTCTTTCAAAAGAGATCCCCTTACACAAACAAAATTGGCGAGTTTCTTTAAAAAAGCATCGCATGCATCTCCCGACATCACCACACCGACCGACGACAGTGAACGTGAGGATACTCTTCTCATTCATGAAAATAATTTAGATACTAAAAACAACAGCAATGATACTACCCTTAAATTGAATGAACAAAATGATACAACTCTCAAAATTAACTCACCTCGTGGCGAGGAAGACTCGCCCTCTAAGGAAACTAAAACATTTGTAATAAACATCACACTACAGGGCGTTTCTCATAAAGAGAAAATCAAGAAAGAGCACACAAAAGATGAAACAGTTACGATCGAACCCAGTAAACCTGTAGCAAAAAGAAAAATCCAAGCCCTTTTTGGAGAGTCTTCTGACAGTGAAACAGAACAAGAGAAACCAAAAAAAGTTAAAATATCAGAAAGTCACAAACATAAACACAAGCACAAGCGTTCAAAAAATACAGAACTTAAAAAGTCAGAGCCCAAAGAGAAGGTCAAGGAAGATAAGTCACAAAGCAAGAAAAATAAAAGTCCCATTAACGAAAAGAAAACGTTATTTGGAGAGCTTTCAGAAAGTGACTCTGAAAAAGTACTCGTTATTGACGAAGGAAGTGAATCTCATACTAAAAGTACAGATGCCGATGAAACAATAAAACTTGTAAACAACGAAAATAATGAGGTGGATGTCTCAAATGAATCAAAAGTTAATGACAATGAAACAACTCAAACTGATACGCCACGTCAGGAGGCCAATCTTGATACTTATAAACTCCCCACAGATACTGAAGTTACTTTGCATCCTAAACTTGAGGATAAAAAACTGGATAAGGCTTACAGACTGAGTCTCGAGGCTGACGAAGTTTTGGCAAAACTGAAACAATTTGCAGAAATGCCTCGGGAACCCATTGTCCCTGAAGTCACTACACTAGTTGAACCTGTCGAAAAAGAAAAGAAAAAGCCTTTATCGCCTTTACCGATTCAATTGGAGAAACCAAAGGATAAGCATAAGAGAAGTAGATTGGGTGTAAGCGATAGGTCTAAAGACCATAAAAAAATAAAGGACGATAAAGTTATAAAGACTATCAAGGAGAAAGAGCTAAATAAACAAAATGAAGAAAAAACTGGCAAAAAAACGGAGAAGTTAGACGTGGCTGGTCTCGTGGTAAAGCTGCTAATGCCTTATTACAAAAAGAAACACATAAGTAGTCGTGAATTATTTAAAATCACAGCTAGACATATCGTTCACCAGCTGTTAGCTATACAAGTAACAGGTATATGATTTCTTAATACTTAGTTATCCTTTAGTTCTTTTTGTTCGCCAAACGATTGATAGATAGATAGATAACTCTTTATTGTACACCACAAGATATACATTAACAATGTTACAAGAAATATTAATTTAATGTGAAGTACAATGGGCGGCCTTATTGCTTAAAGCAATTTCTTCCAGGCAACCTTTGGATGGACTGGACTAAAACAGATCGATTGAAATACCATTTCGTTTAATGGCGTTATTAAAAGAGATATCGCGTTTGTGTCGCGCCGCTTTTACAAAATGTTCACAGGCATCCGTTTCAAGAACCATGTTTTAATATGATTATATTCTTCTGGTTTGTTGGAGCAGTGTTGACTCTTGTCATAAACGATAAAAATACTTCACTAATTAATCTTTGAAAGTGTGTCTTGCCTGATGTTATCATATTTATCCCTTTCCCTTGCTTAGTTGTATTTTTTTTTTTCAGAGGAAGCAGCTATTGACATGTTGCTAAAGAAAACCTTCAAGAAGGAATTGAAAATAGAAAACGAAAGTGATTTAGTCGTTAAACTTAATTTAAGTAATGTTTTATAGATGCTATAAAATGAATATTAAGTATTTATTGTTTGTATTTGTAGAAATATTATTCTTGTATCCTGTTTTAATTGTAAACTGATCTGCTACATATATTTAATTATTGTGAGCAAATAAAATGTTGAACTACAAAATTGTGTAATGCTAACTGCTATTCATCTACAAACACAACCAACAACATTATTGATTGTACGTCAAATTTCACCAATTGAAGTCAGGACAGTAATCAAACAACAATAAAAAAGGACTATTTCAGGTGGGCCCAGCCCCTTGCTACCTGCATACCTGTTTGAGGCTTTGCCATAAATAAATTAAATATAATTAATTAATAAATTTAATTTATTATAATTTTTTATGCTGTCGCAGGGCAATAAAATAATTTCCTACAAAAAAAATCAGTTCAAACAGTCATGGGTGCCTAAAATTGCCTAAAGCTCAGACATATCAAACAAAACTTGCAAATAAAATCTAAATTTGAAATATAACATTTTACTTCATTTTTTTACAGTAGTATGTTGAAAGTAAAACACGTAGAATTTAAATCGTTACTAAATTAATCGCTTTGTCCCCACTCCGTGCGTCGGCGGCGGCGCCAAGTTGGTGAGAATATACGAATAATACAACATAAGCTATATAATAATACTATAGGTAATACTGGCAAAGCAGTAGTAAGGCTTCAATGAAAAGGCATTGTAAATACATAATGTATTTATTCAAAATGTCACTTAAGAATACTAGCACACATGCCATGAGCCCAAGACTCAACTCCCCTCGTTGATACACAAGAAAACATTAGAAAAACCAGATCAGACTAATCGGAAACTTTTCTTTTTACTGACAAAAATTAAATTTTTCTATCTGGATATCTACAAATAGTGGAATAAAAAATGAAATAAATGAAAAATGAAGTGAAATAAAACATGATCACGATTGACAGTAAGGTCTAAATTAGATACAAAAAGATGTAAATCACATGGATATGAATATCAAACACAGAAGTACAAACACTGTACATATATTTTATAAAAATACGTTTTATACCAAAAAAGTTTTATAACGTGTTTGTAAAATTGTGTTATAAAATACATATCTACAAAACTTTTGATACAGGACAAACAAGCTTTCAAATCTTGTTTAAATTTACTAATATATTTTTGACTTTTCGAAAGTCATAATACCCTTATCCGAATTGGCTTTTTTTGGCTAGATTATTTTAAAGCTTTGACCAAGTCAGTCAGAGTCACTGCTTAGTTCCAGATAGGATTTTTTGCCGGAGGCTTCCCTGAGACCCGCTGAATGTTCAAAACTACGGCTAGACCCGGCTAAAGGTTCCAAACCACGGCTTGATCCCGCTGAAGGTTCGTTACCCCGAACTGACCCGGCTACAGGTTCCAAACCACGGCTTGATCCCGCTGAAGGTTCGTTACCCCGACTCGACCCGGCTACCAAATCTGGGTCAGACCCTGTAGAAGATTCGATAATCCAACTAGAACCGGCTGATGGTCTTACCGATGGTTCCAGATTCTGGATAGATCCAGACGCTACCGATTCGGAATCTCGACTTCCCTTGGAGCTTTGAGTAGCTAAAGCTCTTTTAGAAGATTTGATACGATGAGCTTTAGAAGGATCACATTTTTTAAATTTCTTCGTATGTGTTACTTGTTGGTGGGTGGAAGCTGCTTCGGCAGCACACACCACGGCGGTGGAATCAATGTAAACGTCCCTACTGGTGCCTGCCGAATACAGGTCTCGAACCACGGCCGGCTTATAAGTCACGTCCTCATCATCACTATATGAACCGTGTAGAACATTTGAAGCATTGCGTGCATCCGAAGCAAAGTGCGAAAGAGGCAGATCGTCCAAAAACTCGTTCTTGCGCGTTATTTCGGCAATAGGTAAGTCATCAAAATCAATGTCAGCGACAGAAAAACGATCAGTTATCGACACCGTGGCCTGGTCATCCACGGCGACAGATTTAGCCCGAGGGCGTTCAGAGCGAACCGAGGTGATCGGCTTTGGTTTAGTCCAAGTCACTTCAGTTTCGGTAGGACTAGTGGGCACGCTAGGCTTCGACTTGGTCCCTTTCGGTGTTGAGTGCCGGCGTTTAGCCGGACTTGTGTTCTTCGATGTTTTCGGTTTAGAAGAGACTTTAGGAGCTCGTTCTGGAGGTGAAGGCTCTTGGAACGCTCCGCGATCCCAAATGAGATCAGATTGGTTTACAGATTGTGTGGTTACTGGTGCGGGAGAGCTGGATACAGATGGAGGCTCAGGCAATCGCTCGGGGGAGCGATTGCACCCGGGTCATATGTTCAATGTACGCCTCTTGAAGGGATCTCTGCGCTGCGCGCGTTTCCGTTGTGGTTTGGGAGTGAGGGGCTCGGGCGGGCCCGAGCTCGTCACGAGGTTGCGCACGTTTCCGGCGGACGGCTCCGCGGCAACGTTCTCCTTGAATAAACGCATTTTCTCCACTAACTCTTCGTCGTTTTCAAGCAGTTCTTCGATCTGAAGGAAATTTGAATATTACATTACTTTTATAAACATATTTTTAAACTCTTTGGCGGACCTGGTGAAGACTGTATGATTCACACTAGTCGATGCTGTTTTAGTGTCATTAACTACTACTTTATTGTACTGTAGCGTGTGTCTCATGCACACTATGTTAAACATACATAGGTTTTACAATTATATTCTGCTATGTTATATTTACTATAAGCAATATTTCAAACATTATATTGCTATAGGGCACACACAAATAAAAAAGATAACATTTCTTTATTATATCCATATATTAAGCAATGCACTACACATATACCCACACAAACATCAAAACTTCCACATGAACTTTTACTCATACATCCAAAAGTTTAAACAAGATACTGCACACACAATTACCCTTCACACATCAAACACTCATCATATTCAAGAACAAAACATAGGATTCATACAAAAAATATCTTGTATTCACTGCCTCACAACACTGAAAAATCGTCGCGTCCTGTGTGACATGTGTTATCTGCATGGTTTGTGTAATGGCTATATAGACTGTCAAGAATTGATAGAAAACATTTTGTGCTTTTACTGCCCAAAAACCAGAACAAGACATGCAAAATTATTTGCAGTTAAATACTGAAACACAAATTACGCACATACTCGGTTATTAGTAGATTGCATAGATTTTATAACAAAATGTTTCAATCTCAACGCACGCACACACACACACACACACACACACACACACACACACACACACACACACACACACACACACACACACACACGTACACGTACACACACGCACGTACGCACACACGCATGCACGCATGCACGCACGCACGCAAGTACGCACGTACACACGTACGCGCACGCGCACGCACACGCACATGAACACGCACACACCCACACATACATACACACCTAGTGATCTTTCATTAAATGATCTGTTGTATCAGTTTATCACTGTCGTCGATCAACCAAATATAACGATCCGGAAAAATGTAAATCCTTAATTGGTTTTTTATTTAAAATTAAGAAAAACATGTATTTATTAGGAGCTGTGGATTTTGTTAACAAATAAATAAATAAAGTAAGTAAGAATTTTACCTTCACCCAATATTTTCTACCAAATAACAATTCGGTGCGTCAAACAGTCTCTCATACTAAGAAGAGAATGACAAATTTTGAAATTATTGAATTTATTATTATTAATTTATATTTATTATTATTAAATTATTATACAAAGTTAAATAGTTTTCCGGCTGTGGTAGTAAAATACTAGACAATGCAGCCAGTTGTATGAGTTATAACCAAAGGTCATGACATGAGTTGTCAAGTTGCCATCGTCAGAAGTAGTTAGTACGTAAGTGTAAGGTAGCCTCCTAACCAACCTCCTGCCTGTAGTCTAGGAGCAGGTCCTGCGAGAGCAGCACGAGGTAGGCGGCGAGCTGACCGCCGGCGGCGCCGAGCCGCGCGTGCAGCCGCATCACGGCCGGGACCATTACCTCCGCAACCGTGCGCTTCATTAAGTGTAGTACCAACCTCCTGCCTGTAGTCTAGGAGCAGGTCCTGCGAGAGCAGCACGAGGTAGGCGGCGAGCTGACCGCCGGCGGCGCCGAGCCGCGCGTGCAGCCGCATCACGGCCGGGACCATTACCTCCGCAACCGTGCGCTTCATTAAGTGTAGTACCAACCTCCTGCCTGTAGTCTAGGAGCAGGTCCTGCGAGAGCAGCACGAGGTAGGCGGCGAGCTGACCGCCGGCGGCGCCGAGCCGCGCGTGCAGCCGCATCACGGCCGGGACCATTACCTCCGCAACCGTGCGCTTCATTAAGTGTAGTACCAACCTCCTGCCTGTAGTCTAGGAGCAGGTCCTGCGAGAGCAGCACGAGGTAGGCGGCGAGCTGACCGCCGGCGGCGCCGAGCCGCGCGTGCAGCCGCATCACGGCCGGGACCATTACCTCCGCAACCGTGCGCTTCATTAAGTGTAGTACCAACCTCCTGCCTGTAGTCTAGGAGCAGGTCCTGCGAGAGCAGCACGAGGTAGGCGGCGAGCTGACCGCCGGCGGCGCCGAGCCGCGCGTGCAGCCGCATCACGGCCGGGACCATTACCTCCGCAACCGTGCGCTTCATTAAGTGTAGTACCAACCTCCTGCCTGTAGTCTAGGAGCAGGTCCTGCGAGAGCAGCACGAGGTAGGCGGCGAGCTGACCGCCGGCGGCGCCGAGCCGCGCGTGCAGCCGCATCACGGCCGGGACCATTACCTCCGCAACCGTGCGCTTCATTAAGTGTAGTACCAACCTCCTGCCTGTAGTCTAGGAGCAGGTCCTGCGAGAGCAGCACGAGGTAGGCGGCGAGCTGACCGCCGGCGGCGCCGAGCCGCGCGTGCAGCCGCATCACGGCCGGGACCATTACCTCCGCAACCGTGCGCTTCATTAAGTGTAGTACCAACCTCCTGCCTGTAGTCTAGGAGCAGGTCCTGCGAGAGCAGCACGAGGTAGGCGGCGAGCTGACCGCCGGCGGCGCCGAGCCGCGCGTGCAGCCGCATCACGGCCGGGACCATTACCTCCGCAACCGTGCGCTTCATTTTCTACAACAAAACATTATTAGTATTACTCCACACAATTGAACAACATACATACAAACACAACCACCTCCATTTTATTTTAATTTTTGTCTGTCTGTCTGTTTGTTCCGGCTGATCTCTGAAACGACTGGACCGATTTTGACGAGACTTTCACTGGAAGATATTTGATGTTATAAATAGTAGGACTTAGGGCACTTTTCCGAGGGGTAATAAAGGGGATCGTGGTAAACCAAATTCTACGTGGACGAAGTTCGCTGGCAACAGCTAGTAAATATCTATATCCATATCTTGCCTTTTTAGTTACATTAGAGAAAAGTAAATCACTACTTTTAGAGTTGTCAATATAAATTATAGTGTAAACTGATGCAAAAAGAATCTAATTCGTACGGATACATGGATAAACCTATAGAGGCAACACGCCGGCGCCGGCGCCGCGCCGGTCCACTATATAGCAAGCTCTGCTCGTTTGCTAACCAACACACCACTGACAGATATAACATTACAACCTTCTCAACCAGTTGTAATTAAACTATTAGCTACATCTCAATTAATCTCTTTGCTCAGGCAAAGCAACACTTAATGTATACACACAAATATTGGCTACAACAATTAATATTGATAGTTTCTCGAAGACGTACCATCCAACGAACGACGGGTTAAATACGTTCAATAAATGGTTGCGGATTGTGTATGGCTGTCCATCTATCCGCAACCTCACAGGCACAAAATGTTCACGCGTCAACATCTAAGTTCGTACATCATCCGCGTGACGCGTCTTATGTGAAACCTAGTGAGTGTTTGAGTATTCAAATGGTTTTCCAAACACAGGAACATATATGATTTGAACACACTGGAGAAACGCCTTCGAACAACTAATTACTTTCTAATAAACAAAAAGCGAACATAAAAGGAACGGAATATTATTTGCGTAAATACTGTTATAAATAAATTCATAAAATCGAATGAAGCATAAGTTTATAACATCGTAGTTTACCCAATGCCTTTGTGTCAGCTGCGTATGTTCAGAACAGAAATAACAATAGCGTAAGTAATTATTTATTGACATTTCAAGATTAAAGATACAGTCAATCAATAGACACCAATATTCATTTATTGTTTATATTCGATGACCCTCAAAACCAGATCAAATATTCAGATGACCACATAACCGTGTAACAGATCTGTGGAGTATAAGTCACCACAATATATTGACTATATTTTGATATTTATTTATAACCGTTACACGCTCAAAATCCGATTTCAACGGCTTCCAAAAACGTATTATTTCGTCAAGATTGTTAAAATATTCGGGTCCATGTAAGGAGGTATAGAATACAAATGGAATTCACTCACATGTGATATAATATTGTTGGTGACTCGCTCCTGCAACTCATCCACGTCTCCCACTTCATCACACTGTTGAGGTTTTCCTGAAATAGTAATCATATCATATTTTATATATCCCAGCAGACAGCAATTTAAGTAACATTACTAGGGTCATACGTTACAATTGTTATATTTAATTAATAAGTTACAATAATGTCTACAAACAAATGTATAGAAATGCCTTTGAACGCCAAAAAATAGCAATATGACATTCCGTAAGTAGCCGGCTGGCAACTACGGTCACAAAACATGTGGACGCCAATGCCAGGGGATGTCCAGTCGTGTGGCTGCAAGTGACGCAGTGACACGCACGCAAACACCCTGACCGACGTGCGCGTGCGCGCGCCTTCACATCATTTTGTCAGACTATATCATTACATATAAAACAAAGTCCCCCCCTGCCCCCACGCCGGCGCCGCCTGCCGCCGCGCGTCTGTCTGTCTGAACGCGATAAACTCAAAAACTACTGAACGGATTTTCATTAGATATTGTTAGATATTGATTAAATTGGGTGAAATATGACGATGATTGTTAAAATTTCGGTAAAATTCACTCCGATTATATTATATTCTTACCAGCTGCGCCACAGTAACCGTATATTTTTTCTGGATTAAAAGAAGCCTACGTGCTATTCTATCTCTGTGCCAAATTTCATCCAAATCCGTTCAGCCATCCTGGCGTGACTGAGTAACAACCATCCATCCATCCAAATTTTCGCATTTATAAGTATGTAGTAAAATTTAATGAAATTAAGTTGGAACGTAGTTTTCCTTTGTTTTAGGCTATTTTTATCTTATTTAATGTGCTAGGTACCCGTGCGAAGGCGTGGCGTGGCGTGGCGTGGCGTGGCGCGGCGTGGCGGGTCGCCATTAAAACAATAATATATATAATGTAACAGTAGTAACTGGGCAGCCTCATCCTCGGTCCGGTGAGTATGATAATAGTGTCGAGCGTGGCGGCGAGCAGCGGGGGGGGCAGCTCCTCGCCCGCGTCCGCCACGTCGGCCGCGTGCTCGAGCACCTCGCGCGCGAGCCGGCACTGCGTGTTCAGCTTCTGCACGAGCGTCAGACGCTGCAGCATCACGTCGTAGATCAGCTGACGCCCGTCAAACTCCATTGTCTCTGCACACACACACAACATACACACACACACACACAAATTGGAATAAACACAAGCAAATAATGTAAGACAGGCCAAGCTCCTAGTTTTATAGTATACTAGCAGTTGCCCGCGACTTCGTCCGCGTGGAATTCGGTTTTATCGTGCACCCTTATTTTACCCCTCGGAAAAGTAGCCTCAGTTACTCCTTGTTACATCAGGTATCCGCCAGTGAAAGTCCCCTCAAAACGGTCCAGCCATTTCAGAGATTAGACGGAACAAGCAGACAGAGCTTTCGACGATGTACATATATGTAGTTTAATAGAAATCGTTTCGGACAGTTTAACACGAAACGGTATGAACATAAGGAGTGTGCTAGATCAGTGCTAGAACTGCAATGCTATCGAAAAGCGTATATGGAATAGCTCCAAGAATTTTTAACAAACTTTCTCGCGACATACTGGACACTGATGACATAAATAGTTTTAAAAGGAAACTTGAATTTTCTCGTAGTTAAGGCATATTATAGCGTTGATGAATATTTGAACGCCAATAATTTAAAATGAAATTATATACTTCTATTGTTATATGTAATATTTAAATGCTATTAATTCTGATTTGATTTTGTGTTGGACATCTGCCGAAATTAATGAGTTGATGTGAAATGTAAATAGTATAATGTTTAAGATAGTATAACCTGTTACTAAGGACAGGACACAGTGGACATTAACCTTGCTACAACTATACCATCTCACTACCTGTGTTTCACAATAAATAATTTGAATTTGATATATATATTTTTCAACAATAATCTACCTATGCTTCTTGAGATATGTAATAATGAGTGTGAGTGTGGTGAGTGTGGTGAGTGTGGTGGGTGTGGTGGGTGGGTGTGGTTCAACGCAATGAATGAGCAGTAACAGTGATACCGGGAGCGGTGTTGTAGTGCAGCACACAGTGGACAAAGTGATGGTAGATGAGGTCGGAGGCGAGGCAGCTGGTGACGTAGTACTCGGCCGGCTCGCGGACGTCCCGGTCCGCGTCCGCCAACAGCGCACAATAACTGTTACAATCATTATACTATATTAGTGGACATTCCCCACCCCACAGAGCCCTCTCAACACCCAGAAACAGAACAAACATCTATTTTCTCCACAGAAGTGTTTGTCCTGGGTGGGAATCGAACCCACGACCTACAGCGCAGAAGGCATGGATAATACCAACTGATCTGTGAGGCCGATCAATGTTAAGAGGTAATGTAATGTACATTACTATCGAGATACAATGCAAATTAATGCCGAGTGATTTGAAAATAACAATGCTCCTGAATACATACTTACAAATTCACAAATTGTCAAAATAGCTTAATGCCCAAGATGTTCATTTGTGACTGTTTTTTCTTAAGATGTTACGATGTAACTTAGGTGGCGATTTTAAATACATATTTGAGTTTCGGGAGTAATGATTACATTCCGTATAAATTGCAAAGTATTTCTAATAAAAATATCCGGTACTAACATCGCTTACGTAAATTACTATAAATACTAATAAATGTTTTTATCTATCTATCTACTATAATTTTAAGGACTTCAAATTTAGAAGATACTTATACTACAAACATTTTTACAGTTTTGTTACTTAATGTATCGAAAACCTAAATATAGATAAAGTGGTAATATAAACTCGCTTGTAATAGAGAGGTGTCCGCAGCCGGAGATAGCCGCCCAACAGGAGCTTGGTGAGCGAGCGCGCGGCCGCACGACGCAGCGGCGGCGGCGCCTGCGCCTCCACGCACGCGCATATACTCTCCATCAGGGGCTCCACTATGTTCGTGTATCTGCACGCACAACAGTACACAGTTGCACTAACATACATACATTATCACAATCCTCCACAATGATGGTGTATCAAGTGCTCATACATTGGTACTCCTTTTCGATGTTTACACCGAATTGGTGTCATTTTGAGGGGTATGGGACTTATATATATATATATATATATATATATATATATATATATATATATATATATATATATATACAGGTTGTCCGGTAATGAATAGATAACCTTGAAATGGGTCTTAGTAGAACTATTGGGCATTCGGAAAAAAATATCAAATAAAAAAAAAATTACAAATTAACCCATTTCAAGGTTATCCATTCATTACCGGACACCCTGTATATATAGGTGGTAATCTTATTATTGGTTTGTGCAACTCTATTTCTACCTAGTAAATGAAGCGACAGGTAATACGTTTTAACCATCAGTGTAAATTTAGTAATAAAATTTTAAGGACACAAATATAAAGGTGAGTATAAATTTAAGTTCGACGAGGAAGGAAACCGCCCCGCATATCACGCATGCTCACACATGGCGCACGTACACGCTCTTAGATGACGTCACCTGATGGTGTGGTGTGGTGGTGATAGACATCTGTGATGTATGCGTATGCGTATGCGCATGGTACGTGGTACGTGCTGACCTGTTGGAGATATCGCAGAGCGCGAGCAGCGCGTTGACGCGCGCGGGGAGCGGCGCGCGCGAGTGCAGCAGCGCCGCGAGCGCGGGCGCCGCGGCCCCGGCCGCGCCTCGGGACCGGATGCAGAGCCGCCCCGCGCCCACCACGCTCGCGCCCGCCACCGCACTATCTACACACACACACACACACACTAACCTTACTTACTAGCACAAGTACGTACATACATTATCTACATAAGTGGTCAGAACTTGTGAAACTCATTATTGTCACTTAACATCAGGCAGGTGGGATTGCGGTCAAATGTTAGCCTATCGCAAATAAAAAAAAACTCATATTCCATACTTTCGACCCCCGGATTGTCCAGACACTTTGATTAGGTACATCATGAATGCAATTACGTAGTTATGTTACGTGACAAATGCAAAATATTGGACAACGTGATATATGAAGAAAAGAGCGCCAGGGTCGTTTTTTAAGTGTGACGTCAGCACTGCTGACTGCTGCACTATCCGACGGTTCGAGGAAGAATGTTTCTCTTTTTTTATGAATAACAGAGAAATCAGCGATAAAGTCTCGCTGATTTCGTTGTTGGGGCGTGACAATAGGAATAACTCCGTACAGGCGGCCGTTATCTCGTCATGAGGGTCATCAAATACATGTCTCGGTCTGTGGTGTGATGAAAGTGAGTTGGTTGAACACGCAGACGCAGTAGAGGTCATGAACCTGGTGCTGGGGACGTGATGGCAGACAGGAACAGTTGGAGAAGCGCAGGAGACGGCGGCACCGGCGCCACCAGTGACAAATCCGCCGCGCGGAGACCTTCCTCTATTGAGCCCTCCTCCAAAGCACGCCGTTCCGCTGACACACACAAAATATCGGTACTCAAAATAACTGTGGTCCACATTGCTCGCGTCCGTAAGTGACTACACGTGCCCCCCCGAGTGGTGACATACGAGCAACCAAAGTAGTACTGCCACCACACCTGGTAATCTGCCACCAAGCAGTGATGCACTCGTGTGCTGTGTTCCGGTGGAAGGGAGAGGTTGCCGGTGAAATTGCAGCCGCATGAGACGTAACACCACCTCGGTCTCGAGGTGATGAATGCAACGCAATGCGACTTGAGTCATCTCGTACTTCGGTGGAGAGGACTCGAGTCGTACTGCTGTTGTCTATGGGTGGCGGTTATCAATTACCATCAGATGGGCCGTCAGCTCGTTCCGTCATTTAACAAAGAAATAAGTACATATTGGTGGACATTTCACACTGTGCCATTTAGGCCTAAAGTAAGATAAGTTAGCTATATAACACTCACTTTTTAAATAGATACATATAATATAATATAGTCTTCCAGTGTATACACACAGTTATACTTACAGAGCTGCATGAGTTCATTGGCCCAAGTTAGATTGCTCGGATCCAATTCTGCAGCCAGCGTCGCCGTCGGAATCCTACAACCTGTCCACATAGTTTTAGTAACAATATATACAATAAAATATATATTCTAACTATTCCATACTAAGATACAATACGATGCTTATTTTGTGCCCTTCTGCTTGCAAATAGCGTATTACAGATAACTTTTATATTTTCTTTTACATTTAAATTACATCTAATCAGCTAATCCCATTATGAATTAGGTACAGGTGCCCAGCCCTAGCAGCTGCACATACTGCCACCACAAGCAAAACTCAACAACTGATGCAAGGTCACAGTATTCTCAAGCGTGAAAGAAAGAAAGAGAGAAAAATATTTATTTTGGCCACTAACAAATACACACTAAGATAAACAAAAAAGATGGAACAAAAAGATACAAGTAAGTAAATATAAACGTAGTATTATGGGGCCAAAATATGTCTTGGTCTCAGGTTAAATCCGCGTACCGTCGTCGTTAGCGGAGGCGAGCCGGCGCACGAGCGCGTCTCGCAGCGCGGCGCGGTCGGCAGCGCGCGCGAACCCACCCCAAACACTCAACAGTTCCAAAACCAATGTCATTAGCCGCGCGTCTGATAACTCCAACTGAAACACACACACACACAACTCATTATTCTGCATCAGGATTCCGTGTGGAGATATTAATGTTAGCTAAATTGTAAGCAACACAACATTGAAAATAATTACTTTGCTAAGCGAAACTAAAAACGGATTACATCGCTAATGAACAAGAATTCGAAACGAGTCATCTCGTATTTGGATGACACATTTACTCTAGTTATTTTGATTTAAAAATAAAATTAATCGCCTGATTTATAATTTCTATGGTACCAATCGGAAACTATGTATATCCTTTCAAATAAAAAACACAAACCGGTTTATAAATGACGGAGATTTAAGGTAACATAAAAAAAAGTACAACCAAATGGAAAGCCTCTCGCTTTTTCTGAAGCATATTAAAAAGTCCGATACCTTTTGTGTGTCGTCGTCATAGTGTTTCGCCAGCTTGTAATAGTAGTGGAGTGCGAATCCAATGTCAGAATAATCGACGTGCGGCGCCACGCACGTCAGCAGCACGAGGCACTGCAGGTCGCGCCGACAGTCGCCCCTGCCCAGGTGCGAGCTCACTATGTCCACTAGCCGCACACTATACCCCATAAACACACAACAATACAATACAATGACGTGCGGCGCCACGCACGTCAGCAGCACGAGGCACTGCAGGTCGCGCCGACAGTCGCCCCTGCCCAGGTGCGAGCTCACTATGTCCACTAGCCGCACACTATACCCCATAAACACACAACAATACAATACAATGACGTGCGGCGCCACGCACGTCAGCAGCACGAGGCACTGTAGGTCGCGCCGACAGTCGCCCCTGCCCAGGTGCGAGCTCACTATGTCCACTAGCCGCACACTATACCCCATAAACACACAACAATACAATACAATGACGTGCGGCGCCACGCACGTCAGCAGCACGAGGCACTGCAGGTCGCGCCGACAGTCGCCCCTGCCCAGGTGCGAGCTCACTATGTCCACTAGCCGCACACTATACCCCATAAACACACAACAATACAATACAATGACGTGCGGCGCCACGCACGTCAGCAGCACGAGGCACTGCAGGTCGCGCCGACAGTCGCCTCTACCCAGGTGCGAGCTCACTATGTCCACTAGCCGCACACTATACCCCATAAACACACAACAATACAATACAATGACGTGCGGCGCCACGCACGTCAGCAGCACGAGGCACTGCAGGTCGCGCCGACAGTCGCCCCTGCCCAGGTGCGAGCTCACTATGTCCACTAGCCGCACACTATACCCCATAAACACACAACAATACAATTATACCTATGTATAATTTTGGACTATATTATTATGGATCTATTTATACTCCATACTAAAACCTATTCAAAACCAGTACGTCGAGCGAGTCCGAGTCGAGCTCACTCCAAGGATTCTGAATAGAATGAAATAAAACTAAAATATTTTCATTTATGGCCCGTGACAAATGACATAGGTATGTCACATGTCAAAAAAGTATTGTATGGGAAATCCTCAGGGCACGGTTCCTAGTGACATATCTCCGGTTATATTGATTTTATATTAATACTAGCTGTTGCCCGCGACTTCGTCTGCGTGGAATTCGGTTTTATCAGGCACCCCTATTTTACCCCTCGGAAAAATAGCCTAAGTTACGTCCTGTATCTGAAAAGGGTGGTATTACCTGATACAGCTTTCAGTTTTGGCCAGCATAGTGCAAGCTTTCTGCAAATGTCGTCTCATGTTATGTCGCGTAATGCCCTCGAGAACCATCCACGGTAGTACATCGCTGCAGCCGTCGGGCTTGTACTTCGCCAGGCGACGTATGATTATCTGCTCTATGAGCGATTTCACTTGGTCCTGAACCTACAAAAGGTAAGACTGCATTGTCACATCAATATAGAGAAAATGACATCTGTTGAGATATTACACTGTTGGGCTAACAATATCACAGCACTAAATTTGTGTCAACTACCGATTTCAACAGAGCTTCTATTGCACAGAAGAAATGTGTACGTGCTATTGTTGGAATACCTCCCTGGGAATCCCGTTAAGGCAGTATTTTCAAAGCTTATGTTACTGCCTTGCCTAGTATGTAGTACATCGTTGAGGCTGCTACATTTGTTAGAGAACATCCTGAGCTCTTCACAAGAGCGCGTGATGTCTACTCACGGTGTGCTACAGATCCTGATACAATTGTTCTTTCAAGAATTCCTCCAACTTCATCCTCTATCAGAAAAGTACTTTATGTCATGTGTGACCTTATATTTAATAAAATACCCAAGGACATCAAAGGTCTCCCGTTCAATTTGATTTTATGTAACTTTAAGATCTTGTACATAATACCAGGTTTTATGCAAATAAGTGATTCTGATTCTGTGCCAGATTGGCAAAACCAATGCCAATGGCGCAGCCGGTAGGATATGATTTTTCTTATTAAATTGGAATAAAATATGATATTAATTCAATAGCACAACAAGATAAAATCAAGAATAGCTGAATGTTTTTTGATAAGTAGGTATTAATTATATATTTTGGTCATATAGCTGATAACCTGACTCTCATTACACTCATTAAACTCATCTAGTTGATGCATTATGTTTTATGGTTAAATTGTACCTTAGTTTTAGGCTCAGACAGCTGATGTTACAATACGAGACCGCAGGCCTTATAACGAGGATACTACACGCTAGACATCAGGTACTTGTGCATGCATCTTAATGTTAAACAGCAGGAGTACCTTGGATTCAGGATCAGAAAGCTGATGCACTGGTCCAATGAGGAACGCGTCGATGACCGCTTCGCAAGGTCGAAGCGTTAGCAGATCACTGATCGCCGACACGGCCGCGGTTCGGACCGTGATGGCCGCGTCTCGACAAAGACTGACTAGGATCTGTAAAAAATATGTATCAATGGTTTAATATTATTATTGCGAAAGTGTCTGTCTTTGGTCTGTCCCCCCATCATCAGTAAAGGAAAACGGATCATTATACTATAATTACTTCGGTATCACGCGGGCAAAACCACAGATAGGATTAGAGATACTTGAAATATTAACAGGTAATAAGAAATTTTCTGTGTCCTAGAGAAACCGAACCTTCTTGCTAGGTTTAATTTCAAGCTTTGCGCTAAGACGATTTAACTGTTCGCAAAAAAAACATATGGACGCTCACTTTATGATCTTTAGGTGTAGGCGACGGCGCGTAACTTGTGCTTAGCAAACGTAGTATGAGAAGTGCGGCGACTCGACGTACCACCGCACGTTCGTCGCACACGCAGCGCGCGGCCAGCGCCGTCAGCCGGGACTCCTCAGCGTCACCGTTCAGCTCCTGCAACCAACGACCATTACAAGTGCAGTGTACCGCAGTGGGCCGGTGACGCTGCTGTCGCGCGCACAACTAGTTATCATACGCGACTGACAGTTGCTAATATCGATGGCGCAGATCGGTAATTCTTCTTCTTCTTCTTCGAGTCACCGGTTCTGTCGAACCAGTTTGGTGAAAGGATTGTAAGTGCGCCTCAAAGAGGCTCCTTTCGTGCACTCGACACATGTCTTCCAATTTTTAGTTCTAGGACATGTCGGTTTCCTCACGATGTATTCCTTCACCGTTTTGAGAACGTGGTATTGCGCACATAAATCTTTCAATCGAAAAACTCATAGGTGCACGTCGGGATTTGAACCAGCGACCTCCGGAATTGAAACTCGGGGTCAGTACCGCTAGACCACCACGCTCTCTATCCATGTCATGCTAGGGTGTGACTAGATCAGTAATGTTAAATGAGAACGACCGTTGATGTCAGTTTGTGTTGTGACGCTGAATTTTAACGCTAAAATTATGACAGTATAAACTGCTTATGGTGTGCTATATAATATATAAACTGCTGATTCTTAAGTAGATAATACCGGCTCGAGCACCGCACCGTGCTGAAGACGTCGTGCGCACGTGTAACGTAGGGTAGTTACCTGCAGCGCGCGTCGCATAGCGTCACGCTCGCCACCGACGCTCTCGCAGAGCACGGCGAGCGCGCGGCACCGCACCGTGCTGGAGAATTCGTGCGCACACTCGTACACGGCTTGCAGTATCTGTCGCAGCGGGACAGTGTGCGGCTGCTGGCGCAGCAACCCCGCCACCTCGTCGTCGCACGTCGTGCGCACGTGTAACGTAGGGTAGTTACCTGCAGCGCGCGTCGCATAGCGTCACGCTCGCCGCTGACGCTCTCGCAGAGCACGGCGAGCGCGCGGCACCGCACCGTGCTGGAGACGTCGTGCGCACACTCGTACACGGCTTGCAGTATCTGTCGCAGCGGGACAGTGTGCGGCTGCTGGCGCAGCAACCCCGCCACCTCGTCGTCGCACGTCGTGCGCACGTGTAACGTAGGGTAGTTACCTGCAGCGCGCGTCGCATAGCGTCACGCTCGCCGCTGACGCTCTCGCAGAGCACGGCGAGCGCGCGGCACCGCACCGTGCTGGAGACGTCGTGCGCACACTCGTACACGGCTTGCAGTATCTGTCGCAGCGGGACAGTGTGCGGCTGCTGGCGCAGCAACCCCGCCACCTCGTCGCCGTCCGCGTTGTCAAGCTCGCTCTGTTCACAATATATTCAATCCATCTCATGCTAGGGTGTCACTACTTGTGCTCGCACTATTAACTACACGCGACACGCACGCGACTCCATTTCATTCCTCAGGTGACTGGCCTCATAGCTCAGTTGGTAGTAACGCTGCCTCCTGCACTGTAGGTCGTGGGTTCGATCCCACCCAGGACAAACATTTGTGTGACATTTGTTACATTGATGTTTGTTCTGTGTCTGGGTGTTAATATGTACAATAAGTATGTATTTACAAAAAAAAATTAGTATAAGTATGTATATCAGTTGTCTGGTTCCCATGATACAAGCTATGCTTAGCTTACTTTGAAGCTAGATGGCGCTGTGTGAAATGTCCACAATAAAAAGGTACAGCTTTACATGATGTCGGGTCGAAGACGGCTAGCACGACCATGTTAGTTATTATGATTATTAATTATAATTTGAAAGTAAACTGGTCATAATTGAATAAATATTGGTGGACATTCCAGACAATGCCATCTAGCCCCAAAATAAGCATAGCTTCTACTATGGGAACTAGATAAAGATCAATACTTTTAAAACCACATGAAACAGAAAAATATCTATTTTCCTCATAGAAGTTTGTCCCGGGTGGGAGTCGAACCCACAACCTAGCTCCGAAGGCAGAATTACAAACAATGAGCTGTGAAGCCAGTTCAATAGTTAATTTGAGATGTGTCAATTGTGTTAAAACGGCAACCAAAAATATACAGACATCATCAACGGTGTGTTGTGAGGATTCATCGTCCTGTGATGCTGGTGCTTCATCATCTGGTAGATTATTAGCAGCCGTCATATTCTGTATCTCATTTCGTATCGTTTGCCTTTGTTCCTGTAGTTCCGGCTCATTGTTCAGTAGCCGTGAAAGGATTTCCTGCAATGCCATACAAAATAATTCTGTTATGCAGAACAATTAATTATACTACGATTCTGAACTGACAATTCAATTAGAAAACAAACTAGAACTAAAATAATAAAAAATGGTTTTTGTTGTTTAAGAAGCCAAATAACGTCTTAGCGCCGATATATATGTTATAGGAAAACTTCCAAGCTCCGATGCTCCTAGGCTGGACTGGACAATCCTCAGGTTGATTTAAAGACATAGTCAAAGTCCAAATAGATTAGTTTTTCGGCCTTTGACTAAAGAATTGTCATGAAACCTAGGAGAGACTATTTGGTCAGGCATACGTCAAAACTCAATTTTATAAAATCGGGGTTTGACCAGTTAAAGTTAGTTTAACTTTAATTAGGTATTAAATGTCTTAGCATTTTAACACTGCCAATTTTGACACCTTATATTTGAGATGCTTTGGAATATACGGAGGTTAGGTTACGTTAGGTTCTGTTTAAACATGTTCAGATCGACATTTGACCGAGTTTTCCAGTCGCTTCTAGGATTGACTCGGCCAAGCCCGAAACGGATTAATTTACTTTCGATATTTGACTGCAAAGTTAGGAACTCCTGGGTTTGACTAAAAATATTTTAGTCAAGGGGCGATATTGAAATATATTTCGGGGTTTGCCTGAAGGGTTTGGCGAAACCTAGGATTAACCAGTCCTTCCGCGAACAGACTGTGTATCGATATTCGACTATACCATATTATACAATATACTCTTATTTAATGGTCTATAGGTATGATGTATAAACATAAATATAAATGTATGGAGCACTTACTAATGCGATGTGGCGATGCACAATTTTAGCCGTGGTGGACAGCATAAGCACCCACTTGACAAACTTCTTATGGTGTCCATCTGGGAGTAAACTCATCAAGCCGACCACCAAGCTGGCGCGAGCACCGCGCACTTCAGATCTCTCCTACAATATCAATCATTATATTGTACACGATTATGTTATAGCAACATACAAAAAACTATTATGAAGATGTAGCGTTGCATTTGTGTAGAGTCCAGCCGGTCATCAGCGAGCTGCCAGCTGCTACACCAACACATATAGACACTAATTGTATCTTCAATATTTCATGAACATTATTTGTGTTTTGTGTTCATCATTGGACTGCGCAGTGCAGCATACCCAACATACAGTGTTTGTTTTATGGACCCAGAGACAACTCGCGATATAGGTGAATAGAACATTTAGTAAAAAGTACTAAACATATAATATGGAACGCTTCACATTCTTCAAGTCATGAGCTCAGTGGAATCTAAAGAGTGTTGGAGGCAAATACACTGAGATAGAGCCACTAGGATAGTCAGTAAATAAACCTTAAAAAATAACAAAATACAACAAGGTATTTTTTATTTCACAAAATTATATACTGTACTTACCAGCATATCAGCTGCATAACACATGTACTTACCAGCATATCAGCAGTATAACACATGTACTTACCAGCATATCAGCTGCATAACACAGGTGCTCTAACATTATAGTATAGGCGTTAACAGCTGCTTTGCAATATTTGGTCAGGATCAATCCAGCATATGTGACATATGAAGCCCTCACATAACCCTGAATGGAATAAAAATATATACATTAATAATATTTTAATTTGTTGCATAAAGCTTACACATTACCCTAATATACCTTCTGCCTGCAGCTTCACCCGCATGGTACCACATGGACAAAAACTAAATAGTCCAACATAGACCATCTATGTATTATTCCAGGTTGTCATCTACCTTTGTTTAAAATTTCATCCCATTCAGTTCAGCAATTTTGGGATGAAGGAGTATAACATACAAACTTACAAACATTTAAACAGGCAAACTTTTGCATTTATAATATTAGTTGTCCTGGCTATCAGATAATATTATTTGGTGTTGGATGTGTTACTTGATGTATTATTATGAACCCACCACTTGTCACATCTACATTCCCAAGATGGTGTATATGCACCCACCAGGTGAAAAGTGGCTTAGTTACACCCTTCCACCCTTCATGAGAGCGTGGTGGTCTAGCGGTACTGACCCCCGAGTTTCAATTCGGAGTCCGCCGGTTCAAATCCCGACGTGCACCTATGAGTTTTTCGATTGAAATATTTATGTGCGCAATACCACGTTCTCAAAACGGTGAAGGAAAACATCGTGAGGAAACCGACTTGTCCTAGAACTAAGAATTCGAAGACATGTGTCGAGTGCACGAAAGGAGCCTCTTTGAGGCGCACTTACAATCCTTTCACCACACTGGTTCGACAGAACCGGTGACTCGAAGAAGAAGAAGAAGAACCCTTTAGAGATTAAGGTGTGATTCTATGTATATATGTATATATTTGTAATATGAAGAGTGATCAGTGTGATGCAAAGTTTAATTGTAATAATATATAATGAAATGAATAATAATAAATTCCCAAACGGGTGAAGCCGCAGGTAGAATAGCAAGTTGATCAACCAGTTGCCGCAGTATACAGCTAAACAAATACAAACAAATAATCTTACAGTTGGAACCCTGGTGTCTATACAGGTAGCTATCAGCTTAGGCAGCATACACTTGAAGAGCAGCTCAATAGCGCGCGGGTTTGGCTGGTCTCCATAACTACATATCATGCTGTTTATCACCTGGTACACCACACCGGACACGTTAGACATCAGGTATTTATCTGGAACACATCACACACATTTACCTATGTATACCTGATACTAAAATCTAACCTATTATTTCTATGAATATCGTAATGACACTCCATAACAGTATCTATACAAATAAATAGAATTGGAGTATCTGTTTGTAATATTAAAATAACCACTTTTTACTAAGTGTATATGGATGTATACATGGCATATATAGCAAAACAACATTTTGTACAATTTGGTCTGTCAGTTTGTTCTGGCTAATCGCCGATATGGCTGGACCGATTTTAATGGGACTTTCACTGGCAGATAGCGGATGTTATAAGGAGTAACTAAGGCTATTTTTCCAAGGGATAAAATAGGGTCGCGCGATAAAATAGAATTCTACATGGACGAAGTCGTGCAACAGCTAGTAGTATATATAACACAAAAAGACAAACATCTACGTTTATCACACCAATGTTTGTACCGTGTGGGAAATGAATCCACAACCCACAGTGCAGAAGGCAGAGATACTACTAACTAATCTGGGAGGCTGGTCAAAATTCAAACTGTATAATACCCACTAGTCACAAGCTACAGTATACCTGTACTACTGGGTAATCATTCTAAATTATAAAATAATTGCCAATAAGCTAACTCTAGAAATGATACAGTGAAGAAGATGGATTTACAGTACATGGATTACCCAGACAATATGATTAACTGATTACATACTACAAGTGAAACTGCAATCCTTACTAACACTTACCAACATTGTTGAGCACTTGGGTAATGGCACCGCCGGTGACATCAACCAAGTTCCTCAGAATGTCCTCAAAGTTGATATCGCCAGGGCTCAACTGTAACTGTAAAATGATCGCACGTAGGTCTACAACATATGATGACAATTCTTTCAACACATAGTTCACATCTTCTGATAACTTTTTGTTACTCTTAAACTGTTCACTGTTCTCACACATCAACTTTGGGAATCCGAGACAGCATATTGACTGCGCAAACAGTTGCGAGTGGTAGATCTCGTAGGTCCTGGCGCCGGGGATCTGGAGCAGCCGGTAGTAGAGTCGCGCCACGAGCAATGCGTTGTCCCTGTGCTCGGCCACTATCACGTGCTTGGTGCCCTGCTTCAGGTAGTAACCGATCAGAGCCAGGAGCTTCTTGTACAAAACCACTTGCGACAATGTCGCCCAAGTGTCTTCTTCGGATTCATCACACTCATCAATGAAATCTAGAAGATTCTCTAAAACGTTCTGTATTTCTACAGTTTCCAATACAGTTTCATACTCGGAAGGTAGATCTTCAAAGTCCATAAACTCGTAGAAGTAAACACTATCTACCCATTCGTCTGGAAGATAGTCTAAGCTTAGTTTATCTATTTCACTTAAAACTTTATCCATTTTGATCAGTTTTTGATATTATTCGATTTTTTCACACAAAATACAAGGCCGCCCCATCGTCAATGAATTTTGAAAATTTCGAGTCTCTTTACGCCATATTGCAAAATATATTTGTTTTGGAAAATATCAATATATCACTGTCTGTTTAACCATCAGTTTTGACTTTGACTTTGACTTAAGTGAATTCGAAAATTGGCTTAAACTTTCTTTTCTGTAAAATCTATACATATAATAAAATTGTAGAAAAGTGGTGTCTGTACAATGGAAATATATAAAAAAAAGTAGCAGGGGTTGTTATTATATCGATGCCGAACCCGAAATTGTAATTAATTTTTTTTGTCTGTTTGTCTGTTTGTCTGTGTGTTTGTGCATGCTAATATCAGAAACGGCTTTTTCGATTTAGATACGGTTTTCACTAATATATTGTAGTAAGCTTCACTTAACATTTAGTGTTTATTTCATGTCAATCGGTTCATAAATAAAAAAGTTATGTCAATTTAAAGAATCACGGCGAACATTTTTAACGTGCAGAGTACGTACTACACGCCTCGCGCCTGAGCGTCCGTGGCTATATAAAGCGCGCTGAGAGCCGCGCCGGCGCCGCTGCCATAAGGATTCTGTTATTCCACGCGAACGAAGTCGCGGGCACAGCTAGTATACTGATATATGAGAACAAGCTACGTAAAGGTCGTCAAGTCAGCAGTAATGCTAATTTCACTCCAAAGCATAGAAGGAATCAAATGCTCTCTAAAAAAGTTCATAATACAAAGCAAAGCGTAGCAAAGCCACAAACTATAGAGGGATGGGATATGAGTGTAGCAATTGTAGCAAAACAGTTGGTTTGATTGAATAAACCATCTTCTACATAATCTGTGGCTCGAGCAAAGAGCGAGTGAGCGAAAGAATGAACTAGGAAGAAATCATTCATAGAACTGAGAAGTAAAAAAAGATTTTTAGAAGAGTGTCTTGTTGTAAACGTCGTTCTTTCAGTGCTGTCGTAACATTACTACTTTGTATTTATTTACTTTGGTAGCTGTTTCAAAAGTTGTATAATGTTTCGTCAGTAAGAACTAGTTTTTTAAGGAATGGCGTCGAAAAGGCCGGTGTCTTGGTTCCTAACCTCAAATGGACGAACATTTACTTTTAGTGCGGTTACCACTGCTGGTTTAGGATTAACGGTGGCTAAATATGCACCCCATACATTTTTTCTATATAAGTATAAAGAGTTTGTTCAATATTACAAGTGAGTATATATTTTTTTATGTTATGTAGGTATGTATGTAGGTAGTTATTTATTTATTAGCTTGGTAGAACGGCTTGTGCTGGCACAGGTATGACAATGGATTGCATCCTGAAGCCAGCTGGTAACAGCCTAGAACTCAGGTATTGTTCCGCGCATGGTGGGAGAAAATACCTATTGAGCCTACATAGACTGGCCTAATAGCTCAGTTGGTTAGTAACCCTACCTTCTGCGCTGTAGGTCGTGGGTTCGATCCCCACTCAGGACAAACATTTATGTGACATTTGTAACATGTTCTGTGTCTGGGTGTCAATATGTATTATATGTATGTATTTACAAAAAAAAAGTATATAAGTATTATATCAGTTGTCTGGTTTCCATGCTACAAGCTATGCTTAGCTTACTTTGGGGCTAGATGGTGCTGTGTGAAATGTCCACCATTATTTATTTATTTATTTATTGGACTTGCCAAAATCTGTCATTAAACTGTACTGAACACCTAAACAAAAATTCAATCAGCTGACAGATTCATTCGTGGTACTTTTACAGTGTGCCTGTACAAAGTTAATATAATATTATAATTTTTCAGAAATGGGATTCCAGTTGAACTTCCAGATACTCTGCAAGCCCAGTATCAGAAATGTTTGGACATCATTAAAGCATCAGATCTGCATCGCAAATTGATTTCACCATTCAGTGTGTTTGGGTTTGATCTGTTTCACGCGGGTAAGTTTTGTACGGCACACAAAATACTATTTACTATAAAGATATTACACACTTATACACTATATTAGTATTTACAGATTTGGTGTAATATATAATAATGCTCAATGCAAATGCCACTCTGCTCAATGTTACGCACCTCACATCAATTCAATAAATGTGAATTTGAAATACAGTGGAGCGTTGATTATCCAAACTAATTGGGGGACATGGGTGTTCGGAAAACCCGATTTTTTGGATAATGGAACTGTATTGATTTCAGACTTTTTTTTGCCATTATAAAAGTTTCTGTAAACCATTCCATGAATATTGTACTGTCCATCCAAGCACTCTATTGCGAAGCCTATCTTGTTAATATTAACGTGTTTGAAACAAAGTGGTTTCTTGCTTTTACCAATGACAAGCACGGGGGCAATCTATGGCCGCCAGTAGCATTAGCACAAGCTAAGCCAGTGATATGATCCTAGGTTATTTAAGGAGCAGATGCTGCTAACTCACAATGTGAAGCAACAGTTTGTCGTAGCAAAGCCTTCCAATTGAGCCCAGTTTCATCTGCATTGGATAAACATAATGAGATTCAGATACTCGATGCTCCACGGTATATGAATTAGGCAGTATATTTTTTCTATGGTTCCACAAGTGTTCAACAAATATTTGCCTAAAGCCTTATGACCCTCGGTCTGGCCGGCTAGCCTGTAGCTGCTCATTCAAATTATATAGTTTAATATATATGTATATTAGAACATTATATGGTCTTCTAGCAGGTAGTGGACAAGATATGATCTTTTTTTATCTAACAATTTAGAGGCAAAATTTTTGTACATTGTTTTACCTACATATTAAATAAATGTATGACTGTATGTTAGTCATCCGATAAGGGCCCAGGATACCTAAAAGGGGAGTTTCCAAAGCAGTTTACCTACTAAACCAAAACATATAAACATTTTTGAATAGAATTAAGATATTTTGGTACGGGATCTCATGTATAACATTGTTGAAGTCTTCAAACATATCGCTTAATCCTTTATAAGGAGTTTTTCTTCTAATTCTTAAGTACTTATATATGTACTTAACATTAAAAATGTATACCTTATAATTTAGATTTCATAACTGCACTTATTATCCGATATATTATTTTTATTAAATCTATACAAATAAATAAAATTGAAGTGTCTGTTTGTAATATTTGTATTTATTGTCGCAATAAATGAATTGAGTATTGAGTATTGAATTGAGTATTGAATATTAAAATAACCGCTTTTTACTATGTGCATATGGATGTATACACGGTACATATACCAAAACAACATTTTTCAATTCTTGTCTGTCTGTTTGTTCGGGATAATCTCTGAAACGGCTGGACCTATTTTGACGGGACTCTCACTGGCAGATAGCTGATGTAACAAGGAGTAACTTAGGCTACTTTTCCGAGGGGTAAAATAGGGGTGCGTGATAAAATCGAATTCCACGCGGACGAAGTCGCGGGCAACAGCTAGTTGTAAATACATTTAAATTTACTAGCTTAATTTTTTTTTGTGTGATGCGTTTCTATCGTTTCACGTCGGGCGCGAAACGCATACCGCACCCTTAACGCGAGTGCTCTTTGAAAATATGTTGCCATGCAATGTGCCGTAAAGTTTGTTTGTTTTCCCCAGGAACAACCAACTCCAAGTTTGGTTCAGCTGTTGGTATACCTGTAAATTTTACCTACAAATCTATAGATGACCTAGAAAGGGATGACATTCAGGTGAACAAATTAATACACTTTCATCACAATGCCTTGGAAATGGTATAAAAATGTCTGAAGAATACAAAGGTATTTTTTAATATCGAATGGCCTCTCAGTTCAGTCGGTAGTAACTCCGCCTTCTGCGCTGTAGGTCATGGGTTCGATTCCCACTCAAACATTTGTATGACAATTATAGCTGTTTGTTCTGTCTTGGTGTTAATATGTATGTAGGTACTTACAAAAATGTGTGTATGAAGTATTCTACTAGTTATCTGGTTTTTGTAGTACTATATTTAGTTTGGAGCTAGATTGTGTAAACACTGTGTAAACGATAGACATTTCGCTGTGTTCAAAACTTGGGGGATTTATAGAATATGGTGACAATATTTTAATATATTCTGGGGTCATCTAAAATGCTGGGAACTGTAATAGTAGGCGTAACTACTGAGAGCGTAAAGGGGGAGAATATAAATAGATATAACATGCGTTTTATTTAGTGTAAGGGATGGAAGCCTGTATCTAATATGTTTCTCCTTCCGCGAGAAGGAGTTGTTAAGTTATATGTATCACATTGAATCACTTGATTTACTCATGATTCGATTATGCTGTATTACCCGTTTTCGTTTTGTTTAATGTACTGCAAAATATTCTAATGACAACGCCGCGACACATATAGTTTTAAGTGTCTTCCGAATCACGAAGAAGCTCAGTGTGATGAATTTAAGATAATTGAACTGTAATTGCGAAGAATATAATGCGAAGAAATATGTACTGCTTTTCCTCTTTCATGTTCAAAATTTTGATAAATCGTCGATTTCACAATTTATTTTTGGCCACACTAATATATATATATGAATCTAAAAATGATGGAAAAAATTAGACAAAAGTTGTAGCCAAAACCACGCCACTGTTTTCAAAGACAAACTATTGTTATTTATTGAAACGGGCTGTATATATAAACACGGTTGTTTATTTCAGGTGAATCAAAAGAAAATTGACTGGAACTCTGAAGTTGGACAGAAATTATCAAATGCTCTGTTATTGCCAGAAAAAGTGCAGCAGTTCGCCATATGCAGGGAGATATTGATGACTCAAAATAACAAAGTGATTTTCGAGTCTGTCTATCCGTTCTCCTGCATATTTTTCGCTTACAGTTTATGCACTTACCTGAATAGACGCATCAATCTATATGCGGGACCTTTGAGTCTAAGAGCGGTGCTATATTCATTGGTGGGCTTGTTTTCAACGGGAACATACTTCCTAATGAAAGATATCACAGAAGTACATTATGAAACTGACGTCGATAACAAACTCTGTGAACTGGGTGAAGATTTTATTGAAAGTGGAGTCATATTTTATGAAAAACTGCTACAAAGGAATCAAGCTCTCAGAGAACTTATGGGCAGCGAAGGAGAGAATAAATATAGCAAATTAGGGAATGAAAATTTCGGATTGAGACAACCACGCCTGGCGTTAGTTCATAGGAAGCAGTATTTTGAGGATAAGCTGCGGGAAGTTAGACATACCAAAGAACAGAAGGACACAGCGGACTCAACATAGTCTCTTGTTATACTTAGTGTAGTGTATTTGTTGAGCAAATAAATAAATGTTTGTGTAAATGTTTATGCAACGTGTTTATTATTTGGTGGGTAACATGAATGAAGCTTAGTAGTCAGTTAGTTGAGCCTCGAATTTCATTACATTTTCGTAGATTCGAGAAATGACAGCATATTTGAATAGGTACATTGTTGAGTTCAAAAAAATAATCGATGGTGCTAATCATTGACATTCTGAAAATGATAAGTGCGGATTATTAATTAGCTAGGAATACACTCAGCAAAACTAGATAACCGCTTGACATACAAACATTATTTATTCTGAAATAGGTATAAATATAGACGGCCGTTTAGTAAAATATAAACTTCAGTAAAAATATCATAATATTCGAATGTATATTCTGAAAATGTCAAATGTGAATCAATTTACACGACAGAATGACCTTGTCTGTTTGAAGCGATTCTGATCTTCCACATCTTTATTTAAGATCTCTGTTGTCGTTATCAATTATTTTATGATAATCTAAATCCAATAAGTAATTGACGTGTTTATTATAATAAAACCAAGCTGAAGTTTCCCAACTAAAGCTGTGTTCTCAGCGATATAATATGTACCTACCTAATATCATTGGACGTTTTAGGCAATTTTTATACTGTTTTTAAATAATCAACATATTTTCGAAAAACTATTATAAATTTTGACAGTGTTTTTTAAACAAATACATGAATTTCAGTATTTTTTAAATCACACGTTCAGGAGTAAAAGCTTTGTACTTCGTGTAGTTGAGTTGTAAAAGATAAACAACTTCCCTATTTCGGCTTAGTAAGGCTATTGCAAGTACCCTAAAAATTCCTTTGGTACCTAATTCAGTAAAATAGATGTGTTAGTTTTATATTATTACATTTTGAATTAGGCCTAAATTCCCATCTGCCACTGTCGGGGACAAAAAGGAACAACCCTTTCAAATCGCACATCTTGCTAGCTTATTGCAGTTTTTATATTTTAATTCTCTTTTAGGACCAACCAAACCGATTAAACTCAAAATACCCACAAATCCAGATTCGCTCCATTCGATTAAGGAAAATTCGATTTAAATATTTATTCAATTAAAAATAATACATATTATTATGCTTTGGCTAGAAATAATTAATTGTTATTGAATCAAACCTTTGAAGATAATATGAATCCGATTAACAACTAATTATATTTTATCTGTAACTTTGATTAATTACGCTTAATATAAAGCACCGCAGTGGCATGGGTTGGTAAGATAGTCACTATGCTGAGGTTGGTGATCGTCCTCTGCGTGTGCGCGTGCGCGTGCGCGGGCTCGGGGCACGCCGGCGCCGGCGCCGGTGCGGGCGGCAGGGCTTCGCCTCACGCGGACCTCGTACAGGAGTATTACAAGTTGGGCCCGGAGGCCGGTCGCTACTCCGACAACTTGCTCGAAGATGCTGCGCTCGATGTGGTGAGTGGACGTATGTTACTTTATATTGTCAATATATATCTATTCTACGAGGTACCGGACCTTAGTTTATTCTTAATCGGAGTCGAAGCATTAGGTATATTTGAAACTTGATTTGTATTTCTTAATAATGACATCAGGCTGGAGTGAGAGCCACTTGCGTGCAAAAACTTGTCCAGCTTTGAGAGCCTTGCGTCTCAATAGCTTGCTCGAAAATCTACCTCGCTGAAATCACCGTACTACCTACTCAGTACTTACTAATAATGTCACCACCTCTCTTGGACCAGTGTCACAGGATTAAAGTGGAAATATGCTCGTTTCGTGCACTTGACACATGTCTACGAGTTTTTGGTTCTAGATATATATCGGTTTCTTTACGATTTTATTTCTCACCGTTGTGACGACGCACATGTATTTTTCAAGTGAAAATATCATTGGTGCACGTCAGGATTTGAATCGGCGCGGGTTGAAACACGGGGTCTGCACCGCTGGGCCACTGCGCTCGACAATTATCCTGATAAGCATTATCACCATTTTATGATTAGGTACCGATTGAGTACCTACCAATAGTGTTGTCACACAAGTCCCATCCTCGTGCGATGGGTTGATATGCGCGTTGCTATGTTAGTTTTCCGTACCCAAGTAGTGGACAAAATAAGTTCCGAGGAGTTGGGCGGACATCAGCTCTTAAGATCAATCAGTGAGTATAAGAATGGCGCGTGTCAGCTCTGACTCGCGACTAAAGAGTACTTCCCCGTTGAGTACCTACCCATCCACAACATACGAGAATAATGTGCGGTTCTCTAGAACCAGTGGTGAAAGGATTTTAAGTGCGCCTCAAAGAAGCTCCTTTCGTGCACTTGACACATGTGTTCGAATTTTTAGATATCTAGGATATGTCGGTTTCCTCACGATGTTTTCCTTCACCGTTTTGAGAACGTGGTTTAGCGCACATAAATCTCTCAATCGAAAAACTAACTCATTGCTGCACGCCGGGATGTGAACCGAAACTCGTTGTTGCACGTCGGGATTTGAACGGGCAACCTCCTTATTGAAACTTGGGGTCAGTACCAATAGACCACCACGCTCTCGTCAATAATTAAGAAGTAATATCCAAACGGAGTAGTAGGTACAGAACATTCTGTGAATAAGTTTATCCGTTTCCGTCAGCCCGGCCTCATAACAAAGTACGGGTATCCGGTGGAAGTTCACAAGGTTGTGACAGAAGATGGTTACATCCTGGAGATGCAGAGGATACCGCACGGACGCGACGAGCACAGCGCGCCCGCCGCCGCCGCCGCCGCCGCCGCCGCCAGCAAGCCCGTCGTCCTGGTGATGCACGGACTGTTCTCGTCTGCCGCCGACTGGGTCCTCATGGGGCCAGGCAGCGGTTTTGGTAATTTAACTTTCCTATTATAAGGTAGATACTACCTTTACACTAGTACCCGAGATAGTATAAATAATAATAACTATTGGCGGACATTTCACACAGCGACATCTAGCGCCAAAGTAATCTAAGCATAGCTTGTAACATGGGAACCAGACACCTTGATATATATATTTTTTGTAAATACATACATATACAACCAGACACAACAAACAAGGTGGGAATCGAACCCTTCAGCACAGAAGGCAGCGTTACTACCGACTGAACTGTGAGGCCAGTCGAAGTCCACAAAGCGACTCTAAGCCACGCTCAACTTACTTTGGGGCTAAATGGCGCTGTGTGAAATGCCCACCAATATTAATATATTTCAATCGTCAGAAAGAATGTGCGGGTAGTGAGTAACTCGTGTATTCCCCCTTGATTTGCAGCGTACATACTCGCCGAGGCAGGATACGATGTATGGCTGGGTAACGCCCGCGGCAACTACTACTCCCGGAACCACGTCACTCTAGACCCGGACGCAAGATCCGGCGAATTCTGGAAGTTCAGTTGGGAAGAAATAGGCGCTCGCGACCTGCCCGCTATGATCGACCACGCGCTGCTAACAACGGGCAAAACGCGCTTGCACTACATCGGACATTCTCAAGGCACCACAGTTTTCTGGTCCATGGCCTCTCTCCGCCCGGAGTACAACGACAAAATCATTTCTATGCAAGCCCTCGCACCTGTGGCTTTTATGCAGTACAATGAAAGTCCTCTATTCTACCTGCTTGCCTCTCATATGAAGACTATTGAGGTACATAATAACGCAAACTATCCTTAGACTCACATATTTCTTTAAGTAGGTAATTAAGTTGCGTAACGAATCGATGGCTCACCCATTGTTGAGTAGTTACCTCTACCCATAACAAGCCATACGAATCGGGTCCTCCCCTTAGGTGTGACAAAACCCAAGTCGCATCTTATGCACCCGCCCGTAACCTGGAGACGTGAAGGTGGAATGTCTCGTGTGCCTGCACGCGAATGCATCTTTGGCTGGCGACAGAAATGGGAATGGAGGCAGTACTTCACCGGACGAACTTGGCATAAGTCGTAATGCCACTGTTGATAATACGCTAATATATATCTTAGTAAACAAAGCTTTACTGCCGGGCCTACATAACAATAATGTAAAAAAATAAAATAGTGTAATGGTAATGTTATTATTTCAGCGATTAGCCAAACTGGTGGGGTTGCATGAGCTGTTGCCCAACAGTGAGGTGTTCACGAGAGCGGGACAAGCGTTGTGCGGCGACGGTCAGGCGACGCAGCCGCTCTGCACCAACATGCTGTTCCTGCTGGCGGGGACAAGTCACGACATGCACAACGCTGTGAGACATTCAACACAACTACACACCTACCCTACACACCTACCTACCTACCTACTCAATACATACATACTGTGGTGTCATTGGAAGCCGGTAGTAACGCCGCCTTCTGCGCTGTAGCTCGTGGGTTCCATTCCCACTCAGGGCAAACAATTGTGTGACGAACATAAATGTTTGTTCTGTGTCTGGTTGTATATGTATATACATACAAACAAAATAAAAAGTATTATATCAGTTGTCTGGTTCCCATGACACAAGCCATGCTTAGCTTACTTTGGGGCTAGATCGCGCTGTGTGAAATGTCCACCAATATTATACTAGCTGTTGCCCGCGACTTCGTCCGCGTGGAATTCGGTTTTATCACGTACCCGGTTATTTTATACGGTTATTTTACCCCTCGGAAAAGTAGCCTAAGTTACTCCTTGTTACATCAGCTATCTGCCAGTGAAAGTCAGAGATCAGCCGGAACAGACAGACAATCAAAAATTATAAAAAAAAATGTTTTGGTATATGTACCGTGTATACATCCTAATGCACTTAGTAGAAAGCGGTTATTTTAATATTACAAACAGACACTCCAATTTTATTTATTTGTATAGATTATATACTGTGGTAAACAGTAACTCTGTCTGTCTGTTACCTTTTCACGCCTAATCACGGAGCTAATATTAAATAATTTTTGTATAGAGATAGATTGGACCTTGGAAAAGGGTGTAGTGTAGGTTACTTTTTAAAGGGAAAATTAAACTTGAAGGGGTGAAATGGGGGAATGAAAGTTTATATGGAGAATCAAACATTTCGTAAGGGATATTATGAGGAATGAAACTCGTCATAATTATAATATTGGTAATAAACAATTTATGTTTCTGCGTTTTCAACCAATCAGGTTAATTAGGGGATGATTTCAATTTACTAAGTACGCAGGCGATGGAACTTATTAATATATTGTTCAGCAGTGAACTTTTGAACCGGCTGATGCGAGGAAGCTAGTTTACCATAAATATAGCCATAAACCATGTGTGTATGTTTTAAGAGCAGTAGAACTCTTCTTTCTTTCTTGGTTGCCGGTGAAATTACAGGCACACGAGACATTCCACCTACACGTCTCATAGTTACGGGCGCATACGATGCGACTCGGTTTTATCGTACCTAATAGGGGAGGACCCAAGTCGCATCGGTTGTTATGGGCCGAGGTTACCACTTACCACCAGGTGGGCCGACGGCTCGCTCCATAACTACATAACATAAAAAAAAAATGTGTAATGTTTCAGACCATGTTCCCGGTGAAGCTGGGGCACACGCCGGCGGGCGCGTCCGTCCGCCAGCTGGTACACTACGGCCAACACATCCGCAAGAACTTCTTCAGACGCTACGACCACGGCTCGCGCACCAACAGGAAGCTGTACGGAACCCGTACACCGCCCAGTTTCGATCTCAACAAAATCACCGCGCCAGTATTCCTGCATTACGTTGACGACGATATATTCGCACACGTAAAAGACGTCGAGAGGTTATTCAAAGAGTTAGGGCGGCCCGTTGGCATGTTCCGAGTGCCGCACGCCACCTTCAGCCACTTGGACTTCATGTGGGGAACCGGAGCTAAATCTTTGGTGTACGATAGAACAATCAATCTTATGAAATCTGTAGGCGATCACTAAACAAAATAAAATATTACTCAATATACACCTGCATACGTATTTATTTGTATTTTGTTTTTTTTTATTACTAGTAACTACTTACCTACCTTTATTAGATGTTGACAAACTCGCAAAAACAAGTCGCTGGCGTGTCCCTACACACTTGACAAAAGCATACTATGTAAGTGTGCTTTTGCCTTCTGTGCTGTAGCTCGTGGGTTCGATTCCCACCCAGGACAAGCAATTGTGTGACGGACGTAGATGTTTTTTCTGTCTGGGTGTCTTAACATGTATTATATTATATGTATGTATTTACAAACAATAATACATTAAAAGTATTATATTTTCTGGTTCCCATGATACAAGCTATGCTTAGCTTACTTTGGGACTAGATGGCGCCGTGTGAAATTTCCACCAATATTTATAAAAGAAAAATTTGCCAACCCCAATCCCATGTATCCAAAAAAAAAAAAAATGAAAAATTGTGAAATTATTCTGCAATACCCTGTCAATTGCAAAAGGAAACAAAATAACCCTACGCCACGCCACTGAACCCGTATGCCGGCAAACCTTTGCGAAATCTACGTATCTGTTTTTCATTTTTGGTTGCCGGTGAAATTACAGGCACATAGACATACCACTGACAAGGTGAGCTTAACCCTAAAAGTTTTCTTGCAGCAAACCTTTGCGACTTGATTGGTTATGATCGAAAGGTGGGTATGATGTGTACCTACAATAAAATTAAACAAAATAACATATATTGTAGGTAGGTACTCAAATAAATACATAGATACAATAACGATATACATACATGTGAATACAACGAATGAAAAGGTAAAGTTTACAAGTTAAGAAAGTGCTCTTTAACTTTCTTCTTCTTTTAGGAGAATGAGAATTGTTATGTAAATGTTCTATGTGTTTGATGTTACTTTACTGTTCTACACTACAACTCGATTATCGATTTTTACAGCAAATGCGATTATTTTGTATGTAGCTGTCAATGACGACGTTTTAGTAACGTCACTATTAGACGACAAAACAAATTTGTAACGTCAAAATCATCAAGTTAACAAGTCAGTCATAGTGCCGCAAACTCTCCTCATATTACAGAAGCTTAGCTTAGTTTGGGGCTAGATGTCTAATGTTCACTAATATTTAACTATATTTTATACAAATTCATGAACACCATTACATGCCAAGTAAAATATCTCTAATAGCCATTCGAAAATAATGAAAGTTAAGATATTTCAAAGATTGAAATAAATTGGAATAGTTACTTAATTAAATTAAGTGACTTTCACATGCCGTAACTTAGCCAAGAAATAGGTACTTATTTCAATTAAATACATTTCATATGCTGTACCTACTTGATGATCTGATTTCTATACAGTAAAAATATCAAAGTCAAAAAATTGTTTGATTTCATATTTATAAGCTAGATTAAAAATCAATAAACATGTCTATGTGTATATCATGTTGTTAGTGAAATTGTCACTAACAACTACACCTTCTTTTCTCTCTCTCTCTCTCTTTCATATTGGAACACTAAAATGTGATAGATTTCTGTTGCATTTTTTTTTTATATATTATACTGTTTTTGTAATTAAGAGTATGCAGCACTAGTCTCTTGATTTATTGTCAGCATTGTCAGTAGGGATGCAACATCGTTCTAAAAACCTCGATGTTTTAAAACATCGGATGATCGCATGAAAAACATCGATGTTCAAAAATGTCGTTCATAAGGCGAAATATCGATATTTTTGCGATTGTTGAATTTTTTATTAGTGCATCATATTTTATTCCCTTTCATTAAAAAAACACATTTTATTACATGAACATATTTATTATATTAAATTTGACGATCTTGAAATAGAGTTAAGGAAAAGAAGGTTAGATAATCTAGTCCCTAAAAGAATATTTCTTTCCTGAGTAATGGTTGCTTCAGCTTCCGAGAACAATCGCTCGCTAGTGACAGATGTGTCAACGATGGGCAGGTATATCATTGCGACTTTGGCAAGTTTTGGAAAAAGAGATTTCTTATCGTCCCAAATTTCAATGGCATCTCTCTTTATTGGTGTTACAGGAGATGAAAGGTACATCTGAACCTCGGTTTCGCAGATGGAATCTGGTATAGCTGTAGCAGGTGTTTTATTTTTGATCTTTTTATGTGTTAACTGCTTATGGTATTTCCATATGTCAAATTCATAATTATCTTCATCAAATTCATCAGAGTTGTCACTCCTTGTTGTACTTGTAGGTGAGCTGTTGCATTCCCGTACATATTTATTTAAATAACTAATTACTTTACTTTTGGCCCAAGGCATCTTTAAAATTCATGAACTTAAATCTGGGGTCAAGAGTAGTTCAGATAGCAAGGGTTTTCGAACAGGCTGAATAATGATGTCGATATTTGTGAATGAAATGAACGATGAATCGACGATATACCGTTCACTAAAGCATCGATGTTAACATCGATGTTTATGTCCGATATATCGATGTTTTACAAATATCGATGTATCGGCATCCCTAAATGTCAGATGGTAGTGATTTATTTTTCGATTATTTCGTAGTTTTGTTGAATTGGGCACAGATTTGTAATGTTTGCCTAATTTCTCATAAAGTGGACTCCTTTGGAAAGCCTCAAAATGTGCGGTGGATTTACGTGTTCAAAAAACGCTCTGATTGCGCTGAATATTCTCTATGTGGTAAGTTTATAATTGTTGATTTGTAGGGTACAATAGAGAAGAAGCTTCCATCCATTATCAGTTTCGATGCAATATTTACTGTTGCTATAACAATAGTATATTGTTGTATTGATTAGGTGGTGGCCAGCATACTAATATCTGTGGCGGCGTACGGCCAGGCCGCGTCCCTGGGTGAGAACTTGCCCATTGTTGGAGGTATACTAGCATGTGGAGTGTTCCTGATCGTGATCTCGCTGCTGGGGCTGGCCGGAGCCGTGAAGCATCATCAAGTTATGCTCTTCTTTGTATCCTTTTAAGACAAACACTGTACTTGATCCTGGTTTGGTCACCCCTGACTTTAATTAATTGTCTCAGTGGATTAACTCCTATTAGGTTTCTCTATTACATCTAAAAATTGTTGTTCACATGTTAATTTAATGCAAATTCTTATGTTAAAATCTAAATTAATAACAATAAAATATGTACACCATTTTAAAATAATTATTTACAAATAAACATTCTCTTTGTTTTAAATGTATAATAGGAAACAGATTTGTGTAATACCTGACCGGGGATATTAATAATCATTAATCTACATTATAAAGCTGTAACATAGCAGTATAAGTAACTTGAGTTAGGCATTAAGCTATTCCCTACACTCATTTTAGCCGTGTCAGTCAGACAGTAAGTACACTTCCATATTAAATGTGTTTATATTATTCAATCGATGTTGTAGGAAATCGGTGGATGCAGGTGGCTCAAGACCGTTCAAAATGGAAATCTTTGGGGGAGGCCTATGTTCAGCAGTGGACTTTTACCCGCTGATATGATGATATTATTCAATTTGTAATGTGTGATGATGTTATAGATGCAGGTTAAATGTTTTCTTAGCGTATTGTCCAGTACATGGTGATATTGTTCATGCTGTTCCTGGTGCAGTTCTCTGTGGCGTGTGCGTGCCTCGCTGTTAACTCTCATCAACAGGAAATGCTGGCTCAGCAGGTGATACTTTCATTTAAAATGCAAACTTCAATTTGTCACACTTTCATATTATAAACAGACTTAAAAAAAGGAGGTTATCAATTCGACTCGTATGTATGTAATATTTCCAGAACAGCCCAGTTTTCGTATAAGTTGGTCTATATCAGCTTCTAAACTAGTGTGTCAAATTTCTAAAGTGTATGTATGTTTGTCCTCTCATATCTCCGGAACTACAAGTTTGATTTAAATAATTCTTCTTTTGTTGAAATAGATATTATTCAACTTGGGGAATAGTGCAAGTTTCATCAAAATCGGTTAAGTAGTTTTTGTGATAGGTAATTTTAAGTGTTTATTAGTCATTCATGGCTTAACAGCTAACTTAAAAGCATGTTATTAGCTATGAAGTCGCTTTTTTGTTTTGCTGCGCAAAGTAATTATTTTTCATATTAGTTTTGATAGCCCATAATAAGCAGTGGTGGAAAGATTTTTGCAGGAATAATAGGTTGCTTTTTTATGTGAATACATTACGGATCAAACAAGATGGTCCACCTGATGTTAAGCAGTACCTCTGCCCATAACAAAACAAATCGTCTTGGGTCCCTTCTTAGGTATGGGAAGACCCAAGTCACATGAAAGGGTACATGCCAAAGTGACGTCATGTTCAAAGGTAAGTGGTATGAAGTTAGAAAATAAATTAAATAATTCCAAAAATGTAGGTAGAGAGAAATTATAGAGAATAACAAAAGAACTAAAATTCACCAAATATAATCTTTAATATAAGTACTAAAAATTGTTTTGTACAAACACTGATATAATATTTCCATTGATTAAATGTTATCAGTGTGTGACTCTTTATTGAATAAACAAATAATATCAGCATGCTCTATTCATTTGAGTTACCCAGCTGAGGACTGTGATAAAGACATATTATAGTACTTAAGTTTTAACAGCCTTGCATTTTATGTAGCATAAAACTAATTTGGAACACTGGTCTTCCCGCAAGCATCTTAGGAATAATTAATTGGATGACCAATCCAGTGATAGTATCAAATAATATGTACAGGTACACTACAAACCCCAGAAGCGGTAAGTTAGTGTTGAGTGAAAGCTCTGTCCATAACTCTGTCTCAAATGCCTGTAATTTCACCAGTATCCACATCTTTCAAACTGGAACACGGCAACGCGAATGCATTACTTCGCAGCGGCAGAAATGGATATGGTGGCAATACTTCCCTGGATGGACTTGAACCTAGTTCTGTTGCTTTATTTTATAACTATATTTTTGGCGACTTGGGTTCTTTAAATGGAACATATATGTCCCATATATTATTCTACAATATTAAAATTTTGATTTAACCCAGGATATTGTAACTGTTGAAATGCAGACACCTGTAGAGCTGTGTGTGATAGCTGCATCAGATGCAGCTGCGCGATTCCCCAGCTGGAGATAAATGTATGTGTATACTTGTGTACAGGGCTGGAACACTGTGACAATGGATGTGAAGGAGAGCGTTCAGGAGAAGTTCCTCTGCTGTGGATTCCAGAACAGGCTTGTGCCAGACAATGCCACCGCTGATTACCCATCATGTGATTTGGTTGATGTAAGTGATTACATTTTAGGATTTAAATACTCCTCATAATTAATAGCTAATATGGATTCCTACTGAATCAAATAATTATTTGTGTTTTAAACATTATTTATTATATCTTGAATTAACATATCACATTTTACTGACATAATTATCATCTTAAGAATTTTGCACGCTGTGTATGTAAAGTAGGAACATATTTGTACAAATATACTTTTCAGTGTTATCTTTTGTTATCTATGTTTCGCAAATAAATGAATTATGAATATTAACAATGCAATAACATAAATATTTTTGTATACTAATATTTGCGGATGATAGTAATTGTATGAATTTCTATAAAGCAAGTGGCCATAATACTTCGAAGTACTAATGTCGATGGCCAACTTTGTTTGCCCTTATGGTCCTTATCCTAATTACATAACTGACAGGCCTCACAGCTCAGTTGGTCTCTGCCTTCTGCGCCGTGGTTCGTTGGTTCGATTCCCATCAGGATAATACATTTATGTCAGAAACATAGATGTATGTTCTGTGTGCTATGTAAATATGTATTAAAAGAATGTATCTAAAAAAATGTGTATTGTGTTGTCTGGTTCACATGACACAAGCTAAGCTGAGCTTTCTTTGGCGCTAGATGGCGCTGCGTGAAATGTCCACCAATGTTTATTATTTATATACTTGTTACGGACAGAGCCATTTCATAAAACTCGCTGCCTCGCTCACTCCACTAGTTTGTATAATTTAAGTAAAATTGAATGTTTTGTGTTTATTCTATACCTTTGCGATAATGTACAATATTGTAAACTACTTAAGACAAAGAAAACAATATGTGCGACGAGAGGAACCTATTGTAAGAAGCGAGGCGCAATAAGCACCCGTCTCGCTCCCTCCTCATTCGTTTTAGTCGCCAGTGAGATGCGCGACGCGAGGTCCAAGGTGGGAATAAAAGTAGCGCCATTTTTATTCAAATTCGTATTCCTGCTTGCACTCGAACGAATCAAGAACTCCGAAGAAATTGTAAATAACAAGCTGCGCTGAACCCCTGCTCCTTGGACCTCCCGAAAGCGACACCCGATGATTTTTTAATGAAGAAACCGAATAAAGAAAATTTATATACAGTCCACTGAAGTTTTGAACCAATCCTGACCATTTACACCCTGTGGCCCCCACAGTGTTCTTGGTCCATCGGAAGCCGGATTGAATAAACCAACGGAAGACCGCCGGAAGAAGCCACAATCCACTGGGTGTACCGAACGGAAGCCCAGGGGACGAACGTGTATACTCTCCGAGCCAGTTGAACCAGTTCCGGGTGTCGAAGAGGTCCAGCAGCAGCAGCGTCAGCCAGCAGCGTCAGCCAGCAGCCAGTCGATCCATTTTAAGATTCGACTTGAAGACACGCCGTGCTCAACGTCGGGGCACTAGGGAGTGCTCGAAGAACACCGAACGGTGCGCCGAGCGTCACGTCGGGCACAGGGTGCTGAAAAACACCGAACGGTGCTCCGAGTCTCCAGCCTGAGTCAATCGTCGCGTCGTGTTCCCCGGGCAGGTGATATCCGATACGCAGTTCTCTGCGGTCTGTGTCTTGCCACCACCTAACGGTGTCAAACGGTGTCAAGCGCAGGTTAACGCCTCACGGCGGTGTGGTGTGTTGTGCGACACCACCGGTTCCATCAAGAGCGCACCGGGGCGCGGACCGAAGTGCACTTCCTCGTCAGTAAGAAGGTACCGTGGTGCGGGGGCCAGACTGTAGGCACTGCCAAAGGGGTCGGACATTCCAGCCGATTACCGAGCGCCCCGTATTCACGTTCCTTCCTCTGCTGAGTGGATCCTACCCCACCCTATCCCTCACGATCCATCCCTAAAGGAGCGTATCCTGGCCGCGTGGCCAGTCCCTCCTGAAGGACTGCTAGGGACAGTTAGGTAGTGTGTAAGTGATAGTGTTAGGGCTAGGGAGTGAGCGAGAGGCAACTGTTAGGCGCGTATATCGGGGTAAGTGTTTTTACATTGTTTTTTTTATTGCTTTTTTTGGTGTTATTTTTTTTTTTTTTGTGCGTTAGTACAGTGTTAAGATTAGGATCGGGTTAGGTACGTTTTTACGATGACTACTAGAAGTCCGCCGGTCACGAGGAAGAAGTCTGCCGCGCTTAGAGTTTACGAAGATTATCCCGCGTCTCCTTCGGAACCAACGCCGCCTGCCGTGCAGATGGAACCACCACACGCGACCGATCGTACCACAATGAGTAACGTCGCGACCGGGACTACAAGTAGGGACGTACCACAAGCCGGAGTACCAACTATGCGCGCGCCGTCCGTTCGTTCACATATGTCAGCCGCCAGTGCAGTAGCTCGAATACGTCAAGCTGAATTCGAAGCAGAAGAAAGTCTTGCCATGATCCGAAGGCAAGAGCTTCAAATTCAAGCGGAACTTATTAGGAAGCGACTAGCCGCTAACGTTGCAAACATTCGCGAGGAAACTGATCGCGAAAGTATAGGCGCGAACGAAGTCAACCTATCAGAAAATAGGGTTCACGATTGGCTACAGCAGAACGTCCCTCGGGAGTCGTCTCAGGAACGCGAACCTACGGACACCGAGACTCGCTACAGATCGTCAGCGCCCAGAGCGAGAGGGAACGAACAGTACCTTCCGAACAAGGTTACTTTCGAGTCAGCTGTGAGACACCGATCGCCGACACCCACTAGGAACAACACGGCAAATGAAGAAAAAGGAATAGACCGGCTAGCAGAGGCATTAGAACGAATATCCCGCGGAAGAGCACCACCACGACAGACGCAAGATCTTCCATTATTCAGTGGAGCGCCTGGCGAGTGGTTGCCGTTCAAAGCCGCGATGAGAGAATCTACAGCCATGCACAAGTTCACGCCGACTGAGAACTTAGCCCGTCTACGATCCTGCCTGCGAGGCGAAGCGAAACAGACCGTGTCAGCGTTGCTATTCACCGCTACCGAACCAGCGGTGATTATGAAGACTTTAGAACAGTGCTACGGGCGTCCAGAGGTGATTATTGACCGCGCACTCGAAGACATAAAGAAACTGCCACGAGTAGGCGCGACCGCGAGCGAACTGAACTCCTTCGCGATCAAACTACAGAACATCGTGACGGTTATTTCTTGTGTAGATGAGAAAGGGTACTTACTGAATCCCATGTTAGCGCGTCAAGTCACAGAGAAGCTCAGTCCGCACGTTAAGTCTCGCTGGTGCGATTACGCAGAGGAACACGAACAACAGAGCGAGCCGGAAATAGTAGCTCTGTCCCGCTTTCTCATGCGCGAAGCAGACCGCGCAATGAAACACACGTTCTCCACTACGACGACAGTATCGAGACAACCGGTCATAGCTGTTCGAACGGAACAACGACCGCGCACTCAAGAACGGAATCGCAGCGCCGTGTATGCAACAACCGAGAAGAAAACGGATTGTTTATGTTGCGGAGGAAAGCACGGCACTACGGAGTGCAGAAAGCTCAATGATATGTCGATCGATGAACGATGGCGATGGGCAAAGGAATCCCATGTATGTTTCCGGTGTTTAACGAGTAAACACCGACGTTTTAAATGTAAGGCGAAAACTTGCGGTGTGGAAGAGTGTCGACAGTCCCACCACAAGTTGCTACATTCACAAGTTCCTGAATCCAAGGAAGATTCAGCAACCACAGCCACGGCACATACGTACGGAACAAACGAAGTGCTGTTGAAGGTGTGTCCGATCACGATACAAGCAAAAGACGGGAAAGAGGTAGACACGTACGCGTTATTGGATGAAGGATCAACTATCACGTTGATAGACGAAGGCATCGCCCAGATGATCGGGGCAGAAGGCCCAACCAGAACGCTACGCATCATGGGAGCAACCTCTTCTCAGACCGAAACCGAAAGCCAAATCGTAGATCTTAGGATACGAGGGAAAAGTCAAACGGACACACATCACATCAAAGCGCGTACCGTAAGAAACCTCACGATAGGAAGTCAGTCCGTGAGATCAGATCTATTGAGGCAGCCGCATCTGCGGAATATGCCACCGGAAATAGTATCTTATACAAATGCTAAACCGCGCGTACTGATAGGAGCCGACAACTGGCACTTGATAGTGACAAGGAAGTTATTAACCGGACGAAGGAACCAACCGGCCGCGTCACTAACCCAGTTGGGGTGGATAATCCACGGATCCGCGCCTAGAAGTACGGTCTGCAAAGACAAAGACACCGTTTTGCACATACAAACACAATCTTCGAACGACATCGACTTGGACAAGGCCGTCAGAGCGCACTTCGAGATAGACGCGCTAGGCATTGCGATAAAGAGGAAACCCGTTCCTGCCGAAGAGCGCGCCAAAGAAGTGTTCAAGAAGACAGCCAAGCGAGTAGATGGTCGTTTCGAAGTGGGGCTGCCGTGGGCCGAGGATCAAACCACCCTGCCCCCGAGCTACAATATGGCATTAAACAGATTAAACAGCATCGAGAGAAAAATGGATAAGTCGCCCGAATTCGCAACCGCGTACACCGAGCAGGTGGAAAAACTATTTCAGAAAGGGTACGCTACAAAGTGTGAGCAGGACAGAACGAGTCCAAAGGAATGGTATTTGCCACACTTTGCAGTAACGAATCCCAATAAGCCTGGAAAGCTTCGAATGGTTTTTGACGCGGCGGCGCGATCCAACGGTGTCTGTTTGAATGATGCGTTACTTGACGGTCCAGACTTACTCCAGTCATTGTACGGGGTATTGTTCCGATTTAGACAAAAACCGGTCGCGGTAACGGCCGATATTAGGGAAATGTTTTTGCAGATAAAAATCCGACCGGAAGACCAGGTAGCGCAACGTTTTCTATGGCGAGGGACCGACCGAACCGGCCCGCCGAACAAATACGTCATGACATCCATGATATTCGGGGCAAGAAGCTCACCGTTTATCGCTCACAGCGTAAGGAACCGAAACGCGGAAGATCATAAGGACTCGCATCCGTTAGCTTTCCCATCAATCACGGAGAACCATTACATGGACGATTGGGTCGAAAGTTTCGATGACGAGGAGATCGCATCCAGAACGGCTGCACAAGTCCGCGCAGTTCACAGAAGAGCAGGATTCGAACTCGCCAGTTGGAGTAGTAACAGCGAGGCCGTACTAAACGACGTCCCGACGGAACTGAGAGCGCACGCACCCGTGGAACTTGCGTCGAACGCGCATCCGTACGGAAAGACGTTAGGCGTCTTATGGATAACGCAAACAGACGAGCTCGCGTTTAACTGCAACATGCCTAGGGTACCAGCCGAGGTAAAGAACGGGGAACGAACTCCGACAAAACGCGAAGCTTTGGCAGCGGTCATGTCGATATTTGATCCGTTGGGATTGCTCAGCCCGTATACCATAACAGCTAAGATCATGCTGCAAGAACTATGGAAGAAAAAAGTGGACTGGGACGAGCAATTACCACATGAAGAAGCGGCATCATTTGTTGACTGGCAACTTGACCTGCAGCACATAGCAAACTTGCGCCTACCACGATGTTACTACGCACACTCGCGTAAATATGAACGGCAGCTTCACCTATTCTGTGACGCTAGTGAACAAGCGTACGCCGCCGTTGCATATTGGCGATTCAAGGGCCCCGAGGGTGTAGTAGTGAGACTAATCGCGGGGAAGGCAAAAGTAGCTCCAATGAAGGCGCAAAGCATCCCGCGCATGGAGTTACAGGCAAGTTTGATAGGCGCTCGACTCGCCGCGGAAATTTTAAAGAGTCACGGGGACACATCAAACGTAACATTTTGGAGCGACTCAAAGACCGTGCTACATTGGATCAGAAATGATGCGGTGAGGTACACGCCATACGTAGCACACAGGCTCTCGGAGATCGCAGAGTTAACTCGTCCCGAACAATGGCGCTGGGTCCCGACAAAGTGTAACGTGGCAGACGACGCAACGCGCAGCGGCTATACAGAAATGCGAAGCACGGACCGATGGTTCACAGGTCCCGCGTTCTTGTACGACGGCCCGGACCAATGGCCACACGAAGTAGATCAGCCTAACGTGGCTGACGATGTAGAGGTGAAGCATGTTACCGAATCCACATGCAATCACATCATAGACATGTCTAGATTCTCCTCGTACGAGAGAATGGTACGGGCATTAGCCTGCGCACTCAGATTCATTGACAAGTGCCGAAAGCGTGCGAGAGAGACAGACCTAGAATACGTATTAGAGTCAGAACGGTTGCTCATTCAGCAGGCTCAAAAAGACAGCTTTTACCCCGAGTACCTACGTTTGAAACGGGGGGAGAGCGTCGATAGATCGAGCCGTCTATTTAAATTAGATCCGCAGCTTCGGGACGGGATCATCCGTTTGAACGGGCGTATCAACGCGGCGGTGATTCCCGAAACAATGAAAAACCCACCGATTTTAGACGGAAAACACAGACTTTCAGAACTACTAATAGAACGAGAGCATATAGTAAACCAACATGTAGGTAGGGAGCAGATCGTGAATAACCTACGACAGCGCTACTGGATTTTGCGCCTGCGGCCGTCAGTACGTAAAGTGCTTAGTAGATGCACGCGGTGCGCGATAAGGCGGGCAAACCCAGGAACGCCGGTCAAAGGCAACCTCCCTAAGCTCCGTTTAGAACCATACGGTAGGCCGTTTTCAAAGTGCGGGGTAGATGGTTTCGGTCCCATGTGGGTGACTATAGGTAGACGAAAGGAGAAAAGATGGGGACTCCTGTTCACATGCATGGTCACAAGAGCCATCCACATTGAGACCCTGGCCAGCCTCAGCACCGATTCCGCGATCATGGCTATAAGACGAATGGCCGCGCGACGAGGTACGCCGAGCGTAATAATTTCGGACAACGGCACAAATTTTCATGGGGCAAACGTAGAACTAAACAAGGCTTATCAAGAATGGCTCCCCGCTCTCCAGAACTACGCAACGGCAAAGCGTATGGAGTGGCGCTTTATCGATCCCGGCGCTCCCAACCAGGGGGGAGCGTGGGAGCGCATGATTAAGACCGTCAAACGAGCCATTTCGGTAACTCTGAACGAACGCGCGCCCAAGGAAGAAGTTTTAAATACATTAATGGCCGAGATAGAACATACGGTAAATTCCCGACCGCTCACACACGTATCTGTAGACCCGCAGGATGACGAGGCGCTTACGCCAAATCATTTTTTATTAGGTTCAGCAAACGGGCTACCTTACGTAGGAGAATGTAGTGCGGCCGATAGAAAAACCTGGAAAGCCGCGCAGGCATTGGCGAACTCGTTTTGGGCACGTTGGCTCACCGAGTATCTACCTACTTTAGCGCCGCGCGGCGATCATAGGTGCAATAAGCGAAACATTCAACAGGGGGACGTAGTGCTTATCGCCGACGGTATACTACCCCGTAACGTATGGCCAAGAGGACAAGTAGAGGAAGTCTTCACCGGGCCAGACGGGGTGGTGCGAAGCGCTAGTGTCAGGACGCGAGGGGGAGTTTTTAGGCGACCTGTAAGAAGGCTCATTGTCCTGCCGATAGATGAGGGCTTCGAAGATCTTCGCCGGGGGGAGACTGTTACGGACAGAGCCATTTCATAAAACTCGCTGCCTCGCTCACTCCACTAGTTTGTATAATTTAAGTAAAATTGAATGTTTTGTGTTTATTCTATACCTTTGCGATAATGTACAATATTGTAAACTACTTAAGACAAAGAAAACAATATGTGCGACGAGAGGAACCTATTGTAAGAAGCGAGGCGCAATAAGCACCCGTCTCGCTCCCTCCTCATTCGTTTTAGTCGCCAGTGAGATGCGCGACGCGAGGTCCAAGGTGGGAATAAAAGTAGCGCCATTTTTATTCAAATTCGTATTCCTGCTTGCACTCGAACGAATCAAGAACTCCGAAGAAATTGTAAATAACAAGCTGCGCTGAACCCCTGCTCCTTGGACCTCCCGAAAGCGACACCCGATGATTTTTTAATGAAGAAACCGAATAAAGAAAATTTATATACAGTCCACTGAAGTTTTGAACCAATCCTGACCATTTACACCCTGTGGCCCCCACAATACTATTATTTAAAAAACTAATTGGGTGTCTCCATGATTTGGTTGCAGCGTTACATCCTACTTAGCTTCAGTTCGGGAATTAAATTTCGTCCATTTTTTTTATGAATTTGGTTTTATGTGGCTTTTGTAATATTGTATTGCAGAAAGACTGCTGCAGAGGTTTGCCCATATCAGTGGGATGTCAGTGCGAGCCTTGCATGGAGAAACTAAAAGAATCTATCGACTACTCGTTCAAACTCTGCGGCGGAATTGGACTCTTCTTCAGTTTCACTGAGGTAACACATACACACGCGCACACACACACATTTCTTGTCTCTTGAACTTTTCTTAATAATTTTTCATCTCTGATCGCATACTTTGTTAGCGAGTGACCTGTGTCGATTAATTATTCCTTTCACTTCTGTTAATAATCAAGGCATTTATGTTCAATTAGTATTGTTTGGCACGATAATTAAAATATAGTCCTTACAATATTCATGTTTTTGTTTACAATTAAATTAAATGCCTCCATATTTGAACTGCACTACATTATTATTTTATGTGATAACATAGCTTGACACTTGAATATTTAAATAGTCTGGTTTTACTTACAACTTTTCATAAATACCAGTTTATCAGCTGTGTAATTGACATTGTTTTATCTGTATCAGTTTGAATATGTAACACAATAATTGGGTATGATTTTATTTATTTATAAAACTAAGGTTCACACGTAATTACTTAAAAAATATATATTGTCAAATGGTCAAATTATCCTTATGCCAATTCAAACATTCAATTTCTAATTAAATAAAAATTTATTAAGATCCAATCTAACAAGACAATCTCTCAACACATGAACATACATTACGTAATTTAAATATATTATTACGTTTCTAATCACTTAGTTCGTAAATCTGTTAAATTAACTTTTGACAAAGCAACAGTCCCAACAAACTCATTTGTACAATCCATGAAATTGATTCTTATGATATCTTCATCCCCCTCCCCTTGATCCATCTAAGTATCGATACTAAAAAACTGATACAAAATAATAGAATACAATACAACATAATTATTGAAATAAGATTTAGGTACCATACGTGTAGTGTTACGCTATTTGTCCTCTACACACTGTATTATAAATTAAAAACTGATATAGATAAAATCAAATGCAGTGTACGAACATTGATGCCATACGTGGTGCTAACTATTGAATGGTGTACAAGTTTATGCCGCACTATAATTGTAAGAACCGTTCATTTAACATCTAGTCGGATTGTAAACTGACGATAGGATTGTGAACTACGTAAGCAATTTGCTATGTAACGGGAGGTCTCTGCGATATTTAACTTAGTTTTCTTGTCTTGATTGGTCTATATGCACTCTGAATTTTATAAAATAATATTGGTGGACAATTGACACAGCGCCATCTAGTCCCAAACTAATCACAACTTGTACTATGGGAATCAGACAACTGATACAATACATATAGAATTTTTTGTAAATACATACATACATACAATAGGTACATATTAACACAGGTTCGTTTACAGTCTGATGATGGACATGGTTACGGTCAGTATATACTGACAACTCAACACTCTCAGTTAACTATTAACTTGAGATAATCCAAACGTTACCTTGCAAATTAATTCCATCGTTTACAATCTGATTATATATATATTTTATAAACGAAGTGTTCCTACAGTTATCTGGTGAGTGAGTGAGTGAGTGAGTGAGTGTGTGCAACGAGTGGGTGGGTTGGGGGTGCTGTCGGTTGTACTAACAGGTGTTACGATTACTTTCCAGTTTGTGGGTGTGTGGTTGACAGTAAGATATCGTAACCAGAAGGACCCGAGCGCTAACCCCAGTGCATTTCTGTGAATGATCCCACGTTGCGGACTCACAACATTTATATCATTTGAGGTGGATTTGTGTTATGCATTGTGCGTTGCATTTGTATTACATACAACCAATATGTACAGTCCATTCAATTCAGGGAAACTGTAATTTTGAGCGCGCACAACCTACATTAATGTTATAGTTTGATGCATGATATGATTCATATGTTATGGTACGGCACTCTGTCGCCGACCAGTAGTGTACTAGCGTTACTGTGTGCCTGTTTCAAGGGTGTGGTTGCCGGTGAATTACAGGCACGGGAGACATTCCACCTTCACGTCTCACAGTTACAGGTGCACATGACGCGACTTGGGTCTTGTTGTACCTAGGCACGGAAAGACCCAAGTCGTATTGCTTGCTGTGGGCAAAGGTTACAACTTAACACCAGGTGGGCCATCAGCTCGTTCCGTAACATTGCCATACAAAAAAACCCGTGTTACAACTTGTGGCGAAGCGACGGCAGCCACAAGTAAACCATTATCTTTTGTGTTCGAATTTTCTTGTAATAACTAATCGTCTCACTGGCTCTGCCGAACATTAGTTCGGCAGAGCCAGTGAGACGATTAGTGTGGTGAAAGGCTTTAAAGTGCGCCTTAAATTGGTTCCTTTCATGCGCTACTGTTTTTAAATCTATTGATATAAAAAAAACGAGTGTAAGACCAGAATTGAAGGCAACCTGACTGCTATTACTCCGAGACACTTATTGTTGCGCGCGCTCTTTGTTTATTGTGATCGAATGTAAATAATTCATTCAATTTAACAACACATTAAATTTGTATATATATAAAAAACGATTCTACATGTTGGTTGACGCCTATAACGACTTTTTGATGAGGGATAACATTGAAAAATGAAATAACCGTAAACACTTCTCTACACTGAAAAGGTGAAGGTATAAACTTTGTAACAGTGGAACTTGTGACGAGTTAGTCCGGAGAAGTATAGCCTACCACCGTACTCACTTCTGGCGCCGAGCAAGGTCTAGTTGCCGGTGAAATTACAGACACATGAGACGTTCCACCCTCACGTCTCGAGAGTTACGGGCGGATACGATGTCACATGAAAAAAAAAAGATGTGATCCCTCATCCAGTTGAATGCTTCATAATATAGGTACTGTTACATGCATGTATGCATGTAGAGCATGTTTTAAACGTTCGCCACACCTTCAAAAGTTGTTGGACATGTTATATCGACTTGCCACCACTATCAAATCCCTCCTAGTGGCACCGGCTAATTTCATGTTAAACCGTTGCCAAAAATTAACATTACGAATGTAATAAATAAATAATAATATCGTGATCGGAATAAACTATCAATCCCATAACGCTGTTGGCGACTGGGAACTATTTAGTATGGAAAAGGAATCCCTCCTTTAGGGGTATCTTGTCTATTCTTCCCCATGAAGGGTCGGATAGTTTGAACAGGCGTCAGAATTAGCGATAAGTACGCGTGACCCTTACGTTTTGAATATTACTTATTGACGTTTCCAAGCCATTTGTTTATGAGTTGTATGGAAATAAAGATTTGTGAGTTGAAGTCCCACTTGCCACCTGTAGAGGATTTGAAGGTGGCGGGGCGGGGTGGGTACCTACTGAGAGAAGCCTTCAACATTGTGGCTTGTTAGGTATATACTGCTTGCAGTCGCTTGCTATGGCCGTGTTTATACATTACATAAATAAATAATTATAAATATATTGTAATGGGCTTGGAAAGTGTATTTTTCGGTGTGGTTTCTTTGATTCAAAAAGTAAAAACAAAAATGTTTGATCGGGGAAGTAAAATATCTGTTTTACATAATGCTTGTTGTGTCGTGCACGCTTCTATTATATTTTAATGTCCTCGCATGAAGTTGCATGATATATTGTTGCTGTGATTAAGTCATGATTCCATCGAGACGTGATTATAACTACCCTCTTACCCTTCTAGTCAACAATTGATCAGTAATACGATGCGAGGTTCTCTGCGACTGATTCAACAGGAAGAAAACATAAAATAACACTTTGTAATTTTCAAACACTATGAGATAAAATAATAGAAGGCACACAGCGCCATCTAGCCCCAAACTAAGCATAGCTTGAATTATGGCAACCAGCCAACTGATAGAATACTAATATACCATATAATAAAATATGTTTATTAATTGTTATTGTTTCTCGAGTTAATTTCACGTCCCGAGTCTGGTTTATCCTTTTATCGTAACTAGATTAATAGTTTGAAACGGAGGGTATCTGTATAATTTCAGTTGTTCGCGGTGTGGCTCGCTCGACGCTACCGCAACCAGCCTGACCCTAACTACAAGGAGCCCCTCGCCCGCGCCGTCTTCCCCCGGAACAATTATCTGTACTAGTAACAAATTGTATAATACCATTGATCCACTGTGTTGTGTTCTCTACTTTGCTATTAAGTTTATTACATTTATATAACCCAGGACAAACATTTGTGTGACGAACATAGATGTTTGTTCTGTGTCTGGGTGTTAATATGTATTTACAAATTATAATGTATCTATCAGTTGTCTGGTTCCCATACAAGCTATGCTTAGCTTACTTTGGGGCTAGATGGCGCTGGGTGAAATGTCAACCAATTACACCCATTTCCACAACTATTTTGTATTTCTCACCGAGTGAAATATATTTCTTTTGAGAATAAAGTATATGACAATCACAAAGATAGGAAATAATAAAGTCACAAACGCATAATATAAAACGTATTATGCAATATGAAACAAATAGAAATAAATGAGACCTATTTGTGCGGTACTACAGCATGGGGGGGGGGGGGGGGTCTCCTCAGCATTTTGCGTGACCGCACTAAATATATATGTTAATAACACCCGTATCCGTAACTTATTGACAGCATTTACCTGCCAATAGAGTGATAATTTGATAATTATTCACTCAATTGGCAGTTACAGATCACTCGAGCCGTCAAACGATAGTGATTGTTCAGCAGAAGACGGCACGGGCGCCCAAAGTGCACGGATGCACAGCCCCCCATGTCATTAACAAGTGATGAGTTAACTGTATGTGTTCATTCACAGTTTGGTTCTGACTTTATTGTTTTGATGGGTTTGAACTATCTTGAAACAGTAATTGACCTTTTGCAATATCACTGCGTAATGTTTGTTGTACCGTATAGGTTCCTGTGTCTGATGCATTCAATAATGTTATATTATTACAGACTCAGATTAATGTAGTAACAAAAGGTTGGTTGCCATTATATCTTGCCGACGCGACGATTCAGTGACTGAGCGATGCGGCTCCCCGATCTCATAATCTGATGTATATTTTGTTACTTATATTTATCATCTTTGGTACAGTAATGAAAAGGTTCCGCCTGCAGCGATGTAAAACAGTGCCGTACAAACTATATAATTATTTTCTCTGAGCGTGATTAGCTTTGTTGGAAACGATTTCAATCCGCTTCAACTTTACATATCCTACTAATCATCTCGCCGCTATTTAGAATAAATATTATAAAAAGACATCACTAGTAGGTATTTTTTATTTAATGATTTTATGCTAATGAATTTTTTTTATTATAATAATTAGTGAATTTAAGTGACAGGTACATCTCGTCTCTACTAGTCAGTATGTATGTATGTAATGACGTAAGATAACACCTTATCATTTAACAAATGTATCTACTGTTTGACTATGAAATAATTTATGTAAAACAAACCACTTATTGCTTATCATGTTATACAGTGCTATAATTTAAAAGCGTCTCTTAATACTACCGTTTTGTTTGACAATCATGTATTTAAGTTAAATTACTTATTTTCGATTAATACGCGATAGGGCATAAAATTACTGAAAATTACATCATTTTGTATATAGTGTACGATTTTTTAAAATATATGAGTTATTTGTTAAATGAGCTAATGAGTCATAATAATAATGAAAGCTAAGTAGGTACCTAAGCTTTTGGGAGGGAGCTGTTTTGTTCCTTCACATTTTGCTTCTTACTCTTGCGAGCTTTAACTAGTTATTTTATTGTAGTCATATGTTGTGTGCTACAATAACCAGTGTATGTTTTAATATTATTTAAGTTTATTGTGTTCTGTGAGTATTTTCCGTAAATATTCCCATTATTTAATCTGGTGCGCTGACCCTCATGAGTTAAGGATTAAAATTGAATCGATTTCTTTACTTCTGCGACGTGCCCTAGGAAGAAATCTATATATTTATGATAAGTGTAATTTTTTGATCAAATTAACTTTAACTGCATTCGGTAGTCGTAGTTAAAAGCTATCTAAAAAAGCCGCGTCTTCAGCTATTGTTAATAAGTGTTTAGAAAAACAGACCTATAGTTAAGAAATATATATTCTTTGACGTGTGATGATAAATCATATTTTTCCAAAATGGATGTATTCTTACTGACCTTAGGTAAATGTTTAAATCAGTTGGATCACTATATAAATGTTTTACTCTAGCTTAATGGTAATGATACTGTTTGATGACTCCTTGATTATAATTATATCATATCTGATCAGTGTATGTATGTATGTATGTATGGTTATTGAAATAAAATATGCAAGCCACACTGTTTGTATTTACCCTCTAGTGGATATTGAAGAGCTGACTTTGAAATAATTTGACTGGTGCTCAACAAACTGTTCCCCGGTTTGTTGAAAATAAATAAAATGTTTCGACATGGCAACTTGGAAAAAAATGGACTTAAAAAAACACCTTAACTACAATGGTGTCTCAAGTGAGGCTAGAGGAACACCATTCGTTGCCACAGCCATTTGCTCCGGCTACCACCCCGTGACCCCGATGTCATATTATGATGTTTCCTTTCATCGGACGCTCGAGGTCACTGAGGATTCGAACCCGCTATACTGACGTGACTACCGAATGAGCAGCCATCGCTTCTATGGTCCATAACGATCTAAATTTTTTAAATCGGGCCACTGAAGCGTTAAGCGAATAACTTTATGGCGAGATACCTGGAGTGTCCGAGGCTAAACAGCCAGCTGTCTGTGATCAAAATCAAAATCAAATCAAATTTATTTACCGAAAAACATGTGTGATCTACTTATAAAACTTTATAATGAAATGATAATGTTGGCATCCATCAGGACCCTGTGACTCGGGGGCACGGCTCCTCTTCACAACCAACGGGCCGAATGACGAATAGTGTAATAGGGCCTAAGACTTAAAAACTCTATACTCTGAATTAGAGTAACCCTTGCTAAATAACGAATGTTATAACAGAACCTCACCTCTAAGAATACGAATCTTGCTTAAGCATGAGTTTTGTCAGTCATCAATAAACAGTTATCCAGCTATTAAACTATAAACTGACCCAATTCAAAATGGATTGAGATTGCTTACTCCAGATACTTTCGAAATTCACTCTTTTTGTTTTTTCTCGTGATTGGTTTATCCTAAGGAATAATTTTTATTTTAGAAAATCGGCCCTAAATACAAATAAACTAAAAAAAAACTTCAACTATGAGTGTCTTGCAAGCTTACCTACTTCAAAATAATTTGCAAAACACACATTACATTAAGATGTAATTACCAATATTATCTAGCGAGCATATCAATGATATAGTCTTGCGATAGTATTAAACGATAAGGTTGACACAACAAACGCATAACAAAGGAGAAACAAAGGTTTGCGAGCGCACAGCGCCGCGCACACACCAAGGGCCGCGCCGCGCCGCGCCGCGCCCGCCCTGTGCCGCCCGCGCCCTGGTGCCGACACAGTCGCGCCGCGCCCGCCCGCCCCGCACCACATCGATCCCAACCTCACTCCGACAAACATTGTCTAGTGTAGTCAAGTCAAGTGCAACACCGGACACCATGTCCTTCGACAACGATGAACTCCGTGACGAGTAAGTCCCCACAGTGATATTCCTGATGCTCTGCCAACCACGACGACCGCGACCCCTTTCAATTCAATGTACCTACGTGAATCTATTGTTACGTATTGCGTTAGATACCTGCGTTGACATACATACTAGGGTGTTTACATGATACACTGGTCAGCATTCCCCATCCCATTCGCTGCGCCATGGTTTGGATTTTGGACTCGTGATAATGAGAAATGCGTACGTACCCATGTAGCATTGAAATATATCTAGTAATGCGTGTGTCTGTTGTTCTTCTTGGGAACGTATGCTTTACGGGTTTGACCTAATTTGATCTAAGTAATCTATACGACCTTGACGAGACCTCTTTATATCTAGTTTGTGATACAGAAAGCCTGGAGTAGCCTGCTATGCAGGTAATGCATCGTTAGGTTCGACGCGTGTTTCTGTTACTATGTCTTCTGGAAGGGGGTTAGTATAGCAGGTACACTTCCCTGCGAGTCACACTATGCAGTAGGTAACCATGTCGTTTTTGTTTTTTAGAAGTTGTATGATCCAGTTGGCGGTTCATAATATTTTAGCGATCGTGATCTTGTTTACTTTTAAGCATACAGAGCTATTTTCACATCGCTGCCAAAATAAAAAACATATTATAGACGTAAAATATAAAATAGATTTTATAATTTAACTCATAAAAAATTCAAAAAAAGTCAAATATTATTTTTTCTATATCTTATACGAAACAGTTGAAGTAAGTTTAGCCCACGTAGGTACAATATTAACACAGTTTCTATCATTCATCATTTGAAAAATTCTGAGTTAAAACCCTGGATAAAAACCAGGTTTTGTTTCGGATTTCCTACTGATATATTAATATAGTCCAACGGCCAATTTCCAAGCGGTTTTTATATAATGGGTTAGCATAAACATGAATTATTAATTCCAAATTAAGTATATTGAACCCTTCCATAGATCCATAGATTGTGATAAGCATAAAGCCGTCGCGTCCTTGTTATTGTAGTAAGTAGGTACGTGGCCAGGGTATGGTCTCGTTGATTGCTTGCAATAGGAGACTCCGTTGTATTTCAGTTTCACTGTAATTTGGCGTGAAATGGGATCTCAATCAACGGCTATTGTGTTCAGCTGATATTCAATTACACAGCTATCCGAGACGCGGGGCAAACTCCCGCCCGCCGACGCCGCCCGAGCGGGGGCCCGGGTAATTGGGTTTCTACAATTTTTAGATTTACCTGCATCAAATGACGATGAAACTCTTTGAGTCATGGAAGACCTCGTAATTAACGTCTTCGGTCTGCCTTTCCGTTTAGGCGAGATAGGGCTGAAAATGTGTGTATAAAAGAGAAAAGCTGATTCCCTCACTCCCGGTATCAGCTAATAATGTCAAAGTTATACCAGCTTCCACGGGAGAAGTCGCAGGCCGCACCACAAGGGTCTAAATAAAATTAGTTTTTGCCCCATTTTCGTAATATACGAAGTATTTTTAAAAATAAAAAATTAATTCGACCAAAAAAATTTTTTTTCTGCTGTGTTGTTAGTTTTTCGCAAACTAGTATGGTGTTAGAGTCGAACCCACGACCTACATAGCCGAAGGCAGAGTTAGGTACTACCAGCTGAGCTGTGAGGCCACACAGTGAGCCAATGAATGCGTCGCCGTCGCAGCCGACACCGCTGCCTATAGACAACTATTACGACTCAAGTCGCACCTAAGTACGAGATTACTCAAGTCGCATTGCGTTGCGTCCGTCACGCCGAGAAGGGGATGTTACTTTCATGCGCCTGTAATTTCACCGGCACCCACTTCCAACGGAACACAGCAATACAAGTGCTTCACTGCTTGGTGGCAGATTCCAGGTGTGGTGGCAGTACTTCTCCGGGCGAACTTGGCACAAGTTCTACTGCTACTTTGAGTTGCTCCTTTCGCACCACCCGGGGGAGTCGGGGGACACGTGTAGGGATTCAAAGGACAACGGAAACAATCAAAGTGGGCCCCGCTTTTTTAATTTTTGTTTGGTTTATCTTTGCTTTTGACCGGTTCATAAACGTAGGCAAATAAAGCCATAAGATATTTTTTTAAATGAGCTGGTTATTAATTGTAATGCCTATCAGCTGATAATGGTAATAACCCACTGATATTAAACGGAGTGTGGATTATCTATAATTACAAGATAAACGTCGCGGTTATATTATTAGAAATGTTAAACCAACTTCAATAATTATCACTTGTGTAAGGGAAGGAACTGGTTGCCGACATACAGCTAACGCTAGTTCGGAAACCAGGGCTATAACAAAATTGTATAATGTGGTTTACTCAAATAAAGTTTTTATTATTATTATTATTTATTATTTGTATACTTAGCAAAAACTAAGTATTTTTCTAAATGTCAGCAGAATTACCCTCGTTATAATAGCGACAAATCTCTGTAACCAGAACCGCACCACAGATCCAGACGCAATAGTGGCGATTATATTGTTAGCTTGGTTCCATTGCGGGATTTACTCGTTTGAGTTGTGTTCTGCAAACAAGTAAGCGAGAGTTGGACAAAGCAGTATTTTCTATATGCATTAAATTACACAGCTCACAGTAGGGTCGGTCTGTGGTTGGCGAATTCCTGAACACAGTTTGCATGACATTGGAACAATTTGTTGGTAAACTATTTTAATCGCCATCTGATGGTTGAGCTGTCCGTACGCGTATCAGAGAACTCGTCATATTTATCGTGTTTCTATATTTTTTTTCGCGTATTCGTTCTTAGTGTGAGTGTATTAAATATTCGATCGAAAAAGGTGAGTTTACGTTATCTTTATCATAGCATTGAGTTTATAAGCATCAATTGTTTTTTCTTATATGGATATGCAATTGTTTTTTGTGGAACCTATGTAACCTACCTATATACAATTTTGTAAATAATTACTAATGTTTACTAGAAATGCCTAAAATTAATAATTACATATTTATATAAATAATTAGCCAGGTTAACATTTTTTATCAATTAAGAGATGTATTCTTACTAAATAGTTTATTAATATCCCTAATTAGTGTGATTACTTCCTAGCACTTATTTTGAAAAAAATATCGATCGCTTTATTTTAATTTCCTCATAGATATAGCTAAATATCGATTGTATCTATAACGTAGCTAATCTTATTAATTGCGTTGCGGGATTTGCGCTATAAATAATTTTAATTACCCATGGCTATGCTATACTTTAGCAACCCACGACTTAGTCACATTCGCTCAATATTCAGTGCATGACGCCAAATTAAAAATGCGTCGTATATACGAGTGAGGGGAATTGTTCGCAGCATCATGTCGTGACCTTCAGATGAATGTTTGTAAACTGATTGGTGATTGCGATATGTATCGTACATAAGCTCGGGTAAACAAATCTCAACCACGGAATCGATTAATTTAATAAAATATTCCCACAACAATACTGATAAAAAGGTGTTAATAATTAATTCTAAAAAAAAAAAAAAGTTTTACCAGAACTTTGACGTTCATGAAATTTTATGATTTTAGAATATTGATCCAACTATGGGTAAATAGGTAATTTAAAATAAATATAGTTAATAATAGGGTCATTACACCTGAAATGTATCATAAATTTTACTGAAATATTTTTTATTGTTATTGTTACTACCTACTTTATTCGTGTTGTATTGTAGTAGGTAGTGATCGCGGCGCGGCGCGGCGCTATGCCTTGCACGTGTGAGGTGGGCATCATGGACACGGACTCGAGGCACAGCAACGGGTGCCGGCTGCACCGCCCCAGCACCCAGCACCAGCACCAGCACCAGCACCAGCACCAGCACCCGCACAGAAAGGTGCACCACAATGACGAGCAGCACCACGAGGACGGACATGTTAACCGGGACACCGTTAGGTTGTTCATTGTTTCATAAACTTTACCGCAATCATTGTTATGGTTATATTCCAGAAGCCCGCGGCTTCGCTTCAATTAAGTTTGTGACCAAAACAGTACGTGGTTTAGTCATTTTTATCTATTTGGAATTAGTAAAAGTAGCCTCAGTTATTTCTTCTATCTGCCAGTGAAAGTCCCGTCAAAATCGGTCCAACCGTTTCGGAGATCATTCGGAAAAATATTTTTTTTTTTTGTTATAGGTAACTTATATTACTTTCATATGCATTTAGTAAAAATATGTTATTGTGTTACATTACAAACAGACGTAGAAAAGTATTCTATCAGTCATCTGGTACTGATAGTATAAGCTATGCTTAGCTTAGTTTGGAACTAGATGGCGCTGTGTGAAATGTCCACCAATATTTATTTACTTTACCGACTCTGTTGGTACTGACGAGTATTTATTCTTTTCTGTCCCAACGGAATATTTTTGCTTAACACAACACGAATGAAGCAAATCAATATGCATTAATTATAACGTATTTCTTGGGACAACATACCTGCCCTACTCGATATAGCGAAGTGAACGCGTGAAGCCAACTGGTAAAACAAATGTGCACAGTGCAAAGTTACTTCACAATACATAAGTATTCACAACTTTGTTAACTGTGGTAATTTCTGCTTCAACTTTACGGAAACCCTTTATGTAAATACTTAGTGAGTAAGTTTAATAACCTAATTGTATTACGTACACAAAATGCAAATCGAATTCAAGAGGAATACTAGAATTGCGTTATCAATTGCTGCCTGGCCTCACAGCTCGGTAGGTAGTAGTACCCTGCCTTCTGTGTTGTTGGTCGACGCGACGCCGACGGTTCAATTCCCAGGACAGACATTTGTGTGACGAACACAGTTGTTTTTTCTGTATCTGGGTGTATATCCTACTTCCTACTAATATTATAAACGTGAAAGTTTGTTGTACGGATGTTTGTTACTTTTTTACGCAAAAACGGCTGAATGGATTTGGATGACATTTGGTAACAAGATTATTGTTTGTATCATTTGATTGGTATTAAGCTTATATCCTGGATTAACACATAGGCTACTTTGATTCCGGAAAAGTGCAGTGTTCCCGTTGGTTGACTTATTCACCGCGAGTAACACCGCGGGGCGCAGCTAGTGTATTATGTCTGCGTATTTACAAAAAAAGGATACATGTATTTATCAACAGACTGGTCCCAACGATACAAGCTATGCTTAGCTTACTTTGGGGCTCGATAGCGCTGTGTATGCACCATTTTTTAATGATATTATTTTAAGAATGAACGTTTCTTTATTGGCAAGAAGACAACATTTAGAAAGACTTGTACATTTCACCAGAATATCGTAAAGTAATAAATATGTTTGGTATATACTTATGTTGTTTGTTCGTGCAGGTATCCCGATGGTACGGTGCGCCTGCGCAACCCTAATATCGAGCTCATGGATCAGGACATCCTGTATCACCTGGCACTGGGCAGCGGCTCGCACGACCTGCCAGAAATGTTCGGAGATGTCAAGGTAAACTATATGTATACATACAGACAGTATGCATTACAAAAATATCTGTAGGTACATGTAGAAGCAATTTGTAGATTGTTCATGCGCATGGGCGGATCTCTAAAGCGGATGGAGCAATTCTTGGATAATTTTAATAGTTTGATCTTGAACTATTGCCTACTATGTAGTTCCCTTCTATATCTATATCGCTATTATTAATTTTCAGTTAAAGTTTAAATATTCATATGTATACATGTTATTAGAAACAACCATTTGTAATTATTAGCACTTATTTAAGAGAAGGAATTGGTTTTTGAAATACAGCTAGTTCAGAAATGAGGGTTAACGTAACTGGTACTGGTTTATATCAAATAAAGTTATTATTATGTTTCCAAGCGGTCTTTGGTCGTATTCCAACAGCAAAGATTCATGGAATATCACCGAGCGGTCAAGCAATAGTCTCTAGTAGTATCTCTACTACTACAATTTACGATTTTCATTAGAAAGTAGTATCTTTTTTTAATTCGGTAGCAGATGAATGTTGTATTTATATATTTTTTCGTTGTTATTCCCACGGCTGAGAAAGTTCTACACAAATTGGTATGCATTCAACTACGGGATTGCCGACATCAACTTATTTATTTATCGCACAAAACACATTACAATTCTTAAAACAATAAATATTTAACAAAACAGTTGTCAATCAGAATGGCAACGTAAGCATATGTGTAAAAAAAATACTGCCTGAAGTCAACGATATAATGATATCTGCTACAGAAATGGGCAGATATAATGAAATGCTGCAGTCAAGGGATACTTGTGTTATGTGTGAGACGGCCAGTTATCTGTCGTGGATGTGTCGCGACAGTGGTACCTTTTTTTATGTAATACAGTTACGGAACGAGCCGACGGCCCACTTGGTGTTAGGCGGTAACCTCGGCTCATAACTGATGCGACTTCGGTCCTCCCATACTAGGTACGACAAGACCCAAGTCGCATCGTATGCGCCCGTAACTCTGAGACGTGAAGGTGGAATGTGTCATGTGCCTGTGTTCACCGGAAACCACACCTTTCAAGCCGGAACACAGTAATGCGAACGCGTTACTGCTTGGCGGCAGAAATGGGCATGGTGGCAGTACGTCCCCGGACGAACTTGGCGAGAGTTCTACTGCTCTTGAAGTAACCTAAGCGGTGTAATTGTGTGGGTGCAGTTCGTGTGCATGGGCGGCACCCCGAAGCGGATGGAGCAGTTCGCGTACACTATAATGGCGGAGATCGGACACAAGCTGCCGTGCGGCACCACGCTGCACGACATCAGCCAGTTCTCCTATCGCTACTCCATGTACAAAGTCGGGCCCGTGCTTTGTATCAGTGTAAGTTACATTTCATTACATGCTAGCTTTACACAGCTCCAGTGCAATTCTGCGGAAAATAAAATGAATGTTTACAAAAATCATATCCACCTTTCAAACCGGAACACAGTAACGCGAACGCGTTACTGCTTGGCGGCAGAAATGGGCATGGTGGCAGACTTCCCCGGACGAACTTGGCGAGTTCTACTGCTCTTAAGTCTCTACTACTGTTACAAGCTACCACCACATACAAAGGCTGTCCAAGCCCACCGCCCACCGCCCACCGCCCGCCGCCCGCCGCCCGCCACCTGTCATTGTTTAACTAATTGCCATTTCCACAGTCACATAACAGCAATATCGATTTCAATACCAAGAACACGCCATCGCCATCGCCAGTCTCAATCATCACGTGAAGTAGTGCATAACCGTACATATGATATGGTTATTTGGCCGCGTGATATTACATTGTATAGCCGCAATCATGTCCAATTAAACCAATGAATACAGAATGCCTTTCATTTGGGAGTCATTACATTCAGGGTATAGATGATCATAATTTGTCTATGTTACATGAAAACATCTATGTCACGATTATAAATATTGTAATGTGTAAGTATTCGATATTGATATGCACCACTAATGAGCGTCGTAATGAGGTTTAATATTATTATTAATCATTTATTTTGAAGAAAATATTCATATTACAATTATTATTATAAACATATTAGAGCAGAATAAATTAATCAATTCATTATTTATTATAAGCGTTTATTTATTTATTAAGTACACAAACATTACATAGATTAAACAATTAAACAGAAACATAATAACAAAAAGACAATTCTGATATATATGACAGAAGTGTAGCCTACCTACATATCGTTTACCATAACACTCAATAACTAAGTAACTCAATGTAATGGGTTGAGAAATTTATATAACTCTAAAGATAACAAAAATCACTTAAAGAATAAATACAGGTTTTTAAATGATTATGCCAAACAGCGTTGGTAGAACTAACATTTTAATCTCAAAAGTGCACAAAAAATAAAACGTTGACTAAACGGCCGTGACGTATTGATATGATACGAGTATGTGTGTTACAGCATGGCATGGGCATCCCGTCTGTGGGTATTCTGCTCCACGAGGTTATAAAGCTGATGTACCACGCGAAGGTTCGCGAGCCGGTCTTCTTCCGGATAGGTACGTGCGGAGGCGTCGGCTACGAGGGCGGCACCGTCGTCATCTCCGAGGAGGCCGTCGACGGCGCACTCAACAACTGCTTGGAGCTGGTATCTCAACCTGTCTTACATATCATCACGATCATCACGCCTCATTCCCGGAGGGGTACGCAGAGCACATGCTCACATCCTGACATACACCCTCCTTAGCCGCATCCACTCTCTACACATTCTTCATGCATTCTCATTTATAATTAATTATAACCTATTAATTAATGTTACTGACTCATAGAGATTGGGTGCAAGTGCAAGGAGTTCCTCTGACTGATTGTTCTGAACTGTTCAGCAAATCAGTTTAAATAATAATATAACCTTCGTGCTGCGTCTGTAGTTTCCTGCAACGAAACTCGAGCAAAAGAGAGGGTACACGAATCACTTTTTTTTGGGATATAGTTACGGAACAAGCCGACGGCCCACCTGGTCTTAAGTGGTTAACCTCTGCCCATAACAAACGATGCGACTTGGGTCCTCCCCTACTAGGTACGACAAGACACGAGTCGCATCGTATGAGCCCGTCACTCTGAGACGTATAGGTGGGATGTCTCATGTGCCTGTAGTTTCACTGGCAACCACACCTTTCAAACCGGAACACAGTAACTTACTGCTTGGCGGGAGAAAAGGGCATGGTGGCAGTACTTCCCTGGAGGAAGTTGGCGTGAGTTTTACTGCCTGACACCCGGCACTCGTGCTGCAGATTGGGAGGTCAGTTATTGCGTTATGATGTCCTCGAAGAAGAATTTAACCGGCATCCACTATCTCTCTACCAGCATTGGTTTTACTAACGCTGGAGGCGAGAACTCGTTCCTTTACTCAGCAACGAGACCACGGCGGGCGCCGGCGCCGGCGCAAGCTTTCTTTTTACTTGGTGGTTTGGGATACGTAGCAAGTTACTTATATTCGTGGTTGCTTGTTTTTGTAAAAATTTCATTAACTTACGTGTCCATTGCTATAAATAATATAATGAGCACGTGTGAAAAAAAAAATCTTTCTTTCTTTCCTACGCTGGACCCTCCACCGAACCTGCGAACAATTCCGCATTTGGAAGATACAAAATGCAGCATTAGTTGTGTGACCTCAGCTGATATGCAAGAGCGGACTAAGTAAAGATTGGTGTTGTGTGTGTCCAGGTGGTGCTCGGCAAGAATATCAAACGCGCGGCCAAGCTGGACAAGAGGCTGGCTCGCGAGCTGAGGGCGCTCAGCGACCCCGAGGACCCGTACGACACAATCACCGGCAACACTATGTGCACTTACGACTTCTACGAAGGTACATACATACATACATACATACACAAGTGCACTAGGTATACTATAATATTATCTAATATTTACAATTCTCGTGTCACAGTGTTTGTAGCAAAACTCCTCCGAAATGGCTTGACCGATTTTTATGTTTTTTTTTGTGTATATTCGGTAGGTCTGAGAATAGGACGTAAACTATTTTTATCCCCCGGGTGGTGCGAAAGGAGCATCCCAAAGTAGTAGTAGAACGTGTGCCAAGTTCGCCCGGTTAAGTACTGCCATCACACCTGGTAATCTACCGGCAAGCAGTGATGCACTCGTGTTGCTGTGTTCCGATGGAAGCGAGTGGGTGCCGGTGAAATTGCAGCCGCATGAGACGTAACATCCCCGTCTCAAGGTGATGGACGCAACGCAGTGCGACTTGAGTCATCTCGTAATTTAGTGGAGAGGACTTGAGTCGTATTGCTATTGTCTATGGGCGGCGGTTACCACTTAACATCAGGTGGGCCCTCAGCTCGTTCTATCACCAACATAGCATAAGAATAAAATACGACATATGCTAGACTTGAGTAGGCAAGACCGTCGGAAATCTTTATCATAAATGAAAATATTGTTTAGATGTTTGTTGCTCCTTCACGTCAAAACTTGTGAATAGATTTGGCTTAGATTTAGGCTACTTGGTATCTTGGTACCACGAAAAAGGACAATACCAAGGGCAGAAGCTTGTATACGACAACTGCTTGATTAGACATATTGGCAGTAGAACCAACTTTATGTGCGCTACGAGCAGAAGTGTTACTGACGCCAAGCGAGCCCGACACTTGTGTACCGGTTGGATAGGTTTGGACACCGATGAAACTGTCACAGGAGATGTCTATCATAAAGTCTCAGCGTGAATACAATGCTGCTTGGCTCTTCCCATATGAGAGGACCCAAGTGGGGATTCCGGGGAATCTTTGGAGCTGGTGAAAAAGAGCTCTTTCCTTACATAATATATAATGGCGGCTTTGTCATTATTATGGGCAGCGGATACCTAATCAACTGCACGCTTAAAATGCAAGGATAAATCATCCATCGTAGTTTCTAGACCACTCGGATGCCAAATTTCAGTTGAGCCGATGGAAACATTAGCCCGCTGTAGTAAAGGAGGTTACTACAGTTATTTTATCATCATCTTCTTCTTCTTCGAGTCACCGGTTCTGTCGAACCAGTGTGGTGAAAGGATTGTAAGTCCGCCTCAAAGAGGCTCCTTTCGTGCACTCGACACATGTCTTCGAATTTTTTGTTCTAAGACATGTAGGTTTCCTCACGATGTTTTCCTTCACCGTTTTGAGAACGTGGTATCTATCATTATATATATATATCATCATTTATCATCATGTAAACACGTAATAATCTGAGTGATATTGGTAGGTATGTAGCGTCACGTAAACGCATGACCCTTCGCGGCTTCCGTTAGATAAGCATTGTTTTGTTTCGATTAGAAGGCTGGCTCAGTTAAACTGTTTTCTTTTAAACAGTGAGTAAAATTGTCTATGTTGAGGCGATAACTGTTTTGCTTAGTGAGGTTGGCTAACGATTAATATTTACTTATTGTTAACGTTTTGAGTTTAAAGTTAAACATCTCGAGGAAAACATAACAAGATGGCCGCCCTCAGTGTTGTCTACTGCCAACCCACCTGACGTTTCGGAGCCTCATTTAAGAGCCACTTTCGAATCCAGTTATTGATGTACCATGTGACATGTAGTTAAACAGAATTCTGTAATTAAGAAAGTTTTGTTCCTACAAAACATTTCGTAAAACTAAACATTATATCCAGGTTTTATAAATTATTTTTTAAATATGTTTAGACGTTTTGCTGTATGATACTCAATGAAGTTATGAATATATACGTAATGAATGATTCCCCTGTTGCGAAAGCAAAATGGTAGGCGGTCGCTGAAACATATAGAAATACTAATTGTAAAATCTGTTGCTGTCCCACCATAACATTTCTATGCTGAGTGTAAGGGACGGTTTTAAAGATTTCAACTCGGACCAATCGAGTATTCGTAATACCTTCTCCTTCACAAGGAACACAATTTTTTTCACTTACCCTTATTTTAATATCTTATAGTATTGTACGAAGGCTGTTTGTTGTGCTTTTTGGAAAATACATTGACTTACTTTGCATGTTGAACGCCTTATTGTGGCCTTTCATTGGTTCCGCATCCGGCGTGCGGCGCGCGGCGCGAGTGCGGTGCGGTGAGTGGCCGTCTCAAGGACAACATGTGTGACATGCCACGCTAGCGTCACGCCAGCGCCACGCCAGCGCCACGCCATCGCCACGCCAGCGCCACGCCAGCGCAATGCGTACCTGATCGACAGGCTTGCTAACACTGCAGTTAACAATATTATTCGCATATATCGCAATAAATTTGCAATCAACATTATTATTTATGAATCCAAAGCGAAACTACGGTTTTTGTTTCTTGTGCTGATTTTGTTGAGCTTAGCTTAAAAATGTGTGCGACGCTAATGTAGCCATACTCTACATAAAAAAATGCTGATCGTGAAGATATTGAAATTGATACCGTTTCATATATATTTTCTGTAAGTTCGGCAAGTTGCTAGGTCGATTAGTTCTCAGCAAACTTGAAAATTATACTTACTTTTCCTCAAACTACTAGGTAGCTAGTAGTACTACGATACCCTGAATTAACACCTGGCTACTTTAATCTCGGTTTGACGCGGGCGAAGCCACTAGGAACTAGTGCATACAAAAGTTATTTATAGTAGGTACTACTAGTTTTGTTTTAATTTTTGGTTTTATTTAGTTTCAATTTTTGATATAGCATATGGGACTCATAAATGTTGGAAACTAAATAATGTACTTACCTACTACGCATGCCGGCAAATTTATTATTTAGGTAATGTATTTTCTCTATAAGTGAATTCTGTAATTCTTTTGAGAAAATAAATTCTTAAACCGTATTTATCGACAAACATTATCATATTTTCCAGGTCAAGGCCGTTTGGACGGGGCGTTTTGCGACTTCACAGAGGCTGATAAGATGGAGTACCTGGAGAGCATTCACAAGTCAGGCGTCGTGAACATAGAGATGGAATCTTTGGCTTTCGCCGCCCTCACGCACCACGCCGGGATCAAAGCGGCCGTCATCTGCGTCACGCTGCTCGACAGACTGAAAGGAGATCAGGTGTGTATGTTATGCCGTGTCCCGACACTTCAGAGGCTGACCAAGTCGTGTACCTGTGGAGCGTTCACAAGTCATGCAATGTCTCATAAAGATGGAGTCGTTGGCTTACGGACCTTATGGGATCAAAGTCATGTCAGTCAAAAAACGTTGTTTCCATAGAATTCATAAAGAAATGACTTGGAAACGTCAATAATATTCAAAACATAAGGTCACGCGTACTTATCGCTAAGTTTGACCCCTGTTCAAACCCTATCCGACACTCCATGGGGACAAGGCGTACTGCATCTTCACGAAAAAAAAGACCATGATCATTGAAGGACGACATGATTTCCCTCTTTATTGCAACTGAAGAAAGTGATGTGATCGTCTGCAGGCCAAATAAATATTATTCTCTAGATTATTAAACTATTCTATTCTATGCACTAGATGATAAAGAGCAACAACTCAGGTAGTACTCGACACAAATAAATACATTCATAATTTGTTGAAATATTCTCAGTTTTTGGATGTTTTTGAAAATATCGTTTTCACAGAACTTACTTGGAATATGTTTTATTTTCAGGTTTTGGCTCCCAAAGAAGTTTTGGATGAGTGGCAGCAAAGACCGACTAAGCTCGTTTGCCGCTACATTAAGAGGTGTGTTGTGCTATTGTCATTTACATACACGAATACACGAACAGCTGCTAGCTGCTAGCTACTAGCTGCTATTTGGTTCATAAATATCATTGGATGGGCGCAAATTTTTCAGTGCCTAGGCTATAAGTATAGTACATAAGTTTGACTTTCACTGGCCTCACAGCTCAGTTGGTAGAAACCCTGCCTTCTGCGCTGTAGGTCGTAGGTTCGTTTCCCACCCAGCACAAACATTTGTGTGACGTAAATAAATGTTTGTTCTGTCTGGGAGTAAGTGTACGTATTTAAGTGTGTAAGTATTCGATCAGTTATCTGGTTTCCATAGTGCAAGCAATGCTTAGTTTGGGGCTAGATAGCAATGTGTGAAATGTTCACCAATATTTATTTTAATTTATTGTAGTTTAGAAGATAGGCCCCAATATTTACAGTGCATAGGCAATAAGTATATGTAGTTGACTTGTGCGATATGTAATCGTTTGACCTGTCTCTAAGAAAACTTCAGTGGCTTTGACCACAAAAGGAGCCTCGTTAAGGCGCGCTTCTATCCTTTCACCACACGTTCGACAGAGCCGTTTACGATTAGTAGTAGGACTCCTGTGAGTTATATCCTATTCGAGTCACTACTTCTGTTGAACAAGTGTGGTGAAAGGATTTTAAGTGCGCCTCAAAGTGGCTCCTTTTGTGATCAAAGACACTGAAGCCACTGAAGTTTTCTTAGTCTTCGAATTTTTAGAGTTATAGGACATGTCGGTTTCTTTTTCTTTCACCGTTTTGAGAATGTGGTACTGCGCACATAAATCTTTCAATCGAAAACCTCATAGGTGCACGTCAGGATTTGAACCGGCGACCTCGGGGTTGAAACTCGGGGTCAGTCAAAGTCAAAGCCAAAAACTTTATTTCCATAGAATTCATAAATAAATGGCTTGGAAACGTATATAATATTCAAAACATAAGGTCACGCGTACTTATCGCTAAGTTTGACGCGTGTTCAAACCCTATCCGACCCCATGGGGAGAACAGTCAGGAAACCCCTAAAGGAGGGCTTCCTTTGTTTTCGCGAGCACTACCCTTGTGATAATCTGAGTATTGTAATATATACTAGCACATAGTGTTGTTGTGTGAATAACATGAGCGGTATCGTCCACTTTACACACACACTTTAAGAGCAGTAGAACTCTCGCCAAGTTCTTCCGGGGAAGTACTGCCACCATGCCCATTTCTGCCGCCAAGCAGTAATGCGTTCGCGTTACTGTGTTCCGGTTTGAAAGGTGTGGTTGCCGGCGAAATTACAGGCACATGAGACATTCCACCTACACGTCTCAGAGTTACGGGCGCATACGATGCGACTTGGGTCTTGCCGTACCTAGTAGAGGAGGCCCCAAGTCGCATCGGTTGTTATGAGCCGAGGTTACCACTTATCACCAGGTGGGCCGTCGGCTCGTTCCGTAACTGTACTACATAAAAAAAAAAATTTCGCCGCAGATACCTGCAGCTGAAGGGGCGGCTGTCTCTGGACGGGCACGGCTCCATCGCGGTGAAGAGTCCGCGCCGGTTCAAGCTCGTGCAGCAGGAGTCCGAGACTTACGACTAATCCTATCACTTGGCAACACTTGTTGATGCCAACTGGAACACCATTCCATTTATTGGCTGTAAGCCGTGACGCTGCCGACGGACTTCCTGACAGACAGACAGACCTAAGCTATGACAGTTTTCACTAAATAGTATCATGCTTAAAGTCCTTCGACAGCCCGTGGTATAAATATTGCTCAGCCTTCTCTACGCTGTGGAATATTCGTTTTGTGAAGTAGTGAGTTTGGGTTGTTATAAGCTTGCCTAGTGATTATGCTGTTCCGAATAGTTTTAAGAACAATATCATGTTGTATATCATTCTTTGAGAATGTATTTCTTCGATACTCATTTAATTCGTGAGTTTTTAAATTTCAAATTCTTAATACTAAACTGAATCATATAATAATAATCTTTGGAATCTTTACAATATGTTTTGATTCTATTTTTACATTGCACTCTGTTAGAATCTTTATATTGTTATAAGTATTAAATATTTAAATGAGTATTGAAGAATATTTGAGTTATAGTTATGTGTTTAATATATTGGATGTGTATGATTACTATTAAGAATAACGATACCCGACGTGGAACAAAATATTAGGATATATTTATGTCTAAACTTATAATTATAAATTATGATAAATCGCTACTTATCTAGCATACTTTATTCCTTATATTATTAGGTAATTTGGTAAATATTTCTATGCTGTATCATAATAATGCTGATCTATATATGATGTGTTATATTAGATAACCTTCATCAAATTTATATTAAAGAAACTCATTCATTAGTAAAATTGTAATCTGCTTTTATTATATACTGCTATTAAGCTATTTAGTAAATTTTGTATCACATAATCTAATAAAATATCCAATACAATTTTTAAAGGCTGCATAATATTTGAAATTGATTATTTGGCTGTATCAGCAAAAGATAACATTTTAAATCACTATCAAATTTTACTTCCCAAATAATACCTATCTTCATATTGGATTGACATCTATTGTTAACATTGTTGGGATATTTTATAGATATATAAAATATTGTATTGATTTATTGATAATAAGTAGTTCAAATATATATCCTCTGTTAGTTACAGTAGTGTGTTGACATTCTGTTACGCGTATCTACGTACCATCGTATGTTGTGTCTCAACAACATTACATTATGCACGGCACATTTACATATAATGATACACATATTCAAATGATATTATTACGGCCTAACCTATCAACCTCATCTACTACTAGCTTCACCCAATGTATGTAGCTGTAGGATCACTGTGTTTGAGGCACTAATTAATGTAATAATTAGTGGCAGCTCGGACGCGCTACACTCTACAACTCAACTCCTTAAGAAACGTGGTGACTTCACATGTTATTGCAATTGGATTACCGCGCGCTATTTATATTCAGATCGATTCTTAAGTATAAAACACCAAAAAGTTTTGCCTACTTAAATTTTTGTGTGATTTCAATAATTGTTTTAGAATTCGGAACGAATTAATGTGAACTAAAATTATTTGGACGTTACGTTTGAGCGTTCCAGAAGCTCCTTTGAATTGTCTGTCCTGTATTCATGTTAAATCTTACCATTGAACCAGATTCTAATATCTCGTTAATTTTTTTATGATGTAAGGGTGGTTTACTTAGAGGGTAGGGCTCCTTAAGTTAGGGAAACATGCAAAAAAAAAAACCTCCATCCAGCACCGTGTGCCACCACTATGAATATATAAAGTGCTTCCACGAGTCGTTAAAGTTGTTAAAAGGTTTACGCACTATTGTATTTGTGATTTAGCTAAAATTGAGATAGATCAAGGTAACCTAATGTATGTATGTTTGATATATCGTATATCTATGGGAGTCATTAGTAGATTGTCAATGGCGACAGATATGAAGCGATGGTGTGTGAAGGTGTAGTCACTGTGTGTGAATTGATAGCACGCGAGCTGCGTCACTAATATAAAATAATAGTTTTAATAGTAAATATCAATTTAGAAAAGATTTTCCTGCATTGTATTTATAGCGCAAGCGAATGTCATGTTAAAGTTAACTGAAATCTGAACGCAACTGAAGTAAAGAAAACTTCAAAGTTTATAGCAATGTTTGTTTATTATAGTTAATGTTATATCTATATTGTTTTGTTGTTGTTGCTACGTTACACAGCTCACTTAACTTACTTACTTATTACGTCCAATGGCACCATCGTATCTTTTAGATGTAGTCTAGAAATAAAAAGCGTTGTAGATGAATTATTTATGTACATCGAAGGCGAGCTCGTTTCAATGTCACTCAATGAACGAGTGGCAGCAGCCTAGTTAAACATAGACTGCATAATCTACTCTGAGCCTAAAATATTTCAAATACACTCACTGTCAGGTTATAATTTGTTATATAATTTCAACATTAATTGGAATTGAAAATAAGATATTACATATCTATGTATGTAAATAAAATATTAATAAAACATATCTCTGCTATAATGACGGCCACTTTTAAAGCGCTCTAGTGTTATGTATTGAAATCTTTCAGACTCTTTCTTTCAATTTAAGTTACGAGTAATAATCATTGTAATTTATTTTATATGGTACTGTTTAGCCATCCGTAGAATACATTTTGCACTTGAAGTGTTTAGAAACTTGGTAAACTATTCAGGTTACTCAAATATTAACCGATCAGTTAAAATGTACACCGTTAAAATCAGTCAGTCTTAATGTTTACAAATAAATTAATATTAACTGTTAAAATGTAACGCGCATTGTTATTCGTACAACAAATACTTACAAATAAATGAGCAAATTATGTTAACCTGTGGCTTTATTGTGTGACAAATGTGTAATGTGTAATTATTTGAGCTGTAGGAACTTCATGAGCGTGTCGTATATGAGGCGCGGGCTGGCGTCGCCGTCCGCGGTGTAGCGCACGCCGCGCAGCGCGCCGTCCTCATTGCGCACCACGCCGTACTCACCCACAATGAACCCGTCGGCGGTCCTCTCTTCAACCCTGTACTTATTAAACGTTCGCCCTTTCACCACGTACCCAACTTTACAGTTGTCCTGCTTACACTTCTCCGTTGTAGACTCCTGCACACCGTGACTCCGGCCGTCCGTGAGCACGCTGTCTTTCTCGTCTACTTCGTAGTTTCTCTCTTGCTGAGCTGCTTGCCGAGTGTTACTCCAGTCGGGAGCGCTGACGGGGGTAGTGGAGCTCGAAGGGGCAGGGGGTTGAGGGTGCAGCCACGGCACATAATCAGTGGCGCTCTCGGGCTTGAGATGTAGCGACGCGGGCTCGCTGTAAAACTTTGCTGGCTCGCCGTATATCTTGGCGGGCTCGCTGTATACTTTGGCTGGTTCGCTGTATATCTTTGCGGGCTCGCTGTATATCTTTGCTGGTTCGCTGTAAAATTTTGCCGGTTCGCTGTAGACTTGTGCCGGTCGGCTGTATATTGTTGGATTATTATAGAACTTTTGCTGTCCCTGAAATAGTTGACTGTCGTCTCTGTAAAGTTTTGTTGGATTTTCGTAATTAGTCATTTTAGTAGCGTCGTGTAGTATATTGAAACTGACGGTGGTAAGTCTCGTGCTGGATTCCCTTTCGTTCGGTGGTTTATTGTTTAAACCTTGGATATAATTTTTTGAGGACGGTGAATGTACCAGTGACCTAGCTAACGGAACATTTTCGATGTTTTCGTAATCTTCACTATGCTTGTTGGCTATTTCTAAGATCGACTCTATAGATGGCTCGGCGACCGAGTCGACTTCTTTCGATACTTTGCTGTATTCTAAATGAGTGAAGCTATCTTTATCATGATTACTGAACTCATCGTCATCGAGTGATGTCGTCGGGTATGCATCCTCAGTGACCGGTTCGGTGGTGCTCTCTACAAACATATCATCCTTCGTGTTGTTAGGATTTAACCGTTCACCTGCTAGTTTTAAAGCTGCGTCTAAAACTGAAGTAGATTTAGACTTGAAATCAACAAACTCATCAGACAATAATATTTGGCCGGCACTAGGGATATTTTTGACATAAGTATGCCTCGGCTCACCGTTGTCCGTTTCGGCTATTCTACCATAAGAATTAGGTTCGTATTTTTGATTTATCGATGAAGATTGATAATTGTCACCTATTTCTTTGTTGAGCAGTTTTGGTTCCTTCTTGGCATTAAGCTGTTTAATGAATTCTATATTAGCGCCTCTCAGCTTCGATGGTAAATCATTTAAATCATCATTGGTTTCAAATGTTTCTGCTGTGGCCATTGTACTCGACAAATGGTATTTGGGTTCATTTTGATCTGTCGTTCTTTGGACTAATTTACCGTTGCCTCGCTCGATCGCTACCGAAGAAGTTATCCGAACTGATATAACTTTTTCGTCGACGTGTTTCGTAAAATTTTCGTTATTTGAGCCAGAGTAGGTGGAGTACATCCGGCTTGGAGTTTCGGTATTTGCGGCGTCTTGAACGGGATGCGAAGTCACGAAGACAAGTGGTAATGTCTGAAAATATAAATAAATTATTAAAATATCGTAAGTAGTAATATAAAAAACTTGAGAGGTGTCAAGGGACACCCGGATGGAACGAAGTTCCTTTCGATTAATTAGTGAAGGAATTGTAATAACATTTTATTTTTTTTTAAGTTATAATAATATTTTTTTCATTATTAACAAATATAATGTAATATAAACTTAATCAGTAGGCTCAGTTTTCGTAATAATTGGCTTGTGGTAACTGAAGTAGGAAACAAGGAAAAAAGTGTCGTGACAACTTTTCGTAAGAATTTTTTCCGTCTAGCCCCCTTTCACAACGCGCGATAAGGAACTTCGTTCCAATAATATTTAAATAGCTATCGATAGGTTTATTATTACATATACTCATGGATATATATGGTTTTAGATGTTGTGCTGTGCTTAAACGGTCACATTTTACCTGTTTCTGTCAACAGCATTCTGTTTGGTGACTAGATTACATTCATATAACTTTATTTCAACTTGAAGCAGGACAAACAGCGGCTGTTAAAATATAGGCGCATGAGACCGTCCATCATCACGTCCCAAGGTTACCGGCGCAATTTGATGGACTTGAGTCAGACCATCTTGGTCTTTTCATGGATAGAGATACCACTATAGGCGCGGGCTAACAAACTGCTTCTGTGAGTACATACCGTACCTAAAAAACGGTTTCAGTGGAGAGAAAGCCTGTGTCACAGAGTCACTACATTAGAGGCTGACATGAACTAATAACGGGGTTGTTTGACTTGTGAACGTGGCGGTGCAGACCCCGAGCTTACATCCGGGATGCTCACAAGTACAATTATAATTTAATTTCACTTGAAATAAGACAGTGAAATGTCTATTTGCCTACCTACATAACTTTTGCTGCGCTACGGAGAACAAGAACTCTTAAACATGACTTATCTATTTAGTAGCAACTAGGTCAAAGTTGAGGTAAGATGGGGTATTTTTTGATAACTTATTATTTATTTGTTTATAAAAAGAGTCCAATAGAATGGAGAATGATTGAGTTAATAATGAAAGTTTCGAATATGTGTGAATTATATTAGGTTTTTTATTCGACCTTCCCAAACAGAGAGCTATCTATACACTTATCTACCTACCTACTTGGGTATGTATCTTCGCGCAGTTAATGGAGTATCTACTATATATTCGGAGGTTGTTCTGACATGTCAGTATATGAGGCGACATTCCTTAGCTGTTACCTATAAGGGTCAGTATAAATGAACACGGAAATTGGGTTTCAGTTGACAACATAAAAATCGATTGGCCCAGTCACCCTATTAAATTATGTAGTTTATTATTACAGATTACCAAGAAGATGGTCCCTTCAGCATCCATTTTATTTATAGATGTATAAATATGATTGCGGATGCCGTAGATCCTTGTTTCGAGGAGAAAAGGTTAAGTGTCCGAGTGTCATACAGTGAAGCAGTTTAAAACACTCGTGTCAATATAAAATCAGTCGTGTTTATTCTGAGAAATGTGCAATAACTACTTAGGTTGGATTAAGAAGTGATTTGGTACACGGAAGCTGTTTTTGTCTAGATCTATCTTACCTACGGGCGTAAATCGCCACGAAGCGAGTTGTGGCGTGAAGTTGATGTGAGTTCCTGTGACCACCTCCGCCCCGGCTTCGTCTTGAGACCACATCCACGTTACCATAAGTACACAACATAGCATTATTACATTAACGTAACCTACTATTGCATTGTCATCACATCACACATGTGTTCCGAGGCCAATATGTTGGAGGGAACTGGTCTAAAATTCAGTTGCAAATTTTGACATAAACATAAAAACATAGCAAGTAAAATAAACGCTTATAAAAATATTAGGTTTGATACTAAGACATACGATCTGAAAAAAATGTATTCAACGATAAAGTAAAATCTACTTGGATCAGTGCCTACCTACTTAAACGCTGCAGTAAAAGGAGGAAGGTCGTATTATATTATATGTCAGCCATGGTTCCAATGACAGGCGACTTCTGTCAGTGACCGCGGGTGTCCTTGCACCGAGCCTTGGCTATGCCTAACTCACTCGTATGTACAGTCCAGGCAGAAACCTTGCGCCCGCAAGGTTTCTGCCACCGAACGCACGATATGCAATAAATGGATACATATTTAAGCCCTTTGCCAAAACATGATACTTCGCAAAATGTTTAAATCATTTCACTCATGATGCTTTCAAAGTTCAAGAAATCCAGAAATGAACACAAGCAAGGAAGCTTTGTGTACTTTCAGCAATAATATAACTGCTATATCTATTATTACTTAGATTATTATATATTTAGAATTACCTGTTGTCAGTGGTAATCTTAAAGTCACATTTGATATCAAAGGCTCAATCAACTTGGCACTCGAATTGATGTAGTAAAGCAGGAGAGTTTAGACAGCGATGTCTTTCATTATCCAAAATGTTCCCTGAGCTGATGACTATTCGGCAATCGTGAAAATCAGAGTCAGAGTTTAATAAACAACTCACATAAATTAATCCTACCATCGCAGCTAGCATAAGCTCTGGATAATGAACCTGGGCTTACGTTCAGCCCCATCGGAAGATATTTTCATCTGATCATTTCATCTCATGAGCTTGATCAGTTGTTAAAGATGTAAAATTTCTTCTGTTCAGCTCAGCTTAGCCTGACTCGCTCGTTCCATTGTAGCCCTACGAGCGAATCGAACTTTTAACCCTAAACCCTAAGCGCTTCAAGCATCCAAGTGAATCCACACAAGTGTGTATCTCAAGCGCTTTAGGTAAATTTAGACAAACCCCATTTGATTCCTATAGCGAAGGTTGACCACTTTTTTGTATTTGAAAGTAACTGAGACTAGGTTCCTTTGAGCTTTAGACTCGAGGCACACGCAAAGATTTAGGTCGTCATTTTTTATGGAAACTCTGATGCTGATTTATACGAGTAATAGAATGGCCTCAATTATTTGACATAGGCAAGAATTATGCATAAAATTAACAGAAAAACTAAAACAATATAAATCTGTACCCCACGACCTACAGCGCAGAAGGTAGGGTTGAGGGTTGCTAACCGAGCTATGAGGCCAGTCACTATCGATTGATTTAATTCAAAGTTAAAAATAGGAAGGTTTGTACATATGATGTAATTACCAAACCTTTTACTCCTTAGTTACCTCCACTTAAGGTACCTAGGTACTGGATATTGATAGGTACCGCAGACGATACTGTGAAAATGAGATTAATGAAAATAATCCTTAACTCTATTCTGTCTACATTGAAAATGATGCGTTTTTTTCACCCACCGCCTTTTAGTAGCAGTAAACTTATGCCAACTTTGTTTGAGAAGACAAAAGTAATGGAAGCCGTAAACGTGATGCACAATCCCCAGTTTAGGCCGCATGTGTGCCCTTACTGAGGGCGCGGGCGGGCGCGGGCGAGCCGGCAAACCAGTTCCCATTTACCAGATCATGCGGTATTTTAAACTCGAATGCAAATACTGACCCGTGATAAAGAACTTGAGAGGACAAAGGAGGGCTAGCTTGCGTTCAAGTAATAATAAATATTTTATAATAAGTTATTGCAAGTTGCTTGCTGGTATGAAGAATATAAAAAACATATGATTGGTAAAAGACCTGCCCTGCAAGCATGGTTCTCAGTACATAAATTAAATAAACGTTACAGATCACAAGCGATTTGTATCAATGCTATCGACAAAAAAGGCTCTTTTTCAAGAACCATAGATGATATTTTCCTTACGGCCCATTTGACAGCAACATATTTTTTAGAAACAATGATTTTACCGAATTTATGTCGATCGATCATACGGACTTAGGCTCACATTCAGACTCAGAGAATATTTTTTGAGGAACTATTTTGTGCCCTCTCTACCCTATGTGAGACTTAACATCCAATAAACTTATGACTAACAAGCACACAGTTCGATAAAAAAAAATAGAATTATAAGTCGTTAGTCACTTTTTATTGGTTGGCAGAGATCGAATTAAATGTTACATGTGAGATCGGGCCGGGTATGAAAAGGAAAAGGGTCCCAGGATCGAGGCCCCTACTGACGTGTGTATTGATTGATTTTAAAATTATATATCCAAAGTTCAAGCTCCACTTGGAGCGAAATAACGTTGGACAGGTGAACCAGCAAAAACTCACGAAGGCTATATTGCCGCAGGATATTTTTTGGACTTCTAACAACACCTACAATAATCATACTCTTCTAATACTTTACCTACGCATGAATACCTTTTTAACAGTGTATAAGAAAATATAGCGAATTTGTACGCAAAGTGTATTTTGTAAAATTCCTACACGATTGAATGTGAGGTTGGTTCGGGTGCGGTGGCTGTGTTGCGATCGGAAACCGATGGACCGCGAAAATTCCTCCCGAAGCTGGCCTTCTCGCTCGTTTCATTTCCTTTCATTAGCCTTATTGTCTAAACTTAACATTTATTTAGTTTTATTAATAAGTACTACTACTACACGCGATTACAGCGATACTATCTATTCTATTCTAGTCACTGGATCTTTCGAACCAGTGTTGTGAAAGGATTTAAAGTGCGCCTCGGAGTGTGATGAACAAATGAACATGAAAAACTGAACTCACTGGGGCACGTCAGGATTTGAACCAACGACCTCCGGATTGAAACTCGGGGTGCACCACTGGGTTACCACGTTCTCAAATTGCTATATTATTAGGTGCGGCATGGTGATGCAGATATTTATATGAGTTCTCGAGCTGTGTGTGTGTGATCACGAATCACAGTTCATATATATGTACCCACTCGTAGCCTGAGAGCGTGGTGGTCTAGCGGTACTGACCCCCGAGTTTCAATCCGGAGGTCGCCGGTTCAAATCCCGACGTGCACCTATGAGTTTTTCGATTGAAAGATTTATGTGCGCAATACCACGTTCTCAAAACGGTGAAGGAAAACATCGTGAGGAAACCGACATGTCCTAGAACTAAAAATTCGAAGACATGTGTCGAGTGCACGAAAGGAGCCTCTTTGAGGCGCACTTACAATCCTTTCACCACACTGGTTCGACAGAACTGGTGACTCGAAGAAGAAGAAGAAGACTCGTAGCCTTATCAAGTGATTTCGATCTGTGATCAGAAGCCAATTCATTTCCAATTAATGTAATGAAATGTAACCTTTATCTGTTGGGTTTTTATTGATAACTAGCTGTGCCCGCGACTTCGTTCGCGTGGAATAGTGACTTTTCGGGCAGCATATTTTGAATTAAAAATGTTCGCCGTGATTCTTTAAATTGACATAACTTTTTTATTTATGAACCGATTGACATGAAATAAACACTAAATGTTAAGTGAAGCTTACTACAATATATTAGTGAAAACCGTATCTAAATATTATATATATGTTGTCCCCCTTGTCATTCCACTGTATTGAATGCCAGTATTGTTTGCATGGCCCCGAGAATGTATAATCATTTACCTAAACATATTCTTGAAATGAACTCAATAAGCTTATTTAAATTAAAGGTTAAAAGATTGTTGATAGGAAAAGCTTATTATAGTGTATCTGAATACTTGGATGATAAATTATAATGAATTTTGTTATTGTTATTTCTATTTAATTTACATTTCACAATTTATTTTTAACCGACTGATTATTATTATATTATTATTAAGTAAAATTACTAATTATTACGTTTATTATCGATTTGCATGCTGTAAAGTAGAACATAGCTGTACTTTATCCTTTGCTGTCATCTTTTGTTTACCTATGTTCCGCAAATAAATGAATTATGAATTATGAATTATAAATCGAATAAGCCGTTTCTGATATTAGCGTACACAAACACAGACAAACAGACAAAAAAAAATTTATTACAATTTCGGATTCGGCATCGATATAATAACAACCCCTGCTACTTTTTTTTTATATATTTCCATTGTACAGACACCACTTTTCTACAATTTTATTATATGTATAGATGACCGCTTATTACAAATAATTTTCAATTCATCAACGTACAAATATTTACATCAAGGACCTTATGGATTAAACTTACTCGTAGGCGTGACTTCAAGTTATGACAACTTGACGACGTAGATCAGTTTTAGAAATTACTTTCGTTATGTTATTAACCGTTTTGGAAATATTAATAGCATTTCGTTAGAATATTATTAACTATTCTGTTTGCTTGAGATAAACGTTCATTGAACGTAAAAATGAAACTACAACTATTTAGTTGTAGTCTCTAACAGTTAAAATTACGCCAAGTTTTTGGATACAACACTATAAATATTACATGAGAGGAATATTAATAATATTTATTTCACAAGCAACGTGAAATATTAAGTATTTATTTATTTATTAAGGGTTTCCAGAAAGTGATACATATTTCTTACATAAGTACTAATAATAGTTAAGATTTTTACATTAAAGCAATATATAAAAAACGGGGGGGGGGGGGGGGGCTAATATAGATATCCAAACTAGAAAAACCTGTATAGTGGGATATGTCCCATAACATTATGTAAACGAATCCTACAGTATGTACCTACCCTATATCTTACATTCCATATATATAATAACTCGCAATGCACGCTTGACACTCGCATGTTCCTTTTGGAATGCGGATGCCGGTGAAATTACAGACACACGAGACGTTCCATTTTCACTCAGAGTGACGGGAGCAATGCGATGCGTCTTCGGTCTTCCCATAGCAACGGGAGGACCCACGTTTTGTACACTTATTGTGGGCAGGTAAGACAGCTGAACGTTCATCATCCAATCCATTCAATACGGCCATCTAAAACTTTCATAGGCTATTGTTATAAAAATCAAATGTTGTAAAGTTATGTTAAAGAATAATATACTTTATTATCACGATTTAAGACATTAGAACACATACATATACGCATAATGTAATCTAGGACTATACATAAATTTCCACACAATGTACGGACATACCAAACGTACGTACTACGCTGATACAGCTTCGAGTACCTGCCTGCTTGACGCCATTTCATAAAAACATCAGGAAGTAGGCTAAGACTCGTTTCGCCCTCAACTGAAGCAAATGAATTTGCGATCCAGTTTGTTTAAAGATCACTCTGACATTTATTATGCGTTGTTCATGTTTTTCTTTTGAGTGTCCGTTTCAAAATGCGAGTGATTGGGACTACGGCGCGGCGCGGCGCGTGCGCCTAGCAACGGTATGAACTATAGCTGTAGGAATTTGACAATAATTCTTATTATAATAAAATGCCTTCTGTTATTTCAATTAATTAAATGCCCTTCCAACACCGGTCGACGGACAGTTGTAAACATTGTTCGGCTTCGTTTACGTGAGGCGTTGGCATACCTAAATATTAAGAGTAATTATATTAAATTTACCTATTTGTTTTATAAGTAATAGTTGGTATGCAAGGTGACGGTAGGTACACCCTGAGTGAGTTCGTTTTCAAATGGTCACTATATGAAAATGTCACGTGACTAGTAGGTAACACTTTTTTTTATGTAATACATTTACGGAACGATCCGACGGCCCACCTGGTGTTAAGTGGTAACCTCGGCCCATAACAGCCGATGCGACTTGGGTCCTCCCCTACATTACACTTTTCATTAAATCAACAACACCATATCTTGATCGCGATAAAATGAGAATTAAGGCTTTTATTTATGTACTTGTTAACAAATAACTCTTTCAAATCGGTCTAAATACTTACATCATAGGATCATTGTATTGCCTTCTGGATAATTAGTGAATGTGTATTTTATAACAGACACTGCATAAATACAAAGACATGTGAATGTATGAGTGCAACCTTGTTCAGCGGTGTCATAAATAATTATACAAGCTAAGCAACCGTTATATTGTATTAACGTCACTTTCCAGTTTCATTATTGTTTAACAAGGAACTCAAAAGCTATCCCTAAACGTCTGCTATATTTTATGTTAAAATTTCATATTCTTTGAACTTTCCAAGACTATTACATCCTATATTCAGGGCACATAGGACGTATTAGAGAATGTTTATCTCAATATTGGAGGAAATAAGTGGTTTTTTAATTAGCATAGCTTAATTGCGTACGTTTTTTGAGACTACTAGGCATAGTTGTTAAATTAATAAAAGGCAGTTTCTAACATAATGGCATATCTTTGAGAAATTCAACAATTAATAAATATCATCGATATGTACGGTTCAATCAATAACAAACCAATTTTTCTTAATTTTCAAATTTGTAACGTATTTTAAGGGGTCTTTCGTGGTCTCTAAACGGTCACATTTTTTTTAATAGCTTTTGTATTAAATCTGTTATTATGGTGGATATTTTTATAAAGTTATATTTATTTGAAGAGCTGTAGCATGAAATCGTACTAAATTTAATTAACTTCACGTAATTAGTTTAAAATGAGTGGTCATAGAAACTAGTTAAATTTAGGATTTTTTGGTACTTCTATTCTTTTGCTGTACTTATGCTAATACTGTTTAGACTTAGACGATACAGTAAAACAACTTAAACCTCAACATCAAAATGTGTGTATAAGTTGAAATCTAATTTTTTGAGATCTGATGAAATCCGCAATCTAAGCTAACTAAGCTCTCAAGAACGCGGACTACATGATAAGTACAATACATTTCATGGACGATGATTGACATGGGAATGAGATAATGCTAGCTGAGAAATAGCATTAATCAGTTTCAGCATCAAAACTATAGGTCGAATTAAAATGGTTACAAATGATTTATCTAACTCCACACACTCCACACACCTACTGACTATTATAATAATTGTAAGTAATTATTGTGTTTCATACCAGTACATAAATCCATATCAAATTGTTGTTCATCTCGATGTTAGCGTGGAACGTTCAGTGACACATGCGATGCTACTGTATCGATAAGGCCATGTCCACTCTGTCACCAATTGTGTTCAAAAACATTTTATCAGTTTATTTCAATAAACATATGCACATAGTTTGAATTCGGCGGCTCTTGAAACTGTGTAAAACTAAGCGATAACTTCTCAATAGATTATGATCGAGCGATTCGCTTCTAGTACACGAGTGAGGTGCGCGCGCGCAGCGTTCGACTACGCGCCCGCGCCGCACAACATTATCGGTGACCTTAACAATTATGAATTTATTTTATTAATGCACTTTCTTATGACGTAGTTACGAGCTCACGACCTCACGGGCTGTACTTACATCTAAGATGAGACAAAGAAACAAGATAAATCTTTAGTTTTTTTATTGAATTTGAATCACTTTACAGTCGACAATGTATTATACCACACTCTGTTTTTTATCGTTAAGAAAAAGAGAGATAATACGATTAATATAGATTAATATTTATTAATTATACATCACAAATAAATCAGTGTCCATAATACGGATCATGGGGGTATTGAGGGGCGCCGTAATGCTGTGCCGACAATTGGGGCGCAAGTTCCACGTACTGTGGTGCTGCTTCTGCGTACTGTCCCGGTGCTGTGTACTGGGGTACAGGTGCGGTGTACTGGGACGCATGTTCATTATATTGGGACGCATGTTCATTATATTGTGGTGCATGTTCATTATATTGGGGCGCATGTTCATTATATTGTGGTGCATGTTCATTATATTGGGGCGCATGTTCATTATATTGTGGTGCATGTTCATTATATTGGGACGCATGTTCATTATATTGGGGCGCATGTTCATTATATTGTGGTGCATGTTCATTATATTGGGACGCATGTTCGGTGTATGAAGGTAAAGGTACCGTATGATGCGGCTGCTCATATTGATGATATGATGGTTGTGTTGGAGGCTGAAATTAAAAAAAATAAGTGAATTACTCTCATTCCACAACCCAATTTGTGGGTGAGTATGAATAAACAAACATTAGCTATATTAAACTTTTATTGAAAACTGTTTATTTTTATTTTATTTTATTAATCCACAAAGCAGATTCCAATCAGAATATGATACATAAGAAAGGAAATTATACAATTATTGATCTAGATTCATAATCAATTATGTGAAAGATACAAAGCTAGTGTTGATAACTTACTCTTAAATATATAAATTATATAAAATTACAGAAAAATAATCGAAAAAAAAAATTATAATAATAATAATACTGTTTAGGTATACTGCATTGAGCAGAATACCTGGGCAACTTCCATGACACTAACAAGGCCAGGCATTATTCTAATATTGCTATGTATTACTGCGTATTATAACCTTGTTTGAAAGGATAACAGACATTGAAGAGATTCCAAGAACTTTAATAAGAGGCAACTTCGTGCATTCACGTCAGCTGACACGTACCTAACTATGGAAAGGAATGCTATCAATTGTAATATTAACAGTGCGTCAACATACTCGCCTCGTGATGGAGTCACTCACCGATAGATTACATTGCAATTTGTAGACTGGCCTTTCAGCTCAGTTGTTACTAACTACCTCTCATACAATCACTCATACAAACAATGAAACAGTCACACTTTATATTTTCTTCGGTACATATCAAAGTTTCACAAAAACACCCTTACATTTATAATAGATCAATATTGGTGGATATAATTATCATACAACGCTATTCTAACAATGATAAATCCCAGGACTTATTATTTTTTGGTAAAAAAAACATAAATACAAATTAACACCCACAACAGAAGAACCTGTATTCGCCATACAAACGTTTGTTGTCCTGGGTGGGAATCGAACCCACGACCTACGAAGGCAGGGTTACTACCAACTGAGCTGTGAGGCCAGGCAATGATAAAGTCATTAATTACCTGGTAATAAATAGGAACATGTTGATGTTTGTTCAGCGAGTGCATATGGTGCGCCAACAAATCCTTCACCTTGAGCTTTGTCGCCAGTAAGTTGGCCGCCAAAGCCTTGTTGAAGGCTTTCATCTCTTTGAGCTTGGTTTTGATGGCCCACATGCCATCTTTGAGCAAGTCCAGCTTGTTCAGTGGCTCTACGTGGTAATCTGTGTGGCCGTAAGGAGTGGGAGTGTCGTATGACTGCGTGTAAGTTTCGTAAGCGGGACTCTCGTATGCGGCTCTGTACAATATGTGATCTTCTTCATCCAAGTCTCTGAAGCTTGGGACATTTCTTGATAATGCTGGAAAGTGGAGGATTGTTTTTATAAGGCCACGATTTGCACCTTATCAGTATATAATAACTTTGATCTAAAAGCGAAAAACCGTTTGCGATTTAACGTTTATTACGTAAAAAAAGACGCTTGTAAAATTGTTGGTATCATTAATGGATATTATTTAATATGAGGCGTCTAGAATATTTCCTATTACAAATTATAGATTACATATTTATAGATAAAATATACTACTCGTAAATAACGAGTTTTAATTACAATTTTTATACGACGTTAGGTAATGTATCAATATTAAATAGTTTTCTTCCAACCTGGTAATGAAATAGCAATCACTTACCACAAACAAATAATTTAACACAAACTGGACTTACCGGAACTAGCGAATAAGACGATTAAAACTGTTTTGCAAAACATATTTGTAAAAACCAATAGTTTTACTGATTAACCGCAGCGTACACTGGGAGGATATGACTTCACCCACCGAGAAATACTCGCTACTGAATATTGGTAATGTACTCAAAATGAGGGTAGAGAGAGAAATTTTGACCAGCAGGATTACCAATGAACAATATATCAGTTACCTGCTTTATTACTTGATGGTTCTGTTTCCTACAGACTATGTAATGTATTATCCCTGATTTCCAAACTTAGATGATTCCATTTCAAATATAAAATATATCTTAATATTTTGCAAAAGATTACAAACTCAAAACATACTTTACAAAAGTTACTTTAAACTTTTTTGTTAGTTGAAACAATCCCTAAACAACAGCAATAGGAGTTGCATGGTCCCCGACTTGTAGACCCCCGAGTTTCAATCCGGAGGCCGCTGGTTCAGATCCCCACTTGAAAAAATCTCAAATTTCATCGAATAAACTATTCTCGAAGACATGATGACTCCTAGGTATGCATATAGTAGGTAGGAGAGTACCCAAGTGGTGAAGGCGGAACCATTTTCCAGATTCTATATCCTTCAAATGGCAATGCGAGTGTATTATAATTTAGTAGCAGAAATAGGTATGGCGGCAGTACTTCCCAAGACCAACGCTGCATTTTGTTGCTAAATTTCTTTTACTTCCTATTTTGAGAGTGACGAGTAAATTCTATAGCCGGATCACACGTGATTTTTTTGAGTTTCAATTATTTCGTGGATTAATTTGGGACCTTTGGTTACCATTAAATTGACCACGTATGTACATCGTGCCTATAATTATCTATCAAAGTGGTTATGTAAATAAGGTTGAGCCATTTTATAGCCAAAAAAAATAAAGTGATTACATACGACTGTGTATACACGAATGATTTATTTGATTTTCCTTAATTAAGTTATAAACTAATGACTACTGTTTCAATACTTCAATGTAAAATTAAGTAATAACAATTTTGTACGGAGATTATAATACGGACTTTAAATGACGCATGTCGATTCCAGTCTAATTATTCTGTTCACAGACATGTTTAGGAATGTTATTTTTAATTCTGATACAATTAATAACAAAGTATTTTTTCTCAAATTAAAATCTATTTTTACACATTAAAAAACTAGAAAGATTCTAAACGTAATAATAACTAAAATATCTTTTCTGGATACAAACATTTTTGGTATGATTATAAGATAGGTAAACAACTCAACTAGGTACCTGATTCCAACTCAAAACGTATTATGCATACCTACATCACCAATATAGGTACATAAATATTTACTTAAAAAAAGTAACATATTAATGGAAGACATAAAAAACAAAGGTTTAAACAAAAAAAACATGTTTAAGATCACAATGGTTAATAACGATACGTTACGATACCAGTACATATTTATACATCCTAGGTTACATACATACATTTATTCCTATACCTCTACTTTGTAAAACTACGAGGCTTACTCACATGTAAAAGTGCCTTCTATAAATATCTACTTACTACAGTACAAGTACATTTATATAATAGAGAATTAACAGGCAGTAAATAATGGTACATAATATTGTACTACGTTCAGACAATTCGAATAAAGGCGGACGGCCAAAGCTCGCTCATAAAAACATCTGTTTTATAAAACGAAACGGATGTTTATTTATATGGGTTTTTTTCTGATAAGCCCACGTGAATTACATGGCAAATTCTTATGAATATATATATTATGTTAGAAAAATATTAAAAACAAACAAATACGCCACCGATGTTGCATTATTTCCTAGCATTACTAAACTAATGATATTAGATCAGTTTAAATATTATATATTGACGCTCAGCTCAGTTAACTTACCTGGAGGTACTGACACTGACGGATTTTGTCAGGGACTAGGCCGGCGCGGCGCGGGCACCGACGCGACGCGACGTTCTAACTCGCTTAATATTACTAAGTTGTTCTTAATATGAAAAAAAGCTATAATTTATATTATTTTATACTATAAATTATTTAACTTGAGATCTACTGATTGTACATTTGACATTATATTTAAAGGTCTGCTTAATCAGTATAATAACTAATAACATAGGTACTAATATTAATAGTAACTCTAAACTAAGCACAAAATATCTGAGAAAAATGGCAGTGGATAGACAGAAGGACGAATATACGAAGATTATTTCAGTTCTTGCATGGATAACTAAATATTAGTTGAATTAAATGTAACAACGTATGATAACGCAGTGTTCACTATAAAACAGATACGGAAATTTCATTGATATAATGTACGTACTACCGCTACCATTAAAGGTCAACAGTTCAGTGTCAAATATTTGCAATAGGAAACATACTTTCTTTATGTAAGGCCCTGAGACATTGACCCTGACTGATACACATCGACTGTGGAATGACTGGTATGTGGTCAGAGTTGGAATAAGGGCACGATAAAAAGGGATCCTTTAGGTAAGTATCCCTTTTTCACGTATGTTTATTATATGAGAAAAAAACGCTGAATTCAACTATGGGTTTTAATTTAGAGACATTAATATATAATTATTTTTGTATTTTTGTTTCCAGTACAAACTAAATTGAATATTATGACAGTCTTAAGTATCAGTTTGCTGAAAGTTACCGCCAAAAAAGAAAATTTTTTGAAAAAAAAATACATGTTTCCTAATGCCATATATTGCTAAAAGTAGACTTGTTTTTTTATTAAAGCTATGGTGTTTCAGCGCTTTACTCACCTTTTTTTAGCTCAGAATCATACTTAGGTACCATACTTAATAACCATACTTGTAAGAAAAATGTACCGTGCAACAATAAGCCCGAAAGGTTGAGTAATTAATTTGTGTAATTCCACAGCTCATACAAAAAATGACGTTCTTAATTGTTTCTTGGAATGTACGTTAGATCAAAAAGAAATATAAAATAACCCGTATTATAAATTAGAATGTGATAAAACGTTAACAATGTTCGTTGATCTGCCAGATTGAAAAAATGTATAGTAGAAGTAATAAAATAGCGGAATTTTAATTGAATTACGGGTACATGAACCATTATTGGAGTGGGTCTTATATACAAGTAATGCTCCAAATCGAATGTGATGTTCCCCCAACGTATCACAGCTATAATTGAATCTAACATAACTGCTTACTGGTTAAGGAGGGCGCCGACTCGGCTAAATATAAGTTGTGTGGTCATCATCGTTCCCTTATGTATAATTGTGTTTATTTCCAAATAAACTACATATTTGTATTTGTATAGCGAAGCTGAGATGAGATAACTTAATAATAATGATATCAATTGAAACAATTGTACATTTCATCCTCGAGGTCGAAGGGAGTCATCAACCTTACTAGGTAGCTGGTATGACTGTATTTGTTCTTTGTTTATATAGTGACCCACCGGTATCCCTGGATCCACGGCTGGCGCAGGGCAGGGCGCGGTGCGTCCGCGTTGCATTAGAAGTGAGCGCGGCGCCGCGACTGTCACAAGCCGGCGCAGGGCAGGGCGGGGCGCGGTGCGTCCGCGTTGCATTAGAAGTGAGCGCGGCGCCGCGACTGTCACAAGCCGGCGCAGGGCAGGGCGGGGCGCGGTGCGTCCGCGTTGCATTAGAAGTGAGCGCGGCGCCGCGACTGTCACAAGTCGGCGCAGGGCAGGGCGGGGCGCGGTGCGTCCGCGTTGCATTAGAAGTGAGCGCGGCGCCGCGACTGTCACAAGCCGGCGCAGGGCAGGGCGGGGCGCGGTGCGTCCGCGTTGCATTAGAAGTGAGCGCGGCGCCGCGACTGTCACAAGTCGGCGCGGGCGCGGGCGCGGCTCTTGTACAAGTCATCATCTAGCTCGAATGGAATCGGGTCCGCGTACCCTGAGTCGTCGTACCGGAGCGACCTGGCAAATTACAACAATAAATATATATTGGTGGACATTTCACATCCATCTATTCCTTAATTAAGCATAGCTAAGGGACCCAGTTGACTGATAGAATACTTGGGTATATACTTTTTGTAAATAGACACCAACAAACATATGAACACCCAGATAGAAAAAACATCTAAATTCGTCACACGAATGTTTGTTCTAGGTGGGAATCGAACCCAAGACCGACAACGCAGAAGCAGTTACCTGACCTGTGAAGGCAGTAAATGCCTGTTTACTACAGGTGCTTATTAGGGATAAACACATTATCAAAATAAAACATAACCTCCAATCATTTGTTTCTATTTCAGTCGCATCATGTAAATTTGGTTGAATTTAGATGGCAAAATATTTCGTAGGTCTTTGCCTACAAGAGGCACGACAGACACGGTGTAGATAAGAAACTAAATAAAAAAAGGAAAACAAAAACTAAATGTAAATTGCATACTTAATTATTGTACCTTAAAACATGTCTGATATAAATGTCTGGATTTTATGATGATATTGTATTTGTATGTGTACCTGTACCTGTCAGGGGTGGTGGTGCGGCACCGCGAGGGCGGCGGCGGGGAGCGCGAGGAGCGCGAGGAGGCCCGCAGCAGCGCCGGGTCCTCGTACCTGTCAGGGGTGGTGGTGCGGCACCGCGAGGGCGGCGGCGGGGAGCGCGAGGAGCGCGAGGAGGCCCGCAGCAGCGCCGGGTCCTCGTACCTGTCAGGGGTGGTGGTGCGGCACCGCGAGGGCGGCGGCGGGGAGCGCGAGGAGCGCGAGGAGGCCCGCAGCAGCGCCGGGTCCTCGTACCTGTCAGGGGTGGTGGTGCGGCACCGCGAGGGCGGCGGCGGGGAGCGCGAGGAGCGCGAGGAGGCCCGCAGCAGCGCCGGGTCCTCGTACCTGTCAGGGGTGGTGGTGCGGCACCGCGAGGGCGGCGGCGGGGAGCGCGAGGAGCGCGAGGAGGCCCGCAGCAGCGCCGGGTCCTCGTACCTGTCAGGGGTGGTGGTGCGGCACCGCGAGGGCGGCGGCGGGGAGCGCGAGGAGCGCGAGGAGGCCCGCAGCAGCGCCGGGTCCTCGTACCTGTCAGGGGTGGTGGTGCGGCACCGCGAGGGCGGCGGCGGGGAGCGCGAGGAGGCCCGCAGCAGCGCCGGGTCCTCGTACCGGCGCGACACCACCGTGAAGTCGTGATGCGCGTCTATCAGCTTCTGGAGACGCGCCACCATCTCCAAGTCCGACACCGACGCCGGAACCAGGATGCCCAACAGTTTTGCAATGGAATTTCTAAACGATAAATGGTTTCGTACAGGCAACGAAGCTACCCACCCAACATTTCAAGTCATATACAGGGTGTCCGGTAATGAATGGATAACCTTGAAATGGGTCTTAGTAGAACTATTGGGCATTCGAAAAAAAATATCAAATAAATAAAAAACCAAGTTCCACCAATTTCATACTAGTTCCATATGAAAATAATAATAAATAATGGTGGACATTTCACACAGCGCCATCTAGCCCCAAAGCAAGCTAAGCATAGCTTGTATCATGGAAACCAGACAACTGATATACATACTTATATACTTTTCTTTTGTAAATACATACATATAATACATATTAACACCCAGACACAGAAGAAACATCAATGTTACAAATGTCACATAAATGTTTGTCCTGAGTGGGGATCGAACCCACGATCTACAGCGCAGAAGGTAGGGTTACTAACCAACTGAGCTATAGGGCCAGTCAAATGGTAGCCTAAATATTGCCCGTCCGAAATAGCCCCCCCACAACTGACAACAACGAACAAGTCACCTGAAACTGAGCAGTTGCGCTTCTCTCCTGTGGCAGTCCGCCAACGCCTGCTTAGTGGTGGCGAGGTCGTCCCTCAACATGTTGATCTGGTGTTCAGCGCTGGTCCGCTCCTGCTCGAAGGTGTCCCCGGTCGCCCTCACTTGATCTTTCAGGACGCACACCTTGCGGTTGTACCGCGCCCGGACTAACTCCGCTTCCTCGAGCTTCTTTTGAAGTTCTTCGATCTTTCGTGCCCTCTCCAACGATGTTATCTGCGTCATTGAGTTACTTAATAAGCGGGTTCTGTACGTCGCATGAATGTGTAATATACAAATATAATTAATGCAGAAATTTCAGAGCACACGCTCGCGAAAGCTTCTCGGTATGTTCAGATATGAGTTATTCATATTGTAATAAGTAGTCAATTTATTCAGTTTCTACTTAAAGATGCTTCTGTCTTAAGTTATTACGTAATTAGCTAACCTAACAACATCTTATAGTGACCATATCAATATTAAATTTTTTTGATGTTTTAAATAAATAAGTTGACTTGGCCATCGCATGAAAACACAGTAATTTTTTTTTTAAAACACAATGTATCTCACAATAAATACATATTATATTAAATTAGATTGTTGGTATTGTTGGCTTGATATTATATGGATCTCACAACTTTTTACGATAGAAGAACTGAGTTGCGAGACTTGGTTTATTTTACAATTTATGTTTTTGATGGCATCTCATTTCTTTTTGTAGATTTTTTTATAATCTTATATTTATATGGGATTACTAAGTTATTTATACAGTTGGTGTATGTTGGTGTAGTTGGTGTCACAAATTGATTGAAATGTAAATTTAAAATGCCGTTTTTCTAACATGAATAAAAAAGTTTTCAGAATGTATTTTGTCCCAGATATAAATCAAAGTGAACTGTTATGAAGTTATATTATTTTGTGGACGTGCCCTGGCCGTGTTTATCGATAGCAATTACTGTAGAGTAACACATACATAAGGTTAATATAAATATCATTAAATGAGATCACAGTTCGATTAAGTAAATCATTGTAACCTTGTATAAGGTATTCCAGTAATCTGCAACGTCGCGTCGGCTCTAGAAATATTGCTTAAGTTAATTATAGAGGGCAGACTCAGTACGCAGTATACACTTATTCAAATAAATTAGGTTTATTTGAAGTCAAAAATATATTTACAATGTTCGGCCAAGATAAATCACAGGCACATGTCTACAGCTGAAACACTTTCCATAGGAATTGATATGAAAAGCATTACAAACTTCTTTACTAACGAAAATAGAAAATGCTACTCTGCCAAACATGCCTAAGCAAAATAAAGGGTATACATGAAACAACAGTGTAAAGTGGACTTTATAGCATCAGCGAAAGCTAGAGCTTATACAAAAGATGGCTGATTCGCGTAATGGCGACAGTGAACGAATGTTCAGATATAGGTTCATACTACGGTGACCAATTATGATGTCAACTTAAATAAATCCTCAAACCAAGCATAGATTGTACTATGGGAACAGATGACTGATAGAACAGTTATACTTTTTTTTATACATAAATATTAACACCCAGACACAAAACAAACATCTATGTTCACCACACAAAAGTCTGTCCCGGGTGGTTGTCGAAACTACGAGCTACACCGCAGAAGGCAGACCTACTAACAGCTGTGCTGTGAGACAAATCAATACAATAACCTTGTATTCCGCTGCGTCAGCAAGTTGCGCGTTCAAATCCCGTATGTGCGCGCGCGCATCGCTCAGGTGCACGGAGAGCTTGTCGCACTGGCGCGCCAGCTTGTTGGTGCGCGACACTGCCTCGTCCCGCTCCGCTTGCAACACGGCGCGGACTCGACAGCTCTCCTCCTATTGCACACACAATACCATTCACGTTTCACTCGCTCTTACTATGCAATCAGAGATCACAATCAGATTTCATAGTAAGAAGAGAAGAGAAGAGCGAAGAGAGTTTTGTTCTGACACTATTTGCGTTTACCGCCAAAGAAAACTCGTTCTTTTAGAACCATAATTTTTATGTAAACGAAAAAATCTTTGAACATCCAACGTAAGATATGAATGAATGTGGTTGTTTTATTTATTTACCTGAACACTCAGCTTACGACGCAACAAATCCAAATGCAGGTCCTTCCTCTGAAGCTGTTCCCTGAGTATTTTGATTCTTCTCTGAAGCTGATAAACAACTGCAGTCTGCAAAGTATCCGACTGTTTGATATCACTGTCCTCAAGGGTGTGGGAGCAGTGATGACACAATATGATGGGTTTTATTTCAACGACTTGGAATAAGAGCGGTTCATAAACAAACCCGATCTTTAATCGATACAAGATGTATGAAGTACCCGCCACTTTCAAACTGTTCGCTCCGTGGTTCGCTGTGAATATCGATATCATACATTAGATGTGGCGATATCGAATCAGTTATATAGAATCGTTTTAACAGCAGCATAGAAATACCACTTTATATCCTTTCTCCCAAATTACAGACAGATGATTTGAAATTGGCGTATTTTTTACTCATGCAATTTTTATTGCCCTGACGGTTTTTCGGCTCAGAGCGAGAGCCTTGAACAAGGTCTTTAATGCGACTCAGTATTATCGATGATCAACATTAAATTAATCGAAAACTAATAATAATGTGCTTGGTAATAACGTAATACTAATACCTATATAGATAACAACACTACATTAAAGTTTTAATAACCGGTGTAATGTGATAATGGATCATAACAAAAATGCAATCGCTAAATACTTTAATGAAAGTTAACATTCGATTTTAATGTCTTAATTAGCGTGGGATTTCCGATTACACAAACTTAGTGCTTATTTGTTCAGACTTTAGTACATAAACAGTACCAAACCTACAAGTATACAATGCGGTTGCTTGACGCTTGAGACCTTAGATATGTCTGGGATATTGGAGGCTAGCTTTTTAAGCTAGGATAGTAAGCTAGTACTAAAAATCTAGCTTGAAAACTTAGCTTGTGTATCCCTGGTATAAGCGTACCGTGCAAACAAATCTACATTTAATAAGCTCAATCAGTAATTAGTTATATTTTGGTAATGAAGTAGGCACAGTAATGACTTATTTATGTTGATTACATTATTAGGATACTTGGTACATAGTAACATCATGCCATTTGGTAAGGTATAGGTACTCTTACTTCTTTAAGATACGTTAAGTCGTGGAAGGATCTCTCTCTGCGCAGCCGTGGTAGGGTACCATAGTATCCGTAATATAGCATCTACACAAAACACACACTCATTTATAACAACGACACACCAATACCACCAAATTCAATATGTTTTGTTTATGTGATATAATTAAGGAACGAGCTGATGGCCCACCTAGTGTTAAGTGGTAACCTCCGTCCATAACGAGCAATGCGACTTGGGTCCTCTCCTACTTGGGTACGACAAAACCCAAGTCGCATCGAATGCGCCCGTAACTATGAGAAGGTGGTGTCTCGTTTGCCTGTAATTTCACCGGCAACCATGCCTTTCGACCCGGAACACAGCAACGCGAATGCTGCTTGGCGGCAGACATGGGTATGGTGGCAGTCTTCCTTGGACGAACTTAGCATAAGTTCTACTGCTACTGAATGTATGTATGTGGCAGATTTGAATCAAGTTGTATCCATTTATATTATACCAAAATTTCAAGAGCGCTGCCTAGGTTACATATGCTGACCTCACAGCTTAGTTGGTAATTCTTCTTCTTCTCTTCTTTCATTCTTTCTTAATTCTAAAGCCTTCTACGCTGTAAGCCGTGGGTTCGACTCCCAACTAAGAAAAACATTTGTGTGACGAGCATTGATGTTTGTTCTGTGTCTGGGTGTTCATATTTATTTATATGCATGTATTTACGCAAAAGTATATAAGTATTCTATCAGTCATCTAGATCTCATGATAAAAGCTATGCTTAGCTTAGTTTGGGGCTAGATGGCGCTGTATGAAATGCCCACCAATATTTATTTATTTACAGTAATGTGATGTATTATTTTGTTTACTACAAACTACGTGTTGCAAACAATATCATATCACCTTTTTACAAAGGGATTATATAATATATTGACTTATTATTTGTTTCAAACCCAAGTGATGTTTTAAATGAGTGCATACTTAGTTTATGTTTCCGTGGCTAACTTAAGTTCACTTTATACAGCGTGTGTTAACAAAACATGACAGGACAAAGTACTCGAAGATTATTCGCGAAGAAGTTATAAATAAAACCAGTTCTCGCGTTTACTGTAATGGGTGCTGCGCTTCTTTCTTCGCATTCCGAGCGCCCAGGACGACGCGCTGTCCAAATGCCAAGTATATTTAAAAGACCGAATATTTAGATGACGTGAATTAGTTTTATTTGTCATTAAGAGCTAACCCAAAGACGGGGCGCGGGCGGGCGGGCGCTCGGTCTAAACATCGCCGACGTCCGTATGCACAAGGTTTTTTATGAAAAGATATTTATATTTATTTACCCATTTGATCCAGCTCAATAACACTTTACGTATGCAGCGCAGTGACCTTAAAAGCATCTCAAATCCCGCGTTTGTTTGCAAAGCAACAAGTTTTATCAGTTCACCGCATTGATCTGAATCGCATATACAGGGTGTCCGGTAATGAATGGATAACTTTGAAATGGGTCTTAGTAGAACTATTGGGCATTCGGAAAAAATATCAAATAAAAAAAAACCAAGTAGTATCAAAGATATGTATTTTTAAATAATATTGATGTTTTGATTTGTTGATGTTTTTGTTTTTTTTTGTTTTATTTGTTTTTTATTTTTTATACTATACCTGTTTTTTTTTTTTATTTGATATTTTTTTCCGAACTACTAAGACCCATTTCAAGGTTATCCATTCATTAGCGGACACCCTGTATATTTTGCATGGATATTATTCGTCTGTATCTCCTTAACATTCAACAATAAGCAGAGTAATGTTGAATGGGTCGCGGCGAGACGGCTGCCATTCATACAATGATTCATGTGCGACATGATAGAAATAATGTGTTGTCAGTGGGTAACGTTTTATACATTGTTGGACACACTTAATGATACAACTATTTAATTCCAAACTGAAAAAATCCGGTCTACAATAAATTATATTTTATAAAGGTTACATGATTCCCTTCAGTAATTTTGTTACATGTCCAATAAGTTTATTTGTTAAAAATGTACCTATATGTGGAGACATCTATATAAATAAATAAAATTGGAGTGTCTGTTTGTAATATTAGTTCAGTTTTTAACAACATTGGTGCTACCGCAACATGGAGTCACCTACGAGTAGGTGTATGATCACACACGGAGTCACAGATCATATAGTTTTTGCTGTATTGGAGTTTGGACTGACCTTGTCAACAATTTTATCACTCTCCAGTCTCGCCAGTTGTTCGGCGCGGTGTAAAATCGACTCTGTGTGCAACTCTATGCCCACATCGTGGCACAACTCATCCATGTTCAACGTTCTGCTCAGACGTTCCAGGAAAGCAACGAACTGTAACCAAATAATCATGCGTACATTTTGTCCGCATATTTTTGGAGTCAACTGGAGTGCTTGAGAATCGATTTTCATATATACCTTGTGGTACGCAAATTAGATAGGGCGCAAAATGGAATTAAAAATAAAGGTGTGTCGTTATGTTGTAACTAAACTGCGCAACTAAAAACATTATAGGAGCTTATTTTTTTATCAGTTATTTTTACTGCTTTCAAAGAAATATAATATTTAAACAGCCAAGCTGAAGCTGCAGATTTCTGACGACAAATCGTAAATAAATATTTACAAATCAAAATTATAAATCAAATTATTGAACTGAAAACATACATATATTAAGATAAAATAAGGTCTACGTCACACGTGGATAGTGTTTGTAGCTTTCTATTAGTGAAAGAATATCCAGAATCGGTTCAGTAATTTCACAGTTTACCCTCAAACAACGAAACAAATTTTACCTAAAACGGTATAAATATCATTAAGATGATACTATACCTAAATGACTACCTACATAAAATATCAATACGAAGAGGTAATTAATATATTTGGTAACCTTTGTGTGTAAAACATAATATATATGTGAATAACTGAATCTTTTCAATCAATGACCGATGGGGTTGTGCTACTGACGTAAGCTTTGGTTTTATTTGCACAACTCGAATACATTGAAGCCTGATTCCCAGTTTGTCCTCTGTGGCCTTGAGCACGTTTCATTCATTTGCTAAGATGTGGATCATGGTGGTCACTCTTAAACGCACTTTTGAGTCCTTATCGACTCAAACTAGTAGTAACTAGTAGTTACTAGTACTAGTACTAGTAGTAACTATAAAGATTGATCAGTTTTGTGTTACTTACGTTAGCTTTGTCCTTCCGAAGGCTGTCCCTGGAAGACTCGACGGCGTTGAGTTCAGACTCCAGTTTGTGCAATTTGTCCTCGAGCATGTTCCGCTCGTCTTCCAGGATGCGAACTCTGGTGGTGATCTGGTCGTTGATGTGCGCTGTGCGACTCAACTGCTGCGACTCTACACCCAGTTTGTCGCGCAACGCGTCTATTTGCTGTAAACGAACACATTTCAACAGTGAGGGGCCGCAATATGTTTTTACATAGAAGGATAACCTTTTTTTTTTTTTTTTTTTTGTCTCGAGGGGGAGATCTGCTCGACAGATACCCTGCCACATGGAGGGTGCGACAGGGTTATGTGGGGTTTCACGGACTCGTGGACCCACTAAAACCCCCCCGGTGGCCGGCCTCGATGCATGTCAAGGAGCACCAGGTTCTCCGAAGGAACTCACACTGATGCCCCTCTCGCATATCGCCCTTTGCACGTCCCCGGGGCAGCTGGAAGCGCCCCCAGCACCCTCGCAGTGCTTACGACGGCACACGCCACCATGTGCCGCCGCCCTCCCAAGACCCGCTTAGAAAGATAGTCGGAGCCCTCACCCCGACTACCCACGGGCCCGAAGGTCCCCTGTTCGGCAGGGGATACCGCTACGCCCCTTGCGGGGCAGGCGCTGCGGGGCGGCCGTTGCCTGCACCCCGCCGCCGCCTTCTCCGAGCGGGATCGGCCCTCTCCCGATCTCGCTCTGCAGCCTCTTTCCGGACCATAACCGTCTCGCAGAAAGAGGTCACCGCCATCCACGCTCTCTCGTCTGCCAGCATAGCCGCTACTACGCTAGGCAGAGAGAGGTCCTGCCCAATCCTGGAGACCAGGGTCCGCCGCTCCAAGCCCCACGCCGAGCACTCCTCGAGCGTATGCTGCGCGGAATCCCGGTCCCCCCCACAATGGTGGCATGCCGGTGTTGGCTCGCGACCGATCCTGTTCAGGAACTCACCGAAGCATCCGTGCCCGGTAAGAACCTGCGTCAGGCGATAGGTGACGTGACCCCCCTCCCTCCCTTGCCAGCCTTCGAAATTTGGCAGAATAGCGCCGACAACGCGCTGGCGCGTACATCGCGGCTCATGGAGCCGCTCGCGCCACAACCCGAGCGCACGTCGGCGCTCCTCTGACCGCACTTCGGCAGGCGCAGCTCCGCCCCCATCATCGTTGCGAAGACGGACATACACCCGTGCATCCATCTCCGCCAAGATGTCGAGCGGCGGGAACCGCGCCAACAAAGTTGCCGCCTCTAGGGATATCGTTCGGTACCCCCTAGCGATTCGAATGGCAATGGTACGCTGCAGGCTATTAAACATAGCCCTATAGCGACCAACACCCGCAAGTCTACATGACCAGACGGGTGCTCCGTATAGTGCCATCGATCGCACGACCCCGGCGTAGAGACGGCGAACTCCCTCTCGCGGCCCCCCGAGATTTGGCAGAAGGCCGTGCAATGCACCAACCACCTTCCTAATCCGGAGGACAGAGCGTCCGAAGTGCTCCTCGAAGCGCCAGCGACTGTCCAAGGTAAGGCCTAAGTACTTAAGGTACTGGCCCACCTGGACGTCTACGTCACCTACACGAACCGACAAGCTGGGTGGTTCACGTCCTCTCGGGAACTTGTGAAACCACAGCGCCTCGGTCTTCTGAGGTGCTATCCGCAGACCCAGCTCGTGGATCTTGTCCACCACGCCTGCCACCCCAAGCTCGGCGAGCTCTTTGGCCCCCTCAAAAGAGTCCCCAGCGGCTAACACGAGAGTGTCGTCCGCATAACAGACGACGTGTATGCCGATGGGGAGACTGACTCGCAGGACCGCGTCGTATGCGAGGTTCCACAAAAGTGGGCCCAAAACAGAACCCTGTGGTACCCCGCAACAAATCTTCCTCTGGTGCAATGCACCATCCCGGCCCACGTATTGCACGATCCTGTCTCGCAGATAGGCGCCAACGATGCGCTGCAGGTAGGGAGGGACTCCGTGATGCACGAGCGCCTCCCGAATCGCCCTCCAGGGCAAGGAATTAAACGCGTTGACGATGTCCAAGGACACCGCCAACATCTTCCCACCCCGGGACACTACCTGGTCCGACAGCGTACGGACACGAAGAATCGCGTCCACTGTCGAACGAGCCTGTCGAAAACCGTACTGGTGATCCGACAGGTCGGGGCCTTCCTGCGACAGGTGCAAGCATAGACGGTTGGCAATTATTCTTTCGAACAATTTGCCAGCTTCGTCCAGCAGGCAAATGGGACGATACGCAGAGGGAGAATCCGCGGACCTGCCATCCTTCTTCAAGAGGACCAACCTTGCTTCCTTCCAGCCTTTGGGGAACACACCACAGCGTAGGCAGCTGTCAAACAGCTGCCTCAGCTTGTCTCCAAGGCCGGCAGAGAGAGCCAGCACCCAGACCCGACCTGGAATCCCGTCAGGGCCGGGTGCGGTTTGACGGGCCCTAAGGCGCTTTACGGCTCGGCCCAACTCCTCTTCGGTTACCCCCAACTCATCAGACCAGAAGTCCGATGGTATTTCGGGGGATGCCGGGGGATTATCCTGGACCCTAGGGAATAATGTGTCAACCACATTCCCTACAAACACTGGGTCCAGGGTTTCCGTGAACGGAGGGACCCACGGCCGGAGCTTGCCCAGTACTGTCTTGTACGGACGCCCCCATGGATCCCTGTCCAGTCCCTCCAGAAGTTCGTTCCAGGACCGAGCCTTGGCGTCAGCAATAGCGACTTGAAGCGCCTTCGTAGCGCCTCGGTATACCCGGTAGGCTCTCTCGATCTCCTCGGCAGTGGCTCGCCTTCTCCTCCGGGTCCTAGTGTACAGGCGTCGGGAGCGCAGGCACGTCTCACGCAACTGCGCTATCTCCTCCGACCACCAGTACACCGCCCTGCGCTTGGTTGGTCTGGCTCGGGGCATCGAGACGTCACAGATCGACGTCATCGATTCCCTGAACCAAGCCGCCTCCCTCTCCGGATCTGGCAGCTCTTCTTCGGCGTGGCCTTCCGACCAGGCTGCAACGATGGCTGCGGCTTCGAGCAGATCCCTGTCGAGCCGGTTGAGGGCCCATCGTCGCGGTGGACTGCTACTGCGGCGGGACACAGGGCCAGGCGGGCGGAGGGCCACTTCAAAAATGATGTGGCGATGGTCGGATAGTGTGACCATCTCCTCCGCAACTCTCCATCTCGACACCATGCGCATGGCAGGAGGAGTCGCCCATGACAAATCCACGATCGACTCTCCCTGCCACCGCACACACGTGTTGACGGACCCCTGATTCAACAATCGGAGGTCAAGTCCCGCCGCCCATTCCACCACAGAAACTCCCCTAGGGTTGTCTCGGGGACTCCCCCACGCCCGCGAGTGCGCGTTGAAGTCTCCCAAGACAAGCACAGGACGGGGCAGGCACCTGCGTATGCAGTTTCCCACCTCGTCCAGGTACGCCTCGTAAGCGGCGAGGGTAACATTTGGAGAGATGTAGCAGCCCACAACGGCTATGCGACCCCACTCCGTGGCCACGAAACCCTGTCCCTTCTCTAGAAGGCAACAGTGAGGGTCTCCTTCGCCACCACCCCAGTATATAGCGACTGAGCCCGTATCGTCCCCGAACCAGCGAGGATGGCTGGGAGTACGATAGGGCTCCGACACTACGGCCAACGAAACCGACCACTGCGCAAGGCTCTGCAGGAAAAGGTCCTGCGCCCCTCGACAGTGGTTCAGATTGCTCTGGAGGACTTTAGTGGTGTGATCCATTAAGAGGCCTCCATGGCGTCCTGGGGTAACGGGGTCGTTACATTCTCGGTAGGCGGGACTAGAGGAGCTGGTTTCCTCTTGCCCTTTTTAGGAGGGGTGCACATCTTGCTCCCCATCCTGTGATCCGCCTTGCATCCTTGGTCAGAGCACAGCGGACACTTGCGCGGGCGCGTGCACTGACTAGCCCGATGATCGGGTTCACCGCACGCATAGCACAAGTTAGTGCGGTCCACTGTGCTCTGACATGTGCTGCGCACGTGACCGTACTCCAGGCACCGGAAGCACTGTAGCGGCCGCGAGGTCAAATAGTCGACCCGCGCCGACACCCACCCGACGACGACGCGTCCTGCCGCAGCTAGCTTGCGCACTGCAGCTAGTGGACAACGGACCCACACCGTGCCCAGGGCAGTGGGTGAGCGACGAATGTCACCCACCCGCACGTCATCAGCTGAGCAGTCGCCAGCACTAGCGACCGCGGCCGCGACCTCCTGAGATGAGACACTGTCATCCAGGTCTTTGAGCCTCAACTCCCCCATTTTCATGGGGCGAGCGATCTTCACGTGCATGTCAGCAAGGGCCACGCGCATGCGTTCGACCAGCGCGTCCGCTTTGGTTGCGCAGTCGGGCCCGGACACCTCCATTATTAGGGCCCCCGTGATAGCTCGCTTGGAGCGGACAGTCTCCACGCCAACGTCGGCTAGCTTGATGCGAGCCTTCGCCGCCGCCATCACTGCAGCGTAGGTGACTTCCGATCCCTCCGGAACAGTCACTGTTATCGCCGCTGAAGACGGCATCCGCGCGGGCTTGGTCTCGGAGCCAGCTTGAAACTTGGCTTTCGGACCCGGCTTGGAGCTAGCCTTAGTTGGGGGCGGAGGAATCGCCTTCTTCCTGGCCTTCCTAGTGTTTTTGACCACCGTCGCCCAAGAAGACGGCGGCGTCTGCGACTCCTGAGGCTGCCATCGCACCGCCGGTAGTGGTGCCACCGGAGGCGGAGGCAGCGGCTGACTCCTTGTCGCCTTACCCTTTCCCGAAGATACTCTCGGTGGAGGGCCCGGCGCCACGGAAGATACGCCACCCCGGCTCACAGTTGGCTGGGCCTCAAAGGCTGCAGCCAACTTCCGGTCCATGAGCGCACCGATGCGCTCCATGAACCGACTCTCCCAGTCAGTGGTGGCAGGTGTTGATGCCGCAGGTGGTTCATCCACGCTGACCCTAACGCTGGCTGGATTAGCCTGCTGACTGACAGCCTCTGTCAGCTTGTCCACCTTCGTGCACAGGTCGGCCATCTGAGCGCGTAGCTCGGCATTCTCCCGCTCCAGTCTAATGACGTTGGCGTCCGTAGAACCCCGTTCTACGAGAACGCCCGTCGCTGCCTGCACCTTGCGCACAGCAATCCGAAGACCTTGGATGTAGTCCCCCCGCAAGTTTCTGGACTTGTCCGCTATCTTTTCCACGGTCTCCAGATGTGCCTTTATGCAAGCGACCAACTCATCCGTTGGCTGCGCCTGCATCTCCATCCCAATGTCTTCCGCCCTCGGCAACTTTGCCTTCGACCTCACATTTGAGGGCGGCACCGATGCATCAAAGACATCGTCCTCTTCGGGTCCCTCCTTTAGCAACGCGACGCGTTTTGGTACCGACGGGTTCCCGCCGTTGTCGTTCGGTTTCCTCCCGCGCTTCCGACTTGAAGTCGAAGCCTGCGAGGAGATGGACATGATGGAGCAGTCCGAGTCCTCCCCGTCACCCGATGCCCCAACCGGCGCTGGTTTCGCAAAGAAACCAGCGCTGGTTGACGCATCACTTCTCCTGTCGTCTTGGCGTTTCTTGCCCCCCTCAGATACGATGGGGCTGAGTGCAGAAGCACTGTGGGATTCACCACCAGCTTGGCCGATGGGACCCACCTGAGGCAGTTTGTTTTTTGGAGGCGCCATTTCATATTGTTTCTTTTTTTGAGGGGTGAAGTCCCCTGTGTGGTGCCCTAGCGGCCGGGTTCCCCCCGACCATACCGTGTGTGCGAACCCGGACCGGGGCCGCCGCTCCCCGCCCACAAACACTGTGTGCGGACTGCAGCGATACGAGTCCGGTTTCGCACACCCAATACTCCCCTCGGCAGGCACCGAAACCATATGTTGGGATTTGGCCCTCTCTCTGGATCCTTCCGATCCAAATAGGCGGCTTGATTCAGCCCGCCTCACCTACCCGACGGAGTAGGAGACTCCTTTCCTCCGTCAGCTCCATCCACTGCGCTCTCTGCTACTCAGAGAGACGCGCGGAGAAAACTCCCCACCCCCCCTAACCCAAGGCTACCCCCACCCAGCAACTAAAGCCCCCCCATTCCCCTTGCCCCGTTCCCCCCCAGAGTTTGGTCCGCGCCAGCACTATACCGGTAACCCCCAGACTGGGAGCCGTTCCCCAATCCGCCACCCGGGGACGCGCCACGTCGGAGTTCACCTCTCCGCCCAACTGGGACACCCCAGCAGGTCCGTGGATAGAAGGATAACCTAAACTAACCTAACCTAACCATAACGAAAATAGTCTTATATAATATTCAGCGGTAATAAACGCATTAAAATGTCGAGGGAACATAAGACCATCATCTCAATCCAAATCATCATCAAAATAGCAAAGCAGTTTGGACGTGAAAGGGTAACAAACCTAATAAACTATTCTAACAGACAGACACATTTTTGCATTTATAATATTAGGTTTTCACAATCTTGAAGAAAACCGAATGTAACGATAGCATACCAAAGCCCTTTCCTTGTTTTCGCTTAAAATTTCCCTTATCCGATCCTTGATGGTAGTTTCGTGCGCCTCCACGAACCGCGTGGGTAAGCTGAGGAGGATGGCTATGGATTCCATCGTGTTCCGGAACTCAGCCTGGAGTCGAAGGTATTTCTCATCACGATGTTTTAAATCCTCTGAAAGAAAGAAAAAGCTTTACTCGAACTGCCTGAAAGACATCGCTTTAAGCGATAAGATTGCCCATAGTGCATTTCTGTTTTGTTATTTAAGATTAATTTAGTTTAAAAATGCAAGTGTTTAGTTAAGATTTTATGCACAATAAAGGGTTTATCTATCTAAAATTGTCTGCGTTAATTAAGGTAGTAATGCTAGCTTATAATAACAGTTTCAAACTTAACTTCCGCTGTGCTGTGTTCTAAACTAAAACGACATCTAACCTCACATACCTCTCAACTGCATGATCAAAGATTCATTCTGATTCACGTTGTCAGTCACAACGTTCAGGTTTTTGGAGCAATGTGCCAGCTTCTCTCTCGCTTCATGCAGCTCTCTTTCGACAACTCGATTCTGAACCGACAAGGACTCTTTCTCCTGCTTGAGTCTTTCAATGTCTAGGATCTGCGTTGAAAGTTGCCTCTGCAGCATTTCTTTGTCGGCATTCGCCCTTTCCAACGCATCTCTGCAACTGCGGAGTTCCTGTTCCGTACTGGATAGATTCTCTGTAGTGTTCATATATTTGTTTTTTAGTCTGTTTATTTCCTGCACGAGTTCGGTGGCTTTAATAATGAGGCTTTCTGGTGAGTGGGCGGGTGTAGAGTCGCAAAACTCGGCTTCCAACGCAGCTGACAGTCGGCGTACCAGATCGTGGAATTGGCAACGTGCATTTTCCTTGAGCTGTTCCTCATTGTGGCACTCGACCTCGAGAGCTCGCAACTTTTTCTCCAGGTCTTTAATCTTTTCTTCAGAATATCGGTTGTCCCTCTGCAGAGACTGAACTGCGATCTCGCACCGCCCCTTGTCCGTTTGCAGGTTCCTCTGTATCTCTTCAAGGTCTTGAATCTTTTTTCTGAGTGAAGATATAACGGCGTTTTGCCTCGCATTGTGCTCGCGAAGATGGTCTATCTCCACCTGCTGCTCTAGGATCCGTTGCTCTCGTGAAACCATTTGATTTTTCAAATCACTGTTCTGTAATTTTATTTCCGTTTTTTTTTCATAAACTACAACACATATGAAGCTGGTATCAAAATGTTTACTATCAGAAAATGAAATGCCTCACTTCTGAAATGAGTTTGTCCCGCTTGTATTGGAGTGCAGCCAGATCGCTTCTTAACGACGTGATGATGTCATTCCCAACATCGGACTCCATCTGCAATTGACGTATCAAATATGATTAGGTACTTAAGTTTTTTTTTTTTTTTTTATGTAATACATTTACAGAACGAGCCGACGGCCCACCTGGTGTTAAGTGGTAACCTCGGCCCATAACAGCCGATGCGAATTGGGTCCTCCCATACTAGGTATGACAAGACCAAAGTCGCATCGTATGCGCCCGTAACTGTGAGATGTGAAGGTGGAATGTCTCATGTGCCTGTAATTTCACCGGCAACCACACCTTTCAAACCGGAACACAGTAACGCGAATGCGTTACTGCTTGGCGGCAGAAAAGGCCATGGTGGCAGTACTTCCCCGGACGAACTTGGCGAGAGTTCTACTGCTCTTGAAAAAAGTAGATTAAGTAAGTAGATTATTTAAGCTATATTACCATTAGAACTTATTTAAATAAAACCAAATATATAGATCTAGATATTGTCATATATTATTATGAAAAAAATACACTCATCAAGTACGAAACTTAGGTTTTATCAATTATTCAGAAAAATTATTGTTAAACCACAAGAAATAATTTAATTCTGAACTCAAATTCTGTTTTGACTACTCAAAGCTATTGATTTATTGTACCGAGGTATTGCAGTATTTATTGATGCATTTATATAGGCAGTCTTGTCTTTAAAACTTTGAAATAGCAAAATTCAGATAAACATCAAGAAGCATAATATCTTGCTGAAACAGCACTTTTTACCCGACTGGGGACTGCCCAGAATTAGGCGAATATTAGGTATGTTAAAAACTTTTTTTTTAATGTCGCACAATAGAATTACTTCCATAACAACTACAAACAAAAAAAAATATGTGAATATAAAATATTACAAAATAATAACACAATTAATTAGTTTTTCTATAAATTACTATTGCACACCAGGTATTATAATTTCCGCCAACCGATAATACAAGGATATGGAAAACTTTGAATCCCTATGAGTACTTTGCCATATTCTTAATGTATTCTTGTTTGGCAGGATATGAACTAGGGTCCCAGTATCTTAGCCTCCATAGCAAAGAGAAAGGTACACATCAAAACCTGAGAGTTGCAACTAGGTTTTACTTACAAATTTCCAGGAATACATGTGCCCCCCCGGTGCCCGGGAACAGTGTTACGTGACTCGCCGAAGACGACTAGGGTAAAAAGCTGCTTAGTTGCACGTAGCGTGATCCGGCCAGCTATTTCAGACTTACAGGAGTCACGATATCTCATTGAATAAACCGCGCGAGTGCCGCGCATGCAGGCCTGATTTGCATAACCCACGGATAATACGTTTTACAATTATTCGTTTGCATGTCTGTTTGATGATCACTGCATGTAGCTCATCCCCTACCTAATCCCCGTCCCTTTTTTCGGAAAAAATGGCTATTTATTTGCCGGCTATTAAAATAGTAATTAGGAATGTCTAAGTCGTAATATGGGGAAGACTGAAAAAGATAGCTTGTAGGTACAATATGTTACATAAATCCTGTTTTCCTTGGAGCCTTAATGTAAATAGGTAAAGTACTATTAATATTAGGTAAAGGGAGATTTTATTTCGACAATTCGCACAGCAGCCTCGTTTTGCCTCAATGTAAGCTAAGCACAGCTTGCGTCACGGGAACCGGACAATTGATATAATACTTATATACTTTTGTAAATACATACAATACATATCAACACCCAGACACAGAACAAACATCTATGTTCGTCACACATATGTTTGTTCTGGATGGGGAATCGAACCCGTGATTAACAGCACACAAGGGTTAGTACCAACTGAGCTGTCAGGCCAGTCCGTTTTTTCGACACTTTTGATTCTAATTAAATAAAGTTTTTTTTAAGATCCTATATATTACTGCTTTTTTTGGAACTTATCGCTTAAACGTTCCAAGTTGTCTAAAGCGTTATCCTCTCAATACTTATTCCATGAACGTAGACACAATTAGCGAGTGATAGCTGGATATCAGCGCGGTTCAATGTGACCTACTTTCAGTGAGGAGTGAATTTCAAAAGAAAAACAAATCGATACGGATACGGATACGGACGGCGACGTCGCATTACCGTATAATTTGACAAAATTAATGGACTTTACCGTCATCATTTATGTTGCGACTGCGTATGCGGGGGAACTTGACTTTATTTTCTGTTTGTAATTATAGCTTTATATTGAATGCTAGCTGCGCCTTGCGGCGTTGAATGAGTCATCCAACACTGCACTTTTCCGGGATCAAAGTGGCCTGTGTGTTAATCCAGGATATAAGGATATCTTGGTACCAAATTTCATCCAAATCCATGCAGTGCAGTGATGCTAATATCTCTGCGTAAATTCAAAAATCGCAGTGAGATAGTGTTTATGTAAAATAGATTAATATTATAAACACCAGATGGCATCGGAACATATTGTATGACGTTCTGAATCGCGCTATCGTTGCGTTTCGCTGCCACATAGACCATAAGCAAGTTTAAAAATAAATTAAGTTTTCTGGACTACCGTTGTTTTCATACCAATAGAAAGAACAATAGGGTTTAATCAAATTAGGAGCACAATACGTCAATTAAAGCAACTAAATATATAAAAATGTTGCTGCTGACTGTCCGTACCGGAAGAGTTTCCGTGCAAGGTACGAAGTATCGCATGCCAATGGATTAAATGATGAACTACCATGAAATAACAAAGTTACAGTCCCTCCACATGTAATAGGTACCTACTTTACGCACAAATACTTCAGTAATTTCTTAATAACGTCTGATATGTGTTTAGGAAATGTCATAAGTTTATGGGACGATTACCCACCCAATGTTACAAGCGGTAACCTATGTACTTATAGCAATACCACTTAGATCCTTCCTTACATACTTAGGTATAGGAAGACCCAAGTTGCTTCGTATTACGCCGATATCTCTGAGACGGGAGTGCGAATATCTCATGTGCCTACCCGTAGGTAATTTCAACGGCAACCACATCTTTTAAACCGGTATAGCAAGCGCGTAACTTCTTGACAGCGGAAATAGGTATGGTGGCAGTATTCAACGGACGATATTATCATTCCAATTTCAGTTTTATTCAGTAAATCTTGTTTTTGGTCCCTAGTTCGCGATCATCTATGAGATTAGGCAATAGAGGAGAAAATATGGATGCCTCATTCAGAATTCAGTCATATAGTAAAAGTTTGAATTTTTGTCTGGTCTGGTTAATTTGTATCTAGATAGATAGATTAACTCTTTATTGTATACACCACAAAAACATATTACAAAAAATAAATAAAAAATACATTAAAATATATGCCGCACACAATGGGCGGCATTATCACTTAAAGTGATCTCTTCCATGCAACCTAGTGTGTTATTAGAAGAAAATTGTTGTTTTTTTCGTGTAGCTGAAACGCGTCGTTGGTTCCTACTTCGCCCGAAGAGCAACTTTATTTTCATAGTCATTATTTTTGACAATTTTGTTTAGGTTAGCAGAAAATGATGAAATGTTTGAGACTGAGCCGAGGCCTGGAGCCCTGGACTGTGTGATTGCAACAAATATAATTAATTGCTCCTTTAGTCTAAATCCGTCCAGCCAACACTCAATGGGTAGGCACACACGTTTTCGGCAATTTATTTTTTATATCTGACTGTAATTCTGAAACTTGAAGGTGGAATGTCTCGTGCCTGTAAGTTCACCGGCACTCAGCTTTCAAACCGGACAGCCAATGCTGTTGTTATGGTTGCAATACTTCTCCGGAACATTTTTGATAGTTGGTATGTGTACCTTGGGTATGGGTATGGGATCCTTTACTTTGGTGTCCAATTACGGAAATCCTGTTTTGTATCGGTCAAACACCAATGAGTCGCTGAAAGACAGATAAAACAGCAGCCTTTTCTATTCGAGTCACTAGTTCTGTTTTAAGTGAGCCTCAAAGAGGGTCATTTCGTGCATTTGACACATGTCTTCGAATTTTTAGTTCTGGGACATGTCGGTTTCCTCACGATGATTTCCTTCACCGTTTTGAGAACGTGGTAGGTATTGCGCTCATACATTTTTCACGCGACAAACTCAAAGGTGCACGTCGGAATTTGAACCGGCAACCTCCGGATTGAAACTCGGGGTAACCACTAGACCACCACGCTCATAGCTGTAATTTACACGAAATACATGTGGCTTTTTTGCAATCTGAGTGTAGAAGGTTGAAAGTCTTGCCCGTGCCTAGGATTGTTAACGCAAATTATCTGGAAAAATTGACCGTGTATCAACTCATAATCGGTATTCAGTATTAGTGCTGTACCTATATGTTACCGACATTATGTACAAACAGATATTCTACAGAATGCCCAAAACGTTCAGGCAATATATTCAATATTATTAGCTACATTTCCTGAAAGAATACCTAGGCAAGTATGTAATAAAGTATACCTTGTAAATAGTACACTTACAGCCGGCAAAGTGTAGAAGCAGTTAGGTTAGCAATAAATAATTCTCGTGCTTCATAAATTGTCTAAAAACGCGAGCATTATATAAAATACCGACTTACGACAAAGCCCACTACAGCCCCTAAAACAAAATATTGGACTGATAATTACAATTCGGACGGGTAGATAAGATTAAGTAGGTGCCTACTTACAGTATTCTACAATGTAAGTAATCAGGTACACAATACATAGAATGGTTAGTTGTATTACATACTTCTATTGGAGTCTTGCGGCAAAGTGTTTCGAATGTCTTCCAGTTTTCAGTTTCATCACTCCCTTTATCCTCTTCCATCTTGATTATTTACTTGATCGTCGTCTCCTTGTCTTCGCGTTGGTACGGCGGCTTTTAAACGCGGCTGTGGACCGTTGCTATGAATCCCATCATGTAAACACGAGAAACCGCTACGAAAATCGATTAAGTTGTATTACTAGCAACCCAACCCAGATTCGCACGGGTAGCAGAATATATCGCATAAAAAATGAAGGTAACGATGGTCTAATTTAATTAAATAAAGATATATTACCGTATTGGTAAACGCGCTACAGTCGCCATCTTCTGTAATCTTCGACATATTTCAGCCTATTTACGCAAAACATTAACACACCAAATTATTTACCACTTCTTCGATTGGTGAAAACCGAGAGATTGTGTTTTGAGAGGGTGGTTTATGCCTCACTTGTACTATCTTGGAACTACATTTATAAAGTTCTAGCAGCCTTTAAATGTATTATTAACTAGCTGTTGCCCGCGACTTCGTCCGCATGGAATTTGGTTTTATCACGCATCCCTATTTTACCCCTCGGAATAGTAGCCTAAGTTACTCCTTGTTACATCAGCTATCTGCCAGTGAGTCCCGTCAAAATTGGTCCAACCATTTCAGAGATTAGCCGGAACAAACGGACAGACAGACAGATAGAGACAGACAAAAATTGTAAAAAAAAATGTTTTGGTATATGTACCGTGTATACATCCATATGCACGTAGTAAAAAGCGGTTATTTTAATATTACAAACAGACACTCCAATTTATTTGTATAGCCTTTGGACTTAACTCTGTTCGATGCATGCTTTTTCTTCTTTATTGTCCACAGATAACAAAGGATCAAAAAAGCCTTTTGATTGCGTTGAAGTGCAATATCGAAGGATACCTCATTTGAGTTCAGAATTCTTAAAACTATGCAAATGACGCAGGGCTTGAAAATGAAATTTAGGTAGGTATATCATAAAAAAACTTTCATTTCGCCTGAGCCTGAAACAAAAAATGGTTGTCTGTAAAGTCGGTTTACTGACGATAGTTGAACGTGTCAACGTCTTAAGAAAATACTGATGGAATGGTAGCATTATTCAAAAGAAAATTTTAATTTCATTTGTTTAATAGATTTTTATGTATATATGCACTTGATACTCGATCAAAACATGTAAATGTAAGTATTAGCAGCTGTCCACGCAGACGCATCGCTCACTCAAGTAGGAGAGAGACGGATGTCGAACGCTGCCGAACGCAAAGGCCGATTGTGCTTCTTTGTCGCTCGTTCCGCGCTCTCGCTTGCACTTGCACAAGCCTTACATGGAACGCCTCAGAGCGAGGTAACGCCGCATGAGTCATGTTTTTTCGTGCGTGCAGCCGGCTCTATCGAATTATAAGACGTTGACACGTCAAAAACAATTTAACACGTTAATTACTTAAATCGTCCGTAAAAAGCGAGTCTCTTTGATGAACTGTTATTTCGTATATTTCTTAATAATTCAAGTGCAGAAGTCAACTTAAGTGGGCTGCCTCGTTCTAAGTTAGTGACATTGCTACAATCCCAAAACCTATGTCCTCACAGCGGATGGAGCGTGGCCTATTATTAACCCATTCTTCGGGTGGAGGGGTTTATTTGCAACGGTTATTCTATTAACAAGTAGGTACCTACTTCTCTTTGGAGAGGTCAGCCTTCTCGCCGAAGAATCCTGACCTGATGAAGGATTCAATTTAATACTATTTTACTGTAGGTATTTAACATAGGAGTTGAACTGTTGGGTCCGACATGTAACCCGACCTTTTGACTTCTTTCCAGAAATATGAACTGCAGTTTTAATTTCAGGACGCCGAAGAGACCCCTGCTTCTCCAAGTGGTTTCATCCGATTATGAAAAGACAGTTAAATACTTCTGTACATGTGGTCTACTCTACGCTGCACTGAAGTCTTGCGTATATCAAATAGCAGATGAGAACGGAGCGAGGCCCGTTCTGCTCAGCTTGAATACCCGTCTCACCCGTGTCACAGCTCCGCTCCGGTCTGCTCGTCTCGTCTCGTCTCGGTGACAGTGGAAACAGGTTAAACATACGATATTTAGTGAAAAAACAGCATTTATTGATAACTTACAACTACACATCACAAATCATCTTAATTCAATGACACAGTTAATGAGCCCCCATAAAATACTTTTAACTGAAGGCTTCACCTAAGTACAATAATTTGAAAAAATAACGTTCTTAGAAACGGTACCTATTCAAGGCATTCAAATAGCACCTTCATTTTACCTTAAAATACGTTGATCAATTAGTAAAGTTTACAAACTGATGACAATTACTTAAAAATATGTAGGTAACTGTAATATTATAAGATAATCGGTGGTAAAATACCCCAGTCAGATTAATATCGAAGTTAACAAATGATATGAAAGGAATCATACACACTAAATTACAAAACAGTTCTCTGATTGAGAAAATCAATAATCAATACACCATGAACAAATCAAAATACAATAGATTTGTTTGGTGAACTTATATACTAGCACAGGAATATTACAAAACCTTATACGAGATTCATCAAAAAATTAAACTTTGCGCCTTCATTACTTAAATGTACGTGGGTGCGTTAAGTCCGCGGAATGACGGGCTCGGGAGGGAGTGAGTGATCATTAGTACTTCAATGTGTCGACTCACTATTAGGATAATTAGAGATTTATTATAAACGTATATATAATATACACATGTAGTATATAGTCTCTTCAATTTAAACGGGAAAACCATTTTGAAAGAGATGTCCGCAGTTTACTTTCAAACGCCGGCGAAGTGAAGCACTCAGTTCTAGTTTATTTTGAAGATTAAAGTCTTTTTTCGACAGTATACATAACTTATGAGCAGGAGATGAATATATTGAAAAAGAAAAGTAAAGTTGACCCTCCCATTCCGTATAGTTGAGAATGCACCGTCGCAGTACACATGGAAGAGAGTGGTCGCGCGGCGGCACTACAAGAAGTATAGGGTCTCCGTGAGCGAGTAGTGGGGCTGGGTGTGCAGACTGTTGGCCGCGAGGAAGGCGAGCTTGTGCGCGTACTGGCACACGGCCGGCACGCGCATGTTCGACGAACAGTTGAAGTACATGTGAGTCAACTTGTAAGTCAACCGTTGGATCTGCAACAACATAATATTTGTAGTAGCCAGGCTCAATTGTATTACTTTTCTTACAAGATACAATACTGTGTTAGTTCACATGATGAGCTCAGGAGAGCGTGGTGGTCTAGCGGTCCTGACCCCCGAGTTTCAATCCGGAGGTCGCCGGCTCAAATCCCGACGTGCACCTATGAGGTTTTCGATTGAAAGATTTATGTGCGCAATACCACGTTCCCAAAACGGTGAAGGAAAACATCGTGAGGAAACCGACATGTCCTATAACAAAAAATTCGAAGACATGTGTCGAGTGCACGAAAGGAGCCTCTTTGAGGCGCACTTACAATCCTTTCACCACACTGGTTCGACAGAACCGGTGACTCGAAGAAGGAGAGTTCACATGATTTGATTGATGACATATTTTAAGATATTATGTTTTAAAACCAGTTTCATGCAATGCACATGTTATGTTCAAAAGTTTCAAATTCATCATTTAGTGAGTATATTTTTTTGAACTGAGGAATTTTGTGATGTAACTTACGCGGTCCGCCGGAATCGCTGTGGTATCATAGATAACATTGTAGGACGTCGGAGTGACTGTGCCTTCGCGTACGTTTTGGGAAACCAGGTAGAAGTCGAACCTGGAGAAATTATCACATTATAATTGCCAAATAGTTGTAAATAATGATATATCTACGAATAATGTTTTTAGTAAAGCAGTATTTAATTAGAATATATTAGATATGTTTATTCCAGTCACATATCACATTACAGATCTTGTACCAAGTCCATCTGGGAAAGTACTTCCACCATACTAATTTCTACCGCCAAGTAGTTATGTATGCATTCGCATTGCTGTGTTCTGATTTGATAGGTGTTGTTGTAATTACAGGCACTAGACATTCCACCTTTATGTCTCTTACCGCTTAAAATCATTTTTTTTTTTTTTGAAAAATTACTCTGAATAGCTGAAGACGGCATATTTTCAAAGATTAATTAGTATCGTTAAACCTTCAGCATTTACCTACTTAACTAATGCTAGCAGAAGCTACCACTATAAGAACATGTTCTAATTAACCGAAACATCTATAGAGACTATTATCAATTATTATTATCGTATACAACTCGATACAAGTAAATTCTGCTTTACCAACATAATACAAATATTTCAAAGGTGGTTTCAAAATTGTTATTTTTAAATATAAAGTTTAAAAAAATATACATTTAGAATTTTTCCTCAAATTGAACGAGATATTCATTAAAATTGTACGTACGTATACCACGTTCTCAAAACGGTGAAGGAAAACATCGTGAGGAAACTGACATGTCCTACAACTAAACATTTGAAAGACATGTGTCGAGTGCACGAAAGGAGCCTCTTTGAGTCGCACTTACAATCCTTTCACCACACTGGTTCGACAGAACCGGTGACTCGAAGAAGAAGAAGATTAAAATAGTAAAGGGGTAACCTTTCAGGCAGTGTGACGACATCATCGACGACAGTGCCGGGTCGCGGGTTCTGTCCGTTGGCGGTGAAGATGCGTGTGTTTATGCGCTTCGACACGACAATGAACGCCAGCTTGTATGTCTCACCACCGTACAGCTCATTCAGTTTTTTCTTGATCTCCTCAACCTGAAATTTGTATGTAATACATTTACGGAACGAGCCGACGGCCCACCTGGTGTTAAGTGGTAACCTCGGTCCATAACAGCCGATGCGACTTGGGTCCTCCCAAAGTAGGTATGACACGACCCAAGTCGCATCGTATGCGCCCGTAAATGTGAGACGTGAAGGTGGAATGTCTCATGTGCGTGTAATTTCACCGGCAACCACACCTTTCAAACCGGAACACAGTAACGCGAATGCGTCACTGCTTGGCGGCAGAAAAGGGCATGGTGGCAGTACTTCCCCGGACGAACTTGGCGAGAGTTCTACTGCTCTTAAAACTTGTTGTTAAACGACACATTCTTCTAAACAATATTTGTGTTGTATCAAAAGCCCCACACCACCAGAGACCAATCTAACTTGATGTATATTTTTCGACTTTATATTTGTAACAGCATCATCGACAACATGGAATAAATATAAAGGTGTATTGAAACTATAAAATATCATAAAGTTACCTCGTGTGTGAAGACATACGGAATTTGACCGTCGCCTACGCCATCACGATAGATGAATATGCGGGTAGGTAAACTCTCTGAAAATATATTATTATGTTAAATGGGGAAACATTAGTATTTATAAATTAACAAAACTATCAACCCACATCTACACACATCTTCCACTATTAAGCATGGGAAGTCAAGTCCAAAGTGGCAAGGTATCAAGCCCCTGGGAGACATGAATACAGGTAAGGTTGTCTGGTAGAAATCGCTATAAGCGATAAGACCGCCGATTGTACATTTCTTTGTATTTTCTGTTTTATTGGTGTAATGTGCAATAAAGTGTTTATCTATCTATCTGTAGTCACACACACACGCACGCACACACACAGGGAACACCAGTGGAATGCGTGTACAGTACCACCTGGCAACAGTGTAAACATAAACATATACAATGATACGTAACTGTTAATTTCGTGGAACTTCTTAATGGCAGTGGCAATGTTGAATCCCATGTGGGCGCTGAGCTCTTCACCGGAGGTGTGAGCGTTCACGGCAGAGTAGTACTGCGTCATGCTCCTGTCGAGGGACGCGACGAACGCGCCGAAGCTTTTGTCTTTGGACCTGGTGTCGTGGCACACGTCGAAACCAATCACCATCAGTTGGGGCAGCGGTATTTCAACGGACCAAGGAGCTCCACCCAACTGTAAATAAACATATACACGAGATTCTGTAAGACACGCAAAACATCCTGTATGTTTAGTAATTGAGTAAGCACTTAAGAGCAGTAGAACTCTCGCCAAGTTCGTCCGGGGAAGTACTGCCACCGTGCCCATTTCTGCCGCCAAGCAGTAACGCGTTCGCGTTACTGTGTTCCGGTTTGAAAGGTGTGGTTGCCGGTGAAATTACAGGCACATGAGACATTCCACCTACACGTCTCATAGTTACGGGCGCATACGATGCGACTTGAGTCTTGTCGTACCTAGTAGGACCCAAGCCGCATCGCTTGTTATGGGCAGAGGTTACCACTTAACACCAGGTGGGCCGCCGGCTCGTTCCGTAACAACAATACATAAAAAAAAAAAATGAAATGTAATCAAAACTAATTTGTATTGACAACAGCTTAATTAAGCTAATTACCTTGCAATTAATTTGAATTGCCACTTTGGTGGCAATCGACATTGCATTCTTGCTGGACAAACTCCGTCCACAGACTACTTGAGTCGGTACAGCACGGTCAACTGTGCATTTCTTCTTTATAGCCTCATACCTGAAAATAAATAAGTCATCACTAAGAGCAAGAATTAACTAAAAATCTTCTTCTTCGAGTCACCGGTTCTGACGAAACAGTGTGGTGAAAGGATTGTAAGTGCGCCTCAAAGAGGCTCCTTTTCGTGCACTCGACACATGTCTTCGAATTTTTAGTTCTAAGACATAACGGTTTCCTCACGATGTTTTCCTTCACCGTTTTGAGAACGCGGTATTGCGCACAATCGAAAAACTCATAGGTGCACGTCGGTATTTGAACCGGCGACCTCCAGATTGAAACTCGGGGGTCAGTACCGCTAGACCACCACGCTCAACTAAAAACGACTTGTGTATAATGAAGTTTAGTAGGTGGCACTTACCGGTCGCCTACGTTCTTCATTAGCACGCACATGATGAGGCCAGGATTTTTCCTTGCGATTACATTTTCACACATATTGGCGTATTCCAGTGCGGAATCATTTCTCAGTGTTACTGAAATTAACATAAAATATATATAAAACAATGAAACAATATGTTTGTATTAAATTATGAGACAACATAGACAATAATTCACTTATTTCTGGATGAGGCATTCTGAATCCACATCCATTTCCGGTTTTCATGATCATGTCTGTAAACGCTTCGGCGTCTCTTCGGATGCGATCAGGTGTGAGCACCACCCAGGAGCTGAGACTAGCAATGTGGAAGAGGGGTTTCGATCTGAAACAGACACATTTACCAAATACTGAAATTATCAATCTTACTTCAAATTATCAACAGCATTATCAGTTGGTTAGTAACCCTACCTTCTGCGCTGTAGGTCGTGGGTTCGATCCCCACTCAGGACAAACATTTATGTGACACTTTCGTTTCGACACGTTCTGTGTCTGGGTGTTAATATGTATTATATGTATGTATTTATAAAAGAAAAGTATATAAGTATGTATATCAGTTGTCTGGTTCCCATGATACAAGCTATGCTTAGCTTACTTTGGGGCTAGATGGCGATGTGTGAATTGCCCACCATCATTTATTTATTATCACGACATATCAAAGTGTTGCATAAGTCATTACCAGAGAGCCACAGGGAGAGAGAATGTAAACATATATTTCTGTATACCTTATACATTTCATGGAACAATGTTAGGACGCACTGTCAAACTAATGTAAATTAATTGCAATAATTTCTATAAAACAGTACCTCATGTCCCGCGTCCACCCTTCTGTAGTGTCACCGGCCGGGTATGAAGAATTATTCCCTTGCAGTATCAGTTCATGCGGCAAATGACGCCCTTTGATTCGGATCAATTCATTGGATAGCTTCAGCTCCCACGTCGCCAGTTCCTTACAATACAAATGTATTTATTAACTACCATAGATATGAGGAGAGCGTGGTGGTCTAGCTGTACCCCCGAGTTTAAATCCGGAGGTCGCCGGTTCAAATCCCGACGTGCACCTATGAGTTTTTCGATTGAAAGATTTATGTGCGCAATACCACGTTCCCAAAACAGTGAAGAAAAACATCGTGAGGAAACCGACATGTCCTAGAACAAAAAATTCGAAGACGTGTGTCGAGTGCACGAAAGGAGACCTCTTTGAGGCGCACTTACAATCCTTTCACCACACTGGTTCGACAGAACCGGTGACTCGAAGAAGAAGACCATAGATATAAATAAAACCCAATAGTTTTAACAATATATTAGTGTACGCTTACTTTGACAACATCTTTGTTTTGTGTGAAACGCCTGTTGAAGCTGAGCAGTTTAGCTATCCTCTTGTCTGGACCAATTTTAGTGTGGGAGTCGAGAGCTTTCATCAGTTTGAAATTGGCCCGCATGTCGTCTGAGAGGCCGGTCTGCCTGCACAGCTCGGGCACCAGGTACACCATGGCGGGCATCCCGGCGCGGATATCGCGTTCCTTCGACCGAGATATCAGCAGGGGCTGGCCTTTGTCATGTATCGTTATGTTATATTTCTGTATTGATATTATACACATTAGTAAGTTTTGGAAATAATAATTTAGTAGCAATACCAGTTAAATAGAATCACATATACCTTTTTGTAGTAATCAATGTAAGAAATTGCTTCACCGCGCATTTCGAAAGTTGAGCTTGGAGTCTCATTCCAGGCTATGTCGTCAATTCTGTACGTCTTCATGTTGTAATCGGTCATCACAATTTTACCTTAAACACAATATTACATTAAGGTTTGACTTCAAAACTGGTTTATAATTCAGGCTTCAACTGAATAATGAATAAACTCACCAATAATGTCCTCTGTAAAGGATTTTTTATATGTATGTCCTTTGGTGCTTGCATACTGAGTGAGCATTTGCAAAGCAGTGTCCATTCGGAGTACCTGAAAAAAAAAGAAAATTTATTGTTTTATAGCTGTTGCCCGCGACTTCGTCCGCGTGGAATTCGGTTTTATCGTGCACCCCTATTATTATCCCTTGGAAAAGTAACTTTTTTTTATGTAATACAGTTACGGAACGAGCCAACGGCCCCACCTGGTGTTAAGTGGTAACCTCAGCCCATAACAAGCGATTCGGCTTGGGTCCTCCCCTACTAGGTACGACAAGACCCAAGTCGCAACGTATGCGCCCGTAACTCTGAGACGTGTAGGTGGAATGTCTCGTGTGCCTGTAATTTCACCGGCAACCACACCTTTCAAACCGGAACACAGTAACGCGAAAGCGTTACTGCTTGGCGGCAGAAATGGGCATGGTGGCAGTACTTCCCCGGACGAAGTTGGCGAGAGTTCTACTGCTCTTTAAAATATATAATATGCATTTATAATAGAGTTGAACAAAAAACATCAGAAGAGAATAATGATATTAAAAATACTGCTAATTTTTATTATACAACTGTTGATTGGCCTCACAGTTCAGTTGGTAGTAACAATCAGACAGAGGGAATGATTTTAGCCTTACACACAGCGCACACAACGGAAGCTATCAAAAGGACTCGAACATTTTTCATTGATGCCCCGCTCCTATTGGTCGCAGGGTGTGTGCCTAGTCTTCCTCGATAAATGGACTATCCAATTAAAAAGTAATTTTGGTATAATTTTTTTTATATACAGTTTCTGAGTTTAGCGCGTTCAACCAAACAAATTCTTTAGCTTTAGTATAGATTTATGATTTTATTCATGTTTTGTTAAAAGTAACTTCTTCAAAAAGACACGTATGTCCATCTAATATTGTGAAACCTTCTGAAAATATATACTGTGTGTGTGAAATTTAGTAATATGGACTTGGTTCTGAAATAAAATGTGTAATACTAGTAGTTATTGAGATATTAATATTAACTACTCACTTTATGAGCAATCTCTGTGACCATAAGCAAGCGATCCTCATACTGGTTGATGGTGGTCTTGTAACCGGGCAACACCTGGAGTTTGAACTCTGGAATATCTATCTTTGCTACGGGGTCAAAATAGTCTCGGCCAATCAGTTTCAGATTGATCAGGCTGAAGCATTTCCGGATGATTATGTTGAACACTTGGATGTAGTGGTAATCTCCAGCCGACACTTCACAGATCAACTAAAATATAAAAACATTTTTTTATAATATACAGGATAAGAGAAACTGATGGACATGAGTTTGTTCATAATGTTATATATACAGGACCAAAATATGTTCTCTTTCATTTGCATAGTTCCAAATACACTCATTCAATATATTTTCTTACAATTTTAAGTTAATTTAATTGCTAGTAGTAAATAAAAAAATCACCATATACTTTAAAAAATTATGATGATATAAATGATAGAATATCAGTAATAATCACATACCTTAATAAGGATTCGCATCCTCTGACCATCTAGACGATCAGAATACAGTTCCATAGGGTTCGGATTGATTTTCTTCACGGTGTAAAGTGCTGTGCCATCAAACAGATACCTACGAAAATACATACTGTGGTAAGTTCAACTCGGCTAACAGAACAAGTTCCAATATCATGAGATGAGATTCAAAAGAAAATCTTAGTGTGGATACAAGTGGGGACACTATTTACACAAAATACCTTACCCGCCCAGCACAGCTGCATGAACGCGCAACAACTTCTTTCGTACAAAGGTACTGTCTTCCGGGGGATCAAAGTCCACATGATACTGATACAAACCCCACTGAGGGGTTGTCTCAACAGTGAAGTAATTGGCAGCAAGATCTACCGGAGTGCCAAAATTTCCTGCAAAAAGAGAAAGTCATTTACTCTGGCATAAAACTCAGAAATATAGTGTTAAAGCTTTTATAATAACACAAATATATATAGTCAACATTTCAGTTATACTTTTTAAAAGCAAGTACAGTCAACTTTGGTTAATTCAAATTTTCGATAATTGAAACCTTTCTATAATTCAAAGTTATCACGAGTTCCCTACAATCTCTTTATATTTCAAATTAAATCAATACATATTTATGCACTTTGTAGTTCGAACGAAAAAATCATTGCTACGGAACAAACCGACGCGTTTCCAACTCATCGGCGACAAACACTCTTCAATTCAAAGTTGCAGAGAGAAAGAGAAAGATTGCAAGTATGTTTTGAGACAAGTTCAAACTTGTATAACCTTTGTTTTTGTTCTGGTTTGTTTGACACACACTTCCGCACTAAATCACATTATGAATATGTACCTCTAAACTTTAGTCATTGTTAAAGAATAGCAGTTAGTAAATAATAATTGATCAAAACTTAATAATTCCAAGTTTTATTTATTTTCTCTCAAAAATTTCGAACCATTTGATATTTCAAAGCTGTACATATAAAATAATTAAAATTTTACTTCAGCAAATATGCTCATCAGTGGTACGGAGCATCCAAGTTGCAAGGGTGAATGTTTAAACTGATTACCTTTTTTAGTTGCCAATGTAGGGGGTCGAGTGCGCAGTATTGTAGCAGATTGCTCCGGAAGCATTCTACCACCTCCCCGTCGACTGCCTCTGCTACCGTTGCCGGCGTCCCCACCACCTGTAGCCGGGAGACCACCTCCTGGAAAATGTATAAATACATATCTAAGATTACAAAATCATGATTTTGACTCTGGCGATGGATCTTGCCAGCTCTGAACTTAGCTCAAAATGGTCAAATACACTGTCACATTATCCACCACTACTTTAACCCCTTAAGATTTGAAAGAATGTCCTTTAGCTTACAAAGCTTCAGTTTTATCATCAAACCTAAGTCTGAAAACTATATGAATTCGGCCACTCCATAAACAAGCTTTCATCACTATCATACAAAGTTACAAGTCGAGCAAATCTTCAATACGGACTCGAGGTTGGGCGATCAGTTGGGGCTCGACATTAGTTTTGGAACAATAATAATACATCCACAAAGCCAATACAGGGCATTCCATCACTTGTAAGCTGAATAAAACAAATAACTGTGATTACCTATATCAACCTGGGCCATACGCTGCTGGATGTCAGCATCGCCGGGGTGCTCATAGACCGTCGGTGTGACGCGATGCGACGCCCGGCCCGCTAAGGCAGCGGGAGCGGGCGCCCCGGCTCTCATCGGGGGAGCGACCGACGGCGGCCCCCACGCCGACGGGGGCTGCGGGCGCGGCCGCGGCCCGCCCGCCGGCTGCTGCGACGGCCCGGGCGGCTGCTGCTGCGCTATCCCGGGTTGTTCTCCCGGACGAAGCGGGGGCGGCCCGGCGCGTTCGCCTCCGCGCCCGGCGCGACCACGGGCCCTTCCACGGCCACGATCACCCATCTTTACGTAAAACCTTCACTTAGATACCAAGCTAGATGTGATATGGTGGACGCTGGGACCGACAAATACTCAACATATGCCATGGCATGACAAAACATAATGCTACATGGTACGGCGTCAATAATTTTGTTTAAAAATTGCAGACTATTGCGATATACGAAACCATGCGGCAAATGGCCGTTAAGAGAAGCCTGGCGATTTATGTTACCTATTGTTTACTTTAAGTTTTGAAATGAATCTTCATTTAGCTTCGGAAAGCCAGAGTAATACTTACTTTACTGGGTACTAGGTAAGAACTAGACTAGTAGTTTGTGTATTAGTAAAAAAAGGTAATTAATAAACACAACAAGCAAAATGGCGGATGTCGCGTTTATATACAGAAAATAAATTTTTAACAACACCATATAGAACAACAGGAATAATTTCTACTTACTGCTTCAGGGGAAAGATGATTCAAAGTAGAAAAATGATTTTTCTCTCCAAACGAGGTCAGATAATTTTACAATAAACTGACCAGACACAGACACTATTACGGTGAGAGTTGCCGAGAGAAAGAAAGAAAACAAAATCGCTAACACCGGATGAACGAATGAAATCGAAAATAAACGAAAGAATGAGTGAAGTGCATAGTTAACCAATCGGAAATACCATTGTTACCAAAAAACTAAATCCAATTATTGAAGAATAAAAAAGGTAGGTACATATCTATTTATTTTAATCACTCTCTCAGTTAGAGGCTTCAGGTTAAATAAATTATCAAATAAGTAAAACTAAAGCCTTATTACGCTATTCAATAACAGAACGCGATATTCACATACAGATTCGATAAAATAATACTAGTTCATTATGTCACTCATTTACATTTTGACATTACAAAATTGACAATTTACAGTGTGACATTTTGCAAGATACTTTTGTTTATTAACAAAACCTGAAGCAACATTTCCAGTTCTTTTGTTGTCATGACCGTAGTGCGGTTGACATAATTGTGCACAGATAATAAATAATAAAAACACTATATAATAATCTATTTCTGGTCCTTTTTGCATTTGCAAACGCGCTTGCATATTTTCTCCATAAATTTTTCAGGTGCTCGTTTGTTTCAGGGCAATAAGCATAATTTTGTCAGTTGAGTTCTTTTCATCGTGCTATTCGGTTTCATACCCAGTCATTTTAAAATGAGACAATGCACCTTGTCGCTGTGGTAATAAAAAATTCATCTTAGTTTATTAAGGGACATAAGTCTTCAGCCTCCTCCCTGGAAGTGCCATTGAACCTTTTTTTTTTTTTTTACAATAGGAAATGCGTTTATGCATATCTCCCGTATTTATGGGGAATACGGGAGGTTATGTGGGAAATACCCACTAAAACCTATTGGCGTTCCTTCGAGGCGCTTTGTGCACAAGGATAGCAGGTACGTTGTGTTACGACCACTGCGACCCTTGCAGCGCTTGCCCGGTGACGGGCCCTTCAAAAGTGCCATTGAACCTAACCTAACCTAAATCACATTCCGCAAGTCATCGTTCAACCTGGCTGGGGATACCAGACGCTAAGTTTGCTACTCTTGATCTCCATTCAAGTAATCTTCTAATAAATACCCATGCAGTTATAGGTTCTTGGCACAGTCTAGCTCACTGCTACTTTAACATAATCCTATGGGCTATGTCGATTCAAATTCGGAAGATCTTTTGGCTTTTTTGGCAGCGAGTCCACAAAAAAAATCACCGTAATTTTGACATTTGAAAAAAAGCAATATTATAATAGAGGCAAACATTTAATCATTTTCAATCATCAGAGGGCTTTAATTAATTTTTGGCCATCTGCAGGTCTTTTCAAACTGCTGAGCCGCACTTCTTGAAAAATCAAGGTGGCAACACTATGCATAGCGTTTTGATTATGGTGCGTACAGACCGGCCCAACGAACGCCCAACGATGGATATTTATCGTTCGCTAGCGTTGGCTGCCGCACGCTCGTTGGAGTTCGTTAATACATCCAAATACATTTAGTGCTCGAACGAACGTTCGTTGGCACTTGATTCCGGTTCTTTGCCCTTTCATTCGCAATTTAATCATGGACGACGACGACATCATTATAGTTGCTAGTTTTATATACCAAAACGAGTTAGCAAGAACAAGAAAAAATAAACGTAAGCGAAGATGGTGGACAACCACATATTTTAAGAATAGGACTGTGTATAGTGGAAGTAAAATGATTGAAAACAAATCTATTAATAAAAACATATCGTCGTTACTCCATTCTTTGTTTTTCTCCATGATCTAAATGGCGGGAAATATCCAAGTAATTATTAAATTGGACGTCTACACGCTACGCTCTCTTGCTTCAACTGAGCGTTCGTTCGTTGGCCTTCGGCGACCGTCCAAACAGAGTTCGATCAAATAGCTCGATTCCTTTGATGTTACCGCCACGCTTCGGATCGCCGGCACACGCCAACGAGCGATCGTTGGCATTCGCTAAGCCGTCCAGATTGCAGCAACGAAGGCCAACGAAACCCGTTCGTTGGGGTTCGTTTGGCCGGTCTGTACGCAGCTTTAGGTGAAGGTATGCTTATCATTGTTTCGCCCCGACCCACGCTTCCTCTACATGACAGTATAGATTTCTGTTGTTTGGCGTTAATAGTCGGAGATGGTGGGTGATCATGATGTGTCGAAAGAGATATTTATATATATTTATGTGATATACTTACGGAACGAGCCGACGGTCCACCTGGTGGTAAGTGGTAACCTCGGCCCATAACAACCGATGCGACCTGGATCCTCCCCTACTAGGTACGACAAGACCCAAGTCGCATCGTATGCGCCCATAACTATGAGACGTGTAGGTGGAATGTGTCATGTGCCTGTAAATTCACCGGCAACCACACCTTTCAAACCGGAACACAGTAACGCGAATGCGTTACTGCTTGGCAGCAGAAATGGGCATGGTGGCAGTACTTCCCCGGACGAACTTGGCGAGTTCTACAGCTCAGCGTGTATCATGATGATGATGATGATAGATAGATAGAGAGCGAGAGAGTGTGTGTGAGAGAGAGAGAGAGAGAGAGAGATTAGAGAACAGCGGCGCACTCTGTGCTTTACCACTCCAGGCGCAAAATCACATGTAGTCAGGGCGAGCGCTCACATCCGCATTATTGCACTGGACTTGTGTCTGTGCGCCACGGTGCAAGTGTACATTATTAGTAGCATCTAAGCTCCGCGTCATCCTAAGCTCCTAAACCTTGACAAGGAAAATCTTCAGTCTTTTCACTTTCAGCCGGGCTCTTACTAGAAGAGAGGTTATGTCCAGCAGCGGACTACACAAGCTAGCTCATGAGCATACCTTACTATTTATTAACTTAACCAACTTACGTACGTATAATTTGCTTCTTACGTAATTTCCCGCAAAAGGTGCCCTAACTATAAAAAGCCATGAAAAACTCAACTCTAATGTAGTTTTGATGTTATCGAGAGAGCTGTTACCGGACGTAATGTATTTTTCTATAGAAATTAATGGACGTGTGACCGTGTGACGAATAGTTTCATTCGGTCACAGTTTCCATCTTGTTGGGGGAGTAGAGAGTACCTACACTGGCCACTATGAATGCTTTAAGATAAAGCGTTTCTGTCAATTTTTTACAGCCAAAAGAGTGGTTATAAGTGGTATAAGATTCAAAACCACGAGCTGGCATGATGTCGTGTTAATCAATATTGATTTAATATTTTTACTGGCCTTATAGCTCAGTTGGTAGTAACTCTGCCTTCTGCGCTGTAGGTCTAGGGTTCGATTCAAACCCAGGGCAAATATTTGTATGATGAATATGAATGTTTGTTCTGTGTCAATATTTATTATATGTATGTATTTACAAAAAAGTATATAAGTATTATATCAGTTGTCTGGTACCCATAATAGAAGCTATAATTAGCTTACTTTGGGGCTAGATGGCGCTGTGTGATATGTCCACCAATATAAAAAAAAAAATTTTTGAAGTCCAGTGTGACAGGGCCCGCACAAATGGAAACTGGCGCTGACGCTGCGATTAATCGTAATACTGGAAAATAAATCGGCATTTGTCGTTGACCAGAACAATTGTTTTGTCGGTATATAGGCGGGTGCATCGACTATTAAGTACCTGCTTTGTAACGCATTCGTAAAAAAATAGTTATCTGCATACCACTGGCATTGCATTAAGCAGAGATTTGGATTAAAATATGGGCTTTCAACCACTTCTACAAGTTATTAGGGGTTGGCATGGCAATATCGCCACCCCACCCATTAGACGCTAAGCAAACAACACTTAAACGCTCAGGCAGGTACTTACGAGAGGCAAGCTAATACTCTATCGGGAGATTCCGTTATTCTGCGATCTATTATACCATTTATGAGGAAATATCTGCGTATCAGTATAATATCTGTCCCGTATTGGTGAAAGAGGACCTACAAAAATAATAATTGTCCATCTGACCCGAAATAACATATACAAAATAATCTATACATATATAAATAGTTAGTTGTTATGAAACTTTAACGTAATAACAAGAAAATAAAAATTTTTTTTTCTTGATAATTCATTGAAATAATCTACAGTGGGGCGCTGAAAAACAAAAAAAAAACGGTGTAATGAATTATTTTTCTCCCTATAAATATAAATATATTTATATAGGAATATACTTTTAGAGCAGTAGAACTCGCCAAGTTCGTCCGGGGAAGTACTGCCACCATGCCCATTTCTGCCGCCAAGCAGCAACGCGTTCGCGTTACTGTGTTCCAGTTTGAAAGGTGTGGTTGCCGGTGAAATTACAGGCACATGAGACATTCCACCTACACGTCTCATAGTTACGGGCGCATACGATGCGACTTGGGTACTGTCTTACCTAGTAGGGGAGAACCCAAGTCGCATCGGTTGTTATGGGCTGAGGTTACCACTTACCACCAGGTGGGCCGTCGGCTCGTTCCGTAACTAAATAACATAAAAAAAAAAAAAAAAACTTATATTTATTATTATTATTATTATACATGTATAGTACTTAAGAGTAAACATTTGGTAAATATTCGATATTTTTCTCGTGATTATGTTCATCATATAATTTTAATTGTTTTTCTTCATTCATTTGATAGTGTGGAAGGCAGGCATATGCAACTCAAAATATTTAAACAAAAACAGGACCTCGATTAGGTTTCAAGCAAGAATCCAGTTTAGAATAGTCTCAGCCGTGCACAGGAATAGTGTATCACCCCTGTTCCAAAATTTAATAAAACTCGTCAGCTAGTAGGTAATGTTTGTAAGAATAAATTCAAACAGATTTCCTTTGTACCTGATACTCATTGAAACGACGCCTTTATCCTTCACCATTTTTATTAGCTCCCACTTTCCTTCAGAAATAAGATCTCTCTCTTCCTCTTTAGTGCAAAATTTATTTAAATTCTTTACGAATAAATATTCTTATTCCTTTTTCTTTGTCTTCCGTTGCCGGGAGCTTGGGAAGTTTTCCAGAGCTTGTTTACTAAGTACTCATCTCCCTAATATTTTCATGGAAAACTGGTCGCTTAATAGTCGTTAAAAAATTTACAATTTTCAATACAATAATACAATACAATACTTTATTCATAAAACCTTATTACATGTCAATAAACTAATACAATTAATAAAAAATAACAAAATCAACATTTCAAAATACAATTTCAAAATCAACTTCATTAGATACCTTATTAGGATTAGCATGCTGGAATGAATAGGCCACTAATACCAAAATCACAATTATATTTGATGACGAGTATTTAAGCGGAGGCCGTGACGATTCATATGAAGTTCAAAATGGATTAAAGAGCCGACACAGGCTTCCTAGGATTCATGAGACCTAACAGTGGACTAAATTTCGGCTTATGATGATAATGTACCTACTCGGTATTTAGGTGCAACATGGAGGAAACTCTGCCAGAACAGACATCGATGCAGAAAAGGAATTTTGTGTCATTTCAGTGAGTGAATAAAAAAATATCCAAAAAAAATGCCTATTATTAAAATACCGTATATTTATTTTCATTAAATGCAGTATTGAAAGTAACTAAATATTAATTCTTTTTTTTGAAATAACGATGTTAGATCTTCTAAGAACCCTGTTTTTAAAATTGGTTTAAATCCATGCATGTATTTCTACATGCAGTCAACGTTTTGTCCTTACTGTAGGAGCACCGACGCCGACGCTCCGTTTAAACTGTTGCAGTTAAACGCTACAAGGGCATGAATACTTTATGTCCCCGTGTCACCATCTTCCCAAGGGATGCGGGACTCCACTAACACTTAATTAGGGGGAAGCCCAGGGATTTTAATTAATACGCATTGATTCACTCTTATTGTTTAATGTTGATTGAAAAAGGGATTCTGACATGTGATAAGACGGTTTAACAGTCTCTAATAGGTACCTAAAGATAATTCTTTAGGTACCTATTTTGATGAAAAGAAAAATAATAGGAGGCGAATACATAATATAAAATTTGAAAAACAAATAACTAAGATAAAAATAGAACGACATTTAATGCAGAGTAAACTACGCAGTGAAAATTCTTTCACACGTTAGCTATTAAATAATAAGAATTTATATTCTAAAAAAGTAAAACGTTAGGTTTAAATGCAAAGTAAGCGATATCTAACAAATTGATTAGCATTGCGGTTAGCATGTTTTTTTTATGTAATACATTTACGGAACGAGTCGACGGCCCACCTGGTGTTAAGTGGTAACCTCGGCCCATAACAGCCGATGCGACTTGGGTCCTCCCATACTAGGTATGACAAGACCCAAGTCGCATCGTATGCGCCCGTAACTGTGAGACGTGAAGGTGGAATGTCTCATATGCCTGTAATTTCACCGGCAACCACACCTTTCAAACCGGAACACAGTAACGTGAATGCGTTACTGCTTGGCGGCAGAAATGGTGGCAGTACTTCCCCGGACGAACTTGGCGAGAGTTCTACTGCTCTTATGTATGGGAGTCATGATGAGTGTCGTGTGAGTACCAATGGATGTCAAAACTTCTTGTGCAAGTAGACGTTTGAAACACAGCATTAAATGGAGCTGCTTGGGTTTATATTTTTCATTTAAAAATATTTATTGCTATTTCAATAATTTAGAATCAAGTATGTACACAATATAAAAAAATAACAGAACAATATTGATGTATTATTGTAATTCCAAAATAGACATGGTACTCACGGTCAGTACCTAAGTGCAGTTTTAAAATGTTATTACCACCTTATTCACAGTTTTTGCAATAAAATTATTATTCATAAACTAATTTACACTTTGCCAGGCAACCATAAAACTGAGGTTTCTTTTTCACTTACAAACAGTATTTTTTAACGATGAATAAGCAAGTAGGGTTTTCCTAGACCCAATAACATTACCATAATCCGAATGCAACGACATCATTGCAAACAATATCTCTGGAAATTAATCAAACTTTGAAATGATTTAAATATTGATTTAACTTCAGTAAGTAGCGGGGCCGTCCGGGCAAATGTTTGCGCGGCCCAAACAGCAATATCGTTGCGCCTCTGGGCTAAATCCCGATTACATGTCGCGGATGAATATATATACATTCTGGCACACTGCACACTGTCTAGTTCCCAACAAATTAGAAAAAAAAAACCTACAATTAAATTACTTACGGTAGAACCGGTTAATATTTCGGCACATTATGTTTTGGAGCCCTATTCCAGACAATTAGTACCTAGCACAGATTAAAAAGTAGGAAATTGTTAAGTTAAGTGGTGGTAGTTTTATTTATGTGTTCAATTAACGGAAACCGTTATTTTTTGACAGTAATTACGATGAGGATTTTATATTTTTGTTTTCGCAGCTTATATTTTGTGTTAATGAGTATGAAACATGAAATTTAATTCAGTTATAAAATTTGCTAACCCAGAAATAATTTCAATTAAGAAACATGAGTCTTAAAAGTGACATTATAATACGAAAACAAAAAAAAACAAAGGAGCGAAATGGCAAAAGAACAAAGATTTAGTTTCAATCTATCTATCGGATACAGAGCGGAGCTACGGAGCTTAGTGATTCTTTGATAAAACTTAAAAGCTATACTAATGTAAGAGCTAGATATACCAAACTATTATAAATATTAACAAAGATTATATTATGAATTAAATACTTTGCAATTTTGACTTTAACTACGACACTGAACATATAAGTGAACGTTCTCACAATATGTTAATGAGCGTTGCACGTTACGAATGCTGATGGAGGTTTTCGGCTTACGAGGGCTTTATTGAAACGTGTCTCAACTTTTTTAATAAATGCCCCTCAATGTACTCTTTTTCAAACAAATTGGATAAACATTCAATCCTTGTTCCGATTATGATATACACCAATATACTGAATGTTAAAAATATACTTGATTTGAATGACTGTTTTTAATATATTAACTATGATTATAGTTAAAAATACATACATTAAAATTTGTTTATGAAGCTATTTCTGCTATAGTAACTTACGCCTTACCTTCCAATTAATCTCTCTCTCTCTCTCAACTAAATCTAAAATATAAGTAGCTATCCTTTGTATTAAATATATTTTTTAAAAAATCTATCTAAAATCATTTTAGCTGTTCTTAAGTTTTGACGTTGTGCAATTTGATAAATTTTAATCGCGACGCAATTGTCTGTTGCCTATTTAGGTAAAGTCTATATAATTTAATATATAATATTGTATATTGCCTATTTAGATAGTCTATATAATGTAATATATAATAATATATATAATATAACCTATTTAGGCAAAGTCACAAGTTTAAGCCACGGAAGAATGCATTTCCAGCAACAGCTAAAACAAAAGTCTTAGTTGTAAGGAGAGGTGAAGTTTAGCCCCATGACAGAGTTTATAATCAGCATCTATATCCACTTTCACCGTCGGCCCCGTAAAAGGTAACCATTTCAAAAAATGATTTATTTTTGATTTGTATCGATTTGTTTCATAAACTAACAAAAAAATCACAGTGTCCTTTGTACAATAGTTGGCATGGCATTGTCTCGGTCGTCCACCAACTGGAGCATAAACCTCACTAGGTAGGTATTTTGAGAGTTTACGTAACGAGTTTGCAGTAGCAAGCGAAAGAAGCATTGGGGGAGCTTATCCATCAACTTTATTTGGTGCGGAATTCATTATTAAAGAGCTTGTTGTTTTAAAAGGTTATGTTTTGTGTCACCTTCAAAACTTGAAATAACAATCATAAATCACCAGAAAAAAATTAAATTTCGAATCATAGACAACCCAGTATTTAGTTTCGAATTTTAAGTGGAAAAAAATATTGCGATCAGACCGAATCAAATTGAAATTAAAAATAAAATTTGAAAAACTAATGGAAAAACGAAAAACATGTCTAAACTAATTACGAATTCTAGTAACCAAAAAGAAAAATAGTTGTAATATCCATATAAGGAAAAGAAAAGAAAAATATGAGAATAAATTTTAAACCTACTAGTACCTACTTTTACATTCTAATGAATGAATCGATCAATATATTTTTCCTTCCTTCACCCAAAATTTAAATGAAACATCTTGGAACTTCCTAAAATTCCTAGAGAGTAAGAACTAACCTCCATGGGAACATTAGCTAAGTCTTTAGGTATTTGGTCCTCGAAAAGTAAAGGGATAGGGTTTGAACAGGCGTCAAATTTATCGATAAGTACGCGTGACCTTATGTTTTGATTATTATTGATGTTTCCAAGCCATTTCTTTATGAATTCTATGGAAATGAAGTTATAGACTTAAAAAAAATAAAAGTGGTCAGTATTTGGAAATACCATAAAAAAGATTATAACCAAGTTCAAGGAATCCCCTATTGTAAAATATTGCAAAGATCACTAAAAATTGAGGGATCAGCTATAATCTCATCAGTCCGTGGAAGTTTAGCAAAGCCAGCAAGTTGGAGTAATGAAGACTTATGAGTCTGGCTGTCAGTCGAGACTGAAACTCGGTAATTGTCGTCTTGGTTATTAGGGGAAGCAGCCCTCGTTATCAGATGCTATCTAAATTGACTTTGACGTATCTCGTTGAAGATAATTACCATTATTTTGGTGATACAGATTTCACGGAAGATTTTAATTCAAGTGAGCGGAATTACAAACCGGGGTTGGTGAGTCTGTATTTATATATTGCAAGGTGACATATTATTTTACTGTTATATATATAAATACATATCACACAGCGCCATCTAGCCCCAAAGTACGCTAAGTATTGCTTGTATCATGGGAACCAGACAACTGATATAATACTTATATACTTTATTTTTTGTAAATACATACATAGAATACATATTATATAATTCTTTAATTTAATTTGCTTACATGTATTGTACACAATTAATTATTATTATTAAGCACACAGCGCACAGCGCACAGCGCACAGCGCAAAGGATCTGGATTATTATATAACATCGTTCATATAAAACTAATTTTATTTATATTATAATTAGATACTAAAACATGTCATTAGATAAAAGTCCGAGTCCAAAACGAAATAATGTTAGTTAATAAACATTATACATTGCACCCACACACACACACACACACCCACCCACACACACCCACCCACACACACACACACACACACACACACACACAAAACACAAAATTGTGTTAGTATAAGTTAGTGTTTGACATATTGTCCTTAACAAATAAGTTGTTTTGTCGTAATACTAGTATATATAAAAAAAAAATGAATCTGTTATTGGCTTTAAGAGTAATTTTAAGTGAATAGATACCTAGATTTAAGAGCTGTAGATTCTGTTGAAAAATAAAATAAAAATAAAATAAAATAAAAATAATAAATAAATGATATCTGGGGAATAGAGATTAATACCTTGGAAACTGTTCAGTGAAGCACTATAGTTGCATTTTCCAACTGAAACATTTGACGATTCTTGTTGTAGGGTATGTTCGTGTTGCAATGACTATACCACAAAGGAGATTCTATTGCTGCAGGGACATAACTATGTTAATCTGTCTGTCAAGACCACTGAACTGAGTTGTTTAGTTCAAGACTTTCGCTCGTGATTAGGACTGAAGTTCACTTTATATGTAGAAAATTAAGTTATTCCATAGGCGTCCCTCCATTAGGGGTTTCTTGTCTGTTCTTCCCCATGGAGGGTCGGATAGGGTTTGAACAGGCATCAAACTTATCGATAAGTACGCGTGGCCTTATGTTTTGAATATTGACGTTTCCAAGCCATTTCTTTATGAATTCTATGGAAATAAAGTTTTTGACTTTGACTTTGTCACGGTATTCTACAGGTTTCATTACGTTGAGTGCATGGTTTAGGATCTAATTCCCCCATCTCCACTCCACCGCAGGATATCCAGTACGGCATCGCGTCAACCGTACTTGTTTGAATTAGCCGTGCGAAGCGTTTTGCTTCCACTTTCACAATGCGGATGCCTCTGTGGTGAAAATAAGTTGGAACCATTTTAGTAGTAAGACCTGAAGACCTTTGTTACCCTTATTTTAAGCAAATAAAATGTTTGATTGATTGATTGCGGACAGCCAGAGTGGAACTCGTTGCCTGCGTCTGTGTTTCCTGACAACTTATAATCTGGAATTCATCATGAGGAGAGTTAGTCTTACTGTGAGATTGCGGTCAAAAGTGAATCTAGCATAAATAAAAATATTGTATATTTTGTATTAAGGCTTTTGTGCCTTGGTTTTTTGTGTTTTGATTCTGAAATATCAAAAATATTCACGTGCCATTCATGTCATACCCAAAATGACTTTTTTTACAGTAACTATATTTGTAATCAAAGAGTTTTTATTAAAAATTTGGGGAATTTTAGAAATAACGGAGTTGTGTAAAGAAAAAGTGGTAAGTGTATTTTTTTGAGTCAAGCAATATAATAACATTAGTTATAAGCATTAGGTTAACGAGTAACTGGTCTCACAGCCCTCATGATCAAAATAGGTGTGTTTGTTATGACTGGGTGTTGTATTTACAAAAAAAGTATTATATCAGTTATCTGGTTCCCAAGATACGAGGTAAGCTTAGCTTTGTTTGGGGCTAGATGGCGCTGTGTGAAATGTTCCACTCAAATGTATTTACTGACGCTTATTTTTATTTTTTATTTTATTTTTATTTTTACAATTTTAGGAAATCTTACAGCTAGCTTAATGAATAGGTTAATAAATTAAAGGCTTAAGGCTAATTAAAAGATTCCACAGATAAGTATATAAGAAAAAATTATAGTTAAAGTTGTAGATACAAAGCTAAGTTAAATTAAATGAAATGAAGTGATAAACAATAATTAAGTATATTCAGAACTAGAAAAATTGGTTGCTAACTTGACGTTTGAGTTGAATTGTAGTAGTATTCAATAAGTCAATATCTGCTATTCTGGTTAAGTTATTAAAACATCTGCTTGCCCTTGAGATAAAAGAGCCTATAATTAGTGTTTACCAACGGAACATGAAGGATTTTCGGCTTTCTACTAGATATTTTATTTGCTTGCAGTCCAATCAAAATTATATTAGTGTTGTTAGCAAGGCTGAATCATTAAAATGAACACAGGAAGTTGTAGATACCTCTCTACCTAGATATATGTGCGAGAGTGTGGTGTGCCTGCCTCTATGTTACATATGAACGGGCATGATTCATCAGGACCCATTCACAGTGATCTACGGATTCAGTCGCGGTTTACATAGGGATGTGCAACAATATTTTATTATATGAAAATACTGCTGTACTCCATAATTTACACTGAAGTAGTAGTTATGGGAGAATGGATGAATTGACTGGTTGTAACCAAGCTCAGTTGGTAGTAACCCTGCCTTCTGCGCTGTTGGTCGATGTTCGATTCTCACTCAGGACAAACATTTGTGTGATGAACTTAGATGTTTGTTTTGTGACTGCGTATATGTATTATTTGTACCTATGTATTTACAAAAAGTATATAAGTATTACATATATCAGATGTCTGGTTCCCATTATACAAGCTAAGCTTAGTTTACTGTGAAATGTCCACCAATAAAATAAATGACTTATGCGTCAAAACATATTTTTTGTACAAAAATATACATTCATTGAAGGAGGTTGTTAAAAATCTTGCTGCTCATATCTTCTAACAAACTGATTGACTTGTGAAGTGATTTTTATGCCACTGATTTATGGAACTAGTAGGACATGACCCAGCAGATATCAGGCGGTATCCTCCCTATCAACAGTTACATTACTTGGATCCTCTTTTACTTAAGTATTCCATACTCCATTCCATGCATTGAAGTTGTATCTTATTTATCTCTTCCCCTTGAACCTGAATTTGTAATGTTATCAGCCCGTAATATATTACCGGCATCTACTCGCAAGTTTTTTGTGTTATCTAGTTACTATGCGCTCGTAGGTAACTCTGAGACACACCACACCGAGCGTGGTGGTCTAGCGGTACTGACCCCCGAGTTTCAATCCGGAGGTCGCCGGTTCAAATCCCGACGTGCACCTATGAGTTTTTCGATTGAAAGATTTATGTGCGCAATACCACGTTCTCAAAACGGTGAAGGCAAAAGGAAACCGACATGTCCTAGAACTAAAAATTCGAAGACATGTGTCGAGTGCACGAAAGGAGCCTCTTTGAGGCGCACTTACAATCCTTTCACCACACTGGTTCGACATAACCGGTGACTCGAAGAAGAAGAGATCAACCACACCTTTGAAATCGAAACATATTAACGCGAATGCATTATAGCTTGGCGCAGAAATGGTGGCAGTACTTTCCCGGAAGAACTTGCATTAAATTTACTGCTACAGTTCTAATACACTAAAGTTGTGCTGCTTGTTTCAGAATTTTCATTGGAAGTAATATTGATAACTGTTCATCGACAAGAGCCATATTTTATATATTTTCGATATTTTGCTAGAGTTTATCGACACGGTCCTACCCCAACGCTGAAGAGAGATTTAGCCGACGCGCTGACGACAGGAGGATTACCGTGATTTCCCGGGGGGCTCGGACCTAAAAGACACCTCGGATGCATCACGATATTACTTTCCCATACTTCGACAGCTGCTATGCAATGTTGTTATGGGTAATTATTTTGTGACGCTGCTCATTTTGTGAAAATTATACTTTGATGAAATTAATGGCGGTGGTTATTTAAGTATTATAATGTTGTCTAGCAAAACACCTGAGATCGTTGTGGTCTAAGTTTGACTGGCCTCATAGCTCAGTTGGTTAGTAACCCTACCTTCTGCGCTGTAGGTCGTGGGTTCGATCCCCCCTCAGGACAAACATTTATGTGACACTTTCGTTTCGACACGTTCTGAGTCTGGGTGTTAATATGTATTATATGTATGTATTTACAAAAGAAAAGTATATAAGTATTATATCAGTTGTCTGGTTCCCATGATACAAGCTATGCTTAGCTTACTTTGGGGCTAGATGGCGCTGTGTGACAATGTCCACCATTATTATTAATATTATAAGTAGTGAGTATGTAGACAGATTATTATACAACACGAGCTTAAATGACTTCATAAATATTTAATCAATTCCTGAAATAGTCGTTGGATTTCGTATTATTTGTTAGGGTGTTGGCTAAAACTGTTTTTATTAATTAAGCTTCCAAAAAAAAAAAAGTGACTTTTAATGATGAGCTTTTCCCCCTCATTTCAGCAGCACCATATCTCGGTCAAGTTTGACAGGGGAAGTCGATACCTTTTCTGTTGCTAAGTAGTAAGAAACATTTTATCTTCATGTGTGATGAGCGTGACCCGATGTAATTTGGATCTTTCCATACCTGAATAAGGGTTGTAAGGCACAGCGCTGTTGTCCTGAGCAGAGAATACCGTTTAATATGAGGTGGGCCATCTGCTCAGTCTATCACCACAGAAAAAATATAACTGTAGTTCCGTAGAATGAAGTAAGTTTAAGAGCAGTAGAACTCACGCCAAGTTCGTCCGGGGAAGTACTGCCACCATGCCCATTTCTGCCGCCAAGCAGTAACGCATTCACGTGACTGTGTTCCGGTTTAAAAGGTGTGGTTTCCGGTGAAATGACAGGCACATGAGACACTCCACCTACACGTCTCAGAGTTACGGGCGCATACGATGTGACTTGGGCCTTGTCGTACCTAGTAGGGGAGGATCGAAATCGCATCTGCTGTTATGGGCCGAGGTTACCACTTAACAGCAGGTGGGCCGTCGGCTCGTTCCGTAACTGTATAACAAAAAAAAAACAATGAAGTGGGTTATGACTTCTACTGTCTACATCTTCATGAGCGTAAAAAATCGGCGATAAAAACACGGAGCATATTAATGTTTGCGATGATAATACAAATATTGTCCACCCTCCGAGGCGTCGACAATGCATCACGAGGCGACATCCGGCGGATGCTGCGTAACGAGACCGTTGTCCCTGCCCCCGCGTATTTTTCCGCACATCCTTTCGATACAGGGCCTTCGTTAGGGCTAACGATCGGGGCAATACGAGCCAACTTGCAATAGTTAGGTATTGTATGATTGTGTTGCCCGAACTGACGGTGAAGCTGGACCCCGCTAGCTGCTTGCATGCTGCAGAAGTAACGCCCTTGGTTTTTTTTTATGTATTACATTTACGGAACGAGCCGACGGCCCACCTGGTGTTAAGTGGTAACCTCGGCCCATAACAACCGATGCGACTTGGGTCCTCCCATACTAGTTATGACAAGACCCAAGTCGCATCGTATGCGCCCGTAAATGTGAGACGTGAAGGTGGAATGTATCATGTGCCTGTAATTTCACCGGCAACCATACCTTTCAAACCGGAACACAGTAACGCAAACGCGTTACTGTTTGGCGGCAGAAATGGGTATGGTGGCAGTACTTCCCCGGACGAACTTGGCGAGAGTTCTACTGCTCTTAAAAAAGTTGGTTTTGGTGTATAAACTAGTGATTCTGAGAACTCACAAGTATTTATTGTAAGGTAGGTGCCCATTTCCAAGTTTAAATCACTCTGTTTAGCAAATATCGGTATGGACCTAGGCCTCACCCCAAACCGGCCTGTATAAATCCGTCTCTGGGACCCCACCGAGATTATTTTCGGATAGCATTCACTCGATCTCAATGCCGCCATGGTGATGAATGCCCGATATTAATAATTTGTCCTCGGGTGGTTTCCCGATGAAAGCATTCGGTTATGAAGTAATAACTCTTAATAAGGCAGTTTCAAACGAGTTCCTCTTTTTAAAATAAATTATATTTTTTCCATGTTTGAGGGCTCAACAAATATTTACCTCACTATTTTTCCTTCTACGCATTGACATTAAGGATTAAATAAAATGTTTTTCCATTTATAAGTATTATATTCATGTCCCGCGTTCCATTTCAACATAATGAAATATGACACAGGTCCTATCTAATAGTTTTCCACTCTGTGGAAATATTTACCTCTGAGTATTTTCTGTCTTCTTATAGCCAAAGGCTTGTTGGTATATAAGGGAGCAAAGCCGCTTACTATTTAAGCCGGTCTAATTGGCACACTTTGAAGAGAGATCATATTGAATCACAATGCATCGTTACACAGGATGTTACCTCAATGAGAAAAATTTTTTGGAGCCATTTAATTTTGTATTGTCCGCCTCGGTGGCGTAGTTGTTTGAGAAAGTATATGTGGCCAAACTAACAGGGTCGGGTTTTCGTAGCCACACAACAATAATTAAGACTAAGTATATATTACTATGATATACTATATATATGATTACTATACTATAATTAAGATTAAGACTGGCCTCATAGCTCAGTTGGTTAGTAACACTACCTTCTGCGCTGTAGGTCGTGGGTTCGATCCCCACTCAGGACAAACATTTATGTGACATTTGTAACATTGATGTTTGTTCTGTGTCTGGGTGTTAATATGTATTATAAGTATGTATTTACAAAAAAAAAAGTATGTTAGTATTATATTAGTTGTCTGGTTCCCATGATACAAGCTATGCTTAGCTTACTTTGGGGCTAGATGGCGCTGTGTGAAATGTCCACCATTATTATTATTATTATTATTAATTATGTGTGGATTATCTGCATTATGTAGTATCGGTAATAGATACCATCTTCGGACATAAGAATATTTTTTATCCCATCTATACAAATACTACTAAACTGGCTGGATATTTAAAGGTAGGTAGAATTACAGATCCAGAAAGGCACCTTTTTATCTTGGTACCTCGCAGACAAAGCCGCATGCTGAAGATAGTCCTTTAAAACAGAACTAAATTTCCTTTCTACGCAGGGTGTAATCAAATTACTACTAAAAACTTTGAGGTTGAACCAAACCGCGCTTCTCGATAACTTGATTAAAAAATACAAAAATATATCAGAAATTTCGTATTTTCATCGCAGAATTTGTAGTTCCATTATTGGAACGATTTTTTTAAGCGTGTTCTGTAGTAAGACAACCAACACATCCTTTTATACCAAACGATGTGAAATGATGTAAATGAGTTTAGATAAATTAAATTTTTTGTAAAAATAAATTAAAATTTTAAATAACCCTGGATTATACTTTATTTGATATCCAAAATGGTCCAAATATTAAATTAAAAGTATTTGAACTGGTAAATAATGAATGACGCGTTGACTTTTAAGTAACGTGACATCTGTGTTGTCAGTTTTATAGTAATAAAATAAAATTAAATGGCTGCCTCAAAATCGCCTAGATATATCGGCCGAGCAAAACGTCGTGTCGTATAGAGAGCAACAATTAATATTCCCAGGACCAACAAATCCATAATTATGTCTCCCAGCACGACGTAAAAAAGGGTTCGGTGACGTTGTACCTTTTTAATCATGGTAAAACGAGAGCCCCCTGCGATGGGATTTCATTAATGAAACGACTTGCTTTTTTATAATTTGTGTTGTATTTTCGTAATTCATATTTTTACTTAAAGTATGAATATGAAATTTCATTATTAATATTAATCACAAAATATTTCTTTACTTATTGTCTGACTGACAGACAGACAATTTGCAGATTTTAAATTTTGAGTTGTGTTTCTTAGACCGCTAAATTATATTATGTGGAGATTCCTCAAACAAAAGAATAAAAATATTTTGATAGGGCTGGCATATTTTCCTAATCCCATTTCCCACTGGTTTATTTGGAAACTTTACCGTTTAGCTGGTTTTATGTAGGTGTGAAAAACAAAACATTTAGAAGATTTGTGGGTCAAACTGGCCTTACAAACTGAAAAAAATGTTGTATGAATTCTGTTAGAAGATATAAAAGGTGGATTTATATGTTAGTGCCCCAACTTGATATCCCAAACGAAACTTATCAACTCAATACACTAGTATTATAAACGAAAGTGAGTCAACTCATGCTATTATGTGCCAATAGTCTAATTTTCTACTGTCTAGTTTGGCAACTGTTTTAATATGTATTAAACAGATTATAATTAAAAATCGCACCAGTCCCGGAAAAACCACAATGAACAAGAACGGACTCTCGTTTTGGTGCCCTATAATATGTAGGTACTCTACGACAGTAAATAGCTAGCAGTACTGATGTCACAAAAAAAAAAAAAACATCTCTCAGTTTCTTGTTACAACGGAAATCGATTCGACTTTCAGCCTCCATATTTTATCTCACGAGATAATCACGATGAAAAGAATCCACCGACACAAATCTGGCACCAAAACATTTAGGCTACACAGACATGGGTCTTCCCTTACTAGGTACGACAAGAACCGAGTCGCATCGTATGCGCCTGTGACTCTGAGACGTGTAATAGGTGGAATGTCTCTTGTGCTCTAACTTCACCGGCAACCACGCCGGAACAAAGCAACGCGTACGCGTTACTGCTTGGCTGCAGAAGTGGGCATTGTGGCAGTACTACCCCGGATGAACTTGGCGATTTCTACTGCTCTTACACATATATAAGAACCTATAAATACACATACATGAAAAATATTACAGTACATAAATGTTTTTCGATGCAATGGGGGGGAAATAAATTGAAATCCCCTTTTATTTTTACGTTAATGCTATCAATAATTGTATTTGCGTGCAAGATAATATCGAACAATTTTAATGGCAATAGTCCATTAGACACTGTATTTAAATGTTGCTATCTTCATTTAAAATCAGTGCCTGGTTTGTTGGTGTCATTAAATAAACAAAATAATGTGACGACGCAGGAAACGAAAACTCAGGGAATACAGAGGTGGTGCCGCGGGATTTCTTTAGGGGTCACATAATAGCCTCGGTTTGGCCAGTTCTGAATGGATGAGATCTACGTTTTAGTAATTCCTGTCGCCCTCTTGAGATTTAGTACCCTACCAAACCTATGACTGGCCTCATAGCTCAGTTGGTAGTAACCCTGCCTTCTGCGCTGTAGGTCGTGGGTTCGATCCCCACCCAGTACAAACATTTATGTGACATTTGTAACATTGATGTTTGTTCTGTGTCTGGGTGTTAATATGTATTATATGTATGTATTTATAAAAGAAAAGTATATAAGTATTATATAATTATTAATTATTAATTATTATATTATATTATTATTACAAAACCTGGACGAGAGTGGCGCAGAACAGATTGGGCTGGCAAAAGAAAAGGGAGGCCTATACCCAGCAGTGGGCCATTACAGGCTAGGATGATGATGATGATGATGATATAAGTATTATATCAGATGTCTGGTTCCCATTATACAAGCTATGCTTAGCTTACTTAGGGGCTATTTATAAAAAAAAAACCAGGCTTTGATGCGGCGCGCGTCCCGATCGGCAACTTGGGCCAGACATAATAAATCCATCTTTCAGTCCAGTTAAGCTGTTAAATTTAGAATGATCAGTATGTAGAAGGTCGGATTAGCTTTGATCAGACACTTAATTTAGCTATAAGTACGCATTATCTTGTAATCAAGTTGACTATGTGACGTTTCCCAGCGTTTCTTTAAGTTGTGGAATAAAGTATTATCTTTAGTGTATTAGGTACTGTATTGAGGCGGTACCTACCGTACACTCAATCCTTTAATTATCGAGTGTAAGCCTGTGTCCCGGTACTGAGAACAAGGCTTTATATACGCAATAAACCGCATCTTTTTTTTATGTGATTGAGATACGGAACGAGCCGACGGCCCACCTGGTGTTAAGTGGTAACCTCGCCCCATAACAATCGATGCGACTTGGTTCCTCCCCTACTTGGTATGACAAGACTCAAGTCGCATCGTATGCGCCCGTAACTCTGAGACGTGTAGGTGGAATGTCTCATGTGCCTGTAATTTCACCGGAAACCACACCTTTCAAACCGGAACACAGTAACGTGAATGCGTTACTGCTTGGTGGCAAAAATGGGCATGGTGGCAGTACTTCCCCGGACGAACTTGGCGTGAGTTCTACTGCTCTTAAATAAAAACTGTAATAATACGGTGAAAACAGTGTGGGGGACTCGCTCGCTGGACGTCGGACCGGCAACACCTCTCCGTGTGCACCTGCGTGCGCTCCGCTCGCAGCTTTCCAGGAAGCCACCCGGCTGCCTGCCCACACCGGTTCGCCGCCTTCCAAGAAGCCAACGGACAATAGGCCTCGCCTGCTCTTATTAGAGCGGCGCGAGTGTCCCATTGTTCGCGGAAGCCGCCGCTTTCCGAGAGAAGCTAGCTTCTCTCCGTTAGCGTGCCGCATTCCAGTCCGTTCTAGGACGACGCCCTTTTCAGGGCGAGGTAATTTCTCTGACTTGAGCGTCAAAACAAAAATCCACGCTTAGTGGTCGATCTGGGGATACCTAACGGTGATAACGAACCAGATTGGGCGCGGACCCGGAGTCGCCTGCTTTCCTCCTTCTGAGGAACGCAAAATCCGGTTGGGTCTGGAACCACCGGCCTTGGGGGCTTCCCTAGTCGACACCAGACAGCAGTAGGACACACCTCCTCTTCCCGTAAGAGAGATTAAGGAGACACACCAATTAGGTAGGACACCCAGGCCACATCCCCCCCTGTCTACCCCGACAGGGAGGATCACTCACCCGACACACCATCCGGTGTCCCCCGGAATGGATACCTCGGGGTTGAACTTGGAAGCCCTCTTCCAGTTCCTCCTCACGAGGTACCCCCATATCTTGGAGGCATTCTCATGCCAGCCCTCTGCTGCTGCCTCAGCCCCTCAGGCACCCTCCCCGGCTCCTATAGCCATAAAAACGATTAAAAATAATGTCCCCTCCGCGGCCCCTCCGGCACAAAGGGTATCAAGTACCCAAGCTCCCCCTAAAGGCCAACCGGCCACCACCGCGCAGCCCACGCCGATCCCCGACTTCCCAGAGTCGCCCGATCCGTCGCCTACGTCCTCTCCGGAGTATGTAGCGATGGAGGAGGACCTCCCCTCACCCCTCACCCCCATGCCGCAATCGTCTGACGACGATTCTGACGGGGACTTTGTTCCCGTCAAATACGGTAAGAGGAAGAATCCTCACACCAAGTCCTCTCCCTCCGAGCCCCCTGCCAAAGCGGCCGTCCCTCTGACGGCCGTCTCGCGCCCCAACACCCCTCCTTCGGTATCAGCACCGAAAGGAAAGCGCCCTCCTCCAATTTTCCTAGAGCAGAAGGAGCGTCTCCAGACGCTTCTTTCAATCTGCAAGCGCAAGGGCATCACTGTCCTTAGCGCATCTAACCACTCGGACACTATCCGTCTGATAGTGCCCACTCCGGATGACCACCGTCGTCTTACTAAGACGATGGAGTCTCCCCCGGAGGGCTATCATCCATTCCCCCACTGCACGAACAATCGGTTCGATGAGAAACCCCTTGCCGTGGTCATCCGAGGCCTGCCCAAGGAGCTCGGCGAGGAGGCCATTAAGGCCGACCTCATTTCACAAAACTTCCCCGTCCGAGAGGTCCACCGTATGCGTAGTGCAAACGGTCAGGTCCTCTACGACATGGTGAGGGTTCACCTCGACCGGACTCCGGGTGGCAAGGCCATCTTCAAGAAATTGGAGGTGGTCCTCGGTCTCTCGGGTTTGCGCGTCGAGCCCCCTCACCCAAGTCCCTATCCCGCCCAATGCCACCGATGTCAGCGGTACGGCCATTCGGCACGTAAGTGCCTGATGACCCCCCGCTGCGTGAAGTGCATGGGCGTCCACGGCACCGCAGAGTGCAAGCGGACTCCCGACTCCCCTGGCCCCCCGGCTTGCGTGCTCTGCGGGACCGAGGGTCACCCCGCGAACTATCGCGGGTGCCCCAGAGCCCCAAAGGCAAACAAGGCGGTGGTCCGGAGGAACCAGGAGCGAGCTGCTCCTCTGGCCCCCTCCCAACACCCGAAAGCTACCTCCAAGGTAGCCGTCCCGCCCCACAGCGAATCACCTCGCCTAGCCCCTACCCTGATCCCCTCGGCGTGGACTAAGCCCCTAGTCCACAGGACTGAGGCCCCGAAAGCCCCAGCTGCGGTCCGCATGACCGCAGTCCCCCCACCGACCCGCCGCGCCCCTGCCTCACACTGCCCCGCGCCGTCCAATCAGCCCTCTAAGGAGGATGATTTCTGGACGATAATGTGTGCCGCATACTCGACCTCCGCCGAAGCTGCCGAGCTTGCCCGGCTAATACGCGAAGCCCCCACCCAAGCCGAGAAGCAGAAATTGTGCCAGAACAATGCCCTGCTGATCGGAGTCCTCAAGCGCACTATGCCCATCCCCCTTACGGTACAAATATGTTAGGACACCCGAAAGAAAGACTTAGGCCCCGATCCCTATCGTTGGCGTTCTTCAACGCTGACGGTCTCCTCAAACAGCGTGGCCGCGTCCACGACTTTCTGACCCGCCATCAAATAGATATCATGCTAATGCAAGAAACCTTCTTGAAGCCGAACAAGGCCACCCCCAGGATGGCCAATTACCAAGCAGTTCGCAATGATAGAGCCCACGGACGGGGAGGTGGTACCATCATCTATCACAAGAGGTCCTTGCATTGCATCCCCATAGACGCACCCCCCCTCACTAACTTAGAAGCCTCCGTGTGTAGGTTAGGGATGACCGGTCATCCGTCCATTACAATAGCCTCTTGCTATCTTGCCCCCGACAAAAACTTGCTCAGAAGGGATATAGAAGCCCTTCTTAACTTGGGAAGCTCAGTCATTCTGGCTGGAGACTTCAACAGCAAGCACGTCCTCTGGAATTGCGTAGCAACGAACTCCAGAGGACGCGTACTTGACAATCTCATCCAGGAATTAAATTTTGATCTCATCTCCCCCTTAGCTCCGACCCATTATCCTTGTAATGTCAATCATCGCCCAGACGTCTTGGACATAGCGTTGCTAAAGAACGTAACCCTACAGTTGCGTTCGATAGAAACGCTGTACGAACTCGACTCCGACCATAGACCCGTTCTTCTTCAACTAGGCCCCCCCCCAGACTCGTCTCCTCCCACCAAGACCGTGGTGCAGTGGCATAAGCTTGGGATTGCTCTCAAGTCTATCCACTCACCCGACTTGGATAGGATCCCAGACGACATCTTGACTAAGGACGACATTACTGTCGCAGTCGACTCGTTGACCAGCCATGTCACTACCGCCATTGGCGGATCGTCGAAACAGGTCCCGGTGGTGCCCGATCATCGCTGGGTCCTGCCAGACGATGTGAGACGGTTGATCACCGAGTCGAACGCCGCAAACCGACGTTACAGCTCTTGCCCCTCTGAATTTAACCGCGTTACAATGCGTTCCCTCCACCGTCAGGTGAGAAAACGAATTAAAGACCTCCGCAACAGTCGATGGGATGACCTGCTTTCGGAGATCGAGCCGAGCCACCAAGCATATTGGAACTTGGCAAGGTCTATGAAGTCAGACCAACTGTCGACTATGCCCCCTCTTAACCGCCCCAACCATCAAACCCCCGCATTCGACGACGAGGAAAAAGCCGACACGTTGGCTGCCAGCCTCGAAGCCCAATGCGCCCCCAGTCTTAATTATGTCGACCCTATTCACCTTAATACGGTGAACAGTGAAGTTGACATACTAAGCTCGCGAGTCCCCTCTTCTCCCCCTCTGCCCATTATTAGAGCTTCCGAAGTGGAGCACGTCATCAAGGATCTCCATCCGAGGAAATCCCCCGGTTCCGATGGCATAAGCAACAGAGTGCTCAAGCACTTTTCTGTTGCTCTCATTTACCTCCTCGTAAGCATCTTCAATGCGGCAATGGCCAATTGCACTTTCCCCGACGCCTGGAAGGAAGCCAATGTCATTGGCATCCCCAAACCAGGCAAGAAGGCCACGGAGCCTTCTAGTTACCGTCCCATCAGTCTCCTCAAGACCATGGGGAAGCTCTACGAGCGTCTCCTCCTTAATCGTCTCTGGCCCATTGTCAATGAACTTAAACTCCTCCCGGACGAACAGTTTGGCTTCCGAGCCAGACACTCGTGCCCCCAGCAGGTCCTCCGCTTCACGGAACACGTCCTTTCAAACTCTCAAGGCATTTGGCCTAAAGATACCGGAGCCGTCTTCCTAGACGTGGCAAAGGCGTTCGACAAGGTCTGGCACAACGGCTTGGTCTACAAGCTTTCTCAACTTGGTGTGCCAGACAGACTCGTGCTCATCATACGAGACTTCCTGACCAATCGTAGCTTCCGCTATCGAGTGGAAGGGAAGCTGTCCGAACCCAAGCCCATCCGAGCCGGAGTCCCTCAGGGCTCCGTACTAGCCCCCCTCTTGTTCACGCTGTACACCAGCGATGTCCCCCACTCGTTCCAAACAGAGCTCGGCCTGTTTGCGGACGACACAGCATTATACGCATCCGATCGGAATGCCGATAGGGTGCGCATAAAGCTGCAAGCCGCACTCAATGCACTCGGTGCATGGTTTACGAAGTGGCGCATTGAGGTGAACCCGACGAAAAGTACCGCGGTGTACTTTTCCCGGCGACGCCCAACGCTCAAGCCCCTCACTCTCTATGACGAACCCATTCCATGGGCGAAGTCTGCCCGCTACTTAGGCGTCGTCCTTGACAAACGTCTTAACTTCAACGAACACATTAGAACTGTTCGTAACAGGGCGGCCTTTATACTGGGTCGCCTCAATAACCTCGTATGCAAGAAGAGTAAAATGTCCCTTGGCAACAAGGTGAGACTTTACAAAGCTTGCATACGCCCCATCATGACATACGCCTCCGTGGCTTTCGCTCATGCTCAAACCCGCCCCCTACAGCTTATTCAAAATCGTTTCCTACGGAAAGCCACGGGCGTCCCCTGGTACGTACGCAATCGCTCCCTCCACCGAGACGCGCGTCTCGAGTCTATAGCCCGCTTCATGAAACTCGCCTCCCAGCGATATTATGATTCGGTCGAGTCCCACCCGAACCACCTGGTTCGCACCATACCCGACTACTCGGTTGTCCCCCCTGCTAGGCGCTCTCTCCGTAGACCAAGACACGTACTTGGTGACCCCCCTGACGAGATAACGGCCGCCTATCCGGAGTTATTCCTATCGTCAGCCCCCCACAGAGAAAACACTCAACCTTCGCACCGACCCCGCCGGCGGGGTCGAAGTATCTCCGTAAATGCCCGCGCGGGGCGCATTTTCTCCAATTCCTCCCGACTCGCAACGCCCCAAGCCGAGGTCCGAACCTAAGTGGTGCCCTTGGTGACGTTGTGTATAATTTTAAGTTTTTACCGGTTGAGAGCCGTCTGCTCTCACCAAAAGCCCGTGTAAACGCTGTCAAGGCCATCTGCGGCCAACAGCATAATGTCCAGTCATAAAAAAAAAAAAAAAAAAAAAAAAAAAATGAAAACAGTGTCTTGAACATCAACAATTGGTATTTTTCAATAATATTTATTTTTGCAAAGCCTTGTTTTATAAATGGCAATGACGCATTTTTTTTTCTAGTTTTTAGTGTCTTCCACATTTTTCGCTTGAACCACAACAAAGTGATTTGATTGTATTATTATAGTAAGGTAACCGTTCTACGAAGCGGTACCGTTTTTATGGCGTAAATCTCCTTATCGCAGCTTCCAGCCCAGCGAGTCGGGCTCTAAGAGAAATGACTACTTCACCATAACCGTTTGCAATGCAAGTAATATACTTATTGTTATTAACAATATATTTTTATTACTTTAGTACTCTATATTTATACAGATTTATAGACAACGAAAAAAAGAATGAATTAGTATGCTTAGGCAACTAGTAAAAATATTATTAAATAGAAAAATTCAACTGTCGGCGTTATGCTTTATACTTTAATTATTAGTATTAAGTAAAATATATACAAGTTGAAAAAAATGAATCCTAAAGGTCATGCATAATAATTTGACATATGTACCTAATTTTTTTATATTTTTCTTTAATTATTATAAGCGTTGCTTTAAAAATAATATAATAATAATAAAATACATACTGTGCACTCATGAAGTTCATATTTTTTAGCCAATGATTGTGTTTTATGGTCGTGTTTTATTTTAGTGTGTATTTTAATTTTGATTTTATTTATATTTTTTACTTTAATTTTAAGTTATATGGCTGTAATATTAATGTGTACAAGCTGAAATAAAATTGATTGATTGATTGATTGATTTAGTTTTAGCATCTGGGCGCTTTGGTGTGTACTGTAAGCACTTATGTGAAGTGAAAAAAAAAAAAAAAATGGATATTCTTATTGAATTATTAATTTTATTTATTACAGCACAACAGTTAAGTGATATAACATTAAAGTAACAAGCATTAAAATTCAACGTTTCCAAACTTATAAAATTAAAATAGGCTTATAACATAAAATTGGATGTTTTGTGAGGTACGATTATCTCATTTTAAAATGTATTTTAAATTCGTGGCGTTCAAAATCAAACATTATTTGCCCACGGATTATCGATGGAAAGCAATAGGATTTCCACTGCCGGCAATGGAAGGCTGGAATCATATCTGGGGTAGGTGTATCGGCGGCGGCGGGGTGGCTTGGGAGGGGATGTAAACACAAAGCCTCGCCGAGGTCCGCAGTCACGTGGCGCGCTCGCCGGGGGCGCATCACTTTTAAGGGTAGCCGAAACACCCTGCAACTACCAAAAGTTATACAAAACTAGTAATAGCGCTTTTTTTCAAAACCCAATGTACCTACTGTCAAGTTTGAAAGACTGTTAAACTTCGGACATTGAACATGAATTTTTTGGTCTATTTCAAATACATAAAATTGCGTTATCGGTTATTAACTAAATAAATAAAAGGTTTCAAAAAAGTTGCGCAGTTTCAAACCTTAAAAGTGATGCACCCCCGGCTGTATCGAATAAAATGACTTTATACGTATCAAAAGCATATGAAATTTGTTTAAGTATTGAATTAGAGTATTGTATCCAATGCATCAACAACTCTAAAGAATATCAATACGAATAACATATCAAAATATTATCATATCTAATTTGAATTAAGAGTAATATAGAGATAAAATAAAACTTAGGTATAAATGTATTATTAAAATATCGTTGTGTGTGCTTATAAACCAGAGACCTTCGTCAGGTGAGTGGATTGACTTGTCGTACATTGTTTTTGATCTTTTATTCTTCCACGACTATCTAAATATAGATAAGAAAGAGTGTATAGAACTAAACAACTGAACATATGGGTGATAAAATTACATGCGAATGACAAGTTCCATTTTGGTTCAGACTGACAAAATGATATGTGTAATGAATACAATAACTTCAACCAAAAAATTTCAAACCTGGATATATTTTCTAATAGAATAGAATAAAATAATCATTTATTAAAAAGAAGAATACAAAAAAACTTCAAAAGTTACTACAGAGCCATTTTGGCTCTTCTGCTTAATTTAATTTGTTTGTTTATGTCTTAATTCTCTTATCTATGTCTTACTTGATTGATTTTAACTTTGTTAATTTTATGTACATTATTGAATTTTCTGTGTTACGGTAAACGATATGAATGTCATATACTTATATCAGACCTGTCTTTTTGTTATCTTGATTTTGTTTAATGTATGTGATGTTTGTATACTTAATAAATAAATAAATGAGTGACGAGTGCAGTTCAATATGTCTTGTCTTGTACTACGGGAAGAGCAAAGCTGTGTTGCTGTTGTTATAAATGTGATATTTTCGCGTATGGGTATTGTAGTAACTGTCTACGGTGGGTCCCGGTGTTTTACGTCTGTAATGTATACACAATGCTTGGATTATAGGAGCGACACATCTTTCTGTTCGTCATGTCAAGAAATAATTTATATTAAAACGGTTTCGGAATCATGCCAAATCAACAATATCATAAAAAAGATATTCTGATAGAATGACAAACAAAGTATAGCCTAAACCACTGATAGATAGAAGTAGGTAGGTAGCAGTCGCTTATGCAGAAAGGAATTTTGGAATTTTGATCCCAAAGGATGTAAAAACTGCGTATTTTGGAAACCTTTGGGAGGACATTAGTGAAATTATTTTATAAAATCTGAATTAAGGTAGGATTCCTGAAATAAAATGAGAATGTATGTTTTTATTTTCGAAAATTTATCACGGTATGTTTTGACGGCGGATTTTAAATTTGATGACAGATGAAGCAAATTTCCAGCTACAAAGGTCATACCGACTACTTCAAAGACCAATTTTTTTTTTTTATAAAATTTGAAAGTAAAGCCACTTCCATCTTTTGAAACTAGTCTGGATACATCCAATAGGAATAATGAAAGAGGTAGAGATAAGATTTCAGAAGAAAGTCAAAGTTAAAGTCACAAACATTATTTCCATAGAATTCACAATATTCAAAACATAAGGTCACGCGTACTTATCGCTAAGTTTGACGCCTGTTCAAACCCTATCCGACCCTCCATGGGGAAGAACAGAAAGAACCCCTAAAGGAGGGCTTTCTTTTTTCCGCGAGCCTTGTCTCAATCTGAGTACTTAGATGTACTCGTATGTAAAGTTAGAATAAGCTGCAATGCCAATATTGGTCAGGGAAACTGCAGCCGCTAGCCGTGTTTCTGCCGTCGCTCGTCAATGCACATCGCGTTCTTCAGCACTAATATGAAGGTTGCTAATAAATAATGGAATAAAAATATGACCACTGGCTTCACAGCTCAGTTGGTAGAGACTGCCCACTGCGCTGCAAATAGTGGATTTTAATATGCACCCAGGATATGTGTTACGAACATGTTCTATGGGATGTCTGTGGCTGGGTGTTTATAACATTTGTATTTATATTTACAAATTAAACTAAAATATTCTATCAGTTCTCTAGTTCCCATTGTACAACATATGTTTAATTTGGGGTTCGATGGCACTGTGTGAAATGTCTACCAGTATTATTTTATCGCTATAATAGTTTAAGATGCATACTCCTTATAGATTTTTCATTAAAACCTCTACGCGGATCGGAAATAGAACCTTTATAATGAAAAATAAATGATATTTAAATGCTTAGTTTCTGAGAAATAAATATTGATCTGTTTTTGTAAATACACATGATTAGGAATATATTTTGTAGAACCTCAAAGTCTCTAGAACTAGAAGTTTAATTTGTAACAACGTATGTCAGTGACTTTGATTCATCTACATGCAGTTTTTTTCCTATAGAATGTAGATATTTTGAATCTTTAAGAATCTTTAAGAGCAGTAGAACTCTCGCCAAGTTCGTCCGGGGAAGTACTGCCACCATGCCCTTTTCTGCCGCCAAGCAGTGACGCATTCGCGTTACTGTGTTCCGGTTTGAAAGGTGTGGTTGCCGGTGAAATTACAGGCACATGAGACATTCCACCTTCACGTCTCACATTTACGGGCGCATACGATGCGACTTGGGTCTTGTCATACCTACTTTGGGAGGACCCAAGTCGCATCGGCTGTTATGGGCCGAGGTTACCACTTAACACCAGGTGGGCCGTCGGCTCGTTCCGTACAGGTATTACATAAAAATAAAAAAAAACTATTTTCCAAAAAAATTCAGAATCATGATATCTAAAAAAATAAGCTACCTGAAGATAATGAGTGACCGGAAATATAAGGGAATTCATCTGTATATTATGAATACATACTGGAAATCCTTGTCTGGAGTTAATATTGTCATAAAATGAATTATTTGTTCGTATGCTCCATAATAATAGGTGTATATACGCAAAATGGAATTTAATGTGGCATATAATAATGATGTGTGAATGAAATGAATGTAATGCTTTCTTGGTGAAATAAGCGTCTGAATGACTTTACCTTATTTAAATAAATATTAAATTTGTTATCAAAAATCAGTTATCAAAAAGGAATCCCTCCATTAGGGGTTTCTTGTCTGTTCTTCCTCATGGAGGGTCGGTGGAACTATGTTTACCTTGTAGGGTCACTTTAGTATTATGGTTGACGCAACACCAGAGGCTCTGGTGATGCGCTGTCAGTCCTTGACAAAAAAGATAAACCAGACTTTTGAAGGACCCAAAGTAGTTTCATTATTATATTTTCAAGATAAATTCCGTGAGAATTTCATTTAATTATTTGTTGAGAATACGTCCAGGGGTTATTTGCGTCAGTGCTAATAGAGTTATTGAATTTATCGTTAATTTATTCAATTTGAGTTGGTTCGGAGTTTGGAGAGACAATGGCATCCGTGGGCGGAGCTCCGGTGGGCGCCGCCCGCCCTCGTTCACCTGAAACTCATTAACATATATCTAGGTACTTGTTATAGCTATGAATAATTTTGCAATTCAATTATGTAGAGCTGAATGCTGCTACATTTTAATGGGTGGGTACAGATAATATCTATTTCATATTGCTCCTATTTAGTCTATGAATTCACAGTAAGTTATAGCTTGTACGTTATTTCCGCGTAGTACTTGCAAGTAATGGGTTCTAAGGAAACTTGTCTTTAGATAAAAAATTCATGTTCAAAAATGTAGATAGCCAAATTGAAACGTAGTAAAACTATGAAAAACAAGAACTATTTATTTAATTATAAAAGACTATCTGTGCCCGCGGCTTCACCCGCGTTAGATTCATTTTGCGAATAAAATAATAGCTACGTGCTTTATCAATTTTTGAATTAACCTTCTGCTATATAGCTATCTGCCAGAGCAAGTCCCGTCAAAATAGGTCCAGCCACATCTGAGATTATCCAGAATAAACAGACAGACAGAAAGTTTTTTTTATTATTAGTGCCGCATCCATAACTATTTAGTAAAAAACTTTTATTTTGAAATTATACCTTACTTTTGTTTTTTAGATTCAATTAGATAAAATGATGACGTTTATCACAAACTAACGTTTCTAAGCTATTTACTAAAGAATTCAATGGAAATAAAGTTCATTCTTTTCAGTTCTCCATTGTCACACTGTCACGAACCCATATATAAATAAATATAAATATTGGTGGACATTTCACACAGCGCCATCTAGCCCCAAAGTAAACTAAGCATAGCTTGTATCATGGGAACCAGATAACTGATATAATACACATATACTTTTTTGTAAATACATACATATTAACACCCAGACACAGAACAAACATCAATGTTACAAATGTCACATAAACGTTTGTCCTGGGTGGAAATCGAACCCACGACCTACAGCGCACTTGGTTAGGCCAGTCATACTTGGAATGTACAAATTTAAACAAACGAATTACATTTCACTCAATAATTAAATTCCTACTTTATTCTTGATTTAAATCTTTATATTCCAACCCCAACTGGATTTTTGTATCGTGAGTTCTCAATAAATACTAGAGTGTTTAGGGGTAAATTTTATTGCTTTGTGAGCGAAACTGGTTGATGCGACTCCCCAAGGAGCGATCGGTTGGCAAACATCGAGATCTACCGGAGAATACGGATTGTAGCCTCCACACTTGACAATTTATTTTCTCATTCGAGAAAGGTAATATTTTTTTCGTGAATAGTATTTTCTTGGGTTTCTGCCAATAAAAGTAGTTGTTTTTTTGAAGAATGTTAATCTTATATTATTTGTTATTCCTTTCTTAATTATCATCTAAAATTAGACATCTACTCATTAGGTAAGTAGGTACGTAATTTCATTTTTAATTCCTATCTTTATAAAAATTTTGTTTTCTAGCCATTCACTCATTATTAACTAACTTATTTTAAAAACCCTGTTAAAACCCTGTGTTAAAAACCGAAAGTCATGATACTCTATCAAAGGATTCAGTTCACTAGGAGCAAATATTCAGTTCATTTGCTCTCTGGATACGTTTGAACCAAATCAAATTCAATAAGCCAGTACAAAATGAAGCAGTATAAATTGAATGCTCCGGGTTTGCAGAATTTAATAAACTGTATCAAAGTTATTTTCGGTTGAGTTCACAATTTTCTATATTAAATCGTCGAGCGACGTGGGAGCGTTGCCATGATACCTTATAGGAGTTAATAAGTCATAAATAGCGAGGTGGAAAGGGACGGGGAGATGGGAAATGTTTTAAGAGAAAAAAGGACGGGGTTTCCCCTAGGTATTGGTGGTGATATGCAATCGTCTGGAAAAAGGTACGTTTGGGCGACCCGCGAGGTGCCGCCAAATGACGATTTCTCTCGGTAGTTATGAACACAGTATGTGGCCCTTAACACACTTGTAAACGTCAGACAGAGAGTAAGGAAATCGTTGGTTTTATATCTTTGTTGATAAACTTACGTAAAATCACTCCTGTTTCCCCTGAGTTCTGAGAGCGTGGTGGTCTAGCGGTACTGACCCCCGAGTTTCAATCCGGAGGTCGCCGGTTCAAATCCCGACGTGCACCTATGAGTTTTTCGATTGAAAGATAAAGATGCGCAATACCACGTTCTCAAAACGGCGAAGGAAAACATCGTGAGGAAACCGACACGTCCTAGAACTAAAAATTCGAAGACATGTGTCAAGTGCACGAAAGGAGCCTCTTTGAGGAGCACTTACAATCCTTTCACCACACTGGTTCGACAGAACCGGTGACTCGAAGAAGAAGAAGACTCCTGTTTCCCCGGAGGGGTAGGCAGAGAATACGGTTTTAAATCTGCTACGATCCTGACATATACATCCTATAGTGACATAGCGTCCTACCCCTCGTAACATTCTTCATGCATGGTCTTCGTTTTGGGGTTCTCTTGACCTGGCCTTTTTCCAATACCAAACCGTCATGCCACCGATTTGGTCTAATACCGTACTCCGAGGGCTTTCCCTCCCAACGGCCCCATCCAAACTCGCCTTATGTACTTGTTTCGTCATTCTTCTTTCATTCATCCTCTCTGCGTGCCCAAACCATCTAAGCATATCCATCTCAGTCCTCATCACTACGTCTACTTTCACTCCACAATATCATATCACTCATATCACACTTATTCACTTTATTGTTTCAAGTTACCCCACATATAAAGTGGTTTTGGGTAAAATGAAATAACTACCTACATATCCTATAACTTACACGAAATAATGAGAAACATATAAGAGAAAAAACGTGAAGAATTAATAGAATTACTATTCACGTTTCATAGATGTCCTACACCATTAGCAAAGATGTATTTTGATGTATTTAAGAGCAGTAGAACTCTCGCCAAGTTCGTCCGGGGAAGTACTGCCATGCCTATTTCTGCCGCCAAGCAGCAACGCGTTCGCGTTACTGTGTTCCGGTTTGAAAGGTGTGGTTGCCGGTGAAATTACAGGCACATGAGACATTCCACCTACACGTCTCACAGTTACGGGCGCATACGATGCGACTTGGGTCTTGTCGGACCTAGTATGGGAGGACCCAAGTCGCATCGGTTGTTATGGGCCGAGGTTACCACTTAACACCAGGTGGGCCGTCGGCTCGTTCCGTAACTGCATCACATAAAAAAAAAAAAAAACGAGTGTTTTAATGCTAGCTTAAATCTTTTGTTTCAAGTCCTTATTGTAGAGAAGTGCAAGAGTGCCGATAACAGCTGAGTATGCTCTTTGAGGAGCGTTCGATCACCGACAAGTGGCCGTCGGCCGCCCCTTCAGAACCTCGCTATATTGTGAAACACGCGTTACCACTTTTGAGATAAAAAGTGCTCTCTATAAATGCCTTACTGGCCCCATAGCTCGGTTGGTAGTCCCCCTGCCTCGCCGTAGGTCGGTGGTTCGATTCCCACCCAGGACAATCATTTTTGTGACGACATAGATGTTTGTTCTGTGTCTGGGTGTTAATTTGTAGATTACAAAAAAAGGATATAAGTATTATATCAGTTGTCTGGTTCCCATGATACAAGCTATGGTTAGGTTACTTTGGGGCTAGATGGCGCTGTGTGAAGTGTTAACCAATATACATATTACACAGTATATATATTACACGGGTGAAATGAATAAAAACTTTTTTAAATGCCGTAACGAGAATATCGTTTACCTGGTGAAAAGCGCCTAACACCTAACATATATACAATTGGAGTCCTCTCATATTCATACTAATATATGAAATGATAAAATTACAGGTGATTTAATTCAGTATTGTACTTCTTCGCAGCTTAAATAGGTAGATAGATAAACTCTTTATTTCACATCAGAAACAATATGTATAGTTATAATAGGTATGGTAGGAGTACTTCTCCGGATGAGCACTGCAGTTTTTTCTACTTCTGTATAAGATAAAGTATTCGGAGGGGCTAGCTACTTCAAATAGAATGGTTTCACAGTCAAATCTATATAAATAAAAATCAATGTATGTATGTTTGTTCCATATGCGTTGCTTACGCATTTAGGGTTCAGTATTCATATAATGGGACCATATTCCTAAGGCTTATCATTGTATGCCTGTCTGTCCTATAATAATAATAACAAACTAGGTGGACATATCACACAGCGCCATCTAGCTGCAAAGTAAGCTAAGCATAGTTTGTATGATACAAGCTATGCTTAGCTGAGTAGTGGACAAGTGATGCAATACTTATGTACTATTTTTTGTAAATACATACATATAATACATATAAACAAACATCTATGTTCGTCACACAAATGTTTGTCCTGGGTGCGAATCGAACCCATGACCTTCATAGACTTGTATTTTTGAACCGTAATAAATATCCGAATGAAGTTTTCACATTTTAACCATAAAAGTCTGATGACTGGGTCTGATTCAAATGCGTTATTCAGTCAGCGTAGCGATATGATTCGTGACAACGAGTTATGAAGAATTATTTCACTTTCGTTTTTGGTTGTATGGCTTTGTTTTCTCCATATTATCTCTAATGCATCGATTAATCTTGTTTCAGAAAACGGATATGTAGGATTTTTCATGATAGTTTATTTATTTACCCATACAAAAAACGAAGATTTAATAACGTGACGGTAATCACAAAATAACAAAAACAAATATTTAGTTTCTAATAAACAACATTCAGGTTATCAGCGACAAACAGGTTATTGGAACTAATATCCTATTTTCATTCAATTTTGCTAGATCAGCGTAATAATAGCCCAGAAATCGCATGATAAAAAGAAGGATAAATTGCCAGAATTTACTGTAATCCTTGTACAATTTTTACAATTATTGTATTATGCATCTTCCTCAGAATAAATACAAAACACAGTGAACTAGTCCTTCTTTAGTAAGCATAACTTTGAAGCATTGCCACTGAAAAAAAATATATTATCATTCAAAATTCCGATCTCATATCCATTTCACATAAATCAGCGTGCGAGACGCGCTCAGTGGACCGGGGAAACTTCATTTGGGGACTCCTCTGTCCGTGAAATGAACTCGGCTTGATATTGGCTCGCTGTCCCGGCGCGGCGCTGCGTCAGCATAAGCGACGGGGTGGATGCTGATCGTGCAACCGTTTTAAACATTTATTGCGGTAATATTTCCACATTGAAATGAGTTTTCGTAATTGCAATGCGGGACGGTTTTGGGTTTGCGAATAATTTGAACTGTTAAAATATGTTTTTAGTAATGGTTAGTATATTCCTTATTATTACTGCTGACTTTTCTATATATTATACATGCTGTAGATTCGTAAAGTTATCTATAAACACAATCAACCACAGTAAAATAAAAAAGAAATAAATATTGGCGGACATTTCACACAGCGCTATTTAGCCCCAAACTAAGCACTGTTTTGTACTAAGGGAACTAATAACTAATAGACCACATATATACTTTTTGTAAATACATAGTATAATAAAATATAAACGTACATGTTAATATATTAAAGTACAGTCGCGGAAAAAATATTTGTGTTCGTCACACAAACGTTTGTTCTGGGTGGGAAACGAACTTACGACCTCTAGCGCAGAAGGCAGAGTTAATACCAACCTTGAGCTGTACTAGTTTCAATTCAATTTCTTCATGTTTGCATGAGTCGTGTTAGAATATGATTTTAAATGAATAATTCTGATAGTACCAGTGACATATGCGCGTAAAAATTACAAGTGAACAAATTGTTTTATTCCAAATCTCATAAGTTTTAGTCTTATTCGTAATTATACAACAGAACTGCCTTTTAAAGAATTTTAGACAAGCTAGAACTTCATATGACAAGCTTGTCATACAAATAATAAAAGCAAAACTACAAAAAAAAAAAAAACTGAGTTGAACTGTGTGTGATAAATCACGTGAAAGCATCGGATTTGTATCATGCATGTTTTCTCGTTTTTCAAATAAATTTCCTCTCCTCTATTTTGGGAACGTGATATTGGTATTTCAATAAAATGTTCAACCAAAAATTGGTGCACACAATTGTCTACATTGAAAGTAGAGGGGGTTCTGTTCTGTGTCAGTTTCCAATGTTCAATGCTGTGTCACAGTTCAATCTCTCTTGACAAGCGAATGGGATTTAATCTACCAGGCAGGTAAATCATGTCAACGTACTTTTTGGATTTGTAACATGCCAGTTTTTATCGTGGTTTTCTCTTTGACCGTTTTGAGAATGTAGAATGCATTTAATTTTTTTATGATCGAATCTGATTGGTATACGCCTGGCCTAGATTTGAATGTGCAACCACTGGATTAAAAGTCAGGTTCTTAGCCACTAGAATGTCATGCTCTCGTCTTTACCATTCATATAAAAATTTACAAGATTTTACAGTGCACATACCAATGGTCTCTATGCTCAAAAATATAAATAATATGTGATGTTTTGAAAATAAATTTTTGACAAAATTTGTGTGGCCTTGTTTTTGTTTGTAAATCAAATACGTTAAAAGTGACTGCACACACTGTGTCCCTTTGTCTATGCTCCCTGCCTTTTCATGTGGAAACATTAGTGGGGTACTATTTTGGGTACATCTGAAAATTTTCTGAAAAGTGGAAAACCACGCCTCTTTACAGCGTCGTCGGGGATTGGTGGAGGTTTATCTATATCAGCAGGCGAGGCGGCCAATGGGTGCGGCTGCCTCGCGCAGTCGTAGCACTCGCCGAGCGGCGCGCGGGGTGCTACGGACCACAGACGCTACGCCGGAGCTGCTACGCCACGGAACACAAAAGTAAGTTATTATATTTTTACTTTAATCTGTTTAAATTTCAGCTAGTGAGTGAAATAGCGTTGTGTTGCATCATTTGCGGACTTTTGCATACATTTTCTTCACGATTCTTATAGATATAGCCGTGTTCGCTATACATATAGGTATATTACATAACCAAGTACCTATTTAGCTTAAGTATTAATCTTTATGAAATTTCCATGTATGGTGGTCAATAAAGTATTATCTATCTATCTATCTATCACACGTCTAGGTATTACGTAATGTTCACGCTGGGACAAGTGTAGATAATAAGTATATTTTGGAACGTCAAATAAAATGGAGATGGTGCCTGAAATCACAGAAAAATGTTTATGGATATAGTCCATATTATTTATTTATATATTATGAATGTGTATGTATTTGTTGCAGATGTGGTGTCGTGTAGTTTGATGTGGGAGATCTGGCCGCAGCAATGCAGGGGCTCCAAGCCGCGAAAGAGAAAGCCTCAGGGCTGTTCGCGAACAAACCCCTTCTTTTCAAGTAAGTCATTCTTATTAATCATTGTGAACGCATTCTTATTCAACTAACTGATAGGCAACACCTTGCCACCGGGGCCAAGTAAATAAATGCTGTGGACTTAACATGAGTAAAGTGAAGTTCCAAAATTAATTTCTTACTGTGAATCTTAGATAGAAGATACAACGTCTCTAGGGCTTATGAAGGAGTACATCAATGATTTCACTTGAAGTTTATGCGCCAAGCCAGTTCACAAAAATGGTGAATGCATGTGGGTTAATACGGATTGGGCTAAATGGTATATAAAAATATATTCACAAGATTCAAGATGTGGTGGAACATTAATGACTGACACTAAAATTATTGTAATGTGCCATTTAATTTTTTAATTTTTAATATTGGTGGGCATATTACACTGATAGATAGATAGCTAGATAAATAAGACGTTTATTTGTGTGTCATCTAGCCCCAAAGTAAGCTAAGCATAGCTTGTATCATGGGAATCAGGCAACTGATAGAATACTTATATACTTTTTTTGTAAATACATAAATATAATGCATATCAACACCCAGACACAGAACAAACATCTAAGTTCGTCACACAAATGTTTGTCCTGAGTGGGAATAGAACCCACGACCTACAGCGCAGAAGGCAAGGTACTACCAACTGAGCTGTAAGGTCAGTCTAGCATTGCGCGCAGACTGGAGTCCGGCGGGGCTAGGCCGCCGCCGCCGCGCCGTTGGTCCGAATCCACATACATTGGCAAGATGCCATCTAGTTCGTAGTAACGTTGCTTCAATTTTGGATGGCGTTACATCACCTTTTACCAAAGACAGTCTAAAGTTATAGTGGTAAGCAAGACCGAGTGTTGCTCTTAACTGGTGGTTTGGCTTACGTTACAATTTTTTTTTATGTGGTACAGTTAAGGAACGAGCCGATGGCCCACCTGGTGTTAAGTGGTAACCTCTGCCCATAACAACCGATGCGACTTGGGTCCTCCCTTACTAGGTACGACAAGACCCAAGTCGCATCGTATGCGCCCGTAACTATGAGACGTGTAGGTGGAATGTCTCATGTGCCTGTAATTTCACCGGCAACCACACCTTTCAAACCGGAACACAGTAACGCGAACGCATTACTGCTTGGCAGCAGAAATGGGCATGGTGGCAGTACTACCCCAGACGAACTTGGCGAGAGTTCTACTGCTCTTAAATGCGATACCGATAACGTTTGCGAATCGGTATTGCAATCCTTATAATATATTTTAATAATAGCTTCTGCCCACGGCCTGACCCGCGTGATACAATAATAAAAATACCCCATGTGTTATTATATATTATTGTCAGTCTTGTATAAAATAATAATTTATTATATGGTGCAGTAATTTTGGTGTGAACAAAATCAGTCGCAGTGGAATAAAATCAAGCTTTTATCTGTGAGGACAGTCATCGGGCCTCTTATACCATACGTAGAATATATTACACACAAACTATAATATATTATGGGGGGCGCTTAGACCTGACAAGTGAAATGAACTCTTATTTGTCGCCTTTTTCTCCCCCATATAACTCAGCTAAATCATTCCGACATAATAACAACCGGAAATATTATACACTACTAGACCTGTCCCGGCTTTGCACAGGCAGTATGACTATTTACGGCCAATAGACTTATAAATGATATACACAAATCTTCATGAATCAGTCTATGTAACTTTTGCATTATAATTTGTAAATTAGTTTTAATTTCACGTGTTTTTTGTGAGAGAAAATAAATATATATATTATTATTATTATTATTATTATGTAATGGTGACAACTGCAACTACCTGCAAATAACTACACTAGTTTCAGATATAATAATATAGTATCTTGTACAAACAGACAAACACAGAAATTTGGGGTCTTTAATTTATGTAGTGATGATTATTACAATACCTCTACTATTACCAATTAAATAGAACCAACAATTAAGGCGAATAACACAATATGAATACAGTCATTGTCATTACTTCGGAAAATAATCATTGTAACAAATATATAAATGCGTCTTAGGAATCATTGTTACATCTTAATGCACTTACAGACTTATACTACTGTTTTGGCTAACTTCTTCTACTGCCTTTTGCTGAACAGTGCGTCGCAAGGTCACTTTTGCTACGGTTTTGGTCGCCAATAATTGACAGAAAAATATTGTCATTGTTTATTAATACTTTACTAAGTATTTAAGGATTAGATTACGAATGCTGGTACTTTAGGTTGCTTCTTTTGCACCACCCGGGGGACAATAGATACAGATATACAGAGGATAATCAACAACGGACGCGAGCAACGTGGGCCCGCAAAAAAATTACACTTACCTCTTTCATAACATTTCTAGAATTCTGCAGTTATTACAAATATAGTTTTTGAATTGCAGTTGCGATATAAAAACAGTAAAAGTAACATTTCGTTCGGAATAAAGTGATTTTTCTCGAAACTGTAATGTATGTAGTATATAGTATACAAGTAAGCTATCTTCATTTTTTCAGAAATGATCTATAAACCCCCTGCTTGTTTCTGAACTAAATTGCTGTCCAAACATAACTTGATTATATATGCACCCTGGTAACGAAACGGATGAATCCAGTGCCAATAAAATATATACAATATACAAACATTATTAAAAAATAATTACTTTTTAAAAGGCCTTCCAGAAAAATTTAAAATTTCTCTTGATTTCTCTTGCTTTTCTCTTAAGCAAGTTTAAATCAAAGTTCAATAACAAGTATTTGTTCAATATCACTTTTTATATTTAATAAAAAGTGATACTGAAAAATACTTGTATATGATGAACTAATAGTGATAACTAAATTTCTTTGATATGCTTCATAGGGATCAAACCACTGCATAATTAAACAGCACTAGACAGCCGCAGACGCCTTTATATACACATAACATTTGAAATAATCTGTTAAATAATCATCCATACTTAACATAAACCCTTCAAAATAATAAAATATCTATTCGGACTAAGCCAAAGGCAAGATCTGTACAATAAAAAGAAAAAAATAAAAAACACGGTGAATCGAAGCAATTTCGCCAAAGCCGCGAGACTGTCGACGATAATATTGACAAACAGATAATACGACTTGGTGCGTTTGCACTACAAATATAATATATAAGGGTGCGGAGTCTGGTATTCGGACTTGCGTGACGACTAACTTGTATCTTGACACTTGGATTGTGAGACGGGTATGTTGCATTTATTGTTATTAAGAACAATTATTCAGTTAAGATTTAATCAAGACAGCCCCCACAGCTTTTAAGAGCAGTAGAACTCTCGCCAAGTTCGTCCGGGGAAGTACTGCCACCATGCCCATTTCTGCCGCCAAGCAGTAACGCGTTCGCGTTACTGTGTTCCGGTTTGAAAGGTGTGGTTGCCGGTGAAATTACAGGCACATGAGACATTCCACCTGCACGTCTCATAGTTACGGGCGCATACGATGCGACTTGGGTATTGTCGTAGTAGGGGAGGAGCCAAGTCGCATCGGTTGTTATGGGCCGAGGTTACCACTTACCAGCAGGTGGGCCGTCAGCTCGTTCTGTAACTACATAACATAAAAAGAAAAGCTCAGTTTGTAATAACTCTGCCTTCTGCGCTGTAGGTTGTGGGTTCGATTCCCACCCAGGACAAACATTTGTGTGGTGAATATTAAAATTTGTTCTGTGTCTGGGTGTTAATATGTATTATATGTATTTGTAAAAGAAAAAAAATATGAGTATTCTATCAGGTGTCTGGTTCCCCATAGTACTTGGTTTGGGGCTAGATGGCGCTGTGTGAATTGTCCACTAGTATTTTTATTAATTATGTTAACAGTTTTGTTCACGCACATCATGTTTGTTGAGTGGATGAATTATGAAAAACTTAGCTAAGTAGGATTTTAGTTTATTTAATTAGACAAGCATCCATTATTCCTAGCGAAAACACACGAGAAAATATCTTTCTGAAATGTATTCATTAACAGTAATTTGTTGATAAGGCCGTGAATCCGAAATCGAGTGGAATCGATAAATAATGCGATTATTCTGTAGTCGGCAGCCCTACAGCGGACTGCTCAGCGCTGATAACAAACAGACATCATCCGGATTTGTGTCGTCATGCGAATGTGGGCCGCCTGCCTGTAAATCTACTATTGTATTAGGGTGGCAAGAAATATTTGCGGTTTCATGATTCCAAACCTTTTTGAATCTGTTTTATGAGAAAAGTGGCAAACTAGTGATGGACTATATTTTGCTGGTAGAATATATTTCCCTCCAATAATCATTATTCTAAAGACTATTTTAAGCGATATGCACAGTAGCTACGCAAATATATTTAACGGACATAAAATAAGAGCAGTAGAACTCTCGCCATGTTCGTCCGGGGAAGTACTGCCACCATACCCATTTCTGCTGCCAAGCAGTAACGCTTTTGCGTTACTGTGTTCTGGTTTGAAAGGTGTGGTTGCCGGTGAAATTACAGGCACACGAGACATTCCACCTACACGTCTCAGAGTTACGGGCGCATACGTTGCGACTTGGGTCTTGTCGTACCTAGTAGGGGAGGACCAATGCCGCATCGCTTGTTATGGGCTGAGGTTACCACTTAACACCAGGTGGGCCGTCAGCTCGTTCTGTAACTGTACTACATAAAAAAATAGAAATAAAAATTAAAGGTGTTTTGAAGTTTTTCCTATTTTGTATTATTTTTTTAACATTAGTGATTCATTATTTTTCTTTTAGATAACGAAATTGTTGCCACCGTATTTTTCAAATTAAATTTCCTACAATTGTTCTATATTCTGGCGCAATTCTAAATTAGTATTAAAATAAAGAAGTGAAAGAAATTGTTTGATGTAGGAGCTTCACGGAACTTCTGAATCGATTCTAAAATATCTTTGAGTAATATAAAGCTATTTTTACCTCGAGTGATAAAAGACTTTAGTTTATTTTGATAATACTTCTAAATTAGTCTAAGCAGGTAAAGCAAGTGGCCTCACAGCTTAGTTGGTAGTAACCTAGCCTTCTACGCTGTAGGTTGTGGGTTCGATTCCCACCCAACACAAACATTTGTGTGACGAACATAGGTGATTGTTCTGTGTCTGGGTGTTGATATTTGTTATATGTATTCACATAAAAGTATTTAAGTATTATATCAGTTGTCTGGTTCCCAATGAGCTATTTACTTAGCTTACTTTGGGACTAGATGGCGCTGTGTCCACCAATATTTTTATATTGTATTTTAAGCTGACAGAAGCTATAACACTAAAATATTAAATGTAAAACTGTGTATTCAGAAATGGTACTGTTGTGATCCATATATGTGTTGGCATGGTTTACGCGCGTATGGTCCGCTGCACCCGGTGCGCGGTGTCTGCGGGGATGTACGCACTGACGCAAAATGATCCGCTTGTCGTACTATTCGGATACGGCTCAAAACCCACAAACCGATCGGGGGAATAACATCAAAAAGCTTACAAGAGAGCGTGTGTACGAACACATGCTATTTTCTGAAACAAATTGTCCTACAACTTTTTACTACTTGAAACAAAAAAAAATAAAAAAAATTGAAAGTGTTGTAAAAGTCGCGAACTGTTATTTTAAGATTGGATTTGAATCTGCTAATCACAGTTATACATGACTATGAACTGAAATAATTTAATGTAGAATAGATGATGTTCCAAGAATCATTTGATTTAAGCACTCGTGACTCTAAATAGTTTTATTGTCACTCATATGACATTATCAGAATAAACTATTGTCAAAAAAAAGTATGGTAATAAAAAACAAGATGCAATTTTCATTACACCATTACTGAGTAGCAAAACAATATCAGAAGACGTATAAGTTGTAAAAATTGTAATAATGAATAACTCTCAAATAAAATAATTAAGATAATCTGCGAATACTTATAAAATTGAATCGAGAGATATATCTCTAGCTACCCCAAGGCTTAAAGCTCATAAATTGGTAACGGGTAGAAGGGTAGACGGTTCATTATTTAGTCCGTTTAAATCACTAGTCCTTAAAAGACATTAGCAGGCTTTGTAGCGATATGGCAGTACACAAAAGAGATTTAGAACAAGCTGACAGGGGGAGAAAGTCGTTATTGTTTTTAGAGTCGTACATTTTACTCGGCGTCGTATTTTATTTTTGTCATATAATATAATCAACACACTATGAAAACACTTCCTATTTCTGGGGTACGCAAATATATGATATTGTCAATCTTGCAAACTCGAAATAATATAATCATCTTAAACATCATTTGACGGGCCTCACAGGTCGGTTAGGAGTAACTCTGCCTTCTTGGCTGTAGGTCGTCGGTTCGAACCACACCCAGGACAAATATTTGTGTAACGAACATAGCTGTTTGTTCTATGTGTGTGTGTGAAATTGTGTGTATAAAAAAATATATATAATTATTATTCTATCAGTTGGCTGGTTTCTATAGCACAAGCTGTTAAAAAAATGTTTAGTTTGGGGCTAGATGGCGCTGTGTGAAATGTCCACCAATATTTTTCATTATAAATATAATAATATACACATACATAATTTACTACTTGCTAATAACAGTATTGTACTGTATTTAGTTTTTTCGGATTATTCGGAATTCAGAAATTCGGATCCAGAATTAGAGATATTTTGTTCTGACACGTAAGGAAAAGACTCTTAACTTAATTATCTTAACTTTATATTAACTAATAGGTACTATTACAATTTTTTTTTCAAGAATAAATACTTATCAGCCTGCACTAAAGTTTTCTATGTCACAGGGACTAGGACACAATCAATTACCCATTTTAAGACCCGAGAAAAATAGACGATTTAAATACGATTTCCTTGGCTGAGGAACAAACCTTGAATTAAATATGACAAAACATATATAACAATTAATGTAGGTGGGATCAGAAGCACGTCAGACAATGCTTTGGTACACACACAGCACTCAGCTAATTGTTTCCGCCATTTGAATATGCCGGAGACAATTACTGGATTGGTCCGCTAGAGGCCGCTGTTTCACTGTCGCTGCAGTCCCCCAAATTAATTGCTCGCCAGCTTTGTTTTATTTTGCACTCGACAATGTTATTGAAAATGGAGATGAAATTGGTTTTCTACTTTCCTTGATTGATTTCATATTATTACGATAAGTATATCTAACTTTATTTTGATGATTTCAAAAGATATGAATGACCAAAACATTTTTATCTGGTATATTTTTCAGGCAGTAGAACTTATAGCAAATTCGTCCTAGAAAGTGTTGCCATACCCATTTCAAAGGTTTGAGTGTTGTGATTGCCGCTAAAATTACAAGCACATGGATCATTACACCTTCACATCTCTTATATTAGCGTGCATACAATGCGCAATGGGTTTTATTGTATTTAAGTAAGGGAGGACTGTAGTCTTATTGCTTGTTACCGCTTAACGTCAGGTGGGCCATCTGCTCGTTCCATAACTACAAGAAAGAACATTTTTTTTTTGAAGATATCTGTAGATGTTTATTTGATTTTCATTTATTTGTTTTCTAATAGTTTGCGATGGCTGATGCTAATTATTTCACCCTCAGATTGTCAATCAGAAAATGAAACTATTAGGTACAATACAACGCAACACCGTGTTGCATTACACTACAAACAGCGCATTAAAACATTAGCCTCGGGGTTTTGCGATACAATTTTAATGAGGCTGTGCCTTTTGTGGTACCTTCGCGGCCCGCCACAGCCAATTAGCTACACATTAGGGATTGCTAAAATACCGTTGATGTTTTGACAGTGAAATCGGAGAAATCCTTTCATGGTTTATTTGATCGTATTACGCTCATAAATATTATATGTTAGGTATATTTTGATGGGATGATATAGATTATAGATTGTAGGAGAGATTCGTATTCTCAACAATGACGTTCACTCGTTTTACTAGCTCCTAACACGAAAGGAGCCTCTTTGAGGCGCACTTACAATCCTATCACCACACTGGTTCGACAGAACCGGTGACTCGAAGAAGAAGAGAAGAAGACTCTTGAACTAGTGTAGTGAAAGGATTAAATTGGACCTAAAAGCTAAAAATCTTTAAGGCTTTCACTAGATCTAGGATATGCTAATTTCCTCACGATGTTTTACCGTTTCGCCATTTTACAAATGTGATGTTGCGCATAAGTTTTTCCTGTGAAAAATCTCATTAGATTTCAACTCGGGGTCCGTACCACTAGCCTACCACGTTCACACCTGTAATAGTAGTTTATGTAGGTAACTACAATGGATTTAATTTGTAATCAGTACCGGCATAGAGTTGGGAATTTGAGCTATTCATTTTGTTTGAATGGTGGGGTTGCTAGTGAAATTACAGGCACGTGAGGGATTTCAACTTTAAGTATCAAAGTTAAGAGCGCAATGCAATGCGACGCTATCTTTCTATAATATATCGGGGAAGACCCGAAGATATATTGTTTTTAAGGGCAAATGTTAGTCAAAGGTTAAATGGGCTGTCCAGCTCTTTCCGTTACTTATTCACGAAAAAATTGTTTGGCAGTCAAAACTTACAAACGTTTTACCTTCGCAAGCGATTTCTTGCCAAATCCACTAGTGGCCAAAGTTTAGTGCGTCATCTCGGGAGATCGATAGATCGGATGTCGCCTGGAAGTCTGTCCGGCGGGACGGCGCGGCGCCCCCGACGCCGACGGGGCGCCAGGGGGGCGCTGCCGCCGCCGCGACGCAAATAAATATCTCTAACTGCCATTTTGGAAATCATATTTATGTTTATTTTCGTATGCGTGTTTTTCTTGATTGGCTGGGTGAGACATTTTTTTCACATCTGTGGTTTGTTCTATACAAAATATGCTTTTATAATAAACAAAATTAGTTTTACAACTTCTTTTCCGTCAATATTTATTAACAAGATAATTAATTTTGTAGTCACTGAGACTGACGAAAATATTCAAAGCCTGTATGCTGCCTAAGTAAGCATTTTTAATTAAAATTTCTGCTTAATTATGCTTGTCTGACTTGTAAGTTGAACACAAATCGCAAAGTAACGCAAGCAAACGAACAAATTATACAATAATTAAGTTTAATTAGGTTCTCGATATACGAAGAAACTAGGAAGACATTTAAATTGCAAAGTATCTACTTTACTTATAGTTTTTCGCAAAGTCTAGAACTAGGTCACAGAGCTCCATGCGCCAGAAACGGAAGACTCGAAGACTATTTCTCAAAGGAATCTTGGTAAAGAAACATTTTCTATACTCGTAGATCTTTAATGAAAGTCCCATTGCCATTAGTAAAATACCTTTCATATTTTATAAACAGAACCAGATTCTACATATTATTAATTTTTCTCTTCACTATTTTATTTGACTTAAATAAATTTAATACCTTTGTATGAGTAAGATTTTAAACTACGTTCATACAAGAAATAGCAAAGTATGTCAATGTTCACATGATGAAATATAATAGTAATCAAATATTAACACCACCACAGTCAAAATCACCTGATATTCATCCCTTTAGTAGTAGTTAGTTACTTTTAATTAAACTATGTATAGTTTATCTGTGGCTTTGACAATTTATTCGCCCCATTAATATTCGCCGAATGATGGAGTACTATATAGTTTTAAAAGAGTATCACAAATGATTTAAGATTATTGTGGCTTTCATATAACTGAATCTATAATAACATAATATACTACTTAATATTTATAGTCATAGACAAAGCAAAAACTTGTGTTTTTTTTTAATTGATGAAGTCTCTGTATTGTTTTAAAGTTAACACTTCAAATGAAGAGTCCCGGCAATCGATCGCATCTCCTCATTAAGGGAACTAAATTGCACAAGTGAGAGTTCTGTACAAGGACACGGATTTAATTTCACCGTGTGGACGCTAGAGGGCGGGGCAGGCCGGTACTAATCCCACTTCAAAGGACACTCTCAAATTACAACCTCTACTGTATTATATTCAAATGAACGGCTGACTTTGCGAGGATTAATTATTATTGACGTGGTATGCCACTGCATTGCATTGCTTTTAATTAGTGGGGTGGGTTCGACACTCGCAACTTTAAATTGATTCATATACTTTGTTTACGGTCGTATTTTTGGGCCCAAATTGAGCCCTTCGCATGACAGATTGTCCTGGGCGGGAAACGAACCCACGACCTACAACACAGAAGGTAGGCTTACTGACAACTGAGATGTGAGGCCAGTTAGATTTTGTTTCGTATCATTTTAAATCAAGAATTTATATGTATACACGTAGGTTATCATTACTACATAATTTTTTTATTAGGGGGATGAATCAGTTGAGTGATGACCTACAAACCAAACAAAATAAATTCAATATTTTTGCGAATCACGAATCCTCCATTTGCGGTCGTTACCGAGAGATAGATGTCTGGCGCCCGATGCGGTGACGAGACTTCACGGCGCCTACGCTTTGTTCGGCATGCTACGGAGATTCGTAGAGTAGCTACGCGAAATGTATACCAGACTAAATAAAAAAATTCTTAGACACAATATTTGGTGTCCTATGTCACAGAAGCTCATCTTAACCTGAACTTAATAGTTGTAATGCAGTTTAAATATATTTACAGGCAAAATGGATAGCAAATTTTTTTTTTATGTGATACAGTTACGGAACGAGCCGACGGCCCACCTGGTGTTAAGTGGTAACCTCTGCCCATAACAACCGATGCGACTTGGGTCCTCCCTTACTAGGTACGACAAGACCCAAGTCGCATCGTATGCGCCCGTAACTCTGAGACGTGTAGGTGGAATGTCTCTTGTGCTTGTAATTTCATCGGCAACCACACCTTTCAAACCGGAACACAGTAACGCGAACGCGTTACTGCTTGGCGGCAGAAATGGGCATGGTCATGACAACAAACTCATCACACAATATACCCCGGTCGGGAATATACAAGTAAATGAGATGAATTAGTCGCACTCCGTCCACTATGTGTCCTTATCTATCTCCGACCACCTGGAACTTTTGGATGTTATTTTAATATCCAGCTTTAATTTTGTCTCTATCTTAGAATTCATAGCCAAGATGGCTGTGAATGAGGTGGGTATTGACTCGAATGTGCGAATGTATTTCACACCAGAGCACCTTCTATATCTGTATCAACCACAGTTACACAGACACAGACTACTACTTCCACGTATGAGATGGTTCCGAAAATGTTATCTTGCGACCTTGGGTTCTCTTGAATGCGTTTTGCTTACACTTTCATTATGCGGACAGCTTCTTTTTCTTCGAGTCACCGGTTCTGTCGAACCAGTGTGGTGAAAGGATTGTAAGTGCGCCTCAAAGAGGCTCCTTTCGTGCACCCGACACATGTCTTCGAATTTTTAGTTCTAGGACATGTCGGTTTCCTCACGATGTTTTCCTTCACCGTTTTGAGAACGTGGTATTGCGCACATAAATCTTTCAATCGAAAACCTCATAGGTGCACGTCAGGATTTGAACCTGATGCGGACAGCAAATGAGTGGAACTCGTTGCTTGCGTCTGTATTTCCTGAAAATTATCAAGAAGTCTTCAAGAGGAGAATAAAAAGGTTATTCATAGGCAAAAGCAACAAGGTAGACCGCATATCGTCACTTTATATCTTCTCTTTCTATCTCTCTTTATATCTCACTTATTTTGGTATTAATAGTGAGAGAAATAAATAAATATTTATTTATTTATATCCAGTGAGATTCCGGTCAAATGTTAGTCTATCACGAAAAAACTTTGTCTCAAACAAACTTTTATAATTTTCGAGTAATATCAATAAGTCACCGACTCTAAGTTGGTATTACTCTGTGTAATGTTCAAACATGGGCGATATTGCAGGCACATCTCGACTAATGTTCGCCGTGTGCAAATATTTGAGTCCGACAAGACTTATTGATCGCGAGATCATGACGGGTTCGCACTTCAGCTCGCTTCCGTCACGTGTAGAGTGCTTGTAAGCAAAGACGTGCTGCTAGGGTGGCAGGGGCTGGGAGAGAACACAGTATTTTTTAAGAGAACTTGTACAATACTTTTAGAAGTATACTGAGGCAACATTTGGTTGCAATGAAGTTACAAAAAAGTGCTTAGAATTGTGTGTATTGACCAAAAGAGGCAGAATAATTCGGAAAACGGCTAAACACCTCTGTGAATAAAGAGCTACTTCGTTTCTCTGTTTTGTAAACTTTAACCGTTTCCGCTGTTTTACTTCATAATAAATAATAATTATTCATATGAGATCCAAAAATTTTGAATATTTTATAAATAATCTAGTTATCAGATACTTGTGAAATTGAGCTTTAATATCTTAATTTTAAGTTTATTGGTTTGCTATTTTTGATCATAATTAGATTGTGTACCTTATAAATCTTATATACCGGAAATGGTTGAAATATTGTCCAAGTGCATCCAGGCGTAACTAGTTCTTTCTTTCTGTTTGTCCCTTGTGTCACCAATATTGATGTTAAAGTGACTTTTAAAGTTCTACATAGGTATAAAATAATTTTTAAGGTACACTTTTTAACTTAATTGTAAAAACATTCTTTGCAAGGAAAACTGCTCCTCTATAGATTATCAACTGGTGATATAAGAACGTATATTTTGTTAAAACGGCTTTGTATTTAAGCGGCTGTGACGTAATACAAGAGATGTTCCAAACTCGATTGAATTTCCGGTCCATAACAACATTGCGGGCCAACGCCACCGGAAATACCGTTAATGCATGTCAATTGTTGGGCCCCAAACTTTGTTACCGACCCCGGCAAATGCCGCTTCTAACATGTTTTTGATTTCGGTAATAAAGCTTTTACCTTAAATTGCCATTAGTTAATTGGTCCGTAACTTGGTAAAAATGTACCCGGAAAACATACGTTTGGATTGCAATTACTTGGTATATAATAATATAACGTGGTCCTACGATCTCTAACAATATTCGGTAATGTGAGCATTTCATACAAAATATTGTTCCGATGCAAAAATTTATGACTTTTTCTGGCATTAACTGTGTCACGGAAAAGTCTAGAGATTATTTTGCTGGCTAATAAAGGAAGTTTCACACTCTCACTGCCCGATTCGGAAAGTGCATGAAACGAGCCTCTTTGAGGCGCACTTAAAATCCTTTCACCACACTGGTTCGAGAGAACCAGTGACTTGAATTGATAGACTTCCACCTACTCCATCCATCCGTCAGGCGTCGTGCGGTCGTCAGCGCGCCCGCCGCCGCTGTCACCCGTTCTATCTATCTACCTACCTTTTGGGGTTCTCCGTAGGGTGACGACTGCGACAAAAGGGTTGCAGTCAGAATTGCTTAATGGACAGTGAAGGCTGAGATAGCACAGTGATAAATCACCACTGTGATTACTGACCCATTATCTAAAATACAATCTCGGGGGCGGCTCCTGAAAGTAAAGTTGTTCATGTTAATTGACGGAGATGCGACGAAAAATGTCATCGTTATTCGGGAAGTGAAGCAGTATTTCTTTTTTGTTTTGGGTAACTTTGCTTTATTTATTACAAATAAAGTTTTTGGTTTTCTCTTTTTATGGCAGACTTCTTACCGGAATAAAAAATTATAGAAGGAAATGTATGTGTATATACTCAATTTTACTGATATTATAAGCTTAAGGCAAGTAAATAATAATAAAAAAATAATACACATAATTATTTTAAATTGGATTTCGTATTGCATGCACTTTAATTTTCAACCCACTTCAAAACGAAGAGGTTATTAATTCGGTTTTTATGGTTTCCTCATATCTCTATCATTTATAAACGGATTAAGAAAATTCTGTATATTTGATATATACTTTCTGATTGGTCCCATAGAAAATTCATAAAAATCGGTTCATTAATTTGGTTTTTAAATCAAAATAACTGGAAAAAAAAGTCATCCAAGCGAGACAACGAGGACTTTCTCGTTTATTGGCGATGAAGTCGGTTCTTTCGTTTTGCTGCGCAAAGTAATTAAATAATATCATTAAGAAGTCACATTGCCTTAGTTTTAAAATAACTTGTTACTTCACAACCTCCAAACTTTTTCATTAATCTTATTTTTTTCCACTAACAAGCAACAGTACACACATGCGTGTATCAACTTCGTTTCGGTACGTATCGTCAAAATTGAATTGTATCCTCTAAACAAGTAGCAAGCGTATGTGACATAGAAACCCCTAAATTGCATTTCTCCCTCGAGTCGATCACAGGCAAACAAATAGAGTATCGACACAGACTCGGAGCCCCTCAAATGCACCTCAAAGCGAAGCCCGCACCAGTCTTTGCTGAACTTACAAAGCCAGGCTTATTTCCATTACCGAAGGAAATGTACTACTTCATTTAAATGGACTGTAACGAATTTTCTTTGTTTCACTTATTATATATATTATTATATTATATATATTAGCTTATTACACTGTAAATGATTATATAAATGATAAATCCCCATGGTCTGATGTCGCTCTGCTCAATGACACACAAAACATCCTGTAATATCTTATTTTAGTATATTATGTAGTCATAAATGTAACATAGACCTAAGTATTCAATTGTTACAAGGATCGTGCTCGCGAAAAAAAAGGAATCCCTCCATTAGGGGTTTCTTGGCTGTTCTCCCCATGGTGGGTTGGATAGGGTTTGAACAGGCATCAAACTTATCGATAAGTACGCGCGACCTTATGTTTTGAATATTGACGTTTCCAAGCCATTTCTTTATGAATTCTATGGAAATAAAGTTTTTGACTTTGACTTTGACACTTTTATATTAACAGGAACGCGTATGCGTTACTGCTTCGAGGTATAAATAGGTATGGTACAAGGGCTTTGAAGAATTTGACGCACAGATTCTACTGCCTACGGTTTATGAAACTTTTAAGAAAATATTTAGGTAACTAAGGTTCCGATTCGCGGCTACAGTTTCTAATATTCAGGCACCTTTTAGGTCCGTTCTCTAACTATACAAATAGAAAAAAAACTCTGCCATTGGTAAGATCAACTTCTAGGACATGTTTAATAAATATTTTGTGCAGATTGTTATGCAATAATTAAATATTTTTCACTACAATATATTTCGTATACCAAGAATATTCACAAAAAAATGTTAAAGGATTGAGTTTTATATATCCATCTATCCTCTAGTACACTAAACATCGGAGATGTATTGAAACGTTGGCTTAGTATTTAAATGGATTCCCATTTGTACTCTCAAAACATGAAAATAGCGTGGCTCTTAAACTGAGAGGGGTCTGCATAGAACTAATAAAACGAATGACCTGTCACTGACTATGTTTCATGCAAATGCGTAATCCAGCCTTACTAAAAACTTTGGTTCATGCTTGCCGTAAGTGCCAACTTATAAATATGCAATTCTATAATAGACGAAAAAAATGCATTTTTTACTCGTATTCGTAACACATATTAATAAATCAGTTCGATATACAAGATAAATGTAGTGAAACACCATAAAAGCCAGTGTCCATACTTAAATCAAAATCGGCATCGCCTAACCAGAGAACCAATACACAGTTTTATTTTTTAACTCTATGGTGCGAGTACATTTGAAGTATATTGCGTATCCTCATACATACGTATGGAGAGGGTTATTGTTGTTCTTCAAAGCCCTAGTAAAGGTTTCGCCTTCTCTGAAAGGGTCTTGCCGCAGACACAGTGCATATAAACAGTCTCACAACTTTCCACAAAATGTTTTTTATTTCAACAAAATTAAGTTTGGAAGAACAATGGGTATGCTTTAATATAATGTTGTTTAAGTTACCAATTAGTTGAGAATTCTTTGCTTTCAAAGCTTTCAAAGCTGGTTTTAAGATGGTTTGTACTTGATTCAATTAATTACTAATTGTACACAGATACATTAAAGCACATTTTTTTACTTGTTTAAGACATACAAATAGCATATCAAAATTGACTAAAAAATACTGTTTGGGTTATTTACTTAATTGGCAATGGGCAAATTTTTCAATGTATCGTGTTCAAAGTAATTTTATTTAAAATTAATTTTATGGACATGGCTTATGTCAAGTAGCAGTTTTTGGAAGAATATCCTAATGGTACATAATATATGAATGAGTTACTTGTCGTATTGCATATGAATATACTATGTCACATTTTCCCAATTCTAACAGATTTTTAGTACGCTTCGTACATTTAGATTTTTTATACTCGTGGTTGGTTTTATTGAGTGTTTAGGTACCATAAAAATGTAAATGTGAACGAGATGTTAAGTATTTTTTTACTGTGATAAATTGTGATGAATAATCTTTTTAAGGATGGTTAATGTTTTGCATTGTGTCTTAACGACTTGGAATTTTAAGGAATGTAGATATTTTTATGTGAAAATTTTTCTTAATTTTCTCGTTCCTTACTGGCTTTTATTAAAGAATTTTGTGGCAACTGTTAGTAGCAGGGTAATTTAAACTCTACTTAAGTTTCAAGCATACATTTGTTTCGGGCTTACAGTTGAAAGTGATATTAAAAGGCGTCCTAATCCAGTCTAGACTGTTTTAAAAAAAGATTAAAAAGTTTAGGTGATGTATTTCTTCGAAGCTACTTTATAGAGCAAGCTTTTTCAGACTACATTTGCATATGAATGATTTATTTTGCATTTTCAAAGAAAAGTTTACTATTAAATAGCTTAGTTCAAATATTATTAAGTAGTAAGTGATGAGCTAGATTTGTCGCTTTGGAAAACCGGTGTCATTTTATGTTCCAAATCTAAAAAAATCCTTCTACTCTCGACAAGCTTAAACGTATCTAAACTGTCCCAATATAAACTGGTTGTCAAATACAATTAGTTAATATATTTAAGACTAATAATTCCAGACAATAATAATTAGTCATCTGGATTTGAACTAGCTTCCGCCGGATCGAAGTCTGTGCAACTTAGTTACCTCTAATTAGTGGCGTAGCACAAGCGAAACATACAATATATTAAATATAATACATAGCAATTAATTATCTAAATTGGCTTGCCTCACAGCTCAGTTGGTAGTAACTCTGCCTTCTATACTGTAGGTCGTGGGTTCTATTCCCATCCAGGACATTATATTATATCACTTGTCTGGTTCCCATAACACAAGCTATGCTTAGCTTACTTTGGGGCTGAATGGCGCCGTGTGAAATGTACACCAATATTTATTTATATTATTTGTTATTATTTAATTTATCTTAGTGTGATTGGCTTATTCTACTTACTACACACTATAAACTCAAAATATCGCCAAGTACTTCCGTGTCCGTAGCAACTCCGACCTAACCAGATACCATCAAATGGGAGCAACTTAAATAAGCATTAAGAAACATTTTTGCTCCCGAGGAGATAAGTTTCTCTTGATCCGTCCATTGTGATAGCTATCTACAGAAAACTCTGAAAAGCCCCAGCTCATTCACCATTCATGGGGCGATTTGATTTACTTAAGATCCTTGGCTTGATACTGTCTATTAAGCGAATGGTTCCAGAGGACGGTCCTTTATAAAAGGATATTGTGATACACTTCAAATAGTTTTCGGAGCTCAACGTAGAGAATATATATATCACTGCTTTTTACTATTTACCTTCTCAAATACTTGGATTTGAGGGTGAATTCTACCAAATATATGCATTGTCGTTTAAAAATATTAGTCCAATTTTTGTAATTTGCCCCAAAAACACAGCTTTATCACAGCAAACTTTACAATGATACGCAAAAAAATTATTTGCATCATAAGTTATGTATTTTTTCGTATCGAATTTATTATTTTTATAGAATGCTTTTAATGCTTTTAAGTGTCATAACGATAGAGTGGGTTACGCGTGGTTCCGGGCAGGCAGACAGACGATTTATAAAATGAGTTTGCGGTGCAACCAAGCCGCGATACCCCATTGGTTACGTCTCACTTCTTTAGTAGCGACGTGACATCATTCTGCCGCGAGTTGTCGATACGTTTTTACGCATCACTAACAAAACTGCAAAATAAAATTGTTCAAATGTCATATATTACAATTCTAGCTTAAAATTTCGTTTAGTTTAAAACAAGAATGCTAAAAATAACATGTAAGAGTAATATTTTTGTAAAATTTTGAAATAATTTTACAGGAAATTATTATGTATATATTGTTAGTAACGAAAATCCTAGAAAGCAACAAATAAATGTATATTAATAATATTAAATATTGAATATTGGCGGAAATTTCACACAGCACTATTTAGCCCGAAAGTAAGCTAAGTAGCTTGTATCATGGGATTCAGACAACTGATATAATAGTTATCTTTTTTTTGTAAATACATACAAAATATACATATCAACACCCAGACACAGAACAAACACCAATGTTCGTCACACAAATGTTTGTCCTGGGTGGGAACGAACCCACGCCCTACAGCGCAGAAGGCAGGGTTACTACCAACTGAGCTGTGAGGCCCCTAACAACATCTTGTTTTGAGAACATAAACTAATCTGACCAAGTAACGTGTGAGGCAATTACAACTCGCTAACGCTGCGTACTCTAAAATGTATATATTACATATATCAGTAGAACTCTCGCCAAGTTCGTCCGGGGAAGTACTGCCACCATGCCCATTTCTACCGCCAAGCAGTGACGCATTCGCGTTACTGTGTTCCGGTTTGAAAGGTGTGGTTGCCGATGAAATTACAGGCACACGAGACATTCCACCTACATGTCTCATAGTTACGGGCGCATACGATGCGACTTGGGTCTTGTCGGGGAGGACCCAAGCCGCATCGGTTGTTATGGGCCGAGGTTACCACTTTACACCAGGTGGGCCGTCGGCTCGTTCCGTTAATATATCACATAAAAAAGAAAAAAAATCGATATCAAATTAGTTTCATCGACACAGCCCCACCGCTATTTCACGGGCATTTGTCGCGGGACGTCACCATTTTTCCCTCCCGCCATCAGTGGAAAGTTAAAAGCATTGAAAGACGTATCGCGGGTTTCTTCGGTAGCATTGTTCTGGCGCCCTTTGTCCCCGACGCGAATGTTTTAATGTAATTGGCTTTGTGCGGACCGTTTTTACCCTATTTTGTACATGTGATACGGCGGCGGCGGTACCTTCGGAGATGTCGTCGGACTCATTTTTGCTTTAACCTGATGAATACTTCTTCGTAAACCATTAATTAAATAAAGCCTCTACTTTCAAATTTTGTTATTTTTCTTTCTAACTGATTCGTTACTTTTTAACTATTTACTTATTTTTATAATCAATTTACATTTTAGTGACATTAGAATACATAATTTTATTAAAAAATATCATCGAAAGTGCACAAAATTAAAGTCCTTGCTTACTTTTGATGTATTGTGATGGCTGTCCTAAATATATAATAAATCATACAGATAATTAACATAACCTGAATAATTATAAATATAATCTTCAACATAAATGATTCATAATAATATCCTGTTCATTGAGTGTTGAGATACTGTTATAATATAAATCTTCCGCCTGCTCTCAACTGGCGTGTCGACCCGACTCCGTAAGTGAGTTGGATATAAATTGGGGCATTGTCTGTGAATCTGGAGCATTCGTGTGACTTTTGGGCTTATTCTGCAACTTCATGAAAGAATACATTTCCCGGCATGTTTCCCCTCTCACTCCGAGCAATATGTTTCACAACCAGCCGGACAAGGAAAGGAATAGATTGATTATGAAATCGGCGGAGAATTTTTGCAGAATAAGATAGCTGAACTTGAATGAATTCCCTTTTGTTTTCTCACTCTGACGTTGTTGTCTGTTCGCTCTAGCGCACGGCATCTAGCACTATATGTACACTCCGTCAACAGAGTACAGGATCAATTTGCTGTGGTATTCTGCGATCACTTGTTTTATTGCTTGATAAGAAATGTTATGTGGAAAGATGAAATACTATATTCAGTTAATATCGCACATAGTAATAATTTTTGAATTTGTAGGACTGTTTTGAGAGATAAAATTGTAATGATAATATATATATGAAAAAATAAATAATAATAATAATATAATATATAAATTATATATATCTTGATTTTCTATTCCAGATAATATATGTAGTCAACTGCTTAGAATAAAGTTTTGAGCTCATTTGATTCGAGGATTAATTTTACGACCTTAACCGATAGATTAGAGACCTACCCTTTCAGAAAAGTTGTTATTCTACTCAAACGAAGCATTATTACGTGCTTAGTTAAAGTTGATTACATAAGAAATATAGATAATGACAAATTCACAACTTTTCTGTTCAAAGGGTAGCTTGGGGTTAGGGTTGGCGGTGGGTTACATTCTATCAGGGGAAATTGACGTACTCATTGACTCCAAGAATAAGTCAGCATATCGCTGCTTCTAAAACTTATTCCTTAAAACAAAAATCATCAGCAAGTATGTGTTTAAAAAACGAACCTTTTATCCTGTGATCCTGAAGCAACTGCAAAAATTTTAGAGATATAAACGTAACAACATATAGTCAAAGTCAAAGTCAAAAACTTTATTTCCATAGAATTCATAAAGAAATGGCTTGGAAACGTCAATATTCAAAACATAAGGTCACGCGTACTTATCGATAAGTTTGATGCCTGTTCAAACCCTATCCGACCCTCCATGGGGAAGAATGTGTTACAATGTGTTCTTTATTTTTGAATAAAATAAAATTTAAGAGAAACAAAGGCGCCCTGAAAACGATAGCAGAATACCCCGCCGCGGCGAGTCAGACCACTGAACGAAGAAAGCATTTCACTCTAGTTAGATATCAGCACCCGTGACGTCAAAACCGTTTCTCTCTCTAACAAATTACTCCATTTTAATTACGTCTTATCTGTTACATTATTTATTCAAGAAATATGTGAAATTGATGTGAACAATATAAATAATGTATATGAAGCCTGTTTAATATCATAAGTGTCTTTTTTGCCCTAAATAATAACAAATTATATTCGTTTTCTTACAAAAAATTCTTTGTAATTCCACAGGTTGTTTTTACGGAATAGTTGTGTTCTAAATGTGGACTGTGTAAGTGGAGTGTTAGGGTAGTTATTTGTTTGTAACGCTCTTGGGGTGTGAACTTGGTTATCACCTGTTGAGCCACAAGTCTTGGAAATGTGGAGGTGGATGTAAGTACATATTAATGTCGACGAAAACTAGAAAAAGGTTAAACATAAATAGCGTACAAATAATATGCTATTTCATGCCATGTCATGGAGTGAGCATAATGTTAAGATGAATATTCTGCTATATATCAGTAATATTATCAATAACGATAGATTTTCATTACATCCGTAAAATACAAACACAATTTATATCAAATTTTATGTAACTTTACAAATCTCCGAAACGTTCTTGCGGCAGATATTAATTTAGCTTTTATATTATTTAGGCAATTCTATCTAATGAGCTAGTTTTGTATCCAGAAAAATATGACTTTATGTGGTTAAGGTAAAAGAAAAAAATTATTTAATAAATGTTCATTGAAGGAAGAGCGCTTGACCTCATACAGTAATTTGACATACGTTTCCCGTCTTACAGACTCAGCAAAATATGTTGTCCTATCAAAAAGTCCATAGAAACAAGCATTATTTCCCTAAAACCGTATTTAAACATTACCCAGTAAATATAACTATTATGGCCTCACAGCTCAGTTGGTAGTAACCATGCCTTCTGCGCTGTAGATCGTGGGTTCGATTCCCACCCAGGACAAACATTTAAGTGACGAAGACAGATTTTTGTTCTGTATCTGGGCGTTGATATGTATTATATGTATGTATTTACAAAAATTACGTATTTAAGTATTATATCAGTTGTCTGGTTCCCATGATACACATTTTGCTTAGCTTATGGGGCTAGGTGGCGCTGTGTGAAATGTCCAATGATATTTATTTATATTATTGATTATAGTATATAGCAGGCTTGCATTTCAACAGGACCATCTAAAAATTTTTTTTTTTTTGAGTATTTAAAACTTCATCGATGTGGTAAATATCTAGATTTTTATCTAGACAAAATAATAAATGGTCCAACTTTTATAACACACTTATTAGTAATTCCTTCATGTATAGCGATGTTCGTTCGTCTCCAAGGATTTGCACAAAGTGATTTTGCCCTTCGTCACGGCACAATAAGCCGCAGTTATGGCTATGTCTCCACATATGTCATTATGCCCCTTACCAAACCGCTCTCTGGAGACAGAATTATTGTGTCGCAGGTACCGCAATTTATTTTTACGACTCTCTCCTGTGCCTATAGCTGTCAATATCTCTGGACTTATATTTCGGAGGTGATGTAACATTTTTTTTATTAGTTTTCCATTACTAATATCTAAAATAAAAATAGTTTTATTTTATTTAGTTGTTTTTATCGCTTTCATAATAGTAATAAATACGAATACATACACTGACATAAAAATTTTTTTTGTTCTTTACTTTCTCTCCTTTTTTACGTTTACAGGTGAAATTCTTTACCAACAAACTTTTAAACTAGCCTACGATTCTTCCTATTCTCTATACTCAATATCTGTTTCTACGGAGGGTTGAAAAGTTGTAATTCATTAGATCCACTGACCTAATAAATCGGAAAGTACATCGGTGTGAGATCGATACAAGACTCCTGGGGACGGCGACACGAATATTAAAATCATCTACGTCTTGCCTCGTCTCGACTCTATTAGATTTGAGGAAAAAATATCCCGAGGGAGTTTTATCCAATTGGCCCCTTCTTTTATTTGTTACTTTGTAGAGTTAGCTCGTTACTATTCCGGATGGTAATTATGTAAAAATGCAGGGTTACCAACAAGACTAGATAAGTACTACTTAGTTTCCGTTCTGAGATTTATTTTTAGCGACGGGTAATAAGTTACAGTATTCAATTGAGAGGTGATAATTCTATAATCCTAATAAAAATATAAGTCCTAAGACTTGCCAAAAACACAATTTTTTAATCATGTGTATAACATGTTTTTTTTTTGTAAACCACATTGAGTCTACAAAATATCGCTGAAATAAACCAGTAAGATTTCACCCCTTGAGTGTAAATGCATCAACACGGCTCCCGGTTTAAGAGCTCCGCCTAAAGCTGGGGTATTTGCGTAATTGATATTTACAACTAACCTGGATTTTCGAAGCTCTTCTTGGGATTAAATGGGAATTTGTTTGGATTTTCCTTCTCAGCGAATTCACTTAAATATATTTACAATCTGTAGCGGAACCCGTGATAACATTTACAGGTTATCGACGCCCCATCGAAACAATTGCCGAAAAAGGTTTTTACATTCAAAGACCATCTTTGCTCAAAATTGTTTTGTTTAAATGTTATTTCTACATTTAAATGAGAAATTTTAGCACTGTACTCCAATAAATTAATAACTGAGTCAAGAGACAAAGTGCTTTTATATCTTAAAATACTTAGAAACGTCAATTTTATTATAAATATGAGGTATGTATTCGAATACGCGGACCCTTGCTTTCATACTTATTGCTCAGCTTGGTGCCCGTTTAGATACTGCCCGACCTAGTGAGGAGAGTCTATGTCAGAATAGAATTTTTCAGTTCAACATTGTTTTACTTTATAAAATGTTTTTATTCTCAATACGAATGGAGAAACATAAAAATAATCTACAAGAGGAAAACCAAGGAAACAACAGAGGCGCTCCCGGACGTGAGGTCCGCGCGGTGCGGCAGATTAAGCCCCAAAGAGAGTAAGGATCTATGAGCCCGATAGCTCTACGGCAAATACAATACTCACTCTTGTTTACCTTCAATTTTTATGATATTTTTCGCGTCCCCTGAACAAAGGAAATAAAAATATTCGAAATGGGAATGCTGTCTGAAATCACGTTCGAAAACTTGGCGTAGCTACGTGACATTTTTTAAATTGAATTGTTTTCAATTATATCAGGAATTATTTCGGTGAACTAATCGGCATCGAGCCTTTATTTTAATTGCCTCAGAAGACGGCGGAGGTTTCCCTATTTGATTTCAGTGGATATCCGTGAACGGTCATAAAAGAAATCTGGTCATAAATAACAGCGGGAAGACGCTAACAAGCGTCTCGGGTTCCCAAGTTATATTGCTGGGTATCGCCATTTTTGTCATAACTCTATTATGTTGCGAGCGTCGAAATGCGATATCATTTGCTTGATTAATTTATTGACTGAATTTGTCTCTTCCATGTTTCTTGGAGCAAATTTTTAGTATCTTCTTTAAAGAGTTAGAGATTAGTTCAGAAACTTCCCATACATAATAGGAAAACACAAATATGAATACTTGAGCACTTCTGATCTCGTTCGTATGTGATAATTACTACGAAATTTTTTGGGTTTATGTGAATACGTTATGGACCGATCAAGATGGCCCACCATTATTAGTAATCTCTGCAAATCACAAAAACAATACGTCTTAGTGTTCTCCCTTACTTAGGTATGGGAAGAGTGCGTCGCATTAACGCAACTAAACACACAAAGGAAACTATATTGAACACCGCAATAAGTGCCTTTTATCACGTGTTTATTAGACAAGCATGTTGTCCAGCGAGTAATAACTAAGTAAATTTTTGACAACGTGGAATGTGAAAGAGCAGTAGAACTCTCGCCAAGTTCGTCCGGGGAAGTACTGCCACCATGCCCATTTCTGCCGCCAAGCAGTAACGCTTTCGCATTACTGTGTTCCGGTTTGAAAGGTGTGGTTTCCGGTGAAATTACAGGCACACGAGACATTCCACCTACACGTCTCAGAGTTACGGGCGCATACGTTGCGACTTGGGTCTTGTCGTACCTAGTAGGGGAGGACCCAAGCCGCATCGCTTGTTTTGGGCGGAGGTTACCACTTAACACCAGGTGGGCCTTCAGCTCGTTCTGTAACACTATTACATAAAAAAAAATTGTGATTTTTTGATTGAAGTGATTGAATTAGCCATGTTTTCACTTGTCAAGAACACAGTTCACCTACATTAGGTCGTCTGGTACGTTGTTACATTTATTTATTACATGTTTTATTCAGTCTCCAGTCAATTTCGTAAGTTGACTGACTGGCCAACATTAGGATAAGTTCACGATGTAAACGATTTCACTTCAGTTTAAAATCCTTGATTTAATATTATATATATAAATTATTCATTTATTCATTGCTTATGTAAAACTTATTACTAAATATAAATAAGTACATAACATGTACAAATAAAAACGTTATTTTATAACGTTAAACTTATAACTCAAAACATATTTGTACATTTAGAAAAAATAAAATATAATAATAACTAAAATATTGAGTTCTTAAATCTTATTGTGTGATTGAGTGGCTTATTATGACAATCTAAATTAAAAAAGTTCTGTATTGAATTTTCGAATTATATTAGATTAGAATTATATATTTGTCGTTTGTCAACAACAAGTTAATTATTGTTGAGAAACGACAAATATATCAAGAAAGAAAGTACGATATATAAAATTTTATCAGCTTAATATATTTTGATAAAATTAAACCCGTGCAAAATATGTAATTGATTTAAAAGTTTAAATTCATTTGTAGAAGTATCCTAAATGCATTTGCGATCGGTGATCGCAGAGGGTGGTCGGGAAACAAATTTAACCGACAATTGTAAATCAATTAGAGAGGGTGGCTTTATGGGGTGTAATAGCTGCCCCCACACGTCCCACCAGGGATGGAATCAGAATGTATATTTCATCAGATATTTCACGCTTGGTAACCTCCGATAGTGTAACTGGGTGGTTATTGAAGGTTCGCGAACTTAACGAACTAACTTAACGGATTCTTCTTATATGGATGGCCATATAAGAAGAATCCGTTAAAAAGTATATTTATATATAAGTTATATATAAGCAAAGTATATTTATATATAAGTATGTGTCGCGAATTTGAGAGTTGGACGATTATTTGTATACCGGTTCAAGCCCAATAAAATTTTGTCGTAGTCTCGTAGCACCGTCTACGCTACGAATTCTTTAAATTGTGGATAATTTGTATGAGATTTGAACTCTTGAATTTAGACTTTTGGGAATAGACATATAGATTGCCATTAGTAATGAAATGAATAAATTTTGTATTTTAACATACAGTGAAATCAATATTTGTTTATTGAGTTGTATTTTCAAATAAATTATCCATAAAATATGCTTTTATTACATTATATTCAACAGTTATACGAAGAGAGGGCTGTAATTTAAAGAGTTGGATGTTAGAAGTCATTTATCTATCTATACTGAATTAAAAGTAAAAAACTTAGAAATTATTTTATAGAAAACTCATCGAATTTGAAGTCATCAGTTCCAATATAAGCAGCTTTTTGGCCGCACATCTCATGCAGTTCACAAATAAGCTAACCAAAAATATTTATAGAAAAGGAATAACTAAAAATATATCACATTATATATAATAATAATAACAAATTTCTTCAAATAAAAGATGATAAATGTAACAAATCGTAAAACTTATTTAGACATAGGTATAACACGGGAGTCTGAACTAGGTAATCCTGTGTTTCAGGCGAGAAGAGCTATATGAAATATAATAATATATATGAAATAATATAAGTAAAGTACTAGTGCTATATTATTTATTCTGTAAAGTTTTGCTATTATTTTTTGTTTCGGTATTGCTTTTTTCTTATTTAATAATTAATATTATGATTATGAATGTCTTTCACAATCGTTTGTTAATATATCACTAATACATAAAATAAATTTAAACAATTGTAAAATTCATCATTTTCCGTTCCTTTTCTAATTACTAGTTGATTGTTTTGCCTTTATTAATTGTGTCCTGCCATTTCTCTCTGGAATCTGTTGGTATTCATAGCGGGGAACGTTCAAGTACATATTGTGATCTTCGTAATGCCCCCCCGCCTTCTCCCCCCGCTCTTCATGTCCGATTCAGGAGTTCTGTCTTCGAGGAGTCGAAACCTGCATGCTCGGAAAAGTAATTATTGGCTTATTAGTTTTCTAGGGCGCTCTCGATGTCACATGGGTGCAACACAACTTTGTGTATTTTTCTTATTGTATTTTTCATTATTTTTGCAACGAGCTCGAATTATAAGAAAACGTCAAGGGTTCAATAACTACATATTTTATAAAGATTTGTTATAGATGTCAGTATTATGATGCCACGCTCGTCACTATCAAGAAACCATGAAACAGATAATCCTAATATATTGTTAAATTAGGATTATTTTATGAAAAATGAAAAATTATTTATTTCCAGAAAGAGCAAAATACACTGAAAGATCACTAAGAACATTATTCATACAACAAAAAACGAAGAATATTTTTTTGGTAAATACAGTACATTTTTGGTTAACAATGCAAAATGTCTTACTGTTACAGATTTGATATTAATCCAGATTCCTGTGATACCCTCACTAGATTAAATCTATATCGTGGGCACCTATTACGATTACCGAATGATTATAGCCTCGGTTTACAGCATAAGATTGTCTATCATGCACAAGTTTATATATTACCTTGTTCCGTTTGTATGTCGGGTTAAAAATGCACAAGTAAAAATGACGAATCATGGACGGCCAGTGAGAGCTCAAATGATTTCGAGCACTTATTGGCACTACTTATTGCAAAAAACATGTTTTGTTTCTGGCGCTGGGTTGGCATATAACATGCAATGAACTCTTTACCCGTAATTAAACTAGTTGCAGTAAGTTTAAGACAATATTCTGTTCAAAGGCTCTAAGAGCGAAGTTGACAGGGGAGTTATAAACTCGGTCAACTGTAATTCGAGCCTCTACCGAAACTGTAACGAGCCCGTACAATAACTAACCGTTGCCGGAACTTTGCTACAATATTTTGTGCAAAAAGTTTCCCCAATGGAAAGATATATAGTAAAAGTAATAAACATAAAATAATAATTATATGGCAAATATTTACTTCAAAAATCTTCAGAATTTTGTCGTAATAAAAAATCTTTTATCATATCAGCTAGTATACGCCGTAACTTTAGCTAGGATTCCATTAGTTACCAGATTCAATATTATCTTAAATTTAATATTTTTATCGTGATTGTCAGTAAGTGAATATTACAACAGAAAATAAGAGCTTGAATGCTGTTTCAGAACCAAAGCAAGCAAATATAATATTATGCATTGATGCACATAATATATACGTTTGCTTTGGGTTTAAATAAAACAGGTCCTCAAAAGAAAAATGGAATTGTGACTTACGAGTTGTTGAATGTTCTTAAATTGGAAATTGAAAAGACTTGTTACGGGCTACCATGGTAGATAAAGCTCCTTCGCTCTTACTAGTCGACAGTACCGAGGCCTATGTCCGTGTAGTAGGAAAATCAGAAGTTGCTGTGATTTCTCATAATAATATCTCAATACTTAGTAGGTTGGTAATTAATATGAGAAATCTTAACGAAATTATTACGCTAAAGCACAAAAGAATTGAAAATGATTCATGTTCATTTACCGTATCCACCTAAAAAATCTACCCCCTGTATTTTAATTACCACATAGTGTCATTTGAGCTAAGTAGTCGATCAGAACACGACTTACTTTACTTGTTACTTGTAGCGCGAACTGGTTTCCGCAACTAGGCCACAAATGGGCCCTTTTTGCGTGTAGGGTGGAGGCCGCTAGTCCAGCCACCCGATGTCCTCCAGAAAGGCCAGCAGCTCCTTGATACCGGCGCAGGCCTGACTGGGTGTCCTCGGTGTCCCAAGGAAGGTTGCTCTTTGAGACGCCACGCTATCGCACTCTAGGAGCACATGCGCGGCCGTCTCTTCTGCAGTGAGGCAGCCTCTGCATAGGGGACTGTCTGTAACACCCAAAGTAAATAGGTGTTTGTTTAGTGGGCAGTGTCCTGTGACTATGCCGACGATACGCCGGAGTTTGTCACGTTTCAGATTGAGGAGTTTTCGGGAGTATTTCGGATATAAGTCCGGAAAAGCCTCCTTCGCCTGCCTACAATCCGGGATACTTGCCCAAAGCTGTCTATGTTCATTGAAAGTATGTTGACGTATCCAGCGGCGGATTTGGCTAAAGGGGAGTGGTAAGAGAGGCTCCGGCCCTGCTGGTAGCATTTCTGAGCCTCTCCTAGCCAAAGCGTCCGCCCCGTCATTACCTCTAGACCTGCTGTGTCCCTTGATCCATTGCAGGGTAATTTTGTTTGAAATACTTACTTCTTCTAAGAGCTGGTGACACTGAATGGTTAGCCCTGAAGCGTGTTCAGTTTTTTGCATAGCTCGAAGTACTGCGGCGCTGTCCGAGAGTACCCTGATGTTGAAGTCAGTTACCTTTCTGCGTAGCACTGCGTGGGCAGCCTGGATGATACCTACACATTCCGCCTGGAAAATGGAGTTATGTGCACCCAGGGCTACAGACGAGTGGATGTTAAGGTCCTCGGAGAAGGTTCCCGCTCCGGTTCCCGCTTTCATTTTGGAGCCATCTGTGTAGATTCTTAGTTCGTGTATATTCGAGCTGTCACTGGGCTCTTCATGTAATTGTACAGTGTAGCTCTTGTGGTATATGTGTTTCTTGGGTACCTTGTCACAGATGGAAAGTAGAAGCGGGTTGTCCGCTGCGAAGTCATCCAAGATTGTGGTATGGGTAGCCCTTGTGTCATACTCTATCAGCTTTAAGGCCCAGAGCCTAAAGGCAGCTGCAGCTGCTTCCTGCTGCACATGTAGGTGTAGGGGGGTAAGTCCCAAAAGGGCCTCCAGTGCAGCAGTCGGGGCCGTTCTCATGCACCCGGTTGCTGCCACACATGCTAGTCTCTGGAACTTTTGCAGTTTTGCTATAGCGGTGCTCTGTTTGGTTCTCGTCCAAAATACTAGGGCACCGTACGTCAGCGAAGGCCTAATCACCGTGTTATATAGCCATAGGGTAATTTTTGGGCTTAAACCCCATGATTTGCCGATCATTCTTCGGCATTGCCAGAACGAGATGGTGATCTTCTTTATTTTGTTTTCGAGATGTTTTGCCCAATTTAGTTTACTGTCCAGAGTTATCCCGAGATACTTAGCTTCCTCGGATAAGTTTAGTTGCGTATCGAAAAGGCTAGGAAGGCTGAAAGCTCCTAGTTTACGCTTGTTTGTAAACATGACTAGTTCAGTTTTAGATGGATTAACGGTTAATCCGTATTCTTTACACCATGTCTCGACGACCTTTAGTGCACTATTCATGATGTTGCACGCTACGCCAGCAAAGTGCCCCGATACAAGTATGGCAAGGTCGTCTGCGTAGCCTACCGTGAAAAAGCGTAGATTGTTGAGTTTAGTTATCAGGTCATTTACAACCATGTTCCACAGAAGGGGTGATAAGACACCCCCCTGTGGGCACCCCCTTGCCACCACTGCTCTGGTCTCGCCCTGTATGTTGACACATACTGCCCTCAGACTGAGCATGGCAATGATCCAATCGGATAGGGTTTGGTCTACCTTGTGTTTTTGTAGGGCTAAGCTGATGCTGTTGAAGTTGGTCTTGTCAAAGGCGCCTTCTATGTCAATGAAAGCTGCAAGACAAAGCGTTTTATTACTAATGTCTTTTTCTATTGTTCTAACCACTGTGTGCAACGCCGAGTCCGTCGATCTGCCTGGACTATAAGCGTGTTGCTGTGGATGGAGTGGTGCTATCGTGAGTATGTTGTCCCTAATATGCCGGTCACACAATCTTTCCAGTGTCTTGAGTAGGAAGGAAGTGAGACTTATAGGTCTGTAGGCTTTTGCTTCCGTGTAATCGCTTTTCCCCGGTTTAGGAATGAAAAGAACTCTGACTTCTCTCCAGTGCGTCGGAACGTACCGGAAAGCAAGACAGGCTCTGAAGATGTTAGTAAGAATCTTGTTGATCACAGGCTCCCCCCACTGTAGGAGGCCCGGAAAGATGCCATCTATTCCTGGGGATTTATGAGTTTGGAATGTGTTTATAGCCCAGTTTAGTTTGTCCCCGGTCACAACTGTGTGAGCTACCAACCAGTCCGTTGCCGTTGGCGGCACTACACCGTCCTCTTGCCACATAGTGGTACGATCGATATGGCATCCTGGGAAATGTGTCTGTAACAGTAGTTCATGTGTTTCTTTTGTTGTTTTAGTGTAAGTGTTATCTGCTTTCTTTAATGAACCTATTTCGCGATTTGAGTCCATCGCCAAAATTTTCCTCACTCTATTTGATTGTGAGTTTGATTCGATATTTGTGCAATACTTTTGCCATTTTGCTCGGCGCTTACGCCGGATGCTTTTCTTGTACTGGGCTAGGGCTTCTTTGTAGTTGTCCCAGTCTAAGTTGTTGTAGGTGTTCTTTGCCCTATTAAATAGTTTGCGTATTTTACCTTTTTGTCTTTCTAAGTCCCTGGACCAGGTTTTGCTGTTATCAGCGCTGTCACAGGGGTGTATAAGAGGACAAGCGGCCTCGTAACTCTTAGTCAGACTTAACGTAATGTGTTTAACCTCTTCTTCAATCGAAGATATGCTTGCCAGTTCCTGTCCCGACTTATCCCCAAGACTTTGCTGTAATGAGTTAACAAACAAGATCTTGTCCGTCTTGCGTGGGTTGCGGGATGGTACCGATTGAGTTTTTATAAGTTTTAGTTCATAACGAATCCACCTGTGATCGGAACAGGATGCTTCGTCAGATACTCGCCAGTTATGAATGTAATGTGAGCAACTTTCCGTTGCCAGAGTTACATCGATGATTGTGCGGGACCGTCTGTTTAGGAAAGTTGGTTCGGTCCCTCTGTTTGCGATGGAGAGTGAAGTTGTAAAGAGAAAATTTACCAGGTCCTCTCCTCTGCTGTTCGACGCGGACATACCCCACAGTGGGTGATGTGCGTTGGTGTCTGCTGAAATTATGAGGTTGGAGTTTCGTAGTTCAATTTGTCTTACCAGATCTGTGATTGCTCCTGATGGGACGTCTTCGTCCGCTGGCATATATGCCGACGCAATCACCACGTCCGTGACCTCCCCGCACGAGGTTCCTTGAAACCTGGCTGTTACCAGATCCCTGAAACAGTACTCTGTGAGGGGGACAGTTGTTAAATCACGTGGTACATATATGCACGCACGTGGGTTGTTACAGGTGTTATCAAAAAGTAACTTACCATTTAAGTTGTTTAGACCACATATGCGCCCTGCTCTGATCCACGGCTCCTGGATTAGGGCTATGGTCTTGTTGGTTGTCTCCAGCACTCTGCGTAGGGTAGCCGTTGCAGTGAGGCTGTGCTGGAGATTGCACTGGACGATACTATAGTTGGAGGTTTGGGTCGCCATTAAGGTTTCCCTGTTCCTCCCCCTCGTCCTCCGAGCTGTCTATGTTAGGATCTTCTCCCAGGTCTACACTCTCTTCCTCCATCTGCATTGAGCACGACGGTCTAGGTGATGAGTGCGAGAAATTTGTTGAGGGTGGGCATACGGTACCTTGCTGACCACTAGGACCTGGTTGTGGTTCCTGGGCTTCCGTCTCCAAGTTTGTCGTTGCTGTTATTGCTGACCTTGGCACAGGGGGCTCGTCCTGAAAACTTCCATCCCCTGCAACGAACCTGATGTAGACGCTACCTAAGTTATGGTAGAGTCTACGCTCGTGAGCCATGATCTCCGCAATCAAGCTTTCGGGTATCCCGAGTGATAGGTAGAGGATGTTCCCCTCTTGCATAACGTGGTTGTATAAGGTCCACGAGTTTACGTTTGCCCACTTGTTTTGAAGTGACAATAGCAATCTCGTGTCCTCCACGGTGTTATCGCAGTCCGGGACAAACAATGCCGCACGGACTTTCCGCGTCAGTTCGCTCTGCCTGATCGTCTTCAGTTTCGGGCAGGTTGCTGTTGGTAGTTTGGATATTGTTTTGTTTAGCCATTCCAGCGAGGGCTCGTCTGCGCACCACAGCTTCAAGGCGCCATCAGAGATGATGGGTTTCCCCTTGAAGTTGGGTAAGAAGCTGCAGTTGGGGTCTCTACCGCAGTTCAGGAGACTGCTCTGCAGGTACTTCTTTAAGGAGTTGACTTGCTCCTCACTTTGTGGCACGTTGTCGTCTCGGACCACGGCCACGGCTAATTTGCATTGGACAATGTCCGCAAAGCTCATGGCGGGGGCGCGAGTTGTGCTTTCGATACGCGGTACTTTGGAATTGCCTCTTGGAGATATGGTATCGTCCGGGCGCATCCTTTTGCTCGACTCAGTTTGGGATGGCGCTGAGGCTGTCCTCGATGCGAACACCTCTTTGCGCTTTTTGCGGTTCCACCTGTTACCCGCTTTGGTCTTCAAACCCATACCACTACCAGCTGGCACGGCGGTCACCCCAGGCGTAACCGTGGGTTTCGTCGGCGGCTGGGCTTTCGGCTTGGGTTGAGACCCGGTGCTGTTCTGTCTTTGCTTGTGGGTTTGGCTAGGACCCGGGGTGGGTTTCCCGCTCTCCTGGCGGTCTCCCTGTCCTAGCTGTTTCTGTTGAGTTTGTTGTTTCGGGTTATGGTTTCTTCCCCCGGGGACGTTAGCCACCACAGGGTCAGTTACCTTGGTACCGGGGGGTCCCGAAGAACGCTTCCCTTTCCCTTTACCCTTGTTCTTTGCTTTACCTTTGGGTGCTACGACCGTCCAGGTTGCTGTGTTTTGTTGGGGGACCGTATAGGCCGCCACCAGTTCCTCCACAGTCTCATCGACTGAGGGCTTAATAAATTGGTCTAAGTGTTCCGACATTGCAATATTTGTTTGTTTAAAATTCGTCCTTCCGGTTCCCCACCCACCTTGGAGCCCGCACCATTGGGGATGTATTGCTATACACCAGGGCTACCGGTCGGATATAGAAGGGCTGATTGAGTTGCCCACGAGCCTGAACGACGCCACCTAACCTAGCGAGACCACACGCTCAGCGAAAGGCGTGCATCGCCGACTGCAGACCCCATCGACCGGGGGGTCGATGGGGTCTGCAGTCGTCGGGCTGAGTCTGCCACCGCTGGCGAGAAGGGGGCTTCTCGCCAGCGGTGGCAGAAGGCCGCCCGCCATGCTGATTAACCACGGCTGGCTGGGCCGTGGCCCCCCGTTTTGGAAGAAATCCACACCGAAGAGGAGTGTTGCGGAAGAGACATCTGTCCGCTCAGCCACCAGGTTTGTTTCATCCCTCCTTACGGGGCCCTACGCGCAGCATCAAACACGTAGGTGGTTCCCCCCACCTGCCATCGCTCTTTTTTTGGGATGACAAGCCCACGAAGCCGAACCACATCACTTCGTAGCGGATAAGGAAATTTGAAGTTGGAAATGAAAATGGGATTTGGAATTGGAAATAGGGTTGGGGTAGAATTGCGTCTATTGTATCGGCTACGTCTGTTCCTGAGGGGACCAGACCAATAACAGGCGGCACCGCGTGTAGGTTACTATTAGACTTGTTATGGATGTCTACACGACTGCTGCGCTCCTTTCCATAACCATTACCGAGACTGCTCACCGGACAGGTGGCCAGAATAGGGTTGCCGCGGTTCTCAAATGCGAATCGCTCCTCAACCCCCCCATCAGAACACGACATAAATTATAACAGATTTAAACATAAAATGACAATATCCATTAACGGGGCGTTAGCAAACGGGGATAAAACAGTAATTACGACATTTTGAGTTGCCTCACATAATTATAGACGTTGTGTGGGGTGCATTAGCGGCACAATAGAACGCGGGCGAGGCGAGGGTTCAAACATAGTCTCATATATATTTTTATGTTGATGTTTCAACAATAAATTTATCATGACATTTATTAACATGTTGTAATACAGCTCAAGCTATAAATAAACAAGTAATGTGTAAACGTATGTGAGATTTATTTTACAAATTGTGACCTGTTTTTTTTTTTTCATTTTTTGTAACTTGTTACGGCAAACAAAGACGTTATTTTTCATTATCTTCCTGACAGTTGTCGCATATATATGGGTAACAAAATATTCATTGTTATACGGGAGTTATCATGTACCTTTACTGTCAGTGTACCATTAGGTATAAGAGAAAACGTTCGACTCGCGCGAAGTTCCCTACGGGCTGGTTCCAATTATGAATACTTTAAATCACTAAAGTAAAAAGTAAATAAGACATTCATACCTTCAAAAAGATGTACTTAATTAACAAAAACTATGAATATTATTAATACAGCAGTTCTAAAAATCATGAGTCTTACTATATTGTTTTTTCATAGAACGCTATATTTTAATACCATCTATATTACCTCTAATACTAGTGAAAACAATTTTTTTTTTATCACAAAATTAATCTATGAATGTGTCACATATTATAGGTGGTCGTTACATTAATGCCATAAACAGATAAACAGAAGTTAAGCAGGAGTAGGCAGTGCCATCTCGCGCAGTCAGGAATGGGTAAACGCATTATCGCGAGGGCGACACAGTCGCGTCACGGCTCTTCCACTTGGCTATGCCTTTTATGTGACGATTCATTACCGACAACGTTGAAGGGGAGGCCGACAGATAGCCGCGTTTATTACTTTTGTCAGCGGAAAAATGAATTCACACCCGGATGGATGGATCTGATGCGTTCATTGCGATAGTGGACGATCTATAATATGATTTATTCAAAACCATACATTAATTTATTGATTAGTCTTTAAGTTGATTATACTTGAATTTCTTAGTCATAATAATAATATTTATTATTTGATCTCAAGATTATTATGATAAATACATTTTCGATATCACAGATATAAAAAAACGTAATAAAAAATTTCACGCTGTTAGTATTAAATATCAACAAATATTAATCAGGTTAATTAAGTCCTAATTTCGATAATTTGCGTTTACATTTCAATAATTTGGGAAATATTATCACCAGTTACAAATCTCTAGCTCTCGTAAACACAGGGAACACAATTGCATTGTCATGACAAGGCCGAATACTCATTAATTGTATCGTCCACATAATTGTCTTCTTAAAGAAGATAAATGCAAATAATTATGAATTCCCTTGCTGTAAACTCAACTTAATCGTAAAGCGCTGTGAAACTGTAGTTTAAAAAATGTTTAGAAACATTCTAAAATATTTTTTTTCTTTTTTTTTTTTTGACATTTCATAGAGCGCCATCTAGCCCCAAAGGAAGCTAAGCATAGCTTGTATCATGGGAACCAGACAACTGATATAATACTTATATACTTTTCTTTTGTAAATACATCTATATAATACATATTAACACCCAGGCACAGAACAAACATCAATGTTACAAATGTCACATAAATGTTTGTCCTGAGTGGGGATCGAACCCACGACCTACAGCGCAGAAGGTAGGGTTACTAACCAAACAAAGCTATTAGGCCAATCAAATAAAAAAAAAAGTTTATTAATACATTATTTGTACATCATAAAACAATTTCCCGTAAAAGCTTTTATCGAAACAGCCTACGAAGCTCCTTCGCTTAAATTGTTCCATTTTCATGTTTTGCCCTCATCTGGCGGCAAAACGGATTTTAACGAAGTTACATCGTTAAAATCCCTGCACTCCAACCTGTCAGCACTACCCATCTGCTCGAAAACACTGGATAAACACCTATATTATTAAACTTCTGGACAAAAAAAATCACTCTACATGAGCTTGTGAAACAAAAAAATTCAGATGACAGATTCGTTTATATTCATCACATTTTGTGTGATGAGCTACTAATTTTTTTTTATGTACTCTTATTATTTTATGTATTTATATAATACCTTTTGTTGGAGCATTCCTTGTATTTTGAACCTTTGTAAATTGGCATGTTTTATTGTCTGTGTCATCGCGTCTCTATGTTAAAGGTCCCTCCAGCAAAGCGCGCGACGCCAACTAATTCAATCACAGAACTTAAGAGACACGTAACGCTGGATTTATTTTATTGGAAGCACCTTGTACATTAAATACATTCAACCGACGACATTGTCAACATAACAAAGTTCCTAACAAAATAAGTTATTAGCGTTCCTAAAAAAATTGATCTTATCGTGTTGTTTTGCTTAGAATTATTGTTCAAACTTAATGGAAAGGTTGAGTTATTTATGGGAACGTAATGGTGCCAATGAGTTACCACCGAAATACTTGTCCGCCTGCATTTATAATATATTGTAACCCACAACAAAATGTAGCTGATGAATATGTAATGCAATTAAGTATATCGTACATTTAGAAACTACCGTACCTCGTAAGGGAAGCCGATGTAATATAATCTCACAAAGTCTTCTAAAGAAGTATTTCATTTAGTCTTCAGACATTGTCGAGCACTAGAAACTAAGTCCCCTGTCTTCACCTGCAGGAATGTTTTAAACAACGCGATCATGGCTCGAGAAATAAAAGTAAAGTCTATAGAGTGAAACTTCCTCGTGGCCGCTATCTACGTTACAAATTAATGAGCTAAGTTTCCTTGTAGTAAATGAAGTGGAAGTTACTTCTCTGAAGTTTTATTCATGAGAATGAAGGATATTAAAAAAGTCATGCAATAGATAGATGGATTAAGTAGATAGAAGACACTTAATAGCTCACCAAATCAAAATAACAATCAGTAACAATATACAAAAGATTGAAAGCGGTCTAATCGCTATAAAGTGATCTCTTACAGACAACCTTTGGATGGACAAGAAATACTGGACTTTATATGGGGCTTTGTGTTTCATCTAAGATTGGTTAAAAATATAATTGAACAAATTATATATGGAAAAATATAGACTGCACATACTTATACTATACTTACACATAAATAGAAATCTAATAAAGTTTCAGGTCGACAGAACGCTTCTGTTGAAAAAAATGGGTGACATTAATATCTAAAACGTTTATAATTTGTTACAGAAACTCCCAATATGAAAACTTTCATATGGACCAGAAGGGATACGACCACATGTACGATGGTGAAGATATGGAAACTCCACCATCCCCGAACCGACCCCCTCCTCGACCTATAGGTAAGTGACTCTTAGTAGCACAACTTATGACAACGATCCATCTTCATACAAATGCCCTTACATGGAACACGTAACATTTATTAAAGAAATCCATATTGATGTGAAGCGTTACTTATACGCTATTTGTACCAGTATAAATAATCATGTGTATTTTAGTACTGATATTGGGGTTTCCCTATCAACCTACTCGGTACTTCGGACTTTTAGAAATATCGTTTTAACGCGGCTAGAAAAGTTAGCTGCGTCTCTCCGCCTCTGCATGATCATTGATTTAGATTATTTATTTTCGTGATGCCTGAGAGAATTTATTTGACGGCAGACAAGTACATAAAGGCGGAATTCCCCTGCATGACTGCGCGGTACACCGTGGCTCTGTTGGCGTGCTTCGGATTCAGCATCATGTTCGGAATGCGGTGCAACATGAGCATGGCCAAGCTCAAAATGACCGAGAAGGGAAACGTGAGTAGGACCACATTCGTGCAGAATCTCTACATCCATTTCATTTTATTTAACATTGTGTAAGAGAGACAACACAACAGAATTGACGCCATTGTCAAATCAGACAATTTTTATTGGTGATTGCTCATCATGCTAACATGAACTTTTTTAAGAGCAGTAGAACTCTCGCCAAGTTCGTCCGGTGAAGTACTGCCACCATGCCCATTTCTGCCGTCAAGCAGTGAAGCATTCGCATTACTGTGTTCCGGTTTGAAAGGTGTGGTTTCCGGTGAAATTACAGGCACATGAGACATTCCACCTTCACGTCTCAGATTTACGGACGCATACGATGCGACTTGGGTCTTGTCGTACCTAGGTGGGGTAGGACCGAAGTTGCAACAGTTGTTATGGGCCGAGGTGGGCCGTCGGCTCGTTCCGTAACTGTATTACATAAAAAACTAAAAAAAAACTAAATCATTGCAAAGGGTTTTAATAATCAAATTGTATTATTGCTTAGCTATGCTTAGCTTATCGAGATTTGAAAAGAAAAATGTTTTACAGTTAATTAAAAGCAAATAACAATTGCAGGCGTCAATCGAAGACACACCATTCAACTGGACTGTCGATGTAGAGTCAACAATAGATTCATCATACTTCGCCGGCTACCTCATCACTCAGGTGCCTGGAGGTTTCCTGGCATCTATGTACCCGGCGAATAGAATTTTCGGATTTGCTATTTTCCTGTCGGCTCTTTTCAACATGGCCATTCCTGGAGCCATGACTGTCGGGCCAGCGGCGGTCGTCATTCTCAAGGTTGCTCAGGGATTCATTGAGGTAAGTGAATATATACTTTTCTAACGATTCTCAAAATATTGATTAAACTATGCTATATATATTATAGCAGGATGCACAACTTTAGGAACACATTTTTATACAAATATTTTATATAAATATTCAAAGATGTCATTTACTGTGATCCAGTAGCCAAACTCAGGATTTGCGAGCTGTCTCAATGCACGTTTTGTGACGGACATTTTACGAAGTCACTTACTTAGAAAACACTTAAACCTCTTGAAAACCTGAATTGATAACTATTATGTCAAAAATGTATAATCTCGTACTAATTAATCAAACTTATACCTATATCCAAGACCATTATGATCAGTTATACTTATTATGAATGATTTTTCCTATTACTTTACTTCCGTACCACAAAACTGGCATATTAAACCCGTTAAATACTCCGATGAAACGCTAAACCAATAACACGGAAGGGTAGCCGGTTCGGAACAAGCATAAAGACGTATAGTGCTCTGAATATTTGACGTCCGGGACGTGACGATGTATGATCAAGCTTATTTCAAATGCTTCAAATTGAACACTCGACAATTTTGCGACTTGTCACGTTTTGGTGTAACTTCCCCTTTGTATAATTTCAATTTACATCATGGTTGTTATGTATATCCTTTACATATTCTCGTTTATAGCAGAGTGGTGTCATTACTGTAATAGACAATGTAGACCGTGGACAATAGACAAAACTTAAATTGAATAAATTCTTAAAGAAATGACTTGGAAACTACAAATAGTCAAACTAAATTTACATTGTTTTGCAAGTACTGTTAGTAAGATCAAAAACTTCGTATTGAATATTGTGTAGAAGTAATGTAGTAAAAATTTTAAACTCGAAGTTAAACGGACCTGTATTGGTAGCGTGGCTGAACAACTTTGTAAATACGAGTAGGTCCCAGCGCGCGCAATAACGTTGCCCGGCTTTGGGATAAACTCATTGTTTCGATCGGCTTAACGGAGTATGTGAGACATTTGACATTTTATACTGAATTTTACTTTAAAGTGCAGATGTTGTGATAAAAGATTATGATTATTCTATCGACAAAGTTATTACACACCATGGATTATTCGCAAATAAAAATCAGAAATATATTGCGTTTCTTACGACTTCTAATATGATTTCGCTTGAATGTTGTATTGTGAATATCATCCATAGATAGTAGATACGCTTTCATAATATCTACTTCAAATCGTGTCATGACCTACTTTCGTACTTGATTTATAGAACAAGTCAAGTATACAATAAGTCTGCGGCCTTTGTGTCTGTTTTGTGAACTATAATTATTGTGTGTAAGGGAGAAGATTAAGTAACAAAATTTACTAATTCCGATGACAATATAGTCCTTAGTGGCTTTTAAAATTATATTTGTACCAAAACTTAGGATATATTTGGTTAAATCTTCATTTATCCTAACGATATCTAACCACACACGAATAGAGCCTTCAATCGTTACGAAGCAATCGACATCCTATCTAATACGCATATACACAGTATAGATTGGTAGAGCCTCTTTAGGATTAGGGATCCCTTCGATTCCATGGCAACGTATTTACGACGTACATCCCAGCTTAAATGATTCCTCAATGCTATCCTATTAAAGATGAAATTGTACGCCATTGATATCAGCTTTTGAATTGATAAAGTATTATTCAGTACGATACGAACGAATTACCTTCAAAGAAAAACAAATATTATTCAGTTATATATTTAATAAAACTGGTTTCTTGAATATTTCTTCATATTTACTAAATACCTGAAATTGTATAAAAAAAATTAATGTGAGTATTATAGAGAACGAGCAAGATGACCCACCTGATAATATACGGTAACCTCTGCCCATAACAATTCGAAACGTTTTGGGTCCTCCCCTACTTAGGTATTGAAGACCCAAGTCACATTGTAATGCGCTCGTAACGTTGAGACTTGTAGGTGGAATGTCTCAAGTGCCTGTAATTTCACCGGCATCTTTCAAACCGGAACAGTACCGCGAATGCATTAGTTTTTGACGGCAAAATGGGTATGGTGGCAGTACTTCCCCGGACGAATTTGCTGTACTGTTACTAAAGCCAGGTATTCAAATTTTTTTTTTGTCTGATACAAGGAGGCTCATGTCAAAAGAGTTCATGAAAATGTAAAACTGAAATAATTTACCTAACATTCTCAAATGATGTGTCCACATCTCAATTTGCTCATAAAATTTTCGATGGTATATATATTGTTTCATACACAGGGGGTCACTTACCCATCTTGCCACGGTATCTGGCGCATGTGGGCACCCCCCCTGGAGCGATCCCGACTGGCCACGCTCGCATTCTGCGGAACGTACGCCGGCATTGTCGTCGGCATGCCGCTGTCCGGTATACTCACAGACTACATCGGGTGGCAAGCGCCGTTCTACTTCTACGGTGTGTCTGGTGTCATCTGGTGAGCAAAACTATTACCTACTTACTCACTGACTATGTGTAAGTGAGTACGCTACCAGTGAAGGCTAAGGTGTGTGCTAGCGGCGCGGCGCTGACAAATAATGACATCACCCTCGACTTTCAAGACTATTACCTACTTAACTCACTGACTATGTGTAAGTGAGTACGCTACCAGTGAAGCCTAAGGTAGTGCTAGCGGCGCGGCGCTGACAAATAATGACATCACCCTCGACATTCAAGATTATTACCTACTTACTCACTGACTATGTGTAATTGAGTACGCTACCAGTGAAGCCTAAGGTGTGTGCTAGCGGCGCGGCGCTGACAAATAATGACATCACCCTCGACATTCAAGACTATTACCTACTCACTCACTGACTATGTGTAAGTGAGTACGCTACCAGTGAAGCCTAAGGTGTGTGCTAGCGGCGCGGCGCTGACAAATAATGACATCACCCTCGACATTCAAGACTATTACCTACTTACTCACTGACTATGTGTAAGTGAGTACGCTACCAGTAAAGTCTCAGGTAGTGCTAGCGGCGCGGCGCTGACAAATAATGACATCAACCTCGACATTCAAGACTATTACTTACTTACTCACTGACTATGTGTAAATGAGTACGCTACCAGTGAAGGCTAAGGTGTGTGCTAGCGGCGCGGCGCTGACAAATAATGACATCACCCTCGACATTCAAGACTATTACCTACTTACTCACTGACTATGTGTAAGTGAGTACGCTAGCAGTGAAGCCTAAGGTAGGGATAGCGGCGCGGCGCTGACAAATAATGACATCACATGCAAGACTGGATACAGCGGGTAGCAATCATTATTTGCGTCATCAGGTAGGCAAAACTAAACGTTTATTGGAGATGTTTGCTGTCCCAGCAAACGTTGTGCTGCCATATATTATCAAAGAAATCGAACGATAGTATAAATCGAAAATAAAATATTCGATTTTTAATTAAAAGTGTGCTGTTGTTACGTGTCGCTGTTTTTTTCTAGGAATTTTTCGGGCCCGATAAATAAATAAAAATTAAAAATAAACCTTACAAGACACTTCAAGGAACGACGGTTAATTTATTTGAATATTTTTCATACAAAAATACGAAAACCGCGATTAAAATTGGGGTAAGAGTATGAAAAATACTTTACGACCTACCTACGAAATATACAAAAGAAAACATAAAAATCGATCAAGCCGTTTCGCAGGAGTATATATTATAGTTTAGTGACGATGCAATTTTGCGGAAATATTAAAGCTAGCAGGCTATAATCAGCTGGCAGGAAATCATTTTTATTCAGTAGTTTCACGTCGTAAGAAGAAAATCACATCTCTATTAGTAATTCTTTAAAAGTTCTTTGGTAGCTGGGTCTACGCTTGTCCAGTGTGGCATTCTGTGGAGCATACTGTGGCATTATCGTCGGCATGCTGCGTAAGGGAGTACATACATTAAGAGATTAAAGAAACCATTCTAATTTTATGTAGCGTAAGCGATAGATATATTTTTACAGTAGTAAACATTATGCATGTTTACTATGAAAATCAGGTTAGATGCAATATGACTAAGGTCTTTCTTTCTTTCTTCTTCTTCTTCTTCTACTTATGGAAAGGATGTTTCAGCATTACCGATTGTCACAAGCCCAATATGATCCATCACATGATGAAGCCATTTAAAACAAAGCAGCCTGATTGGGCACACATTCCATGAAGGACTGGCTTCACAGCTCAGTTGGTAGTAACCCTGCCTTCTGCGCTGTAGCTCGTGGGTTCGATTCCCACCCAGGACAAATATTTATGTGACATTTGTAACATAGATGTTTGTTCTGTGTCTGGGTGTTAATATGTATTATATGTATGTATTTACAAAAGAAAACTATACAAGTATTATATCAGTTGTCTGCTTCCCATGATACAAGCTATGCTTAGCTTACTTTGGAGCTAGATGGCGCTGTGTGATATGTCCACCAATATATGTATATAGTCAAGGAATACATAATTTCTTAGCTACATAATTCTTCCCATACAGGTATGTGATGTGGCTTTGGTTGGTATTCGAGCGTCCGAGCAAGCATCCCTGCATCTCATCAAAGGAGCTGACCTATATAGAGCAGTCGCTGGGAACGGCCACGCAAGCCGCAATGCCTGGATTCTGGGCCACACCTTGGAAAGCGTTTGCTACCTCAGCACCGGTAAGAACCGCTTTTCCCTTTGTTACGCGCATTCAATATAGTTTATCCTTTTAAACATAAAGGTATATTACTAAGAAAACAATTATTTCAGGTGTATGCCATAATCGTCGCCAACTTCTGCAGGACATGGAACTTCTGTCTGCTTGTCATCTTCCAATCAGCATATTTCAAGACCAGGTTTCAAATGCAGATCACGGAGGTAACATTTGCTCATGAAAATTAAAATTTTAGTACCGCTACCACCAAAGGATATTTTATTCAAATACGAGTCCATTCATTGTTCATCTATGTTAGCGGTAATGAGCCTCTTTGAAGCGCACTTACAATCCTTTCACCACACTGGTTCGACAGAACCGGTGACTCGAAGAAGAAGAAGCGGTAATAGTTTATCTTCTTTTATTTAAATATAGTCTTTAAACAATTATTCAGTTCACACACTAGAACTAATAGACAGTACATAGTGACAGTACATTGTCGTTTCAGTCTGGTTTCGTGGGCGCCATCCCTCATCTGATAATGACGTCACTGGTACCAATCGGCGGAATGCTGGCCGACTATTTGCGAAAGAACAACATCATGACTACTACCAACGTGAGGAAACTATTCAACTGCGGAGGATTCGGTCTTGAAGCATTTTTCTTCGTACTTGTCGCTTACGCCAACAACAAGGTAAAATATATAAACATATTTAAATTTTTATTCATATACAATGTTTAAATTCTTCCATCACACACATTCTGAAACATCGTATATAACTAAGAATCGTTTAGGATACTTGTGGCGTAATTAAATAGCGCGCAGCTGTAATACTTGGTAGACAAAATCTTTATTTCCATCGTATTCTTAAAGGAATAGGAAATCAACTTAAATTTACAAAAGATTCTTACTTATTGCATTTTGAATCCTTTCTGTATACTGTATATTACAGTATGTGGCCACAATAGAACTGACCCTCGGAGTGGCGTGCAGTGGATTCGCCATATCGGGCTACAACGTAAACCACTTGGACATCGCGCCGCGCTACGCCTCTATCCTGATGGGGCTGTCCAACGGCATCGGAACTATCGCCGGATTTGTCGTACCCATCGTCATCGACCATATGACTGCTGAGAAGGTGAGTAATATCAATTTATATATAATTTTCACAATTTAGTAAGAACTTGAGTTTTTTTACATGATTAAAGGTTCGAATCAAGCTGACGGCCCACCTGATGTTAAGTGATAACCGCTACCCATAGACCATGGCAATACGAGTTCTCTACACCAAAATAAGAGACGACTCAAGTCGCATTGCATCCATTACCCCGAGACGGGGATGTTACGTCTCATGCGCCAGTGATTTCACCGGCACCCACTCCCTTCCACCGGAGCACAGCAACACGAGTCCATCACTGCTTGGCGGCAGATTACCTGGTGTGGTGGCAGTACTGCTCCGGGCGAACTTGGCACAAGTTCTACTACTACTTTGGGTTGCTCCTTTCGCACCACCCGGGGGACACGTGTAGGGATTCAACGGGGCATCACCTACGGACGCGAGCAACGAGCAACCTTTAATATTTGTATTGCGTATTCACTTATGTCTGGTTTATAGATATTTAATGCACAAATATTTCGAGCAAAGACTCATCTCATCTGTCAGATTTGAACCACTGTCTTTAGGAGTCAAAGTAGATCAGATAAATAATTAGACACAAGCGTGGTCCACAGGCCCACAAAGTAACACATACCCAAGACTTATAATCATTCTCCCAGTATGTAGCAAAATAAATCGAGTTGTTTCCCCTAGAAACATTGTGAGTTCGTCAAAGCTATGAATTCCATCCACATAAATTATAAAAACTTTTGAATTAACTTGTATCCGTAACAAAATATTGTACGGCCAGCACAAAAAAAATGCCTGTAAACTTCTTTACCCCTCGGAACATAATGCGGTGAGTGTTCGTGCGCGCAGCCGTTCCGTAGCAAGCGTTAATAAAGTGCTCAGCGCGAAATATACCGCGTGAAACGCATCGTCGCGCACCCACAAAGCTACTCATTACATATTCAGAGCGCGCGTCGCGACTTGCTCGATTTCCTATTTTAAATTAGCCACGACCGAATGTCCTTTTTGTTTCGAGGACGTACTCGGGAGCGATACCCTATCTACGCTCCCGAATTCGTGGGGGAGTATCAAACACTTTTGAATAAAACGCACGAAATGAAATTGTAAAAGGATCGTGTTACTTTTGAAAAAAAAAGAGTAATCTGGATATTATTATGAGATTTATATATTGAAAGTTAGAATTTTGTAACACGTACAACACAGCAAAATCTTTCATTAATAAACAGTTAAATAAGTACCGGAAATTTTTTGACATTGTTTTTATTATATTCAATTTTTACTGTATTCAATTGTATTGATTGAATGAAGTACTAGCTGGGCTACATAGAAAACCAGACCAGAAATAGCTCAACACCTTGCGTGCACGACGTAAAGCGCATCGTGGCTTTGGCCTTTGGTGGAAAGACATGGCTAAAACTCGAAGCAATTTCAATTTCAATACAGGATCAAAAAGAAAAGGCAATAACGGAGTGGCGCGAGGTTTTCCTGATGGGTGCCACAGTGCACTTTATCGGAATCACCATCTACGGTATCTTCGCATCGGGCGAGCTTCAGCCGTGGGCGGACCAGGGCTGCGAGGAACCACCGCCCGCCCCACCCTCCCTGGAGCATGAAACCACATTTGTAAGTATCACTTCGTAAATCAGTTTATATTTTATTTTAGACATTTACTTATACCATACCAAAGAATATATTTTCATATCCACAGTAAAGTATTCGTGCTTAAATTTTTCAACATATGGATGAATGTAGAATAAATAAATATTGGTAGACATTTCACACAGCGCCATCTAGCCCCAAAGTAATCTAAGCGTAGCTTGTATCATGGAAACCAGACACTGATATAACACATACACTTTTTTGTAAATACATACATAATACATATTAACATCCAGACACAAAACAAACATATTTGTCACACAAATATTTGTTCTGGGTGGGAATCGAATTCGCGACCTACAGCGCAGAAGGCAGGGTTACTACCAACTGGGCTGTGAGGCCAGGATAAGGTTGACGTAGTAACAAAATTAAAGAATGTATGATAATTAATATTGAATTCTTTGTATAGTTTTTTTATCAAAAGTTATAGACATTTTTCTTACTTGTCATTTGTGGGTGTAGATGGATAAACCATCGGCAACGGCGCCTTTAAAAGGCACAGAAGTCCCCGCGTACGGCGCCATACCTCCGCCCAGACCGGCCGCGCCACCCACCGCCCCTCAACACCACGTCCCAAACAACCCCTTCGTCTCCGGCGTGTATTACCAGAGCGAGCCCGTGCAACCTCCGACACAGGTCTACCCGGACCTCACTGACGACGGAACATATTAAAAAACGCTTATTTTCTAGCCCCATAGTCAAATAAATTCTAGTCGTTTTGTATAATATATCGATGTACCTGGTTAACATTATTAGCAATATTTTTCGTTGTTGTGATTCAAGTTAGCTTTATCGATTAGCTTAAGCGATTAATATTTTTCACGTTTGGACTCTTCCAGTTTATCTGTTTAGTTTAAATTTTACCTTGAAGTATATTTTTTTATCTATCGTCACGATAGACCATCTTGTACAAATGTTTGTATATAAATTACATTTGCATATCATAAATTAAATTTGTTCTGAAATAAATAATGATCTCAATAGATTCGTTAAAGATTGTGAAGTTAATTCGATCAATTTAGCTTGCTCTATTTATATCATCATACAATAAATAGAGTCAGCAAAAACAATCATAACGGCTCTTTAATGAATTGCAAAGAGTATATTTATATCATTGTACTTTACCGTATTGGTTATTTAGTTATTTTGCTTCAAATGTTATTTAATTTATAAATACTATCTCTCGTCCTTGTTACTAAGTTTCATAATTGTTGTAAAATGTTTATAAAAATATATTTAATAAATTAAATTGTTCTCTAGTGATATTACACGAACATTTGAAAATAATTATGTATCTATACCTATAGAGTAGTAAAATTATATATTAAATGGGAAGTAATGTAACCATCTTATACGTTTAACAAAATATTAACATTTAAGTAAGAATATTCAATGTAACCCATGTTTATATACGTAGCTAATAGTTTTCAATCATTATTTTAGTATTAACTTCATAGGAATTGTATTTGAATGGGTAATGTCAAACTAAACAACTCGTACATTCGATTTTGAGAGACGTTCAATGATTTATATCTCATATTGAATACTAAACACACCGTGGGTTAGACCACATTATAAATTCTAGACCCAAAAAGGATCTGCAAAAATTACCTAATTTCCGGACTTATGACAATACATTTTGAAAATAAACCGACTAATCTTAAATATTTCCCTTTCTCTGTTGATGTGTTCTATAGATCATCATTATTGTGTGTTGAGTTTCCATAAAATACTTACAGATGATGGAGGGATGGCACTTGTGACGAGATTACCAAGACATGGCTTAAAATGTCAAATGTATGGTTTTTTCTTACATTAACTAAGTTGTATTTTGTGGAATTCATCTAATGGTCGGACACATCTGTATGTATTTTATAAAAATATACTATTAGTATTATATAATACATGAATTAATCATGGATATTGTAAATAATATCGTTACATAGTCGCTCATTTTGATTTAATATCGATGTAAGTAAAGCTATAGAGGTATAATCTTTTATAGTCACTTTAAGTATAAGTATATGAATTGATTATTTCTTATCATATGCCTACCATAATTATAAATAACCATAACTATAGCTGATATTATGGTGAGTTTAAGTATCTGTTTCATAACAGAGTTGAAGCACCTATAATATCACTTATATGAATGCATAGTAATATATTTCACAAACCATAATATAGGTAAATAAGTAATATTGGTTTGAGATTAGATTAAAATTATATTATGTGAATACATTTTATTACCCACGGCAGAGCAGAGATTTATTTATACCATATATCTTCTTCATTCATATATACCTGTATGAATGAAGAAGGTATATAGTCTAAGTATCACTGCATTAAATAACTTTTTAAGCTTTTTTACATTACGAACCTTCAACAATTACCTACTACACGTTTTAATTTACTTGATATATAGTAGTATATAAGATATACCTATTAGTATTACTACATATATAGTGCTTAATATATATTAATGGTTATTAAATAATAATGATAAATATACAGGGTCTCCGGTAATATATGGGTTCGGAAAAAGCAAATAAAAAAACCAAGTAGTATAAAAAAAAAAAAAAAAAAAAAACATCGGTATTATTTAAAAAATACATATCTTTGATACTACTTGGTTTTTTTATTTGATATTTTTTTCGTAATACCCAATAGTTCTACTAAGACCCATTTCAAGGTTATCCATTCATTACCGGACACCCTGTATAATTGTAGTGTAATTACGTAGGTGTTTGGAGTGCAAGGTTTGTGCAGTGTTGGCTTATTGGCTGACAGGTATCGCGACAATAATAAACGACTGTCGGTATTTGAGACCAATCAACACTTGTTACTCGGCGCACATGTAGATATTGAAATTCTCGCCACAATATTTTGAAAATGATTTTGTTCAATGCATTTTTGGTATTCGCTACCATAAAATGCATTTGGGATGTGGAATTTTTGGCATGTTTTGAACTTGATGACTTATCCACTTTTATAAGATTTGTTTTGATGATTTTGACAATTCCAGCTCCCAAAATGTTTGGGAAGTAGTTGGACCAACCAACAACAATCAAATAAACTAAAAACGAATTAATCTACTCAAGAAGTAGTATTGTGTGGTTTACTTTATCAAATACTTTATAGACTCTGTATAAACCTATACAGACACAAAATATATAAACTAATTTTAAAATTATAATTAATCTGAAAATCTGCGGATAAGAAGGATATAAAAATATAGTTAATTGAATGAAAAATTGTACAGACAATAAATGTAAAGGACCCAATAGAAATTGGACATCGGTGAGAATTATCATCGAAAATGTTTACCGTAAAACACCACAGTTAATATTAATATTTTTAGGTTTTTTTTTACATGGTTATTTCCAAATTTGAAGTCCCAATAACATCCAATAAATAACTCATAAGAGTTATTGTTTAAAAGATAATGTGATCTTAATTTAGTTCGGAATAGAGTGCTAATTGCTATTGAAAGCTGGTAAAAATCATTATGTATGATTGTAACTATCAAGAAGTAGTTATTTGATTAGATCTTCATAATACACTTCTTTTAAAACCTTCATTCTTGGTGGTTTGGATTATATTTTAAATTTAAGCATAAACCTAACTTTAGTATTATGTATGAAGCAATATAATTGTTTTAAAGGATTTATCTCTACGCCGTCAATTCAGTGATGTAAAAATAAACATTTGAGTAAATGAAATAAATAATTCAATATTTAGTAAAGTTACTACGATAAAATTAGAGTTCGTTTAAAACATATCTTTTAAATATAAACATTTCTAATCTACTTACGATAAGATTCATGTCAACATGTGATGAGTTTATTCGGACGAGTTTCCATTCATGAAATCAATCTTCGTGAAATCAATCCACAAGAACCCTTTATCAACATTGCTATAATTTTTCCATACTAAAAAACGATTTGTACATTTACATAAAAATTTACATGTTACTATAAATCTGTTTTCTATATTAAATTTCATATCAGATTTGTTATATCATTGTTTGTCTATGGGCGGGAATCGTGCAATATTATTTATATATTAAGTAATATTTTTAAATGATAATTTTCACAATGTCCAAGGAAATGGTGATTAGGGTACAATGATCCCCCATGCACTGGTTGGCATGCACCGTTATACAATTAAATAATAGTAATGATAATTATAATATGATAATATTATCTATATAGTGCAAAGTGACCGAGACATATTGCCATGCGGCGTATATTAGTAATCCCTCTCACATAATCGACACTGAAAATAAACTAACATTTGATTAATTTGGGTACAAGGGGCCCACATATTTGGGGTTCCACTTGAAACTATTTCTTCTATCATAAAAAATTTCAAGTGTATTAATATGCTTTTCATATACTTTAAAAGATCCAATTTTACTGAATTTCTCATTTCATATTTATGATTTCATGTTATTAAGTTTTAAGTACATATTGTCAAAAAAAGGTTAAAATACTTTAGGATTGAATCACTTTGCATTGTCTATCATAATTGTACTATAATTAGGACAATAATTAGTTATAAAAAAAATGGGGTGATCTCACTCTGTAAGGCTGTGTCGACAATAAAGCTTTTCAAAGCGACAGTAGCTATCTATTAAGACAAATATATAATGATGTATGATAAGACAATAATGATAATTTTACAATGATGTAATGTAATATAATGAACTCTGAATATGATATTAATTAGATAGTAGTATATTGATTACTAATTATTTATTAGTATGTAATTATGTCTATATTTTGAGTTTTATACCTGTATTCAATTTAATTGTTGGGTTCCTTTTGATATTTAATATTACATTTACACGACAATTCAGAATTTTTTATGTATTAGCCAGAATCCCTCTATATATAGTTTTAAATTATTTATACTTATAATATAGATAATTTGAAAAAGTCCAACCAATAGGAAAATATACTACGTCTGACCCATATGATTAGCTAATGGATTTTCCCATGTAGATATTTCAATGTCTCTTATTTTCTATATATAAGGTATATTGATTGAATTATGTACTTTGTTATTTGTTATATTGTGTTTTAAAAAAATAAAATTTCCAGATAAATATTTTTATAAATAAATAAATATATTGTACAGTTCATTAAAATGTGTTAATGTTAAAGTATAATATTAATTGAAAATATTTAGATAAGTTTTGACATCAACTTGTAATCATCTGTTTCATCTTATAATCAACTTATACATCAGGGGGCAATGCAGCTGTCTGTAAAATTATTTTTAGCATCAGTAATAGCAGAAATACTAAGAAAACTAACAAATTTAACCTCTTAAGATAAATATAAACTAATTCATAATTTAACCTCTAAATGATATCATGAGGTACTCTATCTATTCTGTTATTATGAGGTATATTCAAGGTATCGTATACCCTGACCTGAACATAAGAATTCATAATATATTACTGAATGTATTTAGCGCTAATTTTGGCAGGATCATAATTAATTCTGAAAATACATTTACAACGTTTTTGCAATAATTCATTAGCAATTTATTAAAAGTTGATGTCAAAAACTATGCCCCAAATTAAATGTTATATTCTCTAAAATGAAGCAAGTCTTTAAAATAATCTGTTTTTATATTCAATTAAAGTCGAAAAGTATAGCAATAATTATCTAGTTTTTCATTAAAAAAAACACTGAAACAGATTCCATTAATCTAATAATTCATATAATGATTGGTTTCCTTGTATTTTGTAAATATTTTATTTATTTACTTAGAACTTTAATGTAAATAAATTGGCTTCGTATTTAGAGGATTTAACAAAATATTATGGGCTTTAATTAAGTAAAATTATTATAATTGAAAAGAATATTGCAAGGAAGCACTGATTTGTCAATTAAAGATTAGATTCATTATTAAATATTTGCTTTGAAATACCATTTTTAGTAGCTGTAAATAATATCGCTCGCCATGTTTATGCTTCAAGAATTATTTGTACTTAAAATTATTTGTTTTTCATCTATTCGTATCTCGCGATAGTGACGGCAGATGTAAGTGATGGAAGTAATAACATTAGAAAATTTATTATTTAACTAATTAAATAATAAATTTTCAAATGTTATTACTTTAATTTTTCGTAGCTTTAAATATATATGTTACATGTATACATTACATTATATATAACAAGTAATTATAACAAGGAAAAGCTTTATTCATTATGACTTTGCACTATAGAGTGGACTGTTATATATTTTTTGAAATTTTCAGTTTATGATGAAAATTTCGTAATAACGACGCATTTGGAGATTTTTTTTAAGGATTGAGTAGATGCCTTCTAAATTTTCGCGTTATAATTTGCAATTTCAAACATTTTAGTAATAATTACTTTGCATTCATTAGACGACTCATGAAATATTTTTGTAAGTTTAGACATAAAAGTCGGTAACCGTATGAATAGTTACCCCATATTAAAGTAGCTTCTCGGGTGGTCAAAGAGTAAAATATTTATAATATAATGTAAGTTAGTGTATTTATTTTCAGTTACAAATAAGATTTACAAAAAAAAAAAGAAAATTTGTGCTAATGATTATTACATACACTAAAATAAAAATAATGCAGTATCTAACTTTAGGTTTAGGACATCCCTAACAGCAAATTCAAGTTATATCGTTCCGTAAATACCTAACGCGTCAAAACATGCTGATCAGATCTGACCACATAAATACCAGGCTACAAATATTGTTGATAGGCTCCGTGCAAGCAATTTCTTGAGTATTGCAGGCGTGTATAGGCGACGGAAGCCACTTACAATAAGCTTTCAGCTCGTATACCTCATCATTCACATGATACAAATATAGCTTAAAATTGTATTACGTGATGATCAGCTATTTAGATGCCCCATACTCGAGTTATGGAACTTTGAACGCGATCATGGATATATCTTGCTGTGGCTGATCGTACGTTTTGCGCTACCTTCCCTACATATTCGCAATGTTTATTTGTTTCTTTTGGATATTACTAGGTAATCAACAGCCATTCTAATTCGATTTTGAATACTTAAGATCACACACTAGTACAAAAGCCACGGCCACGGCTCCAAATAACGACATACATTCACGCTTTTTCGAATACGACAACGAATCGAAACATAAAGTGCATGCGGTTCGTTAAATTGTGTAATTTTCAATAAGTTTGAAGCTGGCCTACTTTTTATAGGAATAGTTATAAGTAACAGTACCTAATGTAAAAATAATTTAGTTTAATATGTTATATTTTATCCGAATTATTAGTGAAAACATTGCAACACAACGTGAATTTGCGAATGACTTCGCTTTGTACCTATGTAGATAAATAAATTCACTAGTTTAATCTGACAATAATTAGCTGATTTATAAATAGACACAACTGATTCTGACAATATAATTATGATATGTTTATGTATATATTTTTGAGATAAATTGTAGATCACGGAGAAAGGGAAATACTCGTATATACAATATATATAGATACTTAAGTATATTAAAAATATATTTATTAGTTTAAAAAGGTGTAATGAACGTTATTTGAATAGAATTCAGCCATGTAACACATCTGACAGCATCATGAAGAAATCTATATCGTAGTGGTCATACGACATTATTTACCATTAGCAAACAGCCATTGAAGTGGTATATTATTAAAATTGTATCCATTTAGGATGCTTGTTATTCATAAAGTTTATTTTAATATGTCAGTTACAAATTGCTTCTCTTTTCCTTTTGTAAATAGTTTTCTGTGTAGTAAGTTCTTTGTAAGAGATATTACAATAACATGAAAATGTATCTTTCCTCTAGCCTTTCTCTTTGTAGACGCAAGATTAATTAAAAATTGACGGAACACGTGTAATAGTTGACTCACTTCTGCTTAAATGGTAATATTATCTTCCCAAATATATGTTGAAAAATTAACGTTGTTTATTTTTGAATTACATTTACAGTGCTCAGAACGTATCAGCGAACTAACATCTCTCGCGCCAGTCTTACTAAGGGAATTAACAGTAAATTTGAGTAATTCATTTATAGCTCTCGGAGTAATTGCTCTTGCTAGTAAAATATACATAAATATATAATAATAAATATATAATATATAATAATATACATAAATATACTATTTAGTATAAATAGTACTTTCCATCACTTTACCCTGAACTCCTAAATTTTAAAGTTATGGTAAGAAAAATCATGATTTTGAATCGCTCTCGAACTCTATGAATATGGTGAAAATCTTAGCTTCTATGACGACACTCCAAACGTAGAATATAAGGTTGATATATACATAATGTATGTTATAGAAACTGTAGATACCTGTGTATTAATATATATCTATATAAAAAATGATAATACATATCATTATATCTAATGCAGTAATATTACCAACAGGTGACAAATGACCGGAAATCAAACCCGGGACTAAAACTAACTACACTTCGCCTTGCATGCAGTAATACTACTTTTACTACCTAGGTAAGGAACGCTCAGTGGAATTACTGATAAAATAAAAGACAGTTTAAATAGACATTAATTTAGAGATTTATTTAAAGCTTTTAAATAAGAAAACTACCTAGGGGGTAACGAAACACATAAATACCATTGTCTGAATTACTGCACCATTGTTTTCAAAACATTTAGCAATAAATTAGAAATGTACACATTTTTAGACTTAACTATACACTCCTAAACATTTCATTTCAGATTTAAAAATACCCAAAGTGCACAGTAGTCACCTAAATTCACTAGCCACTCAAGAAATTATCTCACAGAGATATTTTACTATTAAAAATAATTACAAAAGATATGACCATAATTGAAAATCTTATGATACTAAGATATGATTAGCTATAAGGGGTGATGGATCTAAGTCGTCTGCTCTTCCCGGGGAAACCTCTCGCATACGGTGGCTTGGCATTTGTTGTAACATAGTAGACGCCTCGAGCACTGAAAATGGCGTCAAATCCAATTATTATTTCTCCTACACAACATGCGCTTTTAACATAATTGTAATAATAATATAATAATAACAACCTTTTTTTTATGTGAATGAGATACGGAACGAGCCGACGGCCCACCTGGTGTTAAGTGGTAACTTCGGCCTATAACAACCGAAGCGACTTGGATCCTCCCCTACTTGGTATGAGAAGACTCAAGTCGCATCGTATGCGCACGTAACTCTGAGACGTGTGGTGGAATGTCTCATGTGCCTGTAATTTCACCGGAAACCACACCTTTCAAACCGGAACACAGTACCGCGAACGCGTTACTGCTTGGCGGCAGAAATGGGCTTGGCGGCAGACTTCCCCGGACGAACTTGGCGTAAGTTCTACTGCTCTTGAATATATATATAATATTATTATGACATTTTTGAAGCCTTTGGCTACCGAACTAGTTAAAAACTGTATTTCGGAAGCCACCGTCTTCTCCCACGAGTGGGCATCACAATATTCCAGTAAGTGTAATTCTACATAAATAAATATCACTTTTCATGCAGTATAATCTTTCTTGTATTAGATTTAATAATTTAACAGAATAATATTATTTGTCATCTAATACCGACCTCATTGGCCGAAAGTTTTTATATTTTAGTAATGTGTTTTTAAAAAATATTTGCACTATGTGGTCTTTGTTTATTGATAACTACTAGTGAACCGGTTTAAATAAATGAAAAAATGTCAAAACTAATAAATACTTCGATGAAGACATAAAAATATAATTAAACTGCATATTAAATACGCCAAAACATGACTTCATATGACTAAAGCTATATTTTTGTTTTTTCCGACTTATTCAGCCGCAGCTTCAATTCCACTGACGTAAACTGGATGACTGATTCCTTGAATTTCAAGTATTCTTTGGGAAATACTTGACATTGTATTCCCCAGAGTCCCCGAATAGACGGTGTATTAATATAGAGAAACTGGAACTAAACTGGAACGTAATAACTTACTTTAGTGAGACATGTTCTCCCATAAGAACGTACTCCGTATCCTTGGGTTCGCACCAGCCGATGAGGTACGAGAAGAGGCTGGAGCAAGGCCCTGCCCAAAAGCCGGCGCGGCTGTTGATCGACTCTATGAAATATGGCGTCACTTTCGTATGGTCACATGAGAGGGTTTCTGATAAACAAAAAGATTTATTAGGAAAAAATGTAATTCACGCTAAGTTCAAAGCTACTTGCCTATAACAAATAGATTAATCCGTTCTAATAGATCATCAACACTTATACAGGTAGTGACATCTATTTCGTTTGAATTTAGTTTCCCTAAACAGTAAAGTTAAGTACAGCGCCCTCTAGTTTTTGCCCTCCAGGATAAAGTAGTTTCAAACTGATTATTTATTTCAATGCAAAACCGAAAGATAGCGCTACTTTCGCATAACATTAGTATTTTGTTTTCTGTGGTATACAGATTCTAGGCATAACAATTTCCGCAATACCTGTCCCCAGGTAACCTATTACGGAAACCGGTTTCACTTGTAATTTTAGTTATTTCACTAGTTACATAGCAAGTTAATCGTAGGGATTAGAATGACATTCATACAGTAGGCTTGATTAAGTATTGTTTCGGATGTTTCCTCAATGCTGTGGAGATTTCCGATGATTTCCGGTTTTGTTGTAGCCTCACTTGTATTTTTTTGCTTGTATTTATTATATCTACATGATCGTAGAGATATAACATACATACAGATTTAAAGTTTAGTTTCATCAAGAGTTTTTATACAAAAATATTAGTCCAAGTATTAATTAATTCAGAAATGTTTGCGTGATGCCCGAACAAACAGACCACATTTTTTTTAAGGTTATCTCTTATTTTCGTAACATAAAATTTTCACACGAAAAGAAATTTAATGAATGCGATAAAACTTACGAAATATAGTATCATGCGCGCATCCCGGTTGACTGGATCCACCGTTGACATAAAAATCAGCGTGTCCGTTGGGACCCCACTGTCCGAGGATTCCTGCCCCCGTGTGCAGGATGTCTACAAATAAGGCATCAGTGTGGTCCAAGTCACGGGAACGATTATTGCCCATGTAGAATAAGATCGTTGGATCTAGTCCTGAAAGGTAATTTAAGAAATTTCCATTCTTAAATACGGTAGAAACTTATCGAAGCTCCTACTCTGTAAATAATATACTCAATAATGATGCGAGTTGTGAGATATATAAAAATATGGTTATGGACGCCGGTGAAATTACATGCACTGATCTTCATACCTCCTGAGGTCTTCATTATCTTCATCTTCAATCCGAAGTCACCGATATAATGATCATTATGATGTGCAATACACATTTTCAAAACGGTGAAGGTAAATAGCGTGTGGAAATCGGTATTTCCTAGAATTAAAAACTGTTTTAACCGGTAGAAGTTTATAGCGAAATAGAACAGTTTACTACAATTGTTGAATGTTGATGAGCAGAGATACATCAGTATAAAAGTTTCATCATTAAACTAAATTCCAGCAAGCCGGTTGTTCGTAATAAGACTTAGGGAATCATCACCGTGAAATTCAGACTTGTACATAATTTTGTTTACTACTTTTTGTTTAATGGTTTTACATAATAAATGCAAATTTGTTCAACTATAATTCAACTATAGTTCTATAGACTGGAATAATTATTTTTATATATAAATTAAGGGGAAACTACTGTTTTCCTGCGACACAGTGTTAAACTAACAGGAGACGGTGCTCTTAAACACATGTTAACAGTTTTTTTAAATAAAATGATTTGTAATTGACGAGAACATTCGCATACAATTGAACTCACCAGTTATCCTGCCAAGTTTTCCATTGGCTAAATGGTTGGCAACCAGACCGAGGATATGAGCGCCCACGCTATAGCCGATCGTGTGGATCTTCTCCGGAGGCACCGACTTCACCGGATGGTACTGCAGATATTCTACCAGCTGAGCGATGCACAGACCCGCGAACCGTGGAGCCCATTCCACCTACAATGGAAATAAACCGCCTCTAGATATTTCCAATCCACACACCCATATTAAAAGTATTGAACCTACAAAGGCGGTGATTTAATTAATAATAATAATAATAATGGTGGACATTGTCACACAGCGCCATCTAGCCCCAAAGTAAGCTAAGCATAGCTTGTATCATGGGAACCAGACGACTAATATAATACTTATATACATTTCTTTTGTAAATACATATAATACATATTAACACCCAGAAACAGAACAAACATCAATGTTACAAATGTCACATAAATGTTTGTCCTGAGTGGGGATCGAACCCACGACCTACAGTGCAGAAGGTAGGGTTACTAACCAACTGAGCTATGAGGCCAGTTGGCACCAACCTAAACTTTCAGATGTGTGCAGCATTTTTGCAACAATAGCTCACGCCATGTTCGTCCGGGGAAGTACTGCAGCCGTACCCATTTCTGTCAAGCAGTATCTAATGCATTCGCGTTAATGTATTTGAAAGGTGTGGTTGCAGATAAAATTACGGGCACATTATTAATTCTACCTTCGCGTCTCTGTGGCTTGTAATAGGGATATAAGTTTATATGGACATTTTATTATATCATCCTAGTAGCCCCTGCGTAAGACTAAATAAATAATCAAACCAATTAATTATTGTACTTTTTATTTCTCTATTCCTTTGTTTTTTTATGATTTTAAATGTCTTGTGTTTTTGTCTGTTCTCAGTCCTATAAATATATCTTTCTTTAATTCTTCTTCTTTCTAAATGGCTATGATTCAGTTAAATATATAAAAAACATCAAAATCAACGACTCATTAAACCGTCTTTACCGATCAGTTAGTACTAGAATTAGCAGTAATTTCGTGAAGAAACTATATTCATCCGTCAGACATCGGATTCACCGAAAATTTGATACAAACAATGAAAATCCACTGACAAGCTCACGACAACGAAGATCTCTATTGTATGTCTTCAGCTAACAATGTTTGGCGTTATCAACACTGAATGAGTGAAGGTTGCAAATCAGACAGATATACAGGGTGTCCGGTAATTAATGGATAACCTTGAAATGGGTCTTAGTAGAACTATTGGGCATTCAGAAAAAAATATCAAATAAAAAAAAACCAAGTAGTATCAAAGATTCTTTAAATAAAATCGATGTTTTGTTTTTTTTTGTTTTTATTTTTGATACTACCTACTTGGTTTTTTTTATTTGATATTTTTTTCCGAATGCCCAATAGTTCTACTAAGATCCATTTCAAGATTATCCATTCATTACCGTACACCCTGTATATAATACGGTGGCTGTTCATTACTCAAGTTGAATGATTGCGACATTACTTCCGGTATTCACACAATGTTACCAAGTTTCCGACAACTTCAAATACTTCCTATCCATCAAGTGCTGTGAACCAAGGCTTTCAGTTTTATTTATTATTATTGCACCAATTCAGGAACGAATCGAACGCTTTGCATAGTTTTAGATCTCACACTAAACAAAGCTGTAACACCTTCATAAATGTTGCTTTTTCATCCATATTAGTAGTATTTTGAGGTTGCTAACAATACTTCTAAATTTTTATCTCTATACAATACTGAAGACGAATTCATCATCAAATCTTAGTTGCTGCAAGGCTTACGAGCCTGATATTTCCGATGGTATTACTTGTTTTATTACCATAATTTTTGGGCCACTCTTAACCTTATGGTTTATACTATTGTGGGAACATAGACTGGGCAAGTTGTGAGCTCATCGTCCAACTAATCTGACAGACAGGACAAATCAATTATGCTTACTATAAATTATCGCCAAGTTCGGGCAAAAGTAAAAAAAAAAAAACAAAAAAAAAACTAAGTGAAAAAAAAAAGTAATTACTTGAATTAAAATTACTTGAATGAAACAAAGATCTCATTAGTTATGCAAAATGAATTCTACCATTGCGTGTTTATTACCTGACTCAAACAAGGCTCCTTGACAAGCGACCCGTAATCTACAATGATGATGTTGTAGTTTCCTCTCGTGAAGTAGGCTTTCCTCATATCAGTGCTGGGGGAGAGATTTCTACCTCCACCGAATCCGTGCACCACTACTTTCGTGGGGTGTTTGGGGTTGAATCTAGAGTACATCAGGGAGTCATTGTCCAGAGTATTGAGTAGCTCCCCTTTCTCTTGTGTCGATCTGAAATCAGTTTTTTAATTGGTTTGAGTGGTATGTTTAATTGGAAAATAGAAGTAAGATTAATAAAATTACACACTGTAATACTACTTCTATGGCTCGTAATCTCATCAAGTTAGTTTGGACGTTGCTACCAATTTAGCTTTGTTATTAATGCTCATCACACAAATGTTTGTCCTGATTGGGAATTGAACCCACGACCTACAAGCTCAGAACGCAGAATACCAACTGAGCTGTGAGACCAGGTTAGGTTTATTACGTTTTGGGTATTTAATATTTAATATAGATGTATAATATGTATTAAAAAATACTTTTAAGCATTCTATCAGTCATGTGATTCCCATAATAGATGCACGATATTAGTTTGGGGCTAGACGGCACTGTGTAAAATCCCACCACTATTTATTTTTTCATTTTTTTTACGAAAAAAAAAATCTCGATTTCTATCCCAGTCGTTTAGAAAGCATGAGTGGAGTGGAGTGTTACATGATCATAGAAACATAGACGTGACAGCTGGTGAGCTCATCACCATCACTATCCCTACGAATAACTCAGCATTTCTATTTTTCATTATCTTTCAGAAACATTCCTCAATAGCCAACGCGAGGACATATCTCATAACAAAAATGTAACGCCGACAAAAGACCACAACTCTAGAACATAGTATTGTCTACCTTGTGTATAAATAGAACTGCATTTTAGGATGCGGGCAGCGGTAGGGCGGAAGAATACAAGACGTGGTGTTAAGGAGGTCCCGCACCGACTGAGGTTTCTTCTGCTTTTCCTCGCCTTCCTGTTGGCTTTCTGATACTGTAACATAAATAAAAATCTAATTAGGTATAACAAGAAAATAACTGGCAGCATAAATTCTAAAAATACTTCATTACTACTACTTTGTATTTTATATATAATAATAAAATGCAAAAAAAAAAAACATTTTGAGTTTCCTTATTAACTACTAGGGCAGTTTATACAAAACATAAACAAGGCAGAATTTTATTGGGTCAGTGACTTTAGTTTTAATATTTATAATGTATATTATACTATAATTTAAACAATGTATATCATTATCGATATGTGTGAAATGTATGATATTATTTTCGTAAATTTTTGAATTATTAAATATTATTCCGTGTTCAATTTTGTAGATACACCTTGGGTATATTTTTAATATTATAAGTAAAAACGTAAAGCAAGGCCAATGAACCCTCCTTCCTCCAACTTAAACACAGTCAGTAAATTTCGTAATATTAACACGCGACCCACAAGGTCGGCTACCTGACTAACGTTGTATACAGCGTGTCCGGTAATGAATGGATAACCTTGAAATGGGTCTTAGTAGAACTATTGGGCATTCGGAAAAAAATATCAAAGAAAAAACCAAGTAGTATAAAAAAAAACAAATAAAACCAAAAACTCAAAAAATCAAAACATCGAAATTATTAAAAAAATACATATCTTTGATACTACTTGGTTTTTTTATTTGATATTTTTTTCCGAATGCCCAATAGTTCTACTAAGACCCATTTCAAGGTTATCCATTCATTACCGGACACCTGTATACAAGAACATATTTCAAAACACAAACTTAACAGTGTTGCACTGAGAATAATGCCGAAAAAATTGTACTGGCAAAAAGCATGCACGTTATTTTCTATGTTTGTTTATGTAGCAATGACATCGGGTTCACATCGTGCCCAGTAAAAATTACCGATCTGACCGAAATAATTCGATTTCCCCGAAGAGATATGCAGTTATTAAGTGGCCTCCGTTTTCACTTTGTGTAGTGTATGTAACAAGTGGAAAGAACATCGTCATCAGTGTTTTCCCACAAATAAAACACGTAAGTCTGCTTTTTCGGGAAAATTACGGGAATTTACGGCAAAATAATATTAGTAATAATATAATATTGGTGGACAATTCACACAGCGCCATCTAGCCCCAAAGTAAGCTAAGCATAGCTTGTATCATGGGAACCAGACACCTGATATAATACTTAGATACTTTTTTGTAAATACATTATTGACACCCAGACACAGAATTAATTCTATATTCGACACACAAATGTTTATCCTGGGTGGGAATCGAACCCACGACCTACAGCGCAGAAGGCAGGGTTACTACCAACTGAGCTGTGAGTTAGTCAAAATATTTTAAATAAAATGACCAGCAAGTCTGACTGAATCTGACCAACATGTTGTTTGAAGACTTCGATAGCGTGGTTCTACCAGATTTACGAGATGATTTGAGATCATGAGATCGAGAGATTCGATTGAGATTGATCATGAGATATGATTTTTCATTATTTTCTAGAAACTCGCGAGACATTCCAAATGTGAGGTAATTCACCGCGCAAACTCGACAATTCTCTTCTGCTTCTAAAATACTGTAGTAACTTTTTTTTTATGTAATACAGTTACAGAACGAGCTGACGGCCCACCTGGTGTTAAGTGGTAACCTCAGCCCATAACAAGCGATGCGGCTTGAGTCCTCCCCTACTAGGTACGACAAGACCCAAGTCGCAACGTATGCGCCCGTAACTCTGAGACGTGTAGGTGGAATGTCTCGTGTGCCTGTAATTTCACCGGCAACCACACCTTTCAAACCAGAACACAGTAACGCAAAAGCGCTACTGCTTGGCGGCAGAAATGGGCATGGTGGCAGTACTTCCCCGGACGAACTTGGCGAGAGTTCTACTGCTCTTGAGTAGTAGTTAACTTGAGTAGTTAACTTCATAAAATACAGACTGCGACCACAACTGTGTCACGTTTATCTGCATAACTACATATTCCGTAATTATTAGTTACTCAAGAAAATAACTTAAATATTCATAGGCACTGCTGGACTTTGGACTAAGCTAACCTAATCTAAATGCAACTAAAGTTACCTTATTTCAAATAAACAATCCACCTCAAGGAAAATCTATAGGTGTAAAGTAATTTGCATTATCATTAACTAGTACTGACGGCCTCCCAGTTGGCAGTAGGTAACTCTACCTTGATTGCCACCGAACCCACGAGCATAAAACACTTTTCTGTCTTTACTATGTATGGTATACTATCAGATGTCTAATTTCCATAGTACAAGATACGCTTAGTCAGGGGTCAATAGCTGTGTGAAATGTCCACCAATATATTTTAAAATGTTTATCCTTAAACATTAACGGACTTCGAGGTTGCACTTAGGTAAAACATTGAGACAAAATTAACAATCCAGGTAAAGGAAAGACAAATCGTAAATTTCATTAAGTACGCAACCTATCTCTATGTAGTACCTATGAAAACAACTTGTTATTTCGTCGATTACAAAAATAATTTAAGTCTATCTTTCATCAAAATCAAGACCGAACTGAAGTTAAATTCGTAGCGTTTATAGGGCTGGCATTCACCAATCTAAAGCTATGATTAGAAGGTCGCACCAGCGCATGAGATTCCGAAAATTGCAGTAACCGAGAAATATGCAATCGCAAATTATTCTCAGTCTTGATGTTACCATCTGAATCAGCTATTCTCTGTTCTCACTTCCTTACTCCGAAATTTAGTAAGTATAAAATAAGTTAAATGTATGAGAGTAAGAAAGATATTCCAAAAATAATAACAAACTTGGATGCGTGTATATTAATGAAAGTAAAAATTTTGCCATTATACACCATGATACTATTGATAAGAATAAAAAAGAAATGACGCGCTTGCAATGCAATGCTAAATTATGAATTTTATGAATTCGTTCCGGAAACATCAAACATTTATTACAAAAAAAGTTTCAATGGGGCCGCGACCACCTAATAAAAAAGTATGCGTTCAAATTTATATGCTTAATAGTGCTTAATTCAATAATATTGTAGAAGTCGAAGCCGCGTTTATTATATTTTGTTAGCAAAGACATGATGATTATATTCAACCACACCGGCTTGGTTGTGAAAATGAGGTTGTTAAATACCTTTTTGGTGAATCTACCGAATCTAACGAGGCGCTATTGCATTGTGACCTCACACACAAAGGCCTGAGTGCGTGGGCAGTTGCACAGACGCAAGTCTTAACAATTTTGCGCTCTGATTGCTGCAAACAATTACAAAACATTAGTACATTAGTAGACTATTAGCATTCCTGGCATTTGACAACTTGAAAAATGTGTTCAAGTTTACAAACATTAGTAAGTTAAGATTTTTAAATAACTATTTACACTGTGTTGGATTGGGTGTATGGGAACTTAATGAATTTATATAAGGTATTTCTTCAGGTAACTATAATTAATTTTTGATTTGTAGTAGCTGAAATAAATTATTACTCATCAAAATTTTAAGAGCAGTAGAACTCTCGCCAAGTTCTTCCGGGGAAGTACTGCCACCATGCCTATTTCTGCTGCCAAGCAGTAACTCGTTCGCGTTACTGTGTTCCGGTTTGAAAGGTGTGGTTGCCGGTGAAATTACAGGCACAAGAGACATTCCACCTACACGTCTCAGAGTTACGGGCGCATACGATGCGACTTGGGTCTTGTCGTACCTAGTAAGGGAGGACCCAAATCGCTTCGGTTGTTATGGGCAGAGGTTACCACTTAACACCAGGTGGGCCGTCGGCTCGTTCCGTAACTGAATCACATAAAAAAATAAAAAATGTGATGTGATAAATAAGTGCCCTTTTGCCACGTCGTTCGATATTATATCCTACTCGAGCTATCTTGGGCTTCCACGCCACGTCCTGAAACGAACCCCTGTTGACTTGATATTTATATGCTGTGTAGTTTCGGAGTTATCGCATTGAGTCACATAGTCCTTATTCTTAAGACCTCAAACGTCCTGTGTAATGAACAACTTTCTCCAAACAAATTATTACAGGTCTTACACACATTTTAAACTGTGACAGAACCGTATCCGCGGCCCTTGGAACCTTATCCATGTAGTTACTTGGAACAACTAAGGAAGCAAGGTTTCAATTATTCATTGGCGGTTCTAGGTAGTGTGTATTGCATAACTTTATCTCCCATGAAAATTTACTTTGCGCTGAGTAGGATTAAACTTGAGTCGAACTTCTTCTTCGAGTCACCGGTTTTGTCGAACCAGTGTGGTGAAAGGATTGTAAGTGCGCCTCAAAGAGGCTTCTTTCGTGCACTCGACACATGTCTTCGAATTTTTAGTTCTAGGACATGTCGGTTTCCTCACGATGTTTTCCTTCACCGTTTTGAGAACGTGGTATTGCGCACATAAATCTTTCAATCGAAAAACTCATAGGTGCACGTCGGGATTTGATCCGGCGACCTCCGGATTGAAACTCGGGGGTCAGTACCGCTAGACCACCACGCTCTCTGAGTCTCTGAGTCGAACTGAAGACATACGACATTGTCTAGACACATGAACAGTGACATATGATGTAAGGTTCACCGATACCTTACGTAATTACAACGGACCAGATTGAACGATGACTGGGTACCAAAGTGAATCCAACAGTGAAAGTGTCACGACCCATCCAACTGACTCATTTAACCCACCAATCTGTCATAACCTCTCCGGTCATGTAGAACATACCACCAACTAGGTCGTAATTCACTGGATTTCCCTGCGATGCTCGTAAGAAACGTAATAATTGTGAGATTATTTGCCGCTGGTGTTGTGAACGAGGGATATTGTTTTTGTTATCAATGATATAATATACTTTTGACAGCAAGCAAGTAAAAAAACTACATACAATAATTACCTAAATGATCGGCTAGCCTAAATGAAGTCATTAATATGAAATATTTCAAATAAATGATTTATTCCTTGTGTAAGTCGCATGACGATGGTTTTTGGATTGTGACATAATTCACCATTTCGAAACCTGGGTTTTAAAAGAAAGTAACAATTTTGTAGTTGCTATTGTCTTATTTTTACAAAATTTGTTATTTTCATTGTACTTTTAACTATTAATAAAACTATAATATAATAATACATACATATTTATGTGTATGTAATTTTTGTATTTTTTATTTTTGATTAGGTACCGTCTTGTTTCTTTGTTTATATAACGTATATATATGTTAGTGGCAGCTTGATTGGTGTATTTATTTTAAAATTCGATACACGTTTTTTTATGTAAACCGTTTGAGACTTAATACACATAAAATAAAAAGTTTAATTTTAAAAATGACTGAGTAAGAGTGTGGCCAAAACAAGGTGTAGATACGTAAAACTTGAAATGGCAAAAATATTTTACGACTTTTTATGCTTTATTTTCATGCAGGCTATTGAAAATAATCTATCAAATTCAAAGGTTCATCATAACTCAGTTAACAGTCTGTGTCGGCCTCCTTACAGATACGAGTCGGTTCTGCACACTCCTTCACGGATAAAGGTGCGATTCTACTATATAAGTATAGCTTATCGATATAATTACATTTCAAATCAAATAGTTGCATATTCCAGCGTACTGTGAATTAAACGGATAATACGTTCATAAAATGAATCAGCACTTAAACTAAACTATGAGAATAATTGGATATCGCAATACCTATCGAAGGTTTTCCAAGTCGTTGGGAAATATTTAAAATGTCAAAGGTAATAAAAATACATTAGTTTGTCACTTCTAAAGCTGATAAATAACTTATGTGGTTATTTCACTATTAGCGGAATGTTTCTGATGTATGTTAAATCGCGAGAATATATTTATGTGTGAGTGTATCACACATTCATACATAAATAGATTCTCTGGATTTTTAGAGCTTATTCCCAACCTTAATAAGCAGTTAATCACTTTATGGAATATAGACTATATAGACGTGACAAGTAGTTAGCTCATCGCTTTTATTAGTCACATATTACACGATCAACTCTGCAGTAATTCCTTTTCTTAATAGGTGATCCGACAGCCATCACAATTTTATACCAATGAAATAACCATAGTTGTCGTAAATTCATTTATATTATTTATAATTTAACTTATTTACTATATACCGCTGAAAGCACATTATAAATAAATACCTAAGTGAACTTTTTAAATTAATGTTATTGATCAAATATCAGATAAAATACTTCCTTACCTAAAATTTAACTTATGAAGAATTGTACGCCACTTATTTTGCCATTTAGGAGTTAATTACATATCAATGTTACTTATTGCACAAGGTGACATCAAGGTCTATCACCTAATGACAAGGTTTACCTTTTCGAATACTTTAATGATGCGCCTATATGAATACCATATCTAATGTCATGGTAATTTTAAGGTTGCTTAATATTTTTGAGGTTGTCGATGTAGGTATTTGCATGTAACATATTAACTATAATATAGGCCCTAATAAATTAAAATGCGTACCGTTCGCTCACAGGCTGGCGACTAATTCCGAAAAACAAAATTATATATTGAAGCTTGAATAAAAAAAGATTATACAAAATTAATTTGTACTCAGGGAAAGCTCTGAGGGGTTTCTGAATGAAGCAAAGTAAGATAATATACCTAGTTTAGTCAATGAATATTATATGCTTGTGCCATATGTGTAGATATTTATAAACGTATGATGATATTTCTAATTTCAGTAAAGATACTCAATAAAAAGAAATTAAAATTAAAATTTGCAATTTACTAAAAGTTCTTAAGAAATTATGGTTCGTGTTTGAACAAAAACCCAGTTTCTCTCAATAAGAAAACAAATCGAGCGATACCTACCGATATTATAAAATACACTTCGGTATTCATAAAAAAAGACCGATAAAAATGTTAAAGTGCGAGCCATTACTACAATACTAAAAAATAAAATAAAAATACTATTTTTTATTTACCGGAGAGCAGTAGAACTCTCGCCAAGTTCGTCCGGGGAAGTACTGCCACCATGCCCATTTCTGCCGCCAAGCAGTAACGCGTTCGCGTTACTGTGTTCCGGTTTGAAAGGTGTGGTTGCCGGTGAAATTACAGGCACATGAGACATTCCACCTACACGTCTCATAGTTACGGGCGCATACGATGCGACTTGGGTATTGTCGTATCTAGTAGGGGAGGACCCAAGTCGCATCGGTTGTTATGGGCCGAGGTTACCACTTACCACCAGGTGGGCCGTCGGCTCGTTCCGTAAATACATAAAAAAAAAAAAAAAAAAAACCTAATATTCGTAATAGTAACCGCCAAAACATCAAGACAGTGGAGGTTACGGTTATGCAACAAGAATGTCGGTCCTGATCGTATGGAATTTCGATGTAACATTGAGAGCGTGGTGGTTTAGTGGTACTGACCCTGAATACCAATCCGGAGGTCACCGGTTTAAATCCTGACGTGAACCTATGAGTTTTTCTCTTGAAAAATTTATGTGCGCAATACCACGTTCTCAAGACGGTGAAGGAAAACATCGTGAAGAAACCGACATGTCCTAGAACTAAAAATTCGAAGACATGTGTCAAGTGTAAGAAAGGAGCCTCTTTAAGGGGCACTTAAAATCCTTTCACCACACCACCAATCCTTTTTCTCTCTGTGACTCGAATAGAATAGAATAGATGTATCATTTGTAACAATAACCGTCGAAACATTAAGCTAGCAATGTCATGCTGCCGCCGAGGTTCACAGTTATGCAACCAGAATGTCGGGCTGATAGTTCGGAAGGAACAGATGCGCGGGCGATATCATAGGAAGGTCTGCTAAAGTGTTGAACTGCATGCCATTAGTCCAATTTCGATGTAATATTCGTAACAGTAACCGTCAAAACGTCGAGAAAGCACGGAAGGTCACGTCGCCACCGAGGTTCACAGTTATGCAACCAGAATGTCGGTCGTAATCACTCGGAAGTGACAGATGCTCTATTGAAATCCACGCGCGCTCGCTCATATATATATTGTTTATTAAGTAGGAATATGCATGCAAAACTATTTAGCTTTTGCCGGCACCAATACTTCGCTAATTGATTTATTTTCATAATCATCTGAATTAATCGTAGCGAAAAGATTATCAGTTCCCTGAACTGAACCAAGACGAAATTAATACTCGTAAATTCACCGGCCATAGCTTCCTTTGCATCCGAAAGAAAACTCCCTAAATAGCTCTTGAGAGTTTGAGTCGATGGCACTGCAGTGCAAAATTAAGTTATACATGCCGAGGCATGCAAATAAATATTTGAAACATGAACTGGAAATTTATTTATAACGTTTATTCAATAATGTACCTGTGAACTATTAAATCTATTACATTTGTGCTATTAAATTATGAACTTATATTAATTACAACCATTTTACATCTGGTTGTTACCTTGCTTTTATTCCTAAGAAGGATTTTATGTTAATTGGAAACCAACTTGTCTTATTGCTGCATTTCCAGACAAATAATTCGCAACTCGAATAATAGGTAACCTTTTTAACATATTTTGCATCCTTATGACCATTAATTATGGAATGTAAGACATTGGCCCCGGAGTATTCAAAAGTCATGCTGTTGTGACATAATAGCGTTATAATAAAAATTTCAGGGTCATTGAAAACAAAACTTTATATACAAAACAATATTAGTACTCTAACACTACTGTTCTTAGTAGCCTATTGAAAAATAAAACGTTCAAAAGGAAACAATTAATTTTAGCAAGAAATTAAAATCAGAAAGTTTTTAATCGGATCACTGAAATAACTATATTGATGAGTGATAATAAGAAATGTTGACGACCTTTGATTGAACGGTATAACAAGGCGGATGAGGAAAGAGCCCGCCGCCGCCGCCGCCGCCGCCGCCGCAAAACAAACTTACTCACATTATGCAATTACGAATGCATAGCGTAGTAGGTTACGTCTGCGCGTTTCCACTCGCTCGTAACGTTTACCTCAATTTATGTTGAACTTGTTCTAGAAAAACATATTATTTATGTCTTTATCAATAATAAACTGAGTTTTACTATTTCGACTGGCCTCATAGCTCAGTTGGTTAGTAATCCTACCTTCTGCGCTGTAGGTCGTGGGTTCGATCCCCACTCAGGACCAACATTTATGTGACATTTGTAACATTGATGTTTGTTCTGTGTCTGGGTGTTAATGTGTATTATATGTATGTATTTACAAAAGAAATGTATCTAAGTATTATATTAGTTGTCTGGTTCCCATGATACAAGCTATGCTTAGCTTACTTTGGGGCTAGATGGCGCTGTGTGAAATGCCCACCAATATTATTATTATTATTAAATATGTATTACTATTTAGTTATGTATTACAACAATAACCTGGACTATCTGAGTATTATAATTGTTTAAATTTAGTAGGAGATCAATTGACTGATTTGATTCATAATAAAATATATGAATATTAAATATTTGTTTATAAAACTGTGATCTATTTTAGAACAACCTACCACTGTTATACATAAAAACTACGAGTATATGCAAATATTTGGCTTCTGCCGTGACTTCACTCTCGTCAAACGGGAATAAAAGTATTTTTATTAATTCTTCAGCGTATAAACTATTACTTTACGAAAAAATCCCGCTGTAGCATGAAAGATGCCTTCGTATTGAAACTATTTTATCAGTAATAAATAAATAAATATTGGTGGACATTTCACACAGCGCCATCTAGCCCCAAAGTAAGCTAAGCATAGCTTGTATCATGGGAACCAGACAACTAATATAATACTTATATACTTTTCTTTTGTAAATACATACATATAATACATATTAACACCCAGACACAGAACAAACATCAATGTTACAAATGACACATAAATGTTTGTCCTGAGTGGGGATCGAACCCACGACCTACAGCGCAGAAGGTAGGGTTACTAACCAACTGAGCTATGAGGCCAGTCAAACTAGGAGTCTACGTAAATACTACCACAACCTTGTAAATGTAAGAAAATGTCAGCGAAATAATATTTTTTGTGAGAATCTAACTTATGCCCTTATGTCACATTCAGTTGCGTGAACCAATATAGATGATGCGGAAACCTCATACTATTGATATCGTGTAACAAACGAAGGGTTACGTCAGGTTTAGAGTTGATCTTAACACTATAATAACGCTTACACGCCTACTTACAATATAAGGTATTATCATAAATAAAAAACATTTCAGATTAATACTTACCGCTAAATTGCAATGCGGTAATTCCAATCAAAAACAACCACTTTGTACTTGATACCATTTTTAAAACGAATATGAGCTATTCAAATAAATCACAGAACATTATCACTTATTGGAATTAATCTTAGTGGTGCTACTGTCAGATTTGTGCGGGTCCCTAAATGCGTGCGTTGGTTGCGTGTTCCGTGCGGGTACTGAGAGCGAAAGTGGAGGTGGTACGTAGGCTTTGTGTTGTGACCGTCTGCGCCCGCGCCGGGGCGGCGGCGGCGCGGCGTCGCTGTACGTTTGCCCCCAGCAATACCCACTGGGTGTATCCAAATACAATTACGACCTTGGGTTTTGGTATTTGTTTAAAATCACCAGTCAATAATGTTTTTTTTTAATGTTATGTAGTTACGGAACGAGCCGACGGCCCACCTGGTGGTAGGTGGTAACCTCGGCCCATAACAACCGATGCGACTTGGGTCTTCCCCTACTAGGTACGACAATACAAAAGTCGCATCGTATGCGCCCGTAACTATAAGACGTGTAGGTGGAATGTCTCATGTGCCTGTAATTTCCAACAACAGCAAACTGATCATTGTTACTATAGAAGATATGTCTTGGTTAATAGTTTCAGAATTATCTTCGTACCCTAAATTTAATTTTCAAAGAAAAGCTAGATTAGCCTATGTATGAGTAAGTTATGTCTCGAAAGGTCGGGGCTTTTTATGTTTTCAGTTTTTGGAAATTATATTGGCATAAGAATTCTCTTGATAGTTGGATAATTAATTGATTTAGTGGAGCATAATGTTAGATAAGTAATAGGTAAATAGTAAGATAGGTATTCGCGCGAAAACAATAATAATACACTTGTCACATTGCCTTACTTGCAACAGTGTATTCCTAAATTTAGGCGAGTATGTATGGTAGTGTGTATGGTAATATTCTCGCTGATTTAACAGCATACGTTTAGATTTTACCATGTGCTAATTAAGAACAAAACATGATATTACCCAAAACAAACAAATATTCAGTGTTGATTTAATAATTTAATGTTACGTTTACATGAGAGTGAAGCGACAAGTGCCATGCAATATCACCTCTCCAATTACATTCCATTGCACCATAAAATATAACAGCGGTAATTAATAATATAATAATTATGCAATATCAAGCATTTATTTTAATTTTATAACTACTTTTACGGTTTAGTTTGCGTACCTGTGTATCACCTGATCACTGATTGTTGAGAGCGTGGTGGTCTAGTACTGATCCCCGAGTTTCTATCCGGAGGTCCCCGGTTCAAATCCCGACGTGCACCTATGAGTTTTTCGATTGAAAGATTTATGTGCGCAATACCACGTTCTCAAAACGGTGAAGGAAAACATCGTGAGGAAACCGACATGTCCTAGAACTAAAAATTCGAAGATATGTGTCGAGTGCACGAAAGGAGCCTCTTTGAGGCGCACTTACAATCCTTTCACCACACTGGTTCGACAGAACCGGTGACTCGAAGAAGAAGAAGACCTGATACGACGCGACGCGACGGCAGCGCCACACAACGCCTGTTTTGGAGACTGGTCCTCAAATGAGGCAGAACACATCTTAGGTTGTTTGCAGCAAATTTTCAACTTGATTTAGCTATGCATCCAGAATTTCCCGTAACAGCACGCAGATTTATTGAGATAACTGAGTAATCTAGTAATAACGTGTTGTACCTGAAGAAAAGTCATTCAAAAGTTAAACATCTGATCGTTTGTTACTTGAATTTAAGAAAAACACTCAGATTTTGGAAATCCTTTATTGTTTACTCAGAGTGCGCTGCAAAATTTTTGTCAATAATTAGTTCATTCCAGCGATCAAGCTTTTAAAATATTTTGTTTCACTATAGAGTCAATGTCTGTAACAACAATATTTTTTCTAAGGTTTTGAATCGGGCTATTCTAGGCAAGTAGTAATCAATAATTTTTACGTTTCAAAGTTGTGGTTACCGGTTAAGTTACAGGCACAAGATACATTTTGCTTTCACGTCACAGAGTTATGACTGCAATACGAAGCGACTTGCGTCTCTCCGTACCTTAGTAAGGGTGACCCAAGACGAATTGCTTTTTTATGGGCAACTTAACATCAATTACGCCATTTGCTTATTCTGTATCTTAATCGAATCGAGTGTAGTCGCGTAAAAACTTCCCTGAAAATTTGATTTAAAGTTATTGAGACGTACCTAAAGGAGAACTTTATGTTTGTTCGTCTGGATTATTCTCATGGCTTCTATGACAAAATCCTATTCATTCATACGACAAACAATAGCATGATGACATATCTTATATGGTTCTTATAAACGATGGCCATTTATATGGATAAAAGACCCATTGTAGAAGTTCGAAGGTTATCGTTGACGAAATCCAGCGATGTTGTGCAACGCGGATGCCGGAGCACGCCCATGCTGCGCAATATTAATGCCGGAGACACTTTTGCAATATAATTTGAGGATGATCAAGGATGTTGTGTAGTCCTGGCCTTCGATATTTCTACGAAAGTAACAGCCCTCATCCGATATCCGTCATTCTATATGATAGAGTTTGACGTCTATGTATCTATATATTTTAAAGATGTCCCAAATATAGATATATTTACACATGTGGCACAACCTACTATTATTACTTATATTTATAGTTAGTATATATATACTTAATAATAAATAAATAAATAATGGTGGACATTTCACAGAGCGGAATCTAGCCCCAAAGTAAGCTAAGCATAGCTTGTATCATGGGAACCAGACAACTGATATAATACTTATATACTTTTCTTTTGTAAATACATACATATAATACATATTAACACCCAGACACAGAACAAACATCAATGTTACAAATGTTACATAAATGTTTGTCCTGAGTGGGGATCGAACCCTCGACCTACAGCGCAGAAGGTAGGGTTACTAACCAACTGAGCTATAAGGCCATTTCGAATAGATAAATAGATAAATAGATAGAGTAATGCACATTTCTTAGATGAGTAAAGTTAGGATTAGCGAAAGGAGTGGAATTTTTGAAGATAAGGCATGACAAAATGACAAAGAAGTGGAATGCTTCGAACTGATGCGGATAGTTATTTACTTTCAAAACAACTTTGCAGTTATACATTCAATGAAACTGGTAAAGTTACCTTACCTCCGTAAACTTATCTTTTATGAATGTTCTAGATAACTGCTATTAGTAACAATAATAAAAAGTCTAATGAAATGTGCTGTTCACAGCAGCAGATAAATGCTGAGTCGAGACCTTTTTGCTGCTGTAGCACACATCACACTATTTGTTACTCTGTTGTTTTTTTTATTATCTATTTCTTATTTATTTCCCTTTGTTGTTATGTTTTCAATTGAATAATTATCTGTGTTTAATTAAAATGAATATGTACAGGTAATACTGCTACTATGTAATGTAATTGTACCTAATGTGTTTCAGTTGCAAATAAATTAATGTCTATGTCTAAATGTAGAGTAAATCATTAATAAGATCTTACTAATAAAAATAAATGATACAACAATAATATAACGTATTTTTTTTCACTAATTAATTATCCCTGGAATTCGGACCTTATATTTTTAGTTAGATAAACACTGCTTTTTGAGACAAATCCCACGGGACGAAACAACTACGCAGGGCTATGATTGATTAGTTGAGTTTCTATAGCCTACAGTTTCCTTTATTGAATGATTACTTTATTTTTATTTTATTTTATTTATTGGGGATAAATAAAATAAATTACAGTGGGTTCTTATGGGTATGCAATATTTCAGTTAACCGGAAATTAGCAAACACTTGAAATATGAAACGAACTATATTTTTAACCAATATGCGCAAAATTAACCGTTGGGTTGGCCTATAACATAACCTTTACCATAATTTACAACATGGATCCATCAGATAGGTTTCAGGAAATGCACTCTGTACCTATTCCAACAACTTGTGGCGTGGGTATGAAAGTAACCGTTCAACCCGAAGGTCGCAGATTGTGTCTCAAGCAGGCGTGCATAATTAGTTCTTCAAAATTTTAATAAGCAGTATTAAATAACAAAATGAATGGTATTTTTTGATATTCTTGTGGTAGATTAAAGACCATTCTCACCACTCTGTTACTTTAGCTATTCAAGAATAGGTAGGTCCATCTTGTCGGAACATAAGAGGCCGCTGCAAAATAGTTTCTCTGCGCACATAACAAGGTAATTACAAGGTAATCTAAAGTAAGAAATATGAGAATAAGAGCGTGGTGGTCTAGCGGTACTGACCCCCGAGTTTCAATCCGGAGGTCGCCGGTTCAAATCCCGACGTGCACCTATGAGTTTTTCGATTGAAAGATTTATGTGCGCAATACCACGTTCTCAAAACGGTGAAGGAAAACATCGTGAGGAAACCTAGAACTAAAAATGTCCTAGAACTAAAAATTCGAAGACATGTGTCGAGTGCACGAAAGGAGCCTCTTTGAGGCGCACTTACAATCCATTCACCACACTGGTTCGACAGAACCGGTCACTCGAAGAAGAAGTTACAAATAAAAAAAAGAAATAAGGAAATATATTTATTAATGTTTTGAACTGTATGCTGCGTTTTTGATTCTTCTTCCGACCCTTCGCAAACGGGGGCTGGTCGTTGGTTGTAAAGAAATATGTACCAGTTGCACTGAAAAATAAAAAGTGTAAGTGTACATATTCTGCATCTCGAAGCAGTAACAGAAACTGAATGTGCGGGAATCGGGAAAGTACTGCCATCATACGCATATCTCCCGCCAAAGGGTAGGTAGGTTATTATTGAATTTCATTGAATTAAATACAATGATGCAATTGGAAACTCCCTCAAATTTAAAATTTGCCGCCAAGTATATATTTTTTTTTTTATGTGATACAGTTACGGAACGAGCCGACGGCCCACCTGGTGTTAAGTGGTAACCTCTGCCCATAACAACCTATGCGACTTGGGTCCTCCCTTACTAGGTACGACAAGACCCAAGTCGCATCGTATGCGCCCGTTCCTCTGAGACGTGCAGGTGGAATGTCTCTTGTGCCTGTAATTTCACCGGCAACCACACCTTTCAAACCGGAGCACAGTAACGCGAACGCGTTACTGCTTGGCGGCAGAAATGAGCATGCAGTACTTCCCCGGATGAACTTGGCGAGAGTTCTACTGCTCTTAAAATGACATGTTCCGATAATACAACTTGAGGCTCTTGAACTTGTCAAGTCAGGGGTAGTGTAGCGCCATCACCACGCTAAATAGTCACTGACCATCTGGTGATAAGTACGATAACTAATGCAACCCTGTAACTATGTAGCAAATAATGTCATAAACCTTTCACAAAAATTTCGACAATCGGATGCAACAACAACCTTATTTTGAGCAAAATCGCCGCAAATATTATTGAATGTATGTATGTATAAGTAGGTGACTTCGTCTGATCACAAGTAAGTATTACACGCCTTATGTAATACTTGTGCAAGCATCTGCAGATTGAAGTTATCTTACTATAGTTGTCTTACTTTATATATATATGCACACTTGAAATTTTGTGAGAGTCTTTGGATGTTTGTTACTCATTCACGTTAAAACGGCTCGATGGATTTGGATGAAATTTGGTATCCAGGTAGCTTGTATCCTGGATTAACACATAGGCTACTTTGATTGCGGATAAGTGCAGTGTGAGTTGACCTATTCACCGCGGGAAATACCGCGGGGCGCAGTTATTAAGATATATTATAAATTTTAATTGCGAAAGTTTGGATGAATTGTTCTTTGTTACTTAATCACTGAGAACAGTTGAAGAGATCTGGGTCACAAAGGAAGATTGTAGTCTGGAATAGCGCATACATAAACCACTTTGTACCCCGGACAATTGTACAGTGCCCGTGGAATGACTTATTCACCGGGGGTAACATCGCGGGGCTTAATTTATTTAAAATACTATTGCCACTGCAAGAGAGTGGGGTGGTCTGGTGCTACTGACCCCCAGTTTCAATCTGGAGGTCGCCAGTTTAAATCACGATGTGCTATGAGTTTTTCGATTGAAAGATATATGTGCAATACCACGTTTTCAAAACGGTGGAGGAAAACATCGTGACGAAATCGACATGTCCTCACATAAAATTCGAAGACATGTGTTAAGTGCACGAAAGGAGCCTCTTGAAATCCTTTCACCACGCCGGTTCGAGAGAACCAGTAACTCGAATAGAAGAAGAGATTGATCACAATCTCTTTTATTCTATAGGATATATTTGTAATTATAAAGGAAGACTGCATTGTCATGAAGTTAGCTGTGAGTACAAACGGTGAAAGTGTGGAAGTGTCTCGGTGGCTGCACTTGTTTATTGAACACCTTGCCAGCTGTAAGCCAATGCACTGGTGATGCAACTCAATTCATGGCTAAGAGATCTATTCGATGAATGTTATAGATTTGAAGATATAGATAATAGATTTTGAATGGTAATGAAGGGTTTTGAAGGGGAATAAAACGGGGTAATATTATGTCCATCTGCTTAAATCATTGTGTCCTTCAAAATTAAAGCGTATCACGTACCGTCGAGGCTCAAAGTTATTCTTGAAATACGTGTTCAATAACACTTTAGTGAAAAATATATAATAATATTAGCGGACACTTCACACAGGGCTATCTAGCCCCAAAGTAAGCTAAGCAAAGCTTGTATCATGGGAACCAGACAACTTATATAATACTTACAATACTTTTTTTACCTACACCATATAAGGGTTACTACCAGCACTGTGAGGCCTGTCGTATATTATATTTATTTTTTGCTTATAATATATTTAGCACTCACTTCCAAGGAACATTTTCTCCAAAAATAATCTCATCGTTGGAGTTGAACAACTCACACCAGCCAATCATATATGTTATCCAGGTCTGACATTTCGTGGCCCAAAATCCAATGTCGGTGTTTATCGATTCAGCGTAGTATTTCGGAGCTCTGGCATGGTCACATGAAGATTTAGCTAAAAGATACATAAAATTTACTTAGTTAAGTTAAAAATGTAAAGAAATATACTATCTGATAAATATATTATTATGTTTTATGCTTCAGTCATGTTCTGACTTATGTCTTCCATTTTCTCGACGTTTTGAAAGTATTGCAACAAGAAATACCATCCCATATTATCCATGTGTTTATCGATTGTGTCCATTACTATGTATTTGCTGTAACTACCGTTCAATTTGACTTATTAATATACAAGAAATCCTAAAGATGTTTTAATTCAGATATTTGATCGCGAGTGCCTATGGAAACTTTTTAAGCGAAAAATTCCTTGATTAATTATTATCCCAAATTCTTCTTCTTCTTCTAGTCACCGGTTCTGTCGAACCAGTGTGGTGAAATGATTGTAAGTGCGCCTCAAAGAGGCTCCTTTCGTGCACTCGACACATGTCTTCGAATTTTTTGTTCTAGGACATGTCGGTTTCCTCACGATGTTTTCCTTCACCGTTTAGGGAACGTGGTATTGCGCACATAAATCTTTCAATCGAAAAACTCATAGGTGCACTTTGGGATTTGAACCAGCGACCTCCGGATTGAAACTCGGGGGTCAGTACCGCTAGACCACCACGCTCTCTCCGAATTAAGAACGTCCAACTGATCGCATTCCAATTCTGGTATGATACTTAATGAGTAAAATTTTGTAACTGATTCAGTTCTGTTGGCAAACAGTAATGCATTCGCGTCACTGTTCCGGTTTGAATGGTGTGTTGCATATGAAATTACAGGCACTTGAGACTATCACGTCCCAGATTTATGGGTATTGCGATGTGACTTGAATTATGTTGTACCTAAGGGCAGGACCCAAGTTTACTTCTATGGATGTTACCACTCCAGGTCTCATACAACAAATACACGGGCTATTTGTTATGTGAAAAAGTAGATGGCCCACTAGTTGAAATAAAATCAAAGGTTGCAAATAATTAACAGCTCACTTTGTTCAGATGTCGCCTTGCAGCCGGGCTGGGTAATGCCCCCGTTTGCATAGAAGTCGACATGTCCGCTCGCCTCCAGCTTCCCCTTCTCCAGGGCGTTCGTGTGTAGAACGTCCACGAAATTAGCGTCGCTCTTGTCCACTTTCTTGTTTGTGTCGGGCGTAACGAACAAGGGCATCGCAGGGTCTAATGCTACAATTAAATCATACGTTATATTTAAGATCGTAATAATTTATGTGAAATATTTATTTATAAAATAAAGAGCGACGAGTTTCCAGTGATATTGATATGTGATTGGCTTATACTGTGTAATGTCTACTCTTAACTATTTTAGGAACAACATAACTATACTTATAGTTTTATCACTTTCGATTGACATTCACGTAATCGTCTAAGTGCAGCATATGAATGCTTTTTACTTCCGTTTATGTTATGTCCAGTGTAAAAATATTACTTTAGCAATTTATTACAAATTCTTTTGGTAATTTACGTGACATGATTGTGGCAACTGTACTTTTGAAAATAATGAAAAAAAAAAGACGTGTGGCACTCGGAGACTGCCGCGGCAAAGCTATTGCGCGTGATATTTCAAAAAGTCATTAAAAGTTCTGGTATTTATCGATAGATGGAAAAACTAAAAAGTATCACCGCTGTGCCGGTCGGAGTGTTAGGGGGGTGTTAGGTTTTTTTCGTTACGGAATTTCTGGATTCGGTCTCCACGTTCAAGGCCCGCGATAAAAGCTATGCAATAGCTTAAAAAAAAATTAAAGTACCAGAACTTTACAAAAAATCTTAGTTTTTTTTTTTTATGTGATACAGTTACGGAACGAGCCGACGGCCCACCTGGTGTTAAGTAGTAACCTCTGCCTATAACAACCGATGTTACTTGGGTCCTCCCTTACTAGGTACGACAAGACCCAAGTCGCATCGTATGCGCCCGTTCCTCTGAGACGTGTAGGTGGAATCTCTCTTGTGCCTGTAATTTCACCGGCAACCTTACCTTTCAAAACGGAACACAGTAACGCGAACGCGTTACTGCTTAACAGCAGAAATGGGCATGGTGGCAGTACTTCCCCGGACGAACTTGGCGAATTCTACTGCTCTAGATACGTACCAGTAATCCTCTGTAGCCTTCCGCAGTTTAAATAGTTGCCGATATATCCGGCAGTTTGTCCTCCGAGACTGAACCCGATCACGTGAAATTGTTCCATTTTGAATTTATAGTTGTTCACCAGCTCACAGATCAGCTGCGCGGTACACTTGCCCACGAGCTCCGTGTTCCGGGCCGACTCTATGTAGCACGGCTCTAGTGCTATGGGGTTGTAGTCCACGGATATGATATTGTAGTCACAGCATTTCATGTAGGCTGTATAAGATAGCATGAAAAATGAGTGGTTAAAACTCTGTTCGCGGTTGTTTACAATTTAAAAATAGAAAGGAATATGTAGATATATGTATTTTGGGTAGCACAGCCCCAATGGGCTACTTGAAAACTTCTACTTTCGAAATGGTGACTGATGAAGAACTGAGTTCCTGGTAACTGGTTTTCCCAATATTAGCTAACACTTTCTTCGGGTAAATCATCCCTTAATAATCCAACTAGCTAGGAAATTCCTTATACCATAACCATACGATGTTATTTTTTTAGTTCCAGAAAAAGATATGTTTTGAATGTTGTAAGATTGAAACTGTCTCAAAAGGCAAATATTTTTCCTTTTTTATAAGAAACGTACTTTTATATCGGAAAATATTATCTTGAAACTTGGTTAAACTGCGAAGCGCCTTATGAAATTTTAAAGCAAAAACACGCACATAATGTATCATTTTTCAAAAGGAAATTGCCATTTATGTAATGAAAGAATAATGTAAATCAAAAATTAAAATTACTTTTCTACATTGGGGCAACTAGGATTTAATGTTCTATCGGTACCTGGCCTTATTTCTGTATTCGGCGAGTAATCTTTGGTACCAGTGTAGCCATGGATAAGGATTTTGACAGGCGCATCCGGTACCCAGGGGGCTTGTTCTATGGATTCAACGTCATTTACCATTACTTGATGGCCACTATCCTCGCTTTCTCTGAAAAGTGTATGCATAGTACATGAAAAATTAGCCATATTTTGATGTCATGATTTCGTTTTTTCAATACATATCTAGCTTTTGTATATCATTCCTACATAAAAACATAGATATGATGTGGCATGTAATAAAATGGTGAAGTAAAAACATTGTCAAGAAAACGTCACAAACCTATAAAAAGTCAAAGCTAATAATACTGCAAGGACAAAGTTAAGAGCTTCGAAATATTGTTTGTTAATTTGATTGGGTAGATATAATATGAAAGACAGACTTGGCCGTTCCAATTCAAAAAATAATTCGGGTAAAGACTGCACGTTATTACGTAAAAGAATCAAAAGTTGAAAGATTAGTTGAGCCTTATCTGGAAATGTTTGATGGTGATCTTGAATAATGATTAAGACAACAAGGGTAAAGAATATTATCATTCTTAGATAAGCATAGGAAATAGTAATTGTTAGGTAATTACGTGTATTTCCTCCGGAAGGATTAATTCGTTTTATTTACCTCCACGTAAATTAAATAAATAAGAAAAGGCTAGTTTTTTCCTCATTCAATTTTCCAATTTGTATACGTAGATATAATGTACTAAAGTACTCCAATATTCGAGATATTTTTAATAAATAATTATCATGAGAGTATATCAAAAGATACAATAAAATGTACCCATCTTTCAAAAAAGTTAACTGTATACAAATAACCATATGGCTGTAATTTCATTTTAATAGGCTTCAACCAAAAATAACGAATTATGCTCCAATACTACAACATTATAGATGCAAAAATATGATTGAAGATTTGTCTTTAAAATTTGCTCATAAATAAATATTGATGGACATTTAAAAAAAAAATTGTAAATTATATACCCAAACAAATTGGCGTGTGTTTAAGTAAATCCCGTATCAAAATAACAACAGTACTTGTGAACAGTCTTCACATATAGACCGACGGAAAACTCACAAATTCATCAAACCAAACCTAGATGAAATCACTGTCCGGGTTAATACCAACTAACTTAGCCACGGAGTCAGGTATAACATATAAAAAAAAAAAAAAAATATATGTATTTATTTTTATTGTGGTTTGGCAATAAAGTGTTGTTGTATTGTATTGTATTGTATAAAATACCCTAACATGGAACAGACTGAAACAATACATTTCGCTTGCAAATGAAGTATATGATGGGACGATTTATCCAGTATTGATCAAGGTCTCGATTCAGCGCTGCAATTGTATGGATAATTTCGAAAAAAGGCCCCTTTTTCTTATCTATTTCATACCTTGTGTAAAGCCAAAACGTTACGTTCGTGTTAGGACATTCCATTGGAGGTGTGATGCACTGCGATCTTACCAGTGATGCGTCTGAAAACCAATAAATAAATATCTCTGACTCTTCGACTTGTCATAAGTAGGCAGTGGAAATGACATAATAACTTGAACTTTTTTATTCCAACTACAGTTACTAATTCCAGCAGTCAAACCAAATGCAACGTTCTCAAAACCGTGACAGAAATCATGATGAGGTAACTGGTTTAAACTAGAACCAAAAATTAAAAGTATTGAATCAGCCTGTGGTATATTAAAAGCTCATTAATTATGTCCCTGCAGTAGAACGCAGCAGGCTGTTATGGAACCAATTGTACGTTCACCCGGGAAGCGCTGCAACCCTACACATACCCTACAGTAGGGCACTCACTTGATTCAATGAAATCAAAGACATCCATTTTCATATTTTATTTGATATATCCTATTCTTGTAAGAGTCAGGTTATATCGCCGTTTTTATGGATAGCAGATAGCTGTAGGGTCAGTCGGGAAACGTGGCAGTTCATTCGAATAAAATATGGTAAAAGCATCATTACGTGTCGAGTAGTAAATATCCGTGTATATCTAATCAATCGATTATTAAACTTATTTTGAGTGAGATCGTATTTAGTACTTTAAACCTAAAATTAAATACGTCTGTATTTACTTCCGTTCGACTGAATAAGTTACAAATGTAAATCTTATAAAAAAACAAAAAAAAATAATTAATGAATACCTAATTAAATAAAAAAATTAAACTTAATTTTATTTTTTTAATCCAAAAGCGGTTAATTTGTATCAGGTCTAAGAACGAAATTCACTTAAACAATACCTACTTGCCCGAAAATACCCAACAACTTAGATCACAGCAGATTTTGATAAACAGTTTACCATATTTTGGCATCATTTGGATTTCTATTATTTTAATTAATTTTAAATAATAGTTATTAATGTTTTATACTCACGAAACACACAATAACTCAGGTAAATTATGACGATTTCTTTACACATGATCACGGTACCATAAATTTATTATTAATCGAAATTAGTATCATTATAATCCACAGTTTTATTGCAGCAGAATAGTTTTCATAAAATTATGAAGATATAAAAAAATACGATATTTTGTGACATATCGTTCGTCACGGCAGAACTTAAACAATTTCGACTTATATAGTAGTTGTCGACAACCAGAGCTAGACTGTGTGTACTCGCACCGTTTCAGTCTCTTATCGTCTATTCAATGTAACTAGGAAAATTACACCGTTAGTCCCAAAACAAACTTTTTAGCATGTTTCCAAACGAAATTATCATTTTGGAGACCGCGGAAATTGAGCTGCGTGCTAAGGTACACTGAAGGTTGGTATGTAAATAAAATAGTATAATGGAGATACATATAATAAAGTAGTTGGTAAATACAGCATGTACAACAAATTTTTTATATCATCAATCATAGTTATATACTTAGTGAGACCGGGAATTATGAAACATTGTGAGGTTTTGTTGGGTGACCCCGTAGCTAAATCGGTAGTCATCCTGTCTGCAAAAAGGTTTTGTTGTGAACTAAATAATGCCACCATACCCATTTCTACCGCCAAGCGGAAAAGCATCAAGTTACTGTTTCCATCTGAAAGGTGTTTGTTGCCTGTTAAATTACAGGCACATGTGTCATGTCACCTTCATGTGTCAGAGTGACGGCAGGATACTATGCGACTTGGGTCTTGTCGTACCTAAATATATGAGAACCAAGTAGTTTGCTTGTTATGGCTGAGGTATCACTTAACGCCAGGTGGGCCATCTGCTCGTTTTCGAACTTTAACACGTGAAAACTAAACCGTAATTTACTGAACATAGCTTAATTCAGACACGTAGAGATAATTGTAGCCTCCATCCTTTTTTAAATCTCTCTAGGATATCTGGGAGGGTTTGACACTTTGTTGTCTCATACATATGTTTTATTTAAAATGTAAGTATCTTTTTCCTGCGCTATCACCCACAGTACTGTACAGTATTTTGTGTGATGCTAAACATACAGACAACTGGACTTTATAGCAGTTATAACTATTATAAATTGCAATTGTCAGAAAGATTCGCTATTTTTGTATCATTTTCGTGTTGCTAGCATGAGATATTGTTTGGTAATTAAGTTCCTCTATGAATATGGTGATAGTATTTTATTGTAACTGAAAAATTCACATGATTGAATAAATCACGTTCTAATTTCCCTTCATCGTTTTGAGGGAAGAATAAATGAAGCATAAAATAAATCATGGATTGGCATGGCAGATAACTCTCTCACTCGTCCAAAGAAGCCAACCATCACAACAGAATTGTTTAAGTTTACCCACACGGAAACGATATCGATCATGAGCTATGACACACTTGTTAAAATACTGTATTTTTTGTTCCAAATTAAGTTTAATGTATGGTAATGAAATGAAATACTTTGAAGAAACAAGCGCGTAATGACACCTTATCACTAAAGCTGTTTTTGGTGTACGCTAATTTATAATTGCTTTTAAGGCCTACCGTTAGTGAATTACTACCTGCTGCTTTATTTTGTGTTTGTTACAAATGGACCGAGATATATCTATATTAGCTGGTGGGTAAAAAAAACTTATCAACTTCTTTCTGAAACATAAAACACATTTTTTTTCTAACTCATATTATTAGCTATGTTTTATTAAGTATGTGATCCCTAATAAGGAAAACTCAAAATACTGAAGTAAAAATGGCTAATCTAATGAAATTAACTGCATTATTTTACCCACCAACTCTAAACTCCACCGTCAAACCAACTCAGTTATAGGTGCCACTTTATGGTTTACTTAATTACTTTATTACGTACATATTACTTTCTTCAACTACTCACAATTGCCAAGTTTCATGAGGAATAACACTAAGATATCGTGTGATTACATTAAGATATGAAATCTTTAGAATACCTTATTACACCTAGGTAGGACAAATTCAGACAATTCTCGGCCCAGTATGACTTAAAATTGAATGCATATTCTGCCAAACCAACCGCTTCTCGTTAAAGAGTATAATACAAAAAGGGATATTATGTATTTCCATGTTTGTATCTTCATTTTCTCGGTTGGCGTAAAATGAATTCAATGTTATATTGGGCCGAGAGAATAGAGGTGCAGATCCTCAGAAATATAATATTGTCGTTTCTAAGCTATCTCATATCATTTTTTGATACTTTAACTTAACATACTATGCTCAACATACATGTGGTTGCATATTGGGATGTCTAGCAGCATTAGGTATAACTGTAAGACTGTGAAGCGTTCTTCCGATGGAGTAAGTGCCCACTGCCATACCCATTCTTCTTCTTCTATCCGTCATGTGCAACTCGAGTTTAAGTGCACCCGCATTGCTGTTTCCTGCATTAAGATGTGGGTGCCGGTGAAATTACTTCAGGCATTACTACGGCATAATACGATGCGTCCTCCCATCGTTTACGACGGATCCAAGTTCTATTGCTGTTGTTATGAACAGGGAGTTCTACTAAACATCAGATGGACCAGAATGCTCCGTCTCTTTAATTTTAGTTAAATATTATATTTGTGACATTCTTTGAATACAGAAGAAGACTAATTGTCCTGCGGTCTTCTTTCTCTCTTGTCTGTCCTTTTGCGCGCGGGCGGTTTGACTTACAAAACAAAGTAAGTAAAGTAAAAAATAATAATAATAATAATATTAAAGTACAACGCTTATAACTACTATTATAAAAAAAAATATGCAATTGGAAGTATTGAAATTGTTTTTATTTTTTAATATTAACTTAGTCAGTTCTTTTCAGTTTACATTTGGCACCTTACTAACTACATAAAATGGCTGATTGAACAATACATAGAATACAATTCGATTTTATAAAATAAATTTTTTAAAATTTCTTCCATTTTATCACAATTTACAAGAAAAAATCTGAGAAAATTTTTTTTGCCGTAGACTTATTCAAAACGCAAAATCAATTAAAAATTCAATGAGATTCTGCGAACATCAACAAACTACCTAGTTCTGTACAATGAGGCATGTTCACATTTACATACATCCTTTTTACCCTATTATCAAAATAATTGGAGAATTATCAATTTGTTATTGTCGGCATGTTTAAGTAGATCGTTTAACCCATTCTGGAGGCCAAAATTAAAATAAAATACATAAAATTTAATAAGTTTTTTTTTATCTTCGTACTTTTATCGCTATTTGATATAAGAATCCGATTCAGTAACGTTTCGAATATATATTTTCTACGGTTTTACTTGATAAAAACAGGATTTACAATCATATTTTTTAAATATTTAAAATAATAATGTAGTGGTGTTACAGCAAATTAGTTTTTTTTTTGGTAATTTAATAACATTGACTTTTTATGAGACGTTTCCAAAATTCACTGAAGCCGACTGGGTTTAACATTAAACAGCAACACAAAAATAGTGATTAATCTCCAACATATATGGCAAGAATTTAGAAATCTTGATACAAGATTCCAAAAACATAAATCTAGTTTATACAGACTTATATCTATTTCACAGTCTAAATTTATGTACAAAAAGTATTATACAACAAAACAGTTTGATTTTTCATGTAAAATAACATATTATATTACAAGGCGACATTAATTACACAGAAGAATCTTATGTACTTAAATTACTAATTTATTAGTTACATTTTTACAAAGGCTTGTACATTTTTACAACTTATATTTTGAGCCATATATATAAATGAGGTTTATTTTTGTCACCATAAAATTAACTACACAGTATTTACAATTAATTATTTCATACATACTCTTCAGATGGTTTGGGTGTTCCATTCTGAAGCCGTAATGAGGAAGGTATTCGGCCGCCGACGGAGTCTGGCAATTCAGCGATATCCTTGAACACACCGATCATACTCTCAAAATTTGGGCCCCAGTTGAAAAGGTGATCCCATCCAAGTGCTGCCGCTGCGGGAGAACCATTCGCTTGCCTGTACAACGCCGAGCTAACATGCGGGGCCAAATCATCATCAGAAGCTACTAGTGTACTCAAGGAACCCCGAAACGAAGAGTCAAAACTTTCATAAGGAGGTGGTAATACTGGCTTTTTGGGATTGCTACCGCTGGTCATATTTTGTCTTCTAACATCCTCTAACTTATCTGCGTTTATACTATTGTTATCGTACTCAATCTCTGAGCAAGTAAAGCTATCATTACCACTTTCGTCAGAACCAGTTGAGCTTCTATTGTCATCAGGAGGTGAATGATGCCTGTGCGATATATGATGCCCCACGCCTACACCTCGTGGAGCCTCGCTCGAGCTCGAGACGGCATCTAGCGTCGACACTAAACTAGATGTCCTCTGTCTTGCATTCATTCTCTCTATTTCTTCCGCCGTAAGACCCACTGCACCCGATCCTACGGTCACAACTTGGGGGACTTGAGGTGGTGCACTTGGGGTTTTCCTCCCAGCTGAAGAACTTTGACCACTTAGTTGCGACATGACAGGACTGTTCAAACTACGCTCACTGTTACTATGTAATGCGTCTTTTCCAACACCTCCGGAACTGGATGTTGTTGCCAGAAAAGCGCTTTGTAATGGTTTTCCGGAAATATCATGTAGTGTAAGAATTCGGGGTTGCTGACTTAGTTCACTGCTTGGGGACAATCTAGCTAGAGGTGTAGTCTGAAGCTGCCTTGTTGGCTGAGGAGGATGCTGAGAGGCTTGAGGTAATATTCGCGAAGGATAACCACTGGAATGGTGTGGAGAATGTCGGTGTTGAGGAGTCTGATGCTTGTGATGGTACCCGGCAACGGGTGGTGGCGTAGCTTTGTATTTCCTAGCACCGGCTGCTTCCCGGAAGCCTTTGTAGTGATATACTATATCAATATCGGAAGGTGCTATAGAACTAGCATTTTCGAGGTCGTAGTGTTCAGGAACTTCTGAATTCAAATCCATACCACTGGGATGATCGTGAGTATGGTGTGACGTATTTGTTGATGGAGGTGGAGGTGGATGATGATCTTCTCTGAGAGCTGGACTCTTACCGACCACTTCGCGTTCTATAATATCAGGTCTTTGAGGTCTTGGGGGGTCAATATTCATAATTTCACGGTCTTTGTATTTCTTTGATAATAATTCAGGTCCCACAATATGGCCTACATTTCGGGTAATATCTGCGTTTTCTGACATATAACTGTTGAGATTCGTATCATTACTGTGAATATTTCTACTCATGAGGCCATCGTTAGTACCGGCTATTAGATTTGGCGCATTTAACATTGCTGGGCCACCGTTCTGTTTCGCATGTGATAAATTTGTTTTGCTGGTAGAATTGTTACCTTTCTCCTTCTTCTGCCTACGTAAACGGTAGTAAATAATGGAGAACAAACTAGCAGCCATTAGAATAATGAAAAAGACCAGAACTAGAACTAATCCAACGGTCAGTGGTGAAGTGTTCTGAGCAACGCCACCGGCGAAGACACTTTGACATCCTTTTAGCACTTTTCCATTATAAACAGTGTCTTTGAAAATACTTCCATTTCCAGTAAACGGCTGTATTTCATTATTGATCGTAAAATTGGCCAAGCAACCTTCAAATTTATTGTGATCAGTTGTTGTTAACCATTCCGATTTTATTCCACCTAAAGCAATTTTAGTGAGATATGGGTCTAAAAAGTCATGAACACCAGCAGCATCCAGTTCTTCGCCGACATTTGATCCATCTACAATCAAGCGTATGCTGCGGCCCATGGTAAATAAAGTGACATTGTGCCATTTGCCATCGGACACGTCATCTTGCTCGGCTTGAGTCATGTTAACTACTGAATTTTGTTTTGATGTATAAGCCACTTTACCATTTAGCAGTTCTATTAATGTGTAATATTTATCAGTTGCTGCAAAGAACAGTATGCCATCCTTTTTCTGTGTTCTGAAGAAGAAAGTCAATGTCTTCGAGGGATTACTAATTTTAGAAGTAGCTTTTAATGAACCTTTTCCAGGTTTATAGTCCCAAATTGTATTTCCACCATAAAATGTTTCAAGAAGTTGCATTCTTCTGTGTTTTTCGGTTATTGTATACATTACCAGGCCATTTTCAGCCACTGATATGGATTGTAATGAATAACTACAGTCTGGAGAGATGACGTTTCCATCACATTTACAAATATTAGTTTTCCACCTGTCTTGACATTCACCGCTACCGCAAATGTCTTTTTTGTAACAGGCACCTTTTTCTGAACGTGCACAATTTGCCTCGACTCTCCGTGAATGTAGAGGACTTGACAAGTTCAGAAGTCGACCATTAACTGAGATACTATGCATACAGCCAACAAAGTCATCGGAATGAAGCTGACCCGGTCGTTCCAAGACTGGATCGGCTTTGTCGAGGCCACCAACCAGAAGCGGTTCGTTGTTGAAATTGAGAGTCCTGAAACAAACAGAAATAAATAAATATCATCAGTTATCTACAAGCATTTTCATGTATAATTTATGATGTTATAATACATACCCCGCCTGTCCTGTATCGTCATTATAGCATGAATCGTCTCCAGGCTCACACTCCATGCAAACATCACCATGTTCAGTGCAGGTGGTGGCGCTCAAGGAAATGACGCGCCCATTTCTTGTAGCTGTTAGCTTGTACCAGCCACCGTCAGCAAGATTTTTATTTGAGTTTGTTATGGAAACTGAAGTGATGGATGTTCGGGCTCCTCCGAATGAAAATAAAGGTTTTCCGCCAAGCAACTCAATTGCTATGAAGTCCGATCGGCCACTTGTCTGGGATCCGTAGTTATACATAAGCAGAGCATCCGGTTTGGTTGTTGCAAATATTATGGTTATATCATTAGTTGAAGCATCGAGAGCAGGGAACTTCATGTAAGAGAGTTCGCCAAATCCAAACGTTGTACTTTCACAGTGTGTTCCGTATCTACCATTAGTGCAACTGCATTTGTACCCAGGTTTCAGACTTATGCAGATGCCTCCATACATGCAGGGGTTTGGTCGACAAGAATCTACAAGAGCTTCACAATGATTACCACGGTAGCCGGGTCGACATAAACAAAAGAATGAATTTCTATCAGCACTCTCTTTACACGAACCGCCATTTTTGCAAGGATTGCTGCTGCAGACGTCATCCCTTTCCAGTTCACAGGTTTTTCCTTGTCGACGCGGTGAACAAGTACAGCTAAATTCATGGCCTTGTTTGTGACACTGACCTCCAAAACTGCAAGGGTTTGGGGTGCATGGATCTTGCCTTTTGTCACAATTACTTCCCATAAATCCATCTATGCAATGACACGCGTATTCATGTTTGACTAAAGGCGATGACAATATGAGGCTTGCACTTTCAGTAATTTTTGTATCTTCTAGTATTCTTATCCCGTCAGTACATCGACCACCGTTTTTACACTGATTAGAAGAACAAGGAAAGTAAGGAACTACGACCTGTCTCTTCAATATATTGATCATATCTGATACTTTGGCTTTCAAGTATTTTTCCGTGCTTTGTCTTTTCCAAATAGAGCGACTGTCTTTCACAGCTACGGTTAAGTCTAAATGTTTATCAATTTCATTTACACTGTACAAGTAAATGTTTTCTTTATTTTGTAAGCCATGTTTTAATAGTTCCAATAAACTACGATAGTAGTGAGTCAGAAAATCAGTAGCAGTAGTATTTAAAATCCTCAACGTAATACTTTGTTCTACAGTTGTATTATCGAATGAAAAGAACTCCACACTTATTGAAGATATCACATCTCTATGCATTCCATCATTTCCAGATACAGAAAAAGAATATCCCTGTCCTGGTTTAACAGCATTGGTGTAAAGGTCACACCCAGTTTTAATGTATAGTGTTGACGTAGTCATATCCGAGGTAGACTCTTTCAAAATTTTACATTTATAGTCACCGACAATGTCTGGATCATTGGGTTTGACATCTGCTATTTTACCAGCAGGTACTTTTGTATTAAAAGCATAAACAAGAACATGTGCGGATCTTGGCGTAGGAGGATTATCATTTCTATCCAAGACTTTTATCTGCAGTGAATAATTTGATTTCATGACAGGGACGCCGCTATCTTCTATTTCAACAATGATTTCCAAAAACGGTGTAAGTTCTCTGTCTACTTTTCTTGTGGTTAGTAAAACACCGGTATGTTTGTTAATTTTAATGTAGTTTTGATGTTTTCCGCCTACGACATTATAAGAAAACGGAGCTCCATTTGGTGGCAAGTCAGGGTCTTTGGCTGAAAGTGTTGCAATACTGGTGTTTGGAGGTTCATTTTCGTAAACTGATCCTTCAAAACTAGCACTATCAAAAACAGGTCCATTATCGTTTATGTCCGTTACAGTAATTTTCACAGTTACCGTTCCTGTCTGAGGTGGTATACCTGTGTCTATAGCACCAACAATCAATGCATACGCTGATACAGTTTCTCTGTCTAAATGACGCGCAACTTCGATTTCACCAGTTTGAGGGTCTATCTTGAAGTTTTGATCAGTGTTACCATCTATAATAGAAAAGCTGAATTGATTGTTTTGTGGGCGGACATCTTTATCTACAGCTTGGACGCGAATAACTTCATGGCCAATATTTACACCCTCTGAAACGATTGCTTCATAATGATTCCTTAAAAACTCAGGTGGGTCATTCCCGTCTTGAATAGATATTATGACTTGAGCTTCATCTGTGTCATTGCCATGTATTCCTCCTGAGTTTTTTGCCAGCACTGTCAAAACAACTCTATTTTGTGTTTCTCTGTCTAAATATCGAGCAACTCTAATAACTCCAGTCTGTGAATTTATGCTAAATCCTTTGTCATTACTAGAACCAACAAAAAGGTAATAAATTATGCCATCATCTCCATTATCTTGATCTGTAGCTTGGATGACGCCAACATTCGTTCCAACATCAGCTGATTCCGAAACATCAAAATGAAATACAGGTTGCTTGAATTTAGGATAGTACTCGTTTACACCAGTTATATGAACGACAACTTCAGTTTTATTCCACATGCCTGAGTTAGGATTTTCTGCTCGTACTCCCAATGTATACATAGTTTTTTCTTCGTAATCGAATAGTTCTTGTGAAAATATTTCCCCAGTATTTTCGTTAATGTGGAAAATCGAGGTCATTTTATTAATGAAGTGGTATTTTATCACTGCATTTTTAGGAGAATCAATATCAGTAGCTGTAACTCTGTAGATAAAACTATTTACTGGAGAATTTTCGGCCAAATAAGCCACATATAGCGTCTGATTGAACTTCGGAGCATTGTCGTTTATATCTGTCAAAATTATTGTTAGAGTGGCAGTTGTCTCTTTTGATTTGAATCCAAGATCTCGTGCAGTGATATTCAGGCGGTATTCTTTGATAGTATCGTAATCCAATGATCGTAAGATACTGATAGCACCGGAGATTGGATGTATTTTGAATACTTTTCCTGAATTTCCTGATGATATTTCATATCTAACCATACCATTTGGACCCTCGTCTTCATCACTGGCTTTAACAGATAAAATCGATGATCCTACTGGTTCGTTTTCTGGCACTATAACTTGGTAGCTCAAGGCGGTAAATTTAGGACTGTGAATATTTTCCCCAGTGACAACAAAAGTGACTGTAGTCTCATCTGATTGTGGGGGTACTCCTTTGTCAACTGCTTTTATTTTTAGTCCATAATATTGTCCCAGAAAATAAAATGGTTTGGTTACAGAAATCCATCCACTATTTCTATCAATTGTGAAGTATGACGTGCCATTTCCACTCTGGGCAAAATACTCAATTTCGGCATTTATACCGAAGTCTATGCTATCTTCTGCTATCAGTTTTATAATGTTCTCACCTAAGGTGGCATCAACTGGCACAGGGACGAATTTCTCGTGGAGTTTGAACTTTGGTGCATTATTATTGGCATCCACAACGTTAACTGTAACCATACACTCAGAAGACATAGGTGGTTTACCATTATCAGTTGCAACCACAATAACGGAATAAGTGTTTTCTGGTGATGAGTTTATTGATGTTTTTTTATAGCTCATAACGTATTTAGTAGATATTTCTCCCGTTGCCGGATCAATTGAAAACAAATCTGAAGGCTGTTGCAATGAGTATGATATAATAGAGTTTGGTCCTTGTTTATCTCTGTCGTTGGCAATTACTTGACCTACAAAGCTATTTTTCTTTTGAAGTTCAGGGAAGTTAAAACTGTAGAAAGAGTACTCAAATTCTGGAGCATTGTCATTTTGATCCTGTATCGTGATAGTAAGAGGTGTCTCAGAACGCCATGCACCATCAATAGCTGCTACTTTTAAAATATATTCATCTTGCAACTCTCGATCTAGAGGTCTTGTTACTGTAACATTACCACTTATCGGATCAATAGTAAATTTTTCACCAGGATTTTCGACAAAACTATATGTAGCATTTGCATTAGGTCCTATATCTAAATCTGAACTTGTTACTCGAATAACAAATGAACCAATTTCGGCATTTTCTGTAACATTTACGCTGAAGAGCCGTGTAAATCTTGGTGGATTGTCATTCTTGTCCAAGACTGTGACGAGAACGGTTGATGTGCCTATCATTTGAGGTACTCCGTGATCGACAGCTTCAACAAGTATTTCATAGAAGGGAATGGATTCTCGATCTAACGCTATATTTGTATATATTTCTCCATTTTCTGAATCGATTGAAAAAGTCTCTTCGTAATCATTTATTAATTTGTAGGATATTCTGCCATTTTCACTAGAATCTTCATCATGTGCTTCTATTTTTATTACAAGCTGTGGAGGTGATTCTTCTTCTAAGCAAGAAGCATTGTAAAGCACATTTTCTATGACTGGGGCATTATCATTAGCATCTGTAACCTTTATTTCAATTTCTATGAAAGATTTTAACGGTGGATTATCTGAATCTCGTACCTCAAACCAAACTTCATACATTGGCATAGTTTCATAGTCTAGACCTTTACCGGTTATAAATACTTCACCACTCATCGGTTCTACTCTCAACGCATCTCCAACATTTCCACCTGCAATATTGTATTGCAGTAAGCCGGTAGGGCCTTTTTTAGGTGATGTTGCTGACAGTCTTGTCACTAATACTCCTTCAGCAGTGTCTTCGGAAAATGTGAATGTAAGTTTATTGTTCACAGTGAATTTAGGGAAGTTTTTTACAGATTTAGGGACCAATATCAATTCAGCTGTGCTTTGCCGCGAAATTTCTCCACTGTCTGTGGCAACAACAATCAGATTAAACGTACTATCTTGATATTTCATAAGGTTTTTATTGGCTTTGACCACGCCAGTTTCTTTATTGATAACAAAAAGGTCTTGGTGTTCACCTTTTAAATCGTATACAATTTTTTTGTTCAATCCTATATCATTATCTTTGGCTTTCACACCGAAAACAAAGTCTCCTTTGATAGTGCGATCTGAAATGTATGCCTCATAAACTGGATTAGCAAATGTGGGAGTATTATCATTTTCATCTTCCACTATAATAGTAAGATTAGCAGTCGCAGTTCTTGGATCAGTTGTAGAGCAATCTTGTGCCATAATAATCAAATAGTACGCGTCCCATTCTTCTCGATCCAAAGTAGCATTAGTAGAAACAACACCAGTTGAAGAATCTATCTGGAACCGTTCTGATTTTTCACCGAGTAAGCTATATCGAATTTTGGCATTATTACCGATGTCGCTATCAGTTGCTTTAGGATGGATCATAAATGTTCCAGGTGGTATATTTTCTCTGACATTTATGATGTAGTTTTGCCTCTCAAAATCAGGGCTATTGTCGTTTACATCTTGAACTATAATTTTTACAGTTCCAGATCCAGTCAGAGGCGGTGATCCTAAAAAAAAAATTTAATAGATAAATTAATTAATTTATATTTATATTATTGGGTCTTCTTATATCTTAAATAATATTAGTTTAAAATATTATAGAGACCAGTTATTAAAAAAAAAAATGAACTTGTAAAAATAAAAATGAAGAAGCTAACCTGTATCCATAGCAACCAATGCAAGAGTGTATTCATTCTGTATCTCACGATCTAATGTTCTTAATAATGATATCTGGCCTGAAGAAGCATTGATTTTAAATAGATCTGCATCGCCTTCCTTTATAAAATAGCGCACTTGATTGTTGAACGGTGGTGAATCAGCATCGTAAGCATGAACTGTGATTATATATCCACCATTAGGAGGAATTATATTCTCCATTACATAGGCTAAGTATGGTGAGTCTAAAAAGGTGGGTGGATTATCGTTTATGTCTTCAATGGAAATAGATAATTCAGCTGTGTCGAATCGAACATCATCTTTTGCACAATCTTCGGCCCTTATTGTAAGAACGTAACGAGACTTCCTTTCATAGTTCAAGTTTTTAGCGACTCGCACAATACCAGTATCTTCACTGATGCTAAAATCTCTATTAATGTCGCCTGTTGCAATGGAGTATCTAACTTTTCCATTTATACCTTCATCAATATCTGTTGCAGAAACCTGTAAATTGAAATAAAATACGTTAAGTACTATATTTATTTAATCTTAATATCAATACTCAAGAATTGTATTTTACCTGTAGCACACTGGCTCCAATACTGGCATTCTCAGGCACAGAAGCACTGTATTGTTTTGGATCAAACACAGGGCTGTTGTCATTTTCATCCAAAATATTAATTTTTAGTTTCGAATTTGTCATATTTGGTGGATCCCCTCTATCCTTAGCTGTTATTGTTAGTGTATAGGTGGATTTCAGTTCTCTGTCAAGTTTTCCTGTAGCTCTGAGTATTCCGTCAACATTTCCCAATGAGAAATATCCGTTACTTTCTGGATCTGGTGTCATGAAGTATTCTATATAGCCATTTCGTCCTTCATCCTTATCCACAGCTTTTATTGTCATTACTACGGTGTTGAGTGGAATATTTTCAGAAATTGTAGTAACGTTCGAACTGACAAACTCTGGGGCCATATCATTTACATCTTTCAGTTGTATTGTAACCTGAAATAAGATAAGTTCAATAAAAATTATTCGTGAAATATTGCGCGATTTTAAAATCTCAATTATACACACTTTGTTAGCGAGCGAAAATTGTACACACTTCCTTATAAATTATCCTAGATGAGCAGTCTTTTCTCATCAGAATGTCATTGTACTTTCTACAATAGATACAGTTAACAATAGGCAGTAATGAGCATTTCCTTTTAGGCGACGAAGGAAACGATGAATCATAAAATAATTTATTTTGTAATGTCCAAACCCAGGCATTGTAAAAATAAACGACTAATGGACTACTTCATGGTAAGCTAGTTAATAGACGCCCGCCAAATATAACACGGGCCTGTTAAAGTAAATATCAATATATCAGCTTCATGCAATCGGGGAAGGAACCCATCTTTAAAAAACATAGCTAGGATACTACCTGCCAAGTTTACAGAGTTGAGCACAATGTTTGCTTGCAGCACAAGGACTAATTAAATTAAAATAAATCTTGTGTGGGATAATTATACCAAATGTAAATTAAAGTTGCAATGTTTTCATGTTTGTTGTAATATTTTTGTGTAAGTTTACCTGTACAGTTGACGAAAGCTGGGGTTCTGGAGCTTTTGCCATATCCTTAGCGGTCACTACTAAATTGTAAATCGGAATTATCTCTCGATCCAAAGGCTTTATTGTATATATTGTACCATTTTCTACTATTTTGAAATCCTTAGTATCGTCACCTGATGTGATGGTATATGTAATCTTTCCATTATGACCTGGAAATTGAAGATATAAGAATAAGTCTACAGCAGCTCGTTAAGCCCCTCTATCGCTGTTCCAGTTTTAGATATGATGAAATCTTAAGAATAGCATAAACCAATAATACTCTATGGAGTAAACTAGAATTGAATATCCGTTAATGTCAAAGGTTTTATCTCGCTTGTAGGTAATTCAAATGACAAATTGACGTTATATATAAAAATGTGTGACGACATGCAGCAGTAAATCCTGCAGATTTATGAGTGTGTTAGCGCTTGTTTTTATAGAGACCACTTACGCGAATTCCTGCTGTGGCAGTAAAAAGAAAATAAAAAATTATTCTATTGAATAAGATTAAAGTTTAAATTTAATTGTTTACACAATACTTTTACTGACCAGAATCCAAATCAGTGGCGCTTATAGTGACGACTGAAGACCCAACCGGTATGTCTTCCAAGATCTCGTTAGAGAAACTCATGGGGTCGAAAATCGGTGCGTTGTCGTTGAGGTCGATGACGTTGACATACACAGTCACGGTGCCAGACAGAGACGGATGACCGGTGTCCTGCGCTTGCGCAACCAATATGTAATGCTGAGTCTGAAAATATTATCAAAATGAATAATAAAACTTGGGATTAATACAAAGTGCTCGTAAGAATTTAAATCTTCCAGAGCCGTGTGTATATTTTCCTAAAATTTCTACATAAACAACACTGTAATGTTGACATTATCGTTCAAAGTATCTTCATAACAAAACAGGAGTGACTAAAGTCAAAAGTAACATTAAACGAACGACGCTGCGGCATTCAGATTTTCCATATAATAGGACACCGAAACTTCCCAGCTATGACAAGCTCCTTCATTCGTGGACGGTGAAGCGAGATGGTGGTTTAAAAAACGTGCAGCGGCCGCGGAATCCGGCCGGGGATGTTTTGTGGACGGCCGCTTTGTCAGACATTGTTCAAGCCTTAATTTCGATGGCGGATCGAGCGAGCAAATGCCGAATATGATGCGCGCCGCGAAAAAACATTACTGGGATGAAATTAGCAGCTCTCTCTAGTGGGGTACGCGGAATTGGCGGGCGGTCGAACGGTCGACAGAACGAATGTACCCAGCGAATTGTTTTTACTAATTAGCAGGACCGGCCGACTTGATGAGTCGACCGAACGGCGACGGCTATTCCAGCTCTTATGGATGCGCCCGAGACCACATTGTGTCGAGAAAGGCAAACGAACGCGAACATAATTTCAAAAACAATGAAACGAGTTTTTGCTGTTGGCGCGACAAAAACAGTATTTGCTAATTTGTTATCAATACAATCGACTAACTAAAACTTCGACCGATTCGATAGAATGGTCTTAAATAAGCATTCAATTATTGCAACACAACTTCTTTTTATAAGTGACGCAACGAGCAGGTGGCCCAGCTGATTCAGATATAAGGTATTTTCTGCTCCTAGTAATACTGAACTGTTATTTTGTGAACAAATCGTATAGTATTTTATATAAAGTCTAGCAACAAAGAAAATAATATCTCCTATGGCTAAAATCGACAGATTTATATCCAAACCAATATTAACGAGCTATTTACAACTTTACCTTGGCATTGATGAGTATTACAATAAGGATGGTGTGGCGGTTGGCGCAAAAACTGGTTAAATAACTAGCTGTCGGAGCTTTATAACAAAATAAATATAAGTACTTAAGCTCCTTAAGCCAAATGTCTGAACTTTGGTCTATAGACAGTGTGACATAAGCACTTATATTCGATATTTGATAGAGATTTTTCATCTAAAAATACCTATATTTATAAAATACATTCTTTTTTCAGCAAGATTTTGCATTCATTCGTTTTGTACACGAGCGGTTTTTTGTATTATTATGGTATATTTACAGTAACTTTGACAGTACTGACATTGAATTTTGTTTTTAACCAAATGATGAATCTTTGAATTTAATTAGTGTATATTTTAATTTACCCAAAACATAATGACACTTGTACTGAATTGAGTCAAACTGACTTGACAGTTTACATAATATGTTGTGCTAATCAGTTTATTTCATATAAACAAAATAAGACCTAAATAAAACTTGTATGATGCAATAGCATAATGTTCCCAAATTAATCCACATCCAGGTAAAAGTTATTAACGAAAAAAACTACTAACAAGCCAGGATGAAGATATATCCATAGTATGGTGATTTTAATGCAGATCCGAAGGCACCTTTTGGTAAGGAACTTAAACATTTTTGTAGTGAAATGAACTGGATATGTGCGGACATTGACATTTTAGGGTTGTCGTCGGGTACGTACACTTTTATTAGTGATGCGCACGGTACCTCGTCGTGGTTAGACCATGTTGTAACTACTGAGGCTGCCAGAAACTCGATCAAGGACATTCAAATTAATTATAGTTTTTCATGGTCGGATCACTTTGCCTTAGAAATTATCTGTGACCTAAGTATTATACGGTTAAAAGTTGAAGAGGTTAAATCGGTACCGAATTATGTTATTTGGGGTGAAAGGGACCACTTACATAAGAATAAATATAGAGAATTATGTACATCTAAGCTTCGAAATGTGAACTTCCCCTCCGAATTTAGAAGTTGTGCAGACTCTCACTGTGATAAAATGGAACACAAACTTATCTTAAACAACCTGTATGGTGAAATTGTTACTATTCTTTGTGAGGCAGCCAGTAAGTGTTGTGGGTTAGTTGCTAGTAATAGGAAAAGTAAAAGAAAGACTCATGTTACTGGTTGGAATAAGTATGTAGCTGATGCTCATAGGGAGGCTCGGTTTTGGTTTCAGGAGTGGAGATTAGTTGGAAAGCCTCTGTGTGGGTCAACGTATCACAAGATGCGAGATACGCGGAGTAATTTTAAATCCAAACTAAAATGGTGTCAAAATAATGAGACCCAAATAAAAATGGACATTATTGCAACGCAACATAAGGCTAAAAATTTTGCGAAGTTCTGGAAAGAGACCAACAAACTGAACCCAAAACCGAGTGTCCCGGTGAGCGTACAGGGCATTAGTGATCCCGTCCAAATTGCCAATATGTTTAAGGACCACTTTAGGGTACAATCCCCATTGGGGCCTGCAACTGCAGGGTTGGGTGGGGAGGGGGTGCGCGGGGGAGAGAGGACCGTGCTTATTACGGCGAAGGAGGTGGCGCGGGTGGTGAAAGACATGAAGCGAGGAAAATCCCCAGGCCACGACTCACTGAGCATTGAACACCTGCAAAATGCAGGAGTACATCTGCCAGGGGTGCTCGCCATGTTCTTCACCCTCTGTGTCAGTCATTCGCATTTACCAGAGGATATGTTAAGAACTGTAGTCGTGCCTATTATTAAAAACAAGACTGGAGACGCTTCCAGTATAGGCAACTACAGACCTATATCTCTGGCTACTGTGATGGCAAAGGTATTGGACGGTGTGATTGATGTGCATCTAACTAAACATGTAAACTTGCATGACGCCCAGTTCGGATTTAGAGCTGGGCTGTCAACTGAAACTGCAGTACTATGCCTCAAACACACCGTCCAGTACTACACTAGCAGAAGCACACCTATCTACGCCTGCTTTCTCGACTTATCGAAAGCTTTTGATCTAGTGGCGTATGATAGGTTGTGGCAGAAGCTGACAAAGGACACCGACCTTCCCCGTGAGCTCATATCACTCCTCAAGCACTGGTATGGCAAGCAGAGCAACTATGTCAAGTGGTCGGGATCATTATCGGACGAGTACAGGTTGGAATGTGGGGTGCGACAGGGCGGGGTGAGCTCGCCCCGACTTTTCAACCTGTACACGGACCGTCTGATTCGTGAGCTCAGCAGCACTGAGGTCGGCTGCTCTATTGATGGTGTTTTGGTCAATAACATTAGCTATGCCGATGATATGGTGCTGCTGAGCCCATCGATCCATGCTCTCACAAAACTGATCGGGATCTGTGAGAGATACGCGGGGGCCCACGGGCTCAGATACAATGCAAGCAAAAGCGAACTCATGGTCTTCAAATCAGGTACTAAGACTTATAACACTATTCCGCCAGTTTTCTTGAACGGTAGCGAGCTAAAGCGAGTAACGTGCTTTAAGTATCTGGGCCATTGGATCACCGAGTCTCTTACAGATGGTCAGGACATGGAAAGGGAATGCAGGGCATTATCCATCAGAGCGAACATGCTGGCCCGTAGGTTTGCACGTTGCACTAGGCAGGTAAAAACAACGCTTTTTAGAGCTTATTGCCAGTCGTTTTATACGTGCAGCCTATGGGTCAAGCACACCAAAAAGTCTTGGGATGCCCTGCGGATACAGTACAACAACTCTTTCAGGGTACTGATGGGGCTGCCGCGCTTCTGCAGTGCGTCAGGAATGTTTGCTGACGCACGAGTAGATGGATTCGAGGCGATAATGCGCAAAAGATCTGCGTCCCTGATGCGCCGGGTGCGCGGCAGCTCTAACAGCTACCTACAGCTCATTGCTCAGAGGCTGGACACTGACTGTCTCTTTATGGAACACTGGACAAGAGCGTATATAGTGCTCTCTTGACAAGTGTTTGTCAGATAGATATCGCACTGGAATACATTAAAATCAAAATAATCTAGTATTTTGATTTTAATGTATTTTTGTTTTTGTTTTTTGTGTTCTTATTTTTTTTATTATAATTGTGATATTTATTTAAGTAGTGATTTTTATGTTAATTTTAATATTGTATTTCATTTTTATTTACATGTAACACTCAAATATGGACACTTTAAATATTTTTATATCATGATTTATTGTTGTCTGAAATAAACGAAATTGATTGATAGTATAAGAATATAAAGCCTAGCCCATAGACGTTTTTTTAGGATGGATTCGGGATACGGGGTTTCGGAAAACCTCAAAGTAACCATTTTCGTTTATTAATTATATTATAAGCCAAACAAATATACATTAAGAAAAAATTAAAGCAAAATATCCCCACGCACTGGATTGAAATCGTATAAATTTGTTTTAGATCCGAGGAGGCAAAATTTGTCATAGAGTTCTAATAGTAGTAAATAAAGTGCTAAATTATTATGTTAATCAACGTAAATTAAAAAAAAATGTGAGCCGTCACGGGACGCCTGGCAGATGTGAAACATCGACATTATTTTGTAAAAGTAATATGAAACGCATGCCGTGGCGACGCGTCGCCACGCCAGATTTCGGTTTTACGTGCGGCTATAGATGTTTCACATCAATAAATATCTGCCATTATATAGATGACAAGAATAGTCAATTATTTTTTTCAAAATTCAACATTTAAAGTAATTAATTCTTTCTTCAGATTTAACTGTTTTTATCAACATTGGTGCCTTGAGTATTGTGTATAGCACATTATGATCTCATCTGTGTGCAGTTAGTTCAGGAACATATAAAATAATCCCATTTAAATTTAGTATAAGTAGATAAAAAAAAGACTTACTGAAACTAAATTACATGCTACGAAAAAGCATATTATGCAGTTTATACCCGCAAAATACCTATCGTATACCCCTTAAAGGCATCATTGTCCTTCAGTACTGAATGATAGTACCTCGTATTACTCACAATACGTATATTAAACATGGATCATAATACATATTTCATTATAACCTACTCGTTTATTTTTTAGCCCAAAGGCAGTTCGCAGCGGCTTCGGGTAAAGAGGTTCTGCATTCTCAAGATGGGTGATGGCCTTGACAAAGCGTTTGTGTTTTCTGAATTTTATCGTCCTAGAGAGAGAAGAGAGAACAGAAAAAAATAAAGAGAATCCTAGGTTTGGTTATATTTTGGCCACATATTCTTCTACGGATCCTTTTATTCTTCTTAATACTATTTAACTTCTGATATGAATTCAAATTGTAAATTTTTCGATCTCTAATTTTACTTAACTGTTCTCAGTTTGTGCTACTTATGGGGGTAGATATAAAAGTGAATAATGCTTTTATACATAGTTCACTCGCTAAGCAGTAGCGTACTAGTATTACTTCGTTTCGTCGGCTTTATGTTACTTACTAGAATCGAATGTACGCGTGACTTTATGTTTTGAATATTATTGACATTACAAGCCATTTCTTTATGAATTCTAATTGCAATAAAGTTTATGACTTTGACATTGGATGGCCCGCCGAATGTTAAGACTTAATCAGGCAATACGACTTAGGTGTCTATGAGACCCAGTCACACCGCAATGCGCCCTTACTCTTAACCCTAAAGATAGAATCTCTCGTGCACCTGTGTTTCCATATATTTCGTATCTAAACATTGTTTTCGTAATTCGGCGTTACTGCTAGACATTTAAATTCAATATGTTATAAAAATGACAGCAACTACAAATCAAATATGTGATTTAATGAGGGCTTGGTAATTTTTAGCAGTGGTCTAGTAGAACTCGCAAGTTCGTTGCCCTGACAAGATCTATGTTAAGATAATAATAATTTGAACCGCAATGTATGGCCCCGAGCACTCTGTGATGTGAACAGGCACTCTCGTGTTCCCAGTCATCATTGCAGGTATGCAAAAAATTCAAATCATAGATTTCAATACCACGGTGAAACTGATTTAATTTTCGTGATGATCTATAATCTTACTTTGAATCTAAGGGTGTATTGCATGAAGGGAAATTAAAGCCACTACATTTTATTTTTAACGGAAAGTGAGGAGGAGAATTTTTAAAAACCAATTTTGTTTTCTGTATAAATGAGAATATTCAAAAAGTTTATTCTTCTGAGATCTTAAATCTAGTAAAGTATACGACTTTTTTCAGTTTCAATCATATTTGCTCTGGTTTTGGTTATCTTGTGTTTCTTATTTATTATATTATTTATATTAGTTTTGAGCTATATAAAACGTTTTGGACTCAGACACGATTTCGTATAGATATTATTACTCCCCGCACTTTATAATATAGACATTCATCCATTAGATGACATTGTCATTAGACACTATAACCAGAGTGTATTGAGCTAAGCATCTCCAGTTTCGCCGTAAAGTATCATTTAGTATGTATTGCACCGCATATTTTTTTCTACGGTACAAGTTCCAAGGGGCTCTCAATATAAATACATTCAAAAATGTGTGGTAAAACACACACACACACACACACACACACACACACACACAACACACATACAAAGTCACTCAAAAGAATTGAAGAGCGTTTATAAATTCGTTCCCGATATGTCAAGGCCTTGAATTGAAGCTTCGTTTCTTGATTGTTGAGATCATTTTGCTCGGAAATCACTTAATCTATTTTAAGTGTTTTTAATTGCACATTTCATTCGTTTTTACTGCGATGCCGTGCCCAGTTTACGATAGTTTTTTTTTACTTTTGCTCTTATATTTGCAATAAGCACTGCTCGTACCCGCCGTGAAGTTATATTGACAGAATGCATTTACTACTCAATCGAATTTTAAAATCCAATTAACATTTGGAACCTACAAGGTGTGGAATTAATTTATTCGGTACTTATTGTAAAGTACATAATTTTAACATTAATAAAATAGAAAGCGCTTGTATTTTTTAAACATTATTTTCAATAATGTATAAAATGCTTTACAATGTTCTACTATTTGATTATAATTACCTCTTCATAGTCAAGTCTGGCGGTGAGTGTGAAGACACCAGTGTGGGGATTCAGCGAGAAGACGTCGTTAGCCCAGTCCGATATGACAGTGTAGGTGATATGCGCGTTAGGTCCCGAGTCAGAGTCCGTCGCAATGACAGTCCCAACAATGGTCCCTCGAGGCGCATTCTCTGGGATGTCAAAAGAAAACGCACTCTCCTTGAACACTGGCGGATTATCGTTTGTGTCAGTCACCTGAAAACAGCAAAAGTTGATGTTAAGTTTTATGAAAATTTACAAATGCATACCGAATTTCAGAAAATTACGCAATTTAACAGAATATGATGTGAACTTGCGATCTGTTCTGGCCTCACACGAGAAGTATTAAGAAGGTATCTTGAGTTGGCTTTTAAATAATATCATTAACTTTCCTCATGACTAGTTATATCTATTGGTGGACATCACACGATAATCCATCAAACAAATTTGGAGATTAAAATATACAGATAAACGCTGTGGAGACTTTAAGGTATTAAGAGGGCAGAAGTTATAAAATAAAGAATTGACCATATAAATGGAAGTTTGTAACGGTTAAAGCGCGTTGAAGTCTTTTGTATGAAACACCTGCCAAATGAGTGTTAGGAACTGACAAATAATTGAAGCTTGTTTTTTCACTTTGTTTGCATTAGAACAAAAACTGAACACTAGAGAAATATAAAAGAAATGAACAATGCCTTTCATTTGGTTACATCAGGAAGTGATCTCGATACCTCATGACGGCGAAGCTATTTACAACGATGTAAATAGACAAGTGTAGTAGACAGACGTAAATGCTCTTATGATTAGTTAATCGCCAGCGAACCGTCTCTGGATGTAGACACAGCGATAACAATTTGAGTGATCGGGGCCGACACGGCAGCCAACCGATATACAGATGTTTTGGGCCGTAATACAATCAGCCACAGAACTCTTACGCTTCTCAATTGATAAAACTATATATGGTTCATGTACAGAAAAAATTATATCTTATAATTATATGTATTTTATTTTTCCGTTTATACTCCTTTCGTACGAAAGGAACCTCTTTGAGGCGCATTTAAATCTTTTCGCCATATTGGTTCGAGAGAACTAGTGTCTCTACTTGTGTACTACTTAATATACACACAAGGCATGTCTACGATTTTATTATATGTATAGGATCACCCGATGTTCGCGATTGTACAGCTTATACCGAAAAATTTAATTTTATTTATTTAATGTCTGAATATCTCGTGATTATTCATGCAAAAGAAGTGATTCAGCTATACAGACCTGCACAACTATTGTAGCATCCGTAAACTGTATCCCGTCATCAGCTCGTATGATCACTTTGTACTGTGAAACTGTCTCCCTGTCCAAGGGTTCTTTCAGAGTCAAAACTCCTGTGTGCGAGTCCAGCACATATGGGACAGGCGCGTCATTCTGTATGGTGTAGGTGATAGTCCCAATGGTATCCGGATCATCAGCTGTGATGGTAGCAATCCGCTGTCCAGGAGCCAAGTCTTCAGATGCCAAATATGCAGGAGGTATGTTCTTGAACTCCGGAGGACTGTCATTCTTATCCAACACGACGATTTCCACCTGTGAAACAAAAAATGTTTTTTTATACTTGTATAAAAAGGCAAAAACGAAACAATGCTACGCCATAATAAAGTATTTAACCAAGCGTAGACTCGTGCAAAACAGACTGAGAGACGCTGATGTAATATGTATGAGGTTGGTACAAAATCGGCCACTTTGACACAGTATAAGAACACGAACTAAATTAATAATTCTAAAAATGCAGCCGGCGACTGGTCGACAAAATGCGCGACTCCGGTGAGCGGAGATTGACTCTCGGAATGACAAAATGCGCCCCGAGGCCCGGCCCTTTATCCGATGCGCCTCACAACTGCGATTGGTTTTATTTGAACGGATATGTCACGCATACTATAATATCATTATTTAAATATGTTTAAGGTCATTAAATTAAATGTAAATATTAAAATTGGCACTCATGACATAAGACACGAGACGATCATGACAATAGGAAATATATAATATTAAAATCAATAACTAATATGTAATATATTTTGGTTTTTGGAAAATAATAAATTCATTTTGATAATAGCTAAAATGCTGACGAAAGTTATTAACTCCGTTAGGAATATTGATTTTCTAGAAATTCCACAATTGTTGGACATGTAAGTATGTATAAAACACATTTAAAGTTCGTCACTCTTATGGCCCGTTTCATAAAAGTAACGTTCCTCAGAACTTTATAGGTACCTTTATACCTACTTAAAATACCAACATCCAAACTAGTTTTTGTACAAGCTTTTCGTTGAAGCTTAAGATGAGTTGCATTTTTAAACGATTTCGGATGCGTATTGATCAACAGCATCGAATTAAAAGAAATTCAAAAATAATTTCGGTGAGATGCATCGCATTGGACGTTAGTACCTGTGATACTAAGTTCATCAATATGATTAATGAAGCAATTTTTTTTCTCTTTTTCTTGTAATTTGATCTTTTTGTCCTTTTTCTGGGCGTCATTTTTTGTTCTTCATTTTAAGCAGTACAAGTTTTGATGGGTTTTTGTTTGTATATTTCGCAAAGATTGATTACATCCACATATGATTGCGTATCGGTAATGAATCTTGCCTCACGTCAGTCCCACGGCAAACTATGAGATAAATATATTAGTTAATTTAAGTTACAATTGTTTTTTCTCTATAAACTTCCTTTTAGGTATTCAATGGTATAACTGTAGCTCGATGTGATGAATGAGATAAAGTATCCGAGTTAGAGCCGAGCTTTACAAACGGACGGGACAGACGCTTACAAAAAATGATTCGAAGTGAAGTCGACAAGTCAACAAAGGCACAGAAAAGTAAAAGAGTAAAACGCAGCATTCGTCGAGGCACGAACTTTCCGGGACAAAATGATCGAAGCCGTCGTAGATAAGAAGAAGCCGATTGTTGGGTAGAAAGTTCTCTGATCTCGAGGACAGCTTGCGTATTTGTTATGATGACTCAATCATTTCTTTGAATCTATGAAAGAAGGATGCGTGGCATGGCGGTGAATAATACCTCCGTCTCACGCCCACGATGCTCGACAGAGTAGCAGCAATTAAGGTCGATTGTGACCGTGCCTCTTGATGTTATAAACTGTGATGTGTTCATAAAATTTATTGTTCTGAAATATTGTTTGTTTTTGGTTTATTGATTGTGAAATATAAACGGTCATTTAAGGTTAACAGCTTTACAAAACAATGATGTCATTTTTTTCATTCGATTTTAAATCAATTAGAATTAAAGTATGTAAAGTTATTTCGTGGCTTAACTAATGTTGCAGCCATAACGTACAATCAGATGTTTTACAAAACGGCTTACCGCCTCACAAAACAGCTCTTTTTTATTTGGCGTGCTGACGTTAAGCCGAAATATCTTTGCCATGCGCTAAATAAAAGGCTGTTTATCCAGTGACTATAGTAAAGAATACCATATTTTACTTATCAAATTATTTGATTAATTTCTTCTTTACGGACTGAAATTAGTATTTTAAACTGCGAAAGCGAATAGCAGAGGAAGAGACTCAGGGTCGTTAAACGTACCTACCTAAAGTATATTTGAATAATTTGATTTCACAAACGTTTTATGAACGTACTGTTATTCTTAAATCAATGAACTAAGTTAGAATTTGTAAAAAAGATTAAATTTAGTACACGTACAAAAATCACCGCAGAGGATTTTTTTTTGTGTTACGAATATGTGGAGTATGGAGCTTGTAACTCCCATAACATAAAACAAAAAGATACACAGATTTATTATCCATAAACGGAATACTTAAGTCTGTACGCATAGAATGGCTTTGCTATTGGACCCCCGTAGCTCACGTTTGAAATAATCGATTAAAGGAAGAGAAATGACAGTACGTCAATTTATTGGGTCCGGCGATTACTCAAGTTTGGATAATTGATTGCGGTTCCCTACTAGATTGATTTCATTGCATTGCATTGCGTGTATTGAAAAATGACCTGTGTAGAATGTTGTCGGTGGAATAACATGGTCTTGATTTTCATAATTACTCTGTTTATTTTTATTCTAATGTCTAGAAACTCAAATCGGTTTTTAGTAGTTCATCTATGAGCTAGCTGAAGAGATGATCTCGAAACATTGATATACGAGTATTTTCGAGCGTATTCTACAGATATAATTTGAAATGGCCGTATGGGTAGAAAATATTTTAAAATACTACCATATCTCAACGTATTATTTCATGGATAGTTCAACAGCGAACACTGCTGCTTATAAGATGATTAATATGGATCATAAGTTATGAAAATTATTGTTGAAACAGAAATTATACTATGCAGATGACGATGAATAGCGGTCATCTGTTAAGTTATTCTGAAACTACGGGAACTGATTATATTGCAAAAATATGCAATAAGATTTATACAACTTATTTACTAAGCCACCAATCATTTAAAATGATAATATTTTTGTAAGCATAAAATAAATATAAATTTGACTTGCTCGCGTATTTATTGTTGCAACAAAATATTGATTTGATAATGCCTTTATATGTCCTTTATAACACGAAATAACGAATGAATTTTAGATTATACATATAAAGTATGATTATTTTTATTTCTCTTCCTTGAAGAGTTGATAAATAACTTCTATACTACAAGTCAGAAAAATTATTATCATACGCATCCTTTAGGAATGTAAATGTGAAGCTCTTTGTAGTTTATTTTAATTTTCACCCACATTTCAGTCATAAAATATGACCACACATCCTGTCTTTTGAAGCATTGTAGATAATTTCACATGCAATCAATCATTAGCCTCCTTCATTTTGGAAATTTGGACGTCACACCCATCAATCCACGTGATTTGTTTTGGTATTCACCTTGGTTTCGCGGGTTTGGAAACGGTGGAGTATTAATTAGATTTTGGTAGGTGTCTTCTTGACAACAGGGTTGATTTTTAGATCTCTCAAGGAATACTAAAATAAATCAAATTAAGCACATTTTTATTCGAGCTCTAACTTAGTTGTTTATTCAGTAGCTTTAAGGAACTTAGTTTTTTTAATGTAATACTGTTACAGAACGAGCTGACGGCCCACCTGGTGTTAAGTGGTAACCTCAGCCCATAACAAGCGATGCGGCTTGGGTCCTCCCCTACTAGGTACGGCAAGACCCAAGTCGCAACGTATGCGCCCGTAACTCTGAGACGTGTAGGTGAAATGTCTCGTGTGCTCACCGGCAACCACACCTTTCAAACCGGAACACAGTAACGCGAAAGCGTTACTCCTTGGCGGCAGAAATAGGCATGGTGGCAGTACTTCCCCGGACGAACTTGGCGAGAGTTCTACTGCTCTTGGAATTGGAAGCGGTATGGTAGTGTGAAGGTTAAAACCGGTCGGTAGCTTATCGCAGACACAGTACAAAATCATTATTGTTTCCATACAGCACAATCATTATGAAAACATGTCAGATATTACTAGATAGTAGTATATATGTAAAACATGATCGATGCCGTGAGGTAAGGCCATGCGAACGCGATGTAGCCTGCCAACGGATATGGTGGCATCGTTTAGGGCTGCAGTCTATGTTTAGAGTGCTTCGTGACCGCAGAGCGGCTGCGCCCGCGCCGCGCCGCTATACCCTCGGGACTCTGCACAATTATGTTATGGTGTCAGAGATTAGTGGCCACAACTAGAGATACCGATCTTTATTGCTCATATTTATTTTACGGCTACGATATTAAAAAAATCAGACAAATAGTATTTGGTAATATATAATTTCAAATGTTTATAATTTCAATTAAGAGCAATAGAACTCGCCAAGTTCGTCCGGGGAAGTACTGCCACCATGCCCATTTCTGCCGCCAAGCAGTAACACGTTCGCGTTACTGTGTTCCGGTTTGAAAGGTGTGGTTGCCGGTGAAATTACAGGCACATGAGACATTCCACCTACACGTCTCATAGTTACGGGCGCATACGATGTGACTTGGGTAATGTCGTACCTAGTAGGGGAGGACCCAAGTCGCATCGGTTGTTATGGGCCGAGTTTACCACTTACCACCAGGTGGGCCGTCGGCTCGTTCCGTAACTACATAACATTTAAAAAAAGAAACTGATAATATAATGGAATGTTTGGTTCTAGTTATGGTTTTATTTTACTTGTAAAAACGAACCAATTAAAATGTACTTTTCATTCAATTTAAATTTACTTTTAAACACTTTTTGCACTTGTCTTTCCACAGTGCACTTTACGTACCGAAGAGATCTGCAGCTGAATATGTTGGTACTCTAGACACGGGCAAATTATCCGAGTTGTGGTCCACGCATTTGACCGTGCATTAGCATACGGGCGCGGGCACCGCCCACACCCGGCTATCGGCCGCATCCCGGCAAATATATTATGCAAAATATGCACAAAAGTACCCCGGATAAAGTGCACCGATAAGAGGCGACGCAATTTGCATCGCCCTGGGCCCTGGGCGCTGTTCAATATTTGGTGCTATGTTTACGGTAAACGCTGCGTCAGCCGCGTCACCTACATCAAGCTTGGTTATGACGGAATCTTTCACACTTGTAGAAACTCGAATGATTTTATGTATGTACGTCAAGTATATAAATAAATAAATACTGGTGGACATGTCACACAGCGCCATCTTGCCCCAAAGTAAGCTAAGTATAGCTTGTATCACTTTTTTGTAAACATAAATTTAATTACACCCAGACACAGAACAAACGTCAATCTTCGTCACATAAATGTTTGTCCTAAAAAATGGAATCGAACATACGACCTACAGCGCAGGGTTACTACCAAATGAGCTGTAAGGCCAGTCAAATTTACCATATTTATAATAACAGACATACCTATGCATAAGTGTTCCCCGCGTTACATAAGGCATATACAAAAACAAACATCCAGAACTGGAGAACAAACTTTATCTGACGAAATGAGTGCGTCGTGTCGCGTCGCATCGGTTGGCGATCAAACCCAGGACCCTTAGCTTTGCAGGCAGGGTCACTAATAAGTTAGTCACGGAGCCTTCACATAAAAGTTACTATTGTTCCATAAATCAAAAATAAGTCAAAGAATGATTAGCGTCACAGTTCATATACAGGTTGTCCGGTAATGAATGGATAACCTTGAAATGGGTCTTAGTACACTATTGGGCATTCGGAAAAAAATATCAAATAAAAAAAACAAGTAGTATCAAAGATATGTATTTTTTAAATAATATCGATGTTTTGTTTTTTTTATTTTGTTTTTTTTTATACTACTTGGTTTTTTTTATTTGATATTTTTTTCCGAATGCCCAATAGTTCTACTAAGACCCATTTCAAGGTTATCCATTCACTACCGGACACCCTGTATATCAAACTGAAACGCTGTACAAGCACAAACTATGAAGAATATAATCAGTATATCAGTTGACAGAATCAGGTTCAGGATATAACTTACTGTCACAACGTGTCCAGAATACTGAATGTGCTAAACTGATCGTGTGCTATATGATCAGCCAAATTATATTTATTATATTATGCATGTACGGATTATAGTGCTCGCGGGGAGGCACGCAACTCGCCTCAATTTCTCCTAAATTCCCCTCCCGAGGCACTATGCCCATATTATTGCCTGATCGATAGTATAATTTCGTAATAACTACGCACGTCGTACATATTTTTGGAAATTCCGAACAACATCGAAAATATCAGCACGCAACTTTAAACTGTTAGGTAGACGAAAATATTGACTGGCCTCATAGCTCAGTTGGTTAGTAACCCTACCTTCTACGCTGTAGGTTAGTGGGTTCGATCCCCACTCAGGACAAACATTTATGTGACATTTGTAACATTGACGTTTGTTCTGTGTCTGGTTATTAATGTGTATTATATGTATGTATTTACAAAAGAAAGTTCCCATGATACAAGCTATGCTTAGCTTACTTTGGGGCTAGATGGCGCTGTGTGAAATGTCCACCAATATTTATTTATTTATTATTTATTTTAAACAATAGATCATCCGTGTTTAAAGTTACAAATGACTAACCTAAAATATAAATTATTGATTTTATCAACATTTTGTAACTGAATTTATTTTGAAATGTTAAGAAATACAGTGAATTTCTCTCTGCGTTGATTAATTTCCACTGTCGAGTCGTAGAGAAATTGTGAGAGAGCAAACAATATTCTCAGTTCATGTACAAATTAATGAACTTCACGAAGGAAAATCACGAGTTCTGAATTTTTCAACGTCGCTCTCGGATCGCGATCGACCGAGCGGCGACCACAAAGACCAACGATTAACGAACTGAAACCAAATGAGAGCATGACTTATTTTTGGCTACAAACTGTTTATTCCTTTTGATATAGACTGCACATTTTAGCGGCACAGTGCTAACCACAATCGTATCTCAGAACCAACGGTCTATAGATTCGACATTATCGTCCATCTACAAATGTAAAGTCACAAGTCATCAGAGAATAATACCGGCCACAAAAGAATTTATGTTGCCTGCCAAAATGTACTATAACACCGTATCTATTGCAGGTACCAACTTGTACTACGACTATCGGCGGCCGATCCCAAATTCGATAATGACAGGCCAGTCTGCTTACTCGACAGCGTACCCATACACGCTCATAACTAACTATTCGATAATTTTTGGTAAATATTCAAAATCATAAGTTATCATGTGTAGCTTTTTCTCACAGAAATCACATTTTGTCTAAGAAGTAAATATCATGATAATAACATAACTTTTCAAAGAGTATCGCCATTTTTCTTTACATAATAAATAAAAACGATCCTGTATTAAAATAGTGAATAATAAATAGAAAAATAAATTAGTACATCCTCAACTTCAATCAAATAAGAATAATCCATCCATGATAACTTCCAGTGATGAATGTAGGAATGAGTTGATACGGAAAATAAAGATCCAAATATTACTAGCAATTTCGAATTAACTTGAGTTCGAAAATATTCTTACCGCTACAACTAACCTTAGAAACACTATAAAATTTCAAAAACCTCAAATAGTGTTAAATTACACTTAACAGGCTTGTAGTTGTGGCGTCGAGAGACGTGGATGTCGCAACTTGCCGATTCGGTGTGCCCGTCGGTCATCTAACGATGGCCCGATAATTAAGATCAGACGGAACATTATTTACGCCCGCAGCATCCTGACCCGAGCGCCGCCGGTCACGACTTTTTCCATGTTTCTTTGTGTTCGTGTTTAGCTAGTTCTGCTCGTACAATAGAAACATGCTGGCTTAGTGACACAAAATATTCGTTTAACTTGCTTTTGTTGCCTATAATGGGATAATAACAAAGATGGAAGTTTTATCATAACTCAAGAGGTTGAGTTATTTGTTATTCCTATCTCAAAAGTACAGGAAAAATATAACACAATCCTTTGAGACAGTTCTTCATATTAATAAAAAATAATAAATAATGGTGGACATTTCACACAGCGCCATCTAGCCCCAAAGTAAGCTAAGCATAACTTGTGTCATGGGAGCCAGACAGCTGATATAATACTTATATACTTTTCTTTTGTAAATACATACATATAGTACATATTAACACCCAGACACAGAACGAACATCAATGTTACAAATGTTACATAAATGTTTGTCCTGAGTGGGGATCGAACCCACGACCTACAGCGCAGAAGGTAGGGTTACTATCCAACTGAACTATGAGGCCAGTCAGTATCTTTCACAAAATACTGCCTTCGGATGACGACTATATCAAATTCTCGGATTAACTAAAACAGATATTATAATATAGTTGCTACTAGCTCTATGGGTATAACAAAAGCTTTCGAGTTCACTGAACTTTGCCAATAGATCGAACTGTCTTTATAAATGTAGGTAAATTATATTTAACTAATACATTATTTATTATTAGACACCTAAAAGCCATTGACATCGTGTTTGGACAGTCACTAATGGACGGTGTAAGGTGTAGGTGGGTTATCGCTGATAAAAAATATCTATCTGGTATAGAGATTGCCTTAGAAGCTGTTTGCGTGCCGAAACCGAAGCCGAACTTAGCGTGTATTGAAGATCAGAAGCTGCGATACATCACTACTTTTGAAGCAGCTACCCCTTCTCGTCTAAAACCGTTATATTTTTTCCACCATGTGATTACCTTACCATTATTTTATAACGACTTGCGCAATACCATAAAATCATGTAACAAAACTGAACAAGAATACAAATTTAGATACATAGATATTAATATAATAAATACCTATGTATACTGCAGAAGGATTTGGATTCTTACTATTTTGCCGAAATGTATAATAGAATCCAAACGCGTATCTATTATTATATTTGCCGAAAGTACCCGTTGGAGTGTGAACGCTATTCTATTCCGGCTCGTTTACAATACTATCCCATTAGCGTGGTGAGTGGTGATCAAGCAAGTACTGCACATATTATTAAATCAGTTTCTGTTTTTATTGCAATTTGATATTTAGTTTGATTATTATTTGCACAACATTTGCTTACTTAGCCACTTATCTTAATGTAAAATCCACTTGTAACTTGTATTGTTAGATTATTATTTGCACAACATTTGCTTACTTAGCCACTTATCTTAATGTAAAATCCACTTGTAACTTGTATTGTTAGATTATTATTTGCACAACATTTGCTTACTTAGCCACTTATCTTAATGTAAAATCCACTTGTAACTTGTATTGTTAGATTATTATTTGCACAACATTTGCTTACTTAGCCACTTATCTTAATGTAAAATCCACTTGTAACTTGTATTGTTAGATTATTATTTGCACAACATTTGCTTACTTAGCCACTTATCTTAATGTAAAATCCACTTGTAACTTGTATTGTTAGATTATTATTTGCACAACATTTGCTTACTTAGCCACTTATCTTAATGTAAAATCCACTTGTAACTTGTATTGTTAGATTATTATTTGCACAACATTTGCTTACTTAGCCACTTATCTTAATGTAAAATCCACTTGTAACTTGTATTGTTAGATTATTATTTGCACAACATTTGCTTACTTAGCCACTTATCTTAATGTAAAATCCACTTGTAACTTGTATTGTTAGATTATTATTTGCACAACATTTGCTTACTTAGCCACTTATCTTAATGTAAAATCCACTTGTAACTTGTATTGTAAGATTATTATTTGCACAACATTTGCTTACTTAGCCACTTATCTTAATGTAAAATCCACTTGTAACTTGTATTGTTAGATTATTATTTGCACAACATTTGCTTACTTAGCCACTTATCTTAATGTAAAATCCACTTGTAACTTGTATTGTTAGATTATTATTTGCACAACATTTGCTTACTTAGCCACTTATCTTAATGTAAAATCCACTTGTAACTTGTATTGTTAGATTATTATTTGCACAACATTTGCTTACTTAGCCACTTATCTTAATGTAAAATCCACTTGTAACTTGTATTGTTAGATTATTATTTGCACAACATTTGCTTACTTAGCCACTTATCTTAATGTAAAATCCACTTGTAACTTGTATTGTTAGATTATTATTTGCACAACATTTGCTTACTTAGCCACTTATCTTAATGTAAAATCCACTTGTAACTTGTATTGTTAGATTATTATTTGCACAACATTTGCTTACTTAGCCACTTATCTTAATGTAAAATCCACTTGTAACTTGTATTGTTAGATTATTATGAATTGGAAATATTTTACATTTAAAACGGATAATAATAGTTGTGAAATCATTACGAACTTATAATATAATTAAATTATTTATTATTAGTAATTTTTTTTTATTTAATTTCTGGGTTATTTGGATACGACATTTATTTTAGGGCGACGCTTTGTCGCCACTTTATGATATTAATTTGATTGTTTTTGATTAAATACTTATAATACAATAAAAATCAAACTATGGAAAGAATTTTTTTTTTATATTTAACACACTGAAAGCTTCAATGTTTTTCATTTGTGAATTTAATAATATTACTATAGTTATATAAAATAAGCAGTTTCATAATCGAAATCTTTTTTTATTTTATAAAAGTGTCTTTTAACAGTAGCTGGTATCAACTGAGTCTAGAGCACACAATGGGTAGATCGTTGTCAGGTTGCACGAGGGCCGCGGGCCCAGGTTCGATTCCCGTTCGAAATTCAGGTTAACGAACGGTAGGTTACGTTATCCAAGTACCGTTTTCGAACAGTGTTTTGTTCATATCCAAAGATTGTTAACTGCGAAAATGCTTGGCGACTCATATCTTTATTATCTTGACTAATCCAATGAACTAGATAATTGATAGAAAAATTATGATTTTGTAAGTACATATAAAAAAAGAATCGTAATAGGTGGCATCTATCTGATTGAATTATTTTGAAAATATCAATATGAAATCCATTCTGAGAAAATTGACTGGGCAAAAACTCAAAAATGTTCTATCGTGTTGGATTCACATCAGTCGCGTGAAGTAAAAAAACAACTTTTATTCATTATTGACCTCAATTAATTCAAATACTTATTATTATAATAACTTACAAAATGCAATCAGAAATGTCTTATAAATTCCGTTAGGGTTCATTATCGCTACTCTTAACTAAAACGAAAAGTTAATGGAAACCTAAAAATTGATGAGACGTCACCGCCAAAATAATTCACACTCGTTTGGACTTTGTAATAAGGGGGATAACACACGTATATTTTTTAGGGAGAATGCTCTTAACATATGAATCCCAGAGAAAGACTTAATTCACCCAAAAGTTATTTCTATAAAAGGACAGACAAATATATTTCTCTTCCTAAAATTCATTATTTCTGATGTTTAGTTCTCATGTAACCTGGTTGCATTTCAGCTAGTGTGTAACGAGCCTAACTTCTCACATATATAACCGTAGGGCCTACTCAGTTCATTAAGGATCGTTCAATCATTTTTCAAAAGCATCTCGCTTCTTCACTTTCTGCGCACGCTCATGATTAAATTCAATTTAATATTACATACAATGGAATCTTCGAATAATCCAAGTGCAAACCTAAATAATAAAATCATTTGGAATATCGTATTAAAAGGTGACATATCCACGGACGTAACATAAATATCAGTGGGGGTCGCATAACATTTAATTGGTTGGACCCCTCGCTGGTCACCATACATATTTTGTATTAATCCTCGAATTATTACGTTTTAAGCAAATAGTGAGAGGGGAAAATGTATGTTTTACTTTATGTGTACTGATTTGTGATTTGTCGCTCGCAGCAAAAAGGCATGATGATATTATAATAGTAGTAGCACTTTTATTACACTCCCCATTGCTATTTGTTTCTAGTTATTATTAAACTCTTTGGTATAAAAACGGGTTTTCTTTTTTCATTTTCAATTTAAATGCTCACTTATAAGAAAAAGTCAAGTCTAGTAGACACAGCCTATTATCAAAACTTTCATAATGTGTGTGCATCACTATGGAGGCATTTCCAAGCGCATAAGTTGAAAACATTTCAACGGATACATTGAAGTCTATTACGGAAATTGTGAATCGAAAATCTAGACCAGTTTCCTCTCTCCGTCGGGATTTCTTCAGAAAGCAGTGGGATAATGGCATTCTAAAGCGGATCACGTACAGTGCTGGTAAAAGTGGGGTAAGCCCTACTCGTTGCCGGAGCCTTCGTTATGGGGAGGAGACGCATGCGCCCCACTTTGGAGACAGATGGCTATCACGTTACTATTATAAACTAAATCGATGGTAATCTGTCGGAGGTTGCTTACATCTGACATTGTAATGCTGTCACTGTAAGGTCTATAGCCATCGGCGATACTTCAAGCTTTAATTGCTCGTGTTGACTTCATTCATTTTAACTGGAAAAAGGAGCCTCTTTGAGGCGCACTTACAATCCTTTCACCACACTGGTTCAACAGAACCGGTGACTCAAAGAAGAAGAAGACTGCGTAATAACAAATAAAATTAATTATTTTTTATGTTTAATTCTTAAGTATACTTTAATATAACAAAAAAGCTTAAACTTCAATTCAGTTCATACTGGATCAATTTCGAAATTAAGTTATTCTAAAAATTGTGAAGTTAATTTGCAGTATTTAAAAATGATTGAAGAAACGCTCATTAAAACATAATCAAATTACTGGGTCATTTTTTCGACTCATTAACATAAATGCCTTTGAACTCAGCACTAAGAGGAATTACTATCGAGCTTAATTAATTAATCTTAATTTGTTTTTCACTTACTACGTATCTTGGCCCTTCCAATAGATCTAATCCATCAATATAGCGGTTCCGCTGTCGAGTCCGGCTATCGTGATGCAATCCGACTAATCTCCCGACATACAATCTATTACACGACAGCTGTTTACATATTACCTAAACACTGAGGAATACATAACAAAGATACCATCTAAATTGTAAGTTAGTGTTGTAAGGTAGTGACCTTACGATTAGTTGAACTCTACTAACATTATTTGCATAAACATTACGCCACATTTACAGTAAGTAACCATAAAGGTAACCTTAGTTTTCTACGAAACGCGGCGATCAAATATCACTTGTATTACTGGAAGTAACAGGAAAAATCATTAATACTCTTTCTAATTACCATGGATTCGAGTACACGGTAAAAAAGTAATAGTCTTCTTCTTCTTCGAGTCACCGGTTCTGTCGAACCAGTGTGGTGAAAGGATTGTAAGTGCGCCTCAAAGAGGCTCCTTTCGTGCACTCGACACATGTCTTCGAATTTTTAGTTCTAGGACATGTCGGTTTCCTCACGATGTTTTCCTTCACCGTTTTGAGCACGTGGTATTGCGCACATAAATCTTTCAATCGAAAATCTCATAGGTGCACTTCGGGATTTGAACCGGTGACCTCCGGATTGAAACTCGGGGCTCAGTACCGCTAGACCACCTCGCTCTCAAGTAGCTCTAAAGTAAAAGTGTGCGGCTGTGATATATCCGCCCTTTGGTAAGGTTTAAGATAATTACTGTTAGATGTCCGCCCTCGGTTGGCCTTGAGTTTCCCTGTGATGGCGCGCCATCGTTCAAAGCGTGGCACTCGTGTGATGGCGCGGCGGTGACATGGGTTCATTAGTGGTATCACTCGTCTCCACCGGAGATTCTGTACCTACTCTGTTATCTACGGATGCTTTTAGCGCTCGATTTGCTGATCTTTTCAACTCGCTTCTCAACGTTTTCAAATAGATTTTGTTATCGATCTCACTGCAAAGTGAACGCAATTAAAGTTTGTCCGAGAAAAACGACCAGCAGGACAGTAAAAGTGATACGTTAGAACGGCTTATCTTGAGTTGTCGTACGCAAACAAATGCGCAGGATTAATGGATGATTCTCGACTATGGCCTCGTATTTACAGATAAATGTCACTAGTGAGATGACACGCTCGACGCCCGTAGAAAATGAATTGGTCATCTCGAACGAGATGATCAATCGATATTTTTCCGCGCATTACCCCGCTAATGCTAATTAATGGCAGATCCGATGTACGAGAGGGACAAGTAACAAATATTGACAGTGCTATTGTAAAATATTGTAAGCGTAGTCATCTGACTGACTTGCCTCATAGCTCAGTTGGTTAGTAACCCTGCCTTCTCAGCTTAGGTCGTGGGTTCGAATCCCACCCAGGGTAAACATTTTATGACGTATATAGAACTTTTTTCTAGGTCTGGGTATAATTTTTATTTATAATATTAATATGTATTGTATCATATGACTTTTTTGTAAATGGATACCATTTACAGAACAAAGTATACAAGTATTATATCAGTTGTCTGATTTCCATGTTACAAACTATGCTTAGCTTACTTTAGGGATAACTGTGTGAAATGTCCACCATTATTTATTTATGTCTTTTTTGTTGTTCTTAATGTTTATCAATTGCACGCAAAGTAGGACAGTACTATGGATATCGTGACGTTATCTCAAATAAAAACCCGATTTAAAACAAGTTCAACTTAATTTACAATGTTTAGTCATTTTTTATTGAGATGAAAGGATGAAACATGAAGTAATACTAGACAGTCTTGTCTGAACAATAAATTTGCAATTCAAATTTGATAAAAACAAGCCAAAACACGACTGTGTGACATTATCTTTGACAACATTGATTATTTAGTCATTCTGATATGATTATTTATCAAATTTAATAGTCGTAAGTTATAACGACAAAATTAAGCCGGAGGATATTTTTACTGTGGATTTCTAGCAGTTAATTTATGAGGAGTATGTAGCCGCTCACTTATTGAAAATTGAACTTTAGTAACAAAAGTCAAAGTCAAAGTCAAAATCTTTATTTCCATAGAATTCATAAAGAAATGGCTTGGAAACGTCAATATTCAAAACATAAGGTCACGCGTACTTATCGATAAGTTTGATGCCTGTTCAAACCCTATCCGACCTTCCATGGGGAAGAACAGACAAGAAACCCCTAATGGAGGAATTAACAAGTAGGTATATCTATTTATTTAAAATGCAACATCCCTATTACGGTTACAATGCCTATGTATTCATTAGATGTATCAGTATTTTTAAGAAATAAAATAAATCGTATAAATATCATCTAGTGATAGAGTCCCAAGGGAATCATAAAATAGCTAAACAAATCCGTTGTATCTGCCTGCAGTAACCATTAGTTATAACTACACAAATTATATATAGGAAATAAAGTCACATTGAATCCATCGGAGTGAGACTGCGACACAACGCGTAAAACTACCACGATAAGGGATCAATACAGATACCGATCGAATCTCGTCCCAGGCTTAGCCGGAGCCAACCGACAGCCCGGTGCTTATTCTGGAGAAAGCACCCTCAACATAATCTTATGTCCATTGAAATAAAGGAGAAGTTCCCTTGGCAAAATTACAGTTAACTCCATTTCGAGCTTTATACAATTAACCAGCAATTTCTGCATAACAGCATTATTGTAAACTCAGTTACAGAGCTGCTGCCGGTGCAAACTAGTATATTAACTTACAATAACGAGTTTTAATTACAAATGCTTTAATTTGTAAAAAAAACTTGTAAAGACTACCTGGTTTGATTGCTTATTGATATTGCTTCACAGAATCGCATAACTAAATTTCTTCTTTTATTTATTTTTAGTTCTTATAGCTGTTCTAAAGATCTGCTTAAAATGTCGGACTTCTTGCAAGTTCTATACAGCAGCGATCGCGTGCACTAACTAAAACGCGTGTTATATTGAAGCCAGTTTATAAGTCGACCGTTAGATTTTGCTATAAGGTGGTATTATTTTTGATGAGTTCAATTAATAAAAAATAAAAAATCTTTCTGTTCTTCGTCTCACAGTCTCACTTTGTTTTTAATTAAAGTCATTTAGAAATATTAGGAGAACTGAGAAGAATAGTTGAGAATAAATACATTTTTTATTCAGTTTTTACACTGAAATTGACTTCATATCGTTTTGATTAAGGTGCTATTGCCCCTTATAGCCGTACGAACGTTAAATTTCAAAAATATGTATGACCATCTCATTATTTGAAGTCTTAATTTACCTTCAAATCATTGATTGGTAAGTATATTTTCACATTATATTAATTTTTTTGTCAAAGTAAAATCTATGATAATTTGAAGTCCACAGATTCTGTATTCTCTATCAGTTGACTGGCTACGATTATTTTTATATTTTGTTAGCGGAAGAGTTCTGTTATATGAATGAAAGTACATAGAATTTCCTAACCATATTTCGCCAATCTGGCCCAATAAAGGCGCAAGTTCCCAGACCGGATAAAGGCGGATCATAAGTTGGGCCACATTTTATACTAGACAAGAAGGTACTCCTTCGACAAGTCGTTTAAGTGGACGTTGTAAGATTGCCGTAAGCTCGGCCGTTCACTCGTTCCCGTCCAATTTATTTACTTTTTTCCCGGGTGTAGTGTTACGGCTATAAAATTCAGTTTTTGTTGGTCGGCCGCATGCTCGGCTAGATCTCCCGTCGAGAGATATGTTGATTTACGTTTAACGCGCGTGACCTCTCGTCGGAGCCGATCATAGAGTCGATAGACGATTCCAACTGGCGCGCTCAGATATCGCCGCATCGCACTCGTGCCGATGTATCTTGGCAAATATTTCGCAGTGTGTAGCCTTCTGCTGCGGGCTCGCCACTGGCCCACGCTCCCTAACCATTCGGACAAACATTCTTACATATTTTTTGTTTCACACGATTCCTTTTGTTTCTGTATATTTTCTTATTAATACTCCAGCAAAAACTGCAAAATTCAACAGTAATCGCCTGTGTTGTCACTTTAATGTAGCTTATAAAACAAACATTCAAGATATTATTCAAATGGAACTGAAGGAATTCTTGATTTTAAGGCAAGAAACGTTTACACAAAGGCCACACCGAGGAACTCACGAGTCATGAGGCTGTATGATATACCGCTTCACAAATCCCATTCATAAGTTAATTAAGAAGGCTCATGTCCGTAGACGATCCAAATGGCACATGCCTGATTTCAATTAGCCGCACGCAACAATGTATTATTGTATGGAAATATTGAACTGGTTACATTAAATTGGTCCTGCGTTCTGTTGGAAGCCGCGACATGGTTTGACCTTTCTACCTAAGAACAGTTATAGTGTTTCAGATTGCCTGATCTTTGCTATGAATATAGATGATTATTTTGTAATTATTATTCATTAAGGATTTTCTTCTCAGCTGTTTCTCTTCTTCGAATTATAATATATCTAGTGTCTATTGGTAAAGGAATAGGCACAAAAGAGTACACTGTTTTCTTTTTTCAACAAATGTTGTCAAGAGTATTCGGAAGAATAGAGAATAAATAATACAGTCAGTAAATTTTATAAATCCTATTCCCTCTCGTAAGTTCATGGATTACTAATCGAAAACACAAACTTTTTTCGTCTTCAATACTATCTCACGAAAATTACCATACCTTGATAAATTGAATGTCAATTCAATTTTCGATATAATGAAATATTTTCACAGACGTACCGCAGCTCCCTATTTACCACCATCCAATCGCAATAAAGCACAGTAAAGTTGGACGTCTTCCGGCATTCGTCAAATGGTCTGAAGTGGGCACCGTTTGCGCAACCCGCCACACAACTAGCCGGCACCCGACAGCCGCAGCCTCCGAGCCGGGACAATTGAGCGATTTGTCAACCGTTGCATTGGGCAACCGGTCACCGCGGCCAACAAACCGTCCCTTGCGAGCCTGCCACCAATGCAACATTGGATAGCGTCACGCGTTCATTTCTTCTCGCGTCCCGTCGATTCAGACAAAACTCCGTTCTGATACCGTAATGGATAGTGCGTCAATCAGTGGTGACGACCATTTAGTAGCGTGGGTAGAAGCAAAAGCTCGCAACAATCGCAAGTTTCTTACGCAAGATATATCTGTAAGCCACACAATGGACGAGGAATTCTCGCGGAACAAGCTTTTTGGATATTTATTAGATAGATATTGTGTGGGATGAATTTGCTTTTGCGAGTTGCACGCACGCGCAGTCTAACGCCATTGATGTTACAATAAATTCGATTGGTTAAGTTTATAGCGTATATTGTATTCAACAAGAATATGGATCCTTACATCGGGTTATTTTGTTTCGAATTCCGAAACCCGAATAGTAGTCTCACTCGTTCACTTAAGTTCGAGAGCGTGGTGGTCTAGCGGTACTGACCCCCGAGTTTCAATTCGGAGGTCGCCGGTTCAAATCCCGACGTGCACCTATGAGGTTTTCGATTGAAAAATTTATGTGCGCAATACCACGTTCCCAAAACGGTGAAGGAAAACATCGTGAGGAAACCGACATGTCCTAGAACTAAAAATTCGAAGACATGTGTCGAGTACACGAAAGGAGCCTCTTTGAGGCGCACTTACAATCCTTTCACCACACTGGTTCGACAGAACCGGTGACTCGAAGAAGAAGAAGACTTAAGTGATTTGATTTCAAGTTGAAAAAAGTAGAAACTATTTCCGCTCAATTGGTAACATTTTGTCGATTTCATTAAATGCTGAAAATGCATGAAACTGAAAAATTTATAATTTTTTTGGAAAATAAAATAGTGTGGGTATACGCTTTGCTGTTCAGGCACTCACAATTATTACAGATCCATATAATTATAATTGAAATTTGTGCCACAGCGCCCTGTTCTTAGCACAGCTGGACTGTTGATAAATATAATAGAAGTAAATAAACAGAACGGTATTACAAAATTAAGTCCCAATTGTATCAATAAACAACATTGTACCAGCACATTATCAGAAAATCAAGTGTGGTGTCACTGACAGTAAATTGGCGATAGGATATAACTGGTTCTGGAAATTAGGAGAAAATATTCTAAAGGCATTAAGGTAACATTAGCCTGTGCATCATTACCTTCTCCGTTTTCATCCCAAGAGTGTGTGTACAGTAGCTTCGGCTGCTTATTTTTAGATACCTTTGTTATTATTTGAATCAAACGAAATTTTCGTGATAAAATTTTCGTATCTTAACAAGACGTTAACTTGAATACTGTCTGAATAATGAATTTTTAGTCTTCTTTTAACTTTATTAATTTACCCAACACCTGAATTTTCAAATCGGTCATTATTGAACAAGATCTTAGTCACAGTGTATGCCTTTATCATTGGGCACCTGGAATTATTCTTTAATTACACAAAAAAAAACGGTAATATAACATAAAATAAGCTCTCCTTTGAAAATGTTTTGTATATATTATTATTTAATCTTATACATTTCATTTATACCTTAACAAAATATACTAACTGTAATTCGTACAAACAATCTTTTAAAAATACTGTATCCCTGTGCAGGAATAATATCCAACGAAATGAGAGGTGTGTGTTGACTTAAATAGCGCTCAGGTAACTACAGAGCTATTTATTTATTTATTTATTTTTACAATTTTAGGAAATCTTACAGCTAACTAATATAAATAGGTTAATAAATTAAAGACTAATGGCTAATTAAAAGATTCCACAGATAAGTATATAAGAAAAAATATTTAAGTTAAAGTTGTAGATACAAAGATAAGTTATATTAAATTAAATGAAGTGATAAATAGTATAATAATTCAGAACGAGAAAAATTGGTTGCTAACTTGACGTTTGAGTTGAATTGTAGTGTAGTATTCAATAAGTCAATATCTGCTATTCTGGTTAAGTTATTAAAACATCTGCTTGCCCTTGAGATAAAAGAGTTCTGCCTATAATTAGTGTTTACCAACGGAACATGAAGGATTTTCGGCTTTCTACTAGATATTTTATTTGCTTGCAGTCCTAATTGCTCAAGAAGCTCCGGGCAGTCCACCGCACCGTTCGCTATTTTTAATAAGAATGAGAGATCGGCTATTTCTCTCCTTTTTTGGAGAGGTAGGAGATGAAACTTACGACATCGTGCATTGTAGTCCGGTAAGAATAATTTAGCACGAAACTGAACATATCTCATAAACCGTTTTTGAATGCGTTCTAGGCGTAAGACGTACGTATCGTAGCGCGGATTCCATACCTGGGAGGCGTATTCAAGGTGACAATTGACACATTGATACTTAAGTAAATAGCTACCTACTGTTCAAACGTTCAAATTATGTTATACTAATTATTCATCCAACTTGAGTGTTTGTATTACGAATTTGGCCATTATCTAAGCAATTGCGCCATGAATGTTCATTCACAGTTAAGAAAATCAGTTGCCAAGTTATTACTCAGTTAGGCAGCATTCATATTTATAAGTCAGAATTTCTGTTCAAAGTCAAATGATCTGCCACGACTTTAATTTAATGTGATTGTAAAATCATAAATTTTAGTGTAGGTTGCACGCTTACACGCGTAATATCAAATTTCATTATGGTCTTATTTGGCTGACCTGAGTGAACCTATTGCTACCCGACACCGGGCGGCTCTAGGTCGACATACCTGGATGGCTGCTCGCGGTGCGAACTATTTGTACCGTTCAAGCCAGCAGTTAGGGTTACACGTGCTTATCCAATACCAGATAAATGATACGCCTCGCTATGTGGGACGACGCCCACGGCATTTTGCCCGCGGGGACAAATGCATACGTTTGTTGCAAGGGCGCAAGCATTACGCATTATTTCACGGTGTTAGATTTCTTCATTACATTCATTGACTTCGCTTGCTATTCTTGTCTTGTTTATTGTGTGAGATGAACGTGATGTCTATGAAGAGACAATTACATATAAAGATACTCCATAAGTTTATAGAACAAAGAAAGAGAACAAAGATATCAACGGCTTCAAAGCAGTTTTATCCTCAAAACTTTTTAGAAAGTTTCTAGCTCAATCTATCTAGCCCGCCATAAAATACATGCATCTTTTGTTAGTGTCTCGTAGTGATGCTATGCTTGCGTCTAACGAAGGAGTCGCCCCGCTCCGTAGGCATCTCCAGTCTCTACACGACCGTCCCTCTAACGATTTACGAGACATCTCTTACTTTATTGAATACAACTATTCACATAAATCCACTAACTACGTCCCATCGTGTAATTTTTAATGCGCAGGATAATTTATTTTTGATATTTTATAGCATCCGCGTCTGGGTAATTCATTTTTTTAATCTATTTGTACACATTACCATCTCTTAGGAGATATATACCTGATAACGTGGAGCGTGAAATTTGCCGGTTGTCTTAATGCGAGTACAGTTATTTGTTGAGGTATAATCTGCTGGAGATTGAGTGACAGGACAGTCTCGGGCAGGCCGTCAGCCAGCCACTACCAAGTCTAGGCTTGGACGCGTCCGTTAGGCATTCAGGCTCACACAACCTACCTGGAATCTCACCAGATACCATCTGCCTGGCTTGTTATTTGTTGGAAATGGAAACAACTAAGTTATCATAAACATGCTATAGAAATCAATAAGGAAACGAAATACCTCAAGACGCTGATTGAAAGAAACTATTTTACCAAATTGATTCGTAAAGTGACTAAATGATATGTACAGTTCATAAAATTCAAAAACAAAAAAATGTGTACAAATATTTGTGTCCGTCTTCAGCGTTAATTAAGCACTGTGTTGCAGGAAAGTAGTTTCTTCCACTAAATGTATAATACCTGTGTTGCATTATACTTATATTTGGTATAACTAGATTTAAGTTTTAAAATATATTACTTTACTGCTCTCACTGACAAAAACCTAAAAAAAAAATATTTCTGGATATGATCAGATACGATATATATCGGACAGTATACTTTCTAGGGAAGCCAATAAAATCATTATGCGTCCCTTGGTGCATTAGTACAACGAACATAGGTAAACTAATTCTATCTACTGTACCAAGCATACGACTAGAATATGCATCCAGCGGAAAAAAAATACTGCGCTGCTAGGTAATTTAAGACAATTTTATATAGAAAAGAAAATATACCTGACGAGAAAATGTTTGTCGTATTGACAATCAATGTTCTTAATATATATAATGTATTAAATAAAAAATAAAAAAAATATATAAATTTAAAATTAAAATATTAAAATTAAAAAAAAAATTAAAAATAAAAAAAATAAGAAAAAACTACGTCTTTGTGTCTTGATTTCTGACAATGTAACGTTATGTAGCGTTATAAATCCACGACTCTCAGACAGTGTGATAACGCCACAAATCAAGACGAACTTAATTACAGGCCAAAGTAAACTTCTCTTTTGCTATGAACTGAAACTCAGTTCAGTAAGTAATGTTCCTATGATGGATTTATAAGTAAAACTAAAGTTCTACTCATAGTTAATCAAAACAGTCATGGTGGTTCGAATATCAGTGTCTTAAATTGACGTAAAGAGGTCACCTAATCTAAAAAAAGAATGTTTTTCTGTCGGTTGGTTGGGAAATGGTGAGAATGGTGGGAATATGCGGCTTTTAGCCTCAAGCGAAGCTCCTGCCTTTGTGGCTATTCGTTCATTATATGAGTTAGTTATCTGCGAAAGGAATAAAATGATCTTTATTTTTTAACATATTCAAAGGAAACATTACGAGCCTACATTTTACAAGCGATTTGAATAATTCATTGTATTTCTAGGGTCTATCAATATAAAAGCAATAGGCAAATTTAATATTACAGCACATTTTTTACATGAAACTAAATTATACGTTACAGGAAAGGAAAGATTCAAACAATTTAGGCTTCAGTTCATATGTGTTTCAGAAGAATAACAAAAGCTATAATTTTCTAATATATTAATTTAATTTAGAATGGATAACAAATAATTAAAATATTAAACGTCATACACGCGTTGCGGTCCAGATTCTTGGGGATAAAAATATAACCAGCATTCGGTCTGCTCGGATCCACTAAGATCAATCCCGATTTGGTGAAATATGCATTAATTAGTATTCGCACTAAAAAGTGAAGTGCCGTTCCTAATCACATTCTTTTGAAACAAGTGATATTTACCTAATCAAGCGTAAGTCCAAGCAATACATACCCGATTTTGTGTCAGTTTTGAGAAGAAGTGAGCGTATTTGCATTTCAAAGCCTAGAATTTGCAATTCTCTGGTTATGAATTGAATTGAAGATTGAATTTAACTCCACACGCATTGGAGATTAGAGATAACAGAATTACAAAGCAACATAGCTTAGGGAATTCTCTGAAATTCTATTTCTAAAGTTGCGAAAATAATATAAAAAAAACATGTGAGCCGTCACGGGACGCCTGGCAGATGTGAAACATCGACATTATTTTGTAAAAGTAATAAACAACGCATGCCGTGGCGACGCGTCGCCACGCCAGAAATCGGTTTTACGTGCGGCTATAGATGTTTCACATCAAAAACTTAATTTACTAAATTAATATCTTCACAGCTATCAAGTCATCTCAACCGTGCTACAATAAGCGTGACAATAATGCTTAAGTTTTTATTGAGTCTCATAACTAATATAATTGAGTAGGTACAGAAAGTAGACAAGTCGCACGATATCTTCATCTCAATCAAAGATAAGAGACTTTCTAATCGGGTCGAGTAACGTTTATGTTTACAAACTAGTTAACTGACGGATGTGTCTTTGACAAATCTAAACGGTTACATGAAAGAGTTGCTTCGGTGTGTTAAAGTAAAGCAATTAATTTGTTCTCTTTCATAATTGGGTGACATATCGCTTGGCACAAATTAAATGGTTGCATCGCTCTGCAACGAGGCATCCACCGCTCATATAAGTATTAATTGAATGACACATTGTGAGGAAATGTCACGGGACATACGTACAGTTTGGCATATGGTAGGCCAAATGGCCGAGCGGTGAAGTTTTCAAAATTACAAAATTCGCCACTCACCATCTCTGACTGACAACTGACCCAATGCGAATTTTTGTGAATAAGTAAGTACTAGAATAGCGTGAACAGCTTCAGAGGTAAATTAGCCATAATAAATTATAAATTCAAAGCTATCTGCGTGATACCAATTATTTTTTATTGCAACGCTTAAAAGTCACAAGTGTCACTAAAATCCGGCTAAATAAACGTCCACTAATAAAAAACTAAAAATAAACATTTAAGATCTAATTTAAAACTGCTTATAGCCAAAACACTTTCTATAATAACTATTCAATAAAAATCCTAATATAAGAAGTTGGTATTACAGGTTTCACAGTGTGAATAATTCAATTCGAAAGATTCGGTTATTAAATCTGAATTATTATATCAAATGGTGTTTTTAGTGCACGCGGTGCAATTTATGGCTTCTTTCAATGTTCCCAATACGCGCACGCAAAGGCGCTGTCATGGCGTAAAAATAAAAGTTTCACGCAACAAGGCCTGCGGTCGGCAATTTTATATTTAAAATCATGATAGGGAAATATCGTAAGGCTTTTTTAGAACCCATGTGAATGAAATGTGCGGGCAGACACTATTTAAGCACTAGAATGAATCACTTGACGATAATGCCTAATAATACGCGATGCATTAACTGTTATAGCTCGTGGCGTTTCTTTCTGATCTTTTTCATATACTTACCACGAATAACACTAAAGACTATTGAGGTACTGAACTTAGTATTAAGTAGCAACATGAGACGAGGACCTCTATAGGCGTCTCTGTATTTAAAATGACAATAAGTACGAAGTAATTCAAAACTCGCAACTAGCAAAATCGTTACTTTCTCAGACTATGGATTCCACATAAAAATACCAACGACTAGAACTCTAGATATCCAACATTTCTTTTTATATGACTTTAAGGATTCTTGTTTTGATCCTAAATTTAGATAAACTGAGATAATTTTTCATTCTATGATTGTAAAAGTATTACGCCTTATAATCACTACGTAGCAATTATAGAACATACATAGTAGTACATTCAAATCTTCCTTAGTACATTCAAATGAAAGTACCTGCTAATAAAACGTGATTAATTGTAAAGTTTCGCCCAGGGCTCCACAGTTCACATCAGGTACAGCCTGCAGAACACAGACATTAGGGAGGAGCTAGACTTAGATAACAGTTTTACAAATAGTTATGGACTATGCAGTAGTTACAAATTAAATAGCGCTGATGCAATATGCAGAATCTAAATATTAAATACATTAATAAATAAGTATGAAAAATAAGAAGATTGCATAATTCATTTAGCCACAGGCGGACATTTAAATTAATATTCGATAAGTATACATATAATATCAGTTCACTGAGTTCGAGAGCGTGGTGGTCTAGCGGTACTGACCCCCGAGTTTCAATCTGGAGGTCGCCGGTTCAAATCCCGACGTACACCTATGAGTTTTTCGATTGAAAGATTTATGCGCAATACCACGTTCTCAAAACGGTGAAGGAAAACATCGTGAGGAAACCGACATGTCCTAAAACTCTAAATTTGAAGACATGTGTCGAGTGCACGAAAGGAGCCTCTTTGAGGCGCACTTACAATCCTTTCACCACACTGGTTCGACAGAACCGGTGACTCGAAGAAGAAGAAGTTCACTGAGTATATTTTCTGTCGCCTCTTGAATTGGTCAAAGCATCCAACTGTTATTTGTTTAGCTTGAGCACTATATAAGGCAGCTCTACAATTAATATGCCTCAAAGCTATCCATCCAAATAACAGTCCATTTTGGCATGGTATTTATATTATTCTGTGATGATTATGACTTTTATTATTAAACTTGACTTCATATTGCAATTGTGACATATTTTGTGTGAGATTAATTAATCTGTATAATTCCTGTATAAAATCGGATTTCTTTTATTATATAATTGGTGCATCCGTTTCATTAAATGAAACAAATCAACAATAAATTAGTAACACATTAGTAATCTAGCCGCTAGAAACTTTTGAACTTGTATTTTTTAATAATGTATTCCATAGACAATAGGTAACAATATTGTGTTGAATATATGCACCGAACGTGTCGTCTGTAACAGCACCGTGGCAGAGTTCACACGCAGACCGCAGCGCTATCACGAAAACCTATTTACTGCCGACACACTTCTGTCCATCTGTCTAGATAATAAACAGTCTTTGGAACGGTACAGTGCATTATACTGTTTATATAACACTCTGCTTTGTAGATCAACTCTTATATCAAGTGAAATTGCAATTTTATTAAGATAAGAATGTCTGTACGTTCCTTTACCAGCTTCGTAGCTGAGTTAATAAAAGCCGGAATAACGTAGAGAGGAGCATAAAGTTTGTTTACTGATCTTAGATGTTGGTACGTATGGTCCGGTCATGTCACCTGCGACACAGGGAATTGTAGTGCTTGTATTGGAAAGAGGAGATAACACAGGTTGTTGGCCATGCGTCCGGTTTCTCAGTACCAGAGCAGAAGCAAGTTCGTCCGGGGAAGTACTGCCACCATGCCCATTTCTGCCGCCAAGCAGTCACGCGTTCGCGTTACTGTGTCCCGGTTTGAAAGGTGTGGTTGCCGGTGAAATTACAGGCACATGAGACATTCCACCTACACGTCTCATAGTTACGGGCGCATACGATGCGACTTGGGTATTGTCGTACCTAGTAGGGGAGGACCCAAGTCGCATCGGTTGTTATGGGCCGAGGTTACCACTTACCACCAGGTGGGCCGTCGGCTCGTTCCGTAACTACATAACATAAAAAAAAAAAAAGAAGCGTTAGTACGAATATGAGACACACGAGACCTTCTCTCTTGCATTTGAATACCTCACTTACTGTATATATACTGCCTTTGGTCATCTGTAGGAGAAATTATTATAGAGGATAGTTCTGTATTCTAAACATAATGCCAAGAACCTTTTATCAGACTCCTTGACTCGTAAATGTACCGTACTTCCAAGTTTCAAAACAAGATGAATGTGATGACTTATGGGTAAATGAAAAGGCAAATGGAAAGCACAAATTGAAAACTTATGAAAACGTTTACTACTCATTAATATGAGATACTAGCCGTTGGCAACAACTCCATCCGCATTGAACTGATGGAGGATATAATGGGTTATTACTCATATAAAACTTGTGGTTCGCTCACAAATGATTAGCAGCAGCATCCATCTATTAATCATTTTGGATACTAAAACGTAAATTCTGTTGTTGGCAATTCCAAGCCGGGTTTGGTGTATGGTAAAAGATAGGAAATGAGTATATTATGCTAGCATTACCTGTCTCTATCTTTCAAGTTTCAGGAAAATTAGATATATGGTAGTTTTTTTTATTTATATTTTGGGATAACCATACTTTCATGCCGACTTAAACCAACGAGGCCTGTGTGGAGAGCATCAGAAAGTCAAAATACTTACAAGTAGCAGTAGAACTTGTGCTAAGGTTGCCCGTAGAAGTACTGCCACCATACCTGCAAGCAGTGATGCATCGTGTTGCTGTACTCCAGTGGAAGGGAGTGGGTGCCGGTGAAATTGCAGGTGCATGAGACGTAACATCGCCATCTCGGGGTGATGGACGCAACGCAATGCGACTTGAGTCATCTCGTAATTTGGTGGAGGACTATAGTCGTATTACTGTTGTCTATGAGCGGCGGTTAGCTCTTAACATCGGGTAGACCGTCAGCTCGTTCCAAAACCCAAATCACTTAAAAAAGTTACCGTGGACAGTACCCAAAAGCCATAAAAAGTACTTCAGGAACTTTTGGCTCATACTTTGAAATAAAGCATTTATAAAGCGATCTGATGTTACCTTCACACGACAGACAACGCAAATACGAATGCTTGTGATATCTTCAGATCTCAAGAGGTGACACCACGAAATTGATGAATCACAGCCAGTACCGCAGTTGCTTCAATACCATTAACCTTTCTCCGGACGCCATATTTGTTCACAATTTACTTGAACAAGGAACGATAAACTGATAGATAACACTGAAATTTGGTTTCAGAATCGCCGCTAATAATGACTAATTTTTTGTTCTTTAAGTCTTTGTTTTCATCGTGAACTTAGTAAAATGTATAAATATCTGTTGCTTTGATGCAATGGTTACAGTACCAAACATATTCAAACCCCTGAAAAAATCTTGATCGCTAAATTCCAGTTTTTTCAGACGACACATTTAATTGAATTTAATCTTTAGTACGCACCATAAATACTTTCAAGTACAAAATTGCCAGATGTAAATTTTTTGACTCAGTGTTTTCTACATAACAGTCCTTTTTAACCGACTTCGAAAAGGAGGAGGAATTATGTTCGCTTGTATGTACATTTTTTATGGATGTTCCCAGATATTTCCATCATAAGTTAATCGATTACAAAAATTGAATTTTTCATTTATTTTGTTGATCGATCATTTAGAACTTCTTAATTTATAAGTACACAATAGCGACAAAATTCTTATAATAAATTCCATCGCAATGATAGAAATATTTAAGAATTATTGTAACTAGATACATTATTCCTTTCGTATGCTCTTATATAACGAGCTAAACTTAAGCCGTTTATGTTAAACTGTTATTAGTACAATAAATTGAAGTGTTATATTTTTATTCGGCCACAAAGGCACAACAAAAGATGAAACATAAATATAGTTAAGAGCCTATTAACTTGATATAAACAGATGCCGATATAAATGGTCAATATAATATTTTTAAGTCACGATTTCGACACAATGTAAATGATCAAAAGTTCGTAGCTCTGTGTAGATATTCTTGTGGCCAACGAGCGATATGATCGGACGCCCCGTCGCCTTATTGATAACGTTTCCATACTTCCCGTGTGTATTGGAATGCTTCTGAGTTTATTTAATGTAATTTCTATACGGGTAAGCCTATATATTAATTGTGTAAACATATACAATATACCTATCATATCTTACAATAAAATATTATAGTGCATGTCATATTTCATATTTTTCAAATAGATATCAGAACTGTCTGTCTTGTGGTGTATATCTGACTCAAAAGTTCCAGTTTTTTTATAGATATGTTATAGTAACACTATTTTCATTTTCTCAAAGATTTCAAAAGCCTGCAGCGAATTCCGTTTCACGTTGCAAACTCCTATTTCACAGGAGAATTGCGATTGTTCGCCGTTTGTCGAACAATTTCATACAACATCGAAATAGTGCCATACATCACTCGACAGAATAGCCACCGTAAATTGAAAGCAGCGATTATGATGGGCAAAATAGATTCGCCCGGGGTCGAGGCGACATCACGAACGGGCAGGGTTAAGGAGCAATCCTTCTAAGCTGGTTCAAGTTATGGGCCCAGCCGACACAATAGCCAATTTCATAGAATTTCCTCTGATGGATACGAACAGCCCAGAACAGTTTAACGGAACCTAACAATAGTTTTACGTCCGTAACTGTTTATTTATTTATAGTAATTTTATTAGTTTACAATATCACTATTGATGATTAATGAATAATAAACAACAATAAACATTTTAGTATTTGTTGGTTTAGTGTGAACCGGAAGAAAATAAGAAATATAAAAAAAAACATTTACTATTAAAGAAACTAAATTCAATAATGTCCCAAAAAAAACTTCAATTTTCAGACCCAGACCAGCTTGGCAAGCCCCTTGCATATTTATCAATTTACTATGGCGTTTAATACATACAAAAAAGCTCGAGTTATCGCCCATTTAACATCACAGATAGTTTTTACTCATCTTTCCATTCATTGAATATCATAAATATAAAAACGTGTGACTTTACTTAGTTACAACATAGACAAAATGAAGTTATATACTTTCATGTCATGTTTAAAATGTCTGTCACAAAAGGGTAGGAGGATCTATTCAGAGGATTTGTCATGGACGACTGCCGCGGCCCAACTCACGATCGATTACAAGAAACAGACCGACAACGTACAAAATATAAGTTAACAGGCCTCATAGCTCAGTTGGTAGTAATCCTGGGTCGTGGGTTCGATTCCCATCCAGGACAAACATTTGTGTGACGAACATAGGTGTTTATTCTGTCTGCGTGTTAATATGTATGTATTTACAAAAAAGGAGAAGTATTTAAGTATTATATCAGTTATCTGGTTCCCATTTATTTAGATTACTTTGGAGCTAGATGGCGCTGTGTTTAATGTTTTAATGCGGTTATTTTGTTAGCTTTTGTGGCGCAGTAATTGGGACAAACTGTCAAATAAGTATATGCATTTTTTAACCATAATTTGTTTATTCTAATTTTTCCTTTAAGTGGCTAAATTTACTAATAAATAGTTGCGACTAACAGTTAAGAAATATTACTGAATTTTTCGAGAATAAGCTCATTATTCCTTATTTGATAACTACGGTATAATTCCATGCATTAATATACGGAAATTGCAGTTAATCATATAATATACATTTCCATTTTGATGATAGCGTGTTCTTAGTTCGGAGCTAGTAATCATATGGTCACCATAAACATAACGTCTCTACAATTTCCATTCATCCATAAAAAGTATAAATAAACAAATAATGGTGGACATTTCACACAGCGCCACCTAGCCCTAAAGTAAGCTAAGCATAGCTTGTATCATGGGAATCAGACAACTAATATAATACTTATATACTTTTCTTTTGTAAATACACACATATAATACATATTAACACCCGGACACAGAACAAACATCAAAGTTACAAATGTCACATAAATGTTTGTCCTGAGTGGGGATCGAACTCACGACCTACAGCGCAGAAGGTAGGGTTACTAACCAACTGAGCTATGAGGCCAGACGTGACTTTGTGATACAGGATTGGAGCGTGCACTGCGACCCATATAAAACGGAACTTCACAACGATTCGACACAGCGGCCGCGTCGACTCAGCGATCACAAAGCCTTCTCATTAACCGTCACCGGTCAAAGCCGTGACACTAAAACTCATTTCGATGAAAAAAATATATAATTCAACTCGTTTTGTTACATTGCTCGCTCGGGAAAAGAGCACAAAAGATTTTCTTAGTTGAAGCGTGACTGTCGTAATTAGGTGGCTGTGGTAAGCGCTGGATTCGTCATTACCAGTTTGACACTCTCACTAGGCTTGAGACGAGAGCGTGGTGGTCTAGCGGTACTGACCCCGAGTTTCAATCCGGAGGTCGCCAGTTCAAATCCCGACGTGCACCTATGAGTTTTTCGATTGAAAGATTTATGTGCGCAATACCACGTTCTCAAAACGGTGAAGGAAAACATCGTGAGGAAACCGACATGTAGAACTAAAAATTGGAAGACATGTATCGAGTGCACGAAAGGAGCCTCTTTGAGGTGCACTTACAATCCTTTCACCACACTGGTTCGACAGAACCGGTGACTCGAAGAAGAAGAAGACCAGGCTTGAAGCTCGCACGCCGTCACTGTGCTCTACGGATAACACAACATTGTAGGCATTATCTCCATATTTTGTTGGTAATTAGCTCTCCAAATTTACGTTACTAAATTATATAGTTTCAAAAGCGTAATAAAGTATATCGGAAAAGAATATTCACGCGTATACCGACGCATTGGAACTGCCAATCACGAAGTCCGTCGCATAAAAGCGAGCTTAATAAGTTGCTTCCAATTTAAAGTCAAAATTATTTTTAAGGCTGTCCCTCAGAGTGGGACCCGTCGCGTCGGGGGCCGGATTATAAATCATAAATGCCACGTTAGCTGGACGGTGGGTTCGTAACAAAATTATCGGCCGCGAGCCTCGCGTAAAATATACAGAACAGTTTCAAGTTACCGCGTCAATTATTTCTTTTGCTTTTAATGAAATTATGACTCACATTTTAGATTGTTTAGTTTTCAAAATGTAACGACACAATTTTTGGAACGAAGTTCCTTATCGCGCGTTGTGAAAGGGGGCTAGACGGAAAAAAATCTTACGAAAAGTTGTCACGACACTTTTTGCTATAGTAAGCAAACTTGTTGTAACTTGTTGTAAGCTGTGCGGCGTGCGCATGTTTCTCTGTCTGTCTCTCTCTCTCTCTCTCTCTCTTATTACATTATATTTGTTAATAATAAATAAAAAAAAAATAACTTAAAAAAAAAAAAAAACAATTCCTTCACTAATTAATCGAAAGGAACTTCGTTCCATCCGGGTGTCCCTTGACACCTCTCAAGTTTATTTTTTTATTTTTTATGTATTACAGTTACAGAACGAGCTGACGGCCCACCTGGTGTTATGGGTAACCTCAGCCCATAACAAGCGATGCGGCTTGGGTCCTCCCCTACTTAGGTACGGCAAGACCCAAGTCGCAACGTATGCGCCCGTAACTGTGAGACGTGAAGGTGGAATGTCTCGTGTGCCTGTAATTTCACCGGCAATCACACTTTTCAAACCGGAACACAGTAACGCGTTACTGCTTGGCGGCAGAAATGGTGGCAGTACTTCCCCGGACGAACTTGGCGAGAGTTCTACTTCTCTTACTTCCCCGGACGAATTACAAATTCAAAAACAAACAAAACGTTCTGTTTTTGAGTACAGGTAAGTCAATTTATTTATTTGCAACGGCTATTAGAAGATCAATCAAAAAGCTTTGAAAAAAATTGAATCGAATTATTCATTCATAATATGTAATAAGACGAATCTTATAATTGCTATGACAACTATGATAAACTAATCAGAATGTCAAACTAATTACGTACAGATCAGACCTCCCATGGAAGGTGCACTAAGTACTCTCTCAGACTAATCGAGTAATCAACCATTTTTTTAAATCTGGTCCTACACTTCCGGGACATTCTCTACAACCATATTGCTACACATGTAAATCGACAAAAAAATAAATAGAAAACGACAAATGGGATCCTGTTTGAGTATTCCAGATACAACCACTTCTTTTTACAAGAAATGGTGAGATGTCAGATCATTTAAAATCAATGACTTTATCTAAAACTGGGTAAAACTATTAGTTGAATTCAAGAATTCTGAGGCTCGGCTTTTCAAGTATTACGAAGTATTATTCCATTTAATTTCTTTAAGTGATTTATTTTCCATGATATGTGCATACATTAGCTGTACATTCACATAATATCATACTAATTATAAATAACATTTAATAATAAAATTCAATCGGGAAACGTTTTTTTTGCAAATAAATGCAAATCCGCAATTATAATTATTTACATATAAGCGAGTGCTTTAAGGAAATGCACAGTGAGAATAGATTCCACAACGCGACGACGTGAATATTTCTCCCCTTTTTTTCGTAAAAAAATCCTCTAATTCAATAACAAAGCCCTTTTCTTGCACATTCCTCATGTGGACGGCGTAGAAATGGTATTATATATTATATTATATTATTGTTATTATATGTCGTCTTCTGTTTTTAGTAAACAGGTAGGCGTCCCTATATAATTCTTTATAAAATTCAAACGCATAATCATGCATTATAAAAAACAAAAACTTTATATTATATACATTGACTGGCCACGCAGCTCAGTTGGTTAGTCACACTACCCTCTGCGTAGGTCGTGGGTTCGATTCCCACTCAGAACAAACATTTGTATGAGAAACATAGATGTTTGTTCTGTGTCTGGGTATTATTATGTATTAATGTATGTATTTACAAAAAAATAAAAAGTATTGTATCAGTTGTCTGGTTCCCATGACACAAGCTATGCTTAGCTTACTTTGAGGCTAGATGGCGCTGTGTGAAATGTCCACCATTATAAAAAAAAATGTAAGTATAAATGTACCTATAACCGATATAAACATTTCAAAACATTAAACAGACATGAAACTATAGCGTTAGGTACTCATGTGGGTGGAAGGAAGGTCAGGGGAAGTATATCACATTATGTCAGACATTCGAAACGCATGTCCCCCACGTAACCATCGAGACATCGGTTCGAAACCAACATAAATCTAGACTAGTCTTTGAGCCTTTGTTCCGAAAGGAACATGATAAATGTACTCAATTGAACCGACGCTATTGGAAAGGAGATTTGTGGAAATATCGAAAGCTACGCGACCATATTAAGCGGTAGCTAAATTGCCTCCAAATTGGACTTGGGTGTGTAAAAGATAACCTGCTATTCGGATTAATTAATTAGGCAGGTGCTAACTCAATCGCGTGGCGCATATTTGAAACTATAAATAATTACGGCGATGAAGAATATTAGTTCTTAAATTAGTTTTGTAAACAAAGTTGACTATATAAGTAATCGAATCAAAACAATACTGTTTTGATCCGATTATCCGTTTTTTTATATGACGATATACCGTTTTAGTCTGTCTGGATAAATAGGAATCCAATCATTGACAAATCTCTTAATCCGCAGGGCCTAGCAACTCTCACAAGCAATGGTTTCTCGAGAAGTCACTACCGCATAAATATTTTCATAGTTCCAATAAAACAAAGGTCGTATTTATTCAGGTAAAATACCCATATAGTTGTGGAGTAAAAACCAGCATAGCTTGCAAATAGGCTTTTATTGAGTCACGTACGAATAGCTACTATCGAGTAATTGTAAAGCACGTAGGAAGTTAAACGCGTACCCATTTCATCCGAGATAGATAATGTGTCATTGCCAATGTGGCGGCAAAAACTAGTGTTGGACCGCGACTGTGCTCGCCGGCCGGCAAAAACCTCCACACATTCACCTACAATTACAAACCATTTATGGATCGCTACGTGCCTTACATAATAGTTAAAATTTAACACTTTTCTATTAGGATTTATGTCCCTCGCTTCTGTGCTGATATTAATCTTTTCTTGTGATAATAATATGTGGTTTCTAGTTTTACTACTGACTTTATGGTTTACAGGATACAACATAGTAGATTTTGCACCATTTTCGGTGTAAACTTATACTGTTAAATATCAAAAACTGGCTTTTCCATTCCGTTAAAAAATGTGAAAACACATTTTTATTAAAGCTATGTGACATTAAATTCAAATACTGTTTAAAATATCGCACCATTTAACTAGACTAGTTGATTGATGAATGATTAACAAATCACGGATTCAGAGCCTCACAGCTCAGTTGGCAGTAACTCTGCCTTCTGCACTGTAAGTCGTGGGTTCGATCCCGCTCAGGACTAACATTTGTGTGACGCATATAAATATTTGTTCTGTCTGGGTGTCAATATGTATTATATGTAAAAATTGACAAAGAAGTATATAAGTAATTTATCAGTTGTCTGGTTCCCATAGTACAAGCTAGGCTTAGTTTGAGGCTAGATATGTGAATTATCCACCAACTTTTTTAAACCATCTAAACAGCAGAAGTTTAAGACAAAGTAAGCTAAATGTTTTAATAAAGGTAGCTTAGGTTGCCTGTGATGATTATGCCGGTGAAATGAAACTACTTTTTGCAATATATATGGACCCTTACAAAGTCTCAGGACAAACATCAGAGCGTATCAAACGCGCATATCTGTATTTTGCTATTCTATAGAAAAACGGCCGCGGGCGAATAGCGTTGCAATTACAGTCGAGCATCAACTCGTTCGTCCGTCTGTCCGTCCGAGGATCCAAGATGGCGGTGCATGCCTGCCCAAGATTGACTAGTAGCTGAATGCTTTGCCAACGGCGATCTAGGTTGAGTGCTTGTATCTGAAGGCATGCGGCGTGCGGCATGCAGGAATGGAGCCCTGCCCCTCACAAATTAAACTACTCCTGGTTTGGTGTTTTTTTTTTTTTTTTATATGATTGAGATACGGAACGAGCCGACGGCCCACCTGGTGTTAAGTGGTAACCTCGGCCCATAACAATCGATGCGACTTGGGTCCTCCCCTACTTGATATGACAAGACTCAAGTCGCATCGTATGCGCCCGTAACTCTGAGACGTGTAGGTGGAATGTCTCGTGTGCCTGTAATTTCACCGGAAACCACACCTTTCAATTCGGAACACAGTAACGTGAATGCGTCACTGCTTGGCGGCAGAAATGGGCATGGTGGCAGTACTTCCCCGGACGAACTTGGCGTGAGTTCTACTGCTCTTTAGTGTGTATCATTAGTGTTGTGTCATTATCTTAATTGTGCGCATTTCAAATGTTCTCAACTCGTCACTTTTGTCACTTACTGCATGATTTGAACAGTTCTATTAATTACCTGCAAAAAAAGAATACACAGTTGAGTAAAATATAACGTAACAAAAAAAAATTAAAATAAAAAAACCTGAAGTGCGAGTTATAATTTCTGCGTATTACGCGTTCTTTAGTACGAGTCTGACACACACTTAGCTGTTTTTTTTTATTTTGTCGTTTTCATTTATAATGATGCAAAGTTTGACATTAGTATATAATTTAGTATCTTAACGTTACTTACAGTTTTCACGGTGGAGTATCGTGAAAACTATATGTCGACTCAACAAGAGACAGTGAACAGTCCAGCCCAAACCAGTTCGGTCACACCGGTAACCTCACGATGATTCTGTTTAAAGTTTTGAGAATTTGATGAACGAATTATATATATAACGGAACCCTCCAAATATTATCCTTCTGCTTAGACGGTGAAATAAAAAAATAAAGTAATACACTATCTATCTTTCGAGGTTTAGTTACAAATTCATCATTAAGTATAAACTAATTGGCGTGCAAAACTAATGTGCCATTAATTTTCAAACGGGTTGAATAAATTACGCTTATCGGAACGAGTCATCGTCCAAAAAACATAATAATAGCGTTCACACATTAAACGGTCCCGCCTAAGCTGCCCTACCCCGTCATTACAGTAACGCGGCTGTTACCCCAAACCACATAAGTCACATTTATCGCCGCATCAAAAAGCAATCAAGCGACAAAACCAAGGACTCGTCATCCCACGGAACTCCGACGAAACACTTTTGAAACGGACCTAATCGATTCGCGAGGGCACAGGTAGACCTTATGTAGAGTTACAATAGATTAGTAACTTATTAGTACACGTCTATACTAATAAATAAATAAATAATGGTGGACATTTCACACAGCGCCATCTAGCCCCAAAGTAAACTAAGCATAGCTTGTATCATGGGAACCAGACAACTGATATAATACTTATATGCTTTTCTTTTGTAAATACATACATATAATACATATTAACACTCAGACACAGAACAAACATCAATGTTACAAATGTCACATAAATGTTTGTACTGAGTGGGGATCGAACCCACGACTTACAGCGCAGAAGGTAGGGTTACTAACCAACTGAGCTATAAGGCCAGTCAGTACTACTAATAAACCTCGTAAATATGCTGCATTATTCTAAACCGCCAGTCAAGTGCCAGCGTTATGTGCGAGTGAATATAAACTGATTATACTTCCTACAGACAGACTACTATCTCAAATTACTAAGCAATTATCGCGTGCCAAGAAGTATGAGTAGGCATGGCGAGTGTTTAGTGACAAATTAAAATGTGGTGGTAGAGTTAAATTCGGACGGATTTCGTGTCGTGAACTTCCTCTAATACCATCGTGTAAATGGACACGTCTTGTCACTTAGCAGGTAACAAATAGTTAAGAAAATAATTAAGCTCGCGTAACCTAGCCACATGTACAAAAGTGCTGTGTAACAAGATGGCTTAAGGCCGGTTCTAGAATTTTATGAACGACAATAAAATGCAATATTTATCTGTTTCACCGTATGTGTTGGTGTATTTGCTTATTAGCGGTAATTCCCTGGCAGCTACTTATGGTTGGCTATCGAATTTGCGTAACAATATTTATGGGATCGATAGTACGGTATCTCTATTATGAACTGTAATTGAATAATGCTGTTCCGTTCCCGATGTAGATACAAACAAACACGAAACTCTACCTGTATGTTATCGATCAAGAATTTTGTAAGTGTATATTTGTTTCCGGAAAGAGTTTTTTATGCATATACATTTCTGCCGCCAAGCAATATCGCACTCGCCATTCCGTATCCTGAACTGAAAAATGTATTTTCAATAAAATTATAAACGTATGAGACATTCCATTTTTTTTTAAATTGGTGTTATGTCATGAAACTGGGTGCGATTTGGGCCTTCCTGTGCTTAAAAAGCAGGAACAGGACGTATTCTTATCGCTGTTATACGTAGAAGATACCACAGACACTCAAGTGGGCCATTTGCTCATTCCGACACTATGATAAAACTTATAAGGACTCCACGATTCATTACAAACCCGATCGGGTTTGAGAGGTAATATAAAAGTTAGAGCGTCTTAAGTTCCAGTAAATAAACATAGATATGGTTAGATACAGCCGCCGTTTATTTTATAGGTTTGGGCCGCCCCCCGCCGCGCCGCGCTCCGGAGATATGTTACCTGCCAACCCATGGAAACAAACACTTATAATATTGACGAGGCAATAAATTTTCAAAATGACCCTGCGTCCTGATTAAGAAACTAATTTTCGTGTTCGAATGCGGGTTTTTAAATCTCGATTTGTACTTTTTATTGTGAATGCAATAAAATTCATGTTTTATACCCACTTGTTTCTGCAGTAACGTAATTTATATATTGCCAACGGCACCTAAAATAAAACCACTTACAAAATGAAACATTTTAGTGGCTTCATCTTTGAGAATATTAGCCACAAATTTTAAATGGAAGTAATTAACAATAGTATGTACATCCGCCGGTACCTAAGCCTAGGACCGTGTAGAACGGCCAATATGTCTTTCCGCCATCCCCGTCATCTTAAGCATAGCTTTTAGGTATATGGGAACTAGATAATTGATAAAATACTTTTGTAAACGCAAATGAAATATTCAAAGTACAGGTGATCTAGAAGTTCAAGTATGTAATAGTTAGGTTTCATTCACAGGTTTTGCGCAATTAAATAGTTACTATGGTATGGTAAATAAAATATTATTGTGAGAATTGTTTAGTTTCTGGGTATACTAATATGCAAAGGAAACTTATTCCACTTTTCATTGGTCGATTTATGCAGATAACGACACTAAAGGAAAGTACCGACTAGATGTCCTGAGGATCATCCTTAAGTAATTTACTTTCAAAAGGTTATTTAGCTCCATACCTATAATAATATAAACTAACAATATTGCTTTTTAACGAAAAGCTTATATTAAATCTGTTTTCTAAAATAGTCACTAAATCAGATAGGTGTGAAAATCACATATGCGGATAAAGTTGGAACAAATCACTAACATTCAAGTTGCATTAACATTGCATTATTATAGGGGAAGACAAAAACTACCAAATTATACCATTAGATGTGCCCGGGTAATAGTGAATAAAAAGTTACATCTATATCTTATTCCAGTACCAGATATATCCAGGATAAGATCGGTAATTTCTTTGTTGAAACTACAGATCAAAACGGATAAACTTTCACATTAATAATATTATTATGATCGCGTTAACTACCATGAAAAAACAAAGATTAAGAACAAATTGACCTTCTTCGATGACCCTCTTTACCTACATTTACACCAACAGAAAAAATAAATGGTACTATGATAGTTTATGGTGGTCATAAAAGGCAATTCAGTAGGTCTGTGAAAGCTGTACACACGCCGGATGCCGTTTCAATAGCACACAGATTCTGCCACGAAGCCTGGCCGCGTTAACTACTAGTTAACTACCAACTTTAGTAAGTACGGCCTTACTTTTCATTAGATGGTAATTACGCGCTTGATTACTGGGTAAGGCGTCAGGCGAACTATTCAGGTTAACTAATAGACAATGACACACATAGGAGATATCTCGTAGAGAAAACTCACACAGCTGTTTTCTTTGAACTCGCTGCGTGGAGGCAAATGGATAAACATATTGAGCATGAAATTTGCTCCACATTTAGAAAGAAAGAAAGAAAAAAACATTTATTTGACACGCCCAAAAAATAAATTATATAATTAACAAAAATATACAATATTAACATGACACATGACATACTTCGAACCTACTACTGCAATGACTTTTACGGTACTCTTAAAATGTCCTCGGATCATATGTTATGCAACTGTGTTAGGACACCTGCGACTCAGAAAAATGCAGGTTATGAGTGGTTTTAAAACGACTTTTTATTTATGGTTTTTATAACAACCCCTTTTAGGAAAAAGTTGTGAATCCAGGACAAGAACTCGTAATGACGAGCTAAGCGAAACAATTTGTATATGAATTGGATTATGTCTGCTGCAGTAAGTAAAGTGTGTAGTAGACACCACCTTCCATCTCCGTCACAGCGTTGTCATAGTTCTAACATCAGGAATTCTCTTTCACTATCAGAATTTTGTGTCTTCGTATATAAAATATTTTCATGAGTTGAGACCTACAATTTATTACAAATTATAAACTATTCGTTTATATTGGAGCATGTATACAATTTACTAACACTGTCCAGTTTTGAGTAAAATCAAAATACACGGCATAAACCAAAAGCCCAATTAACCAATAATGGACAAGTACCTACCTGGTACAACATACCACGATATCTTATCTTCTTATATATAAAAAAAAACCTATTATATAATATTTATCACCACATACATTTCTTCTTCGAGAGAGCGTGGTGGTCTAGCGGTACTGACCCCCGAGTTTCAATCCGGAGGTCGCCGGTTCAAATCCCGATTTGCACCTATGAGTTTTTCGATTGAAAGATTTATGTGCGCAATACCACGTTCTCAAAACGGTGAAGGAAAATATCGTGAGGAAACCGACATGCCCTAGAACTAAAAATTCGAAGACATGTGTCGAGTGCACGAAAGGAGCCTCTTTGAGGCGCACTTACAATCCTTTCACCACACTGGTTCGACATAACCGGTGACTCGAAGAAGAAGAAGACCACATAAATAGCTTCTAAAACTTCAACAAAAGTTATTGCCACTCTTAGGTACGCGTAGATAATAGAAATATAGGATTCATGATCGCAATGAAGTATTTAATATTAATTTACCATCAAAGACACTATTTTCAATAGCTATTGCGCAACTTATCAAAGTAGTATTGTGAACCGGAACGGAGGAATAGTTAAGTTGGACTATAAAAATCTTTATTGCTTTTCTTCCCACTTGTTCACAAGTTCGTCAACCTCATATATTTTATTTAAAATTTACAATACAACTCAATATGTACATACGATTACCATCAAATTAATCAATATATGTCAGCCATTTATAAATGTATACACAAAAAAAAAACTTTTGTTTAGCTCAAATCAGGTGATGATATCCTCGACTGTGTATAAAATATATTGACGATGATTACATATATCATCAAACAGTTTTCTCACTTAAGTATTGGTATGTCATTAAAGTGACGATAGCTGAGATAGAGAGCTGATGGCCCACCTAATGTTAAATGGTATCCTCTAAACGTTAGAACAGCAGTTGAGTTTTAAAAACCCTCTAAAATTTGGTTAGACTCAAGTCGAACCAATTTATTTAAACCACACTGCTTGACGGACAAAATCGTTAGGATATGTATTAGATTCATAACTTGTACGGTAGCAATCTCACTGAAAGGTTCCGTCTGGTATTTTGTAACAGTAGAGTTTAACTGTTACAGGCGGAACCTTATAAAATCTATAAAATCGCCTCTCTCTAGCCTCAAAGGTTTGCTGGAAGATAACTCTTTGTATGGTTAAGCTCGCCTTTGTACATGTATCACTTATGACTTTTTTGTATATTTTATTTTCTGTGTACAATAAAGAATAAAGAAAGAAACCTTTCATAGCATATTAGACACTATAGATCACAACTTATTATTTATCAACAATATTCGCAAGAATTCGATAAAAATCATTTCAGTTGTAACGTACCACATAAGCAATATCATAGACAAAGTTAATTGAATCACATCACAGCAATATTAATAAAATTTAATTTAGTTTGACAGACGAAGGAATTGACAAAAATTTAAAACCGGCTTTAATCCAAATAGCTGGATCACTCTATTTATATTAACTTGATGGTGCCCATGGAGTCAATATATTGCCAGCAGTATCTTGACATGTTACACAATTCATCTCGTGAAAGGGTTTTTGTTTGACACGATGTATTTGACAAGCAAAGTGACAATTATTATTTGGTGTCAATAGTGAGAAGTCGTGAGAATAACATCGTCAACTGAACGTGGACTCGTGACTGTTTATACAACACGCTTTGACCACTCGGCTCTTGCGGAGGATATCTCGGCGCACCACCTCGCATATTCCGTATCTTGAAGCTAATCATTGGTATTCAGGGCACTTGTCATCAGCATATAATAATTTGCTGTAAACTGATATATCTCGAGCGAGAGATAACAGTATTTTTTTTATTGGAACGAAGTTCCGTATCGCGCGTTGTGAAAGGGGGCTAGACGGAAAAAATTCTTACGAAAAGTTGTCACGACACTTTTTTCCTTGTTTCCTACTTCAGTTACCACAAGCCAATTATTACGAAAATTGAGCCTACTGATTAAGTTTATATTACATTATATTTGTTAATAATAAAAAAAATATATTATAACTTAAAAAAAAAAAAAAATTATTACAATTCCTTCACTAATTAATCGAAAGCAACTTCGTTCCATCCGGGTGTCCCTTGACACCTCTCAAGTTTTTTTTTTTTTTATTATCATAGAATTAACAGCACTTGGAGAAAATTTACAATTGAGGACTTAACTAAAACTTAATGCCAATTACAGATTCTCACTATGTGTATATATATATTTAAGGGCTTATATTTAAAGCCGCTACAAGCTAAAACAAACAAAAATTATGGGTAAGTTAAGGCTATTACAATGTAGGTGATGATACTTAAAACGGTATATATATATTTAAGGGCTTATATTTAAAGCCGCTACAAGCTAAAACAAACAAAAATTATGGGTAAGTTAAGGCTATTACAATGTAGGTGATGATACTTAAAACGGTAAATGAAAAAGGTGGTAAGGAAGGTAAAATGGAAGGGTGCGAAAGGTACGCATTATGAAAATGAATATGTATATATGTGTGTGTGTGTGTGTGTGTGCGTGTTTCTTTTTTATGCATGGGTAATTGATTTATTTATTTTTGCTATGAGTTACGTAGCACTTCAATTTTTTTTTTAAAGATTCCTTGTTATGATAAAAAATATCAACTAAATCGAATCGTGAATTATAAATATTTAGTGTACGACAGATCACTGAATTTTGAGCTTAATTGGTGGTGGTTTACTCGCTTAAAAAGTTAACCAACCGAATACAGGATACGTATGAAACAAGACGGTTTTATCATTGTCAATATTTTCTATGTAAGTGGTTAATCACATCGTAAGGTGTCAAATAATTTATTTAAATGGTTCTGTTTGAGTGTTATGCTATAGATATGTACAAGATAGCGAGAAACGGTCTAAATGGAGACGTGAATATATTTTCCTGTTTTATAAGTATAATAGACACTCGTCGCCCTCATCATAAATTGACGAGTTTATATCTTTACGGACACATTATAAATTTCTTGTTTTTCTCACCGTACACCGTCCGCAGTAATAGGTGTAGATTAAGTTTCACTTCGGTGTATTTGTTTTGCTTTAATTTTATCGCTTGGAAAAAGTTTCTTCATATTTTAAGACTAGTTGATAATTTTAAAATGTTTGAAAATTATGACTTTTAAATCGAAACATCGACAGATTTATTTGCATTTCTTAATTCTTCAAAATAATAATATAAAATGTGAAATTTTCTATGTTCAATGAGAAATAGTACAAAGTTGCAATTAAATAGGACTTAATTCAGGAGCTTTAAATAATAATGCTAATTGTATGGGAAATACAAGATCCCATTAAATCACACAATTCAAAACACGCTACCGGCGCCGGGGACTAATTGAAAGTAGGGAATACTGTGTGCCTAGATTCAGCGTATTAATTAAAAGTTAGATTCTCCCCTCCCGACTTACGCTCAGCTCCTTCCCAACTATTTGTACTTTTTCCATGCTAGCATAAATTAAACATTAAGACACAGTTTTATGGATTAAATTCCAATGCCTCTTTCTCACACCTCTCACAACCGATTCTAAACCATAAACAAGTGTTTTAAAGTCCATTTTGAAATGATAATTGATTTGTATGAATGTGAAATCAAACAAGAAGCGTAGTTAATAATTTATTGATATAAGACATGCGAAGCCCATAAAGTTACCTTTGGCACACGTCTCGGTCTCTTTTAATTTGTAACTCGTTAGCATTATGCGACCAGCGCGCGGAGTACCCTCACATTAGGATTTCTCTTTTGGTCAAGGGCATTTTCAACTTGTTCGTATTTCACGACTTCCAACAATATCAAGAAAGTCTCGTTTATGTCGGCCAATACCGTCCGTTAATTGTTTAATACAAACTTTAACGCGAACACGAAATTGTATCGGAAAATAAATGATTTAATTTAAACTTTAGGTACCAAGCTTTGGTGTTGAAGAATCTTCTAAGATACATTATACACACGTAGCGTTCAAAAGCAAACAAATCATTAGGATGAAGTAACAGAGCTTCATTAAGCGAGCAAACACTTATAGCGAGCGCAACAAACATCTGTGTGTCGGACAACACTCATAACTTGAACAAACAAAAGTTATCGCTCTTAGCGCAGGCGCAGCCATTTGGCCGAAATAGAGGGGGCGGCCGCGGGCGCGGGGCGGTGCGGAGAATGTTAGAAAAACTTATAGAAAATGACAAGACACAGACAAGGACGGGGATACCACCGGTATAGAAACGAAAAGGACGGATAGAGAACTCGTTCCCCAGCATTCCGTCGCATGGTGGATTTAAGAACGGGGGCATAACGATACGATTAGGTTATACTGTTTTATTTTTGACGATAGTATAACTAAGTAATTATGTATCGGTAACTAAGTGAAAAATTATGGCCCTGTGAGAAAAGTACCCACGGGATTAGTTATTAAGTTTGATTTACAATGTAGAGCAATGTTGCAAAATTGAATTATTAAATTGAACGCTCCTTTTTCCAGGAACGACCTTCGAGATATGCGAGCGAAAATATATTGAATTTGTTTGTTTTGCTGGCACTCTTTACTCGCTGGCATCTTCGCGAGCGTGGGTAAGACCCATAGTCTTAAATTCGTTAAGATATTATTTAAAAATATCTAATTCCAGATATACGACATTATTATCTCTTTGATAAGACACAATTTTGTGTCTTTGTTTTGTTACTTTTTCGATCTTTATCTCATCGGCACCGTATGAGTTCAGTTTCGTAATTAAGAAATATTTAACAAATGGAGGGTAAATTAACATATTTGCTAATCGACATCAAACTAGATTTATAATTTATAATATGCCATATCTGACTAATATTTCTTTACTACGATGAGCCGATTGATATGTGGATAGTGAGACTGTAAAGTTTGCTTCAGTGACACTAAGATTCAGGGTGTTTTAAAGTCAAGTCCTGTGATATTTTATTATTGAAACGTTCTCAAAACGGTGAAGGAAAACATCGTGAGGAAACCGACATGTCCTAGAACTAAAAATTCGAAGACATGTGTCAAGTGCACGAAAGGAGCCTCTTTGAGGCGCACTTACAATCCTTTCACCACACTGATTCGACAGAACCGGTGACTCGAAGAAGAAGATTGAAACTGTTTTACCTAATGGTTAAAATGAAATCATTTTCATAATCAACATATATAAAACATATTTCAATATCATTTAAAACTTCACCAAATTTATTCTAAATGGTATATTCAAATAAAAGTAATTGTACAGTATATAGATAAGAAGCAATGTAAATTTGACCCCTGAAACATAATTTGATAGTTAATGGTCGTTTCAAGGGTCATTTCGCATGTTTCATGGGTTCATTTGCATTAAGGGTTGAGACTAATAAGATTTTAATATTTCATCGTAACTCACCAGGTAAAAAACCTGCTGGAGAGGTAGATAAGGCTACGTCTAAATATCGAGAAAAAATAATAATCGATTGTTTTAATAGTCTCACTACTATTACTATTATAAATGCCAAAGTTTGGATAGACGGATGTTTGTTAATCACCCCAGAACGGCTGAAGGGATCAGGATAAAATTTGGCAAAGAGATAATATAGTTTGCAATAGCACACATGCTACTTCTTATGCCGGAAAAGTGCAGTGCCCGTCGGGCGACTTATTCACCGCGGATGCACCTAATTTAATATAAATCTATACAAATAAATAAAATTGGAGTGTCTGTTTGTAATATTAGAATAACCGCTTTTTACTAAGTGCATATGATGTATACACGGTAAATATACCAAAACAACATTTTTGACATATTTTGTCTGTCTGTCTGTTTGTTCCGGCTATTCTCCGAAATGGCTGGACCTATTTTGACGGGACTTTCACTGGCAGCTGATGTAACAAGGAGTAACTTAGGCTACTTTTCCGAGGGGTAAAATAGGGGTGCGCGATAAAACCTAATTCCACGCGGACGAGGTCGCGGGCAACAGTATAATAATAATTTTATGTAATGTATTAATTACATAGAGAGAAAGAATTGCATAACTTTTGGATATGTGAAGGTTTATGGGAAATTTCCGAAAAAAATAACATAATATTAAGTAAATGTAGAATCAATGAAAAAGTAGATATAGTATAGAGTTGTGTGCCTGCATTGGCTAGTTACCACATTGACATTCTATTCTTTATCTTGTACCGCACTAGTTTTGGCAAAAGCATCAAATTGTAATTGTGTTATAGAGAGCGTGGTGTTCTAGCGGTACTGACCCCCGAGTTTCAATCCGGAGGTCGCAGGTTCAAATCCCGACGTGCACCTATGAGTTTTTCGATTGAAAGATTTATGTGCGCAATACTACGTTCTCAAAACGGCGGAGGAAAACATCGTGAGGAAACCGACATGTAGAACTAAAAATTCGAAGACATGTGTCGAGTGCACGAAAGGAGCCTCTTTGAGGCGCACTTACAATCCTTTCACCACACTGGTTCGACAGAACCGGTGACTCGAAGAAGAAGAACATCAGATTGTTTATGTTCGACCACATTGTTATGATAGGTAGGTATTCGCGAGCGAAGTCCGCGTGTAAGCCGCACCGCCCACCTCACGCAACACGCAACCCGGTGTCCGGTTGCTTGTCTTGTAATATCACTGGCGTGTACGGAACCTCCTCACGACATATTATGACACGACAACAGACTCCACGTCACATATAAAACATTTCCCAGAAGATTTACAGACACTTCAAGTAGCCCTGTGGGAGTGCCGCCGTTCCCCTTTTCTATTCGGTCAGGGCCAGTCAGATTTAGGGTTCCTAATGCTAAATTGATGAATATACTAAACTATAAACTTTTGCTTTTCTATGTAAATTATGGCGCGCGAGAATGATTGTGATGTAGAGTAGACAGGTAGAGTAGATCAAACTAGTAGATAGGCAATCTTATGGAGACAATATATTTAAGTCTATTAGTGCAACAACTTTGACATTATGAGGGTAGGCCTGAGCACGGTAATGTATTTTTATTGGTGGACTAATCACACAGCTCCATTTAGCCCCAAAATAAGCATAGCTTGTACTACGGGAACCAGACAACTGATAGAATACATATATACTTTTTTTTAATACATATTAACACCCAAACACAGAACAAACTAAAAATTCGTCACACAAATGTTGTCTTGGGTGGGAATCGAACACACGACCTGCAGTGCAGAAGGCAGAGTAACTAACAACTGAGCTGTGAGGCTGTCTATAATAGAAGTCTAACGTAAAAAATATCACCTAACTAGTTAAAAAATACAAACCCCTTCACACTATTAAAAGATGCAATAGAAAGGTATTGTGCCTGTGTGTAGTACTGATTTCTTATACAAATTCCAGCAATCATAACATGTAACTACGTATTTAGTGAATTAGCATAATAAATACCCTTAATAAAGAGAATCGATACTTTAAACCCTCGAGCTTGAAGTCGATACAGTATTTTTTTTAATTTAAAATCTTTGCGTTATAAAAATTCCGAACACGGGCGCGACAATCTGCGATCAGAAAAGTGTCGTAATAATACGGCAGTAAGCCATAAAATACTTTGAAATAAATTTTCATACGCTACTCATTATGAATAATTCGTCAGCGAAGTTTTTCAAAAAACTGTGTACACAACAGGCATCCTTAAACGGGACCACCGTTTTTTGTACTCATTAAGCGATTCAATCGCAAAACAGCTCCTAAAGCCATTAGTGTTAATATATAAATATGGTTTTGTATACTCATCACAGCGCTATATATTTAAGATCAACTTACGTGATTTTAAAATGTATCACATTCAATTAACTAACACGTAAATAAAAATAAAAAGAGTTTTTAAAATCAATACTGTATACAAACTTTGCAAATTATTCTTCTAATCTAATCAATAATTTATCCAGTTCCTAAATACCAGAAACGTCAAGACATTATTCATGATTCTCCCAATGAATCTAGTGTATTCTAGACAAGTCAGAGGCAGTAAGGTATACATTTATATTTGCGGCTACAACGCGAGAAAAATGCTTTATAGATTGATACACGAAGCAAAAATATATTTATAGATTGCACATACCTTTATCTTACCTCAAGGTTCTACTACACGCCTATCTGTTTTGTTTAGTGATGTTTTTTTAAATCTCTCCGTAGAATGATTAGTTTTTTTTTTGTGATACAGTTACGGAACGAGCCGACGGCCCACCTGGTATTAAGTGGTAAACCTCAGCCCATAACAAGCGATTCGGCTTGGATCCTCCCCTATAGGTACGACAAGACCCAAGTCGCAACGTATGCGCCCGTAACTCTGAGACGTATAGGTGGAATGTCTCGTGTGCCTGTAATTTCCCCGGCAACCACACCTTTCCAACCGGAACACAGTAACGCGAAAGCGTTACTGCTTGGCGGCAGAAATAGGCATGGTGGCAGTACTTCCCCGGATGAACTTGGCGAGAGTTCTACTGCTCTTAGAGCTTTGTACTACTCGTAGTTAAAGTACAATAGTAACCTTGCAACAATGTTTTCTCTAAAGTAGTTCGCTTACAGCTGACAAATGCAAAATTAGCAATAATCTATATATTTTTTCTTACAGTCATGCTCAAGATCTTATTTTATGTTTCTTTGTAGACGATGGTGGTGCCATTATCACCTGGAATTAGAACTGAAACACAGTATTAGGGGCTTTGAGGCAGACTTTAGACTTAAATAGCTAAGCAGCCGGGCATTTTCCCTGCAACAAATCTATAGTTTCCCTGCGATGTTTTCCTGTACTGAAATAAATAAATAAAGAAAAGGGATTTCTTCCCTTTTCGCAAATATTGGACGTGTATATGACGAAAATAAATGAATGAATATTGGTGGTTATTTCACACAAAGCCATTTTTTATTAAGCTTAGCTGGTACTGTGGGTAACAGACAACTGATATAATATAATACTTATATACTTTAATGAAATCCATACACATATTTTCCTAGACAAAGCAAAATCATCATAATGTTTATAAAACAAATGTTTGATTGGATAGGAACTGAACCCACGACCTACAGTGCAGAAGGCAGAGGTATTACCAACTGAGCCAGTATGAATAATAACTTTTGATGTTCATATAACATCCTCCTTATTTTAATTTTAGTTAAACTCAGCATAACATCTTGACAGAGCAAATAATTTTGTCAGTTTGTCGACTTCACTCAGTCAGTTTTTGTAGCGCTGGTTATTTATATATTTCCTTGGGTAGTGTCAACGTGATATAAGTAGGATAGACACTCAATTGTTACTACTAACTACTAACTAGTACTCAATTGTTACAAGGATCGTGCTCGCGAAAAAAAATGAATCCCTCCATTAGGGGTTTCTTGTTTGGTCTTCCCCATGGAGGGTCGGATAGAGTTTGAACAGGCATCAAACGTGTCAATAAGTACGCGTGACCTTATGTTTTGAATAATATTGACGTTTCCAAGCCATTTCTTTATGAATTCTATGGAAATAAAATTTTTGACTTTGACAGCCGGCAGCCAGTAACAGGTCTGGATACGCAAACAATGCCTTGTTTTTGTAAGCAATGGCAGTCCCTAGTCTAGTGGATCGTTACAATAGCATAAACTATCCAGTTATGATGGGAGTGAACCTTGTAAGAACTCACCACACAACCGGTTTTATGCGGTTTGACGCTTTTTATAGGACGTACGTATATTGAAGAATTCTGGAAACAAACTCAGGAAGTGTGAACTAGGATCAGTTGCAACATGTAACAATCTTAATATTTAGGAGCCATCGGCAGCTGTGAATCGGCACCGTACCGCTACCTGTATAAGAATTTTAACATAAAAGACCGATCTCGAATTATCGATACACCGCGAACAACCGATCCATAAAAGTCAAAAATAAAAAAAAAACGAATCTCGTATAAAATGGTATCGGCAGAGATAAGGGCGGCGACGCATTCGCGGCGTGTAGCCCACGGCTGCGTCTCGATATTTCATGAAACAGCCGATTTATATTCGTTGCCGTTTTGATGCAAAACTTTTATGTTCCACGTACGTAATTACCGGCAAAAAGTGAATACCAGTAGATACGCAAAAAGAACTAACGTTGTAGAGCCATCTTCACCGAACATCCCTTTAAATTTTTGTAATCATTTTAATATTTATTACTAGGAGACGGCCATTAGACCACACCATGAACAAAAGCCATTTTTGTATTACTGTTTATAGTGATATATAAAAAAAATACTATTCTATTTTATTTTCGTAATGAAAAACTTTCAATGGGAATTTATGCCCATTTTTATAATTCAATATTTTGTCTATAATAAATGAATTATGAATACTTAAAAAGTCCTAAATGTTAAGTTTTAATCTACCAAGGGCGCTTTCATAGCAAAACTGTAGCGATGCATCCGTGGCTCATCGTGACTAATTTGAATGCGCCTTAAACCGCATATTCCTGTAGCCATCGAACTAATCCGGTATATTCATTAGGCAATTCCAATTTTACGAGCCACAGCCATTGGAATGGTCCACACCATGCTGACGTAAACTAGGATTGTGAAATTATATGACTATTATATTGATAGCACCCATAAATATAATCCTTCTTGCACTAATATATGCTGATAAAATAACGTTATTCTTGATATATTACATTTTTTCGTATTATGTTTAGATATAATAATATAAAATCATTAACACACTTCAATTTTAATTTATTATTTTAACATACTCTTACTTTCGCTTTGTGTTTTATTAGTCTTTAACTTTAAATTTTCTCACTACAAAAATCCAAAACCTATTCAGTGTCCACAAGAGAGTGTGAATTTTAATCTAGTATGGTTTCACAATTGATCAACCCAATTGTGTACATAGCAGATTAAAATAACAAAAGATCGCTCATGTTTTAAAATTTTAGTTGGTAAACACACCTGTTTTTACTTTTTAAGTGAAAATCCCAGTAGTGAAGTGTTAATTTGAACCAGCGACTGCCGAATTGATCCTCAAGGCACCACTGGGCTATTACATCAATCCAACATATTTATTTGGAGTTTGTGAAAAAATGCACACTCAGTTATTACGTTACTTAATTTTGATGTGACAAAAAAGTTAAACTTATAATTTTGTGTGATTTTAGCATATGGTAAATCGTTTTATGAACCTACCTCCTAAAAGTACCGATTTTAGATGATCACCAATGCGCCACAACGGTATTTTTAACTGCAGGTGACAAAACCCATTCACTCTGTTAAATACGGATGTTAATTTTATAAATTCAACTTTATCCCGTCACAAAGTTGCATACAATACGACACATTGACTGGCCTCATAGTTCAGTTGGTTAGTACTACCTTCTGCGCTGTAGGTCGTGGGTTCCCCACTCAGGACAAACATTTATGTGACATTTGTAACATTGATGTTTGTTCTGTGTCTGGGTGTATGTAATATGTATTATTATGTATGTATTTACAAAATAAAAGTATATAAGTATTATATTAGTTGTCTGGCTCCCATGATACAAGCTATGCTTAGCTTACTTTGGGGCTAGATGGCGCTGTGTGAAATGTCCACTATTATTATTATTACATGTTCGGATGCTTACAAGAGATCATGCCAGCTTCCCTCAGTCCCAATGAATATTTGTTACACACTAAAATTTCTTGTAATTTATTTTCACTAATGTATGACGATTGTACAAAATTATCATCGTTCCATTGTCTCTATTTTCATTTAAAAAACTAATTTCAACTTATTTTCGGACAATACAATAAAAATATCCATTTACGACACGTTGTTATTGCGATCACCTAGTTAAGTCATTTCTTACGAACACTACATACGTTTTTCCCGTAAGAGAACAAAATTATAAAGGCAGCTCTCAATAAATATAGTAAGGCTTTGGACTCGCTTTAGGATTGCCCCGTTGCCAATGAAAGATGCCACGAAACCTGTTTATATGACATCCAATAATGAATCCGACTTGTACTTAGGGCACTAAAAAATAATTATTGTCTTCTCTCACTTCAACTTATTGTAGCATCTACCCTTGTGTATTAAACACACTTTACCCGGACTTGGTTATAATTTCGTTATAGTAATGTTTGTCCTGGCTTTAGGATTATTAAGAAATGAATTACCGAATAAAGTGTTAGCCGAGTTATCCGTGAGATGATCAATGGCGGCGATAGTCTCGCTACTTGTCACGCCTGCATCTCCAATATAATGAAACCCACAAGGTTAAATGCGGGCCAATGAGAGCTCTGCCTACCCTTTCGAAGAAAAGGCGTAATTATACATTATGTATGCTTTAGTTAGGATTTGTTACGGGTGAACAATTTTTTTTTTTTATTTGATATTTTTTTCCGAATACCCAATAGTTCTACTAAGACCCATTTCAAGGTTATCCATTCATTACCGGACACCCTGTATAATACTCTTATTGACTCGTTTGCTTGTTTTTTACATTCGATGTAGGTTTTCTGTTACGGAAAACCAAACCACTCCATTTGTTTTTTATTTAATGTATAACTCGAGCAGTAATACGTATTAGTGTGACAGGTAATGCCCTTATCTGTGGCCACTGCCCAGCGTCTGATGGATCGATGTTAAAAAGCCATTCTTGTTGCTCGTGTGTCTTGAACCGACTGCCATGTGGGAGCCGCTAAGCCGGATCCCTTCACATGTTTACGCTTACTAAATTATCGCTCTTTAGTCTTACATCTGTTTTATTAACTTGCCTAGACTGTAAAAACAAGCTCTTGGGCATATTTTGAACAATAAAATATTAAATAATTGAAGTGTTAAAATCTTCATCAGACGTTCGTTGCCTAGTGATTAACTGCGAGAGATATTGCCAATATAACAATGCATTCAGGGTGTCGATGAGGCTGCCACGTTGCTGGTGTATCTAGCATGTTTGCGGGGGCGAGGGTTGATGGCTTCCACGCCATCATTCGCAAACGGAGCGCTTCACTGCTGAGCCGCTGCCGCTCGCTGGCGTGACAGCTCCAACAGCATGCTGTCCGCTCTGGCCGACCACTGGGACACCGCTTTGCTGTCTCACTTGACTATATTACACACGAATCTTCCCTAAGTACCTGCCGATAATTGACCAAATTTTTTGTTCATAGGTATAATAATAATAATATAAATTTATTTCGGAATGTCACGTTTTCCATAGTTTTTTTTTTATATTTTTCGTTTTTTTATTCACATATTCTTTACAATTTCATTTTCATTTTGAATTACATTTCTTTTCAATTATTTGTTTAATTTGATTTATACGAAGCCAGGTTATGACGCCTTTGTTGTAGTTTTATGTATGTTAGTTTTAAGATGTTTTTTCTATCGACTTAATTTGTAAATTTATGTTTTCCGAAATAAACATATTATTATTATTATTATTATCAGCGCTCAGAACGAATAAATCTGATTGTTGTTTTGTAAGCACATTTATTATTTTATACAAGGGCTAGTGGAAGACCAAACCAGAATATTATAAAGCCTTTTCGCACTAACGAAAGATTTTTTAAGGCTAATATACATCGCATGTTTCAATGTATTACTGTACTAACGGACCGCTTAGAAATAATAAAACTCCTAATCGTGGAATACTTATGGAAATCTAGTAATGCATTCACACTGAAAAAAGTAAAATTAAGGATGTGATGTATGTCTGTACGTGTACTGTACATATACGTTGGATGAATATACAGAATGAACAACATTAAATTTTGTTTTAATTCTAAATTAATATTTTTGAAACGACATAAAGGTAACATAAATATTAAAAGAACTCGCGTTAAGAATACGAAAAGTTACTTCGGTGTGGTGTCTATTCAACTCTATCTACTATATACTAAGCCTTAACCATAAAAATATATTATTTTAAAGATTTCTTCTGCATTTCAGATTGTTATGCAAGCCAAACAAAGCAGTTACGAAATCCATTTCTTAATCGAGCGTTGGTGAACCGTCCAACGACGTAAGCTCATATTTCGCTTCTTATTTAACTTAGGTGAGGTAGGTAGAAGTATAACAAATAGCTACAGCCCCGTGGCCTCCAACTAAACGTACTCGTATACCTGCCTCCGACCACAATACAACACGTCAGATTATAAGATGAATGATTCGGATTGGCGTCCCACCACGCTCTACCTGGAAACTGAGAGCTTTTTTAGAATGTTTGATTTAAATACAAATTCGTTTAATTTAGCTTCAAGTCGAAGTAGCTTTGTGTATTCGAACTTTATGATAAACGAAAAATAATTTCGGTGTAAACCTTTTAAGGTTAGGTTAGGTTTCTTCTATGTTAGGGGTAATCAGAACAGGGTTGATTGTACATTCAAAGACCAACCAGATCATATATCACTAAGGCAGGCATGCGCAGTTGCGAAAACTGTATTAGTTTTGAAAAACTGATTTCTCCGGTTTTTGTGCAGTTAAAATGCCAGGTCAACTTTGTGAGTTATTTCTGCATCACAAAAAGGTTCAGTAATAATACAAAAGTAATGAAAATTCATGAATGCCATAGCTAATTACAAATTCAAGTTTACTTAGGATTGAATTATACCTCGGTACGGGAACGGAGTGTCGGATATCCGAAGTCAAGCTAGACGGTACAGTCAACTACAAAATAGATCTGTTTGTGAAATTGTATTCGTGTACCGAATAGCTAAGAGCTCAAAATCTTTCAATAGACATGTGTCTTGAAAAAGACTCGCAAAAAGAAGTCTCATCCTGATCTGACAATAAGTTCACTGTACTACAAGTGTACCCAGACAGACAGACAGACAGACAGACAGACGACAAAACAGTGCAGGCAATATAAGTCAACATATGAAATGATGCTAAAATCAAACGGGTGATCGTAAGTTGGTTGTTCGAACCAACTAGGCATGAAGATCATCCATGACATTAATCAAGAATTTGTGTGTGTGTGCGCGTTCCAGGGAAATGAAAGGATTCTATCGCGATTCTAGTGGCTGGCATCATAAATAGTAGCAGTGAACAAAAACAAACCCAGTCAATGATTCAAACGTAAGGAGTCCTACCTTCCAAGCTGGGCGCCTAAAGCCGAGTGTACCCACACCGAACAATGCCCACTAATAATAAGGCGGCTGTATTTACGAGCATACGTGCCCTCTGCGCTGGGACGAGCAAGACCTATTGTGCCGGACCTCCTATGATTATTTCAGCTCGCACCTTTCCAGAGATCCCTTTAAGAGGAATATTTATATCGAGCTGGTCGGTGCGTTGCTGGCACGCATAACCTGGCGTAACCTACAGGGTTGGCCGCAGAAGAGTCGGCCCACGTTATCCTGGAGTGCGTGGGCATAGCAATTCATCGTGAAAAAATCATTGACAGGGAAACCATTGATGGTAACAGAAAACTTCTATATCTTTACATATTTTTGCAGAATAGTACGGTTCTAAGAAACGTGGTAGCACTCCCAGATTATAAAAACTGAAACTTAGAATGCGGAAGGAATAAAGGAATTTGAACTAAACGCTGAGATAAAATAGACAGGCACCAATTATACGATAAAGCCTGAGGATCTGCCCGGCGTTGCATAAATCTTCATGATTTACTAAACATTCACGTTCAAAGCGTTTCCATGAAAGTATTTCTCTGTCTCTTAATACTATAGTTTATGGAAACGGACAGAATAGAAGTTCTTTGAAAAACTTTATATTAGGACTAAATTGATTAATGGTTTCTACGACTACCATATTTACAAACTATGTTCCTCTGTAATTATAATAATAATAATAATGATAGACATTTCACAGCGCCATCTAGCCCCAAAGTAAGCTCAGCATAGCTTGTATCATGGGAACCAGGCAACTGATATAATACTTATATACTTTTCTTTTGTAAATACATACATATAATACATATTAACACCCAGACACAGAACAAACATCAATGATACAAATGTCACATAAATGTTTGTGCTGAGTGGGGATCGAACCCACGACCTACAGTGCAGAAGGTAGGGTTACTAACCAACTGAGCTATGAGGCCAATTGTGAGCCGTGGTGATAAAAATTTATAACAGCAATTATCGTTGGGATCAAATGATCTGTCACTCGACTGTATAGTCTTAAGTAAGACTTTAGCAGAACTGAACTATGCAGGAATTATCAGACTGAAGAAAATAATCCACCTTTGCCATCCAAGATTGCGTGGGGGTAGTCATTGGCAAGAAACCTGTCTGTCCCGTAAATTTTCTTAGTTTCTGAGTAGGACAGTACCTTAAGTAAACAAGAAAGTTCAAAAGCGGAAAACTAAGTCTACTTACAAACCCAAACCATTAAACTCATAGCAAAACAATGCGGCGAATTATTTAACTGGATATGTAAATGCACATACTTAATTGATAAACTTGTAGTTACATAATCAGCAGCAGTAAATATGAAACGCAACAATTTCGTGGCACAGAATAGTTTCGGTTTCAAGAGCTGTTTCTAGACTAGACCTACGCTGTGACCTAAATACATGCGTCTGCGCACCCGGCGCCCGCCAATCACAGCGCGCCATTCAAATCATGGACCGGCGCGGCGCCGAACTCGAATCTATAAATCCACGCATACCATAAATAATGGCTAACCAAGCTATTAAATAATATTAGCAAATGCCCTTTAAATTATATTTCACTGACTCCTATTACTCGTAACATTATAATAAAAACTTCCAATTCAGGGCTCTCACGACAGAATGGGAAGCTCTACCGTATAACTAGTACTTCTTAGTAGTACTTCTTAGTAGTACTTCTAGTCCTAGTCTTACTAGTACTTCTAGTACTTCTGTATAATACAAGATCTCGCGGTTTTATTCGCCTAGGCCAAATTAAACGAGTTCATATACTGCATGTTTAAATTGACAATTTTGCATTTAGTCAAATATCCTTTCTTTACTTTTCAGCCGTCTTCGAAAAACAGAGGCTTTCAATTTTCCAAGTCAAAATTCTTCTTGAACTTTATTTTCCATAGAATTCATAAAGAAATAGTTTGGAAACGTCCATAGCTAAATCTATACAAATAAATAAAATTGGAGTGTCTGTTTGTAATATTAAAATAACTGCTTTTACTAAGTGCATATGGATGTATACACAGTACATATACCAAAACAACATTTTTTACAATTTTTGTCTGTCTGTCTGTTTGTCCCGGCTAATCTCTGAAATGGCTGGACCTGGCTGGATTTTGGCAGATAGCTGATGTAACAAGGAGTAACTTAGGCTACTTTTCCGAGGGGTAAAATAGGGGTGCGTGATAAAACCGAATTCCACGCGGACGAAGTCGCGGGCAACAGCTAGGTACAAAGCAAAATCACGCGTACTTACAGCTAAGTCTGGCGTCTGTTCAGATCCTATCCGACTCTCTATTATGTGGAAGAACAGGCAAGAAAATTATTCCAATAATGAGACCAACCCTAGTGAAACGGCAGTAACCTTGCATGACGCTTTTGATATACTATAAGTGCCTTCGAAAATTGATTATCTGTCAATGCATTGGTATTATTATAATTATTACGAGTAAGACACCAAACCGATTCCATAAATTCAGCAACTTATGCAGGGTGTCCGGTAATGAATGGATAACCTTGAAATGGGTCTTAGTAGAACTATTGGGCATTCGGAAAAAAATTTCAAATAAAAAAAACCAAGTAGTATCAAAGATATGTATTTTTTAATGATATAGATGTTTTGTTTTTTTGTTTTATTTGTTGTTTTGTTTTTTTTTGTTTTTTTTTTCGAATGCCCAATAGTTCTACTAAGACCCATTTCAAGGTTATCCATTCATTACCGGACACCCTGTATAATGACTGCGCTTTGAAATTATACACTATAACTTAACATGCAAAAACAGGGCTGTTATAACTTCGAGGACTTTGTCTGTTTTGTTTAACAACTGAATTTAACAAGGTCTCAGCTACGTTTGATTTGTTGCAGTAATGTGTGAAGTGTAAATAAAGTTGGACTTGTGCTCGATGTATCCCGGGTATCAATGCAATTGTTGCGTATAAATTATTACTTCTTCTTCTTCTTCGAGTCACCGGTTCTGTCGAACCAGTGTGGTGAAAGGATTGTTAGTGCGCCACAAAGAGGCTCCTTTCCTGCACTCGACACATGAATTCGAATTTTTAGTTCCAGGACATGTCGGTTTCCTCACGATGTTTTTTTTCACCGTTTTGAGAACGTGGTATTGCGCACATAAACCTTTCAATCGAAAAACTCATAGGTGCACGTCGAGATTTGAACCGGCGACCTCCGGATTGAAACTCGGGGGTCAGTACCGCTAGACCACCACGCTTTCGTTAAATTATTACTTATTCAATATTACGATCTTTCGACTTTCTACCTTTAACTACCCAAAATTATTTGATTTCAATAAAACGAAGAGGGAGATAACTAATATTTGAGAAAGTGAATCATCAGAATACAATTTTGAATCATTCCTAGAATCTAGAAATCGGCATACGTCCAGATTCTAGGAAGGTCAAGGTCAAGGTCAAGTCAAGATCAAGTTGGGCCCTATATTAAAAGTAAATATATCGGGTTGACAAGGAGTGGCAGTATATTGGAGGTACTCTGCCATTATTTAAGAATGTGAAACTTGACATTGACAGATGCGATTCATAAGTTATGTTACAGCAAGCTAGTAGTTAAGTGTCTCCTCTTATGTGATATATGTGTGAATTTTTTGTTACCTAATAATATCCTAATTCTCGTCCAAATTTTGCGATACTCAAGCCTTATTCATTAATATAATATTCACCATAAATTAATCATGTGGTTAAACGGACGAACAACGTACGATTTTTATATTTTAAAGTATTTTAAGACTAATGTTAAAGTATGTTAATTATTTGTGGTTTGATAGGATTTGGTCCATATGCCGAACTAGAAGATTAAATAAGTTTACTTAAATGTTGGCAACACTGATTGCTCATTTCAATATAATTACACCTTTGCCGAGAATTTCTACGTTATAGGTCATTTAAACTGACAGAGCAGAATTTGAAGAATTGTATTGTCTTATCTTTTGTTTAAAATGCATTTTTTATCATTGACTATTCGTCATGACTCATTCCAGTTCATGTGACCACCTGATATAGGGTACAGACAGACTTTTACCCAAAAAATATATTTATGTGGTGTGTCGGTTATTTCCAGAAATGCGGGTACTAAAGTTTAACGGCCACCGTGAGATTTGACTGAGATTATATATGATGATTCACATTTTGTGTCTCAACTAGCGGTTTATTATGCGTTTTCTATGTCAAAACATCGGGAATAACTTTGTATATACAGGGTGTCCGGTAATGAATGGATAACCTTGAAATGGGTCTTAGTAGAACTATTGGGCATTCGGAAAAAAATATCAAATAACAAAAAAACAAGTAGTATCCCAATCAGCTTGCTAATCATTGCGCCCTTCGTTTAGCATTAATTACGAAAATGTCGACAAAGTCATTTGCAACTGTAATTTCACCAAAACCCACCTTCTTCAAACTGGGACATAACAATACGAGTGCAAAACTGCTCGGCAGAAATTAGTATGGCGGGCAACATACACGAAAGAAAACAAAGACATCGGCCAATTACGGAGCTACAGACAAGTTACATTAAAATTGAAACAATTAAATTCCACAACTTCACAGAACACAGTCTTAATAACATGTGTATGCGAATGCAGCTAAATACCACATCCCTCGTTACTGTAGAAACTTAAGGCACTTGTACATTGGCGTGCTCAGATATAGTTTCATTAACGAATGCCTGTTTTTAATTTCTTTTCTATTTTATATCAATTTCGCGGGATTTAGCTTACACTTTTGAGTTTTTTATTTTTATTTTATGTAGTTACGGAACGAGCCGACGGCCCACCTGGTGGTAAGTGGTAACCTCGGCCCATAACAACCGATGCGACTTGGGTCCTCCCCTACTAGGTACGACAATACCCACGTCGCACCGTATGCGCCCGTAACTATGAGACGTGTAGGTGAAATGTCTCATATGCCTGTAATTTCACCGGCAACCATACCTTTCAAACCGGAACACAGTAACGCGAACGCGTTACTGCTTGGCGGCAGAAATGGGCATGGTGGCAGTACTTCCCCGGACGAACTTGGCGAGTTCTACTGCTCATGCTTCATTATGTATAGTTTATATGCGAAATATTATGTACTAAACGCGCCACGTTGTCAATAAACATTTTATAAAAGATGTAATCCTGAGACGGACTAACTTCTTCTAGTAAGCGTGGTGGACGGACTAACTGAATTACCAATATGCCAAATTTGAGCATTATCCGTTATTGGAAGTACCCTTAAAGTTCGAAATTTCAGCCCGGAAGCCGCATGGTAAAAAGTAGGTAGAATAAAAGTAAGTATTAAATAACACAAAGTTGAACGAAGCTTAGTCCAGATTTAATCATAATTTTTTTTACCGGCTTTTGTTTTTTTTGGAAAAAAGAACCCGGTGTGCATCCATGATGAATATGACATCAACATATTTCTATGGGTATGAAACCCTCCACCAATTCTTCTTTGTTGGCCTTTGATTTTTTTATGACAAATATGTGTCAATCTGTAGGCACCTTAAAGTATGTGAAATAACTTGCCTTCTAGTATTTTGTATGCAACGGCAGACGCATTTAAGTAGAATGTATAAGAAAATAAAAGCGTATCACACAGTTGTACGAGCTTTCGTCGCTCCGGGGATGAGTAAAGCTTTTAAAAGCTTTCCAGAGGCCGCGCAAACTATTAAGCCGAGGTGAAGATAAAAGTGGTAAGAACCTCCGGACGATATGTTGCCAACGCCATAAATACGTTTATCTACATTGCTTTTGTTTCCAAGATAAATCGGGTCGTTTGACCAGAACATCGTTGGCCGATTGAAATATTTTAAGTGTTCCGAGGCGTTTCCACTTTGTCTACAACTTGTTTTGAATTCATTCTGCGCGGTCCTTGCAATACTACTTGTTACACGAGAAAAGGATAATAACCCTAACTTTGCTTATTATCGTGTCTGAAGTTCACTTTGACTCATAAAAAATTTTGTGCGGGTTTTGTATTTGACCCGAAACATGTTCCAACCATGTTTACAAAACACATAAATGCATTTAAAGACATAATTTGTTAACAAATATTGATGTAACACCGCAAAAAAGATCTTGTTTTACAAACATTTTAATGACAAACATTTGAGTTTTTTTTAAGTACCTAATAATAATATAAGTCAGGTCCCTGTGCGGGAAAAATAAATAAACTTCAAACATTTCACTAACATAAATAGAATACTTAATCCCATCTGAGCACCAATGACAAAACCTTCTTCGATCCGGAAACACATTCTTAGGTCACATAATATATGAGTGTCGCTTAAGCAAAAGTAACTTCGATATTTCAAGCCGCAGCTAAGTTATTGGCTGTTATTAATAATGCACCTTTCTTAACTTAATCTGACTTGAAAGGCATTGAGACGCACGTCGTGTAGGCAATGTATTGTTCAAACAACAAATAGAATACTTTAGGAGAGACTGTATGTGGATACGGTACCTATGTAGGTAACTACGCTCAAGAGACAATATTTTATATTGTCAATAAGACAAGGTAAAAACGTGATCGCATGCTTATATCATTTTGTTTTTATTTCTTCACTGTATCTGGGAGGCTTCTTCATCTGAGTTAATATATATAGCAATAATGTTGAATTATTGACGAAAGAAAGCAGACTTTGTTATTCACTAGTTAAAGATTTTGGATGCAACAGAACCCGTGCGAATTATATATTCATTACATTTGTGGTGGCGGCCTACCAACTTTTCTCCAATTAAATCTCTGTAGAAATTCGTATTAATGGAAACCATGTTATTTTGCAGGTCTGTCCGTATGTCACAGTCATTTTAAATGGAGACTATAAAGAGGAAGATGGGAGTATTAAACAAACTGATATATAGTGGTTTAGTGAAATTACAAAATAATTTAAAAGTAGGGGTGGCACATTTTTGAATCTAAATGAGGGATTCGAAAATACAACGCACATGCATATTTAGATTAAACTTCAAGTACTATATCGTGTTTTCAAAATGGTCTTCATATTACTCAATATTTGGGACTATGCGCGCATAAAGTCGCAAAAATGTGTGGAGCTTATGATTTCAATGCGTAATAATTGAATATCGTAACGTTATATATGTTAGTGGCTGGTAGCATTCAACTAGTTACTCCAGCGGTAATGATTCAGTAATCGGATATTAGTTTATTTAATTCACTCGTCTATGCAAAAGTCTCTATCCAAAAATGCGCATCATAATTATCAATGTTCCTTTCATATTATCCACTATTCCCGATATAAATACCAACCTTAAGCACTGTTTGGCGTGCCTGCGTTTGATATTATTTATAAATCATTAAGGCATCGGGTTATGTACTTGACAGCACTAGAGTCAATCGTTGCTCGTTAGCCGTAGCGTCGCGTCGTGCTTCGAACTTAACTTCTAAAGAATCCAAGTATCTCTTCAAAATTAACGCTGTGTCATTGGTCCAAGTAATAGAACAAGGAATGGTGTAGAGATGTGTCTAGGTGTTAAATATTAAATGGCATTGTAAATATTCAATAGAGGTAACAACTCACCAATATATATGAGACATTTTATAAGTTTGATGGATCATAATTTCCAGTATTTCGTTGTCGTAGAAATCATTTTGACAATCACATATTGAATCCAAATATTTAGCTACTCCATTCAACTCTATGTTCTTGTAGAAACGAACGATTGAGTGGCCATTGGTTGGCGTGTGGGCCGTGGAGGACTATTGAAGCTTTTGTTATTTTTTTTTCTGCGTACGCGTCTCGTGGCCCCGTCTTAGGGCCAGCGGCCAGAGCAGGTATTGTCTCCAATACACTAAAATAACCCTCATTTTACTGCCTAGTGAACGTACAAATAAAATATCATGCGACTTGCTGCGTTACACGTCATGATTCAATACGTCGAGCTCTGCCTTACTTCACTGATAATTGAAAAGTGACATTTTATGATCTCGGAATTGGATTGAGTATTTTAAATATTATCGGATTTTTGTGTCAATTTCCTCTCCATTTTCAATTTATCTGTTTAAATTCAATGGAAAATATTATTTGATGTTACATGACAAAGTAATATTTCGAAAAGCCCAACTAAATATTGGTATCATAGACTGATGTCACTCTGCGATTCAAAAATATATCTTAACACTTAGGTAATATTTATTTAGCTTCTTAAACATTATACAAATTGCCAAAATGAAATAATCATTATATGCCGTTTTTCTTACAATGAAGCAGAATATTAAAAGCTTTGTCTTACAGTGTATAACTCAGCTAGATGAGTCCATAAAAACCAGATATCCTTCACGCGGCGAGATAGTCTGTATCTGAACTATTACTCAGGGGGACATTCGACGAATAAAGCTCGACCTTATCTAAGCTCCGGCTATTGTCGTAAAACCTACAGTGTACTTCACGCCACCTTCTTGAAAGCTAATTTGCAATATAATAATATTATCCACATAGGACATTACAATGAATACTCTGAGGGAATGTTGAACAAACTTCTAATTCTAATCGCAATAAACTTTATAAAATTGTCATAGCGTATTGCGTCGCTACAACTTGCCTAGTAAAAATCTACCATGTACTTATAAAAACAACTATAATATTGATTTTTTATTAATTTGATCGTGTATAATTCACGCCAGTGTTTACATTTATAATAAAACCTAGTTGGCGGTCACTTAAGAACTACCCGGTTACTAAATTCAAAGTATGGCTGTTATCAAAATATTTTTTATTGCAGTTTAATTAATAGCGTAAAAGTAATTACATTTATACAATACAGATTAAGAGAGCTGTGGAGAAATTCAAGCTATGTATGTAAGCCTCGGTAAAATCAATTTTGTACTTTACTGTCGGATGTCATAATAAATACTGTTATATAGCTTTACATTTCCAACTTAATTATGAATTAAGTAACATGAATTCGTGTAAACGAAAACAAGTCTTGCCTACTTCTATTTGAGATCAAAACTGTGTAGCAAACGTTTAAATATGATGTTATTACCTTTCTCATGTTTCGTGAATAGTATTTATTTTTGTGTGAGTCCAAATTCTTGTTAGAATCAAGTGACCAGATAAAACTGGTTCTAAATTGTGTTTGATATAATATGTATACAGCGACGCCCCTGAGGTGATCACTGATCTTATTCAGTATTCCAATATTATATTACCTCACGTTTCCAACGATAATACAATAAATAATACTATCTCCATTATTGGTACATTTTTTTGTAATCTTAAATGGTTATAATTTATATGTTGCATAGCCACATTACTTACATTATTAAATCATATTGTTGCGTTTTGAGGCTTTACTGGAAACAAAGCCTCAAAATGCTACTTATCGCCCTGGGGCGTTACACTATAGTGGAATCGTAGACATAGCAAGTGTTGAGATACACAGATCCTACTCCGAGAAATCCGAGCGAATAATAATAAATTGTAATATGAATTTAATGTTCGAAATAAAATGATTAGTAATAATAATAATATGCAATAATATAACATCCTACATCGACTGGAAATAAGGAGAGGTTAAGGAAGATAAAATCTTATTTGGGACATGAATTAATATTTCCTTCTTCAAAGTAACGTCTTAGGCGTTAGGCGATTTCCAGTGACCATATTACATTGTACTAATGCAGGTATGTGACTAACCCTTTGCGTCAATCAGTATTCAGTGCCCATGCAGCAGTGGGAAGGAATTAAGGGCAACATCTTGTGATCCGGTAGAGAACAATAGAGACAAGGCGACGCAAAAACCAGCGCGCAAGCAAGACTTCGCTCGCGGCCGACCCCAGTGGGTATTAATTAGTTATAATACGGTGACAATGGTTCCAAAAAATATTTTTTGGTAATGTGAACACTCAAAAAAATGTTGAACACCAAATTAAACTAAATACTCGATAAAATGTTAGATTGAACTCGACATTATATTGATGTAATGTAACTGCAACATGGCGCGTTTAGCGAAACTACTTTTTACATATGAATTATACGTTTCGAGGTCGTTGTCCGGAAAATTAGTGGTAATCATGGCCGTCCTAATTAACGAAAAAGTGTCGTCATTTCAAAGCGCCAGAAAAGGATGCCCGAATTACACGTGCATTGGCCGTCTTGAAACTCAAAAAACCGTTTAAAAATCACTCGCTCCGCCCATGGTCCGCCCAGCGACTCTTGCGCACTTATGATTTATCGTTACGTGGACAACCCGCCCCTCACACTAACTACCCGGCTTCCGTCCCGCTAATTTATACGTACACACATCGCACCGACCTCTTCAAATCTTAAATCGCATTCTTGCCTCTGACATCGGAAGCTCAAATCGACGACGCCATGCCACAGTCGAATCAAATAAGGCGTTCGTTTTGATCGTTTTACTTCAATTTACGTGCTCTACACGTTTTTAAAATCTTAATTTTAGACTATTTACCTCTCGATGAATCCTAATTTTTTTGATGTGAAACATCTATAGCCGCACGTAAAACCGATTTCTGGCTTGGCGACGCGTCGCCACGGCATGAGCGCTGATTGGTCCGTTCAAGTTTACGACAAATCATAAACATTATTAGTGATGGGGTACTTAGAGGTAGTTTCTTACAAAATAATGTCGATGTTTCACATCTGCCAGGCGTCCCGTGACGGCTCACATTTTTTTTTTATGTGATTTAGATACGGAACGAGCCGACGGCCCACCTGGTGTTAAGTGATAACCTCGGCCCATAACAATCGATGCGACTTGGGTCCTCCCCTACTTGGTATGACGAGACTCAGTCGCATCGTATGCGCCCGTAACTCTGAGACGTGTAGGTGGAATGTCTCATGTGCCTGTAATTTCACCGGAAACCACACCTTTCAAACCGGAACACAATAACGTGAATGCGTCACTGCTTGGCGGCAGAAATGGGCATGTTGGCAGTACTTCCCCGGACGAACTTGGCGTGAGTTCTACTGCTCTTAATGCAGTTAATACAAAATACAATACAAAAACATAGGAATATAAAAATATATGAATGACTTTTACTGTGATACTATTACAGCTGTGTAACGAACTGAAGTAGATCTTGGCCTTCGACATCAGAGTCGCCAGCTTTCTCGCCGCATTTGACCGGATGACCTAATTAAATATTATCTTTAAATAAAATGGAAGCACCTTTGCGCATTCATGAATACAGACTGTCGGTACATATCGATTCATATTGCATTGAACCGAAAACGAATGACTGGTTTAAATGTTGAGTGATGCTCGCATACTTAGAACTGTGTAAGGCACAAGATCGCGACGCAGCATGTCGATGGCTCCTAAGTAAACTGAGTCAACTGTACTTTTGACAACTTTATAGGAAGGCGATAAGAAAACCGAAAGGTTATATTTCAAATGTTAATGCGATCAAGAAAAAAAAGCTTATCATAATAAATTAAGTATAGTGAGGCCTTTCAACAGTGAAAAATAAAATTCGAAATTTTATTAATTTACGAGATAATGTAGATACACTAGTATACATTGACTATTTGTATGTTAAAAATGGGCCTTTTTTTTATTTTTTATTTAATGCAGTTACAGAACGAGCTGACGGCCCACCTGGTGTTAAGTGGTAACCTCAGCCCATAACAAGCGACGCGGCTTGGGTCCTCCCCTACTAGGTACGACAAGACCCAAGTCGCAACGTATGCGCCTGTAACTGTGAGACGTGTAGGTGGAATGTCTCGTGTGCCTGTAATTTCACCGGCAACCATACCTTTCAAACCGGAACACAGTAACACGAAAGCGTTACTGCTTCGCGGCAGAAATGGGCATGGTGGCAGTACTTCCCCGGACGAACTTGGCTAGAGTTCTATTGCTCTTGAATATGATAGCAGGTAGTGTAGGGCCGCGGCCGGGCCGGTACGTGGTATGTAACACAATATGTCGTTGTTCATTGTTGTTTAGTGATTCAGTAACCGGTCACGCATCAAGGACGTGGATTGAACGTATTCGGAATAATTTGGCAGTGGACGTAGCCGGTTCTCACGCTATTGCCATTCTCGCCGAGTAGGCAACGCGTATTCCTACGCGTATACATATTAAGATATTATATTATATAAGAGCAGTAGAACTCGCCAAGTTCGTCCGGGGAAGTACTGCCACCATGCCCATTTCTGCCGCCAAGCAGTAACGCGTTCGCGTTACTGTGTTCCGGTTTGAAAGGTATGGTTGCCGGTGAAATTACAGGCACACGAGACATTCCACCTACACGTCTCACAGTTACAGGCGCATACGTTGCGACTTGGGTCTTGTCGTACCTAGTAGGGGAGGACCCAAGCCGCGTCGCTTGTTATGGGCTGAGGTTACCACTTAACACCAGGTGGGCCGTCAGCTCGTTCTGTAACTGCATTAAATAAAAAATAAAAAAAAGGCCCATTTTTAACATACAAATAGTCAATGTATACTAGTGTATCTACATTATCTCGTAAATTAATAAAATTTCGAATTTTATTTTTCACTGTTGAAAGGCCTCACTATACTTAATTTATTATGATAAGCTTTTTTTTCTTGATCGCATTAACATTTGAAATATAACCTTTCGGTTTTCTTATCGCCTTCCTATAAAGTTTTATATATTTTAAAACTTCTTCGACGGCCAAGCCATTTGAGCCGTTCCCAAACATACGATTCTCCTCTCTTCCCTCTCCGTTCCCTCTCTAGATTCCCTCTCTAGTCGGTGACGAATAATTTATAACTACAGGCTTATCTAAGCTTCCATAAATGTTCATGCTAAACGGGACCTAATGTGTTCAATGGGTAATTACGTTTCTCTAAATTGATAATTAATCGGGTTTTGGCCGGCAACGTTTCAAATAAAATATTGTTAAATCTAAAGTTGCTATGTTAATAAATGTGATTGGTAAGTTATAGCTAGATGTATCCGTATTGAGCAACAATAAAGCCACTTTGAAATATGTAACCACATTCAAGTAAAGCTGCGATCTACACTAACTAAAACAAGTTTAGCTACTAGCTCCAGGATTCATTAGTTACAGGAGTACAAGAGTCTAAGAGCGTGGTGGTCTAGCGGTACTTACCCCCGAGTTTCAATCCGGAGGTCGCCGGTTCAAATCCCGACGTGCACCTATGAGTGTTTCGATTGAAAGATTTATGTGCGCAATGCCACGTTCCCAAAACGGTGATAGAAAACATCGTGAGGAAACCGACATGTCCTAGAACTAAAAATTCGAAGACATGTGTCGAGTGCATGAAAGGAGCCTCTTTGAGACGCACTTACAATCCTTTCACCACACTGGTTCGACAGAACCGGTGACTCGAAGAAGAAGAAGCTAAGTACAAGCAGTCTTGGGAGGTTATGTTTTTGTGTGAACAAGAGGGTAGTCCACGCGTCAGCATGCAACGTGAGTCTTGAAATGGTTTATAATGCCTATGATTGCTCGAAACATGGTCAAACCTCATTTGTGACGAGGAAGTTTACCTACAATAAATGAATATGTTGGAGGAACTGGTAATGAATTGGATGAATTATTTGTACTGTGTGACGTAAATATATAAATACAGTCATCATCCTCAGTGAGTATATGTATACAAGTACTGTTGGGTGGAGGATTTTACGGGTGAAGTCTGAACCACTTATAACGTTAAACAAAGTCGAGTTTTTCACTTATTTTTCACTGATATTTTCGAAATTAATTACTAAGTTCTTACAAACTTTCTAAGTCCTACGTTCTTACAAACTCTACTTCTAAGTTCTTACAAACTAGAACCAACTACTTGCTTTACTATGTACAAAAATAATACCATAATACTACCAACCCATGCAAAAGTTCAAAAATATGAATGGTACAGTACGAATACTACATGCGAATACTAATATATCTAATACGAATACTACACAAAAATACCGATAAAAAAACACCGAATCAAAACAGCGTAATTCATTTCATTCATTCATTTATGGTATCGCAAGCCTTTTAGTGGTCGCACATAAAGTAGTCAAGAGCTATCTATACATAGATACGAGTATGGGAATCAATATAAATAAATTGCCCAATAGAATTGCCTGCGGTCCGGCCACGGATCAGATACTATAACTCAACACGCAACATATCAATTAATAGTATTAAGCATTCTCATCTTACTATCAATGTTGACACTTCACAGGGAGAAAACAAGGTAGCAACTGTTTACTAAACAATTTTACAGTTTTAACAGTCATTTTAAAGATAACACAATGGCTAGACAGACACGAATAAACCTGTGAAAACGTTTAAGACATTTCAACTTTAGAGTTTTCAAAGTTGTTAGTCAAATTGTTATCTTCTCTTAGTTACATTCATGACATATTTAACTGTAAATACTACTTATAACTATAATTAGTACCGATGCTTTATATTTTAATAAAAAAATGAGTAGGTATGCAAGAAAACCGGTAAAGGCCTCCCGTCCGTGCTGACTCATAACTATCTAATACGTATCTGATCACAAAAGGCATTAAAATCGAAGTCGAAGCAATTGATTTAAGAGCCCGCGTCTGCCTAATAGGACAAAAGGTGGTCATGCATTCTTACTGTATCGTAATAGCACTGTCGTTATAAATCAGAGAAAGATATTGATCGTAAATAAAGTTGCAATTTATGACAAAACTTAGATGTATCGGCGTTAGGGCCGCGTGTTACCGCCTATATGGGAGATGGCCTTTGCTCTCCGCCAGATGGATACGGCAGCTTAAGTAAATACCATGATAATGTTGCAACAAATGGACGCGGTGATCCATACATGCCCTTGTTGCCGACCTGTATCGACAGAATTATATTCATTTGTACAAGGTAAGCTGGGTAGCGGCAATTATACAAACTATGTATATACCTATAAGGCTAAAGTAACAAACTTTGTCCCTCTTCCACGTACTACCGAATAATGGATCGACGTATTTAAATTTCCATTGGATTTTTAAAACAAATTCTAGGAATCGTCAATCGTTTAACTTAAAAAATTAGAACATGCATATCATAGTAACGCCTGAGACAAGAGATCCCAAAAGGAGGAATTCCTTTCTTGTTGCAAGAATGATTCTTTCCACAATTCAGGAACTTACATCGTATGTTATATCATACTAAGCTATAGGCAATACTATTAACGCTTTGATTAAATTTCGTGGTTGAGCGGCATCAGGCCATGGATTTTTTATTTTAAATACCTAATCATTATAAGCCATATGGACAGAAGAAAAGAGTGAAGTCTTCATTTATCTCGGAAGAATTGCACAGTTCCAGTGTGATAGCTCTGGATTGACGCCGCAGATAAAAGACCTTCTATCATAGTAATATACAAGTCTACACTATGTCCCGAATTGAGAAACATATCACAATTTAATGTAGTACCCACATATTTCACGAAAAAATCGATCATCGATTTATAAACATGATCAATAAGGTAATTAAAACTTGAACTTGGTATAATAGTTGACATCCCTTAGTTATGTAAAGTAGTGCGCACGCCGGAGGCTGAAGTTGCTCTTATTGTGTATAATTGAACGGGTTGATGAGCACATCAGGGCGGAATTTATCGTATTATTTTAATATACAGGGTGTCCGGTAATGAATGGATAACCTTGAAATGGGTCTTAGTAGAACTATTGGGCATTGGGAAAAAAATATCAATTAAAAAAAACCAAGTAGCATCAAAAAAAACCAAAACAAAAAAAAACAAAAAATCAAAACATCCACAAAAAATACATATCTTTGATACTACTTGTTTTTTTTTATTTGATATTTTTTCCGAATGCCCAATAGTTCTACTAAGACCCATTTCAAGGTTATCCATTCATTACCGGACACCCTGTATACATTCCTTAATATATTTGGTTTTTAATATACGAATCAATTGTTATATTTACATACTGAATGAATTACGCCACTTTATAGCGACAAAATCTATAATTTTAATAGATTAAACACAGAATATAAGAAAATAATATATACGATGAATTACTTATAATACTGTTTGTTAAAATATGATGACGAGACAAATAATTTAATATAATTGAATTTAGAGTTTCATCTATGACAATAAACATATTCTATTCTAATTGGTGTCTCCTACAATCGATACAGATTATTGTGTCGACTGAATAAAAATATCGATAAAAAAATCGCAATTGCCTACAAAAATCTGATTTCGTTATTTATTTATAAAAATATTAATATAATTATAAAATACAAATGTTCCTTGTTTCACGAGCTATTTGGTAATTGCTAAAAGTTTTTCGTAAAGAGAGTTACTGATATGAATTCATATCGGTACTTACTTGACAGACAGATTTATAGACTGCTCCGGGCAAGGCTTACCTGAAAAAAAATATACTCAGCTATTATTTAAGACTTCATACAATGGAATTATCTTCACTTGGTTTGCTATTGTGCTGCCTATTGCACTTTACTCCGTTCACTGCCTGATACTGCCACAGTTTTGCCGTCATTATATTCACTAAGGGTTAAATTATCAGCCTCTTTTCTTATACATATTTTCAGTTTGAAAAATTACCCTTAACAGTTTATTATTGGCGTTTCTTAAGCTTTCGATACTCAGAAATTCTTAAAGAATCGATAGAATCATACCAATACAAACTCAATAATTCCAAACAAACTCAAAAATAGCACATATACAGGGTGTGGCGTAATGAGTGGATAATAGGGTACCTGCGGGTAGGGGCCATTGTGGCGGTTCAGAAAAATATTTGTTATGCTCAGTAAAAGTGCCTCGGTTTTCGAGATATTCGACATTTTCGAAATTTAAGAAATATTTCACCCTTCGTCACTATTTTTGGCGCCCAGACTGCAAATGAATTTTTTTTTTCTATCTGTTTTTTGGATAGTATTCTTGGATAGATGTGCTATCGAATGGAAACTATTATTTTTATAACACAAGCACAGTTATGTTTTTAAAATAAGATTTCACTAAAATTTTACTTGCTTTCGTTTGTTTTCCTGACCTTTACCCTTCTGTGGTGTAAAAAAAATGTATGGTCACTTGAATGCCAACGTTTAAAAAAATTAGCCTTTTTCATCGAGATTCCGAAATGGTATATTACATGGTATTTCCACAAGTTGATTCAAAATTAATTCAACCAAGAGATTACCCTGCACGAGTTGCATTTTGCCAAACAATGCTGAGAAAAATGAACGCTGATCCCGATTTCTTCGATAAAATTTTGTGGAGCGACGAATCCACGTGCAAAAAAGATGGGTATTTTAATATGCACAATCTGCACAGTTGGCAGCGTACAAACCCTCATTTGGCCAGAGAAGACAGGTCCCAGTACCAGTTCAAAATTAATTTATGGACTGGAATTCTAAATGGCAAAATCATCGGACCATTCGAATTGTCTGGAACATTGACTGCAGAAACGTATTTACATTTTTTACGGCACGAACTTCCACTTTTATTAGAAGATGTTTCATTAGAAGATAGAAGAAGAATGTGGCTGCAGCACGATGGTTGCCCCGCTCATTACGCCCGAAATGTTCGACAATACCTCGATGAAACATATCGTCGACGATGGATCGGTCGTTTGGGGACAATTTTGTGGCCACCTCGTTCACCAGACCTCAACCCATTGGACTTTTTTTACTGGGGATGTCTTAAAGAAAAGGTTTATAAAGACCCAATTAATACAGTGGACCAGCTACGGGAGCGTGTGCGATTAGCTGCTCAGAAAATCACAGAGCAAAGATTTGCGAACAGGATTAAAAGATCTTTTATCAAAAGGTGCAGAGCATGCATCAGAGCACGTGGTGGACTTTTCGAACACCTTTTGTGATAGTAAATTTAATAAATGAAATGCATTTAAAATTTATTGTTTCGTTTTATTTCATTACCGAATTTTAAACTAATGTTTTTAGGTGATTTTAAGTAATGAAGTAAATTTTAGTACTATTTGTAATTTTATAATAATTAGCTCTACCCATTTTAATAGGAATTAATTTTGAATCAACTTGTGGAAATACCATGTAATATACCATTTCGGAATTTCGATGAAAAAGGCTAATTTTTTTAAACGTTGGCATTCAAGTGACCATACATTTTTTTTACACCACAGAAGGGTAAAGGTCAGGAAAACAAACGAAAGCAAGTAAAATTTTAGTGAAATCTTATTTTAAAAACATAACTGTGCTTGTGTTATAAAAATAATAGTTTCCATTCGATAGCACATCTATCCAAGAATACTATCCGAAAAACAGATAGAAAAAAAAAAAACATTTGCAGTCTGGGCGCCAAAATTAGTGACGAAGGGTGAAATATTTCTTAAATTTCGAAAATGTCGAATATCTCGAAAACCGAGGCACTTTTACTGAGCATAACAAATATTTTTCTGAACCGCCACAATGGCCCCTACCCGCAGGTACCCTATTATCCACTCATTACGCCACACCCTGTATAAATCTTAATAAATGATTACATTAAACAAATGCATTTAAATAAGTGTCCTTTATCAACCTCTGCTTTATTCAAGGCGTATAAACACCCAATAGCTTGCTAAATACAAATTCCACTCAGCTCTTGCATAAAACATTTCTAATTGCAAATATGACGCTAGAATAATTCCCATTTATTTGTATCGAACCCCTTAAACATGCGTTCTCTACATATTAACAAGGTTATCGTGACCGGTCCCATATCGCGTGGTCATTTAGATCATAAAACAATAGAACAGTTGCAACCGAGAGAATGCATTGCGCAGTTATGCAAATAGTAAAAAGTCGCGACCTCAACCATGAATATTGATACAGCATTGTCGAGATTACAGATTTCCTCGCAGATAGCCCGGCCCTCTCTCTCTCTCTACTCTCTGCGAGCACGACTTGTTAGCGATTTAAACTGATTCCCCGACATCCGTATTGATCTCAACAATAGACGTAATAAAGACAGACAGATTAACTGAAAATCTAGACAGATATAGTACAATTCCATAATATAATAAGATTGGCACTGGGAGTCAGCAAAGTGGTCACGCCACAATGGCCGGCCAACTAAGAAATGGCTTTAAAAACGTATATACCTTCGTCAAATGGTCATAAACTGGGAGCCGTTTTATGGCGCAACTTTATAGCCGCCAGCTACGTAAGGATGAGCGGGAATCGGGAATGCCCGCTCCATCCTCCAATGGATCACACCACTTTGCCACACCATTTATATAGTATATGTATTTGTGGGTAAACAGTAGGTAGGGACTAATAGACAATACATATCTAATTTTAGGTTTTCTAAGTTTCAAAAGAACCTATCGAAGTTAAGTTATTATTATAAATTTACAAAGTTTTATGTATTATCCCACAAAAAAAATTACTTGAAATAATTATTTGATAATCCATCACAGTTCACAATAATTCTCGTAAAACATGTATTCCATCGCATCTCCGTCTGATTTATAAATAGATCCTGTAACGACAGGTCAATTTCCTAGTGTTATTGTTCTCTAACTATAATCTTAATACTTGAGAGACATCTTAATACATAAATTGCGTTGATTTAAGATCAGTTTGGAACTTGAACTTGTAATTATTTATAGTTTAAATGAAGCTATGTCGTAAACGTCCAGCTGATTTATTTACGAAGCTAGAGTTATTAAGCCAAGCCTAACACAGCAGTGTTATTCTCATGGTCTTTAAATTGGTAATTTAAAACACTGACTTTTAAATTAACTTTATAAAATATTTAAATAATAAAACTCTTCTAAATAAAATTAATATATCTAATTTTATGTTTGAGTTTAAAGTTTCGCGACGGACCAGAGATTGCACTTATTACTGGATAATTCCGATTTAACGATACCAATTACCTAATGAATTACTTAATAGGTAAAAAATGCAGATATTTCATAAGAAAGCGGAAGGTTTGGCCTATCCGTTAAGATCAAACATCTGAATCGAATTGAAAAAAGTATCCAAAATAGCCTGAATCATATTAACACAGTCTTTACATCCTTGTTTAACATACATGGAAATTATTATTTGTGTATTCCCAACGCCCACACTAACCTCCTAATCAGTGAATGCAGTGGCTATTTTTACATATATATATTTTATGAAACTATGTAACCAAAAACTTCAGATCCTTTTAATGCATACATATTTGTATAAGACCAGTCCCCAACACTATTTCTGAACTATTAAGATAGCATTGGACACTATTTCTGCTTGGTATATCAGAAAAACCAGTCATTGCGAAGGTGTTTAACTGCTTAAGAATTCAGTGTGGCAATGAAATGCACTTGAAACCTATTTGTATGCGTATCTGTCAAAATGGAACCAAGAAAAGTACGACTCCAATACTAAATGAGGCATCCAAGTATGTTGAATGTTGCGTTTTCATCTTGATTGCAATTATAGTGAACAGAATGTTTTTTATTAATAAATACTAAATAACTTTACACACTTAGTTAAAACCCTTCGAGAGCGTGGTGGTCTAGCGGTACTGACCCCCGAGTTTCAATCCGGTCGCCGGTTCAAATCCCGACGTGCACCTATGAGTTTTTCGATTGAAAGATTTATGTGCGCAATACCACGTTCTCAAAACGGTGAAGGAAAACATCGTGAGGAAACCGACATGTCCTAGAACTATAAATTCGAAGACATGTGTCGAGTGCACGAAAGGAGCCTCTTTGAGGCGCACTTACAATCCTTTCACCACACTGGTTCGACAGAACCGGTGACTCGAAGAAGAAGTTAAAACCCTTCAAAAGGATTCCCTGTGCGTGTGGACACACTCAGATAGACAGCACAAAGATCCGAAATCTACCAGCAAAATCATAATTCCCCAAATACGAACAACTAGCAATATTTTCTCTTCGCCTCTTGTTGATGTCCGAATCTCGTTTAGTCGCGTAATAAAATGTGACAATACATGTGTTTCGTTGTTGTCACTTTCTAAAGCTTTCTATTTAATTTACAACGAAATAATCGGAAGGCGTGCTCATTTTGTCCGAGTGAAAATAATAATACCCAAAAACAGTGAATTGTATGGACTTGTGTTACGTTTTGCAGGTAGTTCGGAATTTTGGTAATAACCACAAGGAAGTGACGTCATTGTAATACAATGCAATTCAAAAATCTTTTGAAACTCGTACCTGTTTTATTATTGTCGTTGATATTGTCTATTTCTACAGATAATACTGATGACAAATAAATAAACCGTGACGTTAGGGATGTACCCCGTTCATTAATTAAATAAATTCTATTTTGCTAAAAGACATATATATCTGGTAGTTTGATGTACTCAGCTTGCTCAGATACTAGTCAGTATCCTAACGAGCAAGACAAGACCACAGCAGTCTGAGCTGGGTCATTTCATCTTGAAAACTTAATAACTACAACCCAATTGTACAAGATTCTTGAATATAGAGAGAAGAAATAAAACCTCCTACGTAAACTTGACTGGAATTCAAGATTTAATTAGTCATTTTAAAACATATTGTTCTAATAACTAGCACACTAAACGATAATGTTTCAAACTATTTCCAATTAATTTACCAAATTAACCTAAATTGGTACAATTTCTCAAAGCTACCCGACGTCATTGCCCTGATCTTGTACAAGGCCGCGCACATAATATCTTCAATATTCGCAAGACCCCCACATTCTTTAGAGAAACGACAAACAAAAGGCTTTGAATCTTTTGAGTGAATTTAATTTATTGAATAGGCTTATTAGTACAACAGAAGGGGAAGCCGAGTAAGGTTCTCACACTTGTTTTAATTTTAACTTTCAACGTCCTTAAGGTCAAGTTCACGAATACGCAAGCGACTGTTAGTTTAAACCGTTCTTTACGATGACCCTATGAAGACAACTCAAAAAAAAGTTTGGAATATGACCGTTTAACCATCTGGGTATAAACTCTACTATATTATTATTACCAAATTGTAAATAACTAAAAGCCTGTTGTCTCAACAAAAGATGCCAAAAAGGATAGAGAGTTTTATGGCTATAGAATTTTAATTATTTCAAATCAAAATTCATTCAATATGAACTGGGGATAAGTTATTTTGAATTCGTAGATATAATTATAATTCTCTACTATTTTCTTTTGACAGCCTTTTATTTGTTAGAGGTTCCACAAGTCAGAAAGTACCATAAACACGCACTATTTGTTGTAAACTTATTAACATCTCCAAAGCCAATTGGACAATGAATTTATTCACAGGCTGTGGGTAGAACTATGTAAGGTAATTACGGGTTACGCGCTAACCAAATTAAATATTTTTTACGGCCCGTTTCCTCCGTCTAGTGATGTGCCACCTTTTATACACGATTCAGATTTTACGCTTCGTTAAATTTGTTTTTGTTTTATTTGCGACGCAGGAGGCAATTTTTGATGTTATATTGACTCAACCACATGATTAATGCGTTTTTAATAAATACCTCATTTATTTTTACCGTTAGATTGACTGATTTATATATGTCAAAACAGTTTTTTTTGGTTTAACCACAACTAAGAAAAAACGCACAATTTTAAGTTTTGATTTCATATCGATATTAGGTCGACGGGTTGGGTTCATCTCTAAATACAAAATGGCGTTTAGCTGCCGTTTGAGGCGCGTTGATCATCCACTGTCGGCCATTGCGCACCTACAATTAGTGGATGAAATGTAGCCAAAGCTGTTTTCTATTGTCTTTACCCTATAGTTTACAGTTTCTTATTTACAACACCTGTTAAATTGATTAATAGCTTTACGCTACGTATTAAAGGTTCAAAATCGTTTGCAAAATCACACCCTTACATCAAACCTTTTTTTATAAATAAATATGAAAGCTAAATCCGCAGGCAATCCAAATATACCTAAGTTGTGTGAAAATACCAATGTGAATAAACTAACGGGCTAAACATGGGCGTGGGTGTAAGATTCTTAACATTTCACTAGTACCATTTGCATTTTACAACTTTTATCGATGTATCCAATGAGACTAGTTTGGAGTGGGACCATTCCCAATGGGCCCATTTGGTGTTGCCACTTCAGGGAACCGATGGGATAGATTAATTTGTATACCCTACTAGCAGTCTACCCTGACTTCGCACTGGTAGCACTAAGCATTAACAGCAGGACAACTGGTAACTTATATACGCATAATCCTTCGTAATAGTTTCTTTATTTTACGAACACTGTACATTAAAATCCTTACAGTTTGGGATAAGCTTACTACATAGAGAAACTGACATAAAACGTTGCGTGGGACTTTAATTCATAATGTGTACTAAAGCCATCGTTTAATTTAAAATGACTTAATAGAGTCGAAATGCCTTAATAGAGGGCCTACGCCGAAGAGGCGACTTCTACCAATTTTTTAATTTATATTTAAATTTATTTGTAACTTTAGGTAGTAGAAATAAAGGCATCGACACAGAAACAATGAGCACCGGTGGTACCTACCATAATACTCAGTCCCCGAACAAATATTTTAGATGCAAAAATTAAAACCACATACCTTGCGTCTCCGGCCGGTTGCATAACCCGCTACACAAAATGTATCATTTTGTAAATTTTAAAGTCCCAAATATGCCTCATGAAATGTAAAACCACCCACATACTTCCCCTGTATTAAGGATGTTAACTTGACCGTATGAATATGCAACATGACAGTTTAAGTTACAAATATTATGGTATCATACCGCAAGTGTTACGAAACGAAATGTCACAACCGTAGCCCTTAATTGTAATTTAGTAGGCAACATCAAAGATCTGATCAACCGGCCACGCTGATTTCGCCTTTCCGAATTTATTTGAGTTACGATGCAAAACCGCACACTCGCATCTTAAGCTGTATCAAACCAACCGATCGAAAGGTGAACGAGGAACGCTTCCAATGTTGACTAATTTTCAATAAAGAGGTTTTATTTATGATTTAGAAAAAAAAAGTTCGTGTTCGTCGATGACTAGTGAAGTGAAGTTCAAAAAGTTAAATAATATCGAAGTAACAGTAGCAAAATTTACAACGGAAAAACTTGCATTTCTTTCATGTTGAATGCAAAGATGTGTGGAGCTCTTAGTTTTTTTTTATATCAAATATTGCTCTAACAACGACTTCCTTTATACCACGGAAATTATGTTGACAAACTCCGATGACATTGACATTTTACTTTCTTGAAACCCTATCACCGAGCAGCGCCATCTGACGTCAAAAACTACATTAGCGTGATTTGTTGAATTCTAATCACTAGGTACCATTATGAATGGAAACATCATTTGTAGATTTTATTCGGAAAAATCAGTTAATATATATCCTAAATTTTCTTCGCAAGTAAATTGTTTGATCGGTTTAGTCACAGCAAATTTACAATACCGCAATATATTATATCGAACTGTAACGCGAATGTGACTGAGGAGTGTCCAGAGCGGAATTAAAATGCAATAATACTGAGGCCGCGCCTGTAATTCCGGCCTGTCTCAGATCTCCCGAGATTATCGTAAAGTATTTATTTATCCAGTTTTCCCTCGGGAGGTTAGATACCATCGGAATATCAATTTTGCAACATGACGTCATGAAGGCGTAATGTTGCCATATTTAAGTTACGGGAGGCGTGATTTCGATTATTAAACTTTATAGTTTTAAAATACATTTATTAGTATATATATTAAATTTTATGGAAATTGTGTTTTATATTAGTGTTTCAATAATCTTTTTATTTATAACAGTGCAAGTTAAAAGGAATTTTGACTAAAGACCAATAAATTAAAGGTATGTATGTCTGTATTTACAAAGCTATTTGCTAAATAATCGTATGTATACATAATTTGTGCTTCTATTAGGATTACTAGAGTGTGGTTAGTATTGACAAAAATATATTAAATATCTCTAATAGTTGCAACGACTCTGTATCAGAGTTGGTTGGTTAATCTTTGGTCGTGGCGATTTGTTATTAACATAAATAGGTGATGGAACTTTTGTTACTATATTTCGTGTGACAGAAAATCTTAGTACAGGGCTACAAATGTGTCAGAGTATGATTTATTGTTTAACTAATTGCAAGATTTAATGTATTCGTAAATGTGAAACACTGTTTCTTAATATTTTGAATACATTACATGCGCAGACTCTACTAAGAGTTAACGTGCATCAGTCTACCCCACAAGCCCCATTCGGTTTTTTTAACGACTTTGTGGCTAAGTTTGTGGTAACTATGTCTGCGAAGCGAGGGATCCCGAGCTGGATCCTCGACCTGGGCAAAAGCCCATAAAGATTGTTCTCTCGTCTTTTGTTCCTGTATATTCTGTGTCCCAGGTGGCATGTAAATACATGCCACATGGGACACAGAGAAAGCATGGTAAAAAGAAAAACATATGTAGTCGTGCAATACATGTAATAGTTTTTATTTTATCCATAAATATTTATTTATTCAATCAATACGATCTAACAATATTTCCACTGATATAAAATGAATATGCAAAACGTCCAAAGCCATAAAACCTATATGCGGTTGAGTATAAAACCCCAAGCAGGAAGAACTATTTCAAATTTATAATCCGTTCACGAACACTTTTCAGAAATCGGCTTGAATTGTTTGAGCCGTAATGGAGTCGTAAATAATGTAGTGCCCTTACGTCATTACGTCATTTTATCACCAAAATTATTTATACGAGAGCGAAACATAAAATGAGTACAGTTCTGTTGCAATTCAAATTAAAATTCTTAACATTCAGATGAACCGATCTGAATGTAACTCATTATTCTTATAGGATCTGTAACGAGAATGCATAACATTTTTTATTATATTTTTTTTGCATAATATTAACATTTTCATAAACAGTTATTTATTATATTCGATCACATCCATTTATATGCGAAAAACTCTCCTAACATGATTCTTGTCTAGAGATGCAACATGTCTATTAAATGAATTTTCTTGTGATATACATTTATGGCTTTATATTACAACAACCTTCCAGCTAAATATATGAATATAATAAAGACGACAGGTACAAGTCCGTACCATCTAAACTCCCATCACGCCTCCGTCAATGATACACAAATCATAATAAACTTCATACAAACCTACATACACGCTCGATCTCTAAACATCGATGTATGACGTTGAAGCTACAGTAACCGGTTCAGCTTCACACAAATACACACATACATAACGTCCAATTAAGCGATGCCTGTGACAGCGAGATGATCTTCCCCGCGGAGGCCTTCCGGAGGAATGTACGGAAGGGACGCGGAAGGTCAAGCTCGGCTGGCCAATACAGCCAGCAATGAAAGCGGCTAAGTCGAGAGACTGTCAAGAAACAATCTATATTGTGATTGCTGGCAAATGCTTGTACTTTGAAACGTGCGAGGCTCGGCTGGAATTTGACTTAAAATTCCGTCATCACGGAAAAAATATATATGTATATTACTTTATTTATTAGCGATTTATTGTCAAAATACGGATATGTATGAAAGTTCTTGAATCATTCCTACGAAATAACATTCTTATATCATTATTTTGTATGATGGGATTAACAATCTTTAATTATATTATTTATTAAAAATCGATTGCTGTTTTTCGATATTTAAATACGGGAAAGTCTTTTGAAGTCATACATGGTATGACACGAATAGCCCAGATTATCAATAGAATCTGAAAGCGGGGTCTTCTTCTCTTCTTTTTCTTCTTAATAAAAAAAAGGTAAACTCACTTTCAGGTCACAAATCCATTCGGCAATCGATTGTTTCAGGAAGTTATATCGAATTTCCGGACAGAAATAGATAGATGTTGATTTAGATAGACATATAAACTATATATTGTGCATAACTAAAACAGTACCTAATCAATTACATCCTTAAACTAAAATATTCTGTTATTAAAAAAGTGACAGACGTCATTGGATCTCGTATGTTCCACGTAGGACGAGCAGCTTTAAATGTTGGATGCTGCTATAGGAAAAGATCTCTCCATCCCTGCTTTTGTAGCTTTGAAAGCTGTGAAAGTAGGGCTATAAAAGTCTTCTGTTCAGGATTTACTGCAAAAAACTAGGTGACAGAAAGACAAAGGAGATCTCTACTACCAATTCACTCACTGCTCGGGACTCGGGAGAGCCTATGGCTCTCTCCAACCGCAGTACTGAGGCGGAGTGCTTCAGTCCGTTGGCAATAGGGGTACCTGCGCAAGGTTAGCACCGTTTGGGCAGCGGAAGAATTCTAAAGAGTACCCGCGGCCTCTACCTTAGATAAGGAGACAAAAAGGTATGGCTCGTTTGTTATAACCCTTTTTCGGTAAATCGCTTTCACCAGTACCATTTTGTTTGAAATACTCAGTTGACTGGCTTCACAGTTCGGTAGTAAGTCTGCCTTCTGAGCTGTGTAGGTTGTGGGTTCGATTCCACAAACAACCGTTTGTGTGACGAGGCATTGATGTTTATTCTGTGTCTGGGTGTTAATATGTGTTTATATGTATGTATATACAAAAAGCATTATATGTATTCTATCAGTCATCTGGTTGCCATAGTGTAAGAGCTACGCCTAGTTTGGGACTAGACGGCGAAACGTGAAATGTACCCCAAAAAAAAAAAACTATTATCCTGACTAGAAAATCTAATTAGATATTTTATTAATGTATACATAAATATTAAAATGGCACACTTCAAGAATACTCAAACTGAGCTGAGATTAACTTGGAATTAGTGCTAGACACAAATATCTACATAATTAAACTGAATAATAATGATAATAATAATAATGGACATTTCACACAGCGCCATCTAGCCCCAAAGTAAGCTAAGCATAGCTTGTATCATGGGAACCAGACAACTGATATAATACTTATATACTTTTTTGTAAATACATACATATAATACATATTAACACCCAGACACAGAACAAACATCAATGTTACAAATGTCACATAAATGTTTGTCCTGAGTGGGGATCGAACCCCACGACGTACAGCACAGAAGGTAGGATTACTAACCAACTGAGCTATGAGGCCAGCCAATGTAGATCAATCGAGTGCTGGTTGTAGTGAAATCTAGAAATGGTACTGGTATTGCAATTTTCTACTTCAATCCGGGCAATGAAACCTCGATCGCGAGACGCAGACGATTAGCAAGATATCGGTGTGGGAACATTTTACTGAACGTGATTTTACTATGTTTATAAACGTACTTACGCTGTACATACTCAAACATCCTACAGTAGCTGTGTCGCAGGAGGTCGGACAATATATTCATAACACGATGTGTGGACAAATTTCATACTCAACACACAAATTGATTTGACTGGCCTCATAGCTCAGTTGGTTAGTAACCCTACATTCTGCGCTGTAGGTCGTGGGTTCATCCCCAGGACAAACATTTATGTGACATTTGTAACATTGATGTTTGTTCTGTGTCTGGGTGTTAATATGTATTATATGTATGTATTTACATAAAAGTATATAAGTATTATATCAGTTGTCTGGTTCCCATGATACAAGCTATGCTTAGCTTACTTTGGGGCTAGATGGCGTTGTGTGAAATGTCCACCATTATTATTATTAAATGCTTGCTCTATTCGGTGATCCAACATCGCTTCAAAGGCCTGCCTTGTACCGACTGAGCTATGGAGTCGTCAATATACAGAGGTTTGTTATCATTAAATTAACAATCACTCTAATAAAGTTGTAAAAGGTGTTTTTCATCTTTCTATACTCAAGCATCACGATACTGCAGGACAGATAGACATTTTTCTATTCTTTTATATGATATGATTTTAAAATTGCATTATTTATCTCGCTACGGCAACGCAGCCGACGATATAATAATAAAATGATATTTGGTACAACCAAGGGAAATTTAAATTCAATTCAAGAAATGATCCAACATGCTCCCCATGCAGTGGAAATTACGGGCAAAAACTTGTAACATGTAACTGTGAAATTACACAGCTAATTCGTAGATTTAACGACATGGGTTGGTCATCTTCGAATCACAAGACAAAATTTATACAAATAAATAAAATTGGAGTGTCTGTTTGTAATATTAAAATAACCGCTTTTTACTAAGTGCATATGGATGTATACACGGTACATATACCAAAACAACATTTTTTACAATTTTTGTCTGTTTGTTCCGGCTAATCTCTAAAACGGCTGGACCGATTTTGACGGGACTTTCACTGGCAGATAGCTGATGTAACAAGGAGTAACTTAGGCTACTTCGAGGGGTAAAATAGGGGTGCGTGATAAAACCGAATTCCACGCGGACGAAGTCGCGGGCAACAGCTAGTAACTTAATAAATGCTATTTCCAAAAGATGACAAGAGCGTGATGTGGTGACTCACAAGGTATGAAACATTTGTAACTTATTCAAACCTTCATAATTCAATCAAAAAACTTCCAAGAACCCAAAGACATAAAACACAATATAATGGCCAGTAAAACATAATAATAATAATGAAACGCTTGTCGGTGGCTAATAAAATAACCAAGCGTAAATCAATCTCGTTATAGTTTTCAAAAAACTTAAAGGGATTTGTTAAAATTGTAATGTTGTCCTGTTGAAACGATTCAACACTAAAACTGTTTTTTGGCGCATTACTCACGTTGGGTTGTTGGTATGTAAATTGTAAGCATAGGACTGAAATGACTTAATGCATTTTGAAGATATCCAAATGTTTTTGGGAGACTAAAAGGCAAGAGGTTTGATAAAAAGGTAAGGGCCTCACCACCCAAACTTATTATCGGAGCACCTCAGAACGCATTTACGTGAGGCAGCAGATTAAAACAAACGTTGATTTAACATATGAAAACTCCACCATATCGCTACGGCCGACTGGCCACCAATAAATTCATTGATAAACACCGAAACGGTAATAAGTTTAAACAGCGGTGGTAAATCGGCAGTTTTGTACAACGCCCTTATGCTTTGACGGGAATTATCGTTTTTCTGTCCTTCCATTTTTCATTGCAATTTGCATGCAATGAATAGCTCTTGATTATAATAATTTTATGTCCTCCTTTTCGAGATCCACACATGCGGACAAGTAAGAGACAAATTTATATCTTGTCTCGGCAACTATTCATTTCGATAACTATATATTTTTGTTTGCACATTAAACGGGATAAAATTGTATAATGTATGTAACCAATAATATTGAGGGTATTTTTTCGTATAAAGACATATCCATGATACTTAATGCTTGGTCAAAAATTTATGGGCATCCATGCTTAGTTGAACTGAAGCTCAACTGAGAGTTAATCATTTAGCCATCAGCTACTTGTTCTTTGTTGAATTAAGCCGCTACTTTTAAATTTCTTCGTAAACAGTATGTTATCAATTCGGGTGTGCCGAGACGTCCACATATATTGAATCTTTATCAAGTTCGGCAGGCTTTGGTTCTACCTTAGAAATGGTACACGCGGTCATCCCTACCAATGGACAGGGTTCATAAGTATAGAATGTCTATTTTCAGAAGACAGATAAAAAAGGGCAATGTCAAAGTCAAAAACTTTATTTCCATAGAATTCATAAAGAAATGGCTTGGAAACGTCAATATTCAAAACATAAGGTCACGCGTACTTATCGATAAGTTTGATGCCTGTTCAAACCCTATCCGACCCTCCATGGGGAAGAACAGCCAAGAAACCCCTAATGGAGGGATTCCTTTTTTTTCGCGAGCACGATCCTTGTAACAATTGAGTATTTAGGTCTATGTTACATTTATGACTACATAATACCCTAAAATAAGATATTACAGGATGTTTTCTGCGCTGTTTCGTGCGCCTAAAGCGTACAGCTATTAGTATTGGTATACGGAATAATGTGATCCATTTCACAGTACCTACAACGTAAGTTGTACGTTCATTAAGGCGAGTGTCGATGGCCGCGCGTCGCGTCGCGTCGGGTGCAACTTGCATAAATCAGGCCAGGAATGCAGACGGCGCCCTAATGCGCTTTCGGTGTTGCTGATAGCTGAACTACCTGAAATTTTGTCTGAATATTGGAACATGAGTCACCCCATTTCATGTTACCGCACCGGCCCTTAATGATCCCATTGCAAGGGCAAGCCTACTCCCGACAAGCGAGAGTAATGGGCTTTTAATATACTGGCGTCAGCCGTCCTTTAACTAGAAAGCCGTTAAACCTCAAAAGGTCAATTTTGACTCTTTTATAATAAGTACAGTTCAAAATTCTCTATCTTTCTGTCTAAGAAACGTTTGTAAATTATAATTAGCACCGGAGATATAAAAAAAACTGTAGGCCGTTAATTGACTGATTTAAAAGGAATTAAAAAGAGTTCTCTGAACTATCGCAAAAACAACAAATTGGGCTTAACGGCTTTTTAGTTAAAGGACGGCAGCATAGATCAGTTGGTAGTAACCCTACCTTCTGCGCTGTAGGTCGTGGTTCGATTCCCACCCAGGACAAACACTTGTGTGACCAACATAGGTGTTTGTTCTGTCTGGGTGGTTGATATTTATTATACAAAAGTATTTAAGTAGTATAGTCATAAATAGATACAAGCTATTTACTTAGCTTACTTTGGGGCTAGATGGCACTGTGTGAAATGTCCACCAATATTTATTATTATTATTATTTATATATATAATATGTATATGTGTATAAACCTATTTTGTGTGCTACTTTGCTTTAGGGATAGAACGAATCTAGATTTATCTGAAATGCAAATATGCATATGAGAGATGACATGGATAAAATTCCCAGTCGAGTCAAATGTAGGACTTAACATCATGAAATAGAGTCAGTGAATAGAGTCCACACACTAAAATATAAGTAGTTTCATCGGCCATAGCTGGGCGCCAGTTTCCAATGGAGTTAACACAGTTTTTGTCAAATACTTTATCGAACCTTATACGAAAACTCCAAGGTTTTGATGTGAAACTTCCAACACATAAATTAAAGAGCAGTAGAACTCTCGCCAAGTTCGTCCGGGGAAGTACTGCCACCATGCCCATTTCTGCCGCCAAGCAGTAACACATTCACGTTACTGTGTTCCGGTTTGAAATTGAAGTGTGAAAGTGTGAAATTACAGGCACATGAGACATTCCACCTACACGTCTCACAGTTACGGGCGCATACGATGCGACTTGGGTCTTGTCGTACCAAGTATGGGAGGACCCAAGTCGCATCGGCTGTTATGGGCCGAGGTTACCACTTAACACCAGGTGGGTCGTCGGCTCGTTCCGTTAATGTATTACACGAAAAAAAAAAAAAAGCTCGCTGACAATTGTCAAACTATGGAACTATGGATCTCGTGTCTGAAATAATGATATATTATTATTATTATTGTAACCTATCTGGTAACAATCGACTGTACCACTTTTTGAGCTTTATTAATAAGATCTATGACCCTAAGTCGTGACCATGGTCTGACCACAAACTAGGACACCCAGTGCTGGGCGTACGGATTATGGTCCCACAAACACCATGACTTGAGGCGAATTCTTACATGTAAGTTATTTAGATATTTGTAGATAATAATTCCATACGATATCTGAAAGCTTGGTGGCACAGTGGCACAGAAGCCGAGTGACTATCTGGAGGTCGTTGCTTGAAATCTAAACTGCATCACTGAGTTTTTCGATTGAAATACCTCCTGAATAGTCAAGGAAAGTATCTGAGGAAACCTGCATGTCCTAGAACCAAACATTCAAAAATATGACATCTATAATTACAGATTGGACTGTGTAAATTAAAATGGCAATCCATTCATGCTTGTAGAGGTTTTTTTTTATGTAATACAGTTACAGAACGAGCTGACGGCCCACCTGGTTTTAACTGGTAACCTCAGCCCATAACAAGCGATGCGGCTTGGGTCCTCCCCTACTAGGTACGACAATACCCAAGTCGCAACGTATGCGCCCGTAACTCTGAGACGTGTAGGTGGAATGTCTCGTGTGCCTGTAATTTCACCGGCAACCACACCTTTCAAACCGGAACACAGTAACGTGAACGCGTTACTGCTTGGCGGCAAAAATGGGCGTGGTGGCAGTACTTCCCCGGACGAACTTGGCGAGAGTTCTACTGCTCTTAATCATCGAGGTAGACCTGGGCCCTGCAGTGAGAACAGTAGATGCTGGTTATATGGTGTCATATATCTTAATACGACACACAAATTATCAAGTAATAACTTAAACATTCCAGTGTTATGTAGTAGTCAAATAAACAAACTAAATAAATAATAAATAAATCAATCAAATGGTTACAAGGACAATCCTTGCAAAATGAATCCCTCCTTCACGGTGTTTCTTGCCTGTTCCCCCGTGCATGATCAGATAGGGTTTGAACTGGCGTCAAAATTAGCGATAAGCGCGTGACCTTATGTTTTGAATATTACTTATTGGCGTTTCTAAGCCCTTTCTTTATGAATTATACGGAGATAAAGTAAGGGAAATAAGTCTGTGTTAACTTAATCTGTGCTATTTTGAACGGGAATGTGTAAGGGTGAGGCAAAATTTTTGTGAGGCTTTTTGAAAAATATGAATGTTGCCTTAATATAGATGATGTGGGATAGTGTTATGATCATAAAGACGGTGCCTGTTTTATTTTATGGGCTTGTTAGTATGAATCATCATATAACTGTTCGTGAAGAGCACCTAGCTTTAAATATCGTACTTTGCTCGGTCCACAGCGACGCACGAATATGCGAATATAACGAATAGTTAGGTAATAGCTTTGAATTAGTCATGTTTCTCTGAGCGGCGTTCTTGGTCAGTTTCAAGCTGGAAAGCGCTGCTAACGGTATCTGTCATCAAATGATAAAAGTATGGAAAAAATAATAATTCGCCCTGGCTTCATATCGTAAGTCAAAGTCAAAACTTTTTTATTTCCATAGAATTCATAAAGAAATGGCTTGGAAACGTCAATATTATTCAAAACATAAGGTCACGCGTACTTATTGATAAGCTTGATGCCTGTTCAAACCCTATCCGACCCTCCATGGGGAAGAACAGACAGAAACCCCTAATGGAGGGATTCCTTTTTTTTCGCGAGCATTTCTATATAAAGAGTTCACACGCTAAGAAGCAACTTCTTGATGTTATTGATACATTCAGTATCGAACAGAGTATAAATTAAGGTTTAATATAACCTATCACAATTAACCTACCTTATCTCAATCACTAAATTTTCTACCAGAATTAAAACAGGCTCAAAATGTGTGCCACTATGAATATAAATATGAAGCGTTATTAACACTGATAGTGTCTTAAACTCTTACATTTTATATTATAAAGTCTTACCAGGGCTATAATTTCAAACCTGATTACTTAAAAAAAGATGCAAATAACAATAAAATGAAACCAAATCTATAATGAAGTTAAATGAACAAGTTGACATAACACGACTGTCATTACAATTTAAGAAATGGTGTGAAGTGAGAGTCAGGTCCTTGTGAAATGAGTCCCGTATCAAAATATTTTTTGTATTATAAATAAATATTGGTGTACATTTCACACAGCGCCATCTAGCCCCAAACTAAGGAACCAGACAACTGACATAATACTTTTTTGTAAATACATATTAACACCCAGACACAGAACAAACATCTGTTCGTCACACAAATGTTTGTCCTGGGTGGGAATCGAACCCACGACCTACAGCGCAGAAGGCGGGGTTACTATGTACTACCAACCTACCTATGTACTGATCTGTGAGGCCAGCCAAACATAAGTTACACTAATATTTTTTAAAGGCATTTGCCTTTTTAACCCTATTACCTACCTACCTATTACAAACTAAATTAAGCAATGACGCTGAATATGTTTTCAGCGTATAACTAGAGTATGAACGTTCTTTCAACGAACGGATTTACTGAAATCGAAGATTCAGTAAAAGTTAGTTTCTTAATTTTACAGAACGCAAAAAACCACATTTTAAAATTCCATTTTATGACAGCATGTTGTAGCATGTAGTAAACGGCGACAATTCTCACTTACATCGACCAATCGGTTTCCGTTGATTAAGTCAGACTTCGATTGGTATATTCAAATAAGTGTGTTTGGAGTTAATACACTTTTATTATTTCTCTTCATTTTTTTAGTTAACTGTGAGAGGAATGCGACTCGTTTCGTTCGTTGGATATACCTGTTAGATAACGGTCATTTCAAAGTGCTATAACTCTGCCAGTTTTATGTCCCACCAGATGATGGCTGTGACTTGAACACTCGCCTAATTAGTTTATTTTTTTTGAATCTAAAAATATTTCTAAATCTTGTCACTTGTCCATAAAAAGTTCAGGCAACACACAAATTTATTTCTAATGGGCCTCATTCCGTTACAATCCATAAAATTCGATCTATTTACATCATAATCAAGCAGGTGGGAAAATGATTCTAATAGTGGCGACATTTCCGTTGAGATACCTTCCTAGGTGAAAACAAATACGGGTTTTGTTTTATTCTATAAATTGGGCGATTATTACCTTGGTTTTTGTTGGTGTCTGTGCATTTGGAAATTCTACAATGTTCTTTTGAAATGTATTGATATTACTGTCAGCACGTTTTAGTTTGTTCTTAAAGAAAACATTGCAATCAAATAAACAGATTTTAGATTTTAGTAGTATAAATATAACATAAATAAATTAAAATAATATTATTTGCCGCAGCAGTAATCAAATTAAATATGGCGTGCCTCTCAGTATTAGACATATTTTATTTACCAAAAATGCATGATTTTAAATCCAGCTAAATATATGAGGAAGCTTAAAGTGAAGATTGCGGTAATCAATTGTCTAATTTAGTACAAGATTGATAAATCACACAGCATATGAGTTTTATTTTTAGTTTTTAGGGTCTTACAGACCACGTCCACATCTGGAGCTTAAAATGTTTTTATTCATCAAAAGGTGAGAACCAGAATCGTTACTTTAATACGACGAGATTTTTTTACGAGCGCATGACCAGTTTAAGATACTTTTTTATTTCGCTCAGGGACATATAAAACTACATTTGACATTTTTTCGTTGTGTAAATAATTATGGAAATAATATTTGGGGGTAAACTCTTGTTTTTTTTACATCCTACGGTCACACTGTCATGGTGAATCATAATTTGAAATGTCATAAACAATGATAGGACGCTTCATTATAATGAAGTGATACGAACGAAACCAATAAAGTTATGTTTCACATATACATACATAATCTTCGAAAGGTCCCAGAATGAGTGTTTCTGATATCGTTTGCGAGAAGGGACTTATCGTAATTTAGAGCCTCCGATTAGACTCCGCCCGCCGACATACACTAACGAGCAACTTTCCATTTATTCTTATTTTAACAACAGTACGGTGCCGTTGTTTTGTCTTCTGCCGACGATTGTACCGGGTTAATTGGATCTTTCGCTTTGGAAGGCTAACTGTGGTTACTTCACTGTCAAAATCATGCGATAAGTAAACATGTTTTTTTTTATTTCCATGTGAAATTTAAGCACTATTGAACCACTTAATGGAATAAACTCACCTTCGTTGTCGTTGTTTTCAGTGGTGTTCCAGAAGACACAGCACAGATCTCGACTTCATACCGCTCGACGCCTATTTCACGATCCAGGGATACAGCCGTTGACAAAATTCCCAAAGACGAATCAACGTCAAACAATCTGTCCACTTGTTTACCATCACCTGTCACATTCACTATGTAATATTCCAACCTTGATTTATAGTTATTAGTTAAATTTAACACAGCTGTTCCTGCAGGCTCGTTTTCGGCCACAGAAACAGACTCATCGTTCCTCCACGTCACACCTTCGAGCTCCGTGCCCCCCATTATTACACTCACGTAAGTCTCAGTACTTTTCTGTTCGCTCAGTACGGCTTCATCCGTCGCTTTTATGACAAGGTTCCACCTAGCTTCAGGTATAGCCGGAGGGTACCGCAGTGTCAATGCCCCGTTGCTTCTATGCAAATCAAACAAATCGTTTCCACCGTGTATCAGTTTATATGTGACCAGTCCGTTCGTACCCGAGTCCAGATCGTGAGCCAGGACGTTCATTATAAATATTCCGCGGCCTGCACTTCTGCCCATTCTTTCCAAATTGATCACAGCCGCATTCATTGACACAAATACCGGGGCATTGTCGTTAATGTCTTCTACGATTACAGTAACTAATTTCTCCGCAGATAATCTCGTTGAAGGCGGTTCGGCTCTATCGTATGCGGCCACAGTTATTCTGAACGTATCAATGCTTTCTCTGTCAATAGGTAATAACGTATGAATGACCCCGGTAACGTTATTTATCGCAAAATGTCGCTTGCTGTCGTTGGGCTCTTGGTGAGTGATCGAGTAATAAACTTTGCCATTCAGACCTGAATCTGGGTCTTCTGCGGTCACTGTAACTATGGGAGTGTGCTTTGGAATACCTTCTCTTATTTGTCGCACGATTGCTGTATTGGTGAATATTGGCGCGTTGTCGTTAGCGTCGATTACGTTTACTGTGAATGAAATACTCGAAGATAAACTAGGAGTTCCGTTGTCAGTAGCAGTTATGTTTAAGTTGTAAGCAGTTATATCTTCATAGTCCAAATGTTTATGTAGAAACAATTCTCCAGAATAGGTATCGATGTAGAAAGCATCTTTTCTATTACCGGAAGTTATGGAGTACAGCAACTCTTGATTGATCCCCAAGTCTGTATCTGTTGCATGGAACTGTATAATTTTCTTATTTATTGGTTCTGTTTCTAAAACCGAAACGTTCATTTGCGACCGAGTAAACTCTGGAGAATTATCATTTTCGTCTAGAACTACCACCGTTATAGTAGTGGTGGCAGAAAGTTGTATAGTTTGACCTGAATCATGAGCCAAAATGTTGAGATGGTAATAATCGTTGGTTTCTCTGTCTAAAGGCCTGTTGATAAGCAATTGTCCTGTTGCTTCATCGAGGGAAAATTTTCCTAAATCGTCACCTCCAATAAGCTTGTAATAAATATCACCATTCAGGCCTTCATCTGCATCTGTTGAGTATACCCTCATTATAGAAGCACCAACAGCAGCACCTTCAGAAACTTCAACTTTGTAGGGTGTTCTCTTGAATACGGGAGCATTGTCATTTATATCTGTTATGTAAATGGTTACTCTCACAGAATCAGTTAGCTTCACTTTACCATTGTCACTGACGGTTACTGTAAGCGTTATGTAATTTTGGCTCGTGTTATGAGCTAAACTTTCTCTATCAAAGGTTCTGATAGTTCTTATGAAACCATTTCTGGAATCAATTCTGAAGTCATTTTGTGCTATTGGTAACGAAAATGTCAATTCAGCATTTCTTCCAATATCTCTGTCAGTTGCAGTTAACTTTCCTACAAATGCGTCTGGGGGCTCATTTTCTTTAATTTTGAAAATAAATGTAGTATTTGTGAACTGCGGACTGTTATCATTCTCGTCCAATACATGTATTACTACAGGCACCTGTGAAGATCTAGGCGGAGAACCCTGATCTGCTGCAATGATGGTAAGTGAATAGTAATCCCTTTCTTCTCTGTCGAGTGAACTTTTAACGAACAGGTAGCCATCTGGAAATATACCAAATTTTCCATCTGTATTTCCTTCCGCTATATGGTAAGATATTCTTCCACTTAAACCAAGATCTGCATCTGAAGCTGATATAGTAAAAAATCTTGTATTCACCAAAGTGGACTCCAGAAGAGATGTTTCATAAGACGTATGATCAAAAACTGGAGTGTGGTCATTCACATCATCTACAATCACAGAAATAGAGTTTTTTGTAACTAAAACTGGAGTTCCATTATCTGTAGCTGTTACTTCAACATACAGAATACTTCCAGGTTCACTAGCAATTGGCCTGTTCAGATAGATTACACCTGTTGTTCCTGATATACGAAAATATTTATCAGGATTATAACTAAGAGAATAAAATATTGTTCTATTTGATCCGGAGTCACGGTCTGTTGCTCTTGCAAAGTACACTTCTTGACCAACTGCCATACTTTCTGGAATGTGAATTTCATCTCTGTCTTCAATAAAAACAGGATAATTATCGTTGACATCTAAGACTGAGATATTTACTGTGGTAAATCCGAAAGCAACTCCAGTTTTTGCCATGACTTTCAAGTGATATGTCATTTTGTCTTCTCGGTCAACATTGGCATTTGTAGAAATGATTCCCGTTTTTTCATCAATTTTAAAAATATTCTTTTGATCCCCTTCTAGAATAAAGTATGAAATTGTATCACTCGAAATCCTAGCACTAATTTTTCCAACAAATCTTCCAACGTTAGCTTTAGATATACCTTCATCTTCAACTATTTTGAAAGTGTATCCATTATATCCATCGAATTGTAGTATTTTGTGTTGAGATACCTTGACTATTTCCACTAGAGCGTCTTGAGGAACGTTTCTATTGCCCTTATCTCTACAAGAAATCTTCAATGAGTACATTGTTTCTTGAGACTTGCGTAAGTCTTTTTGCAACACTATATTTCCTGTTGAAGGCTCAATGTCGAAATATCCACCTCCACCACTCTCCAGTTTGTAAATCAATCTAGCATTATCTGCTTCATCTAAATCGTAAGCTTTTACTTGCAAAATATTTGTACCAGGTAAAGCATCTTCACTGATTGTTTCAATATATCGTAATGGATAAAATTCAGGGTCATTATCATTAACATCAATAACTTTTAGGAAAACTGTAGCAGATGAAGACTGTGGAGGAAATCCTTGATCTTTAGCGATGACGGGTAACTCATAAAAAGATATTTTCTCTCTATCCAATTCGGCTACAGCACTAAGCTGTCCAGTTATTGGATCCAACGTAAAAGTATTTGGAAACTTTCTTTCTACACTCGATGATAAATAGTATGAAACTGAGCCATTCGTTCCTTGGTCATAGTCAGATGCTGTAAGAATAAGTATTTCTTTAATCGGTTTTATATTTTCTGCGATTGTAGCATTTATTACTGTTTGCGGAAAATTGGGCGCTTCATCATTCTCGTCCAGTATGGTAATTTTTAGCCTCGTATATGCCCATTTTGGGTTTGGTCCTCCATCCCGAGCTGAAACATTCAGTTCCACGGTTCCTTGAATTTCGCGATCAAGTTCCGATTTGGTTGTAATAAGACCAGTCAAGTGATCAATCGAAAACCAATGTTGCTGGTTTCCGTCATAAAAATCATAATATATTTCTGCATTGACGCCTGTATCTTCATCGGTCGCAGTTATACTGGCCACATATGTTCCAGTAGGAGCTAGCTCAGTGAGTATCGCTGAATATTCCGACTTTTCGAAAACCGGCTCATGATCGTTCACATCATTTACATGAATAACTAAAAATGACGTCGCTGTTTTTGGAGGTGAGCCTCTATCTGTGGCAACAACTGTTAAATTATATTTACTTATTTCTTCTCTGTCTAAAATGCCATTCACATGAACGATGTAAACACTTGATGAATTTTCTAACCTGAAATGGTTAAGTTCATTACCTGCTACTATTGCTATACTCGTTATTCCATTTAGACCAGCATCTAAATCGGTCACAGTTATTGCAGCTACGAGAGATCCATTTTTAGCGTTTTCATCAACAGTTGCAAAGTTGGCAGTCGGAGGTACATATGTAAAAGTAATCACTGGATCATGGTCATTAGCATCTATTAAATTAACTGTCACATAAGTCCGTGCATCTTGGCGAGGGACACCGTGATCTTTTGCGATAATGGTTAAAACACATGTCATATTGCAAGTTGTATTACTGCAATACTTAGGACAATGTAACTTTTTTGCCGTCGTTATCACACCAGATTCAGGGTCTACTGCAAACTGTTTCTCTGTGTCAGTAACTTCATAAGTTATTTTACAATTATCTCCTAAATCACTGTCAGTTGCAGTTACTTTCAATACTGTGGTGCCAGGAGGTACACTTTCATTCAACGACACAGAAAAGTCACTTTGATCAAATATCGGTGGGTTATCGTTTACATCTAAAATGCTGACGTTGACTTGAAGATATCCATATTTCGGAGGATTCCCTCCATCGCGTGCCGATATGTTAAGGATATAAAAATCTATCGTTTCTCTATCCAATTTACCGGTTGTTTCCAAGTGTAAATAAGAAGTTTGTCCACTAGGATTCACGGTGACATTCAGTCTAAATTTACCTTCACTATCACCGTCCACTATACGATAATCATTAGTGATTGCGTTTTCCCCTAAATCCTTATCGGTCGCGGCATCAAGTAATAACTTCGTCCCAGCAGCTGCGCTTTCGGAAAAAGCAACAGCTATACTCGATTCAGGGAATTCAGGATAGTTATCGTTAACATCGGTCACCCGGAGTCGTACTTCAATAGGATACGTCGGCTGACTCGACAGCACAACAAAGGCATAGCGGTCTACGTTTTCCCTATCGAGAATTGCATTAGTTCTAATAACACCCGTTACCGGATCCAAAGTGAATTCTTTAGGAGGCTCATTGAATCGGTAAGTAAATCCGGGTTTCGTAGGGATCCTTCCAACTACGGTGCCAACGGGCTGGTCTTCAGGCACTCGAAGATCGACGCCGGTGTCGGCGGCACGCGACTGCATCTGCTGGGCGGCCGTGCCAGCCAGCAACGCCAGCGTGACCAGCGCCACGCGCCATCGCCCCATCCTCGTCATGACACCGACAAAAACATTGCAGGGTCGGTTCCTCGTCAGCGAAAGTGGACTCGCACCGGGAGCGATCGCTGTGTCCCGTTCGCGCAGGCTAGCGCGCTCGCTCGCGTCAGGTATGCAGCATGGCCGCGGCGACCTGCGCGCGCACGAATATCTCACGGAGAGTGCGACCCGCCGCGGTTGCGCCTACGCTGTCACATACATTAGTAAACACACGTGACACTACACTATCTGAAGTCAGATCTATCCGTTCACACACTTCAATTCAGAGCAGTTCACGAAAATTCCAAGTCACAAATCACACTGCAAAAGCTGTTTTCAGTTATGTTTTGTGCGATTGTGTGTACGGGAGCGCGATGCGGCATGCGGGCGATCGCGTAGCCGGCGCGGCACTGACAGGCGGAGGCTACCACGCCGCCCCGCCCCGCCCCGCCCCTTCCCTCCGCCGCTGCTCTTGGGCTCCCACTGTGGCTGCGTGATGATGATGCCAAGATAATGGCCGCCGTAGGACTCTACTATTTATTGTTCGATACGAGTCACTCACCATTCCGGGAAAAGTTCACGTTTGCACAGGTAGACAGATATTGTAATATTTTAGGGTAGTAAGTAGGCAGTAATTTTTAAAAAGGAATGCCTATGGTTCTTTTTTCCTACTAAAGTTAATTATGGATAAATCAAACTACTTAGCATTAGATAATTAAAAAAGTCTTATGAAATAAAAAAATACTTGCAATACATTTCGCATCTACTGTTACCGGACCTTTTGGATATTTTTATTTTAATTATACATATATGTTATTGAATTATTAGGTACTCAGCTTTTCTTTAATAATTTTCACTTGTATGGTTACAACATTTTTTTTTATTTTTTTTTTTAATATTAATTTAGACGTATGGTGCGCGTTGAATTCTAATGTATGCGCGCGCAGCTGCAGTCGTAGAATTTGTCGTAGAGCATACTTCTACGAAGAATTATTGCTGCACTTGCAAATAATTACTATAAAAAATATAAGATATATTTTTTATTTCTTACTTTGATTAGTGTTTCTATAACTGTTTATATATTTTACACATTGGTTAATAAACTTTAGTAACCAAATTCTTACGTTCATTTCCTAAAAGTTTTCCGATAAAAAAAAATTGAAAATATTTGCTCTTGTTTTATTAATAAAACTTAACACTGAATGATAAAAGTAAAATAGTTAATACAGATCAAAACCTTTTTAAGGCTTTCTAAATATTAATGAAAATCAAATAAGTGTCTCCCTCTACTGGTACACACGACAATTATTGTAAGTAGTGTGTACCTCGTAAGCTTCGCTACGAAAGCTTTAAATTAATTTTTGCCTCCTTCACTAGATGGCGCTAATTCAAAGCAGAGAACGGAAAAAGATACGCATCTAGGTGGATACTAGGCAGGTAAGCACTTCTGCGCGTTTGAATAGACTGAGAAATAATTTAGTGTCTTGCTAACTAGGACCAAGCTGAATGACTCACGTTTTTACCCAACTGCGGCTGCTTTCAAAAATAGCCTAAATCTGCAGTAAGTACAGTACAGACTAAGTCAGATTTCTATAGTTTTTATTGATTTCCACGGATAACTTAGTAATCCATAGATGTTAAATTATTTCTTACATAATCTTGGTATTTTTTGTTCATTTTCTAGAAGTCAGAATGAAATTTATTATGGAAATGTGGTCTACATTTCCATACTAAATTTCATTCGCTAAATAGAAAAACTTATTACTCGTGGCTACGCCCACGACAGCTAGATGGAAATACATGTTTAATGAAAGACGAGGCTACACTATGGCATACGGGTAGATAGCTATAGATACATGCGCGTTGGTATTCCGACGGATGCGCGCAAATACCGAGCCGAGCCCGGCGCGGGCGGTAGCGTACGTGTGCCTGTAAATGTTATCTGTTTTTCATCTCCGTTTCAGAAAAGATGATTTAATCTGAAAGTAAAAATAGATTTAATCTTGAAACGGGCATATTCTTATTCTCTTATTAGAGCTGAAAACCAATTATAATTCATAAATATTGATACTACCTATTTGATTGTTTTACAGCACATCCAATATGCTGTTTTATATTATAAATACTAATATTTTGCGTGATCATTACCGTTTTGGGAACAATCATAAAAATTGGAAAGTACGTTATTGCAGATTCAATACTTTTGTTGTAGAATAAGTATATTAATTTGGCAAGCTGTATTATTATTTATTATATTTGAATGATACACATTTTAAATATGACGTTATTCAAATTTTGTATTCTGTATATGTGACGAATCTACAACTACTTTTCCCAAAATACATGAATATTAACAACTCAATCTGCCCACACTACACGATAAAACCACAAACAGAACTCAATATGAATATGAAACGTTTAAATCAGTTTTACATGAAGTTCCCAGTATTTCATTACCTGAGAGGGCTGCGTTAAAAATAGCCCTTGTCTGATACGTAGGTGCCTACGTTGTATACTGATACACTTGTTGCATGGTTTGACGTCAGCGCCCGTTGCCGCGGCGCGCCGGGGCCGCACCCCGGTGGGCTGGCTGCTGACGTAACTTACATTCATGAATGGAAGCCCACACCAATCTTACTCTCAGTCAATATATATCAACCGTTTTGATGTACCCAGTACACGGCTTTAACATAGTATTTATTCAAGTTTTTTTTTGGGTATTCAAAATCCATTCCATCTTATTTTTTGTTGGTTGAAAATAGAAATAGAATAGAATCTATTGATCGAAAAACTCAGATTTCGAATTGATTCCTAAACAATAAAGTAAGGTAAGTATGACAGAATACGAGTCAATGTTCTACATTTATCACAGTTTAAGGTTCCGTATTTAAAAGTAAAATGGAACCAAAATAGGATTACTTTGTGTCCTTTCGTATTGTCTGAGTGCCAAGGTCTTTAACGGCTATTACGTCTATACCTCAATCTTACTATTTATCTCGATGGGTATATGTAGAAATCACATATATTACGGGAATTATGAATTCAGACAAAAATCTAAGATGATATCTAAAAATCGAGTCACGAATTTTCTCTCTTCTCAGTCTCTTTCGAGTATTGGGTACAAACTATGGGGATACAGGCAATTGTCAGTGCGTTTTTACGGCTAAAGGAGATAAAATTGTTTAGTTCTCTTCCATATTTCCTGAAGTCTTCCTCATGGAGGACACTGATAGGGTTTCAAACAAAACAGGCATCAAACTTAGCCATAAGAACGCGGGACGTTATATTTTGAATACCTACTAAATGACTTTAACACCATCTTTTATTCTTTCTGTGGAAATAGGGTTGACTTTGTCTTCTCAAAAAGTATCACTTCTCTCAGTTTCTCTCAGTTTCAATTCTCTTAGTTTAACAAAATATAAAAGTTCTAGATAAAAATACAAATTTAGATTAAAATAAATGAAAGCCGACAGAACGCGCAAGCGAGCTTTACGCGGGAACAGAATTGATTAAACTACATAAAAAAATAATTTATTCGAACAGATCGGCTATAAAAATGTACGATAATTAATGGAAACACTATAGGGACTGATAATAAAAACTTTTTGTAGGAAAAACTCTATGGATGTGCTGTGAAGCTTCGTCTTTAAGAAGAAATAAAAGCAATTCTTCTTATCACCACACTCCTTGGCCTCTGTGGTGTGCTAGATGCGGTGTCAAATACTTTAAAGTTTACCTGTCAAAGATCTTATCTAGGATTACTCTAACCATAAGTTAAAATTATGTTAAATGAAAGTCATACAGTTATTTAGTTATGATGAAACAAAATAAAATGGTTTAACAAAAAAATATTTGGGTTCTATTGAATATCACTTTTGAGTACTGTCTTGTACAGCTCAGTCACGATACTAGTACCATGAATAATATCTCCATTTTATCAGCAACAAATTCCTGAAACTGTTGGAAGCTCCGAGAATTGAGTGGGCGTCTAAACTCGGCCATTTAACACAGAGAGAGCTCTTTGTTCTACGTTTTAACGAACATTAAAAGTATTTTCAGATGTAATACAAATTCGAATATTTCAATCCAATGATGTAGTCCCTAAACAGTACCGAACAGAAAAGTTTATGTTAAAATATCCTCTGTAGCCATGTAGCCAACACAATTTGTAGCCTAAACAGACACAATATACACATATACCTTCAAAATATACAAACGCACGTTGGACTTTTCCCAGAGCTGAACTAAAATGTTGTGGTGGATATTTCTATTGTGGGTAGAATTACGACACGGCGTTGAACGGGGAATCAATACTTAATACACCAGACATTTCAACTTTACACTATCTGCGGTGAGGAAGTTTCGTGGGGGTAGGTATTAAGTATAATGTTGTATTTTTATATTGTTGGGAGGCAATGTAACGCATACTACATTACATCGATTGATGTGGAAAAATCTCACTTGACGATACATAATTAGATTTTGAGGCCACAAAATTCAAAACATGTAAAATACTATTTTCCTATCTATTACACAAATTTGGCAAAGAAAAAAAAGATTATGAATGATTACCGTTGGCATGCATCTCCCATTGTTTATTTAGTTATTTTATAACTAATTATTGTCTACGTACTATGTGTATATCTGATTTGCTGTTTGATTTTCACTGATTTTGAGTTTTTTTATGTTATACAGTTACATAACGAGCCACGGCCACCTGCTGTTAAGTGGTAACCTCGGCCCATAACAACCGACGCGACTTGGGTCCTCTCCTACTAGGTACGACTCAAGTTCGCATCGTATGCGCCCGTAACTCTGAGACGTGTAGGTGGAATGTCTCATGTGCCTGTAATTCACCGGCAACCACACCTTTCAAACCGGAACACAGTAACGGGAATGCATTACTGCTTGGCGGCAGAAATGGGCTTGGTGACAGTACTTCCGCGGACGAACTTGGCGTGAGATCTTAAGCTCTTAAGCTGTATGCTATCTGACTATATACAAATTAATATAAATATTTATGTTATATTGAATGTATGTTTTATTTATATCATGTTTGACTTATGACGCCCTCGTATTTTATTCTCACCTGATATATACACATGTTATCTGTAAGAGATCGCTCATAGCCATAAGACCGTTCATTATACCACAATATTTGTATGTGTAAGTGTTATTTAATAATCATCTGTCTGAGTTATCTGTCTATTACATAATACCTTCCTTCGTAACCGTTATGAGGACGAGATATAAATAGCCTCAGATAAATCGATCTCCTTTGAAGGCATTATATTTGTTATTCTCGAGATTGCGCAAGTCAGTAACATCATGGATTGAGATGGTTTCGGGTTGTAATCCTCCTCCTCTATGTCGTCCACGTGTTGCAGTGAATTTTTGGATTGTTGCGTCTCCAAGTCGGTTACTACATATCATATTATATATATGTATATATATATATTATATATTATATTATATTATTATTATATATTATATTTTGTACATATCTAAGATCCGTCATCTTATTCTATACATAGCGCTTTTAAGCTTAACCCTAACAACTTTCCCCTGCGAGTTGCTTTGTAACGTTACATCGTTTTATAAAATACATTACATTATTTATAAAAATCGTTCCCTTTTTTGTTTTTCGATTGGATTGAATAAAATGTGAAGTGAAAAAATAAATAAATAAAAAGGCAAACTAAAAGATGTAAATGACAGATTTAAAAATGACAGTAGATAGATTAAAATATTTATTTATAATATAATAACACATTTTGGTATTTTTCATTCTCAAGCCCATGCAAATGTCTATACAAAAAACTGCCAATCCGTGAAATCTGGAGTAATAATATTTAAAATAGGCTAGGTTACTTGAAATTTAACAGTAAAAGAAGATGATGTAATAAAATTAATTGGTTGGATTTATTTAAGTTGCCTACTTTCAAGCCTACGCAATTTTACTAAAAGATTTGCTTTGTAATTAGTTTAAGTCAAAGTCAAAAACTTTATTACCATAGAATTCACAAAGAAATGGCTTGGAAACGTCAATATTATTCAAAACATAAGGTCACGCGTACTTATCGATAAGTTTGACGCCTGTTCAAACCCTATCCGACCCTCATGGGGAAGAACAGACAGAAACCCCTAATGGAGGGATTCCTTTTTTTTCGCGAGCACGATCCTTGTAACAATTGAGTACTTAGGTCTATGTTACATTTATGACTACATAATATACTAAAATAAGATATTACAGATGTTTTGTGTGTCGTTGAGCAGTGACATTGTCTGATGTCACATTCGAAACAATTCGAAATTACGTTTGGTTGTATTAAATTATGTGCGGGATGTTGTCAAGTTTTCTTAGTACCGCTACTATTCTGTTTTCTTAGCCATTGATATCTAAACCAACTTGTTATTAAAAAAAAAAGAAAAAAAATGTTTAAACTCTACAATTTTTGGTATCGGTCAAGATGATAATTACTAGTTGATGTACCAAAGACAATATAAATAAAAATGTTTATGCACTACTTGGAATCGTGTTTCAACTAACATATCCTCTCACATGGCCGCTGTAGAGTAAGATTCCGTGCTTTGCAAGCGGCATTACTGCCTACTTGTATTAGCGTGACTGGCTCTCTTCAACCAGTGTGGTATTATAAAACGCATCTCAAAAAGTGTGTTCCGTGCACTTCACTTATTAATTTAATAGGTATCGCTACACGTACTATATGTAAGAGCTGGCGTAATATCTACGTATTCACTACGTATTCGTACGTACCTCATTATGCTGAGCCTTAACCTAGTTCGTAGCTGTAGCCTAGAGCGTACCTATTTTAACAACTAGAGAATCATTCGGCTATAAGAAATAAGCCATTTTGGAAGCCTTACTAGTTGGTCAAAAGCAAAGTTGGTCTTATGTATCGTTTCTTAAGAAAAAACTTAGTTATTTTTTTTCCTCGTCACGTTTCATTTGTGAAGGAGTAGCGAAACCGTAAAAAGGCAAACTTTATTAGGAAAGTTCCACGAAATGAAAATGTTATTATTGTTCAGCATAACCCTTTCTTAAACTTATTCTGTCAAAATATTTTGCAACTTATTATTTTTCCAACAAAACTGCGCCAGTGGTTTCTGTGTAATTCAGTGGTTTTAGCGTTAAGGAGTAGCAAACTTAACATTTATCCAATCAAACCAAATGCCACATTTTATTACATCACTTTGGCGATGCGATGTGATGTACCACAGAGTATTACGGAGAGCGTGATAGCAAACTGACTAACAATCTGGAGATTATACTGGTTTCAATTAGGAACAAGCATTGTTTTTTATATGAATAAATCCTCGAAGACAGCTTTATTACATGAATGTAATAATTACAATAAGGAAAAATCGTCCTGCATAGACATCAGCCTCCTGCCTATGCGTGGAGGTTAACGCTAATTATCAGATACGTCACTTTACATCACTTTTTTACAGAAAGGTCAAATACAATCTCAGAAGCAACTGATCTAGAGTAACATACGGAGATTGAAATACTTAGCCAGGACTGTAAAACACACACACCTATGTTTTAAGGTTAGGCTGGTACACGAGTGCTTCTTATTTTTAATGTATGTGATCTTTATCCCGCTGTAGAAAATTTTTGGCTCATCCCATCCTCCCACGTAGCGAGCTGGTACTGAATAAGAATTTAAATCAACTTTTGAGTTTCTCAAGTAGAATTTATTACAATTTCGTGGGACCACACAATCATGTTTCATTATTTAAAACATTTTTTTCTGCTTCATCGGTATATAACAAAACTTTACACTGATTATTTCAATTAGGCCATGCCCTAAGCAATGTTAAAATTATATAACCTGTTATAAAAGAATTCGGTAAAAATAATAATCCTTAAATATTAATAAAGAAATAGTATTTTTATAACTACTAACACGAGAAAAATATGATTTTTTACTTCATTTTATTAAGGCAACCCATCAGTAGAGCAAATTTTTCTTGGAAAAATATCCACTTTGGTAGGCGTAGCGAATATTTAATTCCATGACGTCAGTGCTTGATAGCAACTAGCAGACGAGTAATACATTGCTCTTCGTGGAAATTTTACGTCAATTACAGATCTAATATATCAGTTTGTCAAAATGAAAGTATTTCACTCTCATTTCATATTTCTATACCTCGATTAAACTCGATGAGTATTTTCGTCAGATGTTTTTTGATTAGCTAGTCTGAGATACACTGTTTTTTGGATATAGAACGGTAGTAAAATGATTCAGAGAATGACTTCGTAGGTTTACGATTACGGAATATCGTAGCCCTGTAGCTTGTTCGTAGCTGTTACTCGTAGTAGATCTACAATAGTTCCATTAGCTGATAACTGGTGATTCTATTGGCAACAAACTAAACCAATTTTAGGTTTACGCAAATCTCTTTATCTATAGTGAATGAAATAGGACAGACTTGAAAAATTGATTAATTTTAAGTCTATCAAACTAATTTGATTATTGTCTGCTTTTCTTATGTTTATCTTAAACGTATTTTACTATCATTTCTCAAATTTCTATGTGTATCATGTTGGTAAGAGTTTAATTTGACACAAAACAGAAAGTTTGGTGAACCTGAAATTATGTTTAGTTTGCTACCATCAAATCACCATCAATACAAAACAAAAGTCGTTAGATATATATAGAGAGAAGATTTTTTTACATTCCTTATAAAAGCTATGAATAAACCCTATAAAAAGCCTCATCCAAATTAGTGCAGAGTTTCTATTATGTAAGTGCAGTTGAAACTATCCGTACGTTGGAGGATAAAGCTGCCATGACAATTGATGGAAATCCTTAGACATATCACAGAACACACACGACCTAAGAATACAGCAACTATCGTTTCTAGGAGTATTCATCGCGATATTTTCTGTCACCCTCTCCGTGAATGTGGTTTCTATATAGTACGTAAAGGAAACTTGATTTCTCTAGTTCAAGAATTATTGTTATTGTATGTGCAGTTTCTTTTTAAAGATATCGAATTGCCGCAGTCTCGGGGGCGCCGTACGGTCGTTAACCCCTTGTTGTCGACTTCCGAACCTGGCAATGCACCTCACTGCAAGTGCACCCGACATCCCCCCCCAGCCTACCCCCATAACCACCCCCATAGCCGATGCCAGCCGGACCACCCCTGGGTAAATCCAGAATGATCTAACTGCAGACCGGTGGTGGAATTTGTGCTTTTCATATTTAAAGTGTTGGATGTGATTCGTTATAATAATGTAAATCACGTTACAATAGATGGACTGCCTTTTATGAAAGTGTTACCTCTGTATATAACAACAGCATTAAAGAAAGAAAGAATGAAAGAAAAATATTTAATTTGTGGAACTAAGCTAACAGACTACACAGCTACACAGAACATAAGCAGAAGACACAGTTACCTAGTTATAATTATAATTATGACAATTGCAACCTAATTAGGAATGATAAAGCTCAACTTGCTTTTTACACTGAAATTTGAAGATGTTTCTGCTTCTTTAATCGTGCACCTAACCAATTTTACACTAATACTGAATATGTATGAGATTTCAACCAAACTTATTTTTACCACTACACAACCGTATTTGTATGACCAAGCTGTAAAGTTGTGTTTCGGTTTGAAATGTGTGATTGCCGCTGAAATTACAGACACTTGCATCATTTATCGTGTATTTATGTGACTTAGTCATCCCACACCTCTGTAGACGAAGAGCCCAAGACGTGTTGTTTTATTAAGGGCAGAGGTTACCGCTTAACTTCAAGTGGGCTTTCTTGCTCATTCCGTAACTTATTCACGTTAAAAAATATATGTATGTTCTTGCCTGGGATGAATTCATGCTAAGACAGACTCCTATTTGACCATACAGTGTAAAAACAAAGTAAATTTAGGTTAGAACATCTCTACGGGTGTCGTATTATCTAATTGTCTTCTTTTTTCTGTTTCTTTTCGTAAACTGCGTATGTGAAATAAAAAATATTCTATTCTATTTATTCCATGTTCACATGACTGAACCCGCAATGGGAATTATAATGTCTCTCATATTCAGTTACCTACCTACGCATTATGAATGTCTAAGTATGGAAAGCTTATCATTATGCAGGAATTACACTTCAAAACCTCTTCGGAAGCCTTCAATACGAGTAAAACCGTGTTAACCGACAGATCTACAAACCCGACTAGTAACCATCCCTCGAAACGTTGGTTCAAATCTACGCGAACCATGAAAGACGGCGCACTGTAAGGTTATTGATCCCTCCCTCTTCCATACAAGTTTATGGCAATCTGCTATAAAGGATTCCTTAGTACACTTGTTTTATTTGTTAGTAGTTAAGTTGGTAACTTTGCATCGTTTTTATGTTGGCGGTACTTAGATTCCTATCATATAGATTCCGCTTAGTACTGATTACACTAAAAATAGGTTTGGATCATCGCATAACTAAAAGTCAAAGTCAAAAACTTTATTTCCATAGTTTTTTTTTATACGGACTGACCATTGCAGTGTAAATATATAAATAAATAAATATTGGTGGTAGACATTTCACACAGCGCCATCTAGCCCCAAAGTAAGCTTAACATAGCTTGTATCATGGGAACCAGACAACTGACATAATATTTATGTTAATTCGTAAATAAATAACTTGGAAACGTCGATAATATTCAGAACATAAGGTCACGCGTACCTAATTAATGAAATTACAGGCACATTAGACATTCCACCTAAACGTCTCAGAGTTACGGGCACATACGATGCGACTTGGGTCTTGCCATGCCTAGTAGGCGAGGACCCAAGTCACATCGGTTGTTATGGGCCGAGCTTACCACTTAACACCAGGTGGGCCGTCGGCTCGTTTCGTAACTGTATCACATAAAAACTTATCTCTAAGCTTGACGCCTGTTCAAACTCTATCCGACCCTCCATGGGGAAGAACAGACAAGTACATAGTAGTGTAAAAAAACACACTTACTTACTTTTATTACACTTACTTAAGTGGATAACGCCCGTCGTATTCTGCTATGAAATATTACAAACAGAAATAAAGTATAACAAAATTAGTCGGCTAGGCTTATTATGCTCTTTTCTTATTCATTGGCACTTCAGTTATATAGCTCGCCAAGCACAGTTTATTAACATATAAAATGGTCTAGCTTAAAATTTCCTTCACAATAAATTATCCGATATTTGCAAGATATTAATAAATACCAGCAAAATGAGAGGGAGATTAATTATTCATTTAGACGAGTTTACAGGTTTAAACATCGGTCGTCACGATATGACGGTGATGTCGTCATTATTGGAGAATGAAATCATCGATACAGACTCACCAATGGAAATATCCAGTAAAATAAAATATTACCAATTATTATTAATTAACACCTCACACTTTTAATGGCTTGAGTCGTTTAGTGACTGCATAATACTTGTAAATAATTGTTCTCATTTCAAAAGTATTCAAATGCATTCTACATATCATTTTGAATCTACTTTTGCGTTGTTTTCTCTACAAGTCATATAAACGACGTAAGTCAAGCTCTAACCAGCATCTTTATCTCCGTTAAATTCAGTATATCGCGTAGGCGGTTTCAGTACAAGTAGTGAAATAGCGAGCGCCACGATGGCGGACCGACAAATATAATATTGTAGAATTGCACACATTTCTTTCTCCCTAGGAATATGACGTAACCCCGAATATGAATGGGGATACGTTAGTGGCTAGCCGCAGAACATCATAAAACTGTTTATGTTAGTAGCGTAACACAGTTATACCTACCAAAGCTTGTAGACTTGGTTTTTGCAGTTTTCCTGTCGTCCAGAATGTTAAAAACATTTAAATCGTTGTGTATATACGTGTACAAAGAAGTCAGAAAATGTTTTAAGGACCGAGCTATTATTATAATCTACGTATTTGGAATGAAACCATACACTAAATTAGTTCTAGGTGACCTGAAAGTTAAAAGGCTCAAGTGTTGTACAAGCTAAGTTAAATACGGTTCTATTATTAACTTCGTAACCAACTAAAATGTCTCCAGTTTCTAAATATAATTCAAAGAATCGATGTACCGTGACTACGTGCTTCGAAAATCCAGGCCGTGGCCCACCCCCTTATAGAAAATTATCACCCCTCCGCGTCGTCTCACGTTCAATAAAGCTAGCTTTGCAAGCTCTTACAGGTACTACAATTGAAAGCTCGTGATAAATGATTGCAGATTCGTTGACATTTGGGCAGTTTAAATATAAGCAGAGCGAGTAGGATGAATATTGTAGCGGTACGATCGATACCAGATTACCGCTTGTCGGGGGGCCCGGGGAGATTGCGGGGGTGTAGTGACGGGTGAGCCGGGGGCGGGGGCGAGGGCGCTGGGGTTGTTTCATTGAGAACGTGTGGGCGAACGCGTGGGCGACTCGCTTATAAAGCCGCCCGGCCCTCCCCTCCTACGTACAGTCTTGCTCTAACTACGCGTCGAGCAACATCGAATTAAGTGATAGTTCAACATGCATCCTGCAACCTCAAGGTAAGTCCTCATTTCATATACTAATTGTAGTATCTAACTTCAAGTGAAAATGTGTAATATTTTATTAAAGATTGAACGTGCTAGTTTAAGTTAAAATATTAATTAATCGCCATGCCCCATATAATAATAACAGATATGCAATAATTGAGTTATTCGCCTAATATTGTTATTCATTGTTTTAGATTGTTGACTCTCTTACTTGGCTACTTAGTAGCTCAAGCAAAAACATACCCAATGCAAGCTTGGCCTATGTACCCACAAAGCCCAAGAGAATATGCTGACGATGAATACTATTATGCACCAAAAATACAATATTACTATGATGCGCCGGCGATGAGTCTCTCTGAAGCTCACGGCCAACTTCCGTATCCGTATTATTACGACCCTTACGGAAACAACGTGCCCGTCGACATCCCCAAAGAACAAGAGGAGAGAGTGGCGGCGCTGCCCATCGGCCAGGAGACTTGGTTCGAGAGCGACACCGCGCCCAACTGGCGAGCCAACGACGTGGATGACGTCAACGCGGCCTTCCTCGACAATTTGATCCTCACTCAGATGGCCCAGGACGCACAGAGGCGCCGCGAAAATGCCCGCGCGGCCTTTGCCCCCCTCGATTACGAAGAGCGGGACCTCGAAGACGAGGACGTCAGGGAACTGAAGGCGCTCGCCGGCAAACCTCTGTACCACGAACCTAAAACCGTACCCAAGTTTGAAGAGGACGATTACCCCGCCGACGACGGATTCATCAACTGGAGTGGGAACAAAAGAAGTCTCACCACAGCCGCCCCACAGGCCACCGCGAGCGCGCAGACCGCACCAAAGCTGGGCCAGGACGAAGTGATGGTGCCGCGACCCGCCCAGACCCATCGACAGAACACAAACGAACAAAACCATTTCTACCAAACCATTACGCAACTGCTGGCGAACAAATCTATCAAAACACGCTCACAAGTAAGTTTTACTATATTCATGTGTGTTTAAAATATAGACTTTTTAGCATTCAGTATTATCTTGCGCCATTCGGGAGCTGAGTAAGGCCGTGGAAACCTCTAAGTCTAAAAATAGCCGGCCGATGCCGGGCCGAGGGGTGGCGGCGGGTGACACAGTGCCGGGGCCGGGTCAACCGAGGGGGGGGGAACACCGCCTATTTACAGTTTTCCAAGTTCTTTCGTTAATCTTCAACTAAGTTTACCACATTATTGATTAATCACGATGACTTTCTTTGTTAAAAGGAATCACCGAAAAACCGAAGAATTGAAAAGCGTTTCATCGCCGGCGATTCCGACCTAGTGCTGGAGTTGCGAGGCCTGAAACACCGTATTGCAACCTAAACGATACGCAACTGAATCATCGCCAACTAACATGAGACTGAGTATTATGTAGAAATATTTAGACATTCAAAAACGACATCGTCGTGTTACAGGACATCAAAACTAAAAAAAAAACAATTACAGTTCTGTCGTCCAAAGTACTTGTCTTTACGATGAACTTATTTCTTACAAATAAGGGATTTCTATTGTATTTTTAAAATATTTTTTGCAAATTTAAATAGTCATGTGTAACTGTAGCTGGGTAAACAATTGAACGTACAAAATGTGACTATAATAATCCCGTGAGTATATTGCCTATCTTGTAATCTTGGATTAATAATATAGTTAGGAATGGTGAATACAATTTGCTCCCTTCGACGTGCAGCTACGATATCGCACAATAGGTACGTGTGCAATGTAAATATGTGTAGATTACGTATATATTTAAGATACAATTGGATATAAATCGAAACATCAATCATTGTATAGGCGCATTAATATTAAATCAATTACTATACAATACGCTGGTACAATTTCAAATCTGAACTAGGTACAGCGGAACTTCGACTCGGCCTATGTCATTTTGAGGTCTATTTTGTATCAATAATGGTAAAAACTGATTCTATTTTCAGGTGCTAAAGTTGTTTTTTACCTTATTTTAAAATTACAGTCTACGCAGACAATACAATAAAATTTGCGAAGCAAACTCTAATATGTATGTATTATAATGTCTGAGGCAATGTATTCTCTTAAGACGGAGGATTCCTACGTGATATTTAAGCTTTACAGCTTCTTATGTAACTATTTTAAAACGGAGGGTCTAAGACCATTTCTGAAAACTATAAAAGCTTTACTTCTTACATTCATTATTGCATGGTTAAATTAAACTTTTGTATTATAAATAAATGTTGTTCCCACCCGATTATATAGGCTGCCATCCTTCGTGAAAAATATTTTGGCTGCATTAAATAGAATAACTTTTGATAATTATATATCTTTCTAAGGCACATATCTACTAAAATAAAGTCAAATTACTTTCTGTTGGGTAGAAAAGGTATTTTTTTAATTCCATTAGTTAGTAACAATGTATATCAATTAATAGATCTGTAAAAGTATTATTAGTCGAAATAAACTATTGTTGTTGTTAACAGTTAAAAATAACAATAAGATAAATAGAAAATTCAAAATATATTAAAACTGTACTTTGAATTGGAAATATAGAGTTTTCGCTGTGTACTAACTACTTCTAAGTATTAAACGATGAAAGCCTAAGTAAAGGAAGTTTATTGATCTAATAGATTGCTCATAATCTGTCAAAACTCATTATATCGTTGAGAATAGGTACATATTTATTCGTGTACCTACTCTATATTTTATATAAACCTAAAAACTGAAATTTTTAAATCAATGCATTATAGATAATTAAAATTGTATAAATGATAGTTCTTAGTAGTCTTTGAAGAAGTTGTACGAAAATACCTACTTATTGAAAATAAATAAAGAAATCGTGAACGCAGTAAGTACATTATTTTCCTTTTTTTATGAACCTATCCTTATAATTTAATTCGTCTAATTCATTGTTTAATTCTGTATGAAAGCCAAGCGGTACATATCATAGACTTCGAACTTCTAAAGTTTTGACTTCACAAATTCTGAAAATGGTGAAGGAAACCAGTTTGAGGTACTGGTGTGACCAAATCATTTGAAAGAATGTGATATGTACCAATGAATCCTATCTTAATTGTTGCATAACTTACACTTCTATTTGCAGCCTCTATCACTACTATTTCTAACGAAAGTTATTGATTAGCGGAATACTTATCACTGAACGTCACTAACCCACTCGTACGTATCTGAACGGGCAAGGAATTAAGTTTTATGCAACCGTAAAATCAAAGTCAAAGTCAAAAACTTTATTTCCATAGAATTCATAAAGAAATGGCTTGGAAACGTCAATATTATTCAAAACATAAGGTCACGCGTACTTATCGATAAGTTTGATGCCTGTTTAAACCCTATCCGACCCTCCATGGGGTAGAACAGACAAGAAACCCCTAACTACTCGAACTAACTCTGGTACTCGAGTTCAGTAAACAAATCGACCACCAAACACATTCTTTTTTATATTTGACTTGCCTCACAGCTCAGTCGGTAGTAACTCTGCCTTCTGAGCTTCGTGGGTTCGATTCCCACCCAGGATAAAAATTTGTATGACGAACATTGATGTTTGTTCTATGTCTGGGCTTTAATATGAATTTCTTTGTATTAAAATAAAGGTTATATTATATGTATTGTATCACTTATCTGGTTCCCATAGTACAAGATATGCTCACTTTGGGGCTAGATGGCAATGCGTAAAATATCCACTATAAAAAAAACTGTTTTTTTTTATAAACAATATGAAACGCATCCACTCCCGCTCATCCCGATTAAGTTTACCCAAGTCTACACGTGCAAATATCAAGCATGGAATCCTGGCTTAAAATTGGCCAAATAACCGTAATTTCTAGGATCCTAGAGAAAGTAGGCCATGTAACAATAGACCTGGCTTGTGTCGTGACCCATTTGCTGCACTTTAGACGACCTATTTATGCGATGCGCAGTCTACATTAACCATTATTGATTGCACGTCGTATTCATACAATAATAGTTGGCTTTTATTAGTAGATATCTTAAGATAGTAATAATAAGTTTATTTACACCCGCTATAAGAGGCAAAAAAAAACTATTAAGCGCTCTGGTTAAGATCCATAACTCCAAGTAGGAGTATATGTGAAAACGTTCCAGATATCTTTAATTTTTCAGCAAGTCAAATCTTTCAGACGGACTTAACTCAAAAACTGTGTTGGCTAAGTCATAATGAACAAGATTAACACTGAAAATCCAGAATATTCAAAAAATCCGTTCACTTAAGTACTGGTAGTTTTTAAACCCTGCTTCGTTCACGGTGTACACTAGATTTCCATTATAATTTAGGTTCCCATCAAATTAATGGCGCAGCACAATGCGACTTCAGTCTTCCCATACCTTAATAGAGGATAACCCACTACGACTTTGCCGCTTAACTTCAGGTTTACCATCTTACTCCGCAACTTACCTGCATTATAATTTATACCTTGGATAAAATTATTCTCTTCCCCCTACCTAGTCGAGTGCTATCTATCCTAAAGAAGCTCTCTTTCTCTTCTAATCTGAAGTTTGAAACATCGGTCCCAAAGATAATTATACCTACCATATTAATTGGAATATTCTATTGGACATACCTAAATTTTACTAAATAAAAGCATGTTCATTCATTTTCACATTTGACCTTTCATAAAATGAAGCCGCCTACGCGCCTGCCCACTGTTATCCGTATTTTTACGGCTGCTTTTCTGTTTCAGATAGTTACGGGAATAGGTGTTTGTACCGGGGCCGTTAACGGTGCGGCGTCCAAATCTACCCACACATCTAATGTACTAATACATTTTTAATCGATATAAGTCTGTAATGATATTCTAATATTCTCTACTCTAGGAACGTCTTTATTCGAGTACCTAGTGCCGGTGAAATTACATGCACATAAGTAATTCCACCTACACGTCTTAGAGTTACGGGCGCATACGATGCGACTTGGGTCTTGTCGTACCTAGCAGGGCAGTACCCAAGTCGCATCGATTGTTATAGGCCGAGGATACCACATAAACCAGGTGGGCCGTCGGCTTGTTCCGTAACTGTTTCACATAAAAAAAACCTGCTAGGTAATGTTCAAGTAACCGTAGATACTTAATGAACAATTAAATCGTATGTACTTACCTACACAGAAGCTGCTATACATATTTTTCGGTGTACAAAATATTTTATAAACTTACCTGAATCTACAAATATTTTGAATGATTTATCGTGTTATAGACACGCTATAGCATGAAGTTATGGCTCGATAAGATCTTTCGCCAGTGTGTCACCTTATGTTACTGCGTAGCGGTAGGTAATATACCTAGTACTTACGATTTCCTGCTATAAAACTGGCTTATTTAGTTGTAAGTTTCACAATGACCTTAGTGGGACGAAAATAATAAATAAATAATAAATAAATAAATAAATAAATAATGGTGGACATTTCACACAGCGCCACCTAGCCCCAAAGTAAGCTAAGCATAGCTTGTATCATGGGAACCAGACAACTGATATACATACTTATATAGGTACTTTTCTTTTTGTAAATACATACATATAATACATATTAACACCCAGACACAGAACAAACATCAATGTTACAAATGACACAAAAATGTTTGTCCTGAGTGGGGATCGAACCCACGACCTACAGCGCAGAAGGTAGGGTTACTAACCAACTGAGCTATGAGGCCAGTCAAATGAGTAAGTTTACCGGCGATCCAACCAACATGCCTATAATTTTACTCGTAGCCTGCACGCCCACCCATACCTATGCCATCGCTGTGAGCCACGAGCCAGGATTTTGTTTCAGAAATCAATGGTATTTGTGATTTATTATGGCTTTTGTGTTATTGTAGAGAAAAAAATTGCTTTTCTAACATACTGCGTTACCATGAAGTATGTTTACACGTTGGAATATTAAAAACCAAAAACTTAACTTGGTAACTAACGGTTACCAGACTCGAACCCCTTCGAAAATGTTATAACGAGAATTTTGACCTAGCCGTCTTGCCTGTTGTCTTTGCAATCGGCAAGCCCATAAAACTTTAAATATGTATTGGCAAGTCGTCGCCTTAGGATATAACCCACATCCACGCTACCTAGGCTTGAGCTACTCAGGATAGATCCCTCGCATTTGAAACACACTGACAGAAAGAAAACCAAATGGTTGGTTCAAGAAATTTACTTCGTTGCCTAAAATCTGGCAAGAGTCACCGCATATAGGTACTCGCGCAACCAAATTTTCTGTTTTTTTTAGCTGGCAATTTCTATGTCTATGTGAAACGATAACAAAGGGCTACCAGTGTCATCATAGTGTAATTTTTGTGATAGAGCGCACATAGTATAATATAAAATATATAAGCGAAAAAAAAAAAATTCGTCTATGGGATTTTATTTTATGTTTAGACAAAATCACCGCACACTTTGTGCACACACGGGAGACCCAGCCTAATAAATACGCAACAACGAAAAATTAATTCATGGTAGAAATAACACAAGCATTTTATTACACAACTGATGAAAAAAATAGAAAATATATAAATATTGTAAACATCACAATATTGACAGTTACAGTCTCAAAGTCATGTCAAGTGAGAGAAATAATAATTTAGAAATTGTTGCCAGACTCTCCAGTTCTACATGAGAACTCTCAATTTTAGTACTTCTCCAAATTAGGAGTAACGTTAAACCCACTAAGGTGGCCTGAAATCCCTCTCAAATCAATTTCCAAACACTAGTATATGTAACAAAGTACCACTCAACTCCCAAGCTACCATTGTCAGCACTGGCTTACCGGTTTAGATTTACATCTATTCTCTAGTTTTAGTAAACAAGTATTTTAATCTGTGATGTCATACCTATATATTAATATTTATTGTTTGTAAGTCTTAACTGTCGCTGCCTCAATGAACTGTGTTTTGAAAAATATTTGTAACTAGTATTCGACAGTTTTACTATTAATTATTGTTATTAATCTATTGAACAGAAATTATGGTTCACCGTGAAACTAATCGTTCAGTAAACTACAAACTATAATAGTATCAAAGAAATATCACTTATATTTATCAGTGAAACTGAGGCTACAATTATTGTTTTGATGCTTATGGAAATTAAAATCAAGGAGAGTCCTGATTACGTTAATATTTTCTGTTTATCTCTTTTTCATATATTGTATCTGGCAACTGAGAGAGGAGAGGGCAATAACCCGAATAATAACAATAAGAAACTTTTGAAAACTTGTGCTTAAATCTTAAACTCAGTGATTTTATGAGAAAAAAAACAGTATTATAATGAATAAGAAGCCAAATTAAAGGTCGCAAATGCAATAAGCTCTCTAGATTAGAAGGAAATCCTAGCGTAACTGTTCGTGCTCGCTACCGTTACTTGGCCATCCACGTCAGAAGATCTGTTAGTAAATTCACAAAAAAATGCGTCGTTCTAAAGGATATCAAGACTTAGATGAAAATACATCGAGCCCTCGACCCCAAGCGCTTCCGATGCCTCCGCCTCAGGAGATTGAAATGGCCTCCGTTTCAGTTGTACCCGATGGTATGGATGACATTCTTTTAACATTTTTGTAGCAGTAGAATATGCCGAGTTCGTCTGTGGAAGTACTGCCACAACACTCATTTTTGCCGCCAAGCAGTAATGCATTTGTGTTACTGTGTTCCGGTTTGAATGGTGTGGTTCCCAATTAAATTACTGGCACATGAGGCATTCTAACTTCACGTCTCAGAGATACGGCTGCATACGTTGCGCTTGGGTTTTAGGTAGGGACCTAGGGACGACAAAACCCAAGCGAGAGAGAACCCTCGCCGCCGGGGCTGCGGAGGAATATTCATCGGCACCCGGAGCCCCGGAAGCAGGCGAGATGGTAGCCCGAGGGGTTTAGCCAGTAGGAATCCGGCATAACTGATCTTGTTGCCCTCTTCTGCAACAGTGGGTATCCAATGAGGATTCCCCTCATATATATATAAAAAAATATAAAAAAAAATATAGGATAAAGAAAGGTAGGGGAGAACCCAAGTCGTAATGCTAAGTATGGGTTTACCATATACCAGGTGGGGTATCTGTTCTTTCCATATTTTATATCCATATATATTACCACATAATAATATAATAAAACGCCCAGCTTATCAATTTAGTGGATGTTAAAAAGTAATTTGGTAATAGTAATTTCATTAATAAACTTAACAAAATCAATCTACGATTTAAGTATTAGGTTTTGTATTATTTATAAAATTTGATTCACCACAATATTTAAAAAATATAATAACATTAAAATCCTATATACCTAACACCTATGTGCAATGCCACTTGGGATGTGCATCACAAATATGGAACTCTACATACTATATAACTGTGGACTGAGTTGAAAGTATACAAAAAAAACTAAGATATTTTAACATTATAATGTTTTTTTTATTCACCTATTTGCTAAATTGCACTAAATCATATCTACTTTGTTTTCACTTAGGACATGATTTCGCAGACATAGTCTAGTTATCTGAAGTAGTTAATTCTACTGTTGATTCTGTTACTTGAAAAAATATATTGTGATGTACCATCCTGAGCCTTCAAGAAAATTACTGTTTTATTGAATTCTAGACTTGAACAAATTATAATGTATTAATTTTGTTAATTGTATTATAAATTATTTCTTGAAAATATTGTGCACAGTTGGTAGTTTTTTCTTTCTTTTGGTTTTTATGTTATACATTACCATAAGTGGCCCATAGGGACCATAAGGGTCCTTTAAATGGCCATCTCCTTTCTATGCAGTGAGTTCGTGCGAATGGGTTCTCTAAAACAAATAAATAAAATCCATGGAGCTATATATATATATGCCACATGACATAAAAGTGACATTAACAAAAATATTTTCACTCCAGACACGTTCACTGTGACTCAAGCAGTGAACGCATTGGGATTTGGATGGTTTCAAGTTAAACTCTCCCTATGCACTGGCTTGTGTTGGATGGCTGACTCAATGGAAATGACAATTCTGAGCATATTGTCACCGGCACTGCACTGCGAATGGAATATTAGCAAGTAAGTTCATTAAATACTTTCACATCTTAAAATTCCTTATCTAAATTGCTAAATCCTAAACCCATTTCTTTTATTTGATAATGACTGGCCTCATAGCTCAGTTGGTTAGTAACCCTGCCTTCTGCGCTGTAGGTTGTGGGTTCGATCCCCACTCAGGACAAACATTTATGTGATATTTGTAACATTGATGTTTGTTCTGTGTCTGGGTGTTAATATGTATTATATGAATGTATTTACAAAAGAAAATTATATCAGTTGTCTGGTTCCCATGATACAAGCTATGCTTAGCTTACTTTGGGGCTAGATGGCGCTGTGTGAAATGTCCACCAATATTTATTATTTATTATTATTATTATATCATATGCGCCAGTTTTTCTGGAGGTGAGGGTGGAATGTCCCATGTGCCTGTAATTTCACCAGCAACCACACCTTCCAAACTGGAATTGCTCGGCAGCAGAAATGGGTAAATGTATCTCACTGGTATGTTTATGTGTTGTAGGTATCAGCAAGCTCTGACTACTACTATAGTGTTCCTAGGAATGATGTTGAGTTCCACATTTTGGGGTAACCTCAGCGACAGATATGGAAGAAAAACTGTAAGTTAATTCATAAAATACTTCTACTAATCTGTCATTGGCTTTCGCGAACAATAGGGTCTGACTTGGGTCTTGTCATAACGAAGTAGTAACCCAAAATGTTTTAATTTTAGATATGCAATGGTTACCACCTTATATCAAGGGGACCATTTTTCTCAAGCTGTAAATTATTTGCATAAAAAACTGTCTTAAAAAATAAAAAGTCTTACTAATATGAATTTTCAGTGATATTCAAAATCTGTCTGTTAATGTATTATTGAAGACATTAAATTATTCATGTGAAACGGGTACCTACTAATCTTTTTAATCAACTTGAGAAGAAGTAGGGGGTTTCAATTCAGTTTTAGTATTATACGTTTATTAAGTTTATAAATGATGGATCATTTATAAACCTTTTCTTTAAACGGAAATTTTAGATTTTTCCCATACAAATTTCATTAAAATCGGTGCAGTAATTTGGTTTTTAAATCAAAATAACTGGAAGAAATATCTCATCCATGTATGAGATAATGAGCGATCATTTAAGAGCAGTAGAACTCACGCCAAGTTCGTCCGGGGAAGTACTGCCACCATGCCCATTTCTACCGCCAAGCAGTAACGCGTTCGCGTTACTGTGTTCCGGTTTGAAAGGTGTGGTTGCCAGTGAAATTACAGGCACATGAGACATTCCACCTACACGTCTCAGAGTTACGGGCGCATACGATGTGACTTGGGTCTTGTACCTAGTAAGCGAGGACCCAAGTCGCATCGGTTGTTATGGGCAGAGGTTACCATTTAACACCAGGTGGGCCGTCGTCTCGTTCCGTAACTGAATTACATAAAAAAAAAACTGGTTCACGGGCGATGATGGCGGCTTTTCGTTTTGCTGCGCAATGTAATTATTATATATATAACATTTGCAGGCTCTCAGTATGTGCGGCGTGCTGCTGTTTTACTACGGACTGCTGAGCTCAATAGCGCCGAATTTCCTTTGGCTGTTATTCTTACGGAGCTTGGTAGGGTTCGCTATAGGATGTGTGCCACAATCGTAAGTACATACTCCATGAAAATGTATCATCAAAATATTCGTATCATCAACATTATCATTTTCGATGATTGTAGATAGCACCTGTACAAATATTCAAATTAACTATTTTTTTTGTATTGATGTACAATTCACGCGCCATCTAGCCCCAAACTAAATATAGCTTCTAATATGGGAAACTAGACAACTGATAGGATAGATAATACTTTTTTTGTAAATACATACATATAATATAAACCCAGATAGACATCAAACACATAACACATATATTAGTCACACAAATTTTCTGCTGGGTGGGAATCGAACCCATGACCTACAGCGCCGAAGGCAGAGTTACTACCAACTGAGCTGTGAGGCCTGTCAATTTAGGAGAATGGACTATGTGTACTCCATTTACATCATTATTTTTTTTATAGATATTTCATGCTAGTAGCCATTTTCACAGTCTGTACTAATCTCAATGTCGAAACGTTACTTATATACTTATAGTTTGTCCGAGTAAGCTCTGCTGCCAAGCAGTCATGCATACACTTTACTGTATTCCGGCCTGTGTAATTACAAGCACGTGAGACATTCCACTTTGACGTCCCAGGTTACAGGCGCAGGTTCGACGCGGTCTTCTCATAACGGAGTAGGTGAGACCCCCAAGGCGTTTTTCCAATGAGAGAGTTACTGCTTGAGATTAGGTGGGCCATCTTGCTCATTCCGTAACTTATTTACATGAAGTCCTGGACATAGATATCACGGCACGGGCGGAGTAAATGGACCCGCAAGGACCCTCCAATTGATGTCCTTGAAAAACGTAACCTACGTCCGCTAAAATAAATAAATAAATAATGGTGGACATTTCACACAGCGCCATCTAGCCCCAAAGTAAGCTAAGCATAGCTTGTATCATGGGAACCAGACAACTGATATAATACTTATATACTTTTCTTTTTGTAAATACATACATATAATACATATTAACACCCAGACACAGAACAAACATCAATGTTACAAATGTCACATAAATGTTTGTCCTGAGTGGGGATCGAACCCACGACCTACAGCGCAGAAGGTAGGGTTACTAACCAACTGAGCTATTAGGCCAGTAAAATTTTAATGACTGGGAGGTAGAAGCGAATAATCAGTGAAATTATAATAATCGATTGTTTTATATACTTTTATTACAGAGTCACGTTATATGCAGAGTTTCTTCCAACCAAGCAGAGAGCAAAATGCGTGGTACTTCTTGATGTAAGTGCCTTTTTCACCTTATTAAGATATCTTAACAAGGTGAGCTTAAAGTCATTATCAAAGGGGATGGTAGCCCAAATCCCTACCATCTGAAACGTCATCCCTTAAAAACTTCAGAGACGTCTCCGCAACATTCTCGACTTCTACAGCGAGTCTGTAAGCTCTAAGTTGGAATAGAATTGTAATTGGATCATTTTCTAAGGTATTTCATGCAAAGGTATTGAATAACCATTCGTACAATAACATAAAGTATAGAATTCAATTAATTATTGATTTATTATTGAATTTCTAGTGTTTTTGGGCGCTCGGCGCGTGCTTGGAGGTGGCTTTGGCGCTGGTTGTAATGCCAAGTTTGGGCGTGCACTGGCTGCTGGCCCTCTCGACCATTCCCCTGCTTATCTTCGCGATGATATGTCCTGTAAGTGAAATCTAGACACGCGCACACACACACACACACACACACACACACACACACACACACACACACACACACACACACACACACACACACACACACAGTCATCAAATCAAAGATCGAAGGCGATAAACAAAACCATCATAGAGAAAAAAAACATTGTTTCTCCATGTTCTTCATAGCTTTATGTGTTAAAAAAACTATTTCCCCTCCGCGCAACATTAACACATGTTTCTAAGTAGTAAGGAACAAACTAACACGTAACTTTTTTTTATATGTACATTGTTATGTTGTAGTGGCTGCCGGAATCGGCGAGGTTTCACGTAGCTAGCGGTCAGCCTGATAAAGCGCTGGCGACTCTCGAAAAGGTAAACTATAGTCATTATTTTACGCAGCGAAACGAAAAAACCGACTTCATCACCAATGAACGAGAATGATTCCTTGTTAATGTTGAATCCCTCCATTAGGGGTATCTTGTTTGTTCTTCCCCATGGAGGGTCGGATAGGGTTTGAACAGGCATCAAACTTATCGATAAGTACGCGTGACCGTTTCTTTATGAATTCTATGGAAATAAAGTTTTTGACTTTGACTTTGACTTTGTTATCTCTTACTCGGATGGCACATTTTTTCCAGTTATTACGATTTAAAAACCAAACTTAACCGATTTCGATGAACTTTATATGGGACAACACTTTTTTTTTTTTTATGTGATTGAGATACGGCACGAGCCGACGGCCCACCTGGTAATAAGTGGTATCCTCGGCCCATAACAATCGATGCGACTTGGGTCCTCCCCTACTTGGTATGACAAGAGAGACTCAAGCCGCATCGTATGCGCCCGTAACTCTAAGACGTGTAGGTGGAATGTCTCGTGTGCCTGTAATTTCACCGGCAACCACACCTTTCAAACCGGAACACAGTAACGTGAATGCGTTACTGCTTGGCGGCAGAAATGGGCAATGGACACTTCCACATAAAAAGAGAAATATTCAAATCGGTTCACAATTTTCAGAGTAATGAGGTAACAAAAAAATACAACCGAATTGAGAACCTCCTTTTGTTGAAGACTGTTAATGGAATACATATGCGCATGCGTTGTCGTAGAGTATAATATGTGTGGAATATTGTCAGATAGCGCATGACAACGGTAGGCCGATGTTGCTGGGCAGATTGGTGTGCGACGATTCTGTCGGTATCGGCCAGCGCGGCCGGCTGAAGCATCTACTCATACCGCAGCTCAGGAATACCAGCTTACTTCTGTGGTTCATATGGTAACAATAACAATATTAGATATAAGGGACATTTCACACAGCGCCATCTAGCCCCAAAGTAAGCTAAGCACAGCTTGTATCATGGGAACCAGACAACTGATATAATACTTATATACTTATTCTTTTGTAAATACATACATACATATATTAACACCCAGACACAGAGCAAACATCAATATTACAAATGTCACAAATGTTTGTCCTGAGTGGGGATCGAACCCACGACCTACAGCGCAGAAGGCAGGGTTACTGACCAACTGAGCTATGAGGCCAGTCGAACTTTTTGCAGGATGTCATGCGCGTTCTGTTACTACGGCCTTGTGTTGATGACTACGGAACTGTTCGAGACGGGCGGGGGCGGGGGCGGGGGCGGCGGCTCGGGGGAGCCCTGCGCCGCCGACTGCCGCCCGCTGCAGACCACGGACTATATGGATCTACTGTGGACCACGCTCGCAGAGTTCCCAGGTACAATACACCATTGACCATATCTGAAGAGGCTGGAGCTTGGTGGATGGAGACGGTCAGATACAGAAAGTGGTGGTCTTAGACACGGCAGGTTTTAAGAGCAGTAGAACTCACGCCAAGTTCGTCCGGGGATGTACTGCCACCATGCCCATTTCTGCCGGCAAGCAGTAACGCGTTCGCGTTACTGTGTTCCGGTTTGAAAGATGTGGTTTCCGATGAAATTACAGGCACATGAGACATTCCACCTGCACGTCTCAGAGTTACGGGCGCATACGATGTGACTTGAGTCTTGTTATACCTAGTAGGGGAGGACCCAAGTCGCATCGATTGTTATGGGCCGAGGTTACCATTTGACACCAGGTGGGCCGTCGGCTCGTTCTGTACCTCAATCAAATAAAAAAAAAACGCGTCGTCAGGTACTTCCTGGGTATTATATATTACTGCAGACCACAGACTAACCACGGACCTGCTGGGACCACGCCTGCTGAATTTCTAGCTACATTTTTATATATACAAAAATACTAAATGTTTATTTTCTTTAACTTAATTGAAACTTGAAATTGAACTTTTATGTTGGTATGGCCATGTAATGTGGAGAGTGGAAACAACAAAAACTAGGATGAATGGGTTTGTTGGAAGGAAGGGAAGAGGAAAACCAAAAAAGTAATGAATGGATAGAGTAAGGGATGATAAACGTCAAATTATCAAGTTAATCTGTATACATATCTGTGAAATATTTTAATAAGCCATGAGCATCTATTAACCTATTCATTTAGCTAGCTATAAAATTTCCTAAAATTGTAAATTAATAAATAAGAGTGAATGATTCGATAGTGGCTTGTAGGGAAGTGTGGAAATGAAAAACATACTGCGCTGATACCAAGTAAATTAATTAAATTTTTGAGCTTTTTGAGTGCATTGGTACTGCTATCTATGTAAAATCTATTATCTGTTTTTTTTAAGTATTACCGACGGATACTTGATGTTTCATTATTAGGTATCTGTTACATAACATGAAACAGTTGAGCTTCAGCTAACAGTAAAAGTAAAAAAGCTAAAATAGCTGGTCTATAGACCATATGGAGTTGCTTTGGACCACACCCACCAAGTTTCTAGGAATATTATCATTAACGCTCATCATAGGAAAAGAAGTGAAAATTAATGTATATATTTTTGTGTTGCAGGTATCTTCGCGACTATATTTGTTATTGAGAGATTTGGGCGCAAGAAGACAATGGCCACGCAATTTGTCATATTCGCAATCTGTGTTTGCGTCTTGATATACAATGGAAAGTAAGTTACTATTAAGCTAGTAAGTAGTTAAGTAAGTTAAGTAGTAGTTAAGAGCAGTAGAATTCTCGCCAAGTTCGTCCGGGGAAGTACTGCCACCATGCCCATTTCTGCCGACAAGCAGTAACGCGTTCGTGGTACTGTGTTCCGGTTTGAAAGGTGTGGTTGCCGGTGAAATTACAGGCACATGAGACATTCCACCTACACGTCTTATAGTTACGGGCGCATACGATGCGACTTGGGTTTGTCGTACATAGTAGGGGAGGACCCAAGTCGCATCGGTTGTTATGGGCCGAGGTTACCACTTACCACCAGGTGGGCCGTCGGCTCGTTCCGTAACTAAATAACATAAAAAAAAGCTAAATTTCTTGGCATTATTGCTCTACGTTGGTTACTAAACTTAACTTTAGGAATGATTTGAAACTGGTTTAGTCGTTTTTATCAATTTGTGAATTAACAGTAGCCTAAGTTACTTATAGCATCAGTTACCTGGCACTGAAAGTCCCGTCAAAATCGGTTCAGACGGTTCGGAGATTAGCCTGAACAAACAGACAGACAGACAAAAATTGACATTACAGACAGACACTCCTTTTTTATTTATTTGTATACATCAAGATTGCCAATGAAGAAAGTTTTTCCTGTACATCGTAATGACAAATATTTCTAAGGTACATTTCACAACTCTTAGTAAAGTAGTATTAGAATGTATCTTAATATACAAAAAAGACTAAGCTTTAGTTGACAAGACGAATTTGATAACTTTACTTTCATTTACGTAAAAGTTAAAAGTTTACTGACTAAAAGCTTTCTGCTTCAATTTAAGTAATTTAACTATTGTAAAACATTTGCCTGTAAATTGTACACAAACGATATGGTCCGCCATAGCTCCTAAACTTTGTATTCTAACACGTATTTCTCTAAACTAGGTTTCATATATATATTTTTTATTGTAAATACATATATTGACTTATATTATTTACTAGCTGTGCCCGCGACTTTGACTAGTGACTAGTGACTTTTCACTTTTCTTTATAACTGAATCCTTATGGCAGCGGCGCGCCGGCTCTCAGCGCGCTTTATATAGCCACGGACGCTCAGGCGCGAGGCGTGTAGTACGTACTCTGTACGTTAAAAATGTTCGCCGTGATTCTTTAAATTGACATAACTTTTTTATTTATGAACCGATTGACATGAAATAAACACTAAATGTTAAGTGAAGCTTACTACAATATATTGGTGAAAACCGTATCTAAATCGAATAAGCCGTTTCTGATATTAGCGTGCACAAACACACAGACAAACAGACAAAAAAAAAAAATTACAATTTCGGGTTCGGCATCGATATAATAACAACCCCTGCTACTTTTTTTTTATATATTTCTATTGTACAGACACCACTTTTCTACAATTTTATTATATGTATAGATTATGACTGGCCTCATAGCTCAGTTGGTTAGTAACCCTACCTTCTGCGCTGTAGGTCGTGGGTTCGATCCCCACTCAGGACAAACATTTATGTGACATTTGTAACATTGATGTTTGCTCTGTGTCTGGGTGTTAATATGTATTATATGTATGTATTTACAAAAGAAAAGTATATAAGTATGTATATCAGTTGTCTGGTTCTCATGATACAAGCTATGCTTAGCTTACTTTGGGGCTAGATGGCGCTGTGTGAGATGTCCACCATTATATATGTAACACGTAACACACATCAAACATCTATGTTTGTCCTGGGTGGGAATCGAACTCACGATCGCCGAAAGCAGAGTTACTGAGCTGTGAGGCCGTTCTAAAGTGTACTTTATTTGTTTCAGCCGTACATTCCTGACGTGTGTATTGTTTCTGGCTCGCGGTATAATCGCGGGGCTATTTCAAGCTGCTTACGTCTACACGCCAGAGGTGAGTCAAAGTCAAAGTCAAAGTCAAAACTTTTATTTCCATAGAATTCATAAAGAAATGGCTTGGAAAGTGAGACATCTTATTAATTTATAAATGCATACACAGTGGCAAATTGACTGGCCTCACAGCTCAGTTGGTAGTAACCCTGCCTTCTGCGCTGTAGGTCGTGGGTTTGATTCCCACCCAGGACAAGCATTTGTGTGACGAACGTAGATGTTTGTTCTGTGTCTGGGGGTATATCCATATGTATTATATGTATGTATTTATAAAAAATTATATAAGTATACAGCGCCATCTAGCCCCAAACTAAGCGAATCATAGCTTGTATCATTGGAACCAGACAACTGATATTACACTTACATAGTTTTTTGTAAATACATATTGACACCTAGACACTGAACAAACATCTAGATTCGTCGTACAAATATTTGTCCTGGGAATCGAACCCACGAACTACAGTGCAGAAGGCAGTTTCTACCGACTGAGCTGTGAGGCCTGTCAGTTAGGAGGATGTTTTAGAAAATAGAGCATTCAAGATGTTTTGCTTCTAGTATTGACGGAGGTTACCGTTTGATGTGCTGGGCCATCTTGCTATTTCCGCAACTTATTCGCTAAAATGCTTTCCAGGTGTATCCGACAGCGCTGCGTTCGACCGCTGTCGGCGCTTGCAGCGGTGTTGCGAGGCTGGGGGCCATGATAACGCCTTACGTTGCGCAGGTAATCAGTTTTGTCCAACAGTATCAATAAAATCATATTTTATTTAGTTATTAATGTTATCTTTATGGTATATTATTATTTTAATTGTACACATCATTACCCTAAATCTTCTTCTTCGAGTCACCGGTTCTGTCGAACCAGTGTGGTGAAAGGATTGTAAGTGGGCCTCATAGAGGCTCCTTTCGTGCACTCGACACATGTCTTCGAATTTTTAGTTCTAGGTCATGTCGGTTTCCTCACGATGTTTTCCTTCACCGTTTAGGGAACGTGGTAGTGCGCACATAAATCTTTCAATCGAAAAACTCATAGGTGCACGTCGGGATTTGAACCGGCGACCTCCGGATTGAAACTCGGGGGTCAGTACCGCTAGACCACCACGCTCTCATGAACATTACATTACAACATTACCCTAAATTAAATATTTCCACACTCTAATTAACAAAAAAACATGAGATGTTTGTATCTAACTAAATCCTTATAAAATCTTTACATAGTACTGTGTCTGTGTATACTACCATGTTTTATGCAAATAAAATGATACCGTTTTATAAATTCATGTAATAAAAAAAAAACTGGACTTTTAAACTATTTTTAATGTATAATAAACATAATTTATGACCCCTCTCCCTGACATGTAACAGTTCGCTGGTTTAAAATCTGTCCAGACTATTGAGGGATGAATTTTCTCCTTGATTTAAAATCAGCAAGTCATAAAACTTATTTTCATAGAATTCTTAAAGAAATAAAAAAATGGATTGAAAACGTTAATTAAAATAATATCACCTTAATATAATATAACAAGTAACTTACGCTTATTGTTAAATTTAACCCACCTATTCTCATGTGGTACAAATAAATAATGTTAAATGTGGTGGCCGAGCGGTGCAGGCTCCGAGATTAAATCCAGTGGTCACTGGTTCAAATCCCGACGTGCACCAATAACACGTTCTCAAAACGATGAAAGAAAACATCGTGAGGAAACCGACATGTACTAGAACCATAAACTCGAAGACAATTTGCACGAAAGAACACTGTTTGAGGCGTTACATGTACTCAATCACATATTTAGTATTAGTACTATATTCTTTTAATTTCCAGGTGCTACTCAAGAACTCAGTGGCTGTTGCTACCGGAGTGTATTCTCTTTCGGCGCTACTGGCCGCGGTCGCGTGCCTTCTTCTGCCCATTGAGACCAAGGGCAGAGAAATGAAGGAAACTATCACTCCGACTATGTGACGCAAATAGATTAAGACAATCCAGGTCACTGTTAGCACCTAAGATGTTTTCTTTTGTTATGTACGGAGGTTACCGTTTGAGATCAGGTGGGCCATCTTGTTATTTCTGCAACTTCACAGACGCAGCGATGTCGGCTCTACCAGAGCGCATCCACATTACCCGATCCCATTTTAAGTAAAATAATTACCGCGCAGCAAAACCAAAAATCTTTGTAATCTCAACAGTTACTTTGATTTAAAATTCAAATTACTGAACCGATTTTGATGAAATTTTCAAAGGGCCAATCTGAAAGTATATTTCAAATAACGAAAGATTCCAAATCAATTTATAAATGACAGATATCTGAGGTAACAAACATAAAAAATACAACCGAATCAGAACCTCCGACTTTTTCTAAAGTCGGTTAAAAATATCTACTATCTCCATACTTTCATATCACACACATAGTTTTATATCACACACAAGGACAAGTTACGACACCTTTCTTTCCTCGTCATAATTATTGTTAAAGTTCAATTAATTCTAGTTTTAAATCTATTTCTATTTTACTTAATAACTAATTATATCCTGATATAGGATTATCATGTTATAAAGACATGGGACCGCATAATGTGAAACTACTTAAGTCGTCAATGGTGGGTTTCTATTGTTATATGTGTATGTTTCTTGACTGTTCTTGCCCATGGAGGGTCGGATAGGGTTTGAACAGGCATCAAACTTATCAATAATTACGCGTGATGAATGTTTTGAATAATATTGACGTTTCCAAGTCATTTCTTTATGAATTCTATGGAAATAAAAGTTTTGACTTTGACTTTGACTTTATACGTACGTAACGAAAACCATCCGTACTTATGTTTTTTTATTATGTTTAAGAAAGAAAGAAGGAAAATAATTTAGGGATGGTTCCATCTGTACTACCTATCCCTTTATTTTTGACAAAAGCTACCATGGTGATCTCCGTAAAACGGATGTATGGAGTCAACTGTTAATATATCGTTGGAACCCAGCAATACAGACACACCATTTTAAATACTCTATGTATTATAGAAATTGTATTTTAATTTGAATCTCAAAAAATTATGGAGTCTCATTTTGGATTTACTGTAAGAGAAGAATTTAGCTGAAACGAACATTATCGCATAGTTGTTTACTTTATTTATATGCTCTATATAGATGTTTATTTATCGCTAATACTAAAAATACATATTGCTAATAATTATTATTTTAATATTGAAAGAAGAAAGAAAGAAAATATATTTATTTGTCTACATTAGAGTATGGAAAATAAACAGTGGATACATCAAATTATTATACAAAAAAAATAATCAAATTCCATGCCTCATGCAGGCAAAAGGGACCAAGGGGAAAAGGGGCATAATGCAGCACTGAACCAGTTGGTGTCAGTGCAGCGCTGGTATTCTGACTGGGCCTTGCAGCCTATCAGTATTTTATGTTGGCCTTAGTATCATTGTGTTGAACTAATTAATATACAGTACCCTTCATGCTGTATTCTTCTCTGTATTTAAAGCTAAATTACAATTATTCTTCTTTTTGTATACTTTTAGTGTTTAGTTTTAAAGAACAACATAGAAAGGGACACTTTCTAATGGTAACCCTTCGAAGACTGATATACTTGAATTTAGTGGTTTCCGTTATTTCAGATATGCATTTGAAATAACTCTAATAAGACTGACGAAGATTGTATACTTGAAGTTTGATATACTACACAGATATATTTCATATGCATATTGATCGGTGGAAATTAGTCTGTTTATAATACATTTGTTAAACCGAACTTCAAACGTAAATATAACTCTTTGCAAATCTTCCTCGCGTTTGTAACTCTACAAACGCGAAAACCCAGCACTGGGTATACTAAGCTAAGACAAGATTACATTTCTGTTATAATCTTGTAGACTTTCCTTTGACTTTGACTTGATTTGGGCGTCTTGCCAGAAAGACAAAGGAAGATTTAAGGGTTTGACCACATGTGACCACCTTGTGATTTTCTTTGGTTAATTATTAAAATTGTCGTCCATGATTAGTTGACATGACATGCTGATCTTAGATTTCTTGTGATGGTTTTTGTTCTGTGACCAAGGTACCTGTGTAAGTCTTATTTTTAGTATTATACGATCGAACAAATACATCTATCCTGATGTCAATGTCTTCCAGATATAAGTATTAAAAATTAAAGTATACAACTTATGTACTTACCAGTGGTTGTGATTAAAGAGTTACTTGGGTAATTGAATCAAATTTTGACACAAGTCACTATATGTACTTAATAAGATATAAGACACAGATGTACTTAATAAGCGCTGTATAAGTATATAAAATGTATCTATTCCCATAAGATGTTAAAGTATTCTGCAAAGGTGCCTTTTTTGTATCGAACACAGTCTAGGCATAGTATGTACTGTTATCAATGTTGATAAGTACTTAATGTATTATAGTGATTAAATCACGCAAACTCACCAAATATATTTATTTGCTTTATTATTGTTAAGTTTACACTGGTAATTTTATTAAATGTGCACTTCTTACTACCGTTTTTTTACTTTTCAATATATAAGAGACTTAAGATACTTGGGAGTAATTAATGCCCTGTCTCCTCTTTAGTAACTTTTTAAGTACCTAGTCTGCAATAACAATTACCATTTTTTCCGCTCTGAATGAACATAAAGGACCTTGTAATATTGAAATGTGTAGGTACTCTCTCATTTAGTTATATTAATTTGTAGTTTAAAAAGGCGGTTCATTCAGATATCTCATAAATCAATATACTCGAGAGAAAGTTAAATGTTAAGCCTTTTTTAACCGACTTTAGGTTATCAATTCGGTTGGTAATTTTGTTACATCATATCTCTCATTTATAAACCGATTTCAAAAATTTATTATACTCTCGTATTGGTCCCATAGAAATTTCATCAAAATCGGTTCATTAATTTGGTATTAAAATAAAAATAAGTGGAAAAAATATGTAGTCCGAGATTAGATTCTGGATCACTGGGGACAAAGTCGTTATTTTCTCTTTTGACAAGTGCTTCCTACAGAAATAAATTTATCTTTACTCTAGACTATAGATTCTCTTAAAAATTATTCTAGGCGGATAAGAAATAAAACAAATATATAGTGGAAGAATTTATAATTTGAACGAATTAAACTATTACTATTCCAAAATAATACTCACACAACTTCTTAATATAGTAAACATCCATTTGTCATCAGCAACACTTTGAAATCACAGTACAAATTACAAACTAAAATATCTTATTAAGTAAAAGTTAAATCAATAAAACTAAAGATTATGTCATATTGGCAAAAATATGATTAACTTAAACAATGTGAGAAATCTTAAAACTAAGCCAATTTAAGTGTTTTTACTACAGTTACAGTGCATATTTAAATTAAATAAAGCACGTACGTAAGTATTAACTAGCTTAATTTCTTGGAGTTTACAAAAAATAAATCAAAAATGTTTATCCTGATAATAAAAGTGTAAGCGGCGTCATAGATAGCATAGAAACTGAATTTTGCTATTGTATTGTAATGCATTGCAAGTTGACAAAGCAAACATTCCATTAAACTGCTACAAAGAAACGAGGATGGCTCTTTTTATTAGATTAACTTATGAATACAAGTAGACAATTTACTTGCTAGGCCTTAAAATTCTAAGATAACACACAAATATTATTAATTAAGGTTTCGCATATGAGAAAATGTTGAAAAATGTATGCAAATTTATATAAATACCGCTGGCATAGGGATCTTCGAGAATATACATAATTGGATGGTTGCAAGCGCATCTATTGTGATTGCACAGCGGTTTACATGCTGTCTGATCTGAATACAATTTTACAATTAACTTTCGCACTTTCATAAAACTTTAAATTACAATTTTCGCAGAAAACAAAGGTTATGAAAATACTACTAGTTATTCCGATGAATCAAATGAGACTTTCAAAACAGTAACTTAAAAATGAAATTCAGTGCTCATTGCAAAACAAAGTGCTTTTACAAAAGTACCATAATATATTGTAAGTTAATAAATAACCTTATGAAAAATTATAACACAATAATAGGGCTTACTTAATAGGGTGCCTGTGCTAGCCAATACCCTACTGACAATATATTGGCAATCAAACAAATACAGAAATAAACATACATCCATTACAAAATATGAGATCAGTATACCAATATTTTAAACCTTATTATTACAGGGTCACGCGCAACAAAACAGTAAGAGTTCACACTGCAATCAATATCAGAAAGCAAGTGCCAGAAAAACAGTATTTATGTGCAATGTTTAATTTACATTAATACATAGGATCCAACAGTATAGGAAAATGATGTTTTTATTTTTGGTTTCCGAGAACAGAGGTCAAAAATTTAAAGGAAAACCTAATCATCCCTATTCCATCCTCCTCGGCCTTAATCTACTAAGTGAATGAAGTTAGTGCCTACTTAAAAAAAATGTAAGTTAAATAATGAAACAATTAAACGATTACCTACCTATATAATGTATAAATTAAACTTGTATTAAGTTGTTTCATTACATTATTGGTACAAATATCAATGATTTTACTCATATTTGAATCATCCATAGGCATTAGAAATATTATTTTGTAGGTACCTATTACCTTAATTCTTTATACTTTAATGATTCAAATATACAGCATCCTTTCACATTAAGTGTCCATCAGATTACTGAAGGTAAATTACTTCTATAGCTGGTAATTGATATATACATATCGACCAATACAAACTAATTTTGAAAAGTATTTCAATATTTACTTACGGTGGGACAAACAAAACATTTAGAACATACAATACTCGGTACAATAAATGAACTATACTATTTTGTATTATGTTATAGTTTCATACACAATTATGATACTACAAATACATATTACATAAGTGATACTTAAATTAAGACACATAGGTGATTAGGTTGGCAACCTAAACCTAAATAAATAAATAGGCATTCTTCTGCTCCCATTGAATAAAAAAAGCGACAAAATTGTAGAATTGTCAAACTAAATTTAATTGGTAGCCTTCATATAGTTTAGTAATGTGACACTACATTTCTCTTTTCATAAACTAAGGAGATAAAAAGATATATTTAGTTTTATTTGTTGCCAACGGAATCACCACAAATAATATATTTCTAGAAGAAATTTTCGTCAACCAAGAAGGGGAGGGAAGGGTAAGGAGATTTGTTTATATAATGAAATTCCCTCTTACACCTCCCTTCATTCCTCCCATAACCATTGAACACAGAAAAGCAGTCTACAACTATCAGTTTACAATGATGGGTTGTGATCTAACCCCATAGCCTCAACAGACACTTGAATCAACTCGCTCATCATGTGGTTTATATTCATTAATTAAACGTTAATTTTGTTGAATATTCTCCTGAACTATTTGTACAGATACACACTACACAAGCTCCTAATCATCATCTAATTCAATAACAATAGGCTCAACATTTTGAGTTGCTATATTGTACTCGCTTTTCAACTGTGAAAGCAACGTACACTTTGGTATTTTCAATTCTTCAGCATCGTCAATAAGAACTTTCAACTTTTGTAATCTTCCTATATCAGGAGAAGTAGGATGCAAAACTTTTTTTGTTTCAGTCATCCACTTATCAAAGCTGTTAACCCTAAAATCAATTGTTTGAAGCATTATGTGCAATTCATCCATATCATAACGGTAGAACAGAGTCTTTTCTTCCAAGGGACATTGACACAGGTCATTTACGTGTTGCAGACAGACCATTTTCTTACAAGCGCTACAGTTAACTGAAGACAGAAAACATGTTGTTTTACACACTGCACAATGGCGATCATCATCGTTTAGCAACTCAAATGCAGTTCTTCTGACACTTTTGAGACCCAGTTTAGAGATTTTTGCCCGGAATGAACCTTCTTCATCTGTGGAACGCAAAAGCTCCTTTTGTGCTTCCAACGCTGTTTCTAAATCTAAGCGGTCACCTTCCAGTGCCATCTTGCATATCAATTCATCATGTGAAAAAACACAATACCGCTTGACTTTTTTATAGTGCATTACGCATTCTCTTCCAATTTTTAACCAGTATGGTGGTGCAAAGTTGACAGCTTCAGCAAAATTATAACCTTGATTGAATCCAGTATGATATGCTCGTGGAAATGTGACAACAAATTCACCTGCATGTTGGTCGGTTCGGTAGATGGGGACACCGGCAGCCATTAATATGTTAGGATTCATTATGGTGACCAGATGATGCAGCAAGTCTGGTTGAGTATTGAACAGATCAGGTGCGGCAGCTTTCATTGCATTTTCTAGCAACTCTGCTTGACCACCCGGCACTCCATACCAAGTCTTAGCTTCACCCCAATGTAAATAATTGATGGAATAGCTCCAATGGTCTTCATTGTGCCAGCAGAATGCTGAGAAGCACATACCCACATACATCCATGGTAGAGTCATGCCAGAAATTTCTGCATTGATAAACCTTAATACAGAGCCGTCCAATACTGGCAAATTGTTAAGATTCCATCCAGAATCCACATATTCTTGGTCACCAGGATAGAGGTTTAATGATGACTTTGTTGGGAAACCGGAACCATGATCCATAGAATGTAGGTCAGCTCCATATTCTACCGTTACATCTTCTTCTACTGATGATATAATTCTCCAGAATTCTTTTTCAGCTACCGAAGTAGGCACCAAATGGCCAGACATGTTGAAATAATCGGATTTAAATTTGTCTGCCATTTCACCAAATTGCTGAAGTGTATATGCTCTATCAGCTTGAGCAAATCCATATATTTCAGTCGGTTTATGTACCTCTTGTACGATGCAACACAGGCATCTCCAGTCACCATCTGGCACAGACTGAAGTGGAGGTTTAAGACAAAAAGTATGGTATGTATCAGAACAACCATTGCAAATCATAAGCAAGTCATCTCTACTGTCTTTCTGGCATATGGCACATACATAAATGGCCAACGGATCCATATCATAGCGAGGTCTTTTTCTTGATTTTGTTATATCAAACTCTTCATCATTCAAGCCAGGCATTTTAGGCCCGGGACCATAGCAAGCTAGTCTTCTCAATTCTCTACTGCATTTCATCTCTTCATTTAATAACACGGATTTAGAGGAGTCAGCTTCACACTTTATATCTCCAGTTTTTGTTTTCTTGATATGGACATGTGGTTTTTCCTCTTTCATTTCTGGTTTTATCTGAGTAATTGATTCTATTGAAACTTCCTTGACAACTTGCACGTCAGAACCATTTCCTTCATCCAACTTAACTTCAGTCTTCTTCACAGTTTTCAGAATATCATTTTTACTTTTCTCAAATATTTCAAATGGAAGTAAGATTTTTTCATAGTTAGTTCGTAGGAAGTTCATAGCATTTGCGCTCTGGCTGTATCCCATTGCATGAGAAATTTTTCGCCACTTTTTTGGTGTGTTACAGTTTTCAAATCCACCTTCCTCATCAATCCAAAACTTAAGGCAGTATAAATCAAGGGTTTTGTTTTCCAGCATGGGTATTTTTAAAGGGGAGCCCTGAAGATCCCAGAATTTTAGTATCTTCTCTAAAAACAAAAGCTTCAGTCGCGTTATAGCTTCCAACTCATTTAATTTCTGTATTCTAGGAAGAAATTTTAATTTATCCACGTCTAATGAAAATGGTGGCTGCCATCGCGATGGAGGTTTGATTTTGCAAATTCCCGTTTTCTCCGCGATTGGGCGGATTTTAGCAATGTATCCCAAAGGATCCGCGAATTCTTCGAGGGTGGGCTCAAATACGGGCGCTTCGGGTGGTGGAGTGAATGTAAACTCTACACTTTTCTGCATGGCATTTTTCTGTATATTTTTTGTATCCATTTTTAAATCACGATTATAATAACTTGTTCCTCTCTTTATCAAAGTTTTACATTATTTTAACACTTCAGGAAGCTTACTTTCAGTATGTAGGTAGGCAGAGACGGCACCTACGTGACTGCCAGTCCGGTGTAAATGGCACCTTTATCTTTTGACAAATAAACACATTTTCTCAAAACCTTGTTATACTGTGTGATTTTAATAGCAGCATCGAAATAGTTCAACACAGTACAATCCAAGATAAGTTAGCACGAGCACAATTAAGTTACACATAGAGTTATTCCATCCAAGTAATGCAACAATCAATAACTCACAAAAAATTACAAACAAGATCTCTCGTCTCCACAACTACCTACTACCTACACCACACACACACACACACACACACACACACACAAATCGCCATCAATCGGTCGGTAAATCGCTTCCGCTCATGAATGGTTGAGTGAGCATTGTCTGGCTTGGGGAACATTCGTTCAGTTCACCCCGTTCCCACTTGTCCGCTGTCGAGCCCGAATTTTCCAGTGGCATAGCAATTTATATGAAGCTTCTCTCTCAGCACTCTTACGCGACAACTAATTTGTGTCGGCACCGACAAGAAATGTCGGGTTTGCCAGCCCTCCACGCCCGGAAAAAATTGTGTTGGGGCTCGCTAAACTATGAGTAGGTACAACGTTGTTCATATTTGTCGGATGTCGGGGCCGACACGCAGTGGAGTCTAAGAGCTCGTTCCCACTTGTCGGCTGTCGGGCCCGGATTTGTCGGCTGTCAGCCAAGTTTTTTTTTTTTTTTATGTAGTTGCGGAACGAGCCGGCGGCCCACCTGGTGGTAAGTGGTAACCTCGGCCCATAATAACCGATGCGACTTGGGTCCTCTCCTACTAGGTACGACAATACCCAAGTCGCATAGTATGCGCCCGTAACTATGAGACGTGTAGGTGGAATGTCTCATGTGCCTGTAATTTCACCGGCAACCACACCTTTCAAAACGCGTTACTGCTTGGCGGCAGATATGGGCATAGTGGCAGTACTTCCCCGGACGAACTTGGCGAGTTCTACTGTTCGAAGTTGGTGCCAATTTTTTTTGTACCCGACAGCCGACATGTAGGAACGGGGTGTAATAAGGCTCGCAAAGGAGTTCAAAGAATCGCCATCGCCTGCAAGTTGCGGGTGGATCAACTATTATGCCATTTTCGCGAGGAATTCGGTTATATCGGGACTTAGCCACAAACTAGCAATTACTCTATTGTCCTACGGGAACATCTGATAGAATAATACGTACATAGGTACCTTATTTTTAAATACATACACCAGACATCTATGTTAGTCACGCATTTTTTTTTCCTGTAAGAGATCGAACCCAAGACCAATAAAATAGAATTAAAAGGTGAGCTGTGAGGCCAGTCCATAATTACGAGCCTTTCGCAATAATCATATAGCACAAGGCACCAAATGACTATATATTAACAAAGTAATGTCAAAACAAATTATCACCGAATCAGAGTAATCTAGTCCTTTTAGCTTTCCATGTAGCCTCGCCAAAAAGTATTGCTTTGGGTTTTATTAATATTGTGAGTCAATTTGGATTCGTTCGCATAATATAACGAATCAAACTGAAATACTATACAACAAAATATGCGACGTAACGAAAAGAGTTTCTATTTGAATAACATTTCGTTTGTTCGAGTCAGGCGATAGATATGAATGCATAGATTCATAGACTGATCTGTGTGACAGGTCGCTTCGCTGGTCACTTGCTACAGCTCTAGTTAAAGGCAGTTGAGGTTATCTTTTGTCATTTATATATTTTTTAATCTAAAATATTATGTTTTAGTTAATTTAGATAAAAGCAACGAAATTCACTTTTCCTGAAAATAAGAGCCAATATGTTAAATACATTTCGGGGTGTTATAATACCCAATGTACAACTGCAGCAACTTCGACATGCTCACAGAATCAGAGGAAAAGCACCCATATTCTGTAGAACATTAAAAGAACGCATAGATGAATTAAATTATAAAGATGAACTTTATACAGTGAAAACGGACATAGGATTTCCCCGCCCAAAGTAAGTAATAAAGCTTGTAACAATGAGCATTATAGTGAACAAAAATTATGTATGTTACATGATTACAGGATGCCTACGGAAGATCTACGCAAAGTTAGAATGGAACACCTAAAAAAAATAAAGAATGATAAAACCCTCGAGCAGCTTGCACGCAGTGTCCAACTGGAAGTAGATTTAAACGAAGTTAGAAAGGAATGGTTACAAAATAATGGTCCGTTACATAAAAAGCAGGTTGCAGACCACTATGAAATCTATACCCATCTGTATGATGAAGGGTACTTTATTCCTTATTTGGATCTTGAAATAACATATGACTTGAAGAATGGATCAGTCATGCCAGTTTACACCGGCAATGTTATCAAACCATCTGAAGCATTGGAGGTTCCTTCCGTAACCTATGAATCGGACGGTAACAGTCTTTGGACTCTGGCTTTGACTTCTCTTGATGGAAATTTAACAGAAAATGAAAAGGAATGCGTCCATTGGTTAGTTGCAAATATTCCCGGAAATGCCATTGAAAAGGGGGACACTATTGTGGAATATCTTCAGCCCTTCCCGCTAAAAGGAACTGGATACCATCGACTTGTGTTTATTCTGTATAAGCAAAATGATACAGTGTCTTATGAATTGCCTAAAGGTAAGCTAAATAGATGAATAAGAAATTAAGCGTTTGACTGGCCTCACAGCTCATATCTCAGTAACTCTGCCTTCTGCGCTATGGTCATGGGTTCGATTCCCACTCAGGACAAACATTTGTGTCATGAATGTTTGTACTGTGTTGGTTGTTAATATGTAATATATGTATATTTTGACTGGCCTCATAGCTCAGTTGGTAGTAACCCTGCCTTCTGCGCTGCAGGTTGTGGGTTCGATCCCCACTCAGGACAAACATTTTATGTGACATTTGTAAAATTGATGTTTGTTCTGTCGCACGAAGTCGAGCATAAGTCGCATTGCGTTGCGTCCATCACCCCGAGACGGAAATATCTCATAGCCTGCAATATCACCTGCGACCACTCCCTTCCACCGGAAGCACAGCAACACAAGTGCAACTCTGCTTAGCGGCAGATTACCAGGTGTGGTGGCAGTACTTCTCTGGGTAAACTTAGCAGACGTTCTACTGCTACTTTGGGGTTACCTATGGACGTAAGCAACGTTGGCCCCCAAAATATAACTTTTATTATTGCCTGTACAAATGTGTATGGCAGTATGTCCCCAGACTTCTTCGAGTGACCAGTTCTGTCGAACCAGTGTGGTGAAAGGATTGTAAGTGCGCCCTCAAAGAGGCTCCTTTTGTGCACTCGACACATATCTTCGAATTTTTAGTTCTAGGACATGTCGGTTTCTTCACGATGTTTTCCTTCACCGTTTTGAGAACGTGGTATTACGCACATAAATCTTTCAGTCGAAAAACTCATAGGTGCACGTCGGTGTTTGAACCGGCGTCCTCCGGATTGAAACTCGGGGGTCAGTACCGCTAGACCACCACGCTCTCAGTCGCTCTCAGTGTCCCCAGACGAGCCTGGCATACTTATGCCTAGAACTTTCTAATGCTGTTACTAAAATCATGAGATGTCATGTCATTATTGTTGATTAAATATTTAGCAATAATAACTTATTGTTTGTTTCAGTGACATTAGCATCACCACTTAGTGACAGGACTTTTGTCACCCGAGATTGGTACCACAAATATCAAGACTGTGTAACACCGATAGGGCTTGCCTTCTATCAGTGTGACTGGGATGCCTCAGTTAAACACTTCTTTCATAAAACTTTGCAGACTAAAGAACCTGGTAATTTTTTTCATACAAATATAATATTCTGCTCTGTACTCCTCTTTTATGTGTAAGAATTTCTCTTGGCAAACATAATATGCTACTTCAGAGCTGCAAATTCCTAATCAAGTTTGTACTGAACATACAGGTTCTCTGTTATCTTATTTAATTTACTCATTGATGTTTTCAGTGTATGAATATGATTTCCCTGCACCTTATATAAGACCTCAAGAATGGTTCCCGCGGAGAAAACCATTCAATTTATACATGGACAAGTACAGAGACCCAAAGCAGATAAACAAGGAGTATTTGCTGCGAAAACTAAAAGATGAGAATCCTTTCGAGATGCCAGCGCAACCTTTGAAGTTTCCCAATGCCCAACCACTGCCCAAGAGCATGCCGTCCTGGTTGAAACTTCACGAAAAGAAAATTAGGTTGGGTTGGGGAAGAGTAAATGATGTTTAAATCTATCTTAAATTGTAATAAAGCTTAGTATTAGTATACATTTTTTTTACCTAGTGAAATTTGTCCTGATTATAATGGATTAACTTGTATTAAAGTAGAAAGTAAGTAAGAGTTAAAGTATTAAGTAAGAGCAGTAGAACTCTCGCCAAGTTCGTCCGGGGAAGTACTGCCACCATGCCCATTTCTGCCGCCAAGCAGTAACGCGTTCGCGTTACTGTGTTCCGGTTTGAAAGGTGTGGTTGCCGGTGAAATTACAGGCACAAGAGACATTTCACCTACACGTCTCATAGTTGCGGGCGCATACGATGCGACTTGGGTCTTGTCGTACCTAGTAAGGGAGGACCCAAGTCGCATCGGTTGTTATGGGCAGAGGTTACCACTTAACACCAGGTGGGCCGTCGGCTCGTTCTGTAACGGTACTACATAAAAAAAAAAAAAACATTTATTTGTCAATAATAGGCCACTTATATTCACTGCCCTTGAGGGATTTATTTAGATTGTGCTGCCATGTAGTAAATCTAGGTCGACTAAGGGAATTATTTTTGCATGACCTCACAGTTCCATTGGTGCACAGTAGGTGTGGGTTTGATTCCCACCCAGGACATACATTTCTGTGATGGTGCATTCCAAAAAGTTAATATTATATCAGCCGTTTAGTTCCCATGATACAAAGCTATGCTTAGCTTATTTTGAGGCTAGATGGCGCTGTGTGAAATGTCCCAATGGGTAATGAAGGTATGTTTTTTGCAGAAGCGAAGTAACTTGAACCGTTTGCTTATAAGCTATAAGTAAAAGAACCATTTTTATTCCCAATACTTTATTAAAATAAAACAATCAGGCCAATATACTCGCTATGATCTTATATATCTAATCTGGTTACATGACAATTTACTGCCGCTTGACAATATGAGTCTATTTCATATAATTAGAGGGAAAACTTGGGTGTAATCGTCATTTATATCTGCCAAAGTAGTTTTCAATACAATTTAGTAAGTATTTTTTGATTGCACATTTGTTATAAGTACCGTGAGGTTGCAACTAAAACATGTGTATGAAACTAATGTGATTTGGGTGGCGGAACGAGCTGACGGCCCACCTGATGAAGATTTCACAATTTATTTTGTTATTATGTTCACACTACATGAATATTGTGGATCATTGGTACTATTAACAAAATGCTTTAATATACAAAAATATATTGATAAAAATGCCACACATAACTAGGTTTAGCTTACAAATGGTAGATTATGGTCCATGCCACACAAGTTCACTAAACCATTAGACACATTATTGTCCTGGTGTATACCTGTACAAATGAGACTTAGTTTTTATGCATAAAATCTTGTCTATGTGAGAAATGAGCGAACCCTATACTAAAGTAAGTCCATATTAGTCTATCCTAAGTAAATATGGCGTTTTAAGGTAAATATAACAATTTCAGTAAGATTTTTACATAAATTAATGATTAACATCTACAAAGAATATCGGTGGCCGGCTTCAAGTAGCAGTTAATGAAACCTGGGCAGTGTTGTCAGACTGAAAATTTAAAGTCCTGTCTACTACTATCTAATATATCACGCTTATCGATTTTGAAAGTGGGCATTATACTCGTTTTAGTTTTTAGATGTATTAAAATCTAAAGGCTTGCTGTTAAGTTATAAAGTACTATACAGAAATATTGGACCAACAAAGTATGCAGACTAATAATTTTGTAGTATTCTCAAAAATTTATTAACAGTGAATTTTAAGCACCAAATTACTAGTTATAACTGGTTACCTTTTCCTTAGCACAAGATATATAGGCTAGATGATACTGTGTTAAACGTCCACCAACATTTTCTATAGCAAATGTTATATTTTACCATCTTTGGCCATAAATTTGAAAAAGTTATTAATAAAATTAGATTAAAGATCTGGCAACCGATATAAGAGAAATATAGTTACATGAGCGGCTTCTAGCTATGTATGAAAGTACATGGCTATTGAAGCAAAATGATTATTTCTTTAACAAAATTAGTAATAACGCAAAATAATAGCAACTGAGAAATAGAACCTACATTATATAAAACGGATACCTTACAGTGCAAAATATTATTTTATTTAAATGCATATGTAGCTCATCTTAAATCATGAGAAAACTGGTTAGTAGTTTAATCCAAACCGACATCATCATCCGAGGACGGCTTCTTTGGTCCTGATGTAGGGTTTCCACCTCCAAAGCCTCCAAAACCTGTAATAAATTATATATATTTTAAAATATTCACCACTATCTAACTACACACACATATACACTGACAGAGTTAGGAAACAGCCAGAAAATTCAGCTCAAATTGTTGTCTATGTATGAAATTCTATTTTCCTTAATTAAAAATCATTGATATTATAAAACGCATGCGTTCCCCTAAATGTGCCATAATGAATCTAAAAAACTTGGATTAATATGTATTTTATTTAATTTTTCATACAGAATCTACAGCTCTTACTTAAAATTACTTACTTTTTTGAAGTAGATAATCTCATAAATTAGTTGACTGATGGACCATGAAAACTGTCTCATTGGAGTGTTATTTCCTAAAGGCAATTTGTTATCCAATTTTTTTTTTAATGTAATACATTTACAGAACCAGCTGACGGCCCACCCGGTGTTAAGTGGTAACCTCAGCCCATAACAAGCGATGTGGCTTGGGTCCTCCCCTACTAGGTACTACAAGACCCAAGTCGCAACGTATGCGCCCGTAACTCTGAGACGTGTAGGTGAAATGTCTCGTGTGCCTGTAATTTCACCGGCAACCACACCTTTCAAACCGGAACACAGTAACGCGAATGCGTTACTACTTGGCGGCAGAAATGGGCATGGTGGCAGTACTTCCCCGGACGAACTTGGCGAGAGTTCTACTGTTCAGAATTATATATTTGTATAAATTTACTTATGGGCCGATCAGTGTGAGCTAGGTGCTGCTAGTATTTGTTATTTGTTACCTGGGAAACCGGCCGAGCCCCCTCCCGATGTACCAAACTTCTTCTGCAATATATCCATGACGGCGACAATCTTGGGATTGTTCTGATATTTAACGAAGTTCCCCGGGTTGGCTGACACGTCTTGGAATGCCGCGGACACTTCGGGATCCTGCAACAACATGCTTAAGTGGTCACTTCACAATGTACATATGAAGCCACACACAGACACACAGACAAACGCTAAAAACTTATATCACCCCTCTTTCTCATCGGGGGTTCAAAACCAGTAGTGTGCCCCTGGGCGTTTCGAATGTAACTCCATAGCCCGTGAAGAGATCCGACCCATTGTATGGTACTCAGAATGAAGAGACCTCTTATCCTACTTATATATCATGTCAAAATGTGTATTGTTACCTGGAAAGCAGCCATGACCTCCGGGTCCATGAGGAGACTGGTGAAGTCCTTGGGATCGAAGCCTCCGGGCGCCTTCCCGGGGACGTCCCCCCCGTAGGCCGCGAAGGGGTCTGCGCTCTGCGCCTCCGCCTGGGCCTTCGCCGCATTGGCGCGCGCCTCCTGCGCCTTGCGGGCTCGGCGCAGCTTCTCGCGGTGCTGAACAAAACATAACCATTCTTGTTTGAACCGACTTCAAAAAATGAAAGGATATACTTTCAGATTGATCCCATACATATTTCTCAAAATAGTTTGAGTAGTTAAACTATCAGGAAAAAATACGTCATCCAAGTACGAAATAACTAAAATTAACTATTATGAGTTTTCTTTTGAATTATATGTATAAGCTAGTTCCTGCCCGTGTTGTACTGATATACAAAGTAGCCTGTGTTATTCCAGATCACCACATGTCCAAAGGTTGAGCCCGATCAGTTCAGCCCTTGTGGTGTAAAGGAAAATAAATATCGAGGTTGGCAGAAAATATATTAGGGGTTTCTTGACTGTTCTTTCCCATGGAGGGTCAGATAGGGTTTGAACAGGCATCAAACTTATCGATAAGTACGCGTGACCTTATGTTTTGAATATTGACGTTTCCAAGCCATTTCTTTATGAATTCTATAATAATAATGGACATAATAATGGACATGGACATTTCACACAGCGCCATCTAGCCCCAAAGTAAGCTAAGCATAGCTTGTATCATGGGAACCAGACAACTGATATAATACTTATATAATTTTCTTTTGTAAATACATACATATAATACATATTAACACCCAGACACAGAACAAACATCAATGTTGCAAATGTCACATAAATGTTTGTCCTGAGTGGGGATCGAACCCACGACCTACAGCCTACAGCGCAGAAGGTAGGGTTACTAACCGGCTGAGCTATGAGGCCAGTCAATGGTCTATGGAAATAAAGTTTTTGACTTTGACTTTGACTTTACCTCTTTCTCTTCCTTCTTGCGCTGAACGCTGAGTCTATGTTGGCGCAGTTTCTCAGCATTTGGTTTCACTTCTTGCAACCATTCGTTGGCTTGGTCATCATAGTCAATCTTCAGTGACTCGCAAAGATCATGAGATGCCTCTTCGAACAATCCCAATAGCCTTAAGAAATATAATTAATTAGTATAATAGTTTAGTTTAAGTAAGTACACAAATAACATAATTAATTAGTCTTAAAAATCAGTACATAATTAAAAACCATTGGACTTTGGAAGACTAACAAGAGGACACCACAAATGCAGATATGAGATATATCTTATCTACATAATATATATTTAAGAGCAGTAGAACTCTCACCAAGTTCGTCCGGGGAAGTACTGCCATCATGCCCATTTCTGCTGCCAAGCAGTAACGCGTTCGCGTTACTGTGTTCCGGTTTGAAAGGTGTCGTTGCCGGTGAAATTACAGGCACAAGAGACATTCCACCTACACGTCTCAGAGTTACGGGCGCATACGATGCGACTTGGGTATTGTCGTACCTAGTAGGGGAGGACCCAAGTCGCATCGGTTGTTATGGGCAGAGGTTACCACTTAACACCAGGTGGGCCGTCGGCTCGTTCCGTAACTGTATCACATAAAATAGAAAAAAAAAATATATCCATTAAGTTAAAAAAATATATATATATGTTCTCCAGAGCATGGTAATTACAATGTACCTGTATGCGCGTCCACGGAACTTGTAAGCGGCTGCGCTGTCACAGTTGAGCTGCAAGGCGTGCGTGCAGTCCTTGATGCACGCGTGCAGTTTATTGAGCTTCAAGTAAACCTGACATATTGAAAAATATACTAAATCAGCTGATGCCCGCACCATGGTCGGCTTAGAATCAGTACTTCGGGTAGCCTATTTATTTCATGCTTTTATCAATCTCCATACAACAGTTTTATATCCATTACTGGAGAAATGATTCGCCATGTTTTCATCCCCTATTTCACTCCAAGTTTTATTTTCGAACCAATTGGGTGGTGTGAGCCATCTGCTCAGCTCAGAAGTGGCTGTCATGTAATTTAAAGCTTGTAATCAGCAATGAACTTGTAATAGCACTGTTCATGAAATAAATACCTGTCCTCTCTTAGCGAAGAGCAATGCACTTTGCGGGTTCAACTTAATAGCTTCAGTGTACAGCTTGATGGCTTCATCAAACTGTTGCTCTGAAAATGCTCGCATCGCTTCAGAACGCTTCTCGTCAGACTGGTCACGCTCCTCGTCTGTAGGCTCTTTCGACATGTCACCCATCTCTTGAGACTCATCATCAGGCTCTGACTTTATTACACCTGAATGTAAATGCTTATTATTAATAGATGATCCAACATCCATTTTTGGTAACTCCAAATGTGCAAAGGATGATATATCATATAAGTACACACATTATGATAGGATTCAAAAATGTTTCAATATAATAATATAATAATAATATTGGTGGACATTTCACACAGCGCCATCTAGCCCCAAAGTAAGCTAAGCACAGCTTGTATCATGGGAACCAGACAACTGATATAATACTTATATACTTTTTTTTTTGTAAATACATACATATAATACATATTAACACCCAGACACAGAACAAACATCTATATTTCACACGCAAATGTTTGTCCTGAGTGGGAATAGAACCCACGACCCACAGCGCAGAAGGTAGGGTTACTAACCAACTGAGCTGCGAGGCCAGTCAAATATTACTACACTCATTTGATGTTGCACCAAATTTGCATATAAGGTGTGTCATGTTGTTCAAAGTCAAAGTCAAAGTCAAAAACTTTATTTCCATAGAATTCATAAAGAAATGGCTTGGAAACGTCAATATTCAAAACATAAGGTCACGCGTACTTATCGATAAGTTTGATGCCTGTTCAAACCCTATCCGACCCTCCATGGGGAAGAACAGACAAGAAACCCATAATGGAGGGATTCCTTTTTTTTCGCGAGCACGATCCTTGTAACAATTGAGTACTTAGGTCTATGTTACATTTATGACTACATAATATACTATTACAGGATGTTTTGTGTGTCGTTGAGCAGAGCGACATCACACCATGGGGATTTATCATTTATATAATCATTTACAGTGTAATAAGCTTTACTTACCAGACCCTTCTTTATGTATGACTTGAATTTTTGGGTCGGAAGCTTCGTTGCTTGTTCAGGAAGTTTATTATAAAAGTGTACACAATTTCCCATAAAAGATCCGTTGACTTTTTGCAATCGGAATCTTGGAATGTTTAATTTATTTTTATTTCTAGTGTTCTTGGTATGAACATCACTTTTTTTCTCAAAACTAGATATGTTTTTATGAACATATAATAAATTTTCATATATATACTGTGATGACACTGTAAGTACATTTATTTCTTTGAATTTTTCTTTCAGAGAGTCTCTTGATTTCATTTTATAAATTGAACGTATAGCTCTCTTTTGTAAAACAAATATGGCATGGATATCTGCTGCTTTCCCCCAAAGCAGGATACCGTATGTCATAACACTATGAAAATAACTAAAATAAACTAACCTAGCAGTAACTTCATCCGTTAGCTGTCTTATTCTATGTACTGCGAATGCGGCTGAACTAAGTCTGGAGGCAAGTGCTGCGATTTGTTCACCCCACTGTAGCTTTGCATCTATAGTTAAACCCAAAAACACAGTGGAACCAACAAGATTAAGCACTTCTCCATTTATTTGTATATTAGCCGACATTTGCTTCACATTTGGACACAGTTGGTCAGTAATTTGGCATTTTTCTATCATCATTTATGAATAGAGAATGAGCAGTTTGTCTCAAGTCTTGTGTTCATTTTTTGTATAATAATAATATCTTTAGTGGAGATAAATGTGCAGAGAAAAAAATATATTTAATTATCTTTGTATACAAAAAAAATGTACCAATTACTTTTTAAACGCATAACTTTTATACAGGTACATAATTAACCTACTGACTATAACTTACTGACAATGGGTGTCTAGTTCATCATCATCATTCATCAATCCCAACATGTACAAACTGCTATCTAGACCCTTAGTTACAAGTTTGATGTCAGAATGGAAAAGGCCACAGCCAATGCCCAGGATATCACAAAACCAACTACAACTTAGAATGGCCTTATGCCTAATACTTCAACTTAAGTAAATCTGCCTTATGCCACAGGGTTGAATTCCCACCCAGGACAATATACTATTATATATATGTATAGGACTATACATACATATTAAATGTAGCTGTATCATTAGAAAAAGTATTCTATTAGTTATTTAGCTTCCACAGTACTCACTTCCCACTGTTTAGTTCTGTATATGATTGGTTTTTATAAAGTACCATGTGGGTAGATTAGAAATAAATCAGTTTGCTTTTGATCTCAACAATGGCATATTCTTTATTTAGTTTGGAGGTGTGAAAAAACAATTAATATTAAAAAAAATATATGCTAAAATGGAGTACAAGGCTCAGGGAACTCAGATTGGACTAAAATGCAAACACAAAAACCTAGATAGGACGTGTGCTGACACAGTTTATGTAAGGGTATGCGAAAAATCAGTACGTTGCAAATTCAACATTTTTAATGAGTAATGTTCAGGACGCAAGCACACTCCAATCCTCTCCCGGAAACACATCTAAACAGGACGTATGTAACATGTATATCATACCGTTGTAACCTTACATATATATATACAGTGTAATTGATTTTATTCCATAATACAAGTATTAACATTCAGTTCGTTTATCTCAACCCAAAACCACTCACCTTACACCTTAACACATACAAGACTATAGAAGAACACGATTACTAAAGGAAGCAATGCTGTCAACAACCCAAAGTAATGCTCCATTACATCAAGGAATTGGGCTGGCTACGATAGGTTTACTTATGAGGATTAAGCACCAAACACCCTGGGCGGGATGTCAGTGCGGATTTGTTCCCATCAATATGAATCAGAATATAATTACTTAGGGTAGACAACAAAATACTAGATTGGGAGTAGGCCACTACTGCCTGGACCAGTACTATTAAAGGTACAACCTTCAGTGATACTGACATGGCTATCCAAGCAGGAAAGTTGGGACTTCTCAGGACAGCCTGAGAAATAGGACAATCGTCACAGGTCAGAAACTATGATAAGACAAAGAACAAAGACACAGAATGGCCTTGATTAGAGGCTCATCATCATCGCAATACCACTCAGTGATCCAAACCCTTGATGAAATACTGATTTAAATAAAATACTTTTATATAAATTTGGATGCAAAATATTACCTTCCATATCCAGCTCCACATCGGATTCCAGATCTGAGTCTTCACCGGATGAGGCATCCATTTTTTCAGTCTTCTTGGCGTTACCAGTAGATGATCTAGAATACACATACATCATTTACAATACCTAACAGATCTTATGGAGAAAATAAAATTAGGGTATGTAGGTACTAATTAATTAGCAGATACAGAAAATATAAAGTAAGGTAGTTGACAGGTTAGTTTGGATTCTTTGTTTCAGTTAAGATACGATATTTTACAGAAAAATAATGTACTTACGTGTCTCCAGAAGGTTTTGAAGTGAAAGTAGGAGCCGGCGGCAACTTAGCCCCCAGACCTACCAGGAAATCTTTGAGGAAATCTAATTTGGGGTGATGCAGTAATCCAGGGTTGTAATTGCAAGCATTAATGAAGGCCTTCAACTCTTCAAGCTGGGCAGCGCTGAACGGACAATTACTCATGTTGCTTTTTATCAAAACTGCCGGTGAGCGAATTCCAAACTCCTCACTGTCGGTTTCGGCTCGATGCAAGACAATGTAATCACGATTGGCACCTAAAACCAAACTTAGTGAAAACAATCTGGCAGCAAATATTAAGAATTCATTACTTAATATTCCAAGCTCACTTTAGTTTCTAGAAATTGTAAGAAAACTGAACGAATCCGTCGTATGCGTATGTATCGTAAACTTCAATCAAACACGTCAAACAAAGCATAGACAAGACAATGAAGAGTCAAAATCTCGAAGTAATTCCATCCAACCATAGAGCACCAACGCCTAGTGCTGCCAACTGCGTTCTCAGAAAACACAGTTTTTTCTGTTGGGAAGTTTATAATAGATTCGAGGAATAATCACGTTGTCGTGAAACCTGACGACACTGGCAAAAAAAACAATGGCCAAGTAACACGTTAAATTGTGATGTAGTCCAGCGAACACGAATCTGTATCACAATGCTATAATTTTGTCACAACTTCACATAGCTACATCTAGTTATTAATTCTACAGCAGACCAAAAATATTTTTTCGCGCAAAAATATAATGAATGTGCTTTTGTCAGTGTAAGCGCAGAATAAGAAGAAATTTACTTTAAAGGTAAAAACAAAGAAATATAATTAATTCTAAAATTCAGAGGAAAACACAGACAGAGAGATAGAGAGATTGGATTTAGGAAGCCTGTATGGATATTGTGATGACCTGACGCAACTGATGACATTTTTCAAACGATCGGCCCCAAATACGGCTTTTTCTATTCTGAGTCCATTTTGAAAAACATAATGTGATGATATCTTCAAACAAAAGAATCCACAGCTTATCAGTGTTTTGTTATCTGCATGTTTTGATATATGACGTATATTGTGTAAGCACAGAAGAGGCTCAGTCGGTATCACCGAATATAATTACAACAGTGCTTCCATCTAGAGGTAGTCATATGCAGCAGTAGAGCGCTGTCAGGTGCTCGTTACAATGGGAAATGGAAATAATTTCTGGTAGATGGCAATACGTAGGGACTTTCTTTTTTTATTGGGTCATTTGTAGGCGCATGTTATATGTATTAGTAGATATTGTACTGTATTATATAGTATGTTCGGTGGTAACATATAATTACGTCAATGTATAGGTACTTCGGGACCGAAATTCAAGTATTTACGACGTAACAAGGTTTGAAAAATATTTATTTACCAAAGAAATTTACATATCAGTCATACATACAGGTTTTTAAAAAGCTGGCACTTTAGGTTTTTTAATGGTCCCGTATTATAGTCAGTCAAGGAAAAGGAGGTTGAGGATGGTTTTCAGAGCATAGATATACCTACATATATTTTTTACACCTTGTCTCGTCGTCCTTGTCAGCCCGAATCTTCTAGGATCCCGAAAAATAACTTTTTTATTTTAATACCGTCGTCTGCCCGTGCGCCAGTAAATAGAGAGGAAGGAGTCTGCGACAATTGGGTTAGTGGCCGGCGGAATTTCCAGCCAACCACTGACTCAGTTATTTAAATATGACAATAAAATATTATTATTATTATTATAAAATAACTACGTTGTGGGTATTGCGCAGGCGACGACCTAGGCTCTTAGGTGACCTCAAGTGTTCTGGGAGGTCATAAACTTCAATTCCATAACACCCAGGCTTGATTTGAGACATGCCTCCTGCGAGACGGCATCTGATCGTCGATGTTGACTGACTCGAAATGATTTGGCAGCACGAATCTCTTTTTCATTGAATTAAGTACGCTTCGTCCAGCTCACATATCACAGGAATGCTAGGATCGTTCGGTACCTACCTGCAAGTTTTTCACTGATATTGTCGAGTCGCTGCGGTGAACTTATTTGGGTAATTCTTAAATTAAAGATTAATAAATATTAATTATATGGAGGAGGCTTTTGTCCAAAAATGGACAAGCCAAATTAACAATTATAATAACTTAGAATATATTTATAATTACGTCAATTTAATTCAGTATTATTTAGAAATTATTATATATTTTTGTTTGTAATCGGGAAATAAAAGGCTTATTATTATAAATATTAATTATTAAACACTCTCCAGCCAGAATTAAGTCGAAATATTTTATAATTTTGAAGATGACCTACGCGATGATGTTGATGCGTCAAACAAATTACGCCACGAAAAACGAGTTGTAAAGAGCAGTAGAACTCACGTCAAGTTCGTCCGGGGAAGTACTGCCACCATGCCCATTTCTGCCGCCGAGCAGTGTGTTCCGGTTTGAAAGGTGTGGGTTGCTGGTGAAATTACAGGCACATGAGACATTCCATCTACACGTCCCAGAGTTACGGGCGCAAACAATGCGACTTGGGTATTGTCGTACCTAGTAGGAGAGGACCCAAGTCGCATCGGTTATTGGCAGAGCTTACCACTTAACACCCGTGGCACTTACCCGTGGGCCGTCGGATCGCTCCTTAACTTAATCACATAAAAAATACGAGTAAACGGATTCCAGTCTTGGAAACGTGGAAGTTGAGAGCGTGGTGGTCTAGCGGTACTGACCCCCGAGTTTCAATCCGGATGTCGCCGGTTTAAATCCCGACGTGCACTTATGAGTTTTTCGATTGAAAGATTTATGTGCGCAATACCACGTTATCAAAACGGTGAAGGAAAACATCGTGAGGAAACCGACATGTCCTAGAACTAAAAATTCGAAGACGAGTGCACGAAAGGAGACCTCTTTGAGGCGCACTTACAATCCTTTCACCACACTGGTTCGACAGAACCGGTGTCTCGAAGAAGAAGAAGAAGTTCGACTCAAGTTGAATCCTACTCGGCTCAAAGTTAATTTTCATGGGAGATAAAGTTATGCACTACACACTACCTAGAACCGCCAATGAATAATTGAAACCTTGCTTCCTTAGTTGTTCCAAGTAACTACATGGATAGGATTCCAAGGGCCGCGATACGATTCTGTCACAGTTTAAAAATGTAGAAGAAGAAGAAGTCTTGGAAATGTTCCGTCAAAATCACGCTTACGAGTGAAGCTCGGTCGTGCACTTACTAACATTCCGGAGTGGCAAGGTTTTCAAATATCTACCTACTTGGTAACGATCGCACGTCGCCGAGCGATTGTGGAATCCACTCTGTGGGTACTAAATCGGAACTGTAGTTAAACTTATCGGCTACATGTGACTCGTTCAGGTGAAATTACTTCGTCTCTGTTATTGTAATGACCCAAGTTTTAGCGTGATAAGTATGATAGAGGATCGATTATTTTATTTCGATTTACTTATCTAAATTGCCATGCCCATTTCTGCTGCCAAGCAGTAACGCGTTCGCGTTACTGTGTTCCGGTTTGAAAGGTGTGGTTGCCGGTGAAATTACAAGCACAAGAGACATTCCACCTACACGTCTCAGAGTTACGGGTGTATACGATGCGACTTGGGTCTTGTCGTACCTAGTAAGGGAGGACCAAAGTCGCATCGATTGTTATAGGCAGAGTTTCCACTTAACATCAGGTGGGCCGTCGGCTCGATACGTAACTGTATCACATAAAAAAAAAACATATCTAAATACTCGCTCAGATTACGAAATACCAAATGTTATACCAGAAAATAAACAGCGAATTTTATATTCTTCCTGATAAGTATTAATAAATTGTAAATTATTATTGGCTATTGTTGTATTTGTAATAAATTGTGAATATTGTACTTGAAAACTACATATCTCATTTAAATGACAATCTATGAAGTTGTTGATAAGTGGGCGTTTGTATATTTTTTATGTGAATAAGTTGAAGATAAGTTATAAGTCCCACTTGATGTTAAGCGGTAGGTTACCTCTGCTTAACATAATTAGTAAGCCTCACCTAGTCACTAGCACCCGTAATTTTGAGAAAATGGAATGCATGTTATATGTAATTTCACCGGCAATTACATTTTTCAAACCAGAACAAAGTAATGCGTATGCGTTACTGTAAGACGGCAGGGTAAGGTGGCAGCACTTCTCAAGTTATTCTTCGAATTGTAGTCCACATTTCAATTCACTTGAAAAACTATAATTATAGCAATCATATTAAATCTACCTATACTAATTATATTTCAAAATGTTGATTGCCTCAGTAAAGCCAATTTAAACTTACGAAAACTTAATCGTGATAATGTATGCTCGTCGTTTCATATGTGGGCCCTTAACGAATTTACAAATATTTGTTTATTAGATTTGTTAAAATTAATTTGACAAAAGGATCCTTCAGTACCTTTATTATGTACAAAAGTTGCGAAAACTTTAAATGAATTCACCGTATTTATATGACGAAAGTGTAAAATACTGTCGAAGTCAAAAGAGATTTTTAGTTTAGCGGAGTACCTAATAACAGGGCTGCTACTGCGATCGAGTAGATATTTAGTTGTGACAGCGGTCAGTTTTTAGGGATTTCGACATTTATCTTTCTGCTTAAGCATGTTGGGTGCATTTATGGCATATTTCAAAATGTTTTTGTTCTTAAAACGCTGTTATTATGAGCAGAAGACAATATAAACACCACTTAAATGCTTGTGGATAATGTTGTGGGCATTAAATTACTATAATTCAAAATAAATTATTATGCACTCACTAGATTTTGTACTGTAGTAAATTGGATCGGAATACTTTTACACATAATTTGATTTAATGCCGTCACACTCCCGTTACGCGCGTTGCTTAGCCCGTGGATTTATGGAATTATTCATAAACGTATATCAAAGAGTGATTAGCTAATATGTTTTGTCTTTTCCGTAACTTTTAATTTGTTCGAAAAAGATAAAATACAAATTAGTTGATACATTATTAATATCTAGTCGTTTCTGAATACAGCCTAATGTATTACATACATGTGCCCTCACAGCTTAACTGGCAGTAACTCTGCTTCTTCGCTTTAGATCGTGGGTTCGATTCTCACGTCATCCCTGGACAGACATTTTTAAAGTAACATTATTTGTTAGTTCTGTGTCTGGGTATTAATATGTATAATTTATAAGTAGGTATTTTGTATTTACAAAATATATAAGTATTCCATCAGTTATCTAGTTCCAATGGTATAAGCTACGCTTAGTTTAAGGCTAGATGGCGCTGTGTCTGCCAATATTTATTTATTATAGTTTATCAACAATGTTGTATTAATTATAAGTTACTGCCACTTACCCAATTAGGGCGTGCTATAAATTAAATTCCTAAATTATTTATTAGGTTTTTAAATCATACCTACTGTATACAGCTCAAATCAAGTAATTTGTAATCATTATTTGCTCTTACCCTGAGTACTATAAATGTATTGATAGTAGTAGATACTTAAATGACGCCTTTTATTGTAACTGAACATTCGTTAGTTCAAAATTTGCCATACCCCCTACTCATTGAAAGATATTTATGCGATTGATTTGAAATTTTGCATTAATATGCAAATCTCATGACGTTACAATATAATGTCATTGACGTAATGCTGCAAACTGCATCGGAGTTCACTGATACTATTGCATGTAATTTCTGCTACATATAACGATTTCTATGGTTGGTTATCGATATAATTACGTTACGGAGACTGAATAGACACGATTCTGAATAGTTCGTTATAGCGCTACAGGACAGTTCAACTTATTGGCTATCCTCAGGTCCGTGCTGAACTCACAATATACCTTGTCCTTATATAAGAAAAAATTTAATAAAAACTATTACTGAAATAAAAATGAGCTCGGTGAGAAAAAGTTTAGAAAACACTCACTTACATACAGATTAGAACTCAGTTTAGGGGAGGAAAATTATTCTATTTCCGTTTCCTTTTTTTTTATTATGAATATTGAAGATTTTTTATAGTAAATTAGTAGCGTAAACTTCAGTAAATATCGTATCGTAACATTTCGCATAATAATCTGATGCAAGTATGATGGCCTACAGAGAGATTAGCCTGTAGACACTGAAACCTAATGATTTTATATTTAGATCTTGTCTCTTTCCTATCATCTGAATAAGGAGTCACTTGACTTTGTGGTCTTTTGTGGTTTTAGTGAGTTTCTATCATCTTCAAAGTCGCGAATGAAAATAAAACTGATATAATCAAAAGTTAAGTATTTGACCCACTGATTTTTAGGCGCGCTAATAACCATTCAACATTTAGATCCCTATCAATAATGAAACGGAGTGACTTAAACATTTAAAAACGCCGTTGATCGTCCAAACGGCCGTAAGGTATGGCGTGATTATATAAGACTTAGAGAGCGTCATGGCCCACCGAGTCTGAAGGTATCTGGTTCAAATACGACTTATGGGATTTTCACTTGAAAAATTAATGTGCACAGAACCTCAAAACAGTGAAGGAAATCATTCTGAAATTGACATGTCTTTGAACGTAAGATATTCGAAGGCAACAAGGGAAGGAGCCTGGGGCCAGGCGTAGCAGGCGTATTGCTGGCCGTTATTGGCAGATGTGAATGCTTTTCCTTACATCAAAGGGCGCAATGCTAATTGAAAACTAAAAAAAAACAGTTCTTGAAAATAATATAATATTGGTGGACATTTCACACAGCGCCATCTTACCCATAAGTAAGCTAATCATAGCTTTGTATCATGGGAACCAGACAACTGATATAATACCATTTTTTTTTGTAAATAGTATATTAACACTCAGACACAGAACAAACATCTATGTTCGTTACACAAATGTTTGTCCTGGTCGGGAATCAAACCCACGACCACTCAGAAGGCAATATTACTACCAACTGAGCTATAAAGCCAGACAAAGAGTTTCTTTCAGGTGAGTAGTAGAGGCAATGGCTTTAAGTGGTGTTGGTAGCAGCAGCAGTATAAGAAGTGGCCACACCGTATTATATCAGCACTTTAGAGGTATATAACATATAGAACATATATCGGCGCGAGCTTGATGTACCACCGTCCGCGAGGCTGACGACACTCCAGATCATTAGTTTTATGGATAGTTGATAACGTTCAAGTCAGCCTTATTTCACAATGTTTTTGTTAACGAACAAAGTTCAATGAATCATTATTGTTTGTCCGCAACTTGCTTTAAATACGACCGCTCGGTCGGGGAGCGGGCATTCTCGCTCGAACCGTCAGACTGTTCGGACGTCTACGTAGTACTGTGCCTAGCTATAACTATCTGTGTATAGTGAGGTCTATGTAATAAACACCGAGATAATCTGTATCGTCGCGTCACTGGAAATTCACGGGTGATAAGAGCAATGTTGAAGATACTGACGTTAGCAATGCTGACGTCACACTTTTTAAAAACAACCCCTGGTTCTCTGGCTCTCTTCCCCCGTCATGTAGATAACACAATATTTTTCTATTCACTGGCTCTTTCGTTATGTTTATAGTTTTTTCATAATAGAGATAGGTTTGGTATTTTCGTACCGACATACATCAAAAAACCATAAATCGCTGTTTATCGACCTCGAACGTTACCTATATCACGTTTTCTTCGTTTATTACCTGGCGTCGCCGTACAAGCTTTGATGTTTTGCGACACACGTATATTTAGAGTATGTTTAAGTTTATCATATGCTATTGAATTTTGGAATAAGTTATCTCTGTATTGAGGACATAATTACAACTTTCGTGAACAACATAGAATAAAATGTAAAGAATGCTTAACTTCAATCGAATTTGTTTATAGATTCAATATGAGGTACTTGGCCTGCTTTTATTTTATAAAGGTGAAGAGCGGGCTGAGGGAACAAAGGTGCACAAGGAAGTACTGAAGCACAGTATGAATATACATTTTTCAACAGTAATTCGATGAAAATGGAAATTAGCACATAATAAATGCTATGTGAGAGGTACACTGCTTGCAGATTTTACTAAATGCCATGTTGGATGAGTAATGGAGTTTTTTTTTTTATGTAATACAGTTACACAGTATATGTAATACAGTACTGAACGAGCCGACGGCCCACCTAGTGTTAAGTGGTAACCTCAGCCCATAACAAGCGATGCGGCTTGGGTTATCCCCTACTAGGTACGACAAGACCCAAGTCGCAACGTATGCGCCCGTAACTCTGAGACGTGTAGGTGGAATGTCTCGTGTGCCTGTAATTTCACCGGCAACCACACCTTTCAAACCGGAACACAGTAACGCGAACGCGTTACTGCTTGGCGGCAGAAATGGGCATGGTCTTAGTACTTCCCAGGACGAACTTGGCGAGAGTTCTACTGTTCTTGAGTAAGGTAAGTAGGGTTCCGGCATCTAGTGCTAGTAGCAAGTGATGAGATGCGATTATAGAGTAACGGCCTTCGTACGTAAGCTTTATTTATTTATTTTTATTTATTTTTTTAGAGCGCAGGAAACATCACGCGCCACTCCATTGCACGCTCCGAAGTGTAAGTGTAAAAGAAATAGGCGCTCAGTCTGAAGTGGCGCTTGTTGGAGATACGTTATGACGTTCTTTCTTTCTTTCTTTCTTTCTTTCTATCGGATAGTGTAGAACGCACATATTAGGATCAATTTAGATCGTGGCGTAACAGACATAATGCGCGACGCCGAAATGCGCGTAAAATTTATAAAACATGCACAAGCGAGTAACGCTTCCGACGCGCCTGTTGCTGTTACATTTACTCTTTTCCATCTATCGCACCAACCATATCAGGTAATTACTATAACTACATTTCCCACATTTGGTTCTGCTTTGTTGCGCAAGACAGAACTCCTGTAACATCTTCCCCATGGAGGGTCGGATAGGGTTTGAACAGGCATCAAACTTATCGATAAGTACGCGTGACCTTATGTTTTGAATATTAACGTTTCCAAGCCATTTCTCTATGAATTCTATGGAAATAAAGTTTTTGACTTTGACTTTGACATATGGACACTCCACGAGCCACGCTATACTGCGCGCAAAACTGTTAAAACTCTTTTAGACAAACGGTTTCATGTGCGTTTTGCGATTTGATGCGCTATCCAAATTGGAACCCCCACTGGGAAGTGCGGTCGTATGGCCGTTTTAGAATGTCACAGAGCGCACTTGGAACTTTTGTGTTACTTGTATGTACTTGTAATTTCACAGGTACGCACTGGCACCTTTCAAACCGAAAATCATGAATTCGCTTTACTGCTTGGTCTACTCGGCGCCACTTCTATTTCTACTGAAACTTAGGTGTTTCAAGAGTCTTCTACTAGACTACTTGTAGATGTTACAATACCATCGCAAAAACCTAAATTTTCATGTCTTCGTCTGTGTTTCTATATGCAGCGATGGGAAAAATTGGAATTATTTTCAGGCCGCGACAGTGCCGACTCGGCTCCATGTTACGCATTTTTATTAGATCATCGGCGGATAAAAGCCTTCTTATACCCATAAATAAACTTACCTACTGTAATAACTGTTGTTTCATCGTATTTTAGAGGAAAAGTACAACAAATTGAGTTTAAATCTTTTTGGTTTCAACTTACCAACCAAAAGGAAACGTCACCCAATCTTTCCGCTTCATGGGTTGTTTATGGTGTCAGATACAAACATCAATTTAATGATGTATTTGCGCGTAGTCGCGCTGTTGGTAATCTTTGTGATACCACGGTAATACTCAACGCGAATAAAATAAATGTACCCTATTTTGATTGGGAGTTGACTGTATTCGAAGGTATGTAAAAGGTGTATAAAGGAGAACTAAAAATTAAGTTACATATTTGTTTAACAGATTTATATTGATATGAATTTTTGTTTAAGGATTTTTTGTGTTATATCTTATGCTGTCATTGTGTTAATCTCTCTTAAAGCTATATTAGACTTTATACATTATTAATAATAAATAATTCTCCATTTTTTCTTCTCTTAGCCAAAGCGTATAAAATAACGGACTCATTTCAAAGTATTGACCATTACCAACGCAATGCGACTCGAGTCGTCTCCTACTTTGATGGAGAGGACTTGAGTCGTATTGTTGTTGTCTATGGACGGCAGTTCATCAGCGCGTCACTGAAATCACATTACAAGAGACAGCGGGTGTACAAGCGCCGTGCTACTCGAATCACTTCGTACGCCTAGTTAAATTTGCAGAAGTAAGTAACGTCTTTATTCCTTCAAAGAATTAAGACGCTTAGTGTTTGCAAGTCTCCGCAAACACAATTAAAACGACGTTTCTCATGTGGACGGATTCAAAGAGATTCGAGTATAATTTTCCAATGTAAATCCGGGCTTTAAAGAGGCCCTTTCGAATTCCCAGTATGCCTTGATGAGAAGTTCCGGTAATGTTGGTATCAGTTTTATTTTACAATAGTGTCGTATAGTACTATTTTACTAACTAATTATTACTTAGTAAAATATGAAGATATTTAATATCAATCATAACGAAGCTCGGTGTTACCAGTAAAGAAATAAAATAATTTGAGTTGAATAAAATTTATTTGCAAATTTTATTTACCCCCGGATAAAACTTCTATACAGGTCTATAACAAATAGCTGTTTTACTTTTGTGAAAATGTGTTCCATCACTCAGTGCTTTAAATAGCATATACTTATATTTTATTAACATTATAAATTCGAAAGTTTGGATGGGTGGATGTTTGTTACTCAATCACGCCAGGACGGCTGAATAAGAATAGACTAGCAGACGCCAGAATAGCACATAGGCTAATTTTTATACCAAAAAAGTGCAGTGTTCCCCTGAGATGAATTATACCGGACACCGGTGTCGGAGACTTTAGGGGGGGTAATACGGTAAATTTTGTCGACAAATCACTATCCCTATTTTTTTCTCTATCCACGATAAAATGGCATCCATTTTGTTTTCTTTGCCTCGAAGCACGGGTGCTGTACTGATTAAGCTATAACTATACATGTAGAGGTCCTAGGAAGACGATAGATGACTCATTTGATAGCCAATAATGTAGGCAATAAAGCAATAATAACATTGTTCCAATTTCTATTTTATAATAGAGAAACAGAGAATTTATAAAAGAAAGTTTTTTTTTTATATATTAGCTTTTTCTTAAAATTGACATTGTTAAGCTGCACGTTTTTGTTTCTGAATGATAGTACAGAATGTGTGCTTCAAAATAAAGTCACATCTTAGCCCTAAATAAGATAATTTAGAAGTTATGACGATTTAAACATGGTAAGTGTTTCTAAACCCTGGAGTACAAAACGAAAACAAAAAAGCTATTACTTTAATGGTTTATTCTATCAATTATATTATATTCTATTAATTATTCACTAAACAAGTTACAGAAATAAGTGGTAGATACCCAACTAAAGTTTCGTAGCCGGCTCTACTACTGGAAAAACGCCAAAATTCTCATTACCGTAATAAAACCTATCGTAGAACTACTGTGCAGTGGCTCGTAGGCTCAACGTTAATCGCTACGCACTGCCAGCTACGAGAATGATTAACCGCGGCCTACAGCAGAATACGACTCTATAACACATACTCGTAGTAGAGCAAAAATAATTAAGAGATTTTTGGCACGTCGTAAAGTTACTGGAGGATTTGTAAGATAAGAAAAGTATTGTTGCATATATTATATCTGATAAAAATACACAGAGTAAGAGTTCCGTACAAATATCGATACTCGGTCATATAATATGCCTAGACACTAGTACATACTTTAATTAAATACATAACATGATTGTACCAAAATTAGAATAATGGTGTTTATTTATATAATATATATAGAGGATCTTAAAACATCTCGAACGACATGTCAGAAAATCTGAACGAAAAGAAATATCGCTTTGTAAAGCAGTAATCGAATCAGACTGGGATCAAATATTCCGGAGTAACAGTTAAATCAAAATTGGGAGGAATCGGCCTAACGAACCGGACCGGCCTATTACTAACGACGGACGTTGCTATGGGTCTGTTCTACTGTTCAGAATATATTGTAATATTTTGAATCACAGATATTTTCCTATTTATCGTAGTTGCAGTTTTTATAGGCCGGATAGCAGAAACACTTATCGAGAACTTTTTAATGTAAAAAGTTAATTAAAAACAAAAATTTAATCGTATGGGCTGATATCGTGTTATAATTAGTTTTTTAACAATCAAAATGGTTGCCTTTAACCATATATCACCTGGTATTAAGTGACTATGTAGCCGAAGGTAACACAAGCAGCAATGGATAGGTTGAATATAAATATTATTACAATAAGTCTGTACGTGCATCATGGGCCTGGATTGGTTGTAGCTTGAAAGCACAGTTTTCAATGATGAGGGTTATATTTATATATATATTGTTATCCGACGGAATATATATTTTGCATCTGTCTATTGTCTATTGACGCCTCTTCAAACACTCTCGACACTTCTCAAACCCACAACCTATAGAACGCAAGCCGACATCGTTATAAATTCCGAAGACATATCAACTATACAACGCAACACGTCAGTACTCTCAAGTATCAGAGCTGATCATATAATATGCGGTGTTTATTTGCATATAGTGTGAAATAATCACATCTACGACCATCACTATTCATGGTTGCAATCTCTAGGTAGAGTTATACACATAAGGCAACGCTTAATATAGCCGACCCAAAAATTCAAGTCATACATAAAGAAGGGTCTGTTAAGTAAAGCTTATTACACTGTTAATGATTATATAAATGATAAATCCCCATGGTCTGATGTCGCTTTGCTAAATGACTCACAAAACATCCTGTAATATCTTATTTTAGTATATTATGTAGTCATAAATGTAACATAGACCTAAGTACTCAATTGTTACAAGGATCGTGCTCGCGAAAAAAAAGGAATCCCTCCATTAGGGGTTTATTTTCTGTTCTTCCCCATGGAGGGTCGGATAGGGTTTGAACAGGCATCAAACTTATCGATAAGCGTGACCTTATGTTTTGAATAATATTGACGTTTCCGAGCCATTTCTTTATGAATTCTATGGAAATAAAAGTTTTGACTTTGACTTATTAAAATCCTATTTTATAACACATCAGAATTTCTGATTAAACTATCAAAATTGGTCTAAAGTGATAGTCATCACCTGTACTATCATATAATGTAAGTACAAGGTACTTAGTTTTATGAAACTTTATAATTACCTCCCAGCGTGAACTACTTTCAGTTCCGGAGGTGGGTAATTGACGCGCGTCAGGGATACTTTGCCGAGCTAAGTGCAGGCGGAGTTTGCTAATAGGATCCACGTATCCAGACTGTGTTACGGCATTCATTTATAATTAGGGCCAGCGCACATCTAGCGCAAATGTTGTAAGTGAAGATGAGTCTGGTAAGGTTGATTTAGGCAAGAAAAGTCAGAGACGACCAGATTGTCGCGACAAAATTCGTAGCAAGTTTTGCTCTGAAAAGACGACTATCGCCTCCAAATTCCTTTTCAAGCTGCGCATGACTTTATTTAATGGTGTCATTCGCATGTGACATATTTTGAAGACGATAATTGTACAGAGACCTCACGCATACAAAACATATCTTTTAAAATCAGCTTTTACGTTTCAAGCAAAAGAAGACAAAGTATAATATAGTCGCATATCGTAAAAAATGTTTAAGGTAAATTTATAAATCAGTTAATCTATATGCGAGTACTTCACATTTGCGTCCCATCTATACAAATAAATAAAATTGTAGTGTCTGTTTGTAATATTAAAATAACCGCTTTTTACTAAGTGCATATGGATGTACACGGTACATATACCAAAACAACATTTTTTACAATTTTTGTCTGTCTGTCTGTTTGTTCCGGCTAATCTATGAAATGGCTGGACCGATTTTGACGGGACCTTCACTGGCAGATAGCTGATGTGACAAGGAGTAACTTAGGCTACTTTTCTGAGCGGGAATATAGGGGTGCGTGATAAAACCGATTTCCACGCGGATGAAGTCGCGGGCAACAGCTAGTGATATTATAATCCTGATGGCGGATTCAATGTAGGAATTATAGGATAGAGTCTTCACATGAATTTCAATAATAGCTAAGAACTTCGCAGTGAGCACACAGACGCAGGACTACCAAATACTGGCTAAAGCCAGTCGACGTACAACGCCATCCTATCTAAGTTGTCGTATTATATACGTATTCCCGTCTACAAAACCAAAATACCCGAAAATGGTACCGATCTTGAACTTTCCCGGTACGGCCACAAATTAAAGTCACTGAGAGAGCCACGGAGAAGTCTTTAAGTCATTCTGAAGGATAAAATCTGAAACAAGATTATTCGAAGACCGAAGCCATTGATAGACAGAGGCAGGACAGAGGTCATAGGATTAGCAATTGCATCGGGATGGTTACATATGCCAAGAAATGATAACCACTATATCACCGACCCAAAAATTCAAACCATACATAAAGAATGGTCTGTTCAGTAAAGCTTATTACACTGTAAATGATTATATAAATGATAAATTCCCATGGTCTGATGTCGCTCTGCTCAACGACACACAAAACATCCTGTAATATCTTATTTTAGTATATTATGTAGTCATAAATGTAACATAGACCTAAGTACTCAATTGTTACAAGGATCGTGCTCGCGAAAAAAAGGAATCCCTCCATTACGGGTTTCTGTCTGTTCTTCCCCATGGAGGGTCGGATAGGGTTTGAACAGGCTTCAAACTTATCGATAAGTACGCGTGACCTTATGTTTTGAATATTGACGTTTCCAAGCCATTTCTTTATGAATTCTATGGAAATAAAGTTTTTGACTTTACTTGACTTGACTTACTTTGGTAGATGAGTTATTGAGTGAAGATCACGAGTAGTCAAACGTAGCTCAGGCGTCTCCGAGTCAGGTAGAGTGATGACTTATGGAAGATGGCTGGAAGAAAGTTGATGCGATAGCCTAAGAACGGGCTCAGTCGCGTTTACTAGAAAGATTTATCTGTTGCGAATGTGTACCTACAGCGATAACTCATTTAGGAACATCCACGTTTGTCGAGGCTCGAGGCGCGCTCGTTCAATTCCGGCGAATTAGTATTTGGCGAAAATAACTATGCTACCGTTTTATGTGACATATCACGGGCAGTAAAATGATATGAACATGTAACCATTTATTTATAAAATATTCTTTCTATAATAAAACCTGACAACATTTGTTGGCACAGGCAGTATTTTTTCGTAAAATATATTTCTTATAATTATGTATAACATTAATATAGGCGATGAGGAAGTAAATACAAGTGTGCTCAACATTCAGATAAATATTGTGTAACTAATATTTGATGTTTTTTTTTTATATTAAACGTTTGATCTGTGTGTTGTAAGTGACGTACTTATTCTACAGATACGGAAATCGATTTTTTGTGTCTCGATCGGAAAACCTAAATTGAAAACATTTTTAAATACCTACCCATGAAATTTCACTCTCTCAGACAATGAAACTCAATCCGGATCTTCGAATAAAACAAGTTCCGATGTTTATCATTGAGAGAACTTGAATCTGCAGAAACTTTGGCAGGCTCAAATCTTTTGAGAGAAATCAAGCAGGCGAATTTCAGTTTTCACCTACTGTCTCGTGAACTCTGCGTTAAGATTTAAATCTAATTAAAATAGTTTATAACTTCTCTGGCTGGCCGAAATTAACTTAACTTACGAGTGTTTGCCAACGGAAAACCTGTCACATTAAGTTGAAGTTTTTTGGGATTTTTTAAAAGTTAGCCTGTGTATACCCTTGTGCAACTAAATAAGGAAATCTGAGAGGATTCCGCTGGTATAAGTAATTCATAATTAAAATAATGTAACATTATGACTGTGTTTATTTTTAACTTCTAATATTACCATTGCACGGATAACTTACTCTAGAGAAACAAGAGTGAATGGACATTAGCCTAACCGGGGTATCGTCAAAAAAGAATGTTACCGGGTTCCTCAAGATCTTTTCCTTCACCGTTTTGTTTTGTTTAACTAATTATTCTGCTGGATTCAGAACATTGACCTTTAGATTGAAAGTCGAAAAAAATCTCAGAGCCACCCACGCTTCGGAAATAAATTATGCAAGTATATGCTTGTCCTAATATTGTGTTAAATATATCTAGGTAATAAATAGCTTAAAGTATCATGCAGACACAAATAATATAAAATTCCCAAGAAAGGCTAAAATAAACAATATTGACTATATTATCATAGAGCGAAAATGTTACACTATATAATCATAAAGTAAGAGATTCAGTAACTTGCAATTTTTTTTTTAGGATTTTTAGGTAATTAGGAAATATTGGTATATTTACAAACATCAGTATCAACAGTCGAGTAAAACCCATTACCTTAATACGAGCGAACCCACGGCTAACCACAATAATATGAAATTACAAAAATAGCTACGTGATCATATTTCCTAGGGGAAGCTGCGACCGGGATAAAAATTTTCAGTTCAGTGGCATGTAGGAGAATAATAAACGCATTTAAAAATGCATCCCAACCATATCTCAGCTTAGACTAAATACCAACTAAGGATTAAAGTCAAAGTCAAAAATTTTATTTCCATAGAATTCATAAAGAAATGGCTTGGAAACGTCAATATTCAAAACATAAGGTCACGCGTACTTATCGATAAGTTTGATGCCTGTTCAAACCCTATCCGACCCTCCATGGAGAAGAACAGCAAGAACCCCCTAATGGAGGGATTCCTTTTTTTTCGCGAGCACGATCCTTGTAACAATTGAGTACTTAGGTCTATGTTACATTTATGACTACATAATATACTAAAATGAGATATTACAGGATGTTTTTTGTGTCGTTTATTACATGTGAACATTATTTAGATTTCCATAATAAGCAGAGCTTGGTGAAAACTAGATTTTGCCGACAATTTGATTGACTGGTTTGACTGGCCTCATAGCTCAGTTGGTTAGTAACCCTACCTTCTGCGCTGTAGGTCGTGGGTTCGATCCCCACTCAGGACAAACATTTATGTGACATTTGTAACATTGATGTTTGTTCTGTGTCTGGGTGTTAATATGTATTATATGTATGTATTTACAAAAGAAAAGTATATAAGTATGTATATCAGTTTTCTGGTTCCCATGATACAAACTATGCTTAGCTTACTTTGGGGCTAGATGGCGCTGTGTGAAATGTCCACCATTATTTATTTATTTATTTATTTATAATTGGCCTCAGTGAAGCAAAAAGCAAACTCAAATGAAACCCATAGTCTCAGTTCATATCACATGAAGGAGGTTTTATCTACAGTATTCAGACAAGTGAGTTATTGCACTCGGAGAATGCAATAAAATCTGGATCAACTGTTATGGCAGCTCTCACAAAGTACAACAATGGCTCAAAAATAGCCGAGTTATGAAACTAGATTCATAAATTCCATATAGCCATTATATTACTCGGGGCTTCTATCAATTTGTACGAGTGGGGTGAAAAGGGTGGATATAACAGTAATATAATAGTGAATTTTAGTAATGAATTTATTAATAAAACAGGTTTAGTTATAAATTAAGGAAACAGGTAAACTAAAGATTAACATTTAAACACTTGATTGGCATAATTAAGAATTGTCAAAAGATGATTTCACAATTAATCTGTCATATTGTGTGTAACATATCTATGCGGCTATTTAGTATCGTTTTAAATATTGCCCATCATGTTCTATACTCATTTGGTTAAGGAGTTCAATGAAGTAATTTTACTTTTTTTTTAAGAGCAGTAGAACTCTCGCCAATTTCGTCCGGGGAAGTACTGCCACCATGCCCATTTCCGCCGCCAAGCAGTAACGCTTTCGCGTTACTGTGTTCCGGTTTGAAAGGTGTGGTTGCCGGTGAAATTACAGGCACACGAGACATTCCACCTACACGTCTCAGAGTTACGGGCGCATACGTTGCCACTTGGGTCTTGCCGTACCTAGTAGGGGAGGACCCAAGCCGCATCGCTTGTTATGGGCTGAGATTACCACTTAACACCAGGTGGGCCATCAGCTCATTCTGTAACTGTATTACATAAAAAAAAAGTAATTTTACGTGACATTTGACGTTTCGAAGGGAAATCTATCTACAACTTAGTATTTCGTTAGACAAAACTAAAACCCTGCTGAAACTGAACAACTTAATTTGTCTAAACATTCTCAGCTCGGAGAGATAAAATAGGAAGATAATCAAGAACAGGTGTCAAACAATCCTTTTATATTGGTGGCGACCGCACTCTCCAACCGGGTAGTCGTAAAAACTTACCACTTCATCGAGTGGGTTTCATGAATCGAGTTCTGTTCGTCCGGAATCGGGGGAGGTCGTCCCAGCTCGGTTCCGATGGGCGGGCGGAAATTCAGTGTTCATACGTTGGTGGGGCGAACTGCACGTCCCTTATTCCCAGCATCAGTTCTATGTTACATCGTTAAATACAAAATTATCCTGTTACAATCGAGATCGCGCGACCGCCGTGGTGAAATTGTTTCGAAACTTCCAACTGTTATAAGTTTTAGTGTAGTGTCAAGAGTTTAAGTGAAAATTGTACAGTGAAAATTAACTTAGCACGGCGGGAATATGTTGGTTCGGTTTACTGATTTTATGATTTTTTCTGAGGTAAGAATAAATTTGTAGTTAAAATTAATGTTTTATAAATTGATCACATTTTTAATATTTTAATTGCTGCAAGGAGAATAGGGTAACATAATAAACAGTATGTTTTTAATCCCGCTGTAAGAACGCACGAGTAATTGTATTAATTCGATTACAAGGAGCTCGAAATTAACGTTATTCGCTAATTGCCCGCCTTCCTTATTTACAATGGGCGTCGTTTGAATAAAATCGTACCTATTGTAGAGTATAATCTGGAATTTAATCAAACTGTGGTTTTAACTGTCGGGTTGTCCGAGTTTGATCCTGACTGACGGGAGAAACTTATGATGTAAGCTGCTATTGTGCAGAATTCATTGTGATAAGTCATCGGTAAGAGTAATTGCGACAGTAGTTATACAAATGTATTGAAGTTATTTCGTTGTTCTTAAAGTGTGTCTTCTGAAAATTAAGTTCTAGGTGTGTTTAAGAGGAAACTGAAATTGTTTCTCTTAAGCAAACTTACGATACGTACCCAACGTCAGCCGCATCGCCAAAATCATGTCAAACATAAATAAAAAACAACACTGTACAGTTTTTTTATTTATATTTGGCATGCAATTGAATATTAATTTTCTAATATCTGTACTCCAAGTGATTTTAGACACGCTATCTATTAGACAGTGCCTTGTGATTATGTTCTTTGGGTCGATGGTTGATGAATTCATGTTCAAAAAATACTTCGTAATATTATTTTCCGAGTGGTCATATTGGCCAATTACCTATTATTTTGCGTTTCGGCGTCAATCAATTGCACAGAGCAAAAGGACCCCAATAGATAATTTTTTGGTTTTTATAATTGCGTTTATCCACGCTCAGAATCAAACCTTGTCCATGACAATTCAAAGTTAAGTTGGTTTAAGAGCAGTAGAACTCTCGCCAAGTTCATCCGGGGAAGTACTGCCACCATGCCCATTTCTGCTGCCAAGCAGTAACGCGTTCGCGTTACTGTGTTCCGGTTTGAAAGGTGTGGTTGCCGGTGAAATTACAGGCACAAGAGACATTCCACCTACACGTCTCAGAGTTATGGGCGCATACGATGCGACTTGGGTCTTGTCGTACCTAGTAAGGGAGGACCCAAGTCGCATCGGTTGTTATGGGCAGAGGTAACCACTTAACACCAGGTGGGCCGTCGGCTCGTTCCGTAACTGTATCACATTAAAAAAAAAAAGTTAAAGTAAATCTCCATTGGATTACCAAAAGTAACGGACAAAAGCCTCAAAATATAAACACAACATATTTGGACGACTTAATTGGTTAAAATGATGTGACGATTCGCCATAAAGCACGGGCTCTAATTACGGCAACACGCTTGAAACATTACCGAGGCTGTTATATGTACCTTCTAATTGAAACGTTAATTTTAGTTACAGTTATTCTCTGTTTCAACAGACTGCCTCCGAATTGGGGAACATTTTCAACCTAAGCAGATACCTACTTAAAGCTACACTGTTTCTGATTTTTTTTCTTACCTTTTTGACGCTGGACTATTTGTCATACTAAGTTCAAAGTCAAAGTCCAAAACTTTATTTCCATAGAATTCATAAAGAAATGGCTTGGAAACGTCAATATTCAAAAAATAAGGTCACGCGTACTTATCGATAAGTTTGACGCCTGTTCAAACCCTATCCGACCCTCCATGGGGAAGAACAGCCAAGAAACCCCTAATGGAGGGATTCCTTTTATTTCGCGCGTTGCAGTTATAAATGCGAAAGTTGAAAGTGTGCCTGAACGGATCTGTTTGAAATTTGGCACGAGATAGATTATAGTCTGGAATAGCACAGGCTAATTTATAACAGAAAATCAACGATTCCCTTGGGATGACATATTTACCGCAAGGCGCAGCTAGTATATCATGTATATGGTGTATCCGATGAAAATATAACTACCTTGAGAGAACTAAAAACACTAAAGTATCTTGCCCAAAACATAAATGATAGATTATATATGTAACAACGGCTTGTTATATTCATTTCTGTTATACACGTAACTTTACAAGGAAATGATGATAGGATTTCCTCAAATTTTTATTTAACGAATTTTTATTGAGGTTTGTCATTGTCTAGGAATATCCCGGTATATCTTCGTCAGACGTCGTGATTATACTTAGTACGTACAGCACTGATATTTTGTGCTAACATAAAAGGGTCGTTTGCTTAGGATATCTAATTTTATGTGTTTTTAAAAAGGCTTTGATAATGGAGGTTCTCTATTCTTATGTACACATCTTTATTTTTTTGTTTTGCTGCGACTACTTGATGAGTCAGCCATTTTTGAATCTCTTAACTTTAAACGACGTGGTTTTCCTAAACGGATCCAAATCTTCGATTAATTTTGATGGGGATGATCAGTAATATTGTTACTTTGAATACTTATTTTCAACAAAAATGAAGGGAACCAAGCTGTTTATACTACTTGTATACTATTTATACTATTAAGAGCAGTAGAACTATCGCCAAGTTCGCCCGGGGAAGTACTGCCACCATGCCCATGTCTGCCGCCAAGCAGTAATGAGCATAATGTGAAATTTTCTTAATATCTTTAATCATATTAAAAATATACAAACATCGAGTTGATATTAATAGATTGAGACGATCCATTCTCATGTCTTAGGAGAGGACTAAACACCTATTGCTCTGTCTGATCGTTCCGGTAATTACACACTTAATACACATAAAATAACATTTAAGTTTTACTTCTACCTGCCTACTGGATATCTCGAAAATTCGTGAGTAAATGTAAGGCATAATTTTATCAATTCTCATTGTGTAGGTGATTCAATTAATAAGAGACAATGGCCAATTTAATTAGCAGAGAGTGGGAAATGAAAGGAAAGCCCTCCGTCCGTGCTGATATTTTCGAGGTCAAGATAATTACGTAGCTACCTATGTTTACATAGACGGGGACTCGACAATTTTATTTACATTGTTCAAAAAGTCCCAACAGAACTCTCGGAAAATAAAGCATTTTGATATTTAAAAAATGTTTGGTGCGCGCTCGGTCTACACAAATGGTTGGTATGGTTTTGGCACCTTAATTAAAGCTCGCGTAAGAGATGCACGAATTCAAATTATATTTGTCGCTTCCACATTACGAGGATTTGTCCAGATTAACATATCTATTTACGTATGTGCACTTATAGGAAAAGGTCACTGAAAATCTAAATCGAAGCGGAATATCTTTTGGCACCATTTATCATTTTTTTTTCGTATCACTATACAAGGGGTCGACCGCTAAACTTTAATTACTTACTCAGGTACTCCTGGTTCATTGTTGATAAGAAATTGGTTAAGTTTCACCGGAATGAAGTCAGTATTAATAGCTTCAATACTTGACACGCCAAGTAAATGAAATTTAGAACTTGTGAAACTAATCTTAGTCTCTTGTACTCCGATTAAACCACAACAAAGTATGAAAGTAATGTTCGGTGATGATCACTGTTTGTCAATTACCTGCTTTTAATTGTGTACCACATTAAGGTTAGCCTTTCGATTAAATACAAAAATAAAAATAAATATAAATAAACCCAGTGGGATTTTTGAGTGTAGAATAATAATGTAACGTTATGGAAATTAATAAATAATAAAAAGGTGTTTGGCCTTTTTAAGTTTAAATGATCGGTGCAAAGCAAAACGATGTTCCCAAAAATATTTACATTATATAATTTAGAGCGAGTGAAGATAAAAATATCGCGCTGCGAAAATCACCTTTACTTAGAATCACTACGTTGCGAGCTGTTGCGGACTATTTCCGGTACAATTGTACGTACTTGAAAATATAAAAAGATTTCACGGCGATACGAATTTGGAGTTAACAAACCGGGCAGGGTTGGCAAACTGAGATTCTTTAGGGATAAAGAACATTCAGCAGAGTATATTTGACGAAAATACAAATATTTGAAACAAAGGGTGCCCTTAGATTTTCGCCTGAAGCATCTTGATACAATTTGAATAATGTTACAAAATCAGTTTCCGTCTCGCAAATACGACTGAGTCATTGTAAAACGACACTTCAAATTTGGCAAATATCTTGATCATTACTGACAAATATAATAATGTTAAATTCATACATAGCTTCATGCTTTTTCCCCCAAAGGAGTAGCTACAGCCTCAGTGGGACATACAAATAAATAAAATTGGAGTGTCTGTTTGTAATATTAAAATAACCGCTTTTTACTAAGTGCATATAGATGAATACACGGCACATATACCAAAACAATTTTTTTACAATTTTTGTCTGTCTCTCTGTCTGTCTGTCTGTTTGTTCCAGCTAATCTCTAAAACGGCTGTACCGATTTTGACGGGACTTTCACTGGCAGATAGCTGATGTAACAAGGTGTAACTTAGGCTACTTAGGCTTTCGAGGGGTAAAATAGGGGTGCGTGATAAAACCGAATTCCACGCGGACGAAGTTGCGGGCAACAGCTAGTCGACAAATAAAATCATGAAATACAAAACGATTTGACTGGCCCAGTTGGTAGTACCCTACCTTTTGCGCTGTAGGTCGTGGGTTCGATTCCCACCCAGGACAAACATTTGTGTGACGAACGTAGATGTTTTTTCTGTGTCTAAGTGTTAATATGTATTTTATATACGTATTTACAAAAAATTATATAAGTATTATATCAGTTGTCTGCTTTCCATGATACAAGCTATGCTTAGCTTACTTTGGGGCTAGATGGCGCTGTGCAAAATGTCCACCAATAGTAAAATTAATGTTAAATCTTTTTAATATCTCTTGAATATTGAACGTTGTTAGACAATTAATGTCGTAGAAAGTAATTAATCGTAATTAAGTAGGTACTAAATCAAATTAATATCTCATTAATAATATAGATGCTGCTCGTACAAAATGTATTAGCGAATTATCTGAGAGAGAATTAAGCTAAGCTGTCATATCAGAGCAGAGGGAATAGTAACCTGATAGCCGTATTGGAAATCTAAAATAAACTGTAATACAATTCCAAACAAGCTAGCGGTTATATTTGTTGTTGCAAATGTTTACCGTCCAGAAGGTTTCCGATATTTCCGGAACCATTACTTATCGACATAATTTTTCAGGAGACTTCATTGTGCAGAATTGTGATTAAGGAACTTTATTCTAAAAATAATTAAGTACACAATACTTTTCTGGAAGCAAATTGTGAATTTTAAACTAATAAGTTAAGGTGCGAGTTAGGTACCCACCTAAACAAAAGGAATGCGGCTCGGGTGATCTCTTGCAATGGTATAAGTTGCATCCTAGACTGGCCTCATAGCTGTTGGTAGTAATCTGCCTTCTACGCTGTATCTCGTGGGTTCAATTCCCACCCAGGACAAACATTTGTGTGACATAGGTGTTTGCTCTGTCCGGGTGTTGATATGTATTTACCAAAAAAAAGGATTTAAGTATTAAATCAGTTGTCAGGTTCCCATAATTCAAGCTATTTACTTAGCCTACTTTGGGGCTAGATGGCGCTGTGTGGAATGTTCACCAATATTTATTTATTTATTTACTGTGATGAAGATAGAAGATGAAACGCCTCACATGTCCTCTAATTAGGTTACAAGAGATGATACTTGATAAAATGAGGTACAGCTATCTACCACAAAAACAGATTGAGTGCATTACTGCTGGTGTTAGAAATGAGTATGATGGCAGTACCTAATACAGACGTACTTGGTAAATGTTCGAGTGTTCTATATAGATCGGCATGTGGGCCTTTGAAACAAGGGTAACATGAAACAATCGCTTGTTATGTGAAAATGGTAGTAAGTGATACATGTCAAAAAGCACGATATATGCGTTGCTATTACTTAAAATTAAATATCAAATCTCAAACTAAAGATCTCAAACATAAATTATACAAGCTATATTCTGTGTTCTATTTTCACAGTTTGATTATTTATATTTATCTTCTTTGACTTCTGCCTTATTATTTCAGCTCTTCACTGTTTTATATGGTATCCATTTTGAAAAGCTTCCGTTTAAGACAGTAAAAAGTATCGGGTTATTCAAAGTAGATACTCCATTCTTTTTTCCAAAATGATACGAATCACATACCTTCATTAGTCCTCAAGCTATCATTACTTTAACAAATATGCAGTACAATGCCCCTGCAAAACTCAGCCGGATTAAATGCTCTTTTCCGTCAGTTCGAGACTGTACTTTTAATAAATAATGCCTTACATCCGGCTGAGAATAAAGGTCTAATCGGCGACTTTTATCATGTGCTGTACTATAAAGTTTTCAAAGAAGCAGAAATAGCCTCACAGTGCAACACTTGTATAATTGTCATATATATGCAGTAAACACGGTCGGCCGGTACGTCGATAATCCCCTTAGCGGGTAACGAAGTAGCCAAGTGCCAGGCAGATAACCAGCTACCACACTTTAGACTATATTCAACGGTGAATAGTATTTTTGAGGCTCTGATGGTATCAAAGTTTATTTTTTATTTGTTGCGGCCGCTCGCGTTGCATATTTTAATATTCTTGTATTATTGTCACCGTCATGCGGTTAATTTTACACTTTTATGTTTATTTACCCTAACTGAAATTGTAATCATTCTGTTTATCCTGTTTCATTACTGTTACCTGTTTTAACATGAAACTGTAAAAAAGCAAAGTTACATTTGCTTATACTTCAATGCAATGCAAAGTGCATTGCGTTCAATAGTGCGTTTGAATAGAATATGCCTATTACCGATGAAAAAGAAAAACAAGCATTGCCCTTTAGTGTTAGATCGCTGGAATATATATATCCAGTTTGTTGTTCTACTTAGCCGTGTGAAACGATCAATGACGTAATAAAGAGCTCAAACACCCTTTGCTGGCTCAGAATATTGAATTTTTAAGGCAAACGAATGTTTAGAATGGGTAATTGTAGCTTTTGCATTATGCATCTCCTGAAAATGAGCATCTTAAGCATGCAATCTGCTTAAGTTGCGCAATAATGTTTTGAATGAAGCTGAATTATTCTAAGTAAGTAAATTTTCGAGGTTTGTTTTGGGAGAATGTTCATAATACACTAATGTTATGTAAATAATGATGGAAAGCGCTACTAACTTTTGGAAGCTAATCATGACAGAAATACCGATTGTACGTAAAGTACGTATAAATCTCCTGCCATGAAATCTGGGAAGTTTTGTAGGCGCTTACCCGAAATATCTCCTGGGAGCAAAGTTTCATCTTGTCGTTTTCCGGAAAAAGACAAGTAAATGAAGCCTTCTTCTTACAAAATAGGAGACAAATTTGATCTCGGTTGCGCGTGATAAAATTAGACTAAATTGAAGTGCTGGTCATCCCCACGGGTCTGAAATAGTGCTGTGATATTACATTTTCAAGTAAACCATTTTTTTAAAATTTTATTTAGTTCACAAAACCGTCAGATCTTGAACTAACATATTTTAATCTTAAATATTAATACTTACATCCAATAATGGATTTACTTTAGATACATATTAGTAACTAAGACGCAGTTTTTATTTTTATTTTAAGTTGACATGTTTCTTTGTATTCTATGCAATTTTTTATTATTTTTTTGAACAGAATTGACATAATACTACGAATAAAAAAAAGTTAAATTAAATGGTGAAGGTTAGTCATAGAAAACCATGCATGTCTCAGTGAAACTTTTCGTCTCTCTCTCTCTCTCTCTCTCTCTACATATATAAAACACCTACTCTTCCGATATAGTAAGTGTATACCAAGTACTTTAACTGGATCTTATGAACTGACAGACATGAATATTGACTGTAGGTAGTTTAATTATATTATGTCGGTAACTTAATGTTTTAATATCCCATAAGAATTTGAATATAGAAATCTAATAAAATAGTATTCAACTTCTAAGTTCTTCTTCACCGGTTCTGTCGAACCAATGTAGTGAAAGGATTGTAAGTGCGCCTCAAAGAGGCTCCTTTCGTGCACTCGACACATGTCTTCGAATTTTTTGTTCTAGGACATGTCGGTTTCCTCACGATGTTTTCCTTCACCGTTTTGAGAAAGTGGTATTGCGCACATAAATCTTTCAATCGAAAAACTCATAGGTACACGTCGGGATTTCAACCGGCGACCTCCGGATTGAAACTCGGGGGTCAGTACCGCTAGACCACCACGCTCTCAGTTGTCACTTCTAAGTTGAATTTATTCTACTAGTTATATCGTAGTTTTTATCATAGATAGATAGATAAATAAAACATTTATTCAGCACACAGGACACAAATACACAAGGGAGCAATGAACAAAAAAAAATTAAAAAAAAAAATATGTACGTGTACCTCCAGTACCGAAAAGGGGTTGTTGCTATGTTATGAATTAACATTGGGTATCAAACAAGAGAAGAGTCTCTGTAAAATATGCGACGACTTGGTCCTCTAAGTAACCAGATATAATAATTGTGCATGTGTTCATTGTAAAAAAGTAGAGCGGCCGAGACGTCGCGTCGTAAGTGGCCTAGTTAGAGCTTTTGTCCTATATAAACAGTTTGTTCTGCTATGACACAGCCTTCCTACTTGTTTCTTGTGACAGCAGCAAATGCACGCTGTACGTGACATTTCTCTTGGAATATCTTGTATTTACCCAAGGTCTGCACTATAACAGACTGGTGTAATAATTGAAACCAGCTGGGAGTTCTAATCTCCGGCGCAGACGGTCTTCGCCCCAACTCTAATTTAAGTGTTAAAGTGGGTGTCTCGACGTGTTTCAAGATGTCTGAACTTTGTCACAAATGTCACCTTTCTTTCCACTTTTTTAATCTAAAACCAATTGTGAAATAAGCTTATACTTTGTCATCTAGCCCATATTTACTCTGTAACTTGTTTAAATATTTTGATCTGCAAAAAAACACACTTTCAAATATCTTAGATAATCTTTTGAAAAAGTTACGAATAGATCTTGTGGTAAGTTACAGAGCTCATGCACAGTACTTATCAACTAGATATTCGGTTCCGATACAGGCATATAAGTATACTTAACCGAAATATACCTTTATTTTTATCCTGAAATATCAAATGCAAATAATTTCATGCGGGCTCACAAGAAGTTCGGCTTTCCTCACCTAGGCGGACCCCCACGCGTAGAGTTATAGAACATTTTGCGGCCATAAAAGGCATCATATAAACTGATAACATACATTGGGGTTCAGAAATGGTATTTTTATCATAAACCGTATGTCATAATAAAGCTTAGAGAAAGTTGAAACATGGTCCTAGTCACATCAGAAGCAAACAGAATAATTTACCGTGACGTTTAATACTACTTTAATTCAAAGATGAAGACGTCCTTTAAACAGGGCGTCCTTCGAACCTCAAAATACCATTCAAAATCTCCCCCTGTTACATAATCTTTGTGCGTATGTTTCCTTTTATCTCAAGGTAACGTGTCCTCACATCTCGAGGAGGGATTTGAGTTTTATTCAAAACGGCCTATGTCGCTGACGCATAAGTTTGATGACAGTCCTGGCTTCTGTGCCTTGTTTACCCAGATAAGATTCCGTTGTACCTCTGCCAATTTCGACATCTAATAAGGCGTGCCTATGTCCGACAGCACCCTTCCGGTTCTATTCTAGCGTTAGGTTTCCCGAAGCGATTGAATCAGGACACCTGAAGAATATCTATGAAAAACGCTGCGTATGCCTGATTCTGCCCGTACGGTTGACAAATTTTACGTCAGAATTTACGAGTTATTTCTTTTCGACCGAATAGTGCGCTTGTGGTACCGAAATGGAGCATCAAATGAAAGTATCCAACGTGCGCTGCGATGCTAAGAAATCATTGTTTATTATTATCACGTTTATTCTACCGTGCAGGAAATATAGACAGCATTCGACGACAGCCGACACCCAAACACGGATTTGTACTTAATGGTCTTTTCCACATCTTCCTATAAAGTAGACTTTGACATTTCACTCACTACATTTTTAAGATACACTTACGCTAAATATATTGTGAATTAGTAGCGACCCATCCTAGCATTGCAAGTATGAAAGCTCTTGCGAGGCCGTTTTTTGTCATTATTGACAAACATCATTATAGTTTAGTTACAGAAAATATTACTAAATTATAAACCTTCTAAATCAGTTTATATATCAATGAAAACCTATCAAAATCCCTTCAATAGTTTCTGGGAATTAGCCTCTAAGAGAGAGTGAAAGATAAACGAAGATCCAGCTGTATTTCGTCCTAAATTATTAATATGTCGAAGTGATGATGATTATTATTATTATTTGATTGTTATTATTATCCCCGGAACTTTTGTTGAAATAAATGGCATTCTGTTATAATTGATTGCAACGACTGTAAATGCCAAAAATGGTTTTCAATGGCCAAAGATTTACCTTCTACAATTCATTGGTTTGAAAACTTTGCGGTCACCGACCATTAAGGTTTAATAGCGGTTCTTGAAACCAATAATAAAATACCAGCAAAACAGCTATAATTCACCGGGAAATTACATTTATGACAGTTAAAATAGTTAAATGTATACTATAGAATTTGATTTGTATTTTCTTGTCAAGGGTGGCATTGTTTGGAATATTTGCAAACAAAGCACGTTCAAGTTTGGCGTGTGCCGAATCATAATGTAACGTTTTCAATATTTTTTGTGTGGATACGAATGCGTTACCTAATGTTTATTGATTTGCATTAGGTTTTGACTTTTGATATCTAAATAATAATTACTGTTAGATAGCGGGTAAATCGAGTGAGAGTTCTTTAGAACAAAGTTTTTATTCTCACTTGGGACAAATTGCATGATTGCAAATATTTGTGGTTTTGATGGTTTTCGTTGTTTCTCATAATCATTATTGTCTGGCCTTATAGCTCAGTTGGTTAGTAACCCTACCTTCTGCGCTGTAGGTCGTGGGTTCGATCCCCACTCAGGACAAACATTTATGTAACATTTGTAACATTGATGTTTGTTCTGTGTCTGGGTGTTAATATGTATTATATGTATGTATTTATAAAAGAAAAGTATATAAGTATTATATCAGTTGTCTGGTTTCCATGATACAAGCTATGCTTAGCTTACTTTGAGGCTAGATGGCGCTGTGTGGAATGTCCACCATTATTTATTTAGTTATTATTATTTATTATTATTATTATTACCGACCGACCCGACCTGACTTCAACAGGCAGTGCTAAGTATCACCAGAAATTATAAACCCAAATCATACTCGTAAATTTGTCTATTTATTCTGAAAAATGTATCAAACACAGAAAAACGCAATGAGGCACCTCATTTTCTAATATGTGACTTACTTTATATATTAATTATGTCTATCATAATCCTAATTTTTGTCTTCTATTTTATTATTTCATACTTTTTGCCTCTAAATGTCACTTTGAACTGCCCACTTTTCCACTTAGCTAAATAATATTAAATTTCAGAGGTGTGACGGGCTCCGGTTTAAGAGGCTAGGGAGCCATTTTTCGTTTTTTAAATTAAAATAAGACCCTGGCCATAATATGAATTTATTGCTTTATAAAAGATTAATCCTTCTATAATTGTGCGTTGACTAGTATTTAGGTAAACTTTACGTGTAATGATCGTGAAATTTTTTAAGAGCAGTAGATCTCTCCCCAAGTTTGTCCAGGGAAGTACTGCCACCATGCCCTTTTCTGCCGCCAAGTCGCAACGTATGCGCCCGTAACTCTGAGACGTGTAGGTGGAATGTCTCGTGTGCCTGTAATTTCACCGGCAACCACACCTTTTAAACCGGAACACAGTAACGCGAACGCGTTACTGCTTGGCGGCAGAAATGGGCATGGTGGCAGTACTTCCCCGGACAAACACACAACAATGCCACGGTGTTACTACTAACATTCATTCTCTTCCTACAAATACCTTTGTATGTATTGAAATTGCGTGATCGTGTGATAATGAGACGTGAAATGTTTTATGATAAAATGATTGGACTGGCTTCACAGCTCAGTTGGTAGTAACCCTCCCTTCTACGCTGTAGGTCGAGGGTTCGATTCACACCCAGGACAAATATTTATGTGACGAATAGGTGTTTGTTCTGTGTCTGGGTGTTGATATGTATTATATGTATGTATTCACAAAAAAGGAAGTATTATATCAGTTGTCTGGTTCTCAAGATACAAGTTATTTACTTAGCTTACTTAAGGCTAGATGGCGCTGTGCGAAATGCCTGCCAATATTAAAAAAATATATAAGAAAAATCTATCTTTTAGAATAATCTGATGAAGTTTCTGATACTTCGATCGTGTAACAAGATTGGAGTTAAATATTAGGGTTAGTTCTTACGTGTGTAATTACGAAACAATGTGTCTGCAAATACGTGGTGCTATTGAACTACCTCAGTCGAGGAATTATACTTCGATGGAAATTGGATTAAGTAGCGTGTACATTTTTTGGGCTTCCCCAAATCTCTTTGCAACTATGGTTCACAGGTAATCCGATGGCCTTTATTTTGAGGCTTTTTTGTATACCACTATTCTATTCGAGTCACTGGTTCCCTCGAACCAGCGTGGCGAAAGGATTTTAAGTGCGCCTCAAAGAGGCTCCTTTCATGCACTTGAAACTTTTTTTTTTATGTAATACAGTTACAGAACGAGCTGACGGCCCACCTGGTGTTAAGTGGTAACCTCAGCCCATAACAAGCGATGCGGCTTGGGTCCTCCCCTACTAGGTACGGCAAGACCCAAGTCGCAACGTATGCGCCCGTAACTCTGAGACGTGTAGGTGGAATGTCTCGTGTGCCTGTAATTTCACCGGCAACCACACAACATGTCTTCGAATTTTTTATTCTAGGACATGTCGGTTTCCTCACGATGTATTCTCCTATTAAAACAATGAGTGCATATTTGGTAGTATTAAAACTTTGATTCATACAGCTGTATACTGTTTTTATACTAATTTATTATAAGATATGCCTACTTTTCTAAGCGGAAAATATTAACTAACCAGCAAATACTCTCAAATTTACCCAATTTTATTGAATCTTTATCATTATGGTTCTTTAAAAAAAAAAGACAAAAGTCAAAAACTTTATTTCCATAGAATTCATTAAGAAATGGCTTGGAAACGTCAATATTAAAACATAAGGTCACGCGTACTTATCGATAAGTTTGATGTCTGTTCAAATCCTGTCCGACCCTCCATGGGGAGAACAGACAAGAAACCCCTAATGGAGGGATTTTAGTGTTTACAGATACAAAATAGGAATGACAAACCTCCATTAGAGAGCATGAACCATGGAGGCTGGCCGACCATATCTAGCTGTCACTAAACTCAATCGTTGTATCTGATTAGTAATATCGGCTGGCCAGCTTTCTATTTATATCTTAGGACTCCACAAGTAAGATAGTGGCATATTGTCTTTGAATCTTTGAAATGCCATAATAATCTCCTTCACAATTATGATAATTTAGAAATGGAAAATTTGTTTGATTTTCGATTGATTTTGGCCCATTTCCTCACACCAGCGACTGAGAATTAAGCTCTTGGTGCATATTACTCCATTAACACCTTTACAATATTCTAATAAAAGGTTTTTTCTTTTTATAAACTTATTTGTCTGTAGTTTTTTCCGTCTATCTAAATGGTTAAGAGAGTGTGCAAACCGAGTGGCACAGAATCCCGTACCCATGACTAATGGTCGCAGTTCTAATATCGGACCAATAAGCCAATAAGTGCAATAAATGATGCGGGACTACAAAACAAAGTAGATGATGTTTAACACTACGTTTTCGAAACATCAAAGGAAAACATCGTCAATAAAACCGAAATTTTACTTTTATAATTCAAATTTTAGCTCCTATGTTACATTCTAGTAACTCATTTTTCGAGAGCAACTCGGTGTCTTATTAAAAGGCCGGTATGAACGAATACTGAAATATTTACGAGGAATTTCAGGTCAGAATGGGCTTGCGAGTCTCCATTAGTGACTGCTCGAAATCCGGACTCGCTGCAATGCCGAGTCTTGCCCTGTCAACCCGCACCCGCACCAGCACCCGCACCCGCACCCGCACCCGAACCAGCACCTACAAACGCACCCGCACCCGCACCCGCACCCGCACCAGCACCCGCACCCGAACCAGCACCTACAACCGCACCCGCACCCGCACCCGCACATGCTACACACAATTGCTTCGCCAAATGCCGCCATCGGCAGCTCAATATAGAGGTCTCTATTACGAGTTTCTCTAAATATTTCTTTAAATATTTGCAAAATTTATAGAAATGCTCAAAGAGAACGACCAAATTCCGGTTAATAAATAAAGAAATTATTTGAGGAAAGGATCTAATGGAAAATATTGTGGCTCGTTCCGCGAATGGCCACGTATTTTGGGTGATTTATTCATTTTTGGCGGTCACCTTTTATACCTTTGTTGTTCTTAAGGTAATGAGAATTGTGAAATTGTAATTTTATTCTTCAAAGGACGTTTAACTGCACAAATGAGATTTATTTTATTAGTATGATTAGCATTAATTTTCGTAATTTATATATCATTTCATGCAGTGCTTGGAATTCGGGGTAAAATGTAATCATAATGATTCAATGGAATCATACAGGCTTTGCCAGTCAGGAAATTAGAATGGTAATGTTAGTATTATGACTTTATAAAAGTATATCTAATACTAAATTCATTCATGAGCCTTCCAACCCTCAAAAGACTTGGCAGTACCTTTATCCATTACAAATATATAGATACCTACATTAAATATAGTCTTTCGTACCGTTTCAATCATTTTATTTGGATCTTACGCCTTCATATCCCAATGCCTCTCGCATCACTCGAATTTTCACGATGAACGGGATTATAAAATTTTATTTAACCTGTTTTAGTTATTTTTCTGTCTCATTTAAACAGATACTATGAGCTGTGAAAGCGAATATATTTGACCAGTCATGAGCCAGATCACATCAATGCTTACCGTCGACCGCGATGAAAAGAAGAAATAATTTTGAAGGGTAGAATCAACTCCATACTAACGAATTACCTTACAAACCCCACGACTGAAATGAAACCAGTTTTAGCAAAACATTATTAAGTCGAGGTAAGGGATAAAATCCATGACATGTGTATGAAAGTATTGAAACGCATTACCGATTAGAAATATGTTTGCTAAACTACAGGTGTAAGGTACACGAGACATTTCTTCATACATATGTATTGGAAAACCCAAGGTTACTTTTGCTATGGGCAGGAGTTACCACTTATCATAAATATATCATGTTGTATAATATATCGCAATGTATGTGTACCTACTTATGAACTGATTATATGAGGAATTTTATGTGAACTTTATCCAAATTACCTAGCTAAGCTGATCAGTGGTAAATTAGCAATAAACATTTTTTTTTCTTTCTAAAACTTAGTTTTTGCCTGAGCCTCACTTTAAATCCTTTGTTCACAGCTTAAGTTTATTAGCTTTAACGTGAGACTGCACTTCAGTAATTTGCTGCTAATAACAGAGAACTCGTGAGGCTTTTACCCTCTCCCGTGCATCGCGATACATAAAGTAAGATGCGGTTTCCCTGTACAAATCTCTGATTTGTTGGTAGTAGCTTATGGCAGTGGTTCCGAGTTTCAATCTGGAGGTCGCTGGTTCAAATCCAAAAAAGCTAAAACTATTTTCCCTCAGAAATACGTACACTTTACCACGTTTTTGAAACTGTGATGGACAACATCGTGAGGAAAATGGTATTTGAAAAAAAAAGTGTTATCGTGTGCTAAAAATAAGGTAGTATAAATAATAAGGAGACTAGATAGCTTAGGATGCTCTCATATGGTCCTGCTGTGAAGACCACCAAATGAATACACACAAGAAAGATGGCACTGACATATTGACCCATAATGGACATAGGGAGCCCTATGTCCATTATCGCCCATAATGAACATAGGGCTCCCTATGTCCATTATGGGCGACCAGTTACATGCGGTTCTGTTAACTCGATTCTGTAAATAGACTATAGATTTTTATTTCAAGTCAGTTTTCTAAGCTGCCTAAGTACCTAATTCTTAATTCTCCTTAAATCTCGTACAAGATTATTAACTATCATGTTGTCGCTATTATTTTACAAAGATTTTGTTTATATTTATTTGCCGTTATTATTTATTATGTAACTGTTTGCTTATCGTATTTCCGCTTCGACTGGTAATGACAGCTGTCCATGCCAGTACGCTTTCTTAACACCTAAAATATGAGACAGCACTTAATGGAAAAGTTTTGTGTCATCTCTGTAAATCATAAACAACGTAAACAACTCTGTTGTTAGTATTATGTATACATCGTAAACGTAATATAATTTTGAGAAAATGTTTTCATCAAAAACTTGTTTGAGAATCGCTTTGTTGAGAGCCGCTGTTTACAACTTGATCAAACGAAAAAGTTAGATACGATCCCTTAAACGTTATTCGAAACCTTTCTATTTAACTTCAAAGTCATATATTTAACGAAATATTCAAACTATACAGTGATCATCTACCAGCGTGAAGTCAATCTGTGACCGAGATCAACTCGACTGGATAGAACGGACAAGTTAATTTGTGAATCTATCTCGAAAAACTATACAGAGCTTAAGGATTATGCACTGAGCTTTCATTACGGATACGGATTTTTATAGGTGTTATAATATATGTTTGGCAGAAACAACAAATATTCCACTAATAAACGAATATTCGAGTAGAGTTAGTACAAAAACAAGCAATATAATTAAAAATAACACGACTGCCAGATTTGGAACGTGTTTATCATGGCCTACCGATTGTTACCCTTATTGTAATGATTGAACGATAATCAATAAAACGAAAAGTCGTGCAAATATTTACTCAAGTAATTTTTGCGCAACAGTGTGTCAAATTAAATGCCTTTCAAGTACAGCTAGTGAAACTTACCTCGGCGTCAGCGTGGTCAAGGTTAAACCTAGCTCAAACTATCATCTGAGTAGCAAAGTCTAACTGAGGTCTGGAAGAAGCCTAACATTAAAAGCATTTTATTATGAAACTGTGTAATAAATGATAATAATTCACTGATTTGACAACGCGAACGAAGCGTACATATTTTTCTTAATCAAAAATATTATTGGTCCTTTCCTAGACTTAATCCACGATTTTTGGATGCAAGCCCGCTGCTGTACCAATGGGTCATCATGCTCTCTCTCTCTCTCTGCTTCAATACCGAGCTCTCCCGAGTACTCCCGTACTTGTGGTTTTTTTCTTTGGTATAAGATTTGTCACAGAAATGATTTACCGAATGAAAGACACCTAGCTAAATTATTATTTGTGAAATGCAGTGCAGCGATTAGCAAGTCTTTTAGGAAAATTCGGAAATCGAAATTTTGGAAAATCTTTTAGGATAACCAATTTAATAAATATAAATAAGTAAATGTTTTACTATAGGTGGAACTTTTAACTAAGTCATCACCTGCAAGGTGGCCGGGTACAAGTCCCGCACCCCTCAGAAGGGACAGAGTTATCTAAGTGTACTTTAACAACTGCTGTTCCCCTCGTTTTACATGTATAAAATGAGCCAGCAAAACTAAATGTACTTGAAACTTAGCACATTAATGTCGCTGGGTGACCGACGCAATGGAATCCACATAATTCTCTCGCCCTCACCTGTGTATAGACAGAGGTTACGGGGATCAAATACCAGCACTCACGTACTGAATAAAGTGAAACACTGTATACTAAGTTAATGCGTATCCCCTGCAACATAAGTGATGTCAAGAAAGACAGAAAAAATAAATTGTTTCTTTCTGCCTTTTAAAACTTTTTGAAAAGCTTTTTGAAACATCGTGAGGAAACCGACATGTCCTAGAACTAAAAATTCGAAGACATGTGTCGAGTGCACGAAAGGAGCCTCTTTGAGGCGCACTTACAATCCTTTCACCACACTGGTTCGAGAGAGCCGGTGACGAAGAAGAAGAAGTCTGCCTTTTACATATTATATAAAATATGTGATTGAATTCATTCTTTAGCGGAAAAGCTTAAAAACTCAACATCATAAATTATTATTATTGAGTCTGAGAATGCGTATTTACAAAGATAAAACGAATACGAGAAAAAATGTAGTTATTAATAAATTATTGATCTTAATATATTTGCATTTGGTTCTTACCGCCATTTTGTTGGCGATACTAGCAGCCTACTTTATTTGTCTCTATCATCAATCAAAGTCAAAAAACTACTTACGTTTTTGACTTTGATTTTTGATTGTGAGATCGATGTAGATGAAATAAGTTGGAATTAAATTCCAATTAATTTTAAACGTGTTCAAATTAGTTAAATAATGGATTGGTCTTCTCAGCGATAAATCAAACTGTTTAAGACTTAGGAAGGAAGATAATGCGCTATTCTAAGGCTATTGTTATGCATCCCGCAAAGTTTTGAGAAATTGGGTATTGCTTCGACGAGGGTACAGTCGTCAACAGCACTCTTGTGTAAGGTTTATTATAAAGGCATGAAAACAGTGCAAAAAATTAATTAATAATGTTAATTTTAGGTTAAATGTAAAAAAAAATGTGTTACTAGTTCTTCTTCGCGGTGAAATTATAAAGTTTTATTTTCCTAAGAAATCACGATGTAATGATATCTTAATTGTTAAGTTATTATTAAAATAGTTAGATGAAAATAAAAGCTAAATACGATAAAATTTTTATATATTTTAGCTGATTGCTAATTTATCTAGCGCTTATTGAGTAGCAGACACATTTTTAATTATGTGAAATGTTTTATTTTCACTTATGAACCTCGGTAGCGAAGCATCGGCGAAACATCAAAGAACAAAAATGAGTGAGTTAAGAATTCTGGTGTCGATAGTACACAAAGCCTGTCAGTGCCCTGAGAGAAAAGTTGGCTAAATAACGATGTTAATAATTATTCACATCACGAATTGAATCAGAGCTCCTTGATGGGCCGGTTTGTTGGAACTTCTGATCAATGACAGTTCGCATTTCTTTCATTTTAGCTGTACTTACTTTATTTTTAAAAATGATATCTGAGGCATAATTGTAGTTTCTAAAAATACTTATCAAACACCTGGTTCAGTGAAATAAAACTAAACACTTCGTTGAATAGTTTGCAGTAATACTACACAATGTTTAGTAATTTTACACTAAAGGTAGTAAACATTTGGTTTATATTTATTACATTTCCAGTTCCACTACAATTAATATATCAATAGAATAGAATAGATTGCACTTCCAAAACCTGACAGGCAGATATTTATGACAAAATACCAATAACTTGGATTAGTCCTTTTTTATGTTATGTTTAGGGAAACATTCTTACGGCCCACCTATTGACGTCAGCAACCCCGGGAGCATTACAGATGCGTTGCCTACCCTGGAGATTTCTTTTTATATTTCTCTTGAAGCTGTCCATGTCATCCTTGTCGGGCATATCTCAGGAGGTCGTCACGTTTTTAGTTAAGATAGATAGATAGACAGATTAAGATTAATAAGATATTATTTTCAATAGCAATCCACCGACCGAATATGGTACCAACTGCTTTCCTACACAGTCCATCTATCTTTGATATAATAGGTTATTTTTTGTTATTCATCCTACAAAATGGTGAAAAAGAGTGAAACTTAAAAAAGTACTTAAAATGTAAAAAGATTGGACTTCAAGTTTTTACATTTGGCCTATATCAGCTTATAACTTTGCAATTTTCATATATATATAATATGTCGTTTTTCTTAACTATTCTTCTAATTAAATGCAGTAAGTGTTTGCCTGACTTCTCACATAAAACTACACCTTGACTCACTATTCGGTGATGAGTAAATAAAGAAAAACCAAACTGGACAGTCAATTTGCACGTTCGATTTTCAGCGTCACAGATTGGTTGAGTCAGCTCACTCGGCGCCCTTTGTTCTGCAGTCTTAGCACCCAAATTATGTGATAGCAGCTTCAAAAGAACGAAAAACTAACTCATATATAACTAATTTACTTAGATCGAGGACGTGACTAAACGAGCGTTCGTTAGAATTTCAGTACCAACGAAATATTTGCACCACAAATTCACAAGCATTACATTAAGCTGTTTTCAACTTTGCATTTTCGGTCGTGGTTACGTTTTTATTAATAACTTTAAAAAGGCAGAATAAAATATTTCTTCAATACCCTAAGCGGCTTGAAGTGAAATATTTCCTTGGTGGCTTGTTAAATCGATTAAGGGTAGTCATGGGAATGTACAAATTGTTGCAAAAAAAAATACCCTGTTGTATAAAGTTATTACAAATGTATAGATGAAGATAAACTTAACTGACCCTTGTCAGACAGCAACAGCTTTGGGTAGTCTGGGACGAACATCGCGTTATTAATCTGTTTTTTTACGCTACACATATTTTGTAGGCGATTCAGTGTTCGTATGAATATTTGGAAAACGGAGAACATATTAATAAAATGAAATTATTCCTTTTGACGGTTAACTAGCTTAGTAAGAGACTAATGCACTGATGCTGCTATTCTATAAGTCAATACAATACATTTATATAAAAATATTTGGAAAATTTTTAGAATGGTGCCCTAGTGGTAGCTAAATATATTACTTCATCGAATTTTTGGTTTCTTGATCTACCGATTCGAAATGTTCATTGCACGGGTGGCCCCTGTGGTAGATTAAAAATCCGTTGACTCCGCTCACTAGAAGTAGGCCTGATGTGGGGGTAACATAGATATAAAGATATGTATATATATTCAATAATGGCACCTGATTATATTAAACTTCCAGAAAAAGATAGCTAAAACAGCGGCTTTCAAAATACATAAATAATGCCTCAAATTACACTGCGGCACGTTATAGTAGTTATTCTAAAAGAAAGAAACTACAGCATTAACATAATATATTGCACTAGAATAGATTTTGCTCATTATCAAATAATTCTATCATAGTTTATCATAGTGTTACTAGTTTTGCCTGCGGCTACGCATGCGCATCAGACATACTTTCAGATTAATTATATTCAATTAAATTAAATTAAGGCGGTCTTATTATTAATCAATTTATATTTTGATTCAGTTATTTTGTCACATTATCATTATTTTATCACCAGCTGCACCCCGCGGTGAATAAGCCATCCCACGGGAACCCTTCATTTTCCGGGATAAAAAGTAGCCTAATGTTCTATTCCAGACTATATTCTATATCTGTGCTAAATTATATAGCTATTATTTCATGTTAAGGTTAGTTGCTTTATCTCTAACAACATCGATGTGCTAATTCAATTCAAAATAATAACAGACATATTAGTAACAGTGTATATAACACACCAGTTGGATAAAACCGGGCGCCAAGCCGACAATGTCCCTGTAAAAATTGCCAGATCCAGCCAAAAGTACGAAAAGCCATGCAGATAACAGGACATTCAGTTAATTAACTAGCTTAGCGCTTGCGGACCAACTAGCTCATGCTTACTCAGACTTCGCTGAAAGCTTTTTATTATTTTTAAAGTTCAGGACAGTTTTACTTACCAATTTTATCTATTTATAACAAACAAAATTAAGTATTTTGATACATTTAACGAATATGCTAAGCTTACGGTATCGTATCTGTTCAAATTTTAACCAAAACAATGTATGAATATGTATATCGCATTAGATTTACACGAGGCATTATTCCTTGTTATATCAGAATGTAAAGGGTACCCGCCCCGTCACGAAAGTTATAATTGATTTTAGTGTAAAGTTGCGAACAAATTAATTACACACTCTCTTTATTAGAGTGATGTATGCCACCCAGTTATGAATAACCAGAATGAGTTTTATCGCAACCATCTCTGCAAAAAATAACACAAAAATATTGTGACTGCAATCTGCGAATGGATAACATTCAGTCAATCCGGATTCCTGTCAGCTATTCCGGAAGAATTCTTTGGCTTGCTCTAGATAGCTTTGTGGGGAAAACAATAAAGTTGTTGAATGGTATCGAACCGTCCGGAATAGAGAGGTAGGCAGCTCCACGTCGGTGGGCACGCGATGCGATGGCGTGACTACAAAAGGGCACTACAATTACACCACGGAACGGCCCTTGCTCATTCCACACGCGACGGTTCATAAAAAAGATACCGCTGCCGTATAAAAATCAAATGAACGATGTCCGACTCAACTATGAATTGTTTTCGCTGAACAAGATTGATATTTTTTCCCCCAAACAATATCATTTATCATTTCCCCGCGATTTGGTTGTCAAACATTAACATTTAACACGGTCCATGGTTTTTTACTGCCGCAGACGCGACGGAAGCGTCCACGCACAATGTTTATTCTGCTTGTCTATAGCCAACGACGACCGAACTACGAGTATACAATGATATGGGAGTAATACAATTACACAATTTCAAATAACAAATAAAAAGTACGTGGTGGTCCCATAGGGAAATGCGTGCAGTTTGAATAGAGTTTTTTTTTATCATGCAATAGTAATTAAAAGTCATCACTTGGGTGGTAAATGATATCACATTTCACACTGTCACATTAAATATTAAATACGAAATCTCGTTTGTTTGACACCCAGATACATAACAAACATCTATGTTTGTTACTAATGTTTGTCCCGGGGAATCGAAACCTCGACAGTGCAGAAGAACTACCAACTGAGCTATGAGGCGAGTCAATATGAGCTATGTAGATGATGACAACTCACGTAACACAACCTACCGGCATAAACTAGTCTGTATTAAAATATAAATAATTTAACGATGCTTTCAATTCGTTGGTGAAAATTAGGTTGTTCTCTGTTGCTTAATACCGCTTATAACAATGGTAACAAACGTAACAATTTTCTAATTAACTGTTGTTATTGGGGAAACCGCAAATAACAATTATGCTTACAAAATTACTGAGAGTAAGCCAACAAGCTAATAATCAGGGATAAGGGCCGCTGGTTTGCTCTATCGTTGTTGATATTATCATTTTTATCCGACTACCCGAGGAAGGAAGATTATTTTCGGGTGCATTTGTGTCTTTTAGTTTAAGACGTCTTGTGACCCGAACGGCTTGATAGAGTTTGATGATTAAAATGGCAATGGATTTGTATCGGTCATGAGAATGACAGTAGGTGTATAAAGAATCTGATCCATATTTGAGGCTGTAAGTTGTCATTATTAATTTTAGCCAATAAATAAAATACATCTTCCTTCCAATATAATCTGTAAAGTGCCAATCTGCGGTAAAATGTGTATGACATGACAGACAGGATGAATTTAAACAATTTCCGTTGTTGTGCCCGGTCCAACATTCACTTTTAAAATTAAATCAAATTTTTTTTTCTTGTTTGATTTAAAAACAAAATTATGCGCACTAGAAAAAAGCTCTTTATAATTGGTTATTACTAAGTGTGCTCGTATATTTATGTAGTACTATTTGTATACAGTGGACCGGGCCATTGTCATCATTGAAACCCTGGGACCAAACAGGTAATAGCAGAGTAAACCTTAAGCTTCCTATATAATACGGCCCCATTGTCTTTGTCTGGTGAAGTGTCCATCTCCCGAGTTCACCCAACAATCAATATATAGGTATAATCTGTAGGCTGCTTGTCATCGGTAATCAGTATTGTCGGTACAGAATGACCAAAAACCAACAAAAGGCGGCAATACATTATCCATTTCATTGCTGAGCTGCATTGTGTGTTGATTGATCTGAAAAGGCCGGTTCACATTAAATAAATATTTCCCTTTGTTTCCAGATTACGTGGAAAGACCAAAGACCAGACGTGGTAAAAATTTGAGGTAAGATAGATAGATAGATTAACTCTTTATTGTATACACCAGAAAAACATTTTACAAAAAATTCATTAAAATATTAGGCACACAATGGGCGGCTTTATCACTAAAAGTGATCTCTTCCATGCAACCTTTGTAAGATATTGCAGTGAAATAATATAGGGGTAAAATTTGATAATTTCGTTTTTTTTTTTTTTACTTCCATGGGATTTACTTTCTGGATCTGAAATGGGAGACTTATTTTGTCGGCAGCGATGACATCTTTCTTTTTTACTAAGGAAATCAATGGGTGTCTTAAAAATAATCGTGATAGCTGAGACGTTTAAATGACTGATTTATGTTTTTAGTAGCGAAATAAGTTCGACAGCAGTGATTAGAAAGATGGTTGAAAAATACAATTATTTACCTTTGTATTTGTTTCGATGTCATTATGAAGTGGATTCGATTATTATTTACCATCTACAATACAATCAGCTTTAGCATTTAAATATTCTGTTGACGAAGGCTAAGAAAAGGGTAGGCAGGCCTTTATTTATTTTCGAACATTACAAAAAAATATTCAAATTTAAATAATATACATTTGTAAATGCGTCACATAAGGTCTTATAAATCCTGAAAAATATCAAAAATGCATTCTGATCATAATGCATCTAGATAGAAACAAACAGCAGACTGCATTTCTAAAATTAAAAATAAATTTAAGATTCTTTACTACTGGGATACTTTTGAGAAACGAATTTTGCTGTCTGTGTGTTAATATGTGTTATGTATATGTATGTAGAATTAAATAGTTTTTTTTAACTAGTTTTGTGGTTTCCATAGTACAAGCTATACTTAGTTTGGGGGTAGATGGCACCATGTGAAACGTGCTAAACCATTTAAAAAAAATGATATATGTATTTTTCCATAAAATCTTTAAGAGCGCGTATTCGATTTAGCGTAGGTACGAAATTGCAAGAATCGCGTAGTTTTCACGCACACTACAATAATCAGTCTGTGTGCGTGAGCCCGGACCTAAGAACGAAACGTTTTGATACTTCTAAATATTTTTTTTAATGTCTCAAATTTTTGTTTGGCATTATTAGGACGGTTTGGTGAGAACTTTTGTGAATGTTGGTTAACCTATGGTGACTCTCCACTTCTACACGAATAGAAAAAAAATCAGATCGGTGCTTTAAATGAAATAACACAGGTACTCTAGTAGTTATGGTCGGTGCTCTAAGTAAAGCACCGGAATTGATTAAAACAAATGTTTTACTGTGGAGACCCATCGATATTTTTCAGTAATTGATGGCCGTTAACACTCAATCTATATTATCTACGGGAAAGTCGCCAGCGAAAGTTTTTTTATGGAGCCATATACTTGAGTGTTTGAATGTTTAAGGTTGAATATTATATTGACTGGCCTCACAAGTTCAGTTGATAGCAACCAGCTGTAGGTCGTGGGTTCGATTCCCACCCAAAAAAGGTATTTCTATGACGAATATAGATGTTTGTTCTGTGTCTGGGTGTCAGTATGTATTTGGAAAATAAAAGTATTTAAGTATTATATCAGCTATCTGATTCCCATGATCCAAGCTAGCTTACATTGGGGCTAGATGGCGCTGTGTGAAATGTACACCAATATTTTTTTTATTTATAAAAAAACTTATCAGAAACATTTTACTCAGCTATAATACCTGATTTGCAAAATCATGTGCAGAATTTTTTGTACCTGTACCAAACGTAATCTTCACATCATTATTTAAACAAAGTACCCATAGGTATTATAATATACGTATATTACGAGTTATAGTTTCTTACCCTATCGGAGTGAGGCCCACTTTATTTGGAGTCCCACTGAGCTTTTATATCGGTTAAGCACATTTTGCGGGTTTTATTATAGATTTTATTAACGGTTTTATGGTTCCGACGCAAGACCTTTTAGGTTCTCTATGAGGGTCCTTCCAAATCATAGGAACTTTATTAAAAAAATGACCACATACGTTTTTCCTGTTTCGGTGAAGAAATTCACTTCCTTATATTTGTCGGGAAATATTTGGAAAATTTACTCCTTCGGGGTAGAAGGCTTGACTCTGTTTATGTTTCATATATAATTTTGTTTGATTGTTAAAGGAAATAACAAAATATTATGAACAGATGTTTTTCATGGCTAATTCATCCCCAAAATTTTGATCGCGTGAGCTAAATAAATCGCATGCAATATATAGACATAGACATAGACATAGCATGAATAATAAGCTTCTGACAGAACCTTATATCATAATGATCGTTCTGAAAATCAACTAGTTTCTATAACTTGTGGTACCATCTTTATGTTAGGATGATTTTCATCATTGTTAGGTATTAACGTAGGTAATTAGGTATTAATTTAAGTTCGTCCGGGGAAGTACTGCCACCATGCCCATTTCTGCCGCCAAGCAGTAACGCTTTCGCGTTACTGTGTTCCGGTTTGAAAGGTGTGGTTGCCGGTGAAATTACAGGCACATGAGACATTCCACCTACACGTCTCAGAGTTACGGGCGCATACGATGCGACTTGGGTCTTGTCGTACCTAGTAGGGGAGGACCCAAGTCGCATCGGTTGTTATGGGCAGAGGTTACCACTTAACACCAGGTGGGCCGTCAGCTCGTTCTGTAACTGTATCACATAAAAAAAAAAAAAAACATAGATTTAGTTATTGCTGACACTGTACACTTTATTTTATGATTTTTATTATGATTCCTAAAAATTAACCAATTGCACTATACAACTCCCGGTTATATTATATAATTTAACTTCAGCTGCATTCAATAATCAAACAATATTTTTTTACAAATAAGTAACGTTTATTCAGAACTTGACAGACCTTAAAAATATAAATTGAACGAATTTAATCAAATATAACCAGGTCACTAGAAAACAGTTTCGTACATATCTGAAATAATCTGTAAGGCAAGGCTCAAACTCTTCTTGATGAGGTCCTACCCTGAATGTGTACGCCAGGTATCAAAATTGATTACGCATATATTTATATTGTCAATCACTTGAAATCGTATTGATGATAATATCAAAGAAAGAATTTTGAGTAAATAATAGGACTTGGTTTTGTACGAAAATATGACAGTTTGGCCGGCTTATATAAAAACTTATAAGTGAATACCGATATAATTTAAGGATAATTCGTTTTTACTCCTAAATACCATATCAATTCCATCTTGATAAGCAGAAAAATATACATATTGTGTAGTTATTTTAACCGAATTAAATTTAGAAATTAAGTTATCTATTTCACACTTACTAATAAAATTTAGATCATGTAACTACGTAATAAAATAAAAATTAAGTTTATTGAAAAAAAATAAAAAATTATTGGCTCTTAATTGAAGGACACCATATTTCGCTTTTCAGTTCAATCAGTCGAACCTGACGTGCCTAAGCACCGAGCCGTGCCAAAGGCTCTGACTTTTTAGCCTTTACAGTAAAGGCTAAAAAGGCAATATGTAGCACCACTTAGCCTTACCTGGGATGTCAAGTTTCGTAGCAGGAAGTTCGCCCTTCGATTTGATACACGAGCCAGTTTCAAGTTGCGCCCGCTATTCAAAATGTAATATTCAGTTTCGAACGAAACAATGCACTATGTTCTGAAGGTTTGTTAAGTACGTAGATATTAGAATAAATAAATAAATAATGGTGGACATTTCTCACAGCGCCATCTAGCCCCAAAGTAAGCTAAGCATAGCTTGTATCATGGGAACCAGACAACCGATATAATACTTATATACTTATTCTTTTGTAAATACATACATATAATACATATTAACACCCAGACACAGAACAAACATCAATGTTTCAAATGTCACATAAATGTTTGTCCTGAGTGGGGATCGAACCCACGACCTACAGCGCAGAAGGTAGGGTTACTAACCAACTGAGCTATGAGGCCAGTCAATGCCAATAAACATTTGAAATCTTTTTTCCTGTCAAATGTATTGGGAAATTCCATAATAAATATAAATCGCTTAGACTGTGTTGTATCGTTGTGAAAATGCGGCGGAATCAACAGAGATGTAAAATTGGTGTGAATACCCTACGTTTAAATTAAAAAAAATGTTTATGAATACTTCGTCTATAGCTATTACTGATTGCAATACAACAATTTTAATATACCATCAGGCGTTGATGGCAGATTTTTTTACTTGAGATAGCTAGCAAGTAGTAGAGGTATTTGATTTACCACCATGGTTTTACTTCCTTCATATTAAATTAATCTATACAAATAAATAAAATTGGAGTGTCTGTTTGTAATATTAAAATAACCGCTTTTTACTAAATGCATATGTATGTAACAAACAACATTTTTTAAAATTTTTGTCTGTCTGTCTATTTGTCTGTCTGTTTGTTCCGGCTAATCTCTGAAACGGCTGGACCGATTTTGACGGGACTTTCACTGGCAGATAGCTGATGTAACAAGGAGTAACTTAGGCTACTTTTCCGAGGGTTAAAATAGGAGCGCGTGATATAACCGAATTCCACGCGGACGAAGTCGCGGGCAACAGCTAGTACCAAATAATTCTTACACCTACTCTCATTCCTCGCTTTGAATTCCCTGGAGTTAGGTTGATTTTATTAACAATATATTATATTACAAAACCTCAAATGATTTTTATAACGCTATTTAGGTAAATACAAAATTATATTATATTTATTTAAAAAAATCCTACAGATAGAAATGACAACCGAAGGATGACATCGAGGGCCATGACACAGATTTGATAAATAATCAGTCAATCAATCAAGGGTAACAAAGGTCTTCAGGTAAATGTCTTCAGTCTTCAAATAGCTTTTTGTAATGGAACCTGGTGATTACGTATTTACTTTCATATTTCATAATTATGTACAATTTACTCATAATATAATAGACTAGGTTCCATTACATTTACTCGTCTTCGGTAGAATAGGATTTCATGAAAATAAATCGTCACAATACCTCACAATATGTTCAGTGGCAACCATCGGAGTCGTATAATCGCAGAGCGGTTGTAGTTCTGCGCATTAGATCTGAGCTGACAAAGCCTGTACCGACATTATCCACTTTTGTTACCGAAATGAGTTTCTGATATCATGTGACGTCCCATTCATCTGGTACAGTCGCCGCTGAGTGTAGCTGAGTGACATTTAAAATAAGTTAAAAACGAATAACTAAATAATATACAACGTAAATTTATAAATAAAATTAATCATATTCCCCTGGATTATCTCATACTGCAGATTAGAATAAATTAAATCCCTGCGTTTTTATACGATTCCTGTAAAACTTGTCAAATTTTTAATATTGTGTAAATGTATAAAATAATAATAATAAAACTTCATTAGGAACAAAGAAGCAACACGTTAAAATTATAGTACATATTACTATAATTTTAACGGTTAATGGTAAATGCAATAGTTATAAAACAAAACTGTGGCGCAGTCACCAACCCCCACCTCCTGGAACAGAGTACATTTTATGTTCCTAATTAGAACAATTGAACTTATTAAGTAATAACTAATTATATGATAGATTTAATAAATTAAGTTGGGTGATATTCTTGTAGGTAATTTGTTTTTTTTTATTAAATTAAAAAATCTCTTTATTCAACACTTTTATATAAAAGTATAGGTACATCTACTTATGTAGAAATAAGGTACTTACACATACATCGTAAATCTCTTTTCTTTCTTTTCAATTTAACCATTAACGCGCGGCTGGGTTGGGTACAGTTAGTATTAAATAAGTCACAACTTAGAAACAATAATTTTAAAGAACTACCTGAATTTAATCATAGAAAAATGTCAACACCACAGTCAGAGGGGTCTGCACGAACTTTCACTGAGTCGACCGGTCGCATGAACTGTATAAATTAAGGATTTGAGCAAATTATCGTGACGGTTTTTACCTAATTACTGGCTAGTTATCTTAAACATATCATATACTTGAGTTGTGTTTTTATAATTATACTCTTTTATGACATAATTTATTAAAAAATGTATGCTTTGTTCATTCTTGAAGTTTCCTCTATATAATAACTTGAATTACAGCTGTTTCTCTTTGAGCAGCTGATTTTCGAATGATTATAATGTCAGCTCAAGCTCAAGATCTTGTTAGGATTCAATCCACGGCTAACAGATCGTAATCCAGCATTACTACCATCACCAAGGGTGTTTATTAGTCGATCTGAGTTGATTTCAGAGATCACGCCTCCATTCCTATTTCTGAAATAAAAAACTCAAAATATATCCTGTTATTAATCTCCAACCAAATATGAGCTGTTTATAATCTGAGGTAAATATAGAATCAAGTTTTTTTTATTATAACTGAGTGTACCTGCCCTAATATAGTTTTGATGCTGACTATACCTTAAGCCTATTGTCGGCTACATCGTATTTCCATCATGACCGAGCTATTGTATTGGATTGCTTAGTCTACTAGGAGGTAAAAGTTTGCTGACAATTTTAGCTTGTATGAGAAACGTTTTAGTTCCATCTCGCCGGCCTCGGTTCATAATAATTAATGTTAGTTTGTGTATTTAAAGATTCCAAATAATAACCATATTAGAAACCGGTATTTCACAGAACCAAATTACACGTAGCTATCACGTGTTTTTTGCATTAATAGTAATTTTAGGTTTGTGTATCCTTTACCAGGTATGTGTTTAGAACAGGGCAGACTTATGGACAATAAAGGGATCCTATAATCATACACTACTTAATTTTCAGGGTTGGGTTTCATTACCAGTTACAATTATTGCAATAAAATATTATGAAATAAAAAAAAACAAAGCTACCCAGGAAGATAAATTAATAAATTAATTAATTCATTTGTATATCAGTACCTCTGTTTGGTAAATTTTCAAAAAAAAATCCTTTGAAGGGCGCTTTTGGAAATGGCATAAACAATGAAGATTTGATTTGATATGAAAAGCAGTGATGCACTCGTATTGCTGTGTTCCGGTGGAAGGGAGTGGGTGCCAGCGAAATTGCAGCCGCATGAGACGTAACATCACGAACACGACTTGAGTCATCTCGTACATTGGTGGAGAGGACTCGAAACGTATTGCTGTTGTCTATGGGCGGCGATTACCACTTAACATAAGGTGGGCCGTCAGCTCGTTCTGTCATATTCTGACAAAAAACGATGTAAACTTATATTTATTTTATCAGTAACCTGAAAAAGTGCTTTTTCTAAATAATAAAGGGCAATTATTTCATCAAAGCCCAACCGATCCCAAAGCCCACGACAGAGAGTTATTAGTATTCCGCTTCCATCCCTTGCTAGATAAATTTTATTCATCGTCATGGTGACTGCTGGTGTATCGTCCACCAGGCATTATGAACCTTAACATCTGCAACTTATAGTATCAAATCCCTTGGCTAGACTTAACGGTGATTCGTTTGTTTAGTTTCATTCATTAGGGTATGTTTGTTAACTAAACATGATTATCCGATATCATTATGTTGTCTCTTTCAGGTGAGTTCTTGCTCACATACATAAACATTGAATGAGCCTCATTGGTAAAGCCTCCAGGGACTTCGTATATGAATTCATGAAATTGAAGCCGGAAATATTTTATTTTGCCTAGGGATTGAATGAAGATTTACGTCTTGTGCCTCTGTTTATATTTAATCATAAAATTGAGGTGCCTGTTAAAATTGGACTTGTAGATTATGGCATTTATACAGCATAAGAAATTTTAATAGGAAAATCAACTCTACACAAAAGATACATTAAATTCTCACAAATACAAGGTAAAACACTCTATCAAGCTCATAGTATTACACAAATATTCCATACCTTTAATACGGCACTGAAATCTTCAACGCAGCTCTTTCTATATATACCCTAGATTGAAATAAAATCGCCTTATACCCCAATAAATAATGTTCATTTTAAAACCAATTTCGTGTTAGAAATACGCAAGAAATACATCCGCTGGTATATACGGAAACTGCTGTACAGTTTGCCATTGACAGAGGTTATTATATACACGACTAATTTTCAAAATCAAAGTCTGAGAGCCGTCTGCTCTCACCAAAAGCCCGTGTAAACGCTGTCAAGGCCATCTGCGGCCAACAGCATAATGTCCAGTCATAAAAAAAAAAAACAATGTGTTCAGATGTTGTAACCATCAAATTAATATTTTTCTTTATTCATCTTACGTGACCTGATCTATGTTGCCAAAAATATATTTAGGATTTGTTTAGACCCGCGCGGACTTAAAAGTGGCCGAAAAAAAATGATATCATTTAAACAAAGTATGATATCTCAGTTGAACTCAGACAAAAACATTAACAAATTACTCGTACAAAACGGATGTGTTTCTCAGCCACCCGGTTAATTCATCTTATCTCGTTATAACTCAAGCAAAACCGGAAAGTTAAAACATAGTATTCACAACTAAGCCCCGGGGTCCCACAAGCCCACTCATTCAGCGTCGCCTACATAAACGCGGCTTCATTTTAACGTTTTACTACACAATGTAAATTAGGCAACCGTGCAGTAGCAACACTCCTTGAAATGCTAGTACCCAGCCCTTGCAACGTAACCCACCACTGAGGTTAGCATCGTTCTCAGTGTTATCATTTGGATGCAGTCTTCTTCTTCTTCGAGTCACCGGTTCTGTCGAACCAGTGTGGTGAAACGATTGTAAGTGCGCCTCAAAGAGGCTCCTTTCGTGCACTCGACACATGTCTTCGAATTTTTAGTTCTAGGACATGTCGGTTTCCTCACGATGTTTTCCTTCACCGTTTTGAGAACGTGGTATTGCGCACATAAATCTTTCAATCGAAAAACTCATAGGTGCACGTCGGGATTTAACCGGCGACCTCCGGATTGCAACTCGGGGGTCAGTACCGCTAGACCACCACGCTCGCTTAGATGCAGTGATATTGATGGATGCACTGTTTGGATGACTACCAAAAGTTGCTTTGGAAGGCACAATAAATTGTCGGGCTGACTTTAAAAATCATTATCGTAAATATTTTGATTCTGTAAAGCTCATAAGATTCTAATTTCTAACTCCATTGTAATATCAGTTAATAAAAGCGTGGACTTACTAATTGGGCGTCTTAGACACATCTAGGCCAAATGTGTCACTGACTATTCACCATTATAATATTTTCCACCATTGTTACATGGTTTTTATCAATGACTATCAAATAATAAAAAAAAGTAATTATTAGAACTAAAATTAATTTAATGTCGTCACTAATCAGTAATGCAGCGGCTTTTATTGTGTTCGAGTTTGGAGGGTAAGGGAGCGGGCGCCGCTTAAATTACATTCACATGAGGGTTTCTATCCACATATCCCAGGGTGCTGGGTGCAATGCGAAACAAACTAAGTTTTAAGTTAGTGTTAGTTAAGGCCTTAGCTTGTGAGTTTGATATCTCATGTTTCAATTACTACTAAATGTGTACTGCTAGTATTTAAAGTCTAGTTAATTGACTGACATCACTGTTTATAATACTACCTACTATACTGTGAGTTTAAGTAAAGGGAACGCAATAAAAACGCGCTTTTATTTCTCTCGGAGAGTTGGGAGGGCGAAGACCGAACGACCTCGTAAATAATCGGAACATTCAACTGTGGGCTACCTTAATAACGTCTATTTAAACAAGTCTGTGCAGTTTCAGGAAAGGATGCGGATATTTCGGCATTCCCCGGAGTCCTAACGATGCCGCCAAAATAAACGTGTAATTTTTACAAACACCCCATTGTATTACTTCATCAAATTAGCTTAAAACATATTGTTCATATTTTTTGTTCTTTATTGCTGACCCATGTCAGCCTTGAGCAATATGCTTTAGGAAGTACTCGATTGTAAAATCGAGTGTAAAATACACATAACCTTTCTGTTATCTACTATCTTTCTGTTATATAGCTTTCCTACAATAGTTTCTGAGATTAGCCCATTTAATGAGACAGTGTAGTGATGTAGTGACTCATTCAGAGACCCATGGGTCTGTCTGAAGTATGAATGAAGTAACCATTCGTGTTTGATTTGACGTAACATGTAAAATTACTTAACAAGTTTGTAAGAAACGTTCCCACGAACAATCGGAAGTTTGGAAAAGGCATCGGAACAATTCAATTGACTTAAATTATTCACAGATTTTCCGGGATCGGAAAAGTATTGCCGGGGTATTATTTGTCTCAAGATTCATGATCTGACGTAATTCGTTTTTAGTTTTTGTTGAATTGGTACTATTTCCGATTGACTGACTAAGTAGATAATCTGTTAGTAATTTTGTACAATACGATTGGAATAATACATTTTTTTTTCAATTCAAAGTTAACAATCACTACGATTAACACTTAAATGAAAATCACCAAAATAGCAACGTGTCGCTTTTTAGCCTCAGATTTATTCGAAGTGATCTGAAAAACTATGAAGGTTTATTATGTTAGATCACTAGTTAATAGGAATTTGGTTTCTTTGTTCTGTTCTATTTTGATATAAAGCACAGTTCATATAATTTTTTTTTTTTTTATAAAAAAAGCCTTTTATATAAAATTTATAAAATTTCAGAAAATACGTTATTTGTAAAAACGGTTGTACGGTATTTGTTATTTGTTAAATTTCTGCCTAAAAAATAAAAAAGTTTTAAGATTAATAAAAAATAATAATTACTATTACAAATTGTTTAAGTATTTCGATGTTTCTCGCTCAACTTCACAAATCAAATTATATGTTTAGTTGTTACCGACCACAAGTAAAACGCAGACTTCATCACTGCTAAATTATTACGTCATTAATTTTTCAGACCAATTTGAATGATATGAACGCCGAATTGTATGAATATAGATAGATAGATAATACTTTATTAACCATTATACATGGAAATTTCTCAAAGATAAAATAAGCTAAGGATAATTAAGCTAAGGTAATAAATGGGCGGTCTTATCGCTAACAGCGATTTCTTCCAGGCAACCTTTAACTATATAGCATCGTATTGCAATATTGATTTAACTTCAACTAATGCAGTTTTTGTAGTTTTGCACCTGTGACCCTTGTAACAGAAAACCTATAATTTTTGTGTCCAAATTTAGTCTCTTCTTGAATGATATTTAAGGCGCAGCATGCGACATTTTGTTAACACATAGTGTTTATTGGAAAGGTTTAGAGTTGTATCATAAATAATTGTATGCGGTCGACTGAACCACGCAAATATCGTGTTGTAATGAAAATAGTACGTGAAAGTTATGTGACACGCTACCGTGGCCTGATTCAAAGCGACAAACAACATATCAAATTATGTAGCAATATAACCAGTTGATGGGGCACTATTTTTTAATTATGAGTTTCGTAGAATTTTTGTAAATACAGTACATTTTTTGGTTAACAATGCAAAATGTCTTACTGTTACAGATTTGATATTAATCCAGATTCCTGTGCTACCCACACTAGAATAAATCTATATCGTGGGCACCTATTACGATTACCGAATGATTATAGCCTCGGTTTACAACATAACATTGTCTAAGTTTTGTAGAAATGTAATAGTTATTATTGTCCGAAATTTATTATTTTAGTCTTTGTAAAAGATGAAGTATTGGTAGTGGTATACCATTTAGTCCTTGCTACCACTGCAGGCACTGAGAGCGTGGTGGTTTAGTGGTACTAACCCCGAGTTGAAATCCGGAGGTCGCCGGTTCAAATCCCGACGTGCACCTATGAGTTTTTCGATTGAAAGATTTATGTGCGCAATACCACGTTCTCAAAACGGTGAAGGAAAACATCGTGAGGAAACCGAACTGAAAATTCAAGACGTGTGTCGAGTGCACGAAAGGAGCCTCTTTGAGGCGCACTTAAAATCCTTTCACCACACCGGTTCGAAAGAACCAGGGACTCGAATAGACAGATAGACCACTGCAAGCTCAATTGTTATCTCGAGAAGCGATAGTGTAGGGAGCTTAATCTGCCACAGGAGCTTAGTCTAGATTGGAAGATATTACGCATTCCAAATTTTGGTTGTAGGACTGGTTTCCATACTGCTCATCATGCAGTTGATCGGTGAAGTTCAGTAAGTTTTTTTTTTATGTGATACAGTTACGGAACGAGCCGACGGCCCACCTGGTGTTAAGTGATAACCTCTGCCCATAACAACCGATGCGACTTGGGTCCTCCCTTACTAGTTACGACAAGACCCAAGTCGCATCGTATGCGCCTGTAACTCTGAGACGTGTAGGTGGAATGTCTCTTGTGCCTGTAATTTCACCGGCAACCACACCTTTCAAACCGGAACACAGTAACGCGAACGCATTACTGCTTGGCGGCAGAAATGGGCATTGGGCATGGTGGCAGTACTTCCCCGGACGAACTTGGCGAGAGTTCTACTGCTCGTAAAGTGATATACCATATTGTAAAGATGTCTCCTTAGGAAGAGATAAAAGTCTAAACAGTTTTGATTTCGATCTTTTTGTAATACTGTAACGGTTTCATTACGAAAAAAACAGAAAAATAAAAACGTAAAAGCGGTATGACTTATGTCATACAATATTCTACCTCCCTTTATGAAATGAGTGCAAACAATGAAGGCAGTTTCTTTGATATTGTCAGCTTATCCTCCATCTTACGTATGTATTACCCACCTGGAGTGTTGAGTGTTCATACATACTGTGTTCAAAGCAAAAGCTCGCGCCAATATAGCGATTCTAAATATACCTGTGTTAACACTGCGAGGTGAAACAATGGCTGTGGGTACTTTAGACGCCTATTCGTATTTGCATAACAAACCTGTAAACTAATATTTGGCACGAAAACTCAACTATAAGGTGTATCCGATCTGTCTCGTTAACTGTTACTGCCCTTGATATTTCACCGTCGTCACGTACACCCGTTTCAACAAACTGACAATAACTTCTGTAATGTTTCAAAACTCTATCTGTCTACGTTCAACCTAAGGATATGACTTTCAAAGCCTTTTCCGCATTTCACGTCTCTCCTCATAGTTTGTAGCGTAATATCCGGGATTCAGAATATACTTAAAAGTTTCTTGTTTACATTTGTAATGCGATATATTTTTTATAATATTCTGTTAATAAGTACTGCGATTGGCCTCGCAGCTCGGTTAGTAACTCTGCCTTCTGCGCTGTAGGTCGTGGGTTCGATTTCCACCCAGCACAAACATGTGTGTGACGAACATAGATGTTTGTTCTGTGTTTGTGGCTGTTAATATATATTATATGTGTTTACAAAAAAGTATACAAGTATTCTATCAGTTTTTATTTTTTATGAATGGACTATATTGCTGTTGGCCGCAGATGGCCTTGACAGCGTTTACACGGGCTTTTGGTGAGAGCAGACGGCTCTCAGCCGGATATGGCGCTGAGTGAAATGTCCACCAATATCTACAAGTTCGATATTTTAATTATAAATGTGTAACAGAGGTTATTGTTCGCAGGTCGGACGCAATCCAGGGGATGTCGCTTGACGCTGAAGACGAACGGTGTGGCGCAGGGTGAGTTGGCGGCGGTTCGCTCGATGTGGGTGTGGGTGATGCTGGCGCTGGCGGCGGCCGCCTCCGCCGACTGCCCGCGCCACTGCGAGTGCAAGTGGCGCAGCGGCAAGGAGTCGGCGCTGTGCGTACGCGCCGGCCTCACCTCCGTGCCGCCCCGCCTCGACCCCACCACGCAACTGCTCGATCTCTCAGAGAACCGCCTGCCCACACTCCGAGACGACGTCTTCTCTAACTCCGGCCTCCTCAACCTCCAGCGGCTCTACATCGCGAGCTGCAACCTGCGCACCATACGGCCGCACGCCTTCCGAGCGCTCGTCAACTTAGTCGAGCTCGATCTCTCACGCAACCGCCTCGACGCCATACCCTCGCATGCCTTCGAACCTATTCGTGAACTTCGCGAACTTAAACTAGGGGGGAACCCAATTTCCAAAATTGGAGACGAATCTTTCATTCTCGTGCCGCATCTAGTGAGGTTGTCTCTCAGCGCTTGCAAGATATCAGAGATAGAACCGCGAGGTTTTGCAGGATTAGAGTCATCGCTGGAATATTTGGAACTCAGTAAGAACAAACTGCAGGTGTTGCACGTGGCTGTGTTGGCATCGCTGCGGACTCTGAAAGGCTTGGAGCTTGCGAGTAACCCTTGGGAGTGCACTTGCGCGCTCAGGCCGTTGCGTGATTGGATGATTAGGAAGAATGTCCCGGCGACCGTGGTTCCCGATTGCGCTTTACCTCTACGTCTGATGACCCAGTCTTGGGATAAGCTTGATTTGGAAGATTTTGCCTGTCAGCCTGAAGTGAGCGCTGTCACTGGCCACTATCACGGGCTGGAAGGCGAGTCGGTGACGTTGGTGTGCCGGGTGAGTGGCGTGCCGGCGCCGCGAGTGCGGTGGGTCCGTGCAGGCCGCTTGCTCAGCAACAGCACGGCAAACGTCAATTCCGGTAGAGCGTTTATATTACGTAGCGAAGGTCACACTAGCAATTTAACCATAAAATCTGCTGATATCCAAGATTCGGGTGTTTACACGTGCAATGCTGAAAATCGAGCTGGAAAAGCAGAAGTGGTTTTGACCTTAGCTGTAGAAAAAAAACCGGAAAATAGGAGTTTCGGTGGACGAGCGTTGATGGCGGGAATGGCGGTATCAGCAGTGATAGTGTTAAGTTCGTGCCTGATAGGTTTGTGTGCGTACGAAACGCGTAAAAAAAGACAGTTGGATAGATGGAATGAGCAAATAGTGACTAATAATCACCGCGAAGAGAGTTATGAGAAAATTGACGCGAATGTAAAGAATAGTGGGGAAGTGCCTCGTGTGATACCTTCGGATAGTGGTCGCAAGAGAGGGGACTATAGGAATGTGCCGTTGCATGAACCGGAGGATGAGTATGAAGGGTACGCGCGGGGAGAGCTGCGGGAGGAGAGGGACAGGTCAAGCACTCCTTCGCTCGAGGCGGGCTGGCGCCGAGCGGAGTTCGAGTCGAGCGGCAATCGTCCCGTACCCGAAAGGGACCTTCACATACCTCGGTTCAGCGACTACAATTTACGGTATGTATAATATTTCTTTAGGTTTATTGAACTTTGTTTGAATGACATTTTCATCTATGTCATTTTGAATGCTCGAAGATGATTTGTACATATTTTTAAATGAACAAATTGGTTCATATAATGTTAAGTGGTAGCCCATAATAAAAACAATACGACTTGGGTGCAAGTTTGGGATGTATTGCTATATTTAGAACGTTTCGATTATCGTAGAGCTATCGTATTGCACCCTCTGAGACGTGAAGCGGAATGTCGGATGTAGCCACCGTCAACCACAACATTCAAACGGAAACACAGTAATGCGAATGCGGTTTAGCTGGGTGACAGTATGCATGGTGGCCCAATTGAACTGCCTGAAAAACCTTTGGTTTATTTGTCCTTTTCTTTGGTATTCGTCGAAAACTTACTAGTAGTAAAAACGTAATAGTACCTAATAAAAACTTGGTAAATAATATTATGGGTGCAATTTGGATACCTCTAAGGAACTTTTTACTCTATGTTTTGCGATAATTCTGAGATTTGTAGACGTTGTAGAGACCAAAATCATTTGATCATTGACATGATGACTGTATATACCAGTCGAGAACAGATTGGTTTTCGAAGTGTTTCGAAGTGGGAAGGTATCGACGCCGAGATAGAGCACCTCTGGCCTTATTTTTATTTTTATTTAACTATATGGCTTTAAATTTTGATCAAGGACTATATAATTTAGGTAAAGGGTCAACTAATTCATGAAAAGGCAGCTAAAACTGGGATACTTCATCACCCTAATTGCCTTGGTATGTTGCGGACTGTCTGCGGTTTCAATGGTTTGACACATTTTGAAGCAATCAACAAGTATGCATGTCACACGATTTCATTAAGGTGGAACGTTTCTTTTTTATCCTACGCAGATTGAAGCTAATTTTTTTATTTTCAATAGCTTTTTGATATGCCGAAACCAGGATAAGAATTAAATAATAACATTACTGGTTAACCATTAGCATCAAAAATTATAATTTGGTTACAATGTAATGCCTGAATCATTTATATATTACATACAAGTATTGTTCAGGTCACTGACACACTTTATTGAGACAACAAAATCACAAACAAAATACAGTCACTAGACATTCACTAAACACTGGCCGTAAATGCATTCTAACACTTCACTTCAAAATTAAAATTTTGCTGACAGAAATGTTTGTTAAAATTTGATAAAATCTACTTACTAATGAATGGAAAATGGATTAAAAAATTAACATAAATGGATATTTAAAAATGCAAAATAACCTTTATTATTTGCTATAAAATGCAGAAATTAAGTCTGTTTTTGGGGAACTTGTGTTATGACATATATAATTTGTATATACAAACACATTGTTAAACATAAAAGAGTTTGTCCATTCCTGAAAATACCCATTTGCAATCTCACTCCAGTGGTTATATAAAAAAGAAATTTTTTTCATTCACATACCTTTTTTAATCTGTTACAGGTCTGATGCTACGTCAGATTCAGTGCAGAGTTCGAATTCAACGAGCATCATGAACCCTCACGTGGAAATTCTATCAGAAAACAGTAGGTACAATAATAATTCACGGAGCTGCCCCAGAGCCCGAACACGAGAGCGGCTGGATAACGATCTATCCGGCAGCGACAGCGAGAAAAATTACCCAGATCTTATAGAAATGAGCGCATTAGGGACTTCCTCATATTTACGAAGTGATAAACACGACCCTTATTGCTTCTACACGATGCCTCGGAGAAAAGACGGCGACAGTCGCAGCCCTCTGTTAAATAGTAGAAGGAACAGTTCCGGTGGTGACTCTGTGACATTGCTGGACAACAGATTATACGATAAGTCCCGACAGAGAACGAACAGTAGACGGTCGAACAGTTTTTTAGACTTGTCTGCCGGCAGCAGCCGAATGCGGCGCAATCCTAGCCTGCCAGCGTCGCCCTCCAGGGAGCAGCCCGCCGTGCCGTCCGCCACGCCATTACTGGACTTATCCGGTCTCCGAGACTATTCACGCGCAGGGCAAACTATGGAAGATTATGACTTTCGTGCTTCACAACTAGAAAAGTTTTTAGAGGAATACAGAACTTTAAGAGATCAACTTTCTAGAATGAAAGAGACGAGGGAAAATTTGCAAAGATCACGTGCGGTAGAGAATGATGAACTTCGTTCGATTTTGAAAGGGAAGCCGAGCATAGCAGTCACTGAAACTTCATCGTCGGTGGCTTTGGCGGATGCCGCGTCGCCGTTGGCACTCAGCCCTCCGGAATATAAGCCGCATCAGCCGAGGCCCGAGTGGCTTAAGACTTTACTGTATCGAAACTAGTAGATTTTTTAATAATACAGTGATCTTAGATATCTACCATACAAACCATTCAACATTTTGAGTCATTTGATGATAACATTATTGAATTAGAGAAAATTTTAGATATAGGAATTGTAAATAATTGAACTGAAGTTGATCATAAGATTGTTTGTAAAAAATGCAAACGAGCGTTCTTTAGGTGCTGCGCAAATTTAGACACTTTATGACACAGACACCGGACACTAAATTAAGATTCCTGGTACCATGAGTCGGTTATATTATTTTGTGAAGTGACTTCTTCAGTTAGCACAGCATTTTTTGGATCTGTGACGTTTGTGTCCCAAAACTTCTGAAACTGATCAATTTCAAATGAAAATATAAGAAAATAATATATACTACCAGATGCTGATTCAAGTGTCCAGTGTCGGAAATGATATAATATAGTATGTATGTTTGCGCAAGCCCTTTGGTGTTGAAATAAATTAATTTCAATTATTTCTGTTATTTTCTTTTTGTATACATATGTATTTGTTGAGTTCTGTTTAGCCAGTAATTTTATCTTCCTTGCGATGTCTGTTCCATTTATCACAAAACGGGAGTGATGCAATCTTTAAAAATCAATTTCATTGAAACAAGCAACCTTTGATTTCATGCCAATTAATATCCGACCTGTGTACAAACGACTATCTTGAGAAATAATGAGCTACTCGATAAAGGATAGCATTCTTTGTTTGCGATTTGAAACGTTCCTTGCTTTCAATAGATTCTTCAATCGAGAAGTGGAAACAGTTCTAGAAACAAACACAGCTCATCAATTGACCACCAATTTTTTTTTATTCGATGTATTATTGGTACATAATATACGGCTTAGTATAAACAATAATAAAATAATAAGGCTTTGTGGAAATGTCAACTAGATATAAGTTGACGATGACCTCTGTGGCGTAGACGTCCAACCATCCAATAGAGCCTATTTAGATTTTACTTTTGATTCCAGCTCAAGACATTCTTTTCAAATTTGATTTCCATGTTTATCCTGTTGTACATTATACATCACACAATAATCGTAGATAGAATCTATACCCTTGCCCGGACTTGCTGGTAGGAACTTTTGTTAGTAAAATATTGGTCCTGGTTGTCAAAAATATTTATAAATGGTTGAATTGAAAAACGTGTAAACTAGTGAAGATAAGTGTGAGTAGTTCTTTTTAATTCTTCCTAAACTTTTGGGTGAAACATGATGGAAATAATACTGTTGTGATATGTGCTGAGTAGCATTTAGTTATGAAGTTCATGATATGGTAAGATTTTTACACAACAGTTTTTGTTAAATGCTCAGATAATAATATATGCGTGACTGAATGAGTTTCGCTATATACAGGTGTCTGGTAATGAATGGATAACCTTGAAATGGGTCTTAGTAGAACTATTGGGCATTCGGAAAAAAAAATCAAATAAAAAAAAAAACAAGAAGTATCAAAAAATAATAATAAAACAAAACAAATAAAACACAAAAAAACAACACAAAAATCAAAACATCGATATTATTAAAAACATACATATCTTTGATACTACTTGTTTTTTTTTATTTGATATTTTTTTCCGAATGTCCAATACTTCTACTAAGACCCATTTCAAGGTTATCCATTCATTACCGAACAACCTGTATATGTAAACATAAAATTTCAAATTTCATTGTATTAGTACGCTTGTAAAATTTCACCAATAACAAGCCGAATCCCCAATATAATAATCGATCGCATTACCAATCTAGATTAGGCTTCCATCGTTGATCAAAGCTCATTTACTTACTTATCGAGGCCAGGCCTGTGCCCTGGAAAATGACCACAATTTTTTGTTACAACTTTTAATTATACTTTTAAATTAAATCTTTTAATTATACATATTTTATTTTAATTATATTTATATGGTTATACATAACCAGAAAAGGATTGATTTAATCTTTCTAGCTTTTGGAAATCAATTTGCTTTCTATCACAGATTTCGGCAATAAGAAAGGTTAGTTTGTCGGATTTTCCCCTATGGTTATATGATTTAGCACATTAGCCACAGAAACGCAAACTAAACACACGTCCATCATTCAAGCTTCATATGCACGCTGTATTTAGCTTTGGCTATATGATTTGACAATATGAATCCTCATTTTCTCACTGTAGACAAAACTCATGCATTGGAATAGTAAAATATAACTTTACATGCAATTCGGGCAAAACGAAAGGAAAGACAAGTGTGGAGAGAAACAAAACTATACGATGAAATAATCCTAACTAATATTATAATTACTAAATGAGTTTGTTTGTTTCTAACGCTTTCATGCATTAACCGCTGAATCGATTATGATACAGAGATAGACGGGATCCTTGTATAGGCTCCTTTTCGCGCTTAAAGCTTATACGGGGTGAGGGAAGGAGTGATCTTTGTATTAAAACTATATAGTTTTCTGTTAATGATTTCCGTATTGGTTGTCGATCGATACAGAAAAAGTGATAAAGCGCGGGTAAAAACTAGTATCAAATAAATCTAATGTTTATAATAAAATACTTTTAATGAAAATTCGTCGGTCGTCAAGACTTAAAACTCGAAGGATATATTTGTCCTAAAGTACGCAACCATTTTTAGTAGAAACTTTTTCATGAAATATATTATTCCGTAACTCGAAACATCGATATTATTTAACACAAAATATTCAATTTGTTTCTTTCCGAAGCGTCTAAAAGTTGCAATGGTGGGGAACTTTTTAACGCATAGTCAGATTTCCTTACAACCTGGTAAGGATACTTTCAAAACAAAATATTTGAAACGTATTCCAGTGTTTCCCATAGAAGTTTAATGGTTAAATGTGACGTCATCATTATTAGGTTTTTTTTTAAAGTGAAACATATTTTTGTTGGTTTTAATTGATCTCCAAACGTAACTTTAGAATAAAAAGGACTTACATTTTCCACAAACCTACAGTTAGCCTTTGCTAACTGTAGGTTTGTGGAAAATTTAATCCCACTGTACCCTTTGGTACAGTGGGATTAAATTTATTATATATATATTTATTTATTTATTTTTATAGTGATATAATAAAATTTCACGCGTAAAAAATTAAAGGCACGTCCACTATTTGGGGAAATAAAGAGGAGGAAATTTTGAATAAAGTAACATAACAGGTATGAGTATGAGGCCGGCCTAGCAAGAAAATAATGCTCGATCGGAGAACTGTTATCAGATGGTAACGTTAACTATCTATAGGCCGTCGCTGCGAATCCTACGAGCTTAAAATTTACATGCAAAAAACAAATCAACTATGAAATGAGCTAGATAGAAACGGTATTTGGCTTGATAAATAAGTGAAAAAGAGCGATATTTCAAAGAACAGGTGGAGATTAATACTACCAATACCTACCAATACCTACTACGGATACTACCAATTTTAGTCTCACAATATTTAGAAAGAGTATAAAGAAAGAAAGAAAGAAAGAGTGTTTATTTTGCAAAAAACAACACATATTAATAACTAAAACTAAAACTAAAAACAATAACGTTAGACACAACTCATAACGTATTTATATTTTTATTTTTTCATATTTGAGTTTGAGTAATATGATTTTTTATGACGAAAATGTTTTTTAAACCTTCCATTTTCCTTAATCAAGGGAAAACATTGTCAAGGTTGATTAGTTGACAAGCATTTTTTAAGACGTTTTGAACAGTTGACATAAAATTGGATAACTGAATAACTAGCTCCTAAAATAAAAATCTGGCTTTAAAATTTACTTCTTCTGGTAACATGTCATCCTTTGGACTGCAATTATTTTGATGAAAACAGGTATTCTGTAGTAAGCACAGAAGTTAATGCATGATCGTTAATATTTTTTTAATGAAGACACCACCTACAGCATTTCAAACAACATTTTTAGGTCGCACGATTCTCGATTTCAGAAACCTGTATGTAGAGGCGAGTGTATAAATTAACAAAAGTAGGGTACTTTTTACGCTTAGTATATTAAAACAAAAGATTGTCACACGTGACTTTGTTAATTTCAAAAGGTCAAAAAGTTCTAAACTTCACTTTAATAAATGGATTAAATGCAATCTTAGTATATATGTTATCGAAGTGACGAGATATCTTTATTTACAGAAAGGTTGAATTTGGCGGAAATGACAAAAACGACAGAATAAACAAACGTTCCAAATGTCTTAAGTAAATACCATAGTTGGCAAATTTCAAACAAAGTATCTCTAATACTGGCCTCATAGCTCAGTTGGTTAGTAACCCTACCTTCTGCGCTGTAGGTTGTGGGTTCGATCCCCACTCTGGACAAACATTTATGTGACATTTTTAACATTGATGTTTGTTCTGTGTCTGGGTGTTAATATGTATTATATGTATGTATTTACAAAAGAAAAGTATATAAGTATTATATCAGTTGTTTGGTTCCCATGATACAAGCTATGCTTAGCTTACTTTGGGGCTAGATGGCGCTGCGTGAAATGTTCACCATTATTTATTTATATTTATTTATTTATTTAATACTACTCATCAAAAAGAGCCGTATCTATACTCAAGCGAGAGTTATTAATGAGTTACGTATGTTTTAAGTTTCAACATGTTTTGGTCACTAGGTTTTCGACAACAGCTTACAAAAATGATTGTGATACTACTCAACATTGATTAGTCAACGGCTCAAGTGTCATTATTGGCACTTCACCGAAAAACTATTCACTTTACGACGGCACAAATACTGAATGACGGATTTAAGTGTTTACTCTGGATGAACTTAGCACATGTCTTTTGCCTAGTACCCAATATTCCTGAATAACTTTTAGAATTACTAGCATAGCTATGCTGAGCAGTATATTACATATACTAGTTTTATTTAATGATGATAAGTTAAATGCCAATGTTTTTCAAGATACTTTTCATCTACCGTGAAGGGAGTGACACTGCGGTACATCTATCGTATTTCCCTTATAATATTGTTGTTACGAGCAAATAATAGCACTTAATATCAAGTGGACATCCTAACATGGATCCATTGTAGCATCATCACTACTGACGACAAGAAAAATCTGAAAAATTACAAAATGTGAAATGTTGCGAACAGCCCGCGCAGGAAAAACAGTAAAATCAGTAAAAATTGTTATTGCACAAGTTTAAACAGAGTTTGTTATCAATTTTTCTCAAAAACTGTGATCTGACGAAGTACTTGTTTATAAAGGTAAAATTCAGAGCGTGAATACCAATATAATACAGGATTTTGCTGAGATGAGCCAGCACATACTCGTAAGTAACTTGCCAACTCCCATTTGTATTTGTTCAATTAATATCAATTGAATTAATTATAAAATGGCTTGACAATAATAATTTAAAAATCAATTTAATTAAGACCATGATTATGCATTTTGACAAAAGATCCCAAAACCCATCTGACATGAATATAAAATTTAATAACAATATAATTAATCAAGTAGATACTACACGATTCTTAGGACTTATCATTGACAAAAGACTCAATTGGAAAACACATCTAGAAGGTCTAAGTAAGCGTGTTAGTAGTCTAGCATATGCCCTGTACAAACTGTCATCAACAGTTAATACAGATGCCTTATTGACTGCATATTACGGTATGGTAGAGTCTGTTCTACGATATGGATTAATATTTTGGGGCAACTCTACCGACAAAGACATTATTTTTAGGCTACAAAAAAGATGTCTGAGAGCCATGTTTAAAATAAAAATCACTGATAGCTGTAGACCATTATTTTCTAAGCACAAAATTCTGACACTTCCGTCCCTTTACATATTAGAAGTAGCTCTTTTTGTAAAAAGCAATCCTCATCTGTTCCCCCGGCTATCTGATTTTGTTAGTCGAAACAGACGGGATAATACTAGATTAAGAACACACCCTGTAAAAACAACACTAATGCAGAAAAGTATTGTTGGTGTTGCTACTAACATCTATAATAAATTACCTAGACTATATAGAGACATGAATTTACAAATGTTTAAATTAAAACTTAAAAAAATATTAATTACAAAATGTTATTATAGTGTTGACGAATTTTTAAATGATAAATTATAATTAGTTGTTAAATTTGCATGGTTAGATTATATGCATGCCATCTCTCTACCTAATTTGCATACCGTAACCGGTCAAGCATGTTGTTTCACCCGTATTTTTGTCATCTTATATACACATGTTTTTGCAAATAAATATCTTTATCTTTATCTTTATCTTTATCTTTATCTTTATCTTATCTTCAAGGTTTCATATTTATGATAAAATAATATGTCTACTAGCTTTCGAATTATTGTGGAGAAATGATTAAAGTGCACCTTAAAGAGGCTCTTTCCCTGCACTAGATACAAGTCTACGAGATTTTTGTTGGTCCTAGGTTTTATGCCGTTTTCGTCACAATGCATAGCTTTAAGTGCGAAACATAGTTATATATCGATACAAAAGAAGTTTGATACATTTTTTTATGAGAGATTTATGTGAAGTCACTCTAGTTTTATTACTCAAACTTAGTAAATAAAATTGTCGTAAAGCGGCATCAAAAGTATACTTCAATGTATATACAGTGCAGGTATTACGAGTACGTTAGACGGTCACTGCCCCCAGTATGTAGAGCCTACACGATGTAGAATAAACGAAGCCGTCTCGCGTGAGCCATTTTGCTACTTTTTGTATATGTACGGGCTGATATAGTCATTTTGTTTTCTATGAGTAAAATCAGCGTATATTTTACCAATAACACAGCATATTGCTGGTTGAATTTTTTGATTTATGTAATACAGTTACGGAACGAACCGAAGGCCCACCTGGTGTTAAGTGGTAACCTCAGCCCATAACAAGCTATGCGGCTTGGGTCCTCCCCTACTAGGTACGACAATACCCAAGTCGCATCGTATGCGCCCGTAACTCTGAGACCTGTAGGTGGAATGTCTCGTGTGCCTGTAATTTCACCGGCAACCACACCTTTCAAATCGGAACACAGTAACGCAAAAGCGTTACTGCTTGGCGGCAGAAATGGGCATGGTGGCAGTACTTCCCCGAACGAACTTGGCGAGAGTTCTACTGCTCTTGAATATGTATGGGCCGATATAGTCATGTTTTCTATGAGTAAAATCAGCGTATATTTTGTATATATATTTCAATAACACGGCATATTGATGGTAGAATATAAAAGGGTAACATTTTCCAGTAACATTTTCTTAAACTGTAGAAGCTGACATATAATATCAATAAAATCTCTGTTTTCAAAAATGCAGACTTTTAAGGATCGGATTCAAAAAATTTCTCACCTCTACAAAGTTTTACCTTCTAATCCAAAGCCATTTTTTTCTTTTTGTAATGTTTTATTTATCTTGTTATTTATTATAGTAACGATGCTCAAAAACGGCTCTTCTTTAAGAATAAGAATAAGAATAAGAAACGTTTATTGTGAAACTGTGTACAAAAAGATCTTAATTTAATATAAAGTATCAACAGTTTGTCCTCTCGGACATACAATAATATCAGTAAGGTACAAATTGAGAACATAGAGCAAATACCAAACGACAAAATTATTACAACTAAAGATAATTTCGGAAGAAATCTACAATTGTATTTTTAACATACTAAATTAAACTTAAAATTAACTCGTATCATAATATTCCTTCAAATTATAGTGCACTTTACTTATCAACCATTTTTTTAATTTCTGTTTGAAAATATTTCCATTTAGTTGCTTTAATTTTTTTATAATTTTTATTATAATTCTACGGGCAAGTGGTTGTAAATTTTAATGGCTGTTATATACATACTTTTATAAAATTTTGTATTGTTTATTTGTGGTATGCATATATTGTATTTATGTTTTTCACGCAATTTGTCTGCACGAACAGATTTAACATTAAAAAAATAACTTTGATTTCTTTTCACAAAAATACATATTTCTAAAATAAATAGACCTGTTACAGTTAGCATATTATTTTGAACAAAAACATTTCGGAGTGAGTCAGTATTTTCTAAATTATAAATAGATCTCAAACATTTTTTCTGCATTATGAAAACTGATTGTACATCCACTGAATTTCCCCAAAATATAATCCCATAACATAACTGAGGAAAAACAAAACCGTAATACGCATTCTTGGCAACTTGCTTTGAGGATACATTGCTGAGTACTGACAGTGCATAACAGTATTTAGATAAAGCTTTATTGACTTTATTAATGTGTGATTTCCAGTTTAGATAGGCATCAATTTTAACGCCCAGAAAGTCTATTTCACTAACTTCATGGATGGTGTTGCCATTATAGTTAATATTTAAATTTAATGGTGGTGTTTTGTAGCTTTTAAATCTCAAGATCTTTGTTTTATTTATATTTACCTTTAGGTTTAGATAATCTAGCCAGTCTATTATATTTTTAAGTGTAGAGTTAACTTCTCTTTCAAAATTACTAATAGTATGATTTTCCTGTGGAATAAATATGGTGGCATCATCTGCAAACATTACACATAAGTGTCTTGTTACTTGAGGAAGTTTATTTATATATATTAAAAAAAGTAAGGGACCAAGTACACTGCCTTGAGGTACCCCAAGCTTAGTGTTTTCGAAACCAGATTCTATTCGTTCTATAGTCTTTGTTTTTTTATTATATCTGTTTAGTACAGTTGATTGACTTCTTTCAAACAGATACGATCTCATTAATAACAGAGCAGTTCCCCTTATGTGGGGTCTACACACATCTAATGGTAGCGCCTTACTCTATTAAACGAAGATAATAATGGTGATGATAGATGTTAAGATAAAAAAAAAACACCTCAACAATGCAAGTAAAATTTTTTTTTTTTTATGTAATACAGTTACGGAACGAGCCGACGGCCCACCTGGTGTTAAGTGGTAACCTCTGCCCATAACAACTGATGCGACTTCGATCCTCCCCTACTAGGTACGACAAGACCCAAGTCGCATCGTATGCGTCCGTAACTCTGAGACGTGAAGGTGGACTGTCTCATGTGCCTGTAATTTCACCGGAAACCACACCTTTCAAACCAGAACACAGTAATGCGAATCCTTCACTGCTTGGCGGCAGAAATGGGCATGGTGGGAGTACTTCCGAGAGTTCTACTGCTCTTAAACGTCCGTTATACGTTCCGTCGAAAAACAAGCCTCCAATAGTGGGATCTAAATTACACGACCAATAGACACTTCGAGAATTCGCAATTACAGCTGTCCAGGCGAAATGTGTTCGACAATAAAAGCGATACTTTTATTGTCGTAGTAAATTGCCTTGCCCTGGTCGAGACGGTGTCGTCGCGTCGCGTCGCTCCTCCGTTACGTTATTCTCGCTAAAACCAACATGGTGATTTAATGTTATTGTCCAGTCAAACCAGTACAAATCAATGGCTAAAAAGTCCAATTGTGCAAACATAAAATAACTGTTATTTATAGATGCCACACAGTAAGTAATCACTTTAGAACTTTAAGGACTAGTTGCCAAGTTTGTTAGGCTTGTTATGTGACTACTTATTTTTTTTATTATACGTAGGTACTTTCTGTATAGATGCGTCAGGTGAATCATGATAAAGAAAATATTTTAATTGTGACAATACATTTGGTGCAGGGTCTTTTGAACTTTGCAGGGTCTTTTCTTGAATATGGGTCTAGCTCAGTGTTGAATTGAAACTGATATTTTCAGTTGATGGGGTGGTAGAGATGTGTTTGCCCCAGTGCTAGGACACCATCGCTTTCATCCCGGTCACATTCGTGATTATATTACCAAACACATCTTTACATCCCCTGACTGAAAAATTACGTATCTACATGCATAACCATCACTATAACAAAAATTTTAATCACACTAATATTATAAAGGCGAATGTTTGCGTGTATGTTTGTGACTCCTTCAGGCTCAAACGTCTGAATGGATTTGGATGAAATTAGGTACCAAAATAGGTTAGTCAAAGTCAAAGTCAAAAAAAATGTGAGCCGTCACGGGACGCCTGGCAGATGTGAAACATCGACATTATTTTGTAAAAGTAATATGCAACGCATGCCGTGGCGACGCGTCGCCACGCCAGAAACGGTTTTACGTGCGGCTATAGATGTTTCACATCAAATTTTTATTTCCATAGAATTCATAAAGAAATGGCTTGGAAACGTCAATATTATTCAAAACATAAGGTCACGCGTAGGTACTTATCGATAAGTTTGATGCCTGTTCAAACCCCTATCTATATATAGTTATATACTAGATTACCACAAAAGTTACTTTTAATCCTGGAAAACTACAGTGTTGTCGTGGGACGACTTATTCACGCGGGGTGCAGCTTGTATCCGTAAGGGATGAGCTTTTTTCCAAAATAAAAATATATCCGTACTGCATATTAAAGAAATAATCTGCGATTCCTGAATTAATTGAATTGGCTCATGAAAAAGTAGATTTCAACCAAAAGAGCATTTTGCAATAAAAATGAATGTTTAGAATTTGAATAATTGTCACATTCACATTCTTGCGTTCCCAAGAACGAGTGTGCCAAATGCTTATTTCAATTTTGTGTCCATCGCCTTACTTTCACTATGGTCGGGACAAGTTACGGAGTTCGGACGGACCTGTCGTAAATAGAAATTGACATTGGTATTATTTTCATTCAAGATGAAGCTAGCTTCGGAGGGTCGGCGGCGGCGGTCGGACTCGTTTTTTCGGCAACATTTCGACCGCGGTACACTCCGACCGCTCGTTTAGCAAAATGACGGACGTACCTTTTTTATCTCGTCCAACCGCAATTTGTAGCCGGCGATCTCTGCTTGCGATACACGAACTCGCTACAACCACGAACACATTTAAAACTCTCCTATAAATATTTAAGTGTTTCAATGTTTACGATACATTTGGATGTTTAAGTCTTTACGTGATGTGTGTTCTATGCTCAAACGTAAATTACCACTATTTTATTGTACTACTTATAGACCGACTGTCAAAGGTAAAGCCAAATGAGAATATATTAGCTAAGATTAACTGGTAATTACGTTTTGTATCACATAGCTTATGTATTCCATTAGATATGGTACTATAATATATTTATAGGAGTTGAAGAGTATGTGCAGTTGTTTTTCTGAGGAAAATACTACTTCCATACCCATTTCTGCTTTTATTTTTCATCTACTATAGGTTGTCTCATGATGATCCCAATGATTGGATATTTTATTTGTAAATTTTATAAAAGAGGAAGGTAGTCTTGAAAATATTACCTAAATTAGTTAAAACTTTAAGCGGAGTTCTGTTATCGGTTGGACAGGAACATTCTTCAATTCTGAATGCTACCCCAAATTGATACTACATACAACCCTTTGTACTTATATGCACGACTGAATAGTATTGACTTTGGGTTTCGATTTAAGTTACATCGCAAAAGGGTACTGTATAAAATAGCAAATAATACTTACAACATTTAATATTTCAGTAGATTATTGTGTACGCAACCCCGGAGCCGTATACAAGAGTTTTTCAAAAAGTACTGTGTCGTTTTCAACAATGGAACCCGTCTGAGACTTCCCTCGGAAAACTTTTTCAATTCATGCCATGTTTCATATTATTTTACGTAAAAGAGAGCCAATCTTTTGACTTCACGATGAAATTGCTAAACCTTTCGGTATCTATAGAAGAAATAACATGCTTCAAGGCAATAAAAGGTTTCTATGATTTGATATTATTTCTTTCATTTAGAGTAAGTAACCAAAAAATATTAAAACTTCATGACACAGGTTTTGGGTTACTCGTTTTAGTGGCTAGAAATAGCTTGAATATATTTCTCGTGACTTTCGCCGCGAAACTATGGTGTTTTTCACTCTTTCAGAAAAACATATTACATACCAAGATTATTCTGGATATAAATTCTGTTCAAATTATCAAGTAAACATGTTACATTGTTTATAAATGAATTCTTAATTTACAAAGTTTATAGCGTAAATCTGATTTATAAAATAGTTTATTCACCTTGAAATCATATATACCAACTTATAAACAAATATCTGTTTGGAGTTTATTCAAAACATTTATAGAATTTACAAACAGTTTCTAAACAAATTTGTGTCACATTGAAACAGGCATGGCGTGTTGAATAAAAAAGTAAATTTTAATGGATTTCTAGATGACGTTTCCGATATCAATTGTATTATATTTTTACAGAATCTGCGTATTTCTAATTTCTGATATAAAATATAATAAAGATACTATTAGTACATACCTATATAAGCCTTTTCTTCGAAGGGGTAGGTAGAGATTCTGTGAGCCACTTTTACCTTGTGTGTTACGCTATCGTAGACATAACGAGAGGTGTCCATTGTTTTCCCACGAATAAATCGGTATTCCTCAATAAACCGATAGCCAGGACAAATCTGTACCGATGAAATTACCAACAAGTCCGGGTGAAGATGCTACGGCGTGCGGGAAACAAGTGGTTAGGCTAGAGCCCCTCCCGAAGGGGGATGCCGCAAATGGCTCACACTAATAAAACTCAGACATTATGTGTCCCTACACTACACCTATATAAGTTACAATGTATGTTTTTTATTATTACTTTTAGCAACGTTACTTCTTACCGGTTGTAGGATCGTGGTTATCAGAGTGGGAGGATCCATAGGATTATTTCAACCTATTCACATTACCGATTTAGCCTCGGTACAACATGTTTCTGCTTTGGGAAACTTTATAACACAAAATAACAAACGCGTTAGCAACGCCAGCGAAACAACCGGATCCAATTTATACGTTGGCAAAGTTCGGCGCCACATCCTTACCCAACTCGGATCCTTAACAAACGGAGGTATGTTGCATATTTTTTTCAGCCGCTCACTTCAATCTGAGCAAAGCGGAGTGTGGCACAAGGAGGGAGCTGGGAGCTGGGAACTGGGAGGGTACACTTCGTTTGTCGCGATATCGCTCATAAGCGCGCTATCTCGCCGTACCGCCTTCCCATTCAGCCGAAATAGTACCTCAAGGAGTTCGGTAATGAGTTCCCTTGAACACTGTTACAACCTCCTCACTATTTTTAACGATGCCATTTTTGAAAATTGACTCTGCTTGGCGTATACGCTGAGGCAAACAAAGACCATTGAGGTAGATTTTGCAAGGCGCATAGGGAGTACTTTCAGTGGCTTGAGTGGTCATTCTGTTGCTTTGAAAATTTTAAGAGCAGTAGAACTCTCGCCAAGTTTGTCCGGAGAAGTACTGCCACCATGCCCATTTATGCCGCCAAGCAGTAATGCGTTCACGTAACTGTGTTCCGGTTTCAAAGGTGTGGTTGCCGGTGAAATTACAGGCACATGAGAAATTCCACCTACATGTCTCAGAGTTACGGGCGCATACGATGCGACTTGGGTCTTATCGTACCTAGTAGGGGAGGACCCAAGTCGCATCGGTTGTTATGGGCCGAGGTTACCACTTAACAGCAGGTGGGCCGTAGGCTCGTTCCGTAACTGTATTACATAAAAAAAATAAAAAAATAAAAAATTATGACTGCTTTTGTGTACAGGTTAAATCTGTAATTTGAATAATATGGTTATCAATACTAAAAACACACATGAAAAACGTAGGTACATTTAATATAGTCTTAGCAGTTTCCGTTCATACAAACACTGAAAGCAGGACTGTTTTAGCGGATCCTAATTTGACTAACATGACAATTCACATGACATTCAACGAATTGTTTCATACATCCGATGAAATACTTTAAACAGTTTATGTGTAAACGGAATAATAATTATGATAACACTGACAAAAAATACAAATAAAATCAGAATATGGAAAAAGTGACTCAAGTCACAATTCACATCAGGGCTTGATGAAACTGGCCTATTCATTCTTTCGTAATCTAAATTTATAGATTTCGAACCTAAATTGTTGATTCTGGCACAATAATCAATTTGGTTATTAGAATTGAATAGATTAAATTGAATAAACCACTGTCCATGTGGTATTTAATATGTGGTTTCGTAATATATGGCCAAGTCTACGCCTACCGAACAACGTACTCCAAGAAATAAAATGTGTACTCATTATATTTGGCAAATACGGGTAACATTGTTGTCAAATCTCAATGCCGGAGTTAAAAGTTTCCAGGCCGTACAACAATCCCGTACTCTAAATGGCATTCGGGCATGCCCGACTTCGGACGTCCCGCACCCAACCCCGCTAACTAAGGAAAGGTAAATTTACATTACAAACGAGCAAAATACAAAATCTACGTACCTACGTGCAAACGTTTGGTGTTTTCATATTAAAGCACTCTTGGATTAAAAATTTATGTTTCTGGTGCGAGAGTGATGTAGGATTTTTTTTATATTATTTGTTAATAGGGAAATGTTTATCTCTTAAAAATATCTCTTAATAACATTACAGAAATGTTTTATTTAGCAAACTCATATAAGCGGTTTGTCTAGCATACTCTTTTTAGAATCTTTTCTACATAATTACTCCTAGTGCGAGTAAAACGGCTTTAGAATTGAGCATAATAAACAGTATTTTTATGAAATTTGCTCCAGTAACGGACCATTTACTCGTAAGTAAGAGGTAGGGTCCAACTAATTCGCCGAGTTAGAGTGAAATTGCCAATCTCTCAGAAGGGGTTGCTCGTTGCTATACAGTGCAAATGCACGAATTGCTAATTCAGATTGCCTCATAACTGGAATATGAACATCAGCAATAAATGCATCCACAAACTTACTCTCTTCAGCAACTTTACAGTCATGGCTGGGAATAGTTTTAGATAGTGCTTTCAATTGAATGACTAAATCATTCAATTGAAATTCATTAATATTCACTGAAATATTTAGAAAACCAACTATGGTTTTGAGGAAATTAAATCAGGTCAAGTACCTACTTAAATACAAAATATTTAGTCATATAACAAGGCCTAAAGTTGATTTGCAGAAAAATCAAAGAACTAAACAGCAAGAAATGTTACATACTGTTTCGGCACGGTGGCAATGTGATAAAGCTAAACGCGACTCCACTCAGCGGGAAAGTAACGGGAAAGTAACGGGAAAGAAACTTTTATCTTCCAAGAAAGCACAGCATTAACAAGCTACATTCACCTCGAGCCAGAATCCTTGATGCGTGGCAGCCAAATAGGGTCCTTCCATGGTACGTACGTCTGGGTGGGCCATGCGAAGACTATTAGCGCTTCTTCTCGGCTGTTTCTAAATGTGGGATAGCGGCCTTCAATAACTCAATAATCAATAATAAGTAGCAGATGCGTAGTAATGTGGAACGGTGTTGCGACGTGACGTGTTAGGAGCTTAGCGCGTGGTCGTAAGCTCCTAAGCAATGTCCAATTCACAAAATAGGTACGTGGTGCGGTCAAGATGGCACCCACCTTCGATCTCCACGGTCGACGTCAATGAAAGAAAGAAAAGAAAGAAAAGAAAATGACAAGCAGTTATTGTACAGTGCAGCCCAAGAGAGACAACGATAGTTTCCAAAAGTATCAAGTAACTTGCGGGTAGGGAAACTAGGCGCATCAAACAATAGATCAGTTCGCCACGAACACATAGTTGAAATTATGTTTTACAAAACACAATTTTTATCAATAACTAGCTGTTGCCCGCGACTTCGTCCGCGTGGAATTCGGTTTTATCAAGCATCCCTATTTTACCCCTCGGAAAAACCTAAGTTACTCCTTGTTACATCAGCTATCTGCCAGTGAAAGTCTCGTCAAAATCAGTCCAGCCATTTCAGAGATTAGCCGGAACAAACAGACAGACAGACAGACAAAAATTGTAAAAACTTGTTTTGGTATATGTACCGTGTATACATCCATATGCACTTAGTAAAAAGCACTTATTTTAATATTACAAACAGACATTCCAATTTTATTTATTTGTATAGATAATTTGGTAAATTTTAATTTTATTAATACAACGATTAATATTTACGTAACGTACTTATATTATTACGTAATATTTATAAATATAAGGTACAACAATGTTCGAATAAATTAGATTGAATAGCAATCTCTGATTTTGAAAAAATAAAAAGGAAGAATGTTCATAAAGGAAAAACCTCCTAAAACTCTATAAATCACATTATGATAGCTCTCAGGCGATATTATATTGAAGTCGTTTCGTCGCAATACGGCTGGAGTAGTCGATTGCCGACGACAGCTGAACCAATTATGTGACCGCAACGGCCATCTCATACGATCCAGTTTTATTGCGTTTGATCTTAACCAAAGTAATGGATGTTTTATTCGGAAAAAAATATAAATTGACGATATGTATATTTTAACATTAAACCGACTGATTTCATCAATTAACTGAGAACATTTTAAAGATGGTTATTTACAATTTTTTCGTTATATACAATGAATGTTTTTAAGATTGAAGTCTTTGAAGATTGAATTACACATTTTACATGTGAATTATGGGTAAATATAAACAATTTATTATTATATTCAGTAGATCTCATATTTCTTAAGTTTATATGTGATGCCACGGGCGGATGGACTATTAAAATGCCATATTTAGAGCCTCATTAAATGCTTGCTATTGTACCAAGTGTTAGGTAATAAATAAAGTGATTCAAGACCAGTTTGAAGTTGTGTTACGAACATTAAATTCCCATGTAAAAAAGACTTAAAAAACTTTTGAAAAATTTTACCTTATATAACATATAATTCATATCAAAAGGATTTTTTATTTTCGGCAGTTTCCATTCATAAAATTGACAATAGATTTGCACCTGACTATACTGGTCCAAAGCAGTGACGAGTTTACGCTTCAAATATTCAAAACGATTGGGCGTTTATCAATTTACACCATTTTTTGTCTAATGAACTGGATGACCAGTCGATCTTAACCCGAGTAAAGGCCAGTGGCAATAAAGAACCCATGGAATTGTTGAACGGTTAATTTATTAACTTAGAGCTATATCCAATTCTTTTTTGTGAAATGTTCTGTAGTTATCTTTTGGTACGTTTTGTCCATATTCCTTACCCAAAGAGATCTAACTGATTTTTCTCGTCTTGTGTGCTTTTTTCGTGTTTTATTACTACAATTAATGACACCATGGATGGATATCCAATTCTTTTTTGTGAAATGTTCTGTTGTTATCTTTTGGTACGTTTTGTCCATATTCCTTACCCAAAGAGATCTATCTGATTTTGCTCGTCTTGTATAAACTTTTTCCGTGTTTTATTACTACAATTAATGACACCATGGATGGATATCCAATTCTTTTTTGTGAAATGTTCTGTTGTTATCTTTTGGTACGTTTTGTCCATATTCCTTACCCAAAGAGATCTATCTGATTTTGCTCGTCTTGTATAAACTTTTTCCGTGTTTTATTACTACAATTAATGACACCATGGATAGATATCCAATTCTTTTTTGTGAAATGTTCTGTTGTTATCTTTTGGTACGTTTTGTCCATATTCCCTTACCCAAAGAGATCTAACTGATTTTTCTCGTCTTGTGTAAACTTTTTCCGTGTTTTTACTACAAATAATGACACCATGGAAGTGTCGATGAAACGGCTTTTATGGATTTGAATACAAATAAGTGTTACCAATTCATGAACCAGTCTGCATCGTTTTAATAATTGAATGAGTCAAACCTACTGTGAAACGAGAATCCACCTTTGTTCCTATAAAGTGGCTTATTTTGAATTTCAACTCTGAAGTATTGTCTCGCTTTGCAAAAATGCAAACAAATGGAATTTTTATTGGTTGTTTACATTATTTAACGTATATTTTTTTAATAAACATTGGATAGACTAATGATCTATACAATTTTCTTTAATGTCTTATTTTATTAGCAAATATTTAAAATTCAGGTTTTTAAGTTATTTAGTACGTGTGAAATACGCTATCCCATTGTGTAAATAAGATGCACGTTTAAATCTATACACAATATTCCAGATATTTTACAAATCCTAACTTCTGTTAACGGACTGATTCAGTATAGCTAATGACAGATTACAACGTCAATTTATTTTTGGAAATTAGTAACAACAGAGCAAGTGACAAATATATAAAAGAAACGATTAGGACTCAGCGTTAACCGAGGCTTTTATTTAATAATACCCATAAGAAATCCACACGTAGATTTGTATCAGTCCATTACCAGGTCAAACCACCATAATTTTTGCCGCAAATATTTTGTCTTGGACAATGCGCAAGCGAACAGATCCAATTCGTCACAGGTCTTTTTAGACGTAAACTTTGATTCCCTCTCAATCAATGTTGATGTCTTAAAAGACCTGTGACGAATTGGCTCTGGTCGTTTATATAGGATACACAGATAGAACTGTATATGTTTATTTGTTTATTACGCATGTGTAATTAAATTAGCCGTGAAAGTTACATATTTCGCTTATTATCATAAAATACCTTAAATTGCTGAACCAAATTATCGTTATCAAAGTCTCAGTAAGTAATTTGCTTTGGCATAAAATTTTACATAACGATACTGTGGAGTGAAAATATCGATTGAGGAAATCCGTGGCCGTACCTTACCCAATCCATTACGGGCGCCCTAATTCGTTTCTAAAAATTGCGTTCCTGGAATCCCCATACATTTCAAACTTGACAAAATACTGTTTAATTTTGGAGAAAAGGGATATTCAAAATAGCAACCGTCGGTCGGTTTGCGGTCTCGAGAAAATAGAGCGAGGAACAAATTGCAGCCCGACTAAGATAAAAAGGGCCCGTCATTTTGTTAAACGACTCGGAGAACGGCACAAATAACGTAGACACTCAAACCGCATCAATATTCCGAGGGAAATTACCAAGACTTGCACAATATCTAATGAGAGTGCTTTAAGTCTCATGTACACGGATCTATCCAAATGCATTAATTATTGCCCGTTACCGTTTTAAGAGCAGTAGAACTCTCGCCAAGTTCGTCCGGGGAAGTACTGCCACCATGCCCATTTCTGCCGCCAAGCAGTAACGCTTTCGCGTTACTGTGTTCCGGTTTGAAAGGTGTGGTTGCCGGTGAAATTACAGGCACACGAGACATTCCACCTACACGTCTCAGAGTTACGGGCGCATACGTTGCGACTTGGGTCTTGTCGTACCTAGTAGGGGAGGACCCAAGCCGCAGCGAGCTGGCGAGCCGCCAGCTCGTTCTGTAACTGTATTACATAAAAAAATGAAAAAAAAACCCGTTTATAATGCCCCAAGGCAATTAAAATGATAGTGTAATAGATTAATATTTTAAGATAAGAATCTTAGCTGCCTTTTTTCACATTAATAAATACTTATTACAGCAAATGTTACTTAATTAAAAACTAGCAAATCACTAAACTCCAAAACGAAGTACCCAAAGAAGAATATTCTCATTGTTTTAAATAACAGTATATATAGATAGAGCGTATTAACACAGTAGTTCACAAACTTGCGGATCGTAAGCCGTTATCAAAACACATAGTTCCCAGAACTGTACCGGGTGAGTATGAAAGGCCTCTTTCATCGTGCATTCTTTGTCTATCCCCGAATTCATCTGTAGTGTAAGCTGAGAGAAGCAAGCCTTGATGACGGTAAAATAAAGTGCTGTACACTTGCCGGCAACGAAACTATAAAACATCGGGTCCTTTTACTGTTTACGAGTTACCGAGTAAACACGAACATGATTTAATGGTATTTTCGGTTAAGTTTATATTTTCTCGAACTATTACATGAAGTTACCTATTATAGCGTAATTAGATTTGATAGTTGTAGTAGACAAGAGCGATTTCTTGTTCAACAAACATATTTCAATACTGGTCATGTTTAAAACAAAAACAGTTACGGTTATATGGAATAAAATCTTATGTCGTTTAATTAAATAAATAAAAGCTTCTGCCAACGTGTCTTCACCGAAGAGGGCTACATAACTAAAGGCAGCCTAATGCGGTTATAAAATTTGCGTAACGATTTTTGCCCTTAAGTCAATTCATATTAATCTAATCATAACATTGACATAGATATTTTCTGTTTACTCTAATGTCTGTGAAAATATAATACATTATTTTTGAAGTACTCCATAATATTTAAAGGTACTGGTGTCACGGGCCATAAACGTGTTATCCAAAAAAAAAAATTTATGTTTTCCTTATGACTATTTTCCCTAAGAGTGTATGTGTACCTGAAGTGATAAATGTAATTTAAAACCAGTGAAAAATTTCATTTATTGAAATTCGAATACTATTCACACCAATATAGTAAATAGGTTGCGAGGAGCGTGGTTTGTACAGTGAATACAACGCACGAGCCGAGTGATGCTTGCCGCGGTAGCGGTCAATAAGTGCCAGAATAATATTAGCCCTTATATTCTTACTTATCATAAATTAAAATATTCACCAAAAAATAATATAAGCAAAATCCAACCATTTTATTGATAAAAAAATACTAAAATATCCCTCAAAAATTGTTAATTTTTATTCGTTAAATTGATTAAAGTTAATAATATGATTGATTCAAGTTATTGTATTAATTATTTAAAAAAAATAGCCTATATTGTTACACTGGAGTATGGCTTCCCTCCCAAATTTCCGAGTTAAATAAATTAACTTGTTCAAAAACCAGAAGATGTTGGAATAAATTATTGAATGAATAGATATTCAAGGTCAAGTTATTGAGTTTGAGGGCGAAAACTTGGACACTACATGTCCTTGATATTAAACCCTCTTTAAGCAAGCTCCGTCTCGCCCATGAATACCTACTTTCACTAGTGTTTTATAAATTGTTACGTTTTTGTATTCCACCAACGCAAACGAAACAATTCACTTAAGCTCTTGAATCCTGCAGAGACAGTCTCTAGTTACTAAAATTTATCTTAAGACTTCTACGTAATTTAATTTCGGTACAGTTTTCATTTGAAAAAATAGTTTCTTTTTGTAAATACCTATAAATAATATATTCAATAATCAATAATCCTAATAATGTAAACAAATATATTCTTTGCAAATTCTTTTTTTTTATGTGATTGAGATACGGAACGAGCCGACGGCCCACCTGGTGTTAAGTGGTAACCTCGGCCCATAACAATCGATGCGACTTGGGTCCTCCCCTACTTGGTATGACAAGACTCAAGTCGCATCGTATGCGCAACTCTGAGACGTGTAGGTGGAATGTCTCATGTGCCTGTAATTTCACCGGAAACCACAAAAAACCTTTTTCATTTAGGGCACTGAATTTAGCAAACTGTAAATCGACTGAGCACTGTTATGTCTACTAGTAGCACTAATATTATAACGTCAATCTGAAATAGCTCTAGTCCAAAAATGAGTTTAATAATTTAAAATGTGTGCGGTAAGGAAAACTTCTTTCTTATCGTGTTACAGCAGGTACGGAGCTTGCGACTTGACTCTAATAAGAGTGTGAGGAGATGCTTTTAGGATTAACCGTCGCTGGAGTGTCGAGCTAATGGATATTTAAGGTTATTTGTCTCAGGCGGTATCGGTAACAGTGGGAAATAATAGTGACTAAGCGTCATTGGAAAGCTTTTAAGTTATTTTTTACTTTACCACTTTACACTTTAATACTGGAGAGCGTGGTGGTCTAGTGGTACTGACCCCCGAGTTTCAATCCGGAGGTCGCCGGTTCAAATCCCGACGTGCACCTATGAGATTTTCGATTGAAACATTTATGTGCGCAATACCACGTTCTCAAAACGGTGAAGGAAAACATCGTGAGGAAACCGACATGTCCTAGAACTAAAAATTCGAAGACATGTGTCAAGTGCACGAAAGGAGTCTCTTTGAGGCGCACTTACAATCCTTTCACCACACTGGTTCGACAGAACCGGTGAATCGAAGAAGAAGAAGACTTTAATACTTTCAGCACACTAGTTCGAGAAAGTAGTAGTTAAGAAAGAAGAAGCCTGTGTTGCCTGCCACTCTTGCATATTATTAGAAATGGTTGGCAAGGCTTCTTTGCCTATTTTAATGTTTTCTTTGATGGTCTTAACTATTTATATGTTTAGTAAATAATTGTCTAACCTAACGATATACAGTGAGAGATGAAAGCGTGCTGATGGCGTGAAGCATTCAGACTGCAGTGGTAAAGACACCGAATCTTAATCCGAAAGTAGGTTGAAAAAGTATAAGTGCAAAACCACGTCTTCAAAATGGTAAAAGAATAGCATAGTAAGGATATCAAACTGTCTTAAAACCAAACATTCAAAGTCATGTGTCAAATGCACGAAAAGAGTTCGACGCATTTCATCCTTTCACAGCAACGGATTCACTAAATAATATAAAATGGATTTACAGTGAAGATGAATAATATTAGACCATTATTATACAAAATTAATGATAATTTATTTTCATAAATATTTATAAGTAAAAGTAAAATAAATAAAGTAACAAATATTTTAAAAATGCGATTCGTTATGGATCTTAGTACACAGAGAGGAAATGTATATAACAATTAAACATGAATATTACTCCCATACGTAAAATCATACATCATTATATTAAATTTAATCAATAAATTGCACACCTAAAATAGAAATTCAATTTTAATCTTAAATGTTTCAGTTACGATATAGTTTAGAGAAAATATTGCTGAAATTCTGTGGGTTGTATAAAGGCGTTTTCACAGAGAAAAGACTATGCCAAACTTACTTATACCCTTTTATGAAAATGCAAAACCATAAGCTTAGTGTTATGGCACGAAACACTTATTTGATGTTAAGTAAACCGTGGCGTCAAATATTTTGCTCGTAAGTGTTTTCACTTTCAAAGGGGAGGCAAAAATCATCGTGTGTGTATTTTAAAAGCCTATTAAGGAGATAACTGCCGGTTAGTTGACGCAGAGATGGCAAATATCCAAATAAAATTGCCAAAACTCTTATAATAAGTTAAGGATAAATAAAATAATAATAAATAAATATTAGTAGATATTTCACACATCATCATTAGTCCAGAACTAAGCATAGCATGTAGTATGGTAAACAGATAACTGATAGAATACTTCTACATTGAATCAATAAATTTTGGATATAATATTAACATTTTAGCACCCACATACAACAAATATCTATTTTCTTCACATAAATATTTGTCCTGAGTGGGAATCGAACCCTACTTGACCTAAAGTTCCGTAGGTAGTGCTAATTATACACACATTAATAGTACACTCTCTACATTCCATAAAAGAAGGTATGTTTTTTCTCAGTAAATAATTTATTATTATATCCACAGAATATAATATCCAACAGTGCCAAACTTACACGATTTCCCTGCTACAGGGATATCCAAAATGGTGGCGATCCGATACCACACAACACCCGGACCCCATTAAACAAATATTATTTGCACGTCATGCAAACATTTCCCCCGTACCGTAATCAAACGCCCTCACACTTTCTTATAATTCGGTATTCCAACATCTAGGCGAACGCAACCTGGAAATTGGAGATGAATTTGCAGAAATTGTTGATTCAAAAATACGTCGATTTCTCCAACGACCGTCAATCAATAGTAATGTAATTCCTGATCCATTCTGACGTGGGCTTGGAGATTGACGATGGGATTAGGGGAACATGAGCCATTCCACTAAACATCTGGGTGACGAATGCTGGCTTTGCCATACTCTCAACTATTAGGGTGAGAATCGGGATTATAATGTTTCAACCTTGTTCATTGACAAACGTAAGAGACATGATGGCATGAAAAAATGGTTACGAATTATGGTCAAAATGTCGCGGGTCATTTGCTATGCGTGTTCCAGTATTGACCAGTATGAGTAAAATAATACACGTGTCCCAAAAAATACAATTTTCCCTTATATTAAGTGGAATACGCAAAGGATTTAGTATTTTTAATTAATGAATGTATGTTCTATATTCGCGTGTAGCCGCAATTTTTCTTTTTAGTCCATTTATCCATTGTTATTGTCCATTATTATTGTCATATTTTTATAACAAATCTTAGTTTCTTAGCATATACCTCTAATATGAAGTTCTTCAATATGGATGGGGAAATGATATAATATAATCTGAATCAAAACCAAGGTTTGTAAACATAAGTCGTTAAATGTGTTTTATTTCAAGTACTCTTGTTATGAAATCCTTGACTAGATTTATAAAAAATTAAGTCTTTTCAAATATTTCATTTGTTTGGGATTACCAACAAACATGTGATATTGAGCTATGGATTTGTAATAAAAAGGTTTCTGCGAAACGTGACAGTACGATTTGAATAAAATAGTTAATTTCATGTTTTATACCAACGTGACTTCGTTTACCATTCTTGTTTCACCTGGCAGACCCAAAAATTTAAAAGCATTGCTTATTGAGACAAATTCTTGTCCTTTATTAAGAAATGTTACTAAAGCTAATTAATGATAAATGGGAAAGATATTTAGTGAGCCATTTATATATCCTGTAAAGCAATGAAATAATCTGGACTAGGGCAGTATTGTCTTGTAATATCGCGGTAATAGTTGTCGAAACATACCAGCTACTTAACAATGGGTACAATTCCAGTTAATCAAGGCAGATACAGCTTGCTTTGTGGGTATAATCACTTTACGCTTGTACGGCCACGCATTGCCTGCGTGTGTTGCGTTGTGTAAATAAGATTTAAACCTGCAGATGCGAAACTTATACAGTACGCACTGGGTATTTAAACACTGATGATTCCCGGAAGCAATTTTGGTCAGTGCTATCAACAGTTCGCCTCTATGGCAACATTGATCAATATCGAATGTACTGATATAATAATAATAATATTTATTTAATTCGAGCGACAACTCGTAAATTACAATTTACAAATACTCTTACAACTAAACATAAAATAATAATATAATATAAATAATAATAATTAAAAAAAGTAAACAATAATAATGCAAATCAAATAATAATAAATAATAATATTAAATTCAAATTAAATACAGAATATGATATGCATTGATATGCATTATGCTTTGGGATTGAACAAAAAAAAACATGCTTTTTTTAGCAACTTTTATCATCTTGGGCACTTGCCTCAATGCCATCCCACATTACAGCGGTTGAAAATGGAATTCAACAATCTGAAATGGGATACTGTAGTGGTCTGTAATATTATCGATCACATTATTATTATTATTATTATTATTAGAAAAAATAATACATAGAAAAGATAATATTTTAATATTTAACGTACCAAAGTTTATTTATTTCATCTCATACATTCTATTCATTTTTTTTGGTGAACCTTGAATTACCGTTAGGTATGGTGCGATGCTATGTAGTGCTCACTGCACGGCCTTAAATTTCTTGATGCATTTAGTATTCTATTAACATGGTACAAATGTAAATATTTTTCAAAAAATTTGTATCTGAACTGTTCTAAATCTATATTATAATAATTTACCTTAAGGCTGTAAATTATTGAGTATTTTTAACTATCAGATAGTCCGTTACGTTTTTGATGAGATAACATTTGTACATTTACATATATGATTTTTACTATTATTATATGTTAAGTATAATTTCATCTACGAGTAGTGCACATTGGATTTTGTACATTTGGCTCTACAAGTCAGAGCGGCTAGCAAATGAAATTCGCTTCTATAGAATCGCATCTATTGCACAGGTAGTAATTGTGATTGTAAGCTATGCGTTTATACAGTAGCGAAGCAGATTGTCTCGGCAGGCAGCGGGTTAATTCACTAACGGCAGGTAAGCCCAAAGCAGTACATTCCTGCATTACTTGATTATCCGATTAGGGTTGATTCTCGATTGACGGTGCGGTATCACTAAATTTATTCTGTAGTAATTAGGTATCCACAGAAGTCATACCACAATACCGTTTCGATGCATCCTTCCTGAGTCGTTCATTTTCAGTCATTGAGAGCGTGGTGGTCTAGCGGTACTGACCCCCGAGTTTCAATCCGGAGGTCGCCGGTTCAAATCCCGACGTGCACCTATGAGTTTTTCGATTGCAAGGTTTATGTGCGCAATACCACGTTCTTAAAACGGTGAAGGAAAACATCGTGAAAAACCGACATGTCCTAGAACAAAAAATTCGAAGATATGTGTCGTGTGCACGAAAGGAGCCTCTTTGAGGCGCACTTACAATCCTTTCACCACAATGGTTCGACAGAACCGGTGACTCGAAGAAGAAGAAGTCATCATAAAGAGATTAACCAAATTATTCCTATCACTCGGCTTTGTCGTACTAGTGATGTGGAGAAAGGATTAATTTGCGCGTCAAGGAGAATCCTTTCGTGCACAAGACTCGTCTTCTAATTTCTGGTTCAGACATGGTTTATTTCCTTTTCACGTTTTAAAAACGTGGTATTGCACATACATTTCGCAATTAAAATCACATTGCTGCGTATTTTACAAAAAGAAACAGTTACCTCCAGATATAAAGTGTGTAACCCTGGGCCACCACGCCCTCAGAAAGCCGTAAATATCGAATACAGATATCAATCAGACGCAGCACCGTGAAGCAGGAAACAGCAATAAAACCTTCCCTGGAAGCAGTAATATATTATTTCCTTTGCCGTAAGTAACAGAAAATATGATAAACATATTTTTCAGCTTATGCAAATACTTTTTAAATATGTATCAAATCTGAGATCTGAATCCGGCGTTCGAATCATACGTCTTGAGGTACATTTGAAGAAGAGTATTACGAAAGGCATATCTAATTTTCAAAGATAAAACTTATTAATTTTAAGTACAATAAACGGTCAGAGTGAAAAAAATACCTTAACAGCTTTTTCTGGTACCTGAGTTATCTTAAAAAAACATGATTCATGTGGTATTTCAGCATTTTAATAATTATTTCAATACTTATCGTTATGTAGAGTCAACAACCAGCGAGCACCTAACCATTCCAGACAAAACTGTATTTATATTACAATGGCAAAGATACATCTATTTTCCAAATCAAAAATGACAAGGTCACGCATACTTATTGCTAAGTTCATTATAAAAATAAATAATAATAAAAAAAATAATGGTGGACATTTCACACAGCGCCATCTAGCCCCAAAGTAAGCTAAGCATAGCTTGTATCATGGGAACCAGACAACTGATATAATACTTATATACTTTTCTTTTGTAAATACATACATATAAAACATATTAACGCCCAGACACAGAACAAACATCAATGTTACAAATGTCACATAAATGTTTGTCCTGAGTGGGGATCGAACCCACGACCTACAGCGCAGAAGGTAGGGTTACTAACCAACTGAGCTATGAGGCCAGTCAATGATATATGATGAATATGATCAGCACGATGAAGATGATCGGAACTGAATTTGTCGTCGCAAGTGAATCTGTCAATAGAATACAATTTTGACAAACTGACAATATGTGACAGTTTACAATAAGACACACAGATTATAAAGATAACATTAATACAAATTTTTTCCTGGCTCTTAAAAGCTAAAACATAGTTCATAAAAACGGACAGCATTTTACTATCGTGCATCTATGTAGCTTGCAGGAAGGTAAAAAAACTTGAGAGGTGTCAAGGGACACCCGGATGGAACGAAGTTCCTTTCGATTAATTAGTGAAGGAATTCTTAAATCAACAAACAAAAACAAAACAACATCAACAAAAAGTGTCGTGACAACTTTTCGTAAGAATTTTTTCCGTCTAGCCCCCCCCCCCCCTTTCACAACGCGCGATAAGGAACTTCGTTCCAAAAATAAATAAGTGTTATAAAAGCGCATGGTTTGCAGAATAATAAAGATGAAACGAATGGTGCAGCGGCAGTCTAAGCTAATTTATCTAGTTCAAGAAACTTTAAGCAACTCTACGTAACAATGAATAGGTATAGTGCTGAATAAATGAAATTGCTCAGCTGGCGGTACCGCGGAGAAAATGCTCAGTTACTGAAGGAAGAGCAGCCAACATGATTAATTACAAAGTAAAATACAAAAATAAATGATTCAGAACTGAGTTAAGACTACTCCTTGTTATTCTTGAACTATTCTTCTAGCATTTGGTAAGTCACTGGAATGAGTTATGCGAATGACTGTGCCAAAGATCGAAGCAAATATTTCAAGGGCTTAGAATATAGCAGTTGCTTTGGAGTTTTTGTTTTTATCAATACTTTTTAATGGATTTAGTTTCAAGGGCACCACTAATTCTAAGAGACGCACCGATTTTTGTCTTTCAAACACTGACACTAGGGTCCACTGTGTCGCAGTTGGAATGTACATATACTAAGACAATATCCAAAGAACAAGAACATATGCTTACTGCAACTAGCCAGGGTTAAAACTGGGACCCCTGGCTAATAAGTAGGCCCCTTCAGGCCATCAAATACAGAAAGAAAAATATTCAATAATATTTTACTTATGAATTATTTAAAAAAAAAAATCATTAAAATCTCATACTCATTCTAAAAGATCCCTTACAATTTTAAAATGACCTGTATGTTTGCCCACTTTTTTTTAATGTTTTGTAGTTACGGAACGAGCCGACGGCCCACCTGGTGGTAAGTGGTAACCTCGGCCCATAACAACCGATGCGACTTGGGCCCTCCCCTACTAGGTACGACAATACCCAAGTCGCATCGTATGCGCCCGTAACTATGAGACGTGTAGGTGAAATGTCTCATGTGCAATTTCACCGGCAACCACACCTTTCAAACCGGAACACAGTAACGCGAATGCGTCACTGCTTGGCTGCAGAAATGGGCATGGTGGCAGTACTTCCCCGGACGGAGACGTGTAGGTGGAATGTCTCATGTGCAATTTCACCGGCAACCACACCTTTCAAACCGGAACACATTAACGCGAATGCGTCACTGCTTGGCGGCAGAAATGGGCATGGTGGCAGTACTTCCCCGGACGAACTTGGCGAGTTCTACTGCTCTTAAATTGATCATAGAGATCCAAAATAACTCGGTTTGTAAATCTTGGGTGACCGCGCCACTAACACAACCACTGTCTGAATTGGATTGGTTACGATATTGTTTCACACCTCTGTCTATTAAATAATCTGTTCTATTAAATTCAAAAACGTATTGAAGATGTCTCCTGGCTGCGTCTGTTTTTCAAAAGCTCCTTCCACGTCACACGTCCTTCCGTAAGCGACTGAACGTGGGGCGGCATAACAAATAGCTAACTTAATTATGTCGTTCAGTCTTATGTGGGGCGTTAAACGTCTTGGCGAACGCTTCATAATTTCATTATTTATTGTATACCTTGTGTGAATTGAAATTTTAATATAGTCTTGTATATTTGACGTAACGACCATTTGCATAACCGTTGCTTTTCTAAGATTACTTTTTAATTAACCGTAGATTTAAATTACCGAATTCATCATTTACGGCCTGAACTATTATAAAATTGGAAAAAAACTGCTTTTTTCCTAACAGGAAGCTAGGATCTTGTAGGATTTTTTAATTTGTAGGTAGTCGTTGTAATCTCCATTATGGTTGCAGTTTACGCATAAAGTTTTCCTATGTTGGGTTTTCATCTAGAAATGACTTTTTAGCTTCCCAAGAATTTTCTGTGTCAGATTTTAACGTTTCCAATGCAGGACGGCAGGCCAACGTTTAGGGAGAGTGAATTGGCTGTTAATCTACCACGGGACTACACAGCATAGATTGGTAGAAGTCACAAATCTTCAAATTTTGATTTGCTGTTTTCCTCACAATGATTTTCCTTCGTCTCTTCACCTCCTTTTTAATATGAAATAAAACTTTGCACAGTAACGACCTTTGGCTAACGAGGGTATTCAGTACTTGTACTTGTACTTTGTACTTTATTATTTTCTGGTGTCGTTTCAGTTGTTTCTCAAGTAAATATAAATTCAATAAATTTGAAGTGTCTATTTGTAATTTAAAATAACAGCGGTTTACTAAATTCATACGAAAGTATGTAGGATACAAAAAACAGTATTTCTGTCTGTTTGATCCAGTTATTCTCCAAAACAGTTGGACCAATTTTGACGGGACTCTCACTGGCAGATAGCTGATGTTCTAAGAAGTAACTAGGCTGCTCTTTCCAGGGGTAAAAAATAAGGTGTCGTGATATAACCAAGTTGCACATGGAATTCGCGGGCAACAGCTAGTTATTAATATGACTGTCAACAAGAAATGTATTCCATGTCTGTATTTTAGATGCAACTGTTTTGATTATAAAGTTAACATTTTAGTTTAATGCAAATTATTTATTATTTTAAATAAAGAGTAAAATCAGTTGTAACAGACCGCGTGCAGCATAGACAGCAAAGGGAGATTCTTTGAGCAACAGTCAGAAAATGATTAAAAAGGATTCATTGTTCAAATAAAGTTATCTTTGGGGCCCTCTGGAATGGTGCGACCACAAATACAATATCGAACTATAGTCCTTATCATTGCGACCAAATTCTAGTCTGTGGAATGTGTCGTGGCCTTAAGGCGCGACGTACTATATACCAACAAAGAATTTTGATTCCAAATAGTTACAGCCTAATAGGATATCTTAATAGAATACAGACACGGTATTTTGGGAATGTGAGCTTTAGCATGTTAGTCGTGGTATAATCGTGAACGAAGCTCATTTATATTAAAGGTCTATAATATAATATAAAAGTTTATGTTCGCTGAACATATCTTATTTAAGCCTCTCCCACAGACAGGCTCGGAAAGCAAAATATATTTTGAAATTAAGTATTTAAAATCGAGTTAAAATTATTTAGAGAAGAGACCAGAGGAATATGTTCTAAAACTTTTTTTTATGTTCTATATATGGGATTAAAACTGTGTTCAACGAGTTTATCTATGAGCAGAGACGCTTAGAGAATTCTGTTATATTCTTACCATACAAAATAACACATATATCTACTGAAGTGTGTTAAAAATCAATGCGTCAATTTTTTTTTTAATGTGATTTATATACGGAATGAGCTGACGGCCCACCTGATGTTAAGTGGTAACCTCGGCCCATAACAATCGATGCGACTTGGGTCCTCCCCTACTTGGCATGACAAGACTCAAGTCGCATCGTATGCGCCCGTAACTCTGAGACGTGTAGGTGGAATGTCTCATGTACCTGTAATTTCACCGAAAACCACACCTTTCAAACCGGAACACAGTAACGTGAATGCGTTACTGCTTGGCGGCAGAAAAGGGCATGGTGGCAGTACTTCCCCGGACGAACTTGGCGTGAGTTCTACGGCTCTTAAATCTATCTTATATATCTTAAATCTATATGTCAATACGACACAGCTTTGAGATAAATAGCTTATCTACACATAGGTCGATTGCGATAGTTAAATTCGCTAAAATTTACGGTCGAATTAAGTAGTTTCAGCCTGCTGCCAGCTTAATGGAATTACTGTCCACTGCCAGTTAGGCACTTTGCCTTAGTTTTAAGTAAAATTTTATAACTTCCAATGTAACATATATTTTTGAAATGGAAATAAACTGAATGAACTTTATAACATTATTATTTTATTGCATTATTAGATTAAATTCGTATTTTCCGAGAAAATTATATGATATAAAAAAACAATATTATTTTATAGTATATATAAAATTTTATAGTAATTACAATGATTGTACAAATGCAAAAGGAATATTTTTACTGATGCCAAAACACATATAATATTACATATATTGAACGAAGATGTTATAAAAAAATGACGAAACTCACAATTACCTCAAAATTAAGAAATAACCAATACTCAGTAACGTTTAGCTTCATTAATTTTAATGTCCATTTCTTCAAGTGCGTACTCAACTCCACTTTTCTTTTCCGCCACTTTAATGTCTTTAAGTAAAAGTCTCGGAGTTGCAGCAAGACGAAGAGACAAAAAAATAAGAGAAACGAAATAAAAGCGTGTCCCAGCCTATTTCAAATGTAAATCTCTGTCGTTGTAACGGGTCGACTCCCCTGAAAAATAAGACGTAGGTTCGCGTTATTGTCTCTTGCTTTCGTTGAGTTGGAAAAAATCTCGGCTGATGTAATGGACTCTGTGCAGGATTTGCGCCATATTTATAACACCTTCAAATAATAAAAATAAATAAAAATATCACTGTAATAATAAGGCAGAACTTTGCTTTCATGCGTTTATCATTATTTCTAAATATATATTCCCAAAAATTCCCATGAGATACCTACTTTCAAAACGGCCTACCCCATTGGTACGTAGACTTTGCATAATAAAGAGAAATTAAATTACAAAGGAACAATTTATATTAGATCTAACCGAATCGATACCTAACGAGCTGTTTTACGTTATGCGTTTAGCATTACTGCATTTTTTGCACTAATCCCTTCAATATGAGTATAAAATGATATAGCCTGAGGATATGTGTGTGTGTGTCATGCTAGAACACCCTCGGCGTACGTTCCAGTTGCACAAAGGAATACCTACGTACTTATTACATGGCTATGTTACCAGTAAAATTGATATTGCTTTTACGCAATACAGACGCATGAATCGACGGGGGCAAACTTTCTGCGAACGCTTCCGGGATTCCTGCCTAGAAGTGCTTTGTATGAATAGCAACGGAAATTCTATATCTGTTTTGTTCCATTTGATATTCAATAAAAATGTAGTAAAAATATAGAAGTAAATAAATATTAGTGGACAATTCACACAGCGACATCTAGACACAAACTAAGCATAGCTCGTACTATGGGAACCTGATAGAATACGTATATAATTTTGTTTTTGTAAATATATACTAACACCCAGATATAGAACAAACATCTATATTCTTCACACAAATGTTTGTTTTGGGAATCGAACCCACGACCTATAGCACAGAAGGCAGAGTTACTACCAACTGAGCTGTGAGGCCTGCCTGAATATAGTTTAACTGGAGTACAGACAGACTCGCTTTCGCATTTTTTTTTGTTAGTTGGGATATCTGAATTTAATGTATTTACTTAAAGGTGTGTATAGTTTTGGAGACGAAACTGATGACTTCAACCCTCTGTAACGTGTCAATATTGTAGTCTCTTTCTGAATTAAGAATAAAACATTTTTCAAGGGGCATCAGTCAGTAACATAATATCATAGACTTCAAATTACGTAACAATGATCCATGTGCGACAGCCTGTGGGGAAATGTTTTAAATTATTTTTTCACTTGACACGCGTTCTAAGTTGTTAGTCTGCGTAGTTTTAATAAAAAATTTGGAGAAAAATTGGCATTGTCTCCTCCAGTAATGCTCTCATAATTGAATCAGAAAAATTCTAAATAAATTAGCCTAATTTAGTAACAGAGATTTCATAGTTCAATTACATACACAGGTAGTTAATTATCATGTTAAAATGTAATGGTTATCAGGAATAACGTTCCGTAAACTCAGTTGTAACACTAAATTTGAAATATAGATTTACTTAACCCTTAATATCAGAATTCACTGACACAAACGTCGTAATTCAAGCCGAACTCACAAAAGCCCATCACAAATTACAAACTAATCATCGGCCGCCAATTGAGCTGGTCGAGAAAGAGGTTAATTTTCCCAATCACAGTAGCAAGTTAACGTTTTGCTGGCTCCTGCCACAGGAGAACTTTTGTACAGAATACTAAGTCTATAAAACAAAAAAAATGTCAAGCACTTTCAAAGTCAAAGTCAGAGTCAAAGTCAACAACTTTATTTCCATAGAATTCATAAAGAAATGGCTTGGAAACGTCAATATTCAAAACATAAGGTCACGCGTACTTATCGATAAGTTTGATGCCTGTTCAAACCCTATCCGACCCTCCATGGGAAAGAGTTCATCCTAATGTCACAATTATTTCCGTTTAGTATCATCCATCAAATATGCGTCAGAATCAAATAAAAGTGGAAGATAACACCAACATAAAACAATTTTCGATGCAAATTGCATCTGCGTTTCTATGGAAAAATATATTGGTGGATAATTCATATACCGCCGTTTAGCCCCAAACTAAGCATAACTGTGCTATGGGACCCAGACAACTGATAAAATACATACTTTTTTGTAAATATATACTTATTAACACCCAGACACAGTATAATATAAATATAATATAATAATATATATTTATTATCTCTCACAAAAAACACGTAAAATGAAAAGTAAAATACAAATAGCATATAATATGTATAATATGCACGTACCCATTAATATATTTTTTGTTATTAAGTTACGGAACGAGCTGATGACCCACCTGGTATTAAGTGGTAACCTCTGCCCATAACAATGGTGGGGTGTCTCATGTGCCTGTAATTTTAACAGCAACCACACTTTTCAAACCAGGACACAGTAACGCGAATACACTACTGCTTGGCACGGTGGCAGAACTTAGCTGAACGAATTTGGCATATGTTTTCCTGCTACTATTTGTAAGGAGTACTATGTAGAGTTAGGGGTTTCTTGTCTGTTCTCCTCATGGAAGGTCGGATAGGGTTGGAACAGGCATCAAACTTATCGATAAGTACGCGTGACCTTATGTTTTGAATAATATTGACGTTTCCAAGCCATTTCTTTATGAATTCTATGGAAATAAAAGTTTTGACTTTGACTTTGAGTCAAATATTTCGTTCAACTTAGTGAGTAGACCTGAGTTTCTTTTAGTCTCCCAGCTCTTCTAATACAAAAGTTAGCAGACGCATTATTGTGTCGATTTCCCTGAAGTCCGCGCTTAGATACTTATTATAACAATATAATAATAGTTGACAGCTCCGCTAACTAACTAACTAACTAACTAAGCTAGTTTCAAGCAATTCTGTCGCTGAAGCTAGACCGTTTAATTCTGTGCCGAAGCAAGCGCTGTGTGTCCGTTCCTAGTACAGCTTAGATAATTCCGTTTATAGAGTGTCAGCAAATATTTTTTGTATAACTACATCTCTTTTATATTATATTAAGATATATATTATTCTAAGAGCAGTAGAACTCGCCAAGTTCGTCCAGGGAAGTACTGCCACCATGCCCATTTCTGCCGCCAAGCAGTAACGCGTTCGCGTTACTGTGTTCCGGTTTGAAAGGTGTGGTTGCCGGTGAAATTACAGGCACATGAGACATTCCACCTGCACGTCTCATAGTTACGGGCGCATACGATGCGACTTGGGTTTTGTCGTACCTAGTAGGGGAGGACCCAAGTCGCATCGGTTGTTATGGGCCGAGGTTACCACTTACCACCAGGTGGGCCGTCGGCTCGTTCCGTAACTACTTAACATAATAAAAAAAACAAATTAGGTACTACTTATGCCCGCGGCTTTGCCCGCATTCCTATAACCTAATAAAGTAGGGTAAGTTACTCCTTATAACGTCGGCTATCTGCCAGTGAAAGTCCTGTCAAAATTGGTGGAGCCGTTTCGAAGATTACCCGGAACAAACAGACAGACATAAATGCAAAAAAAATAATTAAACTTTATTTTTGTTATAAGTACCGTATATATTTTCATATACATTTAGTAAAAAGCTATTATTTTGACATTTCAAACAGACACATCAATTGTATTTATTTATTTGTATAGATGAAAGCGACGGTATTAAGTTTAAATAAAGTCCAATGTTTTCAACCCACATTATAGTAAAACCTTGCTTATTTAATAGAGATATTATGAATTTTGAATAGAGATTAGAAAATTTGTTATTATTAAATAGATTTTTTAATAGAGTCATGTTTTAAAAATCCAGGATTTTGGAAGCTTATATGCAACTAGGTCTGCTATGCATAGCAAACAAAATACACTTAATTGTGACACTTACTCACTTACAGCTACTTGCAGATAGTAAGTATTTATTACTATCTGCACGTGACAAATAAGAAAAAACACCCTGTATACTAGGGGAGTTTGGAAGTTATCAAAATGATCTCGGATCAGTGATTTTTCCGCGACCGTCGGTCCGTACCCGTTCGGTAGATTGCTCTCTGATACGATTCTTCTGTGGTGCCGCCCCACCAATTAGCTTTTACTGCCCTGCGGTCCGATAACTACTGTACGAGACTTATCTGTCGGACGATCCGAGTGTAACGCCTTTGTAAACATCCGCACATTATATGCCACGTCGGCCTCTGTCTTAGTGGCACAGATATGCCTATGATAATTCAAAACTTTACAGAGATAGCATAGTTATTCCCCTTCACAGCTAAAATTATCATCTCAGCTACTTCCACGCCGATACATGCCAGTTTCTTGGTATAACTTATTAGGAAGAAATAAATATATTTATATAAGATAGCGAAATGAAAAAATAAGGTTAACGAAAAATACAACCAGATTTCTGTTCTGTTCTGTAGGAACTTTATAAATAAAAACGAGTTGTAATCGTGCGGTCTCATATAATCAGCATTTAAAAAAAGACGTACGTCAAACATTACTTTCGCTTTAATCTCCGTATAGGTATACACTGTATAGATAAAAAAAAAATGGTGGACATTTCACACAGTGCCATCTAGCCCCAAAGTAAGCAAAGCATAGCTTGTATCATGGGAACCAGACAACTGATATAATACTTATATACTTTTCTTTTGTAAATACATACATATAATACATACTTACACCCAGACACAGAACAAACATCAATGTTACAAATGTTACATAAATGTTTGTCCTGAGTGGGGATCGAACCCACGACCTAGAAGATACTAACACAGAAGGTACTAACCAACTGAGCTATAAGGCCAGTCAAAGATGTTTTTTAATAACAATAAAATTATAAGTTTTAATATTATAGTATATGTTACGTGTCTCGTTTCAGATTGCAGGAACCGTAATGAATGAATGAATTTAACCAACAAAGTCACGTCATTTTACTAAAACAACATTCAAAGTGGAACACAACTCGAGTTAAAACTTTGCTAAGCTGTAATTCTATTGTTGTCATCATGTCAGAGAGATTATTTGGAAGTGTTACGATAATTTGGGCAAAAGTTCTGTTAATAGTTTTATATTCACACTGGGTCAATAGTAAGTCACTACTTACTTTGAGCATCTCACATTCCTAGACGTAGCAGTTTCAACTTAAACACTAATTTTTTTTTAAATTCGTCATTGGTCCCATAAAAAAAAACACTTTATCGTGCACAACGGTACTTGGAAATGTGCATTACTTGCACAAAATTATAAAAATAACTAATCCAGTATTACACAAATAAATATTAGCTTTACGTTTTTATAGTTCCTCACCTATAAAACAGTACAGCTATTCTTTTGTCAACTTTGTGAATAACTGCCTTGTATCTCTCTTGTTTGGAAATAAATCGCCTACTATCCTCAACAAAATGTATTTCACCATACAACGCATACAAAGTTACACCTCAGCGTGGGCCTAATAACAGCTGATATGACCCTCTGTGTAAAACAGATAACAAAGGAACAAGCATTTCCGTCTTGTTAGGTATCTACAAAGCGGAATTATTCAAGAAGTCCTTCCTTAAAGGAGTCGAAGGGACTCCCTGGATGACTCAATTGTGAAACAGAGAGATCGGCCGAGGGTCCGGGTCTTTACGGTCTATATTATTGAGCCATAAACCATAAAAGCATCCCGCTTTATAAACGCTAAAACAAAACAGGCGACCGCATATTTCTTGTTTATTTACTCCGAGGCCGTGCGGTTCACTTTAATTTAACCGTCATGAGCGTTCCGAAGATTCCAATAAAATAATAGTCACGTAATGAAATCTGAAATAAATATTGAAGATGCAATCTCGCCAATACTATTAGTAAAGTCTATTTAATACTTTAGTGAACGTTCTAAGAAAAGATGAACTGCCAGCAAAGTTTGCCATAAGAGAATCGGTTTCTTCAGACTAAGTAAAAATAACTGCTTGCTAACTTTAAATGCAGGATGCGAGGCGAATCGATTATTTATGAAATTTAGGGATGGGGGGGGGGGTGTTTTCTAATATGTATTTTGATATAACTCGTAGTACTTATATTTATTTTACTGATTCAATGCCAGAGTTCAGTAATAAAATGATAAACACTCGTGTATATATATATATATATATGTCCGGTAATGAATGGATAACCTTTAAATGGACACCTGTATATATGTGTATGTATCGTGAATTAAAAGAAAAAGACTATTTGAGAATTTTCTCTTCATATACATGCATCCTGTATAATCAGTCTGGTATCGATTACCCCTTCACCTGTATTAGCATAATTAGGCTTGAATTAGTAACAGTGACCGATTCACAGGCCTCAAATTAAGCATACTCATTAATCGCCAAAAGCAAAATCACATCTGCCATTTTCGATAGAATGACGTTTTAAAAGAATTGTCTCTTTCGAACGAGTACGATGAAAGTATTAAAGTACGCCTCAAAAAGGCTCCTTTCATGCACCTATCACATGTCTTCTAAAGTGATCAATGATTAGTAGGTATAACTATTGATTTTTTACTACAGAAAAATGCTAGATAATCAGCAAATGTCAAAAAATAAAACTACTAGAAGATTTTTCTTTACTTATATACCTTGTATTGTTTTATTTAGAATTTGTATTTTTTTTATCATTACTTTAAAAAGAACCTACCTAGTGAAAATATTCCTAACATTTCGTGGATATAAGATAATTGCATACCTAATACTATAACGTTTGTTGAAAACTCCTGCTGTCGGAACAAGTACGTACATCTAAACCGCTTTGTGCCTTTGTGTAGTGTATGATGAATGAACTTAGTGATACCTAGAGGTAGATAATTGCTACGGACAGACGGAGCACCATTTCTAGCTCTCGAATGATTGATTAGGCACCGTCCGCTGTGCAGTCCTATAGTTTCTCAATGTGCTACCAAATGAATAGTCCTGTCAAGACACTGCGAAGTAATATTCTATTCATTCGGAGTGAAACATTATAATTAAGCCTTTAAAATATAAACAAACATAGTGAGAATCTGTTATTGTTATTAAGATTTAAGTTAAAATCTAACTGCTGTTGATTCTATGATAATAAATAAAAAGGCTTTTTGTAAGTTATGTTATATCTGTAAACGCGAATGTCCAAAAAATTACCCAGCGTATAGATGCTTATTAACCAAAATTTACTGTTTGAATAGTAAAATAATAAGTAGGAAGTAAACAAAAGGTGTAGTAAACGAATGTAAAATCTGTTTTTTGAAACGAATCATTAGTTAAATGTAAACAAACTAATCATTACAATAGGTTTGACCGACCTCACAGCTCAGCTTGTCGTAACCCTGCCTTCTGCGCTGTAGGCCATGGGTTCGATTCCCACGCAGGGCAAATATTTTTTATTCAAATACTGCCTTCTGAAACTGTGGGTGGGTCGCATGTGGTGAATTCGTCACCGTCATTATTATCGCTAGAATAACTTAGCTTACACTTTTTTAAGTAAAGTATCTTAGTGATCCAACAACAGGATAAACCTATTCCAATGAATTAACAAACAATTCAAAACTATACTTATATTAGTACACCCGCTATTAGTATAGTACCGAAATTACCCGTTATTAGTCACAGGTATCATCTTCAGGATATCCAAATGCACATTTTACCTCCACTACAATGGATTGTGTGAATTAGCGACAGCTTTTCCCCTCAGACACTGAACATTTCAATATAGTTGTCACGGAAGCGACGGTGCGATAAACGATGAAACGAAATAGTCTCGAAGGCGACACTAGTCGACAGCGCTGCGCTGGCGCTACAAAATTGAAATGCCATTATTGAAGGAAAGTGTTTTTTTTATTTTTATGTTATGTATTTACGGAACGAGCCGACGGCCCACCTGGTGGTAAGTGGTAACCTCGGCCCATAACAACCGATGCGACTTGGGTCCTCCCCTACTAGGTACGACAATACCCAAGTCGCATCGTATGCGCCCGTAACTATGAGACGTGTAGGTGGAATGTCTCATGTGCTTGTAATTTCACGGGCAACCACACCTTTCAAACCGGAACACAGTAACGCGAACGCGTTACTGCTTGGCGGCAGAAATGGGCATGGTGGCAGTACTTCCCCGGACGAACTTGGCGAGTTCTACTGCTGTTGTTATCATCTTGAATGAGTGATCTACGTTGCTTCTGCTAGCTTCCATTGCAAAAATTAATACTGTCAAATGTAATTGAGGTATTTAGGTACGATGATCGAAGTACAGTTGCCGGCAAACAACTTGAACATGAGTCGGCAAGTGGGGAAAGTTCGTACACTCGTACGAAAAATGAGTTTCGCCGCATCGAATGACATTTTTCAACTTGTTTGCCGGCATCTATAACATCGCATACATCTGCCACAATGAGAAATAAAAATGGAACGCCCCGTTTATGAGTAACTTTACCAGCCCCCACACTCTTTAAATAGGTCGCAGTAATTCAAAAAGTATTCCACATTTAAATGAGAAAAAAAAATCACATCACGGATTCTATGAAACGAAAGCGTACTGATTCCGAAATTTTTGGCATTATGGTTCCTTTTAGTTTGTAGGCGCTCTCGTTAAAAATTTATTTTGGGAAATGCTGGTGAAATTAAATGATGAAGGCTGTATATTTGTATGGAAAAATCGTAAATTTTGGGCGATACAAATTCCATACAAGTGGTCGTATTCAGTAGTTGTATTATATTATTATTTACGTAAACTATTTGACAAAGCCCCGTAGAGTCAACGGTGCTGGCCAAAAGCTTAATATCATCCTCATAACTAATCCCGGAGTCCCACAAGCGCATTCATTCAGCGGCGACTACATAAACGGGGGTTAATTTTAACGTTTTACTAAAGGAAGCGTACTAAAACGAGCTTATTCTCCTCGGAGAGTCGGAAAGGTCAAAGTGCGGGCGGGCTCGTAAATAATCGACACATTCAGCTTTAGGTTGCATTCAATAGAAAAATCACCCTTAAGGTTGAATAAGGTACAAGTTTTGCGCGTGACTTCACGTGTAAACATTCCCCACAAAGCTCTCTAGCTGTATGTTAAAAGGGCACGCACGAAATCGTTATAAATGATATCGGTAGTTTGCCGATTTAGTTTATAATAAACGATAATTAAATAATTGGAAAACGATGAGAATATAAAAGACATAATAAGGACTTAAAAATTAACGGAACGATATTGAAGACATTTAAAAATATTTTACAATTACCTACTCAAATGTCACATGAAATACGCCAAAAATATACTGTCAAGGGTTAACGAAACACTTTTCTCAAGATAAAGTATCAAAAGATTTGGTATATCCGAAATGTTCCGGCTGTATTTTTTGACCCGTGACATGAATATTCATTACTGCAAAAGAAAATTTTACAAGCTCTTTCATACGTCCAAGCATTACAGTCTTCGAAATAATTTCATATAAATACCCACTTAATATTTTTTTCGTTTAAGGAAGTAGGTTTTTCAAAAGGTTGTGTGAATTTATGAGGCAGACCGATTATTCTTGTTATATCTATTTGAAATTTTGAATTTCGTATTGCCCCTGTATATCTAAGACGTGAAAATTCATTTCTCATATCCCTGTAACTTCACCGGCTACCACGCTTTTCAACACTAATGTGTTACTGTTTAGCGTAATGAATAGCCAAGCGGCAGTACTTCCCACTACGAACTTGGTACAAGTTCTATTGGCTGAAAACTACCTCTATACTAGTGTTCTGTATCTCAGGTGGCATGGGCAAACATAGATACGCAATTCAAACATCTAAGATCCGAGAAAATTCTTTATGCTTGTGACACAAAAAAATTACTTAGAATTTATTAGAATTACTTAGATTTGTCTGAATCCTGTCGAGATGGTCATATTACTTTCTATTCGACTGGCCTCATAGCTCAGTTGGTTAGTAACCTTACCTTTTGCACTTTTTCTTTTTGGTCGTGGGTTCGATCCCCACTCAGGACAAACATTTATGTGACATTTGTAACATTGATGTTTGTTCTGTGTCTGGGTGTTAATATGTATTATATGTATGTATTTACAAAAGAAAAGTATATAAGTTTTATATCAGTTGTCTGGTTCCCATGATACAAGCTATGCTTAGCTTCCTTTGGGGCTAGATGGCGCTGTGTGAAATGTCCACCAATATTTATGATTTATTAAACGAATCATTAATATACAGTATTTATTGAAACGAACAAATACCTATCGAAATTAATAACACTATTTTCATACACCTATTGAGTTTTGGCGTGGAATGAATAAGAGAAAACCCGTTGACAAGATTATTTATGTTACACTGCGTGTTTTTAAAGGCATGTCTCGTCAAACGTCCAATTCATCAAAGGATTGTACAGCATGTTTTGCGAAACGTTTTATACGGTGGGGGTGGGATCGGCAAGCGTGAAACGATGTTGAATTATCGAACCAATTTGCGCCGGTGTCGATCATAGCCGTTATCTTAACGAAATTGTGTCGAGCGCGCGTCACGCTGAGCCAAACCAATTCCCTTCAACTACGTTCTGGAGCTCCACATCATTTTGTATAAGCGGAAATGGAAGGGTTACATTGGAATTTTAAGGCGATTCTATCAAAGCGATCCCAATTCGAGTGACTTTGATTTTGTGATATTCCACGGTTCGTTCACGGCTTTCGTGAACGTGACCTTGCAGATTGAACCTCTGGATTGAATTCTCAACACGTCACAGAAATGTAATTTCGACTTTCATAATTTATTATTCAACAATAATTAGTAAAATTAAATCATTTCCTCACTTTAAATTTGTTTTAAAACAATTTAAAAATTTAAAAATACTAGGGAATCTAAAGTGGGAAATTGAGCTGATGAATCTGCCCACACAGTGCCTAATTAGTGCACGCTAATTTTGTAAAATGCCTTCTATTTAAGTTATGTTTAATTGACGGCCGCTACTCTCAGTTCATATGAAATTTTAGTAATAGGTAATATTATAGGTAGTTAGGTAATATTATAATATGTAGGTAATATTATAAATGTGAAAGTTTGTGAGATGTATGGATGTTTGTTACTCTTTCACGCTCAAATGGCTGAATGGATTGAGATGAAATTTGGTACCAAGATAGCTTATATCCTGGCTTAACACATAGGCTACTTTGATCCCGGAAAAGTTTAGTATTCCCGTCGTAGGTGGACTTATTCACCGCGGGGCGAATCTAGTTAACGATATATTGAATCATAAGACGGTCATCGGACGGTTAAATTTAGCCCTGCTAAAAATACCAAACTGAAAGAAAAAAAGGCAAGATTTGGATCCGGACGCCCAAGTCTAACTCTCTCTTGGCTGGATTATTGTTTCGTCCGCGTGGGTGAACCACCGCAAGACCTTTGTCGTCGACATTTTCTGTCAGTCGACGAGCGATGTGGCAACTGGCACAAATTGAAGAGCTTTGGTGACCTTTTTTAAACATGTAGAGTAGGAAAAAACATTATTATATTAGTTCTATGAGGGGTAGCGTGGTGAGCAAAACCAAATAAACGACCATCGTTTGTTCTTTAAATGACAATATATCGATACAAAATTGTTTCGTAACATCTCGGTTCAATTCCGCCCCCCACATCAAGATAATCATTTGTAATAGCTAGATAAGAGCAAGACAGTTATTATAATGTCAGTTGTTTAGTTTCACTCGGAATCAGTAAGATTTCCACGTACAGTACATTAATATTGCAAAACGGTTTTGGGTAAAGTTTAGGATATACCGCTCCTAAGTTGTCTGTATTACAAATCACCCCAACAAGCTAGAGCATATACGTTCAGGGCTGCATTTATACTCGTTGTTTACATTGTTCTAGGTTTTATTTAACAACCAACTGATGAAATACAAAGTTGCTAAAGTAGTAAAAACAATTATGTTCGTGATTTAAAAAACTCTGAGTTATTATGAAAGGGGCATATTGTTATTATGAATTATCGTAAACTTTCTTGATACGCATGTATGTAGAAGCTTTAAGAAATGAGCCGAACGAGGAATCGAACAACTTATAGGGTAGTATTTTAGGATACTGATGGCCTACGGAATTTTACAGTTATATTAATAACTATTAGTATTTTCGTTAGTTCAGTTAACATAGTGTTCACAAATACATCATCTAAACACATTAACGGAGAAAAAAAAATCCGTACTGACTATAGCACAAAAAATACCTGGTATTTTTACATTTAGTTACTTAAACTTTTCCAATAACACATTTCAATGAATAATTTTGATATTTCTAAAATTAATGTATAATTAAGAAATTTTAAATCCTTTTATTTTGCAGAATTCCATTCAAAATAAATTGGATTAGGCAATTATGAACCACGTTTGATTCCAAAGCTTTATAGGATCAAATTTAATGGTTATGTCATTCATTTTAATTGCAAAATCTTTGAAAATAAATCCCGTACGAGCTACGTTCTTGCCGCTGGCCTATCAAAAGGCTTTCAATCGGTTCCCAGTTTTAATTGAAAACTCTTATTGAACCGTAGCAAACGCTCTGAGCCATTAAAACGGATGACAGTGATTGAATTCATTCGAGATTATAATTGAACGATTGATCAAGTCCTTGTTGTGTTAATCTTTGCAACACTGGGGGGGATACAAGTACACAAAGATACAAAAGGTTTGCGCTTAATGAGGGATATCCATATTGTTGATTACAATAGTTGGTGAAGCGTACCTCCATCAATAATTTTTGATTGATTTTGCAATCAGTTTAAGAGAAACCTCTCCTCCATTTTGTAACAATTTCTCGTGTATTCTACCTTTTATTGATTATTTTAATAATTTTTTCGATTTAGATTTCTTTTCTGTCTTGCTTATTTTCATTTCATGTTTTTTTTTTTGTCATATAAGAGTTAACAGTGCTTTAGACAATTGGTAACCTACCTCTGGAAGGGGAATCTCAGGTTTGATCCGTAAACAAATTCAATTTATTGGGGGTGAGTATAAGTTTAAGTTCGGGTCCTGGATATTTGTGTTGTGAATGACCTGAGACACGGCGAATCCTAGTTGAAAGAGAAAAGCTTAAAAGTTCTGATATAAAAATAGCTATACACCGATTGACTACGAAAATAGGTAGCGGTGAAATAATTTCTATTGCGCAGTAACAAGAATAGATTAGAATAGAATAGAATATAACTTTATTGTACACCTTAAGTGAAAATAAACAAATAAAAAAACAAACATACTGCTATACAAGTTTCGTTTACATCTTGTTAATGTTACAATGTATGACCGTCACGAACCCGATCGATCAACAGAACAACCAGACAAGTGACACTGTGAGCGTACGCACATACAGAAACACAGATCCCCAGGTAAGTATTCTGTGTAATCACGAGCGTGTTTACTCAAGGGCCGTGATATTTGTTTGCGGAGCTCTTGAGAATTCACCTGTATTCACGCCGTTACCCTAATTCCGAAACGAGGGCTGAACAAGCGTTTGATTGCGTTCCGATAATCACGTATGTAAACGTATCTTATTGGCGATTGACACGTTATCAAGTCTAAGGACCTTGATTTAAAATCCGAAGGTCACCGGCTTACCCAGGCGTGGAACAATCAATTTTAGGCTTGTATGTATGTGAAGGAAAAAATGCCAAGTAAATTGCATGTCGTTGAACCAAAAACTCGCCAATTTGTGGCTCCTCTCAATCTGGATTGGGCTCCCCTGGTAGATTAAAGCTCAATAACTCTCGCTTATTGATGGCGGTAGGTAGGAGTTTCTGCAGGAAAGTATTAGAGGCTGCATGGTACTTAATTATTTCATAGAACAAATATTTTCAGATATTTAGGAACTTGCATATAATGATAGAGAGTAATAGATATTTTGTTATATATATATAACATGTTGGACATAAAATCAGACCGGCATATAGATGTGGAACTTATATAAACATAATATTTAGTTTATTTAATGAATATTTTTTTCTTGTATCAAATTAACGAAAAAATTTAAACAATTAAGCTTTTTTATCATTCAACGAAGCACGGCTTTGATCTCAGAACTCAGCAGAAGTAGCACACCTTATTTCTCGTTCATAAAATACATCTTATTTCTGGTTGTCAGCCAGAGTTCGCTGATTACCCTTATCAGAAAATAAATGAACCTGAAGAATCCGAATAAAGACAAACATTTGGACACATATAATCATACCGTAAATAATTTAACTAAATGTATCAAAATATATAAATAATTTTACTATTAAAGGAAATAGTTGACATAAAATAAAATATTTTCCCTCAAAGTATGAACATAAACGGAAAAATCAGTGAGCTATCAAGGCCTTTTCAAGGAAAAACTAAGCTACCACGAAAACATGTCTGAAAAAATTACTAAATCGCGTACATATTCAGCTTTCACTTGGCGTTCCTCTCACGGCCGAGTAATACGGACTTGGATTGGAGTTGGTAAATTCTCCTGGTAGCAAGGCAAAAAACCTGAAAAGAAATACAAAAGGCGCAAACCGACAAAATTACCTCAGACCTTACGACGATGAAATATGTACTATGCGGTGGAGGAAATAAGACCCAGACGAAATCGTGTAATATATTGGCAGACATGTTCGTGAGCTTCATTTGGGCAAAGGGAGGTCAAACACTTAAACTCCGGAGATACAAGATTGCCGACGAGTAGGGCCAAACGAAGCAAGCCTTATGAATCGCTTTCGTGCATGCAAGGGGGGATTTTTGAGAGCCCTATGAAAGAATGTTATAATAACTAGACTCGTCTAATGGAAACTTCATTTCATGCACGCTGTTTGTAAACTATGTATGTTTCATGAATACGCCAAAGTTTTAGTATTATGATCTGTTCCCAAAACTTTTGTTACCGAACCACGTCTAGACACTTAAGATCATTACATAGTTAATTATCTAATTAAAACAATGAAAATTTGAAGAAAAATATCAACTTGTTTCCTTACTCCTTGTAGCTACAGCATCAAATGCCTACAGTTACAACTGTAGCTACGAACAAGCATCGTTGGAGGTAAAGAAAAAAAGATGGAAAAATGTGTGAAAAAAGACTTTTTTCCTTCGAAAGGCGTGAAGGCGAAGCATCACCTATTTCAAAAGAAACGTAAATACACGCACGTTAAAGAGTGCGTTTGAATCGACACATACGAGTACAGCTGTCCCCTTAATGTCAACACGAACTGCCACTATTCAGGATCAAAAAGATATAATCGCTAATTTATCCTTCGGAGGTGGTTCGCTCCTTTCAAGTTATGTTTTCATGGCAATCTTACAATTGCAAACGATATGCCATTAAATAAATAGGTAACAATATAGTTTTGACTGGCCTCTTAGCTCAGTTGGTTAGTAACCCTACCTTCTGCGCTGTAGGTCGTGGGTTCGATCCCCGCTCAGGACAAACATTTATGTGACATTTGTAACATCGATGTTTGTTCTGTGTCTGGGTGTTAATATGTATTATATGTATGTACTAGCTGTGCCCGCGACTTCGTTCGCGTGGAATAGTGACTTTTCGGGCAGCATATTTTGAATAACTGAATCCTTATGGCAGCGGCGCGCCGGCTCTCAGCGCGCTTTATATAGCCACGGACGCTCAGGCGCGAGGCGTGTAGTACGTACTCTGTACGTTAAAAATGTTCGCCGTGATTCTTTAAATTGACATAACTTTTTTATTTATGAACCGATTGACATGAAATAAACACTAAATGTTAAGTGAAGCTTACTACAATATATTAGTGAAAACCGTATCTAAATCGAATAAGCCGTTTCTGATATTAGCGTGCACAAACACACAGACAAACAGACAAACAGACAAAAAAATATTAATTACAATTTCGGGTTCGGCATCGATATAATAACAACCCCTACTACTTCTTTTTTATATATTTCCATTGTACAGACACCACTTTTCTACAATTTTATTATATGTATAGATTTACAAAAGAAAAGTATATAAGTATAATATTAGTTGTCTGGGTCCCATGATACAAGCTATGCTTAGCTTACTTTGGGGCTAGATGGCGCTGTGTGAAATGTCCACCATTATTATTATTATTATTACTATAGTTTATACAGTTTAATAAGGTAAGATTAAGACGGAATACATCCACGACTCCTTTGCTACATGTATATTTAAGTTGCCATGCAAAAGTTTTATAACTGTATATCTGTAATCTGAAATTGATAAGAGAAAGGGATGTAAATGGCTTACTTTTCTCGAACGAATCGAAGCCATTTCTCTTATCCTCGAAACTTTCTGTTTCTCCCATGAAACAAAATTCCGGTTCAATGATAACTTATGGCTTCTGTGAATGGCTTACCAGAACTTGGAGGATTGCGGATGTGTGCTTATGTAGCCATACTTCTTATATGTAACTGTTGTGATTTGTGGGAATGTTAGCGAACGCAGGATGATTTCAGACGTAACTTGAGCAACTTACACGCTAAAAGAGATATACATCTTGTAACAAATGGTAAAAATATAATATATACGTAATAAGCTTGCCCGTGTGAAATACTACTTATTGTATTTATATTGAGCTAGTTCTGTTAGTCGGGTGGTTCAGAATGTACTTGATTTACCAACGCACACTTGGAGATGTCAAAGAGCTAATGAAACCGTTACATGATCGCCCTCTTCACGCGACTGCACCAGTGAAATATTATAAGGATTGAAGGATTGAAATATTAATAATTATTATAATAAATATTATAAATATTATATGCATATTATATTAATATTATAAATCACTCGCCGAGATCTATGAACATTTGATACCTTAGAGAGAAATAATTATATATTATTAAGGCTAATTAATGGATTCATTTTTCAGATGCCTAGCCTTAACCAATTTTAGCAGGGTTTCATAAACATTTAACATCTTCGTTAAGATTCGCAATAATTGACGGGCCTCACAGTTCAGTTGGTAGTAACTCTGCCTTCTCCGCTGTAGGTCGTGGGTTCGATTCCCATCCAGAACAAACATTTGTGTGATGAATAAAGGTGTTTGTTCTGTGTCTGGGTGTTAATATGTATTATTGTATGTATTTACAAATATATATGTATTTTATCAGTTGTCTGGTTCCCAAGATACAAGCTATGCTTAGTTTGGGGCTAATGGCGCTGTGTAAATTGTCCACCAATATTATTATTATTATTTTTTAATCCGTATCTGGGATGTAAGTTTTCTGTCACCAACGCTTTAAGATAGGCTGAGACTAGAACTAGCTTTTTGATCACTTTAGCCAATTTAGATGTACTGAAAATGGACAGCACCAAAACAGGCTGATTTCACAAAAGCAACGTATGTAACACTATACGATAGTACTTTTTGAATGTGATTGCGGTATTGCCTACTATATGTATGAGTTTATTCGAATCGTATCAAGTCAAAAAAATAAGTACTCCTAAAATAAAAGTACCTTTTTGAATCCCTAATTAAGGCCCAAAGTAGTAAATCAAACCTTCCCATTAGTAAGTTAGAAGCACTAAGTTGTAAATCTCGCCGGTGAACGAGCATTAATCGTTCGTAGCGAACAACTAGTGCCTCTAATTATTTCCTCGCCTTCGACCCTCCGGTTTTGTCTCCCCAATTGCAGTATTCAAGTAATGATACCATTAATCCTCAACTTCAATTGGATCTTTTGACTGTTTCAAAACAAGACGTTTGCTATAAATAGTTGCGCTGCAAGCGTTCCCATCGATTTGTTCCTACGGATGGTTAGAAGAAGAAAATATTATCCCAAATTCAATTAGTACCGAATGATTCGAAGTGAAAGCGTTTCCTATTGATTATGCTATTCCTATTGACTGGCCTCATAGCTCAGTTGGTTAGTAACCCTACCTTCTGCGCTGTACGTCGTGGGTTCGATCCCCACTCAGGACAAACATTTATGTGACATTTGTAACATTGATGTTTGTTCTGTGTCTGGGTGTTAATATGTATTAAATGTATGTATTTACAAAAAAAAAGTATATAAGTATTATATTAGTTGTCTGGTTCCTATGATACAATCTATGCTTAGCTTACTTTGGGGCTAGATGGCGCTGTGTGAAATGTCCACCAGTATTTATTATTATTATTATTAAATTCAATTAATACCGAATGGTTCGAAGTGATAGCGATTCCTATTGATTAAGTCGTTTTAAGACTTCTTCATGTTCTTGTTCAAAGTGAAACCTATTATATTAAAGTTAACATCAAGTAAAGTAAAAAATTAAGCGAACTAAAACTTTTATTTCAAGAAAGATGATTTTATTGTATTATATGTGTATAATGAATGAGCTAAAGTGATATTTGTAAGGAAATCCGATAAAGAGACGACCCAAAATTCAAGGAGCTGGTAAATAAAGCTTATTACATTGTAAATAATCATTTAACTGATAATTCCTAATTGTCTGATGTCGATCTGCTCAAAGACACATAAAACATCTTGTTATATCTTATTCTAGCATTTTATATACATGTAACAGATTTAAGTACTCAGATTGGTACAAGGATGATCCTTGTATCAATCTGAGTACTTAAAAAAAGTCGCACGCGAAAAATGTCTGTTCCGTATACAGGGTCGGATTGGGTTTAATATTATCGACGTTTTCATGCTATTTCTTTATAAATATCTCTGGAAATAAACTTTTTGACGTTAGCTTGACTTTTATTTTGTCAATTTAGTAATATTAATAATAATATTGTTGGACAATTCACACAACGCCATCTAGCCCCAAACTAAGCTTAGCTTTTACGATGGGAACCAGGCAACTTATACAATACATATATTATTTTTGTTAATGAACACAGAAATAACATCTAATTCGTAACACAAATGTTTTTCATGGTTGGTAATCGAACCCACGACCTACAGCGCAGAAAGCAGAGTTACTACCAACTGACCTGTGAGGTCTGTCAATTAATAATACCTACCTACGAAGACGGCGTTGCCTGCTTACTAACGTCATAAACAATTCGTTGAAAATCTCTTATTTTACTGAGATAGTGTTGTGAGCTGTTTTTATATCAGCCCACGCTATCAAACAAATCTATTAACAGAGTAAAAAGAACTAACGCCACCGACGTGTAACAAAGAAAATAAATTGTACTGGAAGGGCTTTCTGGAACGGAAGCCTTATTTAATAGCTCTCTGTCATTGTAAAAAGCTTTGAAAAAAAGCAAACGTTTGCCTGGTCGGGCTTGCTCGAGAATCAATAAAAAGCATCGTGCAAACGAAAGGAAACGAAGTGTGCAAATAGTTGGGGAAGTTTCCACTTTTGAACTTTTTCAATTGAGGGTAAATTGAGCGTACACTACGCAGATCAAGCATGTGTAATATGTTTGTTATGAATAAGCAAAGAAAGAAAGAAAGAAAAATATTTTATTCGTGGCACTAAGCTGACACAGGACATAAAAAAGCATATATCTTTGTAAGATCTTTGTAAAATGTATAGAAAATAGTAAAATGTCAAATATAAATATGATACTTATAAAACATGTAAGTTTCCTTATCCTTAATGTAACATTTCGTAAATAATTACGTAGTTATTTTTAATCAATTCGATTTAATATAATAAGTGATTAGGATTAGGATTTACCTATTTGATATTTCGAAATCGATATCACAATTTTGCATTGAAACATTGCGTTTACAAATAAGGCAATTTAGATAAACTTACATCGCGGAAGCCGTTACACACAATCGCTCTCTTCAAATGAAAATGTTACTCATTTGTTACCGAGTCCTTACGAAACATGTTGAAGAAACTCAGATTGAGAACCCGGAACAGAATGTTCCCCTACGTGTGTTACCATATCTCATTGCGCATACCTCCATTATGTATAACGGGTAATATAAGTAACATTTTTTCCTCTAAATCTCCTATATCTAAATGAAATGCGACAGATGCAGGACGAAGAAAGGAGTGTAACATATGGCAGTACTTATTCAAAGGTTTTTGTTAGACGTACCACTTTGTGATTGTAAGTGTGCTATAAAAGTAACTTGTTGTTGACGGGAAAGTATTTTGGGCGTATTTTCTAAAATCAGAGTAACATGGGATGTTCTGTTTGCTTAGTGAATGGATTAAGGACCGGGTAATTTTATGTGACTCGTGATTAGAAAAGGGTATGTCGGACTGGCTTCCTCAAAGGATTCCAGATCCTTAATAATATACTTTTTAACTTTTATTTCACACACCTATCCCCAAATTAAGCATCGCTTGTATGGGTACCAGAAAACCGAAAGAATACTGATGTAGGTACTTTTTTTTGTAAATATCTACATAGAATACACACTCAGACATAGATTAAACATCTATGTTCATCACATGGATGGATTTGATACCCACACAAGTGTGTGTGGGAATCAAATCCACAACCTACAGCGCAGAAGTTTTGTATCACATAACGACAACTCCCATATTAACCAAACATCGTTGGCAGATTAAAAGTAACACAATGTATGCGTAGTTATTTGTTCCAAAACATAAAATGAATAAATCAATATTATTGGACATTTCACGCGGCGCCATCTAACCCCAAACTAAGCTAAGCATAGCTTGTACTATAGAAACCAGATGACTGACAGAAATACATACTGTAAATACAAACATGCAAATACATATTATTACCCAGACACAGAACAAACATCAATGCTCGTCACACAAATGTTTGTCTTGGATGGGAATCGAACCCATGACCTACAGCGCAGAAGGCAGAGTTACTACCAACTGAGCTGCTCACAGCTCAGTTGGTAGTAACTCTGCCTTAGTTTGTTTTTTATCGGAACAGATTGAGTTCTGTTTTACTACTAATTAGTTTTCAATTGAAAACAAAAAATATTTTTAGTTCCGCGTGTAAGTATGAAAAGCTAAAATTCTGAACTTGAGGCTCTTTAAACTTAAAATACAAACTGTCGTGTGTGTTCGGAAGGTTGGAATATTTCATTTGTTACCAGCGTAAACTCTTTAGTCTGATTACAAATTAAATAAATACCACACTGTGCCATCTAGCCCTAAGTTAAGCATAACATTTAACTATTCGTAGTGGAGTAAATAATTGTTTTTATGACATATTCGAATATATAAATATTATCATCATAAAAAAAAAAACCAATTGACATAAAAGTTCAGAATAATGCTATAACTATTTATATCACATTTAACAAGTACATAACTGGAACTCGAGCCTTGGGTATTTATCTATGTATATCCGATAAGTTATGTCACGTTAAAGTTACGTTAAAGTTAGAAACTATTCGTTATGGTTGAGAATAATATTCAATCTCCCGCTATGGTACCTTTGAATTGGTCAGAACATAACCTTATGAATGACTCATATTCAAAAGTTTCCGATTTAGTCTCCGGCTCGTTCAGATACTGAATATGTCATGATTAACGTCCGTATCGAATTGTACGCTTTCAGACTCCATTAAAACGAACGGATTTAACCGAAAAATATTTATTTGGCAAAAAAAGTTCTTAATCAGATTTTTATACCCATTTACAAAACATTATTCTGAGAGAAATTAATAAAACAATTAAAAAATCGATCTTATTTTCGAATGTGTAAATACGCTCTTACAATTTTTGCAGTTGTTCATAAATGGTAGGTTTTTTTGTTGAGGTATTCTTTAGTGAATTTTTGAGGATACTCCCCCAACAGTTACGAAAATACAGATATTTTGTTCCATAAAAAAATTTAGATTTAGGCCCTCTATTAATCGTATTATTAAAACTTATTTCTTAGCGATCGCGATGTTTGCCTAGGCGAGCCCAGAGGAATACACCGTCCAAAATTTTAAGTAACTAACACCAGCGGTTTAGGCTGTGCGTTGACCGTCAATCAATCATTAAGTCAAGACATACACTTTAATAATTTATTTGTTTGAAATTTTGTTCTAAAACTTACACTCAAGAGTTTACATCCACTTGAGCGCTCGCTTCTACAAATATTCGCTGAAGAATTCTCCCGATGTGGATTGATGACAATACGGCAGAGCTCGTCCTTATATTTGTCCAAATACTTATCTAAATGTGTTGCTGTAATCAGAGTCAGGTCTCTGATTGATTACAGGTCCAAACTAAATACTTGTATTTAGGCTGGACCTGTAAGGTTGGATTGATTCCATCGAAGCTAGTTTCTACCTGGATATTTAATACGCGGAGCATGAACCAACACAAAAAATATCCCTTACTTAATTTTTTCTATTCCTCAATTTTTTCTAACTAAAAAGATTATGTCCATGAAGTAAGTTGCATTATTTGTGCAGTGAAAATAAAATAGTTTTAAAAAAGAGTAACTTGTTTAAGGTATCATTCGTTACTGACTTCTAATTATCGATTCATATATTTTATTGTGCGTGAATACAACATATTTGAAACTATATTCTTCCGTGAGTATGCTAGGCCGAAGAGATAGCAATATTTAATATAGATTTTAGCTAAGTCTGTGACGGGCCTGAATTGACATAGGAGAGTGAAAGTATGTGAGTGTATAGGTTTATGTTAGATGCAACAAAACATGTATGTTTAAGAGCAGTAGAACTCGCCATGTTCGTCCGGGGAAGTACTGCCACCATGCCCATTTCTGCCGCCAAGCAGTAACGCGAACGTGTTCCGATTTGAAAGGTGTGGTTGCCGGTGAAATTACAGGCACATGAGACATTCCACCTACACGTCTCATAGTTACGGGCGCATACGATGCGACTTGGGTATTGTCGTACCTAGTAGGGGAGGGCCCAATTCGCGACGGTTGTTGTGGGCCGAGGTTACCACTTAACACCAGGTGGGCCATCGGCTCATTCCGTATATCAATCACATAAAAAAAAAACCTGCGAAATTGACTGCAGATATATTTGATACCTTTGCGTTAGAACACGTTTGTCGAATGCAGTGTTTGTGTGAAATAGCTGACCAATTGCGGCCGACAGTCAAGGATTACGCGCAGCGTATTGACGGATTACATGGTCGGGTGAGTGGAGACTACACATTTATTAGTACTGAATAGTGAACGCTTGATGTGGTTGCCCCTAAAACTACAAACAAAGAGTGGCTTCCACTGAACAACAGTCCAATAAATTGGGATTCAAGTTATTTCCTTCTAACTTGAATCACCAATTGTTTAAATATAAATAAATATTGGTGGACATTTCACACAGCGCCATCTAGCCCCAAAGTAAGCTAAGCATAGCTTGTATCATGGGAATCAGACTGATATAATACTTATATACTTTTCTTTTATAAATACATATAATACATATTAACACCCAGACAAAGAACAAACATCAATGTTACAAATGTCACATAAATGTTTGTCCTGGGTGGGAATCGAACCCATAACCTACAGCGCAGAAGGCAGGGTTACCAATATGAGGCCAGTCAAATAAGCATTCTTTTTCTTATAAATTTATATTATTATGATATTAAATAAGAACGAAGTATACCACATAGAGATGGGTAAGCACAGAGCACAGAGCTAGTTCATCACACTGCCCTGAGCTGACACAGCTCATAGCTTATGTTTCAGTGAGTTTTTTAACCTCTGGTGAACATTAAAAATTCGTTAATTTTCTTTTTAGGAAGTTTCCAAATTTCCAATCCTAAGGTCGCTGGTGCAATCCTGGAAGTGTACCAGTGCATGCGAGTTTTTATGTTGAAAAATTAATATACTAATTCATGTAAAACACTTTCTCAAAGTTGTGACAGATTTCATTGTAAGCAAAATACCATGAAAAAAAACTTGAAGACATGTAGCATCAATTTGTAGCTCCCGTGATTAATCTCGTTGGCTCGTTTAGCATGATAAGGAATAATTGAAGAATTATTCACAGATAACATCAGGTAATGTTTGCAGTAACTACCGCATATCATCAAAACTATTATCATTAAATAGTTTTTTTTTACCTTTTTGAAACACAGGAAATCTAACTATACAGATTTGTGAAAAAAATATGTTATTACTTCCAAAGTGCCCACGTCATACCCAATTTTCGTTAACAACCATTTCCGACCCTCAAAGGTTTGCTGGAAGAAAACTATTTTTAAGGTTAAGCTCGCCTTTGTACATGTCACACAAGTTTGTATAAGTAATTTTTTTGAGTACAATAAAGAATAAAGAGTTAATAATACTCTTTATTCTTTATTGTACTCAAAAAAATATTAAAAAATTTTAATATTTATTTTATACCAGCTAAAATTAACTTTAAATTATAGTTTTTATTTTACTTGAGCTTAAGGTTAATAATAAAATACAGATAAAGTTAAGCTCGTATTAAATGCGATACTTTTCATAAATAGGGTTCCGTCGCTAACGAGCCGGCCATGAATATTCTCGATTTCTTGCATATTCAACAGGGTATGAATCATAATACTTTTATATTTTAGATATTAAAAGGGGTGAAGGCTTCAAAGTTCTTTGTTGAAAAGTTGCTATCGAGTTTTATTATGCATTTTATGTAAAGAGTTAAAAAAAAATAAGCTGGCAAAGACAAAGAGAGGAAGAAGATATTCCTTCTTTCTAGCGTAAGAATTAGTGTTATTATATTTTCCTATTCATGTTATTTATGAACTTGTGTATCTATAAGCTAAAACAACAATTGTGTACCCATATAAATTGTGACATTAAATAGGTAACAAATAGGTAACACCAAAAATTTTATTGTTATGATAAATATTGTGAGGTTGGTTCGATGAATTTTACTATTATTTTTATATTAATATTAACACTCTGAATACTACAGAGATATAACATAAGTAAGGTGAAATACTTCTAGTGATATAGTAAATAAATAAAAAATAAATACAGACAGATGGATGAATAGTTACTTACTACTTAGCTACTCAATATATTTTAACATAGGCCATCAACGTCTCACCAAGAGTTATTTCTACGTATATTTGAAACCGCATACGGAAAGCCAACATTAGGTAACATTTTATCCAAATCAGAAGCTAAACCTTACTGATCTCAATAATATATCCATTTGCTAAGACACTGGCAACACTCCAGAAGATAAGATGACGCTCTTGGGTGCAGCTTACAAGTTGTTGGATAAGGATATCTTTGCATCGGTGTATGCCTATGCTGCAGGTCTACTATCAATGATCGAGGGTAAATCTTGTATATAAAATTCTCGTGTCTTGTACCAAAACTCTTCCAAAACGGCTGGACCGATTTTTATGAAATTTTTGTGTATATTCGGTAGGTCTGGGAGAAAAACATAAACTATTTTTCATACCCCTAAGTGTATTTTTCGTACATTTTTTTTTTAAGATTCAGGATTAAAATATTCATATATATAGCTTTCATCCGTTTTAGCTTCTGACTACAAGAGCACACGCGTTTTCTTAATAAGCTAGAGTGCATAATTAATCAACTCTATGCTACAGCGTGAAAAGCCTTTGCTTAGATCTAGACTATACCGGAGTCTACGAGATTGACAATACAAGAACCCACTGCTCACATGTGTTATCTGAGAAAAACTACTTTGTATCAACAAACCTGACCCGGATTCAAACCAGTTGGGGTCCGAAACCAGAACACACTCTAAATTCAAACGATCTTAAAACTGTATTTCACAGAGAAAAACAAAATGTTGAGCTGGACAACACTCCAACGTTTCTTACAATTGAAATGTATCATTTTTATATCCAGACAGAACTCACGTCTTCCTTACAACTAATTCAACACAATAGGCTAATCCCAAAAGGTTTTTGGTTAACTAAAAACATGCGTGTAAGGAGTACGCGCGATTACGTCATGCATAAAATATGCGAAGAATGTTTTCTTCGCCTTATTTCCCTTGACTTGTTATACTGCTTTATTCATGAAACGTGATACAACAGCTTCGTTTAAGTGGAAAGTTATGGAACGGAACTTTAAATATATTACTACTAAAATGTTTATGTGATTATACGTTAGTACTTACTGCTTGAAGTAATACACGTTTTTTCTTACTTTATGTTTTTTTTATTTGAATAACTTTTTACTACTTTGAGTGTTTGACTACATAATTATCACCGTTAAGTGATGTTATTGCCACGGAAAGCCTGGATTGGGAACTGGCCCTCGAATGAAGCTGCCAGAATACACCCTTTGGTGCATGGCACCCGATTTTCAACTTAAGGATGGCGGCTAGCTGGGCGTTTGATCTGCCACTTCTGGAAGAACCAGATTATTTTAGGATTTAAACCAACAGTCTAGATTCTAGGTTACTGTGAGCAATCATCGCGTTCACCTTCACTTCATTTTTTTTCAACAATATACAAACTGACTCAAATCAGATCAATCAAGTCAAACCATTTATTTGCTTCAAGCATGATTGTTTGTGCATTTACAAATTTAAAAATGATCTCAACGTAACTTATTGATGGTATCTATGCGAAGCCGGGCCAGGATGCTAGTTCAAACAAAACCAGTGAATATAATTACAAAGATTAATCCTTGTAATATCATGACGTATAAATTATTGTCATTCAATGAAGATATAAAAAACTAGCTAGGTACTAGCTAAAAAACTAGGATTACATGATGATTCCCGTTATTCAGCAAACGGTGTCTCCCTCTGGGGGGCGGCCAGTATACTTTTAATTAATTTGTATTTTGATGGAGTTCATAATTGCTACCATTTAGTATTTGATTCTTGCAAAATTATAGATATTCATACAATTTCACACAGGTTGTTTGAAACCTGCAGATACATACACGCAATTAGTAATTAAATTTTGTTGAGGCAGCAAACGCCTCACTCCAGCTTGCCGCACCTCGAAAGAAAAGTTTAAACTTGACAAAGACTTTCACACAGAAAAGCTCACCAAAAACTGGAAGAGCTCCGTAGTAACTTTTAAATAATATATTATTCAAACATTCTTTACCACAGACCCACACTTCTTCGAGTCACCGGTTCTGTCGAACCAGTGTGGTGTAAGGATTGTAAGTGCGCCTCAAAGAGGCTCCTTTCGTGCACACGACACATGTCTTCGAATTTTTAGTTCTAGGACATGTCGGTTTCCTCACGATATTTTCCAACACCATTTTGAGAACGTGATATTACGCACATAAATCTTTCAATCGAAAAACTCATAGGTGCACATCGGGATTTGAACCGGCGACCTCCGGATTGAAACTCGGGGGTCAGTACCGTTAGACCACCACGCTCTAGACCCACACTCATACTGATATTCAACTACTAAAGAACAGGTGTAAAATTAGTTTCATGACGTGCACAGTAGCGATTCATATTACTGATTGCATAATAAATCTTTATCCTGATGCAAACTAAATGATTTTGTAATGCGTTTAGTGATAGTTTCAAGCATTATTACTATATGCATTATATTATAATACATTATATGCGTCTCGGCACATGTTTAGTTGAGGTGCACGGTTCTCAATAAACCAGAATAGTGGATACAGAAGAATTCACGATACATAATATAAAACGATCAGTGTTTAAAAAAACAATTCCTGCAAAAATGACTATATTCTGTAGACTCTCATTTAATCATGTGTTGTGGCCTGCTCATACAAAAAGATAGATATTGCTCAGAAAGGGTGATTTATTATGTAGCGCATATTTTAGTAAGTATATCTACAAATAATTTTCGTTTTTACCTGCCTAAAAGCATTTAAGTAAGAAATATATATCAAGAGATTTTAGCAAGCTAAATAATAAATTATTTGCTCACAGGAAGTTACAGGGAAATTTAATTTATACCTTTGAGTTCGTTTATCAGTCCAAATTGCATGTGCGAATTATTCATGCGTAGTCATTCACGCAACTGATTTTGATTAGCTCACCCTGAATAAACCGTATGTCAGAATTATTTCGGGTTTTCTGTTTGTTTAGGTACGTTTAACCGTTCTTGAAGGGTGCGAGGACAACAAATTTAAACTGAATTGAAAAACTTCTATCACATGAATGCCTGAGTATTAGTTTCTAATACTCGAATATTTTGTGGGTTTTTGAATAAGGTCGTAAGCCCCAACGAACAAAGAGCTTCGAGTTAAAAATGAAAAAGATCTTTCAGATAATGTACTCATGTGTCACACAGAACTTTACTGATCTCATAAATCAATGTTGATTCGATATGTCTATAATCTGGAACTTGTTCACGATAGCAAAACCGTGTCGTATAGAATCGCAAATTGTCACAACGATAGATATCGCCCAACTAAAGTAGAAGTAAGTAGGGGTAAAACAAATTTTAAAAGTATTTATTTTTCTGAAAATGTTCACAGTCTGTAAGTACACAAAGTCTTTTCTAGTGACAGGCGCAATCTGTTTTCAAATAATTACTTCTGAAAGCCGAGACGGAGGAAATTAATTTCTTTGTTACTTTAACATCGATGCGGTATCTACTTTTTACTTATTTAACTTTGTAAGCGCGGCCAACGTTCTATCGAATTTATCATCTGAGTGTCTTTCGCGGGTAATCAAATGATATAACTTTTTATTAAATAAATAATAAAAGCCCGCAATGCCTTGGATAATGTAAATAATTAGTTTTATATGAGTTGTTAGTCAACCCTGTATTCTATACATTTGTATGTATGTATGTATGTATGTATGTTTAAGTGAAAAGATTTTACTACTTATTGATTTTGTTAATCACTTATAAGTGCGATCGCAGTTTATATAATGAAGCTTAAGTTATGTGAAACAGCTACAAGCATATATTGCACACGTGACTCAATTACAATCTATGAAAAAATAAGATATTAAGATAATATCTTTCAACGTGGCCAACAAAGGCACTTACTGCGAGTCACCTTAAACCACTTTAAGCGGTGGCCTGTCTGAAATCATAATGCGGTTATTATTTCACCCGGGTCGTAGCAAGGCTCTGCTGTCGACAAGGCGGCCATTTTACCAAAATTATCGCTACTCGCCCGCTCCACGACAGCATCGAGGATGTACCCGCGAACTTGCACGACGCATTAGCGGAAAATATTATCCCAAGGCATACCCTTTTCCTCTATATAAAATATCAAGATAATAGAGCTACGAAATATGTTTGTAAATATCACGTTCATTTTGTTAGCCAGCAACAAAATAACGTAATTAGCCCGAGGTGAATCGCAGCGTGTGATGGAAAAGTTAAGCGAATATTTATGACTGGCCTCATAGCTCAGTTGGTTAGTAACCCTGCCTTCTGCGCTGTAGGTCGTGGGTTCGATCCCCACTCAGGACAAACATTTTGTGTGACATTTGTAACATTGATGTTTGTTCTGTGTCTGGGTGTTAATATGTATTATATGTATGTATTTACAAAAGAAAAGTATATAAGTATTATATCAGTTGTCTGGTTCCCATGATACAAGCTATGCTTAGCTTACTTTGGGGCTAGATGGCGCTGTGTGACAATGTCCACCATTATTTATTTTATTTATTTTTGGACATATAGAATAAGCACCTTTTACACGGTACGTTCAGCTCGTTAACTCTATATGATAAAAATAGTTAAAATGTTGCAAAACGGATTTATATGAAAATAACGATGCTGGAACATACATGTGGGTAGGCAGACGATAAATGAAGGAAAAATACATGTCAAAATACTTTATTTCCATATAATTCATAAAGAAATGGCTCAAAAATTACAATAATATTATAATAATATTACAATAAAATATAAGGTCACGCGTACTTATCCCTAAGTTTGATACCTGCTCAAACCCTATCTGACCCCCCATGGGGAAGAACAACCAAGAAAGCCCTAAAGGAGGATATATTTATTATTTCGCGAGCATGATTCTTGAAAAAATATGAATATTTAAAACTATGTTACATTTAGTTCATTACTTTGACTACATAATACTGGAATGCTTAAGATATTTCACCACAATTTTGTTATTTGTTGATAAGAGTAATGCAGATGCTGTGTGTCCGGTTTGAAAAGTGTGGTCGTCGGTGTCATTACAGGTACATGAGACATTCTATCTTCATTTTTCACGGGTGCGTAATGTGACCTGGTTCTTCCCATACCCAATTAGGTACCAAAACGGATTGCTTTTGCTACGGGCCGAGATACTGCTTTATAATGAAATAGTAGCAAAGTAAGCTAAACAGCTTATAACATGGGTACCACACGACTAATATAATACTTTTGTACTTTTTTGTAGATATGTACATACATATAATGCATATTAACACCCAGATACAGAATAAACATGTATGGTCGTTACACAAATGTTTATCCAGGGTGGGAATCGAGCCCATGAACCTACAGCGCAGAAGGCAGAGTTATTACTTAAGCTGTGAGGTCAGTGAAATATGCGATAAACGAAGCTACTACTAAGAGCTAAAAAGATATAATACAATATATTCAGTTAAGATTATTTTTATGAGGAACCACCTCAAAATTTCAGTCGTACATAGAGCAGTTTCATTTTAGGACAGGGCAATAGACGTTGCTTCTTCAACACAAAATCTTGAAATATAATACTGAAAAATTTCTCGTCTATTAATTCCACTCTTCAAAATTTTCCATTTTACAAAATTGCAAGAATTTTCTCTTGATCCTCGGAATATTTGCAGAAGAAAGCAACTAAATTTAAGAGAACCTTACAAGATTTACTGCTATATGACGACAAAAGCAGCGGAACCGGGCCGGGGCCGGGCCGGGGCGGGGCGGGAGAGAAATATATCCAGCACTTGCCAAATCTCCGGTTTAAAATAAAATTTGCCTTGATACGTTTTACCTGGATAGATGGCTTGCATATCTCTATCGAAACTACAGTTTTCTATTTAATGTTTTACAGGAATTTGTAATCATGTAAATACAATAGGTCATTATAAATTTATTAGTATTTGCATCGTTGGGAAAATAGCCATTATGAAGTTAAAAACCTCAAATAGTTTTCCAAACGAGAAAGTGTATCTATAAGCAGATTTAGAAAATAACTATTCATAAGCCAATGTTTATGAAAAAGTTAAATTTTTCACGTATCTTCTCTATTTATTACTGGCATCATCCGCGATCGTAATGTTATTCGGCGCTGAATGATATTAAAACTACTCAAAAATCCAGAGACAATTTTATTCTGCTGTAATATCTCTATGTTTGATGAAGTATGTTTGTTTAAATCTATCCTACTTTAATGGAATAAAATACGTAAAATAAACATGAAGAATCTCAGTCTAGTGACGGACTATTCTTTACGATACAAAATAAATGTAACAAACACTAAAGCTATTTTATGACCCACGTTTCAGTTTAGCATAAACCTTACAATAGCTTTCTTTGAGAGAAACCCTAATTTGATCTACATTGTAAAAGTCACGGTCGGAGCTTTTCACAATACTCAATCCTCAACAACATTTGAAAAATATACAACAGTAGAGTACTATATATACTATATACAGTTCGCGTTACTGTGTTCCGGTTTGAAAGGTGTGGTTGCCGGTGAAATTACAGGCACATGAGACATTCCACCTACACGTCTCATAGTTACGGGCGCATACGATGCGACTTGAGTATTGTCGTACCTAGTAGGGGAGGACCCAAGTCGCATCGGTTGTTATGGGCCGAGGTTACCACTTACCACCAGGTGGGCCGTCGGCTCGTTCCGTAACTACATAACATAAAAAAAAAAAACTATACTATACTATAGGTAGTTGGGCTATTTAAATGATTTTCATGTAGTATTTTTGAACTTTGCTTTTTGTCCAATATTTTACGTACATATTTTCGAATGACATTAGAAAATACGTTGTACACAACTAAATTTATTATATCCATTTACTGGCTGTTAAAGTTGCTATTATTTATGAAGAATCAGGCTACTGTTGCTGTCATATCTATCATATCTTACACAAAAATCAATCGATAACTTAGTAAATACAATCATCCTAGTTAAGTTAGGAAAGGATGTTCATATATTCATATTTAAAGTTAATGTGGATATACCAACACATATCTATGTATGTTGGCTCGAGATATTTCAACGCCGTTGATTAGTTTTCGGGATGAAGTCGTCCATGTCGAGACGTGGGATCAGTTCCGTGGGATCCCCTGGGACCTACCCGTTGCATGTATCAATGATAAAGATATCTATTTGCCCTCTTACATATTCATTATTTGCGTCACCACTACAACTTTTAAGAGCAGTAGAACTCACGCCAAGTTCGTCCGGGGAAGTACTGCCACCATGCCCATTTCTGCTGCCAAGCAGTGACGCATTCACGTTACTGTGTTCCGGTTTGAAAGGTGTGGTTTCCGGTGAAGCTACAGACACATGAGATATTCCACCTACACGTCTCAGAGTTACGGGCGCATACGATGCGTCTTGAGTCTTGTCATACCAAGTAGGGGAGGACCCAAGTCGCATCGGTTGTTATGGGCCGAGGTTACCACTTAACACCAGGTGGGCCGTCGGCTCGTTCCGTATCTCAACCACATAAAAAAAAAAAACTACTACTTACTAACCTACTTCTTGCGAACCTAACTGCACGGTTTCAGATTATTTTACACAACCTAAAGCAGTAACAATAGATGTAAATAAAGTTTGATAATTCATAATAGATTACGCAATAGTGATTTTTGCACATGAAAAAATTTTTTCCACACCCACATCCTGAAAATGGTGACAAAAAACTTCCTGAGGAAAGCGGCATGACCTGGAATTAAAATTTCAAAGACACGTGAATTCTACAAATCCGATTGGACCTCCTGGCATATTCGCAAAATAAGGACAAAGGTCCTACACGGAAACAGAGACTGATACGATAAATGTCAATAGTAAAAAAGGGGAAAAATTACCCTTTCCAAATTAGCTGATATCTCGCGATGATTCCGTCTCCCCTAATGGACATACACTCAATTAGGCTTTACTGCCGGCGTCGTTCAATTTAACGCCTAACAGCAACCGCATTGGACCGCGTCCCTATTTATTTTTATTGTCAACAAACACACGCGGTTATATATTATTTATCTTGCTTTAAATGCTTCTTTGTTATTCATTAATTTTTTTATTGGTGTGCCGTAAGCCGAGTGGATCACGTGCTGGTCATAAAGTTACCTCATCACAATCATGTGAGGACGATACTGTATCTGTTTAAGGTTTACGTTGGACCTGAATATCAAGTGATGAGGTTTTGTTTTGATTACAACCATGCAACGTCTCAAGATATTGGATAGTTCCTAAACTCAGCGAAGAATTGAATGGAAGACAAGCTTACAGCATTAGCTTGAAGACATGCGTGTCAGTGGTCATCACTGCAATTCATGGTGCATATTTTGAGAGCGTGATGGTCTAGCGGTACTGACCCCCGAGTTTCAATCCGGAGGTCGCCGGTTCAAATCCCGACGTGCACCTATGAGTTTTTCGATTGAAAGATTTATGTGCGCAATACCACGTTCTCAAAACGGTGAAGGAAAACATCGTGAGGAAACCGACATGTCCTAGAACTGAAAATTCGAAGACATGTGTCGAGTGCACGAAAGGAGCCTCTTTGAGGCGCACTTACAATCCTTTCACCACACTGGTTCGACAGAACCGGTGACTCGAAGAAGAAGATGGTGCATAAACATCACACTGCGGAAATCTTGGTCAATTAATCATTGTTTCCACTACAATTTCCAAGAAAACATATTTTCGATTTCTGTTTTGGCTGATTTTTCAATTTTTGTTCCGATACAAACAGGCAAAGCCATGGGCAGAAGCTGGTACTCTACAAAAGTATTTCTGTTTAGATCGATCTATGTATTTTTCTTAGTACACTTTCGCACCAAAATTACTGAACCGATTTGGCTGAATTCTAAACATACTCGTAGATGGGTGAATAATGAATAATGTTTATATCCCGGTACCACGCAGCCGAAGCTGTATTATTATATCTCCATTTATTTCAGGTAAGTTGTCTATAAACTCTTGAAATATATATGCTTCAACTTTTTTTCCATTTCGAACAACTTTGAAGCACTATTTTAATACATAATACGAATGTAATATATAAGTAATGGAAATAATAGCTGAAATTATTACTCTTATCAAATTGTATAACGTTCGGCACACTTATAAAACTTCAGCCTATTCATACGTACCCAAAAACATTGAATTTCATTGTTACCCTATAATAACTCAACCTTCTCTTAATTAAATGAATAAAATAGGCTAAACAAATAAAATAAGCCGCCCATATTGTAATGTCGTCGGAAGAGAGGGATCGGTAGATCCGTATTGGTTGTTGGCGGCATACAATGTGAAATTAAGGGGTTTGAGAGTTCCGCGGTTAATTTTACCCTTCCGAATAAGGGTTAGCTTTCACACAAATTCGGCTTACTAAGGCTTTTTACTTTTTGATTTTATCTGGAGGTAAAGTGTTTTCAGTCTAGAATAAAAAGGTACAATGATTACAGTTTAAAATAAAACGCATTTTATATTTGTAAAGCTTCTACTTCGCAGGGTTGGTTAATATTTAGGATAATATATCTTCATGATACTAACGAGGGTGACTACGTACAAGTGATGAATAAGGTGAGACTTTGATACTAGAAGCCTTATCTACCAGTAACATAAATAGCATTAGCATAGCTTAATATTAAATTATTGAATATGTAGTGAAACATAAAAAACCCATGTAAATAAGTTAATACCTAAATTACAGTTTTCAGATAAATGGCACGTCAGTTAAACTTTGCGAATAAATGTTAGAACAATCAATTCAGAGAGTGGAGATTGCTCAGCCATGAATAGGTGGAAGGCGCCATTCGCTGACTCTTTGAGTAGTTCCAGAAATGTGATCACTGGAACTTACATTGGTACTTCAATTTTTATATTTGATTTATTAATAAAACGAACGTATTACATAATAAAAAGAAACATTTAATCCGGGTGAAATTATCTAGCTAATTGAAGGTTTCCCTAAATAAAATATATATAGTAAAATATGAATAAATCAATGTAAAATTCATACAACTTGTTCACGAGATATAAGGAAATAACGTTATTAACTATTGAATTCCAAGGCACGCGCTTTTTTGAACATATATTAACACACTGCATCGCTTTGTAATGGACTTTGTTTGTCGATGATCTAAAAAAGTCTTACTCAACCACTTATAATCAGAACAAACGTTTAAACTTACTAGGAATTTTTCTATAGAATCTAAGAAATAAAATATCTTATTATTATATAGAATTAATATATTTTAATTATAATTCTTTCTTAATCCTGTATCAATGTATATGGATGTAATTTCAAAATTTCATCATAATCGGTATCTGTAAATTTGGCGTGAAAGAGTAACAAACAAACCTGATCCAAATCAAAGACCAAATCCGTCCATAAAATCAAACATTGTATCGAATTTGTAATAATAGTGTGGTAATTACACTATTGTGTTCTGTAAACTATTGAAATCAAAAGCACTAGCAATATTTTCAAGCAGAAGTAATCTTCAATACAAAAGTTCTACTGAACGCCGCGCCGGTTAAAGTTCGCCCTTGCTTTGGTCGATAAAAAGCTCTTGTCATTAATATTTTACACGTATATTTCAGGCTTACAAGCAATTTTTCACCTCAAGTAGATTGGAAGTATTTGTAGTCTATATAAAAGCGAGCTTCATTTACTTCGCAGACTTGACACTGAAATAAGTATCATGTCTAGCCGTAGTGAAGCGTTATCAGTGAATATTTTATGATATTCGCAGCATAATAAGTAAACTTCCAACGTTGGCCACGGATATAGCGAGCTAACATGAATACTAGTACTTTCTCCAGTCAGCACATACAATTTGTGCTTTGATATTTTCAAAGAATTAAAAAAATGCTCTCAAAACGTTAATAGTTAAGAGCAAGTTCGAGAATTCTAGAGATTTTCAGACAAATTCTATTCAATGATTTTTTGCAAATAGTTTAAAAACTACGTGAACTAAAAATTCCTTTCTACATTAATTTATATATTTCTGTTTCGGTTTGAAAAGTTTTGTTGCCGGTGAAATTACAGGCACATGAAAAAATCCAACTTCACGGTTCAACTTTACAAATGAGAAATATAATATTTTCAAATGAGTTATTAGTCTCACGCGCGTAAAATAAATTATTATTTATTTATTTTTATTTATTTATTAACAAAATCCACAGCTCTTAATAAATACATGTTTATCTTATATACTAAATAAAAAGCCAATTAAGGATTTACATTTTATGGATCGTTATAATTTGGTTGATCGACGACACTGATAAACTAATACAACATATCAATATCATTTAATGAAAAGATAACTATGTTGATATATAATATATATACCTATAATAAAAAATATAGATAACTATGTGTGTGTGTGTGTGTGTGTGTGTGTGTGTGTATGTGTGTGTGTTTGTGTGTGTATTATTAAAAAGAACATCACTGGCCATTCGCTGCTTCAAGTCGCACGCGGTTACTTTCGTTATATGCGTAATGCAACGCCGTTTATACCCATGCTTAAAACGATAAAAATAATGCTACGTTTCACAAACGAATGCTATAACGGTTACGGTTCACCAGATGCTATCTTAGTTCTAAGAACACTTACCACGAAAGTTATATGTAATTGGCAAACTTCCCCGCTAAACATCAGGTGGGTTTCATTTCCTCCTGCTTTATGGAATGTGAATGCGGTCCATACGCTGTAAAGGAGGCGTGTCAACTAATTTTTTCCAAATCATATCTCGCGACTTAAGCTCACAGCGAAAGCTATTAGGAACACAAAATCCACCGTAAAGTGTTATCAAGAGATAAATTAGTATTCGATATGTGATTAATTATTCCATTGGTTAAATATCTAATCGAAAAAGTTTTGAATCAAAACTTAAATTTAGATACCAAATGCCGTAAACATTATACATCTAAACTGTTAGAGAAAAGCCAATAATCAATTTAATAAAATAATTCATCACTATATTGGTTATTTAATTGAAGTTTGCCTTCATCACTTTGTATTGACAGGTTTTGTTAGGATGGGTTTTGTATGGACCCGTCAGCACTAGAGCACGAGTCACAATAATTATATTTATTACTAGCTGTTGCCCGCGACTTCGCATGGAATTCGGTTTTATCACGCACCCCTATTTTACCTCTCGGAAAAGTAGCCTAAGTTACTACTTGTTACATCAGCTATCTGCCAGTGAAAGTCCCGTCAAAATCGGTCCAGCCATTTCAGAGATTTTGTTTCCTCATGATGTTGTCCTTCGCCGTTTTCAGAAAATATTTTGAGAATTGCGCGGATAAATATTACAAATGAAAAATCCAAATGGTGCAAGTCAGGTTTTGAGTCAGTAAACTCCGGGATGAAAATCAGGGTTTGTATTATTGGGCCACCATTTTCTCATGTATTCATATACCTCCTTTATTTTTTTGACATGGGATGGCACATTGGAAGAGATATTATGTACTGATAGTATGAAACCAAACCAAAAGGGTAGACATCAATGTTGTATTTATCAGAAAAATCGGCCAAGCATCCACTGTTCCCCTGAAATTCGCACCCTGTCCCTTAAAATGTTTGAGGTTTCCACTCGTCTCCTGATCTATTATTTATTTTTAAATCATTTGTGTGTCCATATATATTTTGTTTTCTTATACGCACTTTTAGTCATTATAAACATAGAATAATCTAAAATCGCCTTGGAATAAATCATTTATCATAAGTCAAGGTTATCATAAGGGAACCAGCTGGAACTAACTACAGGAGTTACATACCTCACTTACTCACAGACACGTTAACTGTTTACACGTGAATAGTTTGTTAACATATTCGCTGAATTACTTGCAACATTTGTAATACGGTAGCAGCCGTCTCGTAAACAGCATATATATATAGGTATTACTTACGTTTTTGACTGGCCTCATAGCTCAGTTGGTTAGTAACCCTACCTTCTGCGCTGTAGGTCGTGGGTTCGATCCCCACTCAGAACAAAAATTTATGTGACATTTGTAACATTGATGTTTCTTCTGTGTCTGGGTGTTAATATTTATTTATTTATTTATTTATTTATAAAACTAGGGTTCACAGCGTAATTACTTAAAAATGATGTACTGTCAAATTATAATTGTCCTTATGCCAATTCGAACCCTCATTTTGTATCTTGAGGTTGTGTGAAAAACAGAGTAAACAAGATTTTTATATAAAAGAAAATATGAAAAGTATGCAACGCTAATATAAAAGTAACCATATAAAAACAAAAATACTTATAATTAGTTTAGAAATAAAATAAAAAAAAAGTAAAATTAATTGTTAACCTTAAGAAAAGAAAAATAATAACAATTCTTGCATAGAATCAGTCTAATTTTACTTATTGTTTGTGTCTGTTTAGTATACTGTGTGTGTGCGTTGTGTGCGTGTGTGTGTGTGTGTATGCGTGTGTGTGTTGTGTCTGTTCGTGTGTTTCAAAACGCATAGGTATAGCTTCGATATGCAGTAGGTAGTCAGTGAGGCGAGCGAGACGTGTTGCTTGGTGTAAACAACCAGATCGGTTTACATGGCGCTGCTGTTAAAATAAAAACTAAAATAAAAACTACGCTGAAATGCGCCCACGCCATGCTGTTAAGTATTTAGAGATTGAGCTGCAAATAGTTATTAAACAATTTATTTTTTATTATGTTTTTTTTTTTCTTTTTTTTTTTTTTTTTCTTTTTTTTTTTTTTATCCTTTTTATTCATGTTAAATGTAAAGGATTAAACGTAATTATCGATATTTTTATTGTTTTGGTAGTTTATTACTATGATTCCTTCGTACTTTTCATTAGTTGTTTCCAAACACTGTTTTTAAAGACATTCCTAGATGTACTGAAAGGATCTATATCCTTAAATAGCTTGTTATATATTCTTGGAAGTCGAGTAGTATGTATTAAATGTATGTATTTACAAAAGTAAAGTATATAAGTATTATATTAGTTGTCTGGTTCCCATGATACAAGCTATGCTTAGCTTACTTTGGGGCTAGATGGCGCTGTGTGAAATGTCCACCATTATTTATTTATTTACTTAATCATATCTCGTCTGCTGATAGGCACTGGAATTCCTCAGCTGCAGGCTTCTTTCTATAGGCGAGTAGCCATATTAACATAGTATTTTATTGCCTTTTTTAATATTACTTACGTTGTGATGACAGATGTTTCAGATCACAGCAAATGCCTACTTTAATATACAAGCGCTTACGAGAAAAACAAACACATTATGTTTGATGATCGCAACCCCAGTTTATGACTTCATGTTAGTAAAGTGTGTCGCACCCGCGCCGCACTACGCGCTTCGCGTGCAATTTACTACGTCGGGGATTATTGTATGCGACTCGTGCGTACTTCCCACTGTAACGGATACAAGAAGAATTGATATCTGCCAGTGTACGAAGTCAACAAGCCCGTTGCCTCTCCCAGGATTTGGAATTTATTCAGTCTAAAATTGCTGTGTGGCGGTCGGTGTGCGGCCATCCATTCTGATATAAGTCTCAAAACGAGATGCTAATAAAATGATATCATATCGAACCGCAACAATATTCTTGATTTTCTAACTTAAATATCTGGAGAATTTAAAATATGGCATACATTTTTTGGTTTTAAAGAAAGAAAGAATAAATTTATTTACACAAACTGTACACAACACAACACAATATAAAAAGAAAAAGGACAAATAGACGTATGAGTAATGAAAGTTGTCGCGTGCTGCAACATGTTACAGTGCTGATTTTCAGCACAGGGCTGAATGGCGATGAGGCGACGCATTTACATGAAAAAATATTCGGAATTATAACAAGCAGATTAGGAACATAAAGAATATCATAAAACACATAAAAACTAAAACTTTACGCACTTTGAATAATCGTTTATCGTGCAAACTTAGTCTATCTATTCGAGTCACCGGTTCCGTCGAACCAGTGTGGTGAAAGGATTGTAAGTGAGCCTCAAAGAGGCTCCTTTCATGCACTCGACACATGTCTTCGAATTTTCAGTTCTAGGTTATGTCGGTTTCCTTACGATGTTTTCCTTCACCGTTTTGAGAACGTGATATTGCGCACATAAATCTTTCAATTGAAAAACTCATAGGTGCACGTCGTGATTTGAACCGGCGACCTCCAGATTGAAACTCGGGGTCAGTACTACTAGACCACCACGCTTTCTAAAACTAAGCTTAGTGAATACTAAGAATTCTTCACACGTTAATTATCTACATTATTTTAACGTACAAATATATCATTCCAGTGGTCATCTTTATTCCCGCTTAAAACTTCAATTACTCATCCTTCCCCTTTTAAATATGAATAAACTCATACAAGTTATTTAGAATTGCTTCTCAGCATTGTGGACGTTGGAGGTGCATTCGTGTCGATACCCAGTTTAATATCAGCTCAAGTCGAGTTGCCAGCTTTAGTCACGTTTTATTTGAATGCTGAAAAAGGTTTAACATTTCAGAGTCAAATTATTTTTGTATTGAGTTTAAAGTACTAACTATTATTTTCAATCAAATTTTAGGTGAAGATAGCATCTTTAAAATTGAAGATTTATTATTAAGAATAAGAATAAGAAACGTTTATTGTGAAACGGTGTACAAAAAGATCTTATTTTAATATATAGTATCAACAGTTTGTCCTCTCGGACAATAATATCAGTAAGGTAAAATATATCTTATATTCACCTTGATCAGAATAAGGTAAATTTAGGGATACGTAACAAGATTTTCAAGTGTGTACCAGGTGTAATTAAATAAATGACAAAGATAAAACTTTGAATTAAGCATCACTTTATATAGGCACGGCTTCATTTAAAACTGTGGGTTAAATTAAGCCATCACCAATTAAGTAGGATACCTATAATTCGAATTATTGGTATTTTGTTAATTGGTTCAAATTGGTCAACCGATATTTTTCTGCGTCTCGATTGCGTCGACAGTGGTGTTGCAACGTTAATTGGAAAAGAGGAAGGAACAAAGCTGTTAATCGATTATATTTTAATAATAATGTAATCCCGCGTATATTATGTATGCGTCCCCGCGACATAATCTATGAATATGATGTACAAAGTCTTTCTACTGCCTTGTTCGTGACAAGCATAATGAACTAAGCTTGTTCTCAAAGTCAGTGACTAATCTTTGATGATTCCAACGTCATTCATTTAATTAAATTGCCAGTTAATATAAGGTTTGTCAAGGTAAGAAAACTGCGAATTAGATATACTGAATGGATAATTATTATATTTGAGTGGCGTTTAATGTCCTACATGGTAAAATTATTTTTGCAATCCAAATTACACAGATAGTGAAAACCACGTTGTGACTCTGTTTTTTAGTGTTAGGGATAGGCTATTCGAAAAATAGGCAAGGAGGCTTACGTCTACTCAGCGGCGGAAAACCTGGCAGCCAATTGGAAAAAACCCTCAACTTTCAGTATTTAAAATAGTGTGAACTATGAATATTTAACGATGAACATTTTGTGCGTGATAATGCGTTCTCAAAAAATGTATAGCCTTTTGGCATATCCCAACTAATGGTGCCTTAAAGTTATACGCGGCAAGCAATAAAATTTAACTTGTGTGTGTAGTCGTAAAGCGAGAAGCGTTAGAATCATATTATGTCTCGCTCGGCTTATGTCGAAAACGTTTCCTTATCCCGGAGTTGTTGAAGCTTACAACTCAATTTCCTTTAGCAAATCCTGGCTCAGCGGAGGTGTATCTCCTCAGCTATTTCATGAATATATCAATGCTCGAATCAAATTATTGTTTAGATAATCAATACACTGAGACGATCTTACAGCGGATAGAATAATGTATCTAGTTTAATTTATTTAGATATGTCACACTGTCTGAATGTCTGGAATTAATATTATCAAACACTTGTGTAACAAACATTATATATGTTATGTGATTTCTCACCCAGCCTGGAATAAAAATATACTTCATTATATTTTAAACAGATTTTGACTTTTAACTGATTAAATATAAGGGCAAAATATTGTTTTCGAGATATCCTGTTATAACGATGCAAGCTAAGTCGACAAGGATGGCCTGTTGGTATTAATTTTCGTTTCCCTGTAATTAAATGTTCACATGAGACTTTATTTTGACGCGGGATGATTATGTCACTCGTTACCAAAATGGCGGTGGTCGTCATTAAGTCAGAGTGGCCTCGTTTAGGTTTCTGGCGCGTAAACACAGCGGAAGGAAGGTGAGCTAAAAGCTTCGGGCCCGGTGCAGCTCGCAAATTAGCCACGCTTTCTGGATGTAGGTAACATGTGACGCTAAAAGATTACTTTCTGCGGAACTGTGTATTTGCATGAAGCTCGCGGCTCTACTGCACCTTTTATTTTTTTGCTTCCGCGACAATTTTGACCCTCTCTGAGATGAATATTTTCTTGGTGATGAGTTTACAAAGCACCAATTAATAGTCATATGAGTCAATAACGAATGAGTAGATGACCCACCTGAAATTAAGTGTTAACCTCTGGCCGTCAAATAAGCAATATGAGTTGATTTCTTCTCTACTTGACTTGGTAATTTTACCAACAACCTTTCAAATCAATAATTAATAACACAGTAATTAGAATGCGTTAATAATACTGTTTTGAGGCGGTAAAAGTACTTATGGTGGCAATAATACCTCGGACAAACCAGACGACCTCAAAAATTATGCGTGTTTTTTTTCTTTTAACTTCAGAATAATTTAGTTAAATGTTGTATAAGATATTGTGTATTTGATATGAACAAATCGAGTTGCTGCCATTTTAAATTAATTAATTACAAAATTATAAAGTATTCCATACGAAATAGAATCCTACTTCAACCTGACATTTGGCTTTCATTTTTATGATTGTGCCAATATTTGCATGTTTTAGGCCATTACTACTGAACTAAGGTTGTGACAATAAAGTCATGGAAACCGCAATATAACGTGTTTTATTAGTACTAAAAGAACAATTTCAGCGAAACGAGTGATTACATTTTCTAATATTCAGAATGACAATTACACATGTTGCCAAAAACACTTCAGCAAGTCGACGGTTGGTTTTGCATCCGCCCGCAGGGAGTGGCGTCAAAGTTTGACCGCGGTAAATCTTGGACAGACTCGGTTATATTGTACCCTCGCGTCTTGTTCAACATTCAGACAGTCATCCTCCTGGGACATATAGTGAGTTATGGCTTACAAAATTTACACAACGTAACCAGGAAGGAAAAGGCACACCGTGATAACCATTTCCATAGTGGTTAGAGACGGAATAAAATTAAACCTAAGAAAATTAACAGCGCAAATTCCTTGTAAAGGAAAATTATCAGGCAAGAATAAAGATTTACTTCGAAATCTTTATATCCGACCGGGTCCATTCACGAAAACGTTACTGTAAAACGAAACAATTCCGCCGACTATTGTAGTTTTTTGGGGCTCTATTGTGGACATTTTACTGTTAACGTTTTGAATGGCCACGACAAACTTCCGATACTATCATTCCGATAACAAAAACCAACGAACAAGTAATATTGCGTCATAATGTCGATACCGAGGAGTTTTGCTTACTCATAAAAACATGTATAAATGCGTAGCTCTTCTACGGGGGTGATACTGCTACGAAAGGGCTTTTTTTCGGTAGAAAATTCTATTCTATTAAATACATTTGGTGCAGAAAACATTACGGAACGTGTTTTTTTTATATTACTTTTTTTTTATGTGATACAGTTACGGAACGAGCCGACGGCCCACCTGGTGTTAAATGGTAACCTCTGCCCATAACAACCGATGCGACTTGGGTCCTCCCCTACTAGGTACGACAAGACCCAAGTCGCAACGTATGCGCTCGTAAATTTTGAGACGTGTAGGTGGAATGTCTCTTGTGCCTGTAATTTCACCTTTCAAACCGGAACACAGTAACGCGAACGCGTTACTGCTTGGCGGTAGAAATGGGCATGGTGGCAGTACTTCCCCGGACAAACTTGGCGAGAGTTCTACTGCTCTTACGTTACTTAAGTACTCTTTAATATAAAACAGCTGTTTATTAAATTGGTAGGAAAGCAATTCTAAACCACAAGTAAGAGCATAAATATTAGAGTGGTCTATTAAAGTCTTAAAACACATTGCGGCTCAAGGGCCTTTTGTAGAGGTAGATTTCTAAAGGAAATTAAATGGCTAACTGTTATATTCAGAAATAAACTGGCATACAAACTTTTCGAAGTATTAGGGTTTCTTTCACTGCCACCAAGTTAAGACACAAATAAGGTCATTGATCGCTTCTATATTTTTTTACTTATAGTTACATAAGAACGCTCATGTTTGTTTTATTTGTCCCTTAATTATTTCAAACTGCAACTATGGTAAGTCTCTCTTAAATTGCGTGTATTTTATAAAGTATTTGAATTTTATATTAACCATGTTTCTTGAATGCATATATTATTACATTTTAAAAGTTACAGATTTACTTCCACATTCCCTATGTCGATGGTTGACAGAAATACTCAGGCCAACTTGCAATACAACAAAACAACACATTTCACTATTAAAACGGAATATTTAATCTAGACAGACGTGCAATACAAATACCGTTTCACTACTGACAAGTGATAAGTCGTTTCAACGCTTTGCAATTCAAAGTAAGTTGCGTGAAATCAAAGGCGAGCGCTCGTATTTTTGCCGTGTCTGAATCCAGCCTAAAATAAAGCTCGATGTTTTGGCTGTCATCCAAGTGCTTGTTAGGAAACTAGAGAAATTCGTAGAGCCATTGTTTCTTGTTCTGTGCATAAAGTCACAAACTTGAAACTGTATGTACTGCGCCGTACACTCGATAGCACTAGCTAATGAGTCCTTTTCATTTCGACGTTTGACGAACGCATTTGATTTGAAGCCGACGCGACGTTGAAGCTCCAGTTTAAATTGCTATGAAATAAATCTTAGTACCGATCTTAAAGAAGTTTACGGAGGAGTAGCCACGGCTTATGAAAGTTATTACAAAGACTGGCTCGTAGCTAGGATTTTGTCGCTATTTTAAAATAGGATTTTCACTAGCGTACTCCCAGTATATTTTCTTTCTTAATTCTTTTACTAAGGCATAAAAAGATGAAAAAATAAATTTCATAAAGGTTTTATGGAGGCATTTTGACTGGCCTCATAGCACAATTGGTTAATAACCCTACCTTCTGCGCTGTAGGTCGTGGGTTCGATCCCCACTCAGGACAAACATTTATGTGACATTTGTAACATTGATGTTTGTTCTGTGTCTGGGTGTTAATATGTATTATATGTATGTATTTACAAAAGAAAAGTATATAAGTATTATATCAGTTGTCCGGTTCCCATGATACAAGCTATGCTTAGCTTACTTTGGGACTAGATGGAACTGTGTAGAAAAATATATATATATATTCGCGAAGAAAATCAAAACCTAATCAGATTTCAGCACCGTATAAACTATAGTATTTTTTTAATTATGATATAATACCAACTCGTTTCATGATATAACAACGTTAAAGTCAGAAATAACATGGTGTCTAATCTATATCTGTTGTCTAATCTATAGCTGGTGTCTATTGTACAAGATATTTGAACTATTGTCAACCATTAAATACAGAAGAAACGACATAGTAATGGTGCACAATACGATAAAAGCTATCCCGCATAGCATTCTACGGTTTACTACCTCATTAATTTTTATTTTTGCGTTTTGCTCAGACTGTTAGGTACGAGTACTATTTTTATTTATTTTTTCTTTTCCCAATAGACAAATTTTGTTGGTTCCCTTGATGTTTCTGATATCTCAACTATTTATGACAAAATTTGTAGTGATGATGTCCTTATTATTTTATTTTCAACTAAACTACAGCAGTATGTTTGCTTAGTGTCAAACTAACTTAGGCCAACGCGGCTTTGTCAGCGTAGGTTAACCAATTAAGTGCAGTCATAATAACAGTTCTAACTTTAACAGATTTCGAGTAGTAATTTAGTAGAATCAAATACATCTGAGATTAATATTTCATCCCCCTGCTAAGATCTTAATCAATAATTTCATTGGATCGTATGAACTAATGCTATTTCAAATTTTAATTTAACCTCCGTACCCTTCCAACACTGAATATTTCCGTTAGTGAAAAATAAGAGCAACACAAGAAGATATTTAACTAAGTTTATGTTTAAGTGGAAAAGTCTTCCCATCGTACTCTCGTCCATGCAGCTTAGGGTCTCGTAAGTCGCTTTAAGGATAGCATGTTCCTTTATTTAAATGAGACAATGTGTGGTACTAGGAATGATCCCTATTTGATTGGATCTCTCTCTGCGAGGGACCGATTCCCAGGAATTTGAATTTTATTTCAATCATGGAACATTTTCATTGAAATCGACACGGTTTAGGGAAATGTGGAGATGTAGGCAAACAGCAGTCGATACAATCGTGTATTCAATTTGTGCGGGGATTACTTTTGCTTGCTACCCTACATTTTATTTGATCCTCAAGTTAAGGTATCGGTTCCATCTTACGTACAGATTTGGATTCCTTATTAAGAGGCGCTGAGGGCTCTTTTCTTGAATTTACAAATCAACATTCAACAGAACATACAATACATCAAATTTTTCTATTTATAAAAAAAAAACAAATTATTATATGATATAAATAATAATAATTATATATATATTCAAAAACAATTTCAATAATATTAGCTTCTTTTTATTACAAATACATTTGAGAAGCAAGCCACTTTCATAGTGCAACAATCACATGAACTTGGCAGGCATTTTAAGACACTTTTTGAAGCTTGGCAAATTTTCAAGATGTAAAGTCAACAGTCAACTTTAAATTACCATTGTGTTTCTATGAACTTGTTCTGTAACTTGATTCAAACGTGATATCCGATTGAATGCATCTTTACTAAGTATTTTATGTTTGTTAAATTCTTGGAATATTAGGCGGGTTCGAATACGTGAATTCAGACTCTTGAGACGTCGAACGTCGTGCGGCTACCTAACGATAGCAGCCAATTTGAATGCTTTCTACAGATCGCAGGGGATAGAACTCTATATTTAGGAAGAAATAGAAAATATGAATTCTTTACCAACAAATTCCAGCATTTTATTTTCGTATTCCTTCTGATGCAATATCCTAATAAAGAGCAGTTAACGACGCAACTTTCATTAATTGTTTATAAATAAGTATAAAAACCGAGGCGAACAAAGTGAATCTTGTGAAAGTTCATTTAAAAAGCTGTTAAATGAGTTTCAAGATGAAAAACCTAGTCCTTATGCTTAATTTAGGTAGGCCCTTCTCTAGTAATCACGCGAGCAAGGACATTTCCGTCTCATTTTGACTTACTGGCTTCGTAAGGCCCTTTATAAAGTCGTAAACGTAAATCTTCCATGTCATAAATAACTCTTTATGTGGTTATGAGTTGTTCGTTAAGTTTAAGTTTTCGAGCCGTAAAGTCTCATACTTCCGCACTGTTATGATAAAAATGTGAGAGCTCGCGGAAACCGAGCAAAGTCAATATTTTTTCTACGTAATATGTTTATGCAGCGATCATGGCTCAATTGGTTGTGATGTAGGCTTACGATCTGTCGTGGTTCTTGGTCCAAAGTCCAGAAGGAAAGCGTCATGAAGAAACCATAGCGTGGTTGTAGGGTAAATACCCGCTGCCTTACTGTCTGCCTAATTCTAGCAGCCCTATTTGAAAGCGAATTCCCAATCCAGGCGTTGCATAGCCCACCATTGGCAGAACCAACTATTGGCACAACACTGTAGTAAAAAGAAGGAAGAAATATGTGTACCGTAATATTGTTTATAGGTCACGAATACAAATTTCAAGGGAAAACATTCGCGAATCAGCGATTTTGTGGTGGACCTGCTCGGTGTTTGAAGTTTATACCGACTTCATTTATTTTTTATTACAGTTTTGTTGGTAAGTATTTTTATTTGTGAGTTTGGCTTAGTAATAATTCAAATTTTGTGGATATTTATAGTCATATTTATGGGCGAAATTTATTGAGACGTTATAAAGCAAGGAACAGTTAATGTATACTGCCTGGTGTTGAGGAGTGGTTTTAGTTAGAATAACTACAAGAGCTATTATAATCTTTGAAAAAGAAGTCGCTAACGCAATAATAGTTATCAATTTAACTGTTTTTTTTTTAACTATTGATGATAATTTAGAATAACAGAATAACTTTTTATCCCGGTATCTCTACGGGCAGGTGGGACAATTAAATACCATGAGGTAGTTAGTTTTCAAGTGTGAATCGCATCAAGCGATTCATACACACCCGGACAGAGCGATTGTTCATTCAATTATCGCTAATCACTGACGATTTCATTGCTGCCTTTTCACCAAACTTTATTCAAGTTGGTTCAAGTTTCAATAAAAAAACCAAATCAATGGCTATATAAACAAAGGCTAATCTGAATCAAACTTTATCAGACGTTAACATAAAACCCCCAATTAGAAGCCAAAGAAATCAGGTCGGAGCTTAAGTCGGATTAGGAGCCGATAAACGGACCACGGTCAGCGCACTTGTAGCCGGCCACTCATTGGGTTGCCAGAATACTCACTATAAAAAGGTTAAGCTATCCCTAAAATGTGAAAAGTCTTTTGGGTATAACTTTTTTCTTCTAGCTTCTATCCGTGACTTTGCCCGGTATAGAAATACAAAGTAGCTGTTTATTCCAGCCTTCTCTCAGCCAAACTGATTCACTTGTTTTCAATAATATTGGAAACGAGTAAAAATTCTCCCATCTAACAAACTTCCAGATTTCAAATATTAATTAGTTATCGGCATAGTTGCGACAAACAGCTCATTTTTTTAAATGAACGTATCATTCCAAAGTTATTCGGAAAAATTATTTTATACCAGTGATGTGTGTGATACCTTTTTGATTTATTCATTATTAATTATTATATAATTATATTATTATAATTATATATTAATTGTTTTTACGTACGCTGCTTGGCATAATCATTTAATAACCTGTAATTTCTCTATAAGTGACTAGTTGTAAATCTTTAGAATAAATAATTTTCTCCCAGTAAATCTCCCATAAATATGTTGTAATATTTTGTTTTTTAGTCACACGAATGAATTTAGTAACCTGTTCAATATGAATTCCATGAAAACAAAGAACTCGTATATAACTACTAGCGGCCCGTCCCGGCTTCGCATAGGTAGCGTTAAGTATTTACGACGGGAACTCAATTTTTACCATAATAAAATATTACCCAATGAATTCAAGTATGAAATATCGTTAGTGTAAGAATGTCAAAGTCAAAGTCAAAACTTTTATTTCCATAGAATTCATAAAGAAATGGCTTGGAAACGTCAATATTATTCAAAACATAAGGTCACGCGTACTTATTGATAAGTTTGATGCCTGTTCAAACCCTATCCGACCCTCCATGAGGAAGAAATGGAGAATGAATGTTCATAATAGGATCAGTAGTTTCAGAATATTACACCCTACAGACTAACACACAAACATACCTTACCTCTTTAAAATATTAGTGTACAGGTAGATTAAATATTCACTTTCTTTCCTTTTGAAATATCGTTCGAGATATCGTTGCCCTGGAGAACTTAGTAGAGGAACCAAATGAATTTCACCCGTCACATTCTTAACATGAATCACAAAACAATCTTAGGCCCTTCTTACAGTAAGATAGAATTATTTATTGTACTTTTGTGAAAGAGTGAAATCACCCTTGTAGTAGTAAGCAGGCATGGTGGACTTGTGAACTAATGGACTGCACACTAATTTCTTATTACTCGATATCCATTTCTAGCTCAACTCATCTACTTATATCACGAACAGTGGGATGTACATTGAAGTCACTCTTCATTATAATTTTTTTTAATGAATATAAATATCATACATACTCATTTTATTATTTTTAAATGTTTTGCACAAGTTTTTCTCCGAGCAAGCCATTGCATTCACAGATAACTCAAAGGAAAATATTTTCTTACTCTAGTTTTTTTTAAATCTTGCCGCTTTTGCCTTCGCAAAAACTGGATTTTGAAGATGAGAGTCATTTTACAACATTTACTTGGGAAACTTTCAAATATGGCTTCGCCTCGACTTAGCACAATATATCATTTTTACTGAACGCTGTTTGCTGGTGTTTAATGACTTCCTTTCTTTGTCCTATAAACATCCATTAGTTAATACATAATATCTAAATTCTTTATAACCTTGAGCTATTAGAATATTACATTACATTCATAATTTTCAATTATGTAGAAAAAATTAAGTAGTAGGATATATCATTAATAATAATGGTTCATAAACATTTAGTTTATAAGGTATTTTCTAACATAATATTTTCATTTCCGTGAATCTATTACTTCAGCTAAGTAATTCTTTGTGACCGCTTTTGGAAGTACTATTTTCAATGAATCTCAGAGATATCTCAGAGACAGGTCTACTGTTAGTATTCGCTTACATATTAAGGGTAGGCATTTTCAATTTTTGACACATTTCATATTTTTATCTTTCAAATTCCACGTTATACACACAGTTTAAAAAGGTAGAGGTGTTCACAATTGTTAATATATTGTTAATAATGTTAAAAAGTTTATACTTACATTAATACGGAGCTACCTACAGTCAAAAACGTAAATTAGCAACGGATTAGCTAATATGTGATTTGTCTTTTTCGAACGAATTTAAAACCTTCTGTCATGGTGAAAATATCAGTAATATACAGTTATGGATAAAGTCGACGGTTTCTACCCATTATTTAAAATTTATTAAGGTAAGTAACATTCCGTCCCCAATAAAACAAAAATTATCCGCAAAATGAAGACGTAAAAAGAAAATCATTATTTAAAATGCAATAAGAATAAGAAATAAAGTGGAAGAAGTCCTTTGCATGAGGATTAAGCCACACAATATGCAATTTTCTTTTAGTACATACTTTTATTTAAATGAAGTTTGATGCTAATTCCCTGTGCGCTCTATTATAATTGTGTGGGGCGTTGCGAGCGGGAATTGCGGCTATTTCGGAACCGCCGAGCGCCCTTACCCAAATGCTATTGTAACTACCTATACATATTTGTGGTACTGTTGATTGTTTATTCAGTAAACTTATAGAACCTTAATAAAACAAAGCTGCATACCATTTATATTTTATATGAATGAGTGAAACAAACTCTTTCGTACGTAGAACAAGTCGTGTGCGACGTTAGAAATGACATTACATTTGGTAAAAGTTTGATTGCCTGGGGCAATTAAGTATTTTTTTACTGTTAAATAAACAAAAAACTTATATTTGTCAAATAAAAAAGAACTGATTGTTAAATAATTCTCCGACATGGTATAAAACACCTTATTTCTTTGTAAAGTTACAAGTTGAGGTAGTTGACAATATTTTTGTCGTTTTCAAACTATCGCCGACAGTCTAAGCATTTAACTACATTTATCGAGCGCCTCGCAAAACGGCATCTAATTCATGAGCCGTAAGCTCTAGCGCTAGATCGGTAAATTTTATGATAATTTAAAACAATTGTATAACACAATTGAACTGCGTATTTGATTGAGGGTGAGACGTGTCGTCAGGGGTGAGCGGACGAACTGTAGGGCACTTGGTGATCCTCCAGCCGGGCCCGAAGGCCTGATAGCGCACGCATCGCCGCGGGGCCCCTCGAGGACCAATGCAGTACGTATACGACTCTCAACCCACCTTCAAGAGTTATTTTAACTTTGGAGTGTACTCTAAAGCTAACAGAGAGTGCTCGTTACTACCATGCGGGGGGTGGCGCTAGAAGCTTTTGATATTGTAAGGGTGGATGACTTTGTCATAGACAATGTTTTTATTTTTCTCATTGTCTCAATATACCATATTATATATATTTGGGTACAAATGAATACTATGAATAAAAACTTATTCATAGTATTCATTTGTACTCAGATGTATTCACATTCCACATGTTTTTGTTTTCTTCCAGATTAAGATTTAAATTTTGTATAGACAAGATTTATGTTATTTTTATGTTAGCCTTTATGTTAGCTACTGTAAATTTGCTACGATGATCCCTGTCCCAAAAAATAGAAGACTCTAAGCAACAAACTAAAAAGCACCTACGAAACTCAAAATGTCGACCAATTATTGAAATTCTAACAAAAAGTAAATAGTAAAAGCTGTCTTGCTCAAAAGTTTAAAAATAAGCCTGGACAACTCCGAGTCTGAAGTTGGCACAATACCAAATCAGTTTGTAGGAAATCAAATGAAATCACCGATAAATCATAACGAATTTAGAATCAGTACATTTTCATGATCGACCATCATTTAACTTATAAATTTTACTAGGCATTATGAAGCTTCTTTAACGATTTACTTTTTTGTATGTGTGCGAATAAATTACAGAATGATCAGATGGCCTACCTGATGTTAAGTGGTAGACTTTGCTCATAATAAAAGCATTATGTAAAGAAAGAAAGAAAGAAAGAAAGAAAATCATTTATTTTCAACAATATGTAGACAACACCGATTACATACTTATATAACTAGGAGAAATTAAACAAAAAAGAACAAATGTATAACAAGCAGGATCTGTCTTGTGCCCTCCCCTAATTAGGTATGGGAAAAAGCAAATCACATCGTATTGAGCCCGTAACTTTGAGACGTGAAAGTGGAGTCTCAATTGCTTGTAACGCGAACCACAGTTATGCGAATGTGTTTCTTCTTGGCGGCACAAATAGGTACCTACAGATATGGTGACAAGGACTTTCCCGGACGAACTTGGGTCTAGTTTTATTGCCAGAAATAAGTCAGTTAATTTCTACTTCTAGTGATCTGGTAGTTTACGTAGTCTGAATTTTAAGTGTATTAACTTAAATAAATATATACAATGTGGTTTTCACGGTTATTTACTTTCAGCTGGTTATAAATATGTACTGAAATTATTCAACAATATTTGTTAGGTAGGCCTCACAGATTAGTCGCTAGTTACCCTGCCTTCTGGTCGTGGGTTCGATTCCCACCCAGGACAAACATTTGTGTGACGGAAACAGATATTATATAGAATAGATATTACCTCTATATAGTTCTATGACTAGGTGTTCATATATACGCATGTATTTACGAAAAAGTATATAAGTATTATATTAGTTGTCTGGTTCCCATGATACAAGCTATGCTTAGCTTACTTTGGGGCTAGATGGCGCTGTGTGAAAAGTCCACCAATATTTATATTTATTTACAATCATATTTTTACTAATAAAATATACGAGATTTAAAACTAATATACGCACACAAAATATATTTTAACTATCCTCAGTCTTTATAATGTATGCACATCAAGTCTGTATGAACTAAAAAGTTCGCAAAATATGTAATTCTGTTATAGAAATTCATATATCCAAAAACACTTTCGTCTAAACCGAACGGTCCACTAAACGTTTTAGCCGCTTCACAAAACATATTCCAAACTTTTCAATCAGAAACCACGAATGCAAGTTAATTTGGAATTCCATTCTCTGCGGGTGGATGTAACTATTGGTCAGGACTATCTTTTAATTTAAACAGAGGAAATTTAGTCGCACGGTTTATTCTGCTGCGGTGAAAGCAGGTGCGGACTGGCCCCGGGCTTCGTAATTAACAAAACAAAGGCTTTTCACTACGTTAATAGTACCTACTTGATGTTACTGGGTACATTATTCCAAGAACGCAACGGATTCTTTTGGTTAAGAGCTCGGAGGGATATAGGATACCGCCCCGCCCGCGCCGCGCCTCGTACGTAGCTCGGAATGAAAAAAGCTGACACTTAATTTGAACTATTAATTATATTAGTAAATTATTGTGCTCTACTAATCCGAATATATAGCTTTTTCGTAGGTGCTCTTTCTATAATACGCATAGGAACGCGCATAAACCTTGATGCCAAAGTGTTTTCTATTACAATTGTAGTCGCCCCTACTAGTAGTAAGTTTGTTCGTTTGAAGAAGTTGATAGCAAAATAACAAAATTATATGGTACTGATGGCAGAATGCGGAATATTTTTTCAGAAGGACACGTTTTTGCAAAGTCTAAAAGAATAGTATTAAAAGTATCTGCTTATGTACATTACATCAAAACAGACTCTTCTTCTTCTTCGAGTCACCAGTTCTGTCGAACCAGTGTGGTGAAAGGATTGTAAGTGCGCCTCAAAGAGGCTCCTTTCGTGCACTCGACACATGTCTTCGAATTTTTAGTTCTAGGACATGTCGGTTTCCTCACGACGTTTTCCTTCACCGTTTTGGGAACGTGGTATTGCGCACATAAATCTTTCAATCGAAAAACTCATAGGTACACGTCGGGATTTGAACCGGCGACCTCCGGATTGAAACTCAGGGGTTAGTACCGCTAGACCACCACGTTGTCTCAAAACAGACTGAAATAATACTTTTCTGTCATGAGAAAAAAGCATTTTTTCAGATAATCCACTAAAACTTCACCACAAAGAGGCCACGAGGCCACACCACAATTCGCACTGCAGACGAACAAGATTTACTATTGAAAGCAGACAAACGAACTGGTAATAGGATTCAATTTCCAAGGAGTTCTCATTTTGGGCGCTGTGTTTTTTAACACAAAGTTGGTGCGTCGTGGTCTATAGAGCGGATGTGGTAAAGCAGTGAACGCCTTATAACTGACGCTATTTTATGGAATAGACTCACAGACTTTATGTCAAATACTATAGACGCATGTACATAAAGAGCATTCAAGAGCAGTAGAACTCGCCAAGTTCGTCCGGGGAAGTACTGCCACCATGCCCATTTCTGCCGTCAAGCAGTAACGCGTTCGCGTTACTGTGTTCCGGTTTGAAAGGTGTGGTTGCCGGTGAAATTATAGGCACATGAGACATTCCACCTACACGTCTCATAGTTTCGGGCGCATACGGTGCGACTTGGGTATTGTCGTACCTAGTAGGGGAGGACTCAAGTCGCATCGGTTGTTATGGGCCGAGGTTACCACTTACCACCAGGTGGGCCGTCGGCTCGTTCCGTAACTACAATACATAAAAAAAAAACTGATGACTAAGAATCTTAAAAATATGATTTATCTCGCTTTGACGAGAACTAATCTCCTGAATTCGTTATGGATCAATCGAACAAACAGACTGATGTGAACCTGATGTTTGCGGTATTGTATGGGCATAGTTTGCACCTATCTGTAAATCTATTCAATAATGATTGCGGCGCAGTGTTCGCGTGGCATTCCACCATTAATCTTGTGAAACAAGAATGAAGTGGTCAGACGTATAACCCTCATTTCTCAACGGCGACTAATTAATTACTTTGAAATTTCGTATCTATGTAAATGCGCGCCTCCTTGAAAAATGCTTATTTGGATGATTTTATCCTAATTAAAAGTATGACTTGGTGATAAAAATTCTTAATGACTTCATGACTTGACACTGCTTCAGTCGCTACGATTTCTATTATATGGGTTTCATGGGACGTGGGTCTGATAAAGGAATAATGATTACATGGTAGTTAGTAAGTATTGTCTTCTACTTGGTAAATTAATGCCTTGTAAGACACCAATTAAAATTCTTTAAGACATAGATACATCATATATTTTTCTCATTCCCCCCTCGGTTGTGGCGACAACCTTCTTTATTTCTAATGACAATGATAAGTTTAATGGATTTGTGATGGAATATGTTATCCTATTGACTGGCCTCACAGCTATTTGGTAGTAACCCGGCTTTCTGCGCTGTAGGTCGTGGGTTCGATTCCCAGCCGGGACAAAATAGATGTTTGTTCTGTGTCTGGGTGTTGATATGTATGTATTTACAGAAAAAAAATATTATGAGTACCAGATAACTCATTCCTATGCTTAGCTTAGGTACTTTGGGGCTAGATGGCGCTGTGAAATGTGCACCAATATTTATTGACTTATATATCTTTTATATATTTTATGACATTCTATATGTTCCTAATTTGCTTATTATAATTCCGATTTTTTTTCATATAAATGCGTCGCCTCATTGCAGCTTTGTGCTGAAAATCAGCGCTGTAACATGTTGCAGCACTCGCTGAGCTCGGGGCTTTTTATACATATGTATATCTATTTGTCTTTTTTCTTTTTATATTGTGTTGTGTACAGTTTTGTGTATATAAATATATTCTTTCTTTATTTATTCTTTTATTTATTTGATCAGTGAGACAACATTTTAAATTATATGTAAGTTTGTTCAGGCAAGTGCCAGTAATGGCGAGTATAGCTTGGTATTACAGACCTAACTGGAATTAGAGAAGCTCTCAAAAGGATAATTTTTCCCGTTTTTTGATTTTTCATTGATGCTCTGTTCGTATTGGTCATAACGTGATGTTATAGCCTTCCTCGATAAATGGACTAAATCATTTTTTTCAATTTGGAGCAATAGTTCCTGAGATTAGCGCGTTCAACCAAACAATGAAACAAATTCTTCAGCTTTATAATATTAGTATAATATAGATTCGTGATTGTCGAATGAGGCTTTGAGGAAAATATATTCCAGTTTCGTGAGTTTATGTACGGAGGCAAGACTTTAACGGCCAAACGTAGACTTATTGCCAATTAATATATTATTTTAACGTCAGTAAATATTGCATTTTTATATTGTGTTAAAGAGTTGGTTACATTGGAAATGAATCAGTTATTTATTTAGACTTATTAATTATTATTATTTCCTAATTTAGTGGATAAAAACTATTACTAGCTAATTTATTAGCCGGTTCAAATCCCGACGTGCACCTATGAGATTTTCGATTGAAAGATTTATGTGCGCAATACCACGTTCTCAAAACGGTGAAGGAAAACATCGTGAGGAAACCGACATGTCCTAGAACTAAAAATACGAAGACATGTGTTGTGTGCACGAAAGGAGCCTCTTTGAGGCGCACTTGCAATGCTTTCACCACACTGGTTCGACAGAACCGGTGACTCGAAGAAGAAGACAAACATTTTTCGTAATATTGTATGTGTAATAAAAAAAAAATTACCATGTGTGTTTCAGCTTTCTACGTAGTAAGTTTCAAACGCAATGGAAAAGAGGGTTCCATTGAGCCATTTGATATAAAGAATTTATAATAAATTTAATTCCTACAAAGCAATATCGCACAGCAGCCATTTAAATGTTTCAAGGGTTAAGGGACACTCATTTATTTAATTTAACGCTAACCCTAGTAGTCTCCAGTGAAATTACCATCACCTCTCTTGGGTAAAGTAATCCAAAGAACCCTTATCGATAGAGAAAATGTCCTCTGCCTTTCCTGGTTTAGGTAATTTTGAGATGTTCAACTGAATTGCCCGACCACGTCTTATCCTTATTTCTAAGCTACAATTTATTTATAAACGGAGCTACTTCAATGGCATAGTGGTAACTTGCATTGGAAAAAACGTGTTTATTTTAGAAGTTATTTATGTTAGTAAGAAATTATTCTGTTTTTAATAAACAAATAAAATAATAAAGATCGCTGGGCATTTCACACAGCAGCATCTAAACATAGCCCGTAATATAGGAACAAGAAAACTGATATAATACTCTAAACTTTTTGTAAATATGTACAATAATACATCGAGCTCTCGTAAAAACTGATAAAGCACGTCAGAGCTTCTGATTTGTCTGAAAATTCTGCCTCAGGGTGGATTAGCAAACCTTTAATGGATAGTGCTGGCTTTTGTTGGATGATGAAGATTGGCCACTGGCCATATCGTATTATACTGTGAGCGATTTCGACCATACATTTACAATGCTATCACAATAGTGCACATATCTCCACATAACCGTAGTAGTTATGCATTTCATGATTAGATGCGGCGCCCATTTAGGTAACTCACAAATCATAAAATATGAATGCTGCAATATAATGCGGAGAGAATTTGCGGATATCGCGGTTCATATAGTTAGCGGGGATTTAACGTTTAGTTTCGCATTACATTATATATACAAGCATATTATAACATTTTATCTGTATTTTTTTATTTTTTATTTACATAGGTGATAGAACGAGCGCACGGCCCACCTCATGTTAAGTGGTAACCGCCGCCCATGGACTACAACAATACGACTCAAGCCCTCTCTACCAAATTAGGTACGAGACGACTCAAGTCGCATTGCGTTCATCACCCCGAGACGGGAATGTTACGTCTCATGCGCCTGCAATTGCACCGGCACCCACTCCCCTCCACCGGAACACAGCAACACGAGTGCGTCACTGCTTGGCGGCAGATTACCAGGTGTGGTGGCAGTATTTCTCCGGTCGAACTTAGCACAAGTTCTACTGCTACTTAAATTGTATACTATTTATTACTTTCCAAAAAAATGTATGACAGATAACATTTATATAGAAATAAATTAACATACAGATGACTTAAATAGCTGCTATTTTTTAAAATCCATTTTTCTGAGAGGTAGTGTAAGTAAATGTGTCGATTCTGTTGGCAATTACCAATATCTACGTATCTCTTTCTCTTCCTAGTGAATAAAATGAGACCAAAAGACACCAATAATTTCCGAATCAATGTTATTGAACGAGCAAACAAAGTAAATAAAAAAAATAAGTTAAGTGAAGTTTTCAGACTTTGCAGCCTTCGGCTCGGCATGTTGGGTCGTTTGAGATGTGAACAAAGAAACACTACCCCAAACAATACGCGGAACTCATATCGGGAAATGTGAGCTCTATGCCATCGCAAGGACTGATTTAGTTTGTTGATGACACCGTGAGCAAAATGATGGGCTAGCTGCTTATACTATATTTATTCTGGAAAAAAAATCCTTATACATTATTTATTATTATTTAATCTAATGACGTTCTTATAAAATATTATAATTTAGTCACCATACCCTTACTCTTCTCTCTCTTTCTCTCTCTCTTTCTCTTATTCTTCTCATCTTTAATAAATGATAACATTTCGGGATCCAACTCTTATAAATACGATATTTTTAACAGAAGTTCTGAAAAACAGTCATAAACTGAAAATCCTTAAATAGAAGGCGATTTAGTCTTCCCTACGTAGAGGAAACTGGGCTCTACTTCCAGTATTTGGCAGTAATCTTATTACATCCTGTATATTTTAGTGTGCGCAGAGATTGTAGAGCATGATTTATAGCCCCAGTGGTGAAGACAATTATCTTACAATTCGGATTTTGATGATATGCAAAAGACGAGTCTTTGTCTTTGTCTTTGTCTTTGCATCGTATGCGCCCGTAACTATGAGACGTGTAGGTGGAATGTCTCATGTGCCTGTAATTTCACCGGCAACCACACCTTTCAAACCGGAACACAGTAACGCGAAAGCGTTACTGCTTGGCGGCAGAAATGGGCATGGTGGCAGTACTTCCCCGGACGAACTTGGCGAGTTCTACTGCTCTTATGGTATGGTCTTAATGGTACAGAAAAAACAATTGACATTTAAAATAAAAAATAAACTCCTTCAAATGTTATTAATGTTTTCAAATAGGTGAAACTTCTTATGGCGTCTGTTTATTTATTTAGTTAGGTAACGACGAAATATTATGAGTTACCTTTCAGAATGAGATCGTTTATTAATAAAAATAACTGAAATTTTCATACCTGGGCATGCAACACCATTTGATTTCATCAAGACAGGATGTAGCAATAAAGGAGCCTTACTTCCATTCCTTGGCTGGCATTCTGTTTTCACGTTACTCCCAATAGTTTCTGAAATACAGCTCGTTTCGTTCGCTCCTTTTGGAGGATACGCTTTATTGGGTGGATCTGTTTGTTCAGTCACTGAACAAATACAACTAAAAAAATTGGAAAGGTTTACTGAAAAATGAAATTATTGGTTATTCTTAATAGCAGATCTTTACAACTTTACGTGTAATTATTAATGTTACCCGCTAAGAAACAGGGCTGTTTTTATTTAATAATTTGTCGTATGTGAGTAAGAACATACACAATTTTGATGGATCGGCGTAGTTTTGGAGCAGATGATATAAGGGCAAAGGTCCCCAAGGGCAGCTAACATAGCGTGCCCCACAAAACCACATCTGTGACAATGTTACCATACTTTGACAGATTGATGTGATCTCCGAGAATGAGTGTGGTTGTCATATAGAAGGCTTCGGGATAGATTCGATAATATTCTTTTTTTAACCATTAGAAATGTTTTAAAATAAATACGTGCTCTCTACCTTCTACAGCTTTACAATCAAAATCAGAAACAATATATGTACTAATTAGTGACGTACATACACATAATTATTTAGAATTACATCTAAGTGCAAATGTATTTTTTATTTCACTGATTCAGGAAACCCCGATGCCGACAAACCAGCCTGTTTTGACAAGGGACCGCATCTAAAGCAAAAATTGTCAGGGCAAATTTATATTTCGGTATTTACCTCCTTCTCAATGAAAGCCAAGCAATATTTGAGGCATTCTATCATTTACTATTGAACCTTTTGTAGGAGACATATCGATACCGGAAGAAACTTTTCCTTCACAATTCTATTGTTGTTTTCGGGGAGTAGCGCTAGGTGGAAAATTAATTTCTGTACTCGAACCTGATTGTTAGCTTACACTTAAGTAATTACAGATATAGGTATTTTTTTAATAAATAAATTTTAGTCAAGAATATTTAAAATACCTAAGACAATATTAAAAAAATATATTAAAGTTACCTTAATTCTTCTTTAACAGAGAACAAAATAAAGCAATCTACAATCAACCACTGAATCGAGTTTTGTTATAAACAGTTGAATTCAACGAATTCAATGAACAAAGCTTCTTGCTTCTTTAATAACATTTCACCTTATAAAATGAGCGATTATTTAAATTTGGCCGATATAAAGAAAAAGTTTCTTTCAGAAAAAAATGCCATGACAAAATAAAAGATTCGATAACTCATTTTCATAGAATTTCAAAAAGCCCAAGTGTTAAAAACAAAAAAGTTTACAAAGTGGGCTTACTGGCTGTTGTAAAAAGCTTTTGAATTGATTGTCCGGCGTCACGAGATTGCAGGGTGTCGGCATTGTTACTCAGGCTCATGAAGGCTATCCAACTTTTCTCATTAGGGGGATCTGCTGTGGCACGCCATCGCCGAAGCGCTTACGATCACCCAACGATATTGAATAAACAATAATGAATTAATGTTCAACATAGCTTTAAGCTATTTGTTGTGGTGCCAACCGCCAACCGTTACTATTATGTTTAGTCCACAGAACCAGTGTGGTAAAACATTTGAATGAGGCTCCAACGTGTCATAGAACCAAAAATTTTGAGACGTGTATCAAGTCCATGAAAAGTAGCCTCTTTAAGGCGGGCTTTAATAATAATAACATTTATTGACACCACTACACTGTCAATTACAACAAAATAAGTATAAATGTATACAGAAACAGCTTAAAGGCAACTAGGACAAACATTTTACTTTTTTCCTTAATCTAAATCTATCTAATCCTTTCACCATACTGGTTCTTGAGCCAAGGGCATGATTAGTGATAGCAGTTCCAAAATTTACCTACACTTTATATATATCAACAGTCGGCTGGTGGAAGGCTTATATACTTAATCAAGAACAACCTCTTTTCGGTTTTGAATATAATAAATAATCTTTATTGGAAACTACTATTGGTACTTAATACTAAGAGTACAATTGCAGTGTATCCAAAAGGCGGTCTTATCGTAGCCGATCTCTTCCAGACTACCTTAAACTAAAACTAAAAAAGAAAAATAACTTATACTAATGAAAGAAACTATGCTCTTGAGCAAGGGGGTAGACAATTGGAGGTATACACTGGCCCCCGAACTAGTATAAACTGTATCTCAGGAGGCACAGTGTCTACCCCAACGTCCAAAACCCCGCCCCGCCCCGTGTCTCAAGAGCATGGCCTCGATGTGCACATTCGGAGTGTTAACGGTGTATGAATAAATTAGAGCAGAATTTTACAATTATTTTAAGACATTATTAGTTTATTTAAGATAGGGTGTGTGTCTGTAATTTTGTGTGTTGTGTGTTGTGTGTAAGGGTGTGTATTTATGTGTGTAAAAGCGAGTGAGAGAAGGAATATATTAGTGTATGTCTAATATGGATTTCGTATGTACTGAAAGTTTACCTCAAAATTGAATAAGGTCTTCGGTATTCTTGTAGTCCAAATTCAGCAGCCAGTTCGTGACGATATTCTTCAATTTATGTCTGGTTAGGGGATATATATTAATTTTTTTATTTAAGTGATTGTAAAGTTGTGGAGCAATAATGGGATAGAAACGACTGAAAAATTTAGTTCGACATTTACTAACTTCACAAACTCGATCAGACCTGCGTTTCTTACCTATTTGGTTGGCATTGTAGGGTAAATTCTTGTGCATGCATAATATTGTTTGGAGTACAAAGTGCTGTCTCACTGTAAGTACTTTAGCATCTTCATATAAAGTCGCAGTGGAATACCGATATGGTTTCTTCAGCATAACTTTGAGTACAGCTCTTTGCGCTCTTTCTAATTGAAGCAGCTTAGTCTTCCCAGAACCACCCCATACTGAGATACAGTATCTAAGAAGAGATTCGGCAAAGGCAGAGTACACAAGTTTTAACGTTTTAATATTTGCAGATGACCTCAAGTTTTTAAATATATAAATAAGCTTTCGTATTCGAGATGTCATTGAGTCAATATGAATATGCCAGTTCAATAATTGGTCTATATGGATGCCAAGATATTTTATAGTATTGGTTCGGGTAAGAGATGGGCAAGTGCAGTTTGCAGTAGGGGTTTGACATTTATGACATTTAATGACAAAATTGGCCTGAGATGGTTGAGTAGATACAGTTAATGAAAAAGTTATATATTTTGTTTTATCTACATTTAAAGTTAATAAATTATTATCTAGCCAATTTATAACTGTAGTTATGCTGTTTTCAGCAAACTGCTTAGTTTCCTCCCAGCTATTTCCATTAACCAACAGAACAGTGTCATCAGCGTAACAAAATATTTTACAATTTGGCAGACTAATGTTACACAGTTCATTAATATATATTTGGAAGAGTGTAGGCCCCAGGATACTACCTTGGGGAACTCCGTATTCTAGACTAGCTTCACCACTCATGTAATCGCCAAGTTTAACAATTTGAGTGCGGTTTGAAAGATAACTTTTAAAAATTTCAAGAGCCACTCCTCTGATTCCAATGCTTGACAATTTATCCAAGAGCCGTGGGACAGAGACAGTGTCAAATGCTTTGGAAAGATCTAAAAATATAGCCAAACATCGGCTTTTTTTGTCCAAAAATTTAACTATTTCGTTTACTAAGCTTCCTACGGCATCTTCCGTCGATTTCCCTTGCCTAAATCCAAATTGATTGCTTGAAATGATTTTGTTATGTTCTAAGTAGTTTTGTAATCTGTTGTTCAATATTTTTTCCATAATTTTAGATATGGAAGGCAAAATTGAAATAGGTCTATAGTTATTGACACTGTCTCTGTCTCCTGCTTTATATATGGGGTGAACTACAGCTTTCTTAAACACGTCAGGAAAAATGCCATCTGAAAAACTGTTATTACAAATATGACTTATCACAGGTGCCAATACGTAATGCGATGCTTTAAGGGTCTTGGCAGGTATACCATCCCACCCAACAGCACAATCGCTACGGAGTCCAAGAATCGTGCGAGATACTTCTATATTGTCAGTGGTGAAGATACCAAATGAGCGAGCAGGTGTGGGCTGGATGACTAGGCATCGCAGGCCTCCCTGCCTCTCAAGATGGGAGGCTGAGCCTATCTGAAAAAAATCAAATGGCGGTACCCGTGTTACATACTTCTATCCTAGTCCACAGTTTATACATAGCACAGTTTGGCCAAAAATCGGTCTTAATTTACCTATTTTGACTTGAAATTAACTTGTATCTTCTATTACCGCAAGCGAAGATAGTTCTAAAACTCATAACTGAGTTCATCGCCACCACAAATAACTCAGCTATCGCAACAAACTGAATAGTACTAACAAGTGAGGATTTTTGTGTAAGGTGAGGCAAGGGATTGCAGAGAAGGGAGGAATATTCAAGGGAACTTATTCAAAACTTTTAATTGTTACTAAATTTAATAACTTTATAAACTTAACTGATAATAAATAAATAAAAAATAAGTTGGTTGAATCAGGTGTACCTTAAAATTAACATTTCAATTTTTTTTTTTTTTTATGTAAAAAGTTACAGAACGAGCTGACGGCCCACCTGGTGTTAAGTGGTAACCTCAGCCCATAACAAGCGATGCGGCTTGGGTCCTCCCCTACTAGGTACGACAAGACCCAAGTCGCATCGTATGCGCCCGTAACTCTGAGACGTGTAGGTGGAATGTCTCGTGTGCCTGTAATTTCACCGGCAACCACACCTTTCAAACCGGAACACAGTAACGCAAAAGCGTTACTGCTTGGCGGCAGAAATGGGCATGGTGGCAGTACTTCCCCGAACGAACTAGGCGAGAGTTCTAAAAAAAGTTTTGTGCAAATGCAAATAGCAGACTTAATTATGAAATTCGAAGGCTACCCAACGGAATTTCATACAAGTTTAGAGTGCCTATAATTACTGTGGCATTAGTGTAACCGCAGTTTACGCTTTAACATGTTTTGTCACAGCGGTGGACGTAATTTTCTAGCGAACGCTTTGTTACAGGATTGACTGACCTCAGCTCACTTGATAGTAACTTTGACTTCTGTATCGTGGGTTGTTGGTTCGATTTTCACCTTTGACAAACATTTGAGTGCGAAAATAAATGTTTGGTGTGTGTCTTAGTACTAATATGTATAATTTGTGAGTAAATACGAAAAAATAAATTGTTTCCTATATTACAAGTCAGTTAAGCTATGAATATGGGACTAGATGGCGTTGTATATAAATGTCCACTAATATTTATTTAGATTTTGTGTTGTTTGGGTGTTCTTTTGTGTTAAAGGAAACAAAATATGCTAGTTTGGCGAAAAAGTTGTCTACAGTGTTACTTTATTGTTAACTATCAATTAAAATGACCAAATAAATGATGATAACTCACATTTTATGGCACTTTTAATTCGATGTGTCAAAATACTTATAAGCAGTCCTATTAAAATCAGCAAAATTTTGAAATCTCTGTGTGAGCGTCCCTTCGTCGCACTATCATCTCAACTTGACTGGCCTCATAGCTCAGTTGGTTAGTAACCCTACCTTCTGCGCTGTAGGTCGTGGGTTCGATCCCCACTCAGGACAATCATTTATGTGACATTTGTAGCATTGATGTTTGTTCTGTGTCTGGGTGTTAATATGTATTATATGTATGTATTTAGAAAACAAAAGTATATAAGTACTATATCAGTTGTCTGGTTTCCATGATACAAGCTATGCTTAGCTTACTTTGGGGCTAGATGGCGTTGTGTGAAATGTCCACCATTATAAAATAAAATAAACTTTTCCTTACAATTAGTGTAAGATTATTCAGACCATACTCAAATTTCCAGTGGCTTTGCCGGGATATGTCAGTAGCTGTATATTGGTATAAATAATTTGTTCTGGCTTTAGGTTTATTTAGGAAGTAGCTGACCCGGTGAATTTCGTTTCACTTACGCTTTTCGTTAGGCACGCTAAAACTCAAAAACAGCTTTATTGATTTTAAATTTTCTTTAATTTTGTCCTTCTCTAAGGTACAATCTATCTCTGTACCAAAATTCATCAAATTTACTTGAGAAATAATTGATTCCACATAAAAAATATCAACCCCTATTTCGCCCCTCCAAGATCCGTTTAGTCTCTATACTAAAACTTATCATAATTACTTGAATCATCATACAAATTTTCATCCCCTATTTCAAGAAAACCATGGTGAGTTTTGGATTAAAAAGTATTCCATTACCTACCTCGTAGTTTGAACTCAAATCATGCCACGTTTCATATAAATCCATTCAATACTTTCGGCGTAGTGAAAGAAGACCCACTCGTACTTTACTCTCTTTCGGGATTCTGCAATCTGGGATCACAAATAAACACTTTGATGAATATAATCATTTATCTGTTTATCAAGAAAGAATAGAATCGCAATTAACTCATATGTAAAGAAAAAAAAAGACGTGTGGCACTCGGAGACTGCCGCGGTAAAGCTATTGCGCGTGATATTTCAAAAAGTCATTAAAAGTTCTGGTATTTATCGATAGCTGGAAAAACTAAAAAGTATCACCGCTGTGCCGGTCGGAGTGGGGGGTGTTAGATTTTATTCCTTACGGATTTTCTGGATTCGGTCTCCACGCTCAAGGCCCGCGATAGAAGCTATGCAATAGCTTAATAATAAAAAGCCACTGAAGTAATTCAGCCAAAATGTTATTGGAAAAAGTTGAAATGCGCAAAATGCTGATTGATCGTTTTTTGCTCTATGAGCGGAATTCAGGTTGTGAGCGTAACATTATCCAATCCAACACAATCTAATTCCATTAGGTAAATTTATTCATAGCCTCTGATTTTGCCATCTGCTGCTGCCCGGCGAAACTTCTAGCTCATCATTAAGTTTTAATTTCATTTTGTTTATTGTCCCGCAAATAGTTGATGTTAATTTTAATTGTTCTCAAAATTATGCAAAACATATAGTTAATTTAAAATAATAAATTTAGGAACTTTATACATTTTAGGAGGATAAGTAATTGATTATTTTTCCTCCCTATACCGACAGACAGACTTCGTATTCACATTACTTACAGCTGAGAGTTTCCCTGCTTTTTGCAACGTAGTTTGTGGGTTCGATTTATACCTTGGACAAACATTCGACTCATGAACATAGAAGTTTGCAGTTTCTGAGTTTCATTATAATTGTATTAAATGTAAGTATTTAATTTGATAGGAGTTCTAAACGAAGGCGTGTCGAGATCATAGCGTGTGGCAATCAGTGGTTTCTACGTAACCGTTTTGCAAACAGATATGACTGTATTACTACGTATTAACAAAACATGCTTATGTATTCTTCAGTTATCTGGTTCTTGGCTAGATGACGCTTTATAATAATGTCCACCAATATTGTTTTTTTTTTATGTGATACAGTTACGGAACGAGCCGACGGCCCACCTGGTGTTAAGTGGTAACCTCTGCCCATAACAACCGATGTGATTTGGGTCCTCCCTTACTAGATACGACAAGACCCAAGTTGCATCGTATGCGCCCGTAACCCTGAGACGTGTAGGTGGAATGTCTCGTGTGCCTGTAATTTCACCGGCAACCACACCTTTCAAACCGGAACACAGTAACACGAACGCGTTACTGCTTGGCAGCAGAAATGGGCATGGCAAATTGATGTATTCATATAATTACTAAATTACAAAGACGTGAATATTTACCTCTTTGTCCCTTCGTTTTCAGCTGGCGTCTCCGACACCGTGATAAATTGCATTCATCAAGAACATTATTAGTGTCGATAACGGATTTACTATTCCTTTAATTTACACATGCTTATATTTTTGTAGTATATCATAGTATAGAATGACGAAAAAAGGTTGTCTTCAACTAAATCTTGTTCAAAATGCATCGTTATTTTCAAGAATAGCCGTATATTAAATTGATATAATAAAATCATTGATTATGTACGACAAATATATGAGTTAACTATTTTGGTGTCGCAGTTTAGTATTGAGTTTGTTTTAAGGGCTTGGTCAGATGACAGGCGTAAAACGTCCGAATAAAGCTAGAATTTTTTTAGTCCATATTATCTAAAGAAGTTCACTTATGTTTACCCTTATACTGAGTATTCAGAACAATCGAAGCGCGCCCAAATCCTGGCATCTAAACATGCTCTTACTCATTTCAGTTGAAGTTAATGCAAACGTACGAAGCAGCGTGCAACTACACTGTGGGTATAATAAAATTATTGATAAAGCTCGGATACGGCAGGTGAAACTTATCCGCGCCGGTTTGCCATGAAGAGTACCTATTCTAGAACATGCTCACGTAGCTCATTTCCGCAGTAATGGAGTTATATTCCGCGGCACAATTTTCAATTTCCTAACCTATTTTCACGATGGACGCGTACTTTTTCTTGCGGAGTGTGCTCTTTGGAATTTTGCTTTCCGTAATGGTTACAGTTGCTTTATTTTGACGAATTATGGCGCAGTAGATTAGCTCGAGGGTGGCGGGTTCTGCACGGTACAAACTGTCACTTGATCTGCAATTTTTCTTGGATCTTGGTATTTTTTACCACTATACTCGTATTTTTTTTTATTTATTTATTAAAATTACATAATTAGCTTACAGATGTCATCCAAAGCGCTCAAACGTTAGGTTGTCATAGTAAATTATACATAAAAAAAACTTACAAATTCACAAACAATCACAGCAAGTAAAATGTCAGATATAAACAGATTAATTAAATAAATAGTAAAGAAATGTCAAATTAAAAAACTACAAATACACATTTTAGGCAATAAATAACAATAATCATTAAAACTGGTTATTCAAATTGATAAAAGATGTTAATCCACAGATGTGTGGTATCCACCACAGCCCAGGGAATCCTGGCGTGGTCAAAACTTTACCTGTGTTTATGGTATGATTCAATGCATCCCACTCGCACTTCGCGTATTTTCACATTAATGTTTTCAATTGTATGATAACATGGCCCCATAAAATAAGTTACTATAGAACTTTTACCCCCTTACAGTTGGAACTTCACAATCCACACTTATCCATCTACATCCTGAAATAAATCCCCAAGTCATGGGCTTTGTTGGCAGCGAAAAGAAAATAATCAATTCTTTAGAGGTATTATGATTATTCCAATTCATTTAGCATAGTGTAAAATATCGCAAGATTTATTCGTAAAAGAGTAACTTATATCAGTTTCAAATTTAAAAGATGAATCTCATGTATTATTCGTAAGCCGAAAATTAAAAACTCCAATCTTATCTCAGCCGACCCCGACCTTAGAAAAGTCATTTAAAATTTTGTAATCAAAACGAATATCAATATTTTAGAGACAGCATCGGCTGACGGGCGCGTAACATTAATTAATGGTATTGTCATTTTTGTCTCATTTTCGGTTTAGAGGATATTATTAAGATACTTTCGACGTATTTAATAAAAACTTTTTTTTGTTTTTTCTGTGATGCAGTTACGGAACGAGCCGACGGCCCACCTGATGTAAAGTGGTAACCTCGGCCCATAACAACTGATGCGACTTGGGTCCTCCCTTACTAAGTACGACAAGACCCAAGTCGCATCGTATGCGCCCGTAACTGTGAGACGTGTAGGTGGAATGTCTCTTGTGCCTGTAATTTCACCGGCAACTACACCTTTCAAACCGGAACACAGTAACGCGAACGCGTTACTGCTTGGCGGCAGAAATGGGCATGGTGGCAGTACTTCCCCGGACGAACTTGGCGAAAGTTCTACTGCTCTTAATTACATGAGTGTATAATATAGATTGTGATTCTAGCATTTAATTAAAATTTAAAATCTAATAATTAAAGTTCTGTTGGTTTACTGTCATTACAGCTAAAAGCTGTTGTGGACTTCTACGTAGGTACTTTGATTAATTTAACTCGTATCTACATTAACTGCGCGAGTAATGGCCGACTCAGCTTGCATTTCAAATGAGCTGAAAATGTATGCATTCTGATAAAAACTTATAATTCTAACTTTGTGTTATAAAACAAAAATATGGCAGTGCGTTAATTTATTATATTAATTGATTAATTAATTCTGCATACTTAATACTTGGAAGAATATAGATTACCTATAGAAATATAGATAACAGAGAAATATTACACATAGAGTTGTTAGAGTATATATATATTTTATCCCGTTTTATCCCATCTAAGAAAAAAAACTTAAATCCCTGAGCTTGCGGTTTTTTATACAGAATCCGGATTGGACTGCAACCATTGCCATCTGAAGCCTGAACTTTAAATATCAAACTTAATATTTAATCTATAAAATTTATTTATTAATATCTAACCTACAAAATGTTACTGTTATTGTATTATTTTTATTTAATTTGATACTATAAAGATAATAAACATATTTTTAACCGACTTCAAAAAAGGAGGAGATTTATGTTCGTCTGTGTACTTTTTTTTGTTCACTGATTATTTCGTCAATGTGTCAATGTATCGACAAAAGTCGAGCGAGCCTTCAGATCAATAAATATTGAAATAAGTTACAAAGTACACCTATTATTTGCTTTTTTTGTCCATGTATATCACGGACGTGTACGTGTGGACGCGTAGAAAGCGTGGTGGTCTAACGGTACTGACCCCCGAGTTTCAATCCGAAGGTCGCCGGTTCAAATCCCGACGTGCGCCTATGAGTTTTTCGATTGAAAGATTTATGTGCGCAATACCACGTTCTCAAAACTGTGAAGGAAAACATCGTGAGGAAACCGACATGTCCTAGAACTAAAAATTTGAAGACATGTGTCGAGTGCAAGAAAGGAGCCTCTTTAAGGCGCACTTACAATCCTTTTACCACACTGGTTCGACAGAACCGGTGACTCGAAGAAGAAGAAGACGGACATGTACTAGAAGTCGTGGAAAACAGCTCCAATTAACGAGATCAGCCGTCATGTCTTCGCAAGTCGACTAGTGTTTACATTACTTTATTTATCCGCGTTGACAAAATCAGAGACATTTCGGAGATTTTTCGATTTGCCGCTACACAGGCGGGTGGCGCGATTGATTGACTCCACGACTCACGGACGACGTAACGTTTCCCATTTATATGAAGATCTCACAAGTTTCAGTAAGAAATACACCAGGGAATTTCCACAACTTGTAGGATATAACTTGCTTCTGCGTATGATATACGAAACTCTTTTGATTCAGTAGATATATATAGGTACAATGGATACAGACAGAATTAACATCTTATTCAAAATTTTTATTTATCTCCTAAGTATCTAATCAAATTAAACACGTAATCTGCATAAATGCATTTCAATGAAATGCGAATCAGATTAATAACCGGCGTTTCTGAGTACCTACACTAATTATTATTCTGAATGAAATAATTACGAACTGACCTAATTACAAAATAACACGATGTGTTGATTTTACCCACGTGGAAGTAAACATTTAACTTTTTCTACATATCACTTATTTCGATATATCATGATATCTCAATTTATAAAACTACCAGTTTATCATTCAATACGTGAGTTTTGTGAGCCTGACAAAATAATGTAGGTTTTTTGTGTAATATTTGTATCAAAAGCAACATATTCAGTATTGCATTAACAAGAAAATAAAATATAGCAATAGAGCCTTGACTGCTTGCATGCATTGCGAAAGTTAACATTAAAAATATAAAAGCCTCGCCACAGTATCATATCATATGAATAAATTTTAAGTCATGTCAGTTTTTTTTTATGTAATTCGGTTACGAAACGAGCCGACGGCCCACCTGGTGTTAAGTGGTAACCTCGGCCCATAACAACCGATATGACTTGGGGCCTCCCCTACTAGGTACGACAACACCCAAGTCGCATCGTATGCGTCCGTAACTCTGAGACGTGTAGGTGGAATGTCTCATGTGCCTGTAATTTCACCGGCAACCACACCTTTCAAACCGGAACACAGTAACGCGAACGCATTACTGATTGGCGGCAGAAATGGGCATGGGCAGAATGCACCTCAACAAGATAAAATTAAATATTAAAAATGATAAATAATATAACTGATCAATAATCGGGTAGAACGTAAATGATAAATATGATTCAGGTAATTGTACATTCGGCAATAGAATATGAGCAACTTTCCAGAACAAGCCTTTCTAGATTCGGTTTGAATGAGATAGGACTGACTCTTCATTTCAATAGGGAGAGAGTTAAAAAGTTTAACATCTTGATACGGGAGATTAGGGATTTCTTGTTTGTTCTTCCCCATGGAGGGTCGGATAGGGTTTGAACAGGCATCAAACTTATCGATAAGTACGCGTGACCTTATGTTTTGAATATTGACGTTTCCAAGCCATTTCTTTATGAATTCTAAGGAAACAAAGTTATTGACTTTGACTTTGACTTTGACTTTGATATTTGCAGCCAATAGTTTAGATCTAGTAAATATTAATGGTAAGATATGAACAGATACACTTTTCTTGGCAATAATACAAATAGCTCGCAAATACAAGTGCTTAGCTATTATTCAACGGTGATTACGCTGGCGCGACGCCAGACGCAGACTATTCCCCACATTACCCAAATTCTAATATATAAATAAACATAAAGATAATACGAAAACTTGGTGCACTTAATCAGGAATACTTAAGACGGTTTTTTTAATTGATTTAGATGAGGGAATAAGCTGTCGGCCCACCTGAGGTTAAGGGGTAATCGCCGCCCATAGACAACACCAATACGACTCTAGTCCTCTCCACCAAAGTACGAGATGACTTAAGTCGCATTGCGTTGCGTCCATCACCCCTAGACGGGGACGTTACATCTCATGCGCCTGAAATTTCACCGGCACCCACTCCCTTCCACCTGAACACAGCATAAGGAGTGCATCACTGCTTGGCGGCAGATTATTTTAAGAGCAGTAGAAATCTCGCCAAGTTCGTCCGGGGAAGTACTGCCACCATGCCCATTTCTGCCGCCAAGCAGTAACGCTTTCGCGTTAATGTGTTCCGGTTTGAAAGGTGTGGTTGCCGGTGAAATTACAGGCACACGAGACATTCCATCTACACGTCTCAGAGTTACGGGCGCATACGTTGCGACTTGGGTCTTGTCGTACCTAGTAAGGGAGGACCCAAGTCGCATCGGTTGTTATGGGCTGAGGTTACCCCTTAACACCAGGTGGGCCGTCAGCTCGTTCTGTAACGGTATTACATAAAAAAAAAAACATACAACATGTACCTTACCATAATCATCACAATGTATATTATTGATCCTTGTACTAAATATCACGAATAGATGACGAAAATTTAGTGTTTAGTGAAGTATCATTGAGAGTCTCATTTCAAGAAATGTAACCATTAAAATGCGCTACGTTTCTTTTCAAAAGTTTTTGCTACGTCGGCTACGAGATTATTCCGGAAATCAGATTTTGATATTGAACAAGACCGGAAACATGACAATATCCACAACTCAAAATAAGTTAAGTTGTTGGTTTTGTAATTATTTTAATACGATTACATCCACTTCAAAAACGGTATTAAATTTAATATTTTAGGGTTTTAGGGTTGACTAATTTCAACATCATATGAAATGCTGTACGTCGTTGCTGAAGACAGTGTTTTGATACGTGACAGACAGAGAGACAGAGATGCTATATCGGCTGTTTTCATAAAATAAAATCTTTCAAAAAGGTAAATGTGTAAATAATAACATTCATTACGTTGGCCCTCATTAGTGTCCTGATCCCATTTGGAACCCGGAAAAATCATGACAAAAAGAAAAGGACCATGATGCGGGGTTTTGGGGAACGCCGTATTTACGCCGACCTTTGAGTGGGAAGGTCAAAAAGATTCAGATAAAACTGTTTTATTTGCTATAAAAATTGGGACCCGCATAGGTGAAATTACTATCTCTCATTTGATTTGAGGATGTCCTGATTTATTCCTTGTAATGTATTTTTTTAATGTAATACAGTTACAGAACGAGCTGACGGCCCACCTGGTGTTAAGTGGTAACCTCAAACCATAACAAGCGATGCGGCTTGGGTCCTCCCATACTAGGTACGACAAGACCCAAGTCGCAACGTATGCGCCCGCAACTCTGAGACGTGTAGGTGGAATGTCTCGTGTGCCTGTAATTTTACCGGCAACCACACCTATCAAACCGGAACACAGTAACGCGAAAGCGTTACTGCTTGGCGGCAGAAATGGGCATGGTGGCAGTACTTCCCCGGACGAACTTGGCGAGAGTTCTACTGCTCTTGTCAATGTGAAACACTAGGTAACTGTTTCCAGGTATCACGCGACATTGAGCTATTTTATGACGCTTAGATATACACTCACTAGATAGTACTAGATTTTCTTTAACCTTATAAAATCAGTGTTTCATATTCTGATTGTAAAATATACATATTAAGATTCATCAAGTTTAATGCCGCGTTCCGTTATCTATTCCCAGTGATTGCTTATATGCTATTATCTAATTTACCGTCTCGTATTTACAGTCCTACTTTAATACCCCGGAGGTGCTCTAATGCTTACAAAGGGTAATGTTGCGCTCCCAAGATGAAGACCCATTCAAGGACGTACGTAGGTAAAGTGACCTAAATCTTCCACTATCTACAATTCATTTCTGTTTTGTTTCTTTTGATTCTTTCGTCTATACTTATATGACTTTAGTACTCAGCCAATATGTTCGAATTTAAAAAATGTAGCGATATTTACTTCGTTTTTAGGGTATTATACTCAAAGAACAAGAGTCTATTGCTTAGCTTTCACCATCCGTTTGTCTGTCAATTGGTTCTACCTGTAAATAAATGTATCGTTCACAATTCAACTTATCTCAAAGAATCTCCTCTCCTTATCTGGTCGCTCTGTTCGCCCTTCTCACCTGTTCCTTAAGTTTCCTCATCATAAGATCTCTTTTTATACAAACTCTTTTACTTTCACTGTTATACGACTGTAGAACTCTCTTCCCGTAGTAATACGCACAGCCGCATCGAATGAAGTCTTCCAAATTGTATAACCACTATAAGTCCATACAGGACATGGAACATAGTTTAGCAGTATGTTGTTGTTATATATTAGATTTATGTATATATAAGTTATGTTGTTATATAAATGAATCTAATATTTGACATATATTGCACTACCACATCCACTCCACACTACACAAAAGATAGCTGGAAGAAAATGCTAATTAGCATTAAATTCGCCGATGTTCTTGTTTTCTTGTGCAATAAATAATTCGAGGTATCGTATGAATAATATAAGGATAAATAATCACAGAATATTTTAAATGACGGATTTTATTAGAAATAATAATGACGTATTTAACGCAAAAATAGTAATACATTCAACCGTCATAATTGGTATGATTATAGCCCGGAGCGGTGCAAGCTCGAAATCGGACGTGCCTCAATGCACTGTCGAATCATATAATTATAGTTTCGCGTGGCTCCAGCCGCTGCCCGCTACTGCTATGGGCTCTACACCGCTGTAATTAACGAGCTCTTGGCGTTACTGTGCACTACAGTGACACTAGACGAAGTGAGCATTCTCAAAATCTGCAATGTAAAGGGGAAAAAGCTTGCAGAGGCAAAGCTCTCTTATTCCAGGACCACAGGAAACGTGACCCGAAGCCGTTCCGTCGTAGAAACGATGGCGCGAAGTCTCCAGGACATCTTTACCCTCTGAGGTGGACCCTGATGACGAGCCCGATTTCGTCATGAAGGACCTGTATACATCCCGATTGATAGAATAACACAGTTTTTTTTTTAATGTTTTGTAGTTACGGAACGAGCCGACGACCCACATGGTGGTAAGTGGTAACCTCTGCCCATAACAACCGATGCGACTTGGCTCCTCCCCTACTAGGTACGACAATACCCAAGTCGCATCGTATGCGCCCGTAACTATGACACGTGTAGGTGGAATGTCTCATGTGCCAGTAATTTCACCGGCAACCACACCTTTCAAACCGGAACACAGTAACGCGAACACGTTACTGATTGGCGGCAGAAATGGGCATGGTGGCAGTACTGCCCCGGACAAACTTGGCGAGTTCTACTGCTCTTAGGACTGACGCCGCAATTAATTTTGCTATTGCTTTCAATATCGCCGTTTGATATACGGACATCGACTGTAGTAATTTGATTATGTGTTTTCTTTCCAAACGCTATAATCGCAATGAACGAAATAAAAATTATATTTGTACGTTAGTTCGTTCTATACGAATAATATTAAGTAATTAGGTCTAAAATTAGCCATCAGCATACCCCCCGAGAATGCGAGCTCGCTCAATTACATTTGACCATGATTGCTATTTGAGCTTATAATTGAGAAGCTTATAGTGGGTTTCCCATTAGACCACTAGCAGGTATTATCCCTTTGAACTACAACAGTTCACTCGTTTATCGATTAACTATAATTACCCGCGCCTATATTTAATTAAATGTATATGTAGTTTGTAGATTGAAGTTGCAAATAATCTATGAAACTATTATATTCCACGTGAATGAAACGTATTCTAAAAATTAAAATATGTGCGATAAGTGTGTCCATATTTTCTCCATTTCTACTACTCATCACTAGCTCTCATACCAGTGTGATAAAAATATTAATGTGCGCCTCAAAGAGGCTCCTTTGAAACGCTTTGCAACACACGACTTTGAGACCACAACAGCGTAAGACAACATAAGTCGCGATGATATGCGTCGTGTTCAGTACTGTCCCAATGATCAGGCAAGTAGAGCCATCGTGGAGGGCAACTAGCTAGCTTTTTGGTTGACTAATCTGTCCTAATAGCCCAGATAGTCCAAAAAATCTATACTATCATAAACCTTTTAAAAACAGGACTTATACATACGAGTCAATGAAAAAATCAAACTTATCGATAAGTACGCGTGACCTTATGTTTGGAATATTGACGTTTCCAAGCCATTTCACTATGAATTCTATGGAAATAAAGTTTTTGACTTTGACTTTGACTTAGTACTTCAGTCCTTTCAGCACACTGGTTCGAGAGAGCTAATGAATGCGTATTAGTAGTAGTACCTACAGAAGTACATAGATTTCCCATGACTATTACATTTCAATGAAGATAATAATTTGGTTTATCGCCCTGAAATATCTCGCTGTCTCTCCAAACTAAGTCGTGTGGAAAAGAGAGGCCCCTTTCAGCTGCCCGGATGAACAGGTCTTTGGGTCTTTACTCCATACATTTCCCTAGAACAGGTAGCCTCCATATAATATTATATTCGAGGTTCTATCTACATAATATAGCTGTTTTATCTTCTAACAATCAACTGAGTGAGTAAGACAATATCTTTTTCACATAGAAGTTTGTATTTACGTAAGGCATACACTTATATATTTTCAGCAGTATTTTTTATGTTTCTTACTATGTCGTAAAGTTATTTTCTATTCAAATCTACTCTATTCCACATAAAAAAAATGTTAAGGAGAATTCAACAGTAAACTTCAGTTCTAAACGAAGCATTTTCCAATCAAAACTTCTTCAAACGGTCTTTCTTTTCTGCAACCGCAAGCCATTGCTGAGATTTTTCCAGACACGCTAAGTGAAATACTTGTTTTCACATAACAACACCTTTGCACTAAATAAACCAATTTGAAAGCCTTCCTGCGCAAGTGGTAAAAAGAAGGTAAAGTTTTCACATTATTTCTGTGAGCGGCAAGAAGTGTGGAACTTGGCTGGGGGATGTTTAAATTGTCGCTTCGGTACACAAAACTGTCGGTGTAGAGTGGCGCCATCTGTGACACACGCTGTGAGTAATGCTTGAATGAAAGATTGGGTTTGTTCACAGAGGCGCGTCACTTCCCTGACACCCCCTTGTAATAAAAGTGCGTACAGGTCCCAGGTGCGGAGACAAACGCTATTTACGTCTGCTAGTTTACAAGTAGCTTGTAAAATGAATAAAGTGTTAAAAGTTAATTAAATAAATATTTGTAGACATTTCACACACTGCCCCCCAGACTCTACAGACAACTGATAGAATACCTATTCACTTATGAATAAATACATACATATTAATACTCAGACACAAACTTCAAATTCTTTTTTAAAGGGTGGGAATCGAACCCACGAACTACAGTACAAAAGGCAGAGTAACTACCAACTGAGGTCTGAGGTCAGTGAAAACATCAATGAATCCTCCATTTTTTTATTATTTATTATATTAGTCCTATTAGTCGTAATTATTATTTACCTTCCTAATGAACGGCTGAATTAAAAATACCTGTCAGTACAAGAGAAGCCACAAATTAGCAATCTATCGCTAATACACGTCCATTTTAATATTAACATAACTCTGTTTAAAAATGTTTTTTTTATTTTTTATTGCAGAAAATATGGCGAATATGGCGAACTTTCAATTAAAAACAGTATTTATTAAATCATGTCTGTGCAGGTACTGGAAATCGACCATTTAGGTGTACAATACAATCCAATCAACGAATGAACGGACCATTAAATCATGTTTTAAAATTGAAAACCGGTCGAATATCTCGTGGAAAACAACTAAATTCAAATAAGTTAGTAGTGTAACTAACCAGCCTCTCGAAATAGCCCAGCAGCGACTCTCGAAACTTCACCGGAGCGAGTCAAGTTGTCGACCGAATCTCGATTTTGAACAAAGTTAGTTTGTTGCGGATTCGCGACATGGCCGGCCACTCTATCGGCTTGACGTCTTTGACTGCCAATTGCACTTCAAATTACAAACTAGTTCCTTCGTACCCGTAGAACCTCGTTGATGTTTACATCCAGACGTACAGCATCGCGTCACCCTTTCTTGGTCAAATTACCTCACATCCGTACGAAGCGTTTTGCTTCCACTTTCATAATCCGGACAGCTCAAGAGTGGAACTCCTTGCCTGCGTCTGTATTTCCCGAGAACTATAATCTGGAGGTCTTCAAGAGGAGAGTGAATAGGTATTTTCTAGGCGCACATGCTACATCGTAGACCGCATCGTCACTTAACATCAGGTGAGATTGCGGTCAAATGTGAACCAATTATATCAATAAAAAAAAAAAACCGAGATATATTTTTTTTTTTTAATTTTCCGAGATTGTATTGATTATATATCGTAATTTGATATATACATACATGCTCGAAACCAAATAGCCCGCATGCCCATATGTCGACGAGAATCTTTTTTTATTTCACATTTACATTCCTACTTACAGTTGCTTATTTAGTAACGACATTTTACGTTGCTCACGTTGAAAGTATTCAACGTTGCTAGATATCTGTTGAATTCTACTTTTGTACAGAAACTAACGTGAATAGAGATTGGTTAGTGTGTGCGAGACGTGAGGTTGGGTGGGAATCATCCTGTCAGTTAAATAGTATGAATGGACTGTGATATATCCACACGTTAAGTATTAGTGTTAAATATTCTTATAATTTTGATGAAGTAAAAACGCTAAGTACTAACAAAAGTCGGTAGTTGTACAATCAAAGTCAAAGTCAAAAACTTTATTTCCATAGAATTCATAAAGAAATGGCTTGGAAACGTCAATATTCAAAACATAAGCTCACGCGTACTTATCGATAAATTTGATGCCTGTTCAAACCCTTCCTTTTTTTTTAATATAATATCTTCTATCAATATAATAGCTTACACAATAGTATGAAGATGGATGATACGCCATAAACTTATACACATAATAGTATAATATATATGTTATATAAATCTGTAATTTAGCTTTTTCCGTTTTTGAAAAACTAATAATTCGTTATTGGAAAACCACAGGTGATACTTAATATATAATCGTGGTTAGTGAAAATTATGGTGTATACACAAAGGCGGTTTTACCGTATGATGCGATTTCTTCCAGACTACCTGATAACTATACTTAAACTAAAATAAAAGTAAATTTAAACTAATTAATGCATGAACTAAATCTAGCACACTATATAATCTAGCACACTATATAATCTAGCACACTTATATAATCTAGCACACTTATATAATCTAAATACCTGCTTAGGCAGAAAAATTTAATAAAATTAAATACTTAGTAAGACTTAAGCTATCGAAAATAGACTTTTTGTATTTTTGTGTATATGTGTTATATGTGTAATTCCTATTTTCTGTTTCAATAACATAATAACAGTAGGTATAAACGTAAATTTCATAAATAAATTACGTACGTGATATACCTGATTCGTATCATAAAGATAGGACGGTGGCAAAATGATGACAAACTAAATATAGATAAACGCACACCATAAAATTATTACGCTATTGCTTTGTTATATTATGAGCAACGGGGTGGATTTTATCGGTGGATTGCGAACTATCTATGTATGTTGTTTGTTCACCATTTCCACTGAATCTTATTCTAATGCTTAAGAAATTGAATTATCCATCGTGTAATACTGTAATTTAAATGATGACCTTCATACATACATATATAATAACAAACTTTTCCCCGAAGGGATATGCACAGTCTCAACTGGCCACTTCTGCTTGGGGGTTACATAATCATGGGAAAGTGGCCATCACCTTTGTTATTTGCTCACTAATAATACAGCTAACGCTTTCTTTCGGTAAATCATTCACACATAAACCTTAACAACCCGACAGCTAGGACATTCCAAAATAAAATCTTGTTAAGTAGTTTCTTCGTTGATGTTTTTTTTAGAAAAAAAACCGCGTAAATGTTTCCTTAACTCGAGATAAGTATCAACTTATCAAGGAAGTCTCGTCTGCTTGACGTATTGCAAAACTTGCTTGCATTATAAGCGGTAAATCTCGTCAGCAACTTTTCCAGGAAGCGTTCCCAGTACAGCCGCCTTCACGAACTTGCAACATTAATATTTACACGTTTTTTTAAGCAAGCTGACACAGCCCTGCTTTTTTCGGCAAGTCTTCCAAAGTAATATCCGTTAATATTACCGTTTTACGAAAAGGTTAATCAGTGGTACTCGTAAACAAAGGTGCTACGCCGTAGCCATTTCATAAGAATATGCTACGTAGACATTCTTTTATAATCATATAAAATCACATACTCAGTTTTTTTTATGTTACGGAAAAGTTTCGTATGAAATATGATATTAAAACAATTAAACGAATGAACGAGGGAAGCTGCTGCTTATCGACATCAAACATATCGAATAACCACTGTTGAGACAAAGCCCGCCTTGGAAGCCAACTTTTCCTACTGGATCATCCTTTTTGAACTGACTGTGTCAGTCACAAACAGATAAAATTCACTGTGAGTTTGACGCAAAATGGCATTAAAATTAAAACAAGCATTTTATACATCGTCGGTAAAAGAAAAAAAATCAGTTTGTACGCTGGCTTCGCTCAACAGCGCTTTCTGGAACTTTTAAACTAATTTGGTCAAACGTGGACCAAAAACCGTGCCAGATCAGATACCGTAAAAGGCTCTTGTCGTAAATGGGAGCCATATTAAAACTAAAATACTGAGACTAGTCTTTTCATCATTGCTTTTAGCGAATACAAGAGTTTCTAAGCTAAACATAATTAGCATGTTCAAAGTTTTCGATAATAAAATGGGGGATAGTTCGGTTGGCAACTGAAAGGATGAATATGTATGAAGCTGAGTGTACTGTGCGGAGACCGCAGTGAAAATTATAGCCAAAGTTGTGAATCAGTGGCTCACTGTGCATGCATCATCAATTAGATGTAACAGGCCCGTGCATCTCCTTCCTGTCATACAAATTATTTAGATCCGTAGCTGCATTGCACCTTTCGAATCGGTAAACTGAAAAATCCGATATGAATAATGCCGATTATACAGCATATACAGCACTAGATAAGCCAAGTCAAGCTAACTATTAATATGTGACAATAAATGAGCATATACAAATAAAATGCATATCGTTAATTCCTTGACATTTCTACAAAAAGTGCTTCTTGCATTTTGTTTCTTTTTAATCTTAACACTACAACATTTATGTGATGAGCGTACAATTTGTTCTCGTCTTAGATGTTTTTTACGAGCAGATGGCCCAATTTTTGTGACATCTGCCTGTAACAAGCAATACTTTCCTCCCCAAGACCCAAGTCACAGCGTATACGCCCTAACTTTGAGTCGTGAAGGTGAAATATTTCAAGTGCCTGATACTTCATCGGCAACCACACCTTTCTAACCGGAACACAGTGATGTGAATGTATTACTGCTTGACGGCAGAAATGGATATGGTGGCAGTACTTCACCAGTCTTGGCATAATTTCTACTGCTATTAAAAAGCTGCTAAAACGTGTGTGTCCAGTAGTCCATACTGCGACACAGGAAATCCTAGTATATAAAGTGAATGTCCATTTCTTTTTAGTTCATTTTCTAGTGACACTAACGCAAAATGTTAGGGCTATCAGAAAACATAATTATGTAAATTTACAGATACTTATTGTTTTAATCTCTAATATCTATTTTCCCTCAGTTACCCAAATAACTTGAAGGAATTTCAAATTAATTTACAATTTGCTAGCATTATAACTTTCAAATAAATGCAATATCTAAACGGTAGACTAAAATCCAATAATCTTAAATGGGCGTTTAATATCTTCTGTGGTTTAAACTTTGAAATAATTCGCTTAATATCTAACACAGCAGTTCCAAAATGCTAGGTTCCACTTTTGAAACTGATCGTTTCGATTGTTCCTATTTATACAGGGTGTCCGGTAATGAATGGATAACCTTGAAATGGGTCTTAGTAGAACTATTGGGCATTCGGAAAAAATATCAAATAAACAAAACACATTCTGTATATTCAATGGTGGTAACCTCGAGTGGTTGTTAATATTGCTTATGTACCTAACTAAAAAAAATAGAATTTTATTTCATGGCTTACTGGAGAATTTATGTATTTGTTCATTTTTGTACTGTATTTGTAACTTCTGAGGTAACATAGTTTCCTCAAAATATAGGCTTTGGATTGAGACGATAAAGCATGACCTATCAGTCGCCTAACTATGCCGCAAAGTGATTCCAATCGCTTCTCTTCGAGATAATATTTATCTGGGTATAATATAGTGCCACAATTTACACTGTAAGAGACCACGATAATTGTTCATTTATAAGCATATTAGTACAGTGGAATTATCGCACGGATAAAATTACACGCATTCGTGGGCATCCGTGTCATGTAGAGAAGCCATTCCTGGACTCTATCTGCTACAACTCTCATATAATCCTAACGTATAACAATTTCAGTAACCGGGAATAACAATACTGTTATAGTAACAAAATGCTGTATATATTTAAGAGCAGTAGAACTCTCACCAAGTTCGTCCGGGGAAGTACTGCCACCATGCCCATTTCTGCTGCCAAGCAGTAACGCGTTCGCGTTACTGTGTTTCGGTTTGAAAGGTGTGGTTGCCGGTGAAATTACAGGCACAAGAGACATTCCACCTACACGTCTCAGATAACTCTGAGTTGTTCAGTTACGGGCGCATACGATGCGATGCGACTTGGGTTATGTCGTGCCTAGTAGGGGAGGACCCAAGTCGCATCGGTTGTTATGGGCAGAGGTTACCACTTAACACCAGGTGGGCCGTCGGCTCGTTCCGTAAGTGTAACATATAAAAAAATATATACAGATGCAGTAAGCTCCGTGTAAAGTTAAATATATTGATTAAATCGTCGTCGCAATACCTGGGACAGTCAGTATTGTTTTCGCAAGCATTGTTCACGGAACAATTGTAAACGGAGTTTGCATCCCGAGATATGATTTTAAACAGTGACTTCAGACGCGTCGGGGCGCGATCCTAGGTAGCAACACGCCTGCTTTATTATATGAAATATTTGGGTACTAGTTTACAGTTATAATACATTTTAATATAACATTTAAAAAAAAATGTATTGATTGGCCTCATAGCTCAGTTGGTTAGTAACCCTACCTTCTGCGCTGTAGGTCGTGGGTTCGATCCCCACTCAGGACAAACATTTATGTGACATTTGTAACATTGATGTTTGTTCTGTGTCTGGGTGTTAATATATATTATATGTATGTATTTACAAAAGAAAAGTATATATGTATATGTATATCAGTTGTCTGGTTCCCACGATACAAGCTATGCTTAGCTTACTTTGGGGCTAGATGGCGCTGTGTGAAATGTCCACCATTATTATTATTATTATTATAAAAAGTCCGTATAACTGCGAGGAATAAAATCATTGAATATAAATCAAAACGTAAATTACGTTATTTTATGTGATATATTGTCTTTTTCATACATGAAGAAACTAATGATCTAGAGTATTTGTCAATGAATTTTATCATGCCTATGTGAGACAGATGTTAATAGAAGTCTATTATTTTATCGATTCACCAGTCACTATGAATATTAATCTCACGCCCGTTCGTGAAATTGTCGATATAAAACAAGAAAACTTCGCGTTACGTTGAGCATGTCGCATGGGCAATGTCGCATCGCTTCCCCCTTACACGGATCGCGACCTACAGGAAGGTATTTGTCGCTCTGCCTTGTCGCTCCTTCCTTTCATCGTTATGATTAATGACACGTTATTTTTCATTGAAACAGCTGCTACGTATTTTTTCTACTTTCAAGTCTTCTGTTCCATGACGAGTACCTATTAGTCACGCTCTGAAAAGCTTTCAATGTGGATTTAAAAGCTGTTTTTTTTACTTTGGCTTCGATATTTGAACGTGTTCGGACACGACGCTTTTTGAGTTTAGCTTTTTATGTCAGGTATCTTTGAGTTACTTTTTGTATTTCTTTTTATAGAAAACAAAAATAGTTTCTCGATAACAAGAAGGCAAGAATATCAGGAAATATTTCGCTATTACCAAATAAATAGGTGAAAACAAAAATAATCCTGAGGTGTTTGAATAGAAAAATTGCCTGCCAACTGCTGACTCAAGTTTGGATTTCCTACTAATATTCTCTTGATATCAACAAAGTGATTTTTATTATTATGTGATGAGAGTTTTTTCGTCAAATGAAGAGTTGAAGTCGAAATAAATCATAGTTAACTGGCATGAGTCAATATCGTAAAAAAATCCGCCTGCATCTTTAGACAAATCTTTGTTCGACAAGGAATACGATAACTCACAATTTTCAACCTGATTACTTTCCACATCATATATTTTAAGTTAGAAAACTTTGTTCCAGAGAAGGAGCTCAAGTACGATAGAATACAGATTTTCAACATAAAATTTGTTACTCGTCTAGAAAATCAGAAGACAAGGTAAATTGGTTATTTATTTGGTCATAAGTCAATGCGGATGGGAATACAGCTTGTAATAAGAAAGATTGCTGTATGAATCCAAAAATTCTTTCATCACTTCAAAGTCAAAGTCAAAGTCAAAAACTTTATTTCCATAGAATTCATAAAGAAATGGCTTGGAAACGTCAATATTCAAAACATAAGGTAACGCGTACTTATCGATAAATTTGATGCCTGTTCAAACCCTATCCGACCCTCCATGGGGAAGAACAAACAAGAAACCCCTAATGGAGGGATTCCTTTTTTTTCGCGAGCACGATCCTTGTAACAATTGAGTACTAAGGTCTATGTTACATTTATGACTACATAATATACTAAAATAAGATAATACAGGATGTTTTGTGTGTCATTGAGCAGAGCGACATCAGACCATGGGGATTTATCATTTATATAATCATTTACAGTGTAATAAGCTTTACTTACAACACTTAAAAACTTTACTTACAAACTTTACTGACAAGTACTTAGAGAGACAAGAACTTACAATTAAGAATGCAAACCAAATCCTCAAACGGTCATCAAAACTATCACCATGATGATCATTCACTTATCCGTCCGTTTGTAAAGCGACATGTGAAGAACATTTTTCAAAATGAAAGCTATTTATATCGGCTAGTATGCCACATAAATCATTAAAACTCATTCAGTTCGGTTGAAGCAATTAAATTTTGTGTCTTCTCTGTGATTTTAATTTGGAAAATTAAGAGCTGAAAACATGTCGTGAATAAATCTACACTCTTTCAAAAGTTTTTGTAAAGTTCAGCTTCCTTCCAAGTTGTTTACAAAGACGCAAAAGAATGTCTAGCACTTTTACCGAGAGTGTAACCGCGGGCATTGTCTCGTCAGCCGGATATGACGTCACAGTGCCTTTTCTTAAAGTTAGACATAACTGTGGCTTTTATAGCAAACTACTTTATACTTCTCAGGTATTTTATAATAAAACATTGTAGAATTGCATTGTTCTTAGCGTCATCACAACTTATTTCTTAAAAACCTTTTCCTAAGGAATTCAATCCAGTTCAGGTAAAAAAAAATTGTAACTGAAAATCCTTTACTTTGAGTAGTACTTATGGACTGTTCTGGGGATTACCACTGCCTTTTAATCCACCTACTTTATACTGTTATGATATTTGATAAAATGATGCTAATAAAAAGAAATGTATTATTAAAAGTTATGTATAGTATTAATATCAAGAGATTACTTATAACAGATTAAATATTCATGTTAAAAATAATAGGTCAAAATAAAGATATTTATATTGAAATGGAACATTCTTACCACCGTTATTTGTTTCTTAGAGAGTGTTCTGTTTTTATCCTCTTTTCCGAAGACATTTTTGACTTATATAACAGAGCATACAGCGCAACAAATAGTAAATTCTGTGCATAACATATGATTTTGGCCCTCGCCTACGAATACTTAGCTACGGATGGAAAGACTCAAAGCTAAAAAAGCTAACTAAAATCTCAGTTAGTAGTTTGTGATTCAGGTGGTAGCCCTCTAGAATGAAACAGACATCCTTTGCCGTGCGCCGGTGAGATGATGAGCATGGCACGTGACGACGATCCAAGCCTGTTTCTTTCATTTCCGCTGCCGACTTCCACTCTTCCTGTATTTAATGGAGTCTGACAATTTATCCAAAGCATTTCAACCAAGGTATAACCAGGTAAATGAAGTAATCATGCCGGTTTGTATTTTGAAGATTTGACGTGTAAAAGGACTAGCGATGCAATCCGGCCTCGCTCGAGTAGCAAATATTTCAAGAGACACTTATTGATCGACAAACATCATCATAGTTCAGTCAATTTGCACCGAATCTTTGTAAATTAAATGGACTAACCTCGTAAATTTTGAAGATTATTTTTTGTGAAAACCGATATAGCCAGAGAGTTCAACAGGAAAACGCGACGGGAAATTTTAATTTGTAGCCGATCGTTTTATTTTTGGTGACAAGTAAATAAATATGTTCTAAAACATCTGAAACAAAAGTGATTAAGGTAGACTAACTATAATTTAGCAAATGCTTTCAGCCCTAAGGTAAGTCCCAAAAGGTATTAATAAAATTAGCACAAGGTTCATTACCAAGTGAATTCGCTAATATCAACATTCTTCGGACACCCGCAGAGTTGATAGCATAGAATCCACCGGACTATTTCGGTTTATTCCGAACCCAACTCCATGGAATATATAATTTCAGAAAATATTTTTGACTTTAATACTTACTACTTAGGCAAATTGAGTCCAGAGAATCTAATGAACGTGGAAAAAACCTTAATAATAAACTATATGCGAAATTTCATTCATTTACTTGATTTTAAACACCGAATCCTATAATCTTCATTTATATATTGTAAGGTTTTAAGTTCGATATCTAACTTTATTTATTTCATAAACCGCATAATGTCTCTGACTGATCATGACTTTTCCTATTACGATTTGACGCCTCCCACACAGTGAAAAAAGGAGTTAAAGCATTTCAAAGCCCTTTGAACATGTTTATTTTGACAGAACTCTCATATCTACTGGGCTCTAAAACACAACTATATATCTAAAACACTCCTTAACACGTAATAGAGCATTTTACCGCTTAGCCATTGAAATTGATATCATATGATCTAATTAATCAAACACGTCAAAAGACATAAATACATTTTAACCAATGTTCAATGTAAAAATGGTTTTTATTGCGACCACGGTGTGTGTCGATGCAGCTGTAATATGAAAGCTCCAAAACCCCTCATTATTTTATTGCAGCGCCTCGGGAATGTTCGCTGAAGCCCGTGTGGACTGTTTTTATGCAACCATGCGTAAGAGAGGCGCTTTCTTGGTGCGGCGGATGCGGGCAGGCTCCACTAGCATCCTTTCCGCAATAGCTGATCGACTGGATTGTCAATTTATAAATCACTCTCGTAAATTGCATGTTATTAATTATTATGTTTTGTGTATTTGTATTATTTCTTTTTTAATTTAATTAAGGTGATTTTCTATAATGTTACTTAAATATTGTTTAGTTTTGTCTATTTTAGAATAAGTATGTGTTTATGGGTCGATTGTCACCTGAAATAAATGATTTATTATTATTATTTTATTTTACAATACAAATCATTTGTATCAAAATAAATTATATTTTAATTGATTTCAGAGAGCTCGGGAACAAACCGGCTATTTCTACCCGAGAGTGGTAAACGGTCCCACAGCTCGAATTTCGTAAATTGCTGTGGCAAGGCCGCCGGCCGCCGCTAAACACATATTATAGTGAGTTAGTCTACGCTGCTATAAAAAGGGATCACCTGTTCTAATCCCGGGAGATCAACAATGGGAGATAACTTACTCTGAAAACTATTAACTCTGTATATTTTATTAAGAGGAATTGATATTCGTTTTAATTATATAAGCACCCAGACCCGTACAGTTAAATAAATAAATAAATATTGGTGGACATTCCACACAACGACATCTACCCCTAAATTAAACACTGCTTATACTATGGGAACCAGAAGACTGATAGAATTTTCATTTTTTTTTTATACATGCATACATATTTACACCCAGACACAGAACAAACATCTATGTTCGTCACACAAATGTTTGTTCTTGGTGGTAATCGGACCCACGACCTAGAACGAACGAACGCAAAAGGCAGAGTTACTACCAAGTTGTGGGGCCATTCGAACTATTTGCGTAATCATATTCTCACTAACAAAATACCTAAACCAGATTGAACATTCACTTTAGTTTCTCAAGCAACTCCATCTTTCAGCGTTATATAAGAAAACCAAGTTTCCAACAAACGTGTTTGGTTCTTGGTAAGTGCGGGCAAGCTTGTTGTAATATGTATTTCAGGTATAATAGTCGGCGACGAAAGTTATTACACAACTTCTAAAAGTTGGTTCACTTGAAAAGACTTCAAGTTCTTCTATAATTTATTTACATAACAGTGCATTCATTGAACCCCGGAGTAGATAGTAAGATATCTAAAATACATGTAGGCAATCGCATATCAAATATAAGACTAATCTTAATTTTTATTTCAGCTAAAGGACAAACATCTTCGACATTTGCCGAAAAATATTAAGTTAAAATCCATAATTTTGTCTATAATTCCACTGTAGTTGCTTAACTGATCAACTTCTGATTAACGTCTTTTTTGAAATTTAACTGTGTATCATATCTGCTTTTATGGATAAATAAGTTATTTGTAAATAAAATTTCCTTTGCTACATTCTTGATACTATCCTGTGAACTTTACAAAAATGTAGTGTACACACGGGAAGACTTGCCTTTATAGATTACACAATAGCGAAATAGAAACCTCTCTTATTTCAGCGCACGTCGAGGGAATTGAGTTCTTGGGCAGTACTCGAATGCAAATTTAATCTAGAAGACTTTATATACTTTTTAAATAAGGCTTTTCGCTCACTATGTTGATTGGTTGAGTTCGCGTAGAACTAACAATGCTAAGAGAGCTGCCCAAGATTTTGCGGTAACATATAGCCCTAAATGGTTTGCGGTAGGATACTTGAACGCGGACCAATTACCATCCTTGCTTTATTTTGTGCTGCCATCACACCCACAACAGACAGCAGTTTAGGTGACCACTGAGTATTCCAACCACTGTCTCATCTCAGCGCCAATGCCTCGCTCAGCTTAACTCGCTACGCTTCACCTAGGAAGCATCAGGTTTGTCACTTCGATGCCCAGTCGATATCACAGATGATTGGGATGGCCTGAAATAATGTTATACGCATCTTACCCAAGGTAGCAGCTTTGTTTCTCGATGGAATCATGAACAATTGAAAAGATTCCATTGCCGACGTCATGCTTCTATGGAATAAATGGAAAGCTCCATTCACAAATCTGGCATACCTGTCAGCCAAGCTATCCTACACATGGTTTGATAGATCTTTGTACGTAAATGTAAGTATCCAAAAACTTCTGATTTGAGATCAAATTAAATGCTGCAGCTAAGCGTTCTAGAAAGGCCCTTCTTCAAAAACTTCCATAGGAAGTATTGTTGACCGATTGGTAAGATATCCTTCCGGTGTTCGGGCTGGTTGGTCAGTTGCCAAGGCTGCAGAATTCAATTTCCGTTTTGCATCTCTACCGAGGATCATTTATACCTCAGACATCAAGTTCCATGTCCAAAGTAACGTACTTTGGACATGGAACTTGATGTCCATTTCAAAGCATTAATGGAAGAAACTTGCATACCTGTACGTGAATAGGTACAATTAAAATAATAGTTTATAAGGGTCATTCTAAGTTAAGAGGTACTTTCGATGTCCAGGACAAAAAAAATGCTTTTTTTATATTAACTTCATAATTAACCTATTCATTACTTAAAACTAAATGTTTTCTACGTGGACACTCAAATTTATTACATAAATGTTCGTAGTTTAGTCACAATAAGCTCTAATATAAGAAAAAAGTCTCTCCCCTGGTCTGTCCCCCAACCGACTTTATTTGTAAGCCAACAATTATGAATATATTAAAATTCAATAATCACGTTATCATCGTTAATTTTATATAGAAAGATAAACTAGACCTGACTTAAGCGATGATACAACTTCATACCAATAGAAATAACAGCACCAATTTAATATAATAAAATGAACATTGCTCCAATAAATTCTTTGTTATTTGACCCTTCAAAAGTTTCCTTCCAAATGAATTAAGTTCTTGTTTTACTTTATAAAGAGCTGTGAATAAATATAGTTGAGTGAACGCGCGGGCGGCTGCATTGTTACCCAACTTCACTAGCTGTAACTTCTTCGTGTTTATATTCAAAAGTGCATTAAGCACTCATAACTTTGACTTGGTTACCTACTTCTGTAAAGTGTTTTGTTCTATAATCGCCTCTAAACTATAGAGTTAGAGGGTAAAGTCGGTAATGGAGGAATCGATCTGGCTTCACTTTTTTTTTTTTTTTTTTTTTTTTTTTTTATGTAATTGAAGGCAAACAAGCAGACGGCCCACCTGATGTTAAGTGGTTACCGTCGCCTATAGACATTTGCGTCCCCGGGGATGCCAATGCTTTGCCTACCCTGTAGATACCTCACTCACTTCACTTGACTTTCACATGATCAATCAAAGTGTACACTTGTTAGGAGTGGAAACTATCTTTCGTAAAATTTACATTATTACATATATAACATATATACAGTACAGAGTTTCATTAATTATCTAGTTTTTATTAATATAGTTCATTTGTCAATCTTTATCAGCGGTAGAACCAACTCTGTTCATACAAGTACGTCATGAACCACTGAGTGTTGAAACACACCATTTATGTTAAATAAATGAGTGTTTCAGCATCCAGTGTCTTTATTGATAAGGATTTTATTTTATTTAATTGTGGACGTGCAATTGAATTGTAATGTTATTTTAGTTTAATTTTAAGTTTATTTATAATCTCATTCCTATGGAAAACGTGACATTCCGAAATAAATTCATTATTATTATTATTATATTATTATAATCAATTTACCATATCAGTAATTTAGGTAATTTTTATTTGTAAATAAAAATACTCCAGGAAACAACAAACATTGTCTTATATAAAACAAGTTGCAACCGTTGATGCGATGCCCGCGTAGATTAAGTTATAATATAATCTAAATAAAATATAGCTATTATTTAACAAGGTTAAAGTAGATTTTTAACAGATAAATAATTTAAAAGTAGTTCCAGAGATTACTCCCAAAATACGGCTTGATCCTACAATGTTACAAATTTATTCTCAGCCCATTCCCGATTTATACTGAATATTAAGTAGGTACCTCGTTTAATTCCAGCAATGTCTCGCAAACTAAAAAAAGTACTATCAACATAAGCTTGCCAGCAGTCACCAGATAAGTAGAGAGCGTGGTGGTCTAGCGGTACTGACCCCCAAGTTTCAATCCGGAGGTCGCCGGTTCAAAACCCGACGTGCACCTATGAGTTTTTCGATTGAAAGATTTATGTGCGCAATACCACGTTCTCAAAACGGTGAAGGAAAACATCGTGAGGAAACCGACATGTCCTAGAACTGAAAATTCGAAGACATGTTTCGAGTGCACGAAAGGAGCCTCTTTGAGGCGCACTTACAATCCTTTTACCACATTGGTTCGACAGAATCGGTGACTCGAAGAAGAAGAACCAGATAAGTAGAACTATTTGATAGTATTGTAGCCTATATAAGTATTTGATAGTATTGACCTGAACAAACAAAAATGTTGCCAACGCAATATTAGATAGAGTAGATAAGGCAGTGCCTTATTGTCGCTTGCCCTCATTGTTACGAACCTTTCGCCTTTTAAGTATATACGCCGTTTTACATATTCATGTGTCAGAATTTGGATCGTTTGTTATTGTTTCCTCAAAAACTCCGTCAAAAGCTAATATTGGCACTACATTTCAGTTAAAGCAAATTGTTTCAAAAACTTTCCTTGGTTGCTGATTTATTTTTGGTTCGCCATTATTTCATTGGCGCTATCCGCAGTTCACATAGCACGAACTTTAATTTTCGAACCGCGTGAGCAATGTGACGTACATTGCTTACCATCCATCGAGTTCCATCCTCTTACTAATTGTTATGAGAGCGTGGTGGTCTAGCGGTACTGACCCCCAAGTTTCAATCCGGAGGTCGCCGGTTCAAATCCCGACGTGCACCTATGAGTTTTTCGATTGAAATATTTATGTGCGCAATACAACGTTCTCAAAACGGTGAAGGAAAACATCGTGAGGAAACCGACATGTCCTAGAACTAAAAATTCGAAGACATGTGTCGAGTGCACGAAAGGAGCCTCTTTGAGGCGCACTTACAATCCTTTCACCACACTGGTTCGACAGAACCGGTGACTCGAAGAAGAAGAAGACTAATTGTTATAAACTGAAGCCCTCCGCCGCGATTTTCTGTCCGTTTGTGTTTGCTATATCACATATTTATGCTCCTATAATAGTAGAAACCAGAGACCAGGAATTAGAGGAAAATTACATGAATTTATATATGTATTAAGGTTTTCAAATGTTCGCTTGTTGATTCTCCAAAGCGGGAGGCAGTCAGTAAGGCTTTTATTATGACGTGGGAAAAATTTGAAAAATACAACATGGTTGCCATTGATTCTATCAAATAACTCAGATATTCTTAATTCATAAATAAACCTTTAAATAAAACAATAGCAGGAAAATAATTAGTGAGTACTGGCCACATTTTATTCTAAATATTATACTTGGAACTGGGAGTTGTTGAAAAGTCGGCACTAAGTTGTTTTTTTTTATGTGATACAGTTACGTAACGAGCCGACGGCCCACCTGGTGTTAAGTGGTAACCTCTGCCCATAACAACCGATGCAACTTGGGTCCTCCCTTACTAGGTACGACAAGACCCAAGTCGCATCGTATGCGCCCGTAACTCTGAGACGTGTAGGTGGAATGTCTCTTGTGCCTGTAATTTCACTGGCAACCACACCTTTCAAACCGGAACACAGTAACGCGAACGCGTTACTGCTTGGCGGCAGAAATGGGCATGGTGGCAGTACTTCCCCGGACGAACTTGGCGAGAGTTCTACTGCTCTTATTTTTAGAGACTGAGTGCGCTTTTAGCTTTTCTAGTTAGTGCCATAAGTACATAATTTGTTTATTAAACTTGTATTGTTTCGGAACGACATTAAAGAGTAAATAAATCACTAGATAGTATTTGTTTCGTAAATTCTGGTTTCACAATGGATTCACCTTATTAGTTTTTGAATGTCTTCCCTTTATATTCTAATGAGCGTAAGTCTTGGTAAGCAGGTAAGTTCGTGGCTTCTTTATCTACGGCTAGGGTAAATCTCGTAGTTTCCTGAATATCGTAACGGAATTTACCAAAAGTTATTTTAATATAACTGATAAAATTTATTCAAAATTCACAGTAATTAATTTTAAATGCAACAAGTGAAACGGGAAGCGTATGGAAAATAAATCGGGTTTGAATAAAAAAAAAATATGTCGAATACAATAATGATTTTACATATTATTCCCCGCATTGCGTTAAATTAAGTTTGATTTATCGTCCAAACGTTTATTAATTTAGATGTGACACATTATTTATGGTAATTGCCTATGCGGTTGTCCATTTTAGTCGCGAATATAGTTCAATCAGATAGACCACGATCACGTACAGCCTATAGCCCGTTTACGGCCGTCAAGCCATAATACAGAAATTATCGTTTTTTTAGAAAACTAACTTTTCATATTCTTCGTGCGCCACATTGCCCTTTAGAAATTTTCATCGAAATTCGTTAGGTAGTTTAGACGTGAATAGATAATACAGGCTTTCTTTTGCATTTATAATATTTGAAATTGGGACGGCAGAGAAACTTCAATCAAATCAACGTTTATAAATGAAATAATCCCAGGGTTTCGTACATAGACATCAGTATTACCTAGGAGAGGTATATAAATTGGCCTTATCGCACGGTAATAACGAGAGCTCCGTGACAGCCGCTCATGTCTCACTCTGTAGTTAGCAAACCAAATCACGCGATATGAGCTGCATTCACAAATGGCCACAAATATCACCACGCGCTGGGAAGTGAACGTAAATTCTACCTCACGCAACTTTATGATAACGCTGGGGTACGAAAATTTCAAGGGTATGCCATTTTCTAATACTCGCAGGCTAACTACGGTCCTCAAGTTGTATCTAATTCAATATATAACATAGTAATTTTGCCTAGAGCGTGGCATAAAAATTTATATGATTAAGCTCAAAAGGGCTCTGGTTTGAAATTCTACCGGGTAGCTGTGTTCGATATGCGGGTAGGTACCATTTGATTTTGCAATATAATTTTGCATTTGAGTGCTTTTAAAGATATCTAAACGGCAGCTTACTCGATAGCAATTTCTTTTTTGGAAGAAATCGCTTTAAGCTATAAGACTGTCCCTGTATTTAGTAGATAAGCGCAAACTCATATCAATCAGTGACAGATATAGCGTATGGTTCCTTACTTTCTATACTAATGTTATTAAGGTGCGTGTAATATGTTCTGTAGTAGACGTGCATCATTTTCAAATCATCAAGATGTTTTATATCTTTTGAGTTCATTGGGCCCTTTAGTCCTGAAAGTTGATTGTTTTAAGTATTGCATAGATTAGTCGTATTTGGACTCCGGTTGAAACTATTATTGTAATCGATTTAATATGTGTTATGAAAAATCGATATATAATGAATGCAGCGGATTCACTTCCAATATTCTAATAAAATGAACATTCGAGAACTTCAAACCGCGTCGCATGTCGTTCCGCTGAAAATCGTGTGGCTTCGTAATCACTCGGATTTGGCGGCTAACGGTGTTCGGTGGACGTATTTCGCGTTAGTTTAAATAGAGTTCAGTGCATTTTGCGATCATTGAACGCTGTTTGTTAGATCCAACCTTAATTACTTCAGTAAATTTAGTCATTTCAAAATCTTAATGATTGATAATATCGACAGCCAATATTATAACAAAAAACAATACAATTTGTTTAAAAAAAAGATTTACCCAATTGAGTGACCGGTTCTGTCGAACCAGTGTGGTGAAAGGATTGTAAGTGCGCCTCAAAGAGGCTCCTTTCGTGACTCGATACATGTCTTCGAATTTTTAGTTCTAGGACATGTCGGTTTCCTCACGATGTTTGCCTTCACCGTTTTGAGAACGTGGTATTGCGTACATAAATCTTTCAATCATAAAACTCATAGGTGCACGTCGGGATTTGAACCGGCGACCTCCAGATTGAAACTCGGGGGTCAGTACCGCTAGACCACCACGCTCTCATTCGGCCGATGAATTGATACCAAGATTTTATAACCGTTAGGGAAGACAAGTTTTCAAGAGGAGACTGCGGAAGGTGGCTGGCAGAAATTGGATGCGAAGAGCCGAAGATACTGCTTACATGCGTTTAATGAGAGAAGCCTCAGCAGAGGACTCATATAGAATGATGGCGATAATGACCGCATATACTCGTATTATGATTCCACAGCTGAGTCAATAGTAACAGTCCCTACAAAGCGATGCATCCCAGTCCTCAATCAGGCCATACAGTTTATTCTCAGGTCTTTTATGTTTGTTTTGGGTATCTGTCTGTGTCCGTGCCACCTGTGACAGGACATTTACGAAAGAGTTACGAGTGTGAAGACTTGTGATTTTTTAAAGTGTATAACAAAAAAATTAACAATGTTTTTGTAAGACTTAACATGTAAATCGTATAGACAGATACGGCACGTGGGCGTAGTAGATCAACTAAAACTCACAACTTTATTAACTTAGTTTCCACTTTCAACATTCTGAAAACATTAGTGAATGTTCTATACTCTAATAAAATAATATGCGGTCCCAAACAAATAGCCGGCCGTGTGCTGGCTATGTTATCGTTATGGAACTGTTTATTCCCGGCCTCTGTAAATCAAGGCCCAATATCCTGTTCGTTCCGTCCCCTTGCAAATTAGTTCATCACAGTCACTACCAACCAAATACGTTATTTGATTAGCTAAAATTCCAACGTGAAAACGGGAGGTTTCCATCATGTTTTAAATCAATGCGGTTACTCACCGAATTTGATTTTATGTAAATTTTTTGTTTTCGTTTCAGCCACTTTTGCAGTTGCAAATGAAGCATTTCATCATTTGTTGGTAGGAATAAATAAAAAAATTCTTCACGGACAACATGAGTGGTAGCGTTTGGTACTGTAAGAGGTTGCCGGTTCAGGTTCCATCTGTGCAGTTTCTTAGGGATGTACTTAAATATGGAAAAGTATACACTTTAAACAAAACATGTAATGTTGAGTGGTTCTTCGTACAACCCGTAAATTAATTTTCAAACAGCTATATTTAATATTTTATTTCAAAAAAAAAATTGTCATGCCCAGCGATAAACATATTACTAAATTTATTTCTTTCTGACTTATAAAGTTCTGTACATCTGTACAGAAACGAAGTAATATATAATATAAAACCGTTGAATCCACTATTTGCCTCGACATACGATTCGGGCCGTGAAGGGTGGATTTTAATACCGGCATTCTATTTCGCTATCGTAGAGCTATAGCGTTCAACCATTAATAACACACCAAGTACCACCAAATATACCATTAAATCTGAGATATCAATATTGTACACCTATGTCTGTATGTCAACACTTTTCCAAAATTCCTAATTTTACTCACCAACTTAAAATAATTAGCAATAGGAAGACAGATTAACATATAAGTAACTGTAAAAAACCGTTAAGTAAGGCTGTAAATCATCTATACGTTTATATATGTAGTAACAGTGGTATTTTTTAAAGAGCAGTAGAACTCTCGCCAAGTTCGTCCGGGGAAGTACTGCCACCATGCCCATTTCTGCCACCAAGCAGTAACGCGTTCGCGTTACTGTGTTCCGGCTTGAATGGTGTGGTTGCCGGTGAAATTACGGGCCCAAGAGACATTCCACCTACACGTCTCAGAGTTACGGACGCATACGATGCGACTTGGGTCTTGTCGTACATAGTAAGGGAAGACCCAAGTCGTATCGTTTGTTATGGGCCGAGGTTACCACTTAACACCAGGTGGGCCGTCGGCTCGTCCCGTAACTGTATAACATAAAAAAAAATATATGAATAAGCACAAATTTTTTAAATTAGCAGAAACATTAACAGAGATAATTTGTCAAATGAGTTTGGCAGACGTTTATAACAGACAACCCTACGTGAGCGATCACCATCTGAATGGTTTTCTCAGCATTTGGGTAATATAATAATAACATTAGGGTTCTACTCATATTTATAGAGGTCTGTGCAATGACGTATCTCATTTAAGTAAGTCTTATTGGCATTAATAAACGTAATTTCTGAGTTGAGGCAAATCTAAAATATGCATTCGCATAAAAACCCGTAAGCTGTTTATACTTTAAAAAGTAACAAACGCATATACCCGAAAAAACTTAACTTTATTTCAGTGGCAGTCGGGTAAAAGGGTCTTTTCGATCATTTTCGGTCGTTCAACTTTCATTATAAGGGGATGAAATGGCACAGTACAATGATTGTGCATAAGTGTGTGGCAACTTCAGACATCGTGAAACCTAAACATTGTAGTGAACATCATCTTCTTCGAGTCACCGGTTCTGTCGAACCAGTGTGGTGAAAGGATTGTAAGTGCGCCTCAAAGAGGCTCCTTTCGTGCACTCGACACATGTCTTCGAATTTTTAGTTCTAGGACATGTCGGTTTCCTCACGATATTTTCCTTCACCGTTTTGAGAACGTGGTATTGCGCACATAAATCTTTCAATCGTTAAACTCATAGGTGCACGTCGGGATTTGAACCGGCGACTTCCAGATTGAAACTCGGGGGTCAGTACCGCTAGACCACCACGCTCTCAGTGTAGTGAACTGACAACTTGTGTGTACTTCTGAAGTAATGTTCTAGAATTAGAAATTACATTCTTCATTTATCCAGCTTGCTATTTCATGACTCAATTTTTGTATTTAAACTTTTTCTAAAAAAAATATTGAATTATATAAAGTGTTTAAAATATACAAGAGAAGTCAAATCTGGTTGCGTTAAGAACTTCACTTTACAGATTTGTTTGCAGTTTAATGTTTCATTTCATTTCATTGTATAATATCCATTCATGACGTCTATTATAGAGCCATTAATCAGATATTCACTTCAAATATATTAACTGAAAACAAATCTTAAGATTTGCTAAAGAATGCACAGGATAACTTTTTCATAATCTAAAAAGTGGCGTACTTCCGCCGGAGATATTCCACAGACGGCCACAACATAATCATTGAATTAAATCAGTACCGTAAGCATGTCAGGGGGTAACAACCTATAACTCAGAAGAGGAGAGCGTCTCGCGGCCCATAACATTCAATCGTCCGCACGAGGGGAGAATTTTGATGACCCCTAGGAAAACTTTGCGTTGGAACACTCTGTATAAATCCGCGGAGCCATGTCGGGATTTCCTAAATCACCTTTTTTATTTATTACGAGGCTACCGCACTAGGCGACCGTTTAGGCAGTGACGTCGGCTTCGTGTTGCTCGCACGTGATACTTTTTCACAGTGGAAATGATGGACGCACCCGTGTCTATGTGTCTGTTCCCAGTCTGTTTGTGACATTATTTCTCGTGTTTTGGGAAGTAACGAATAATCTAGCGTTCATGTTACGGGAGAAAGGGAAAGTTGTGTGGGAACTCTGTTTTATTTAAATTACTATCTCAAACCACTTCAATATATTTTTTTAGCGTCAAAATATAAAAGAGGATTACTCTGACTTCCAAAAACTTGCACCCTTAACCGTGGTTTTTAGAAACTTCAAAATTTTGGGAGTGAAATTCTCATAGAGCCACTAAGAAAGAAAATTTGTCCCTAATGGTCTAAGAACGAGTTTGTAGAGTGAACCAAAAACGATGTATTTCGGAAACGTTTATGAGTAAAACGGTGAAAATTTACCAGAAGGTTGCTTAAACAAAGCAAACAAACATATAATATTTTAGCATACTTAAAAATTTGGATTGAAAACATATTAGTGAGGATTAAAAAGTAATTTAAAGTAAATAAGGAATAAAGTAAAACCTCGGTGCCTAAGTCATATTATTGAGACTAAATAAGTACCATCCCGCGCCAATGCCAAAGTCCCTGCATATTTTTACACACATCATAATACGTACAAAGTCCTGTAGTCATTTTAAAATCACTGCATTCTTGGAAAACATAGGAAACATACAGTTTAATAGCTTAAAAAACGATTGTCAGTATGGTCAAAACGTATAAAACGTAACTTTTAACTGAAGTGCACACCTCCGTCTCTGTAAGCACAATAAATCCATAGGAACACACGATATTCCAGTCATGTATCTCATCGGTCTTCCTTCCACTGCTGGCCATTTCATGTTTACGCTTTTATTGGACTCGTCTCCTTTTGCTTCTTTATTTGAAACAAGAAAATAATGGTATTTTTCGTCGTTATTTTAATGTTGTGTTAGATTTATGAAATGAAGTATTTATTTTGTACGTATAAAAGCTATAAAGGCACTCGTACAAACAGAAAATAATTACCATACCAATACCCGGGAGTATTGAAAAATATGGGCTCCACGAGCTCGACAAAAGGCTTGCACATTTATATCGGTTCGTATTCACTGGATTCATATCGTATCGGGTTCTATTGAGCGTCGGGGTTGCTCACACACGTTGCAGTATAACAAGCCCGTGTCAAAGGCCCTTAATGTAATTGGGGAGGTGCTTTCGAGATTTCACTGGCGTTAAAATAATTTCTGTCGGGAGAGCGGAAGTGACGTTACGGATGTCGGCGGTGTGTGCGCTTTGGCGCGTCCTTCCGCCGGCCGCTCCCCGAGCCTCGGAGATGCCTTTCATGTAGCACTATGCGAAAATTATGCGGACACATTTAGTGTGTGCTGGGCACCGAGAATGGAGTTCCATAACGCTCCACTCACATTAAGGTTCTTCCGTTTCGTATCGGCAGACTATCTCGGTGGCGACGCGACGTTGAAAATATAACAGTCACTTTTCTCTATCGAAAATGCAAAGTCGTTTCGTAGCATGAATTCCAATAATTTATTTTCCGAATGACTTGACGATTTATTATTTAAGAATATGGCGTTTCGCGTTGAAGATAAGTGCGATAACCGATCGAAGTTAAAAGAGCGAACGATTGTACGATCTTTGGAATCTCGTAATGGACGAAACGACATCGTGACTACAAACCGTCGTTTGTCACATCACTAATGGTCCGGAAAATCGTGAAAATCCCGCTTTCTAACAACGTTTGAGTAAAATCGATAGACTGAAACCAAATAATTCATACTTGTTATTTTAAATCGATTACGAGGTCGAGATGTGTTGACAAAATAAGTACAATAAGTAGCAGTTATATGTACATACGAGTAGATATTATTCATCTGTTCAGACATCTGTATCTACTTTGTAAGATATGTGAGTCGATAAACCTAAAATTTTGAAGAAACATGTCGATTAAGTTTATTAATACGATTATGGAGCTGGTTTGGCGACGGATTTGTGTGGTAGGCAAAAACAAACATACATAAACAAAATAAAGTAAACAGCAATACTGAATTTCCATCGCATTTAGACTATTAGCCTTATATCATTGAACTCTTGACATTTTGAATAGTCTTTAATATTCCCATGACTATCTAAAAAGTACTTTCTTAAATTCGAATATATCTAAAAAAATACAACACGAAATAAATATTGTAAATAACTAAATATTATCGCCATAACCATTTGAATGACAAAACATTCGGTTTTCTTCGAATTTTCGGGCCAGAACAATTTTTATAATAATATTTGTACACATCTGTCACAGGGTCACATGGGGTTTACCAAAGGTATTATTCAACATGTTACCGGAGACGTTGACAAGGCTTATATACAGGGTTACAGGAAAAGTCGTGCTAGATCCGTTAAGGGCGTGGAGTACCCATCATTTCTGACTTATTTCACTATGAAACACCCTACCCTAAACTTAACCCTTTTCGAGATATTCGACTTTTAATTTTTTATTGAATAATGCCGATTTTTAGGCTACGAAATTTATTTTTGTTTATTTTGTGTATCTTATTATTATTATTATTATTGCATTTTTACATGTGTAATAAGATGCTTTAGGACATCAATCATTAAAATAGTGCATAAGTTAATTGAATAGACCGTAGTAGACAAGTGAAAGTAAAAAAATAAAAAATATATTAGCAAGCTTATTTTTCTCTAAGGGATATCTAAAAAAAATATTATGACACTTGTTCGGCAGATATTTTTTAAAATATCTACGTTTCATCAGCTATCTAACGAGGTCTAACAATCTAGGGTTTGTATTACATTTCGTGGAAAAAAGTAGTTGGGACGCTCCAGGTAGCAGTTCTAACGGTAGCTCGTAACGAATACATAACTCGCTACCCCGGTCGTCGAGTGCCGGATGTGGCCTGTTTTGACAGAGTTTATCGAAGACTTAAAGAAACTGGCTCTGTTTTGAGACGAAATACAGACATGGGAAGACCACGAATTGACGACGAAGAACAGGACAATGAGATAGTGCAACGCTTTCGAGCGGATCCGACTACTTCCACTAATATTGTTGCCCGTGATCTGGGACTTTCGCAATGGAGAGTGTGGTTTACAGTGCATACTGCTGGCCTATACCCGTACCATTACACGCCGGTACACGTTATTGAAGAAGGAGACCCCGCGAGAAGATTGGACTTTTGCAGATTTATGCTAAATGCTGACGTAGAAGACCCAGATTTTCTAAGAAATATCTTGTGGACGGATGAGTCCAAATTTGATAAAGATGGCATAACCAACTATCACAACGTCCATTACTGGGCCCCAAAAGAACTAAGGAATCCCAATAAGAAAAGAGTGAAAGGGTCCCAACGAAGATTCAGCGTGAATGTGTGGATGGGCATTATCTCTAATCATTTGATTGGACCTTACTTTCTCCCGGATAATCTAAATGGGGAAAGCTACGAAAATTTCCTGAGAGCAGACTTGAGTGATTTGCTGGATGATCTGCCACTCAACCTGATCAGGGACATGTGGTTCCAACACGATGGCTGCCCTGCCCATTTCAGGAGAAGTGTCAGAGACTGGCTGGACACAAATTATCCAAACAAATGGATAGGACGAGGTGGGCCGTTGCCATGGCCAGCAAGAAGTCCGGACCTAACTCCCATGGATTTTCATGTATGGGGGTGCATGAAAAGTCTTGTGTACAGCGAGCCGAATCCAGTTTTGTCTGTGGAAGACTTAAGAGAAAGGATTGTGGATGCAGCAAATAAAATGAGGACCACGTTGACCACTGGAGTAGTGAAGACTGGTCTCCGTAGAAGGATGCGACAATGTTTCAGAAATAGAGGCGGCCATGTTGAACATGAACTGTAGAATAAGAAAAAGTTGTGTGAAAACCTTTAATAAATGACATTTCATGCATACCTAATGTTTTATTTTACTTTTTAGGGCTAAGTATAAATTTTCTTCTCCACTGTCGCCTATGAAACTAATTTTTTTCCAATGCATTTGAATAAAACCCTAGATTATTATACCTCGTTAGGTAGCTGATGAAACGTAGATATTTTAAAAAATATCTGCCGAACAAGTGTCATAATATTTTTTTTAGATATCCCTTAGAGAAAAATAAGCTTGCTAATATATTTTTTATTTTTTTACTTTCACTTGTCTACTACGGTCTATTCAATTAACTTATGCACTATTTTAATGATTGATGTCCTAAAGCATCTTATTACACATGTAAAAATGCAATAATAATAATAATAAGATACACAAAATAAACAAAAATAAATTTCGTAGCCTAAAAATCGGCATTATTCAATAAAAAATTAAAAGTCGAATATCTCGAAAAGGGTTAAGTTTAGGGTAGGGTGTTTCATAGTGAAATAAGTCAGAAATGATGGGTACTCCACGCCCTTAACGGATCTAGCACGACTTTTCCTGTAACCCTGTATACATATATAAGCACAGGGAACGCTAAGATTATACGGCTGATTAAATATTTTCGCTCCAATCCAAATACAGGGTAAACGAAGGAAAAACCCCGCGAACATTGTTATTCTACCCTATACGTCATATAAACCATAGCTATGTATTTATACCGCACATACTAATATATGGAGCGGGTATATTTGTCAGCAAAGAGCTTATGGGGCTACGAAGAAAGGATGATAAATCGTTATTTTATTTAAGAAATATGAATGTGAACAATTTCGCCTATAGTAATAATATCTCACTTATAATCTGCTTTGTAAAACTATCCATCAATTATGTTAAATGGAAAAGTAAAAAGACACCATGATAACGAAAATGAGAAGTATTTAAAAATATAGCATACATAATATTTATTAGGTATAGTAACAAATTCAAAGACGGTCAAAAAATATAAATTATTCAAAATATCACGCGTAGTTATTGCTCAGACGGACCCTTGTTCAAGCCAAACTGGTCCTCCGTGGTGAAGAACAGACAAAAACCCCCAAAGAAGGGATCCTTTCTGTACTGAAATATTGCTGAGGTTATAGAATTGTTTTTTTTTAATCTGTGTTGATATAAAATTGTAATATATAGTGTGTCACAGTGATGCGAGATGACCGTAAAATTTCCAAATACTGTTTTTTTTTTTTTTTTATGTATTACATTTACGGAACGAGCCGACGGCCCACCTGGTGTTAAGTGGTAACCTCGGCCCATAACAGCCGATGCGACTTGGGTCCTCCCATACTAGGTATGACAAGACCAAAGTCGCATCGTATGCGCCCGTAACTGTGAGACGTGAAGGTGGAATGTCTCATGTGCCTGTAATTTCACCGGCAACCACACCTTTCAAACCGGAACACAATATGGGGCTAATAGTGCTTTAGCTGAGAACCAACAATCACACTCTAGAAAATGTGACACACGTTCCGAAATGTTTTATATATTATGAAGCTTGCACATTTAGGCAGGTCGAAATTTCTTGTTCGGCCTTATCATGCGCATTTTGCGTACTCCTGTTTTGGTTTATATTGAAATCACATTAAATTATGCTCTACCATATTGGAAAGTAATATCAGTATTATACATTAATATATTATTAATCATTGCCATTACTGTACACTAGATGGAATAGTCGGAAACGTCTTACACGTTAAATCCTTTAATGAAAATTTTGTAAAGAAGATGGAACGTGGTGATATTTTCAAGACTACTAGGTACTTCAAGATATAGAAGGGTTTGAAGTTTCAAAGAAAAAGAGAGGTATGTTATGAAAATATTTCCATAGTGGCGCATGATATGGCTTCTTTTCCTTTAAGGGTTTTTGTATATATTATCTTATAATTCCGAATAAATTAAAATAAACAAGTTAAACACTTTCACAAAGTTGCAAATGAAACGTTCCATTTGTTATTACATCGATGGTGGCAGAAAATCTTTATGCATTATTTCTTCTTTGACCCTTGATGGGTCCTTGAAACATGTAGGTAGTAGTTATTCATTGTCACAATCCAAACTGATGTCCAGTCTCTGCGTCAACTGTCTTGTTGAGCCAAATTACCCATGTTACGAACGCCATACATCTATTGTATTCATACATTACCCCATTAGCCTAATAGTGCATGCGCCATATTATCACCGAACAAGCGTGCGCATTTACTGCTAAATAAAGCCAACAGATGGAAAGGCTGAACTCAATTTTCAAATCCATTTCAAACGTGGCATATTCCCGGTACACTTAGTGTCTGTCACTCAGTTCCTGTTCCTGAGAGCGTGGTGGACTAGCGGTACTGACCCCCAAGTTTCAATCCGGAGGTCACCGGTTCAAATCCCGACGTGCACCTATGAGTTTTTCGATTGAAAGATTTATGTGCGCAATACCACGTTCTCAAAACGGTGAAGGAAAACATCGTGAGGAAACCGACATGTCCTAGAACTAATAATTCAAAGACATGTGTCGAGTGCACGAAAGGAGCCTCTTTGAGGCGCATTTACAATCCTTTCACCACACTGGTTCGACAGAACCGGTGACTCGAAGAAGAAGAAGTTCCTGTTGAATAGAAATTATTAGATTTTGTGGCAATTAAACTGAGGAAAAAATAAAACTCTTGTGTTTGTCAAACAGACGGCCATAGGTCCGAAAAAACCCTATGGAAATATTAATAAGTCCCCAATTATGCAAAATAAAATTTAAAGTTTTTGCAAACACCCGACTTGGGTTTTTGGCAAAACAAACATTGAAATTCCAATGCTGTGAGACCCATTTTGGAAAAAACATACCTAAGTCATTCAGACAGTCAAAAGCCGTATAATATACGGATCACGTTCAAACGGATAACCACTACGTACATTTTCTAATTTGAATATTATTTATCAAGGCAACACGAACACCGGACTGACCTAAATACGTGACATCTCACAGCGAAAGGGGAGGTGAGACTTATTAAAGCTATATTATTTTGTAGGAAAAACCCGGACACAAAAAGTGGACCTTTCTGGTCGTCCGAATGACAGTGAAAGGGGCGTGGAATTTTCCGGTGGCCAGGACTAACGAAAATCTCAGTATATCACCAATTTGCCACCGCTGTTAAAAGAAAATACAAATTATTTTATCTCCCTTTAATAACTTTCATCCGTGAATATTCATTACTTCAGCCGCATACACTTGCAAAATACTCTCATCTGTATATTAAAAACAAGTTGTTGAGCTTTAGTTCGGAATCGGTAACTGGGTCAAATGCCAAAACGAATTCATATATTTTGTCCCGGTCTGAATAAGGCGACTATTGGTGTACGGCAAATATTCGGTTGCTTTAACGAAAGGTAAAGTTTTATTGAATTAAACTTTCAGTTAGGAAGGCCGGCCAATAACATTTTTTCTCGCTTATGCCAAATATTCGTTTATTGGTATTGGGGATGTTCAGATCATTTCGATATTCCTACTATGAACAGCGACGGTTTCCGGCGGGTTATTTGTACGGACAAAGAACCGAACCTTATGTCGTAGAACTAAAACTGAATCTCAAGCGATATGATTCCCGGAATCACTAGGCGATACAGTATTTGCGCCTCTGTTCGGATATAATAATACCATCTGTATAATGCACGATTAGATGCATTGCTAGGTCAAAAAATGTGCACTTTTATTCTTCCACCACACTGGTACGAGACAGCTAGTATGTAAAAGAAGTTGGTCTAAGAGTGAGTGACTCGAGTAGTAGACGAATACGGTTAAAGAATATTTAACATTAATTTTCAGCTGTTGCAACAAAAACCTTTTAATAGAAGCGGGGTGAATTAAGAACATAAACGAAATAAGTTAATTTGCTACAAATTCTACTACTTGGAAATTTATCGGGTTGAAATGGGGTGCACATATTAACACATCCAAATCTCAAGATAAGAGAAACGTTATTCTTACTTCAAAGGGTAGGTACGCAATGCCAAAGAAAAATGTTTCCGTTCAAGCGGAACGAGGGTCACTGGAATACGATACGATAAATTAATTATATTTAGTACGAATGGGTTTGAAGACAGAAGTTCAGTCATGTGCAAGTTGAAGTAAACTCACCCAAGTTTTCTTCAAACATAAATGAAATGACATCGTTTTGATATACAGGATGTCCGGTAATGAATGGATAACCTTGAAATGGGTCTTATTAGAACTATTGGGCATTCGGAGAAAAAAATCAAATAAAAAAAAACAAGTAGTATCAAAGATGTGTATTTTTTAAATAATATCCATGGTTTGATTTTTTTGTTATTTTTGTTTTATTTGTTTTGTTGTGTTTTTTTTTTGATACTACTTGGTTCTTTTTATTTGATATTTATTTTCCGAATGCCCAATAGTTCTAATAAGACCCATTTCAAGGTTATCCATTCATTACCGGACACCCTGTATATTGGTTCACGTGTGTTTCACGAATTATATCAGTCTAAATTGAGAACTTATTGAGAAAATAAATGATCTTTAACCACAAATTGAACTATTTTGACGTGCATAAGTGACGCAAGAGCAGGTGGCCCACCTGTTGTTAAGTAGTATCTTCCACCCTTAATAATTGCAACGCGGCTTAGGCTTCCCCGTAATAAAGTAAGGTAATAGCCATTGCGTTGCGCACGCTTACATTGAAACCCGACCACCCACACTTCAAACCAGAATCCAACAATGATAGTACCCTACTGCTTAGGAGCAGAAATAGTTATGGTGGCAGCACTTCCCTGGACGAGTACAGCACACTGATTCGTTTTCTGCTCCTTATTGCTCCTTAAATAACAAAACTAAGATCTAGAATAGGAGAATGAAAGTATTGAGTCGTACTATTTTTAGTTAGCAGAAACTAGTTCCTTTTGTGTTCAAAATAATAATGCAAAGAACTACTACAGAAGACTTGCCTAGTAGTAGATATGTTATATTAATTCAGCATTGTCTTGTGTATCGTGCTCATACGCTGACTCTGGCAATCTTAGCGGCCATAAATGGTGACCGTAAAAATAAGGGGTGTTTTTACACGCTTTATTTAACTCTTTTATACGACTGAGGATTTGGTTTTTATGTCCAGCCTAGTTTGCTAATCCTGTGGATCACGTGACGAGCATTATATGTGGGCATTTTTGACAAAATATAAGACGGTTTTATGACAGTAATGAAAGAAATGGATCTGATGTGTTGCGGTGGAAATTCTCAGGTTAAATATGGCACGTAATAGGTATTTATTTTAATTATTATTTATTCGTTTTTTTGTTATATTAGAAGCCAGTAATCTTTATTTTATTATTTTGCAGCTTCAGTTAAGTGAAGAGATTCTATAAGAGCTTGAAATAATGAAGTCTTAATGCGACGTTTGGGTATTTTTATTACCAGCTCACTTGGGGCAGCTACTATGCATATACAAAAATAAAAACCAACAAAAAAGCGATCAACCAAAAAATTGCATTACTAGATGATTTTATTTTTACATGTCTTTTAATATGGCCCGTGATATTTAGTGAGATGACTACAGTTCGCAGAAGCCTCTCGTTGTGACGCAGTCGGGTGAAAGCGTTGGTATTTGTATATTATCCGTTAGCGTTAGCGTTAGGGTATTAAGACGCGCGGTAATGCCCGCCATGCTACCCGTTCGATCTTCAGTTATTACGTCATAAATCTGTATCCGAGGCGGGCGGGATCGCCGTCGCCTGTCGATTATCACACGAGTGAGCGTGAATCGCGATATACCCAAATTACGGAAGATAGCGATCGCATCAAATTTCAACGGCCATAACGCCATACGACTTCGTGGAATTTATTTTTAAAGCGTCTTTCGAAAAAGATCCTCTATTTGATTATTGGCCAATTAAAAAACATAATCGGTACGGTCTCGCGTAATTCAGATCATTAATGAATCAATGATTTTTTTGAGTAGGTGACTGTAAATTTTTTATTTCTTTTAGTCTTTCAGTCATTAATCGGTACTAAGACTTATTTATAACCAAATTATCATACCAATAACAGAAAAGTGAATAATTAGACACTCTATTCTATTCTATTCAAGTCTCGTGTGTGAGTGAAAGGATTTTAAGTGCAAAAAGGCTCCTTTCGTGCATTACCCTCAAGTTGAATCTGCCAAACACCTAACAGTGTGTTCTAGTTAAATCTTCTCGAAAGTCAGACCAGGCATTGCGAGGCGCCAACATTGGCTTCATAGCAATTAATTTCAAAGTGATGGCGTTGTACTACCGATTGCTTGAAGTAATGAAAAGTGAACTATGGACGATTGATGGCGTTTTGCTAACATATCGTCACTTAGGTAAATAACTTTGTCCACTCCAATATTAGTAAAGTTAAAATTATTCAGTCAGTTAATAGCCATTAATAAAAAAAACGCTAACCTTAGTTATACCAGCCAGGTAACTAGGTTAAAAGCTTTAGTGGAATACCCACATATTGAAGTGCAAATCCGCTGAAAGCTTACAGCTCGGCGCGCTCAAACAATACGCGTACAGAATACATCCCCTAGGTAATCGGATAGCGGCTTTCAACGAAAATTTTAGTCTCTATTATAAATTGATCTCGAGTTCGTGGAACCACAGATCTTCCCCACAGACTCGAATGTTCGATGTTTTCTTTATGTTTGTCGTTAAGTGTAATGGCTCCACATAAATCATTTCAGGCGAATGCCTCCAAGCATGACAAGATGTTTGATAAGTTTCCGAAATAGACTCTCCTCGCGGAAACGATCGACGCGCACTCAAATTTTATTCATGAATCCAAAAATAAATTGTGGAAATATTTTCTTAAGATAATATTGACCGCAAATCTTATGTTAAGAAAAATATTTACATTGCAGACGTATATTTTTAACTTATATATAATTTTCTATAGATATTATTGCAAAACCGTAAACTTAGTTTTTGAATTTCATGTTTTTAAGCTAGATAAGTTTGAAATGCAGTTTTTTACAGGTTATGGACGACTACAATGAAAACAACCTCACGTTTGGAGAAATATATAATTTATCACGGGTTCATACGGGTTTGTACTTAGCATATATAAAACAAGACGGTCTCGCAACATAAACACTAAAGAGCTTTTCCTCAAAGTTCCAACAATTTACCACCCGGAACAAAGCGAAAACCACAATACTCCGTGAAAAATAGCCAGTATGATTTGAAAAGCTGTTTCGTGACGTCGAAATTGTTATTAAAATCACGATCAAAGATATACTGGTAGCTCAGCGAAATTGTGCCTCTGCAAAGTTCGTGTCGACGTACCTACTGAAAGCTTATTACGTTTTGACAAATTCACTTAGATTTTGTTCATGACGCTTGCTTCCGACAAGTTTTCAATTCTGTTATAGAGTCGCGAAGTAACGAAGATTGTAAACACGTCGGAAATAGATTTTGCCCCGAGATAGGCACAATTTAATTTGGGGTTCCTCGGATACAGGTAAATGTACGGGCAGATAATATATTAAACGCCGGTGTTCATAATAAAGGAGATTGAATAAAATGAGATAGAAACCAGTATATTATTTTCAGATTAGGTAGATTAGGTTCGCTTTGAAATATAATATAATTTATTTTCGACTGGACTAAGTTTCTTTGGTCTTGGGGTTTTTCAATACCAATGTTAAATTAAAAACGTATTTTGTTAAATTCGTAGTTAAAAAGCTAAGCTTCCTATGAAGTATCAAAAAACTTTCAAAAGTGAATTTGTAAAATAGACTACCTCGCGTACTTATTGCTAAGCTTGACGCTTGTTTAGACCCTACCCAACCCTCCATGGGGCAGATGAAGTAGATAACTCCATAGACTTTTCGTAAAGAGAGGGAAACACGCATTCATTAAACCATCTACATGGGAATCTTAAGGAAATATACGCAGCGTTGATTTTAGAACTTTTTGATTTGTGAACATATTTACCAAATTTAAGCAACGATTATTATTCAATACTTGCAAGAGACAACAAGAGATATTTTAGTGTTTCAGATTTAACGCTAAATGGTTTCAATAAATAAATGGCACCAAATTCATCTGAGAGTTCAATAACTTGCCACAACCAGTTTATTAATATTCACTGTATGAATGATGGCTGATAATTCCTGTTAATGAGGATTTGGGAACTTTCAGTATCGTTATCCCCTTTGTTGGTATACACGTATCACGTCATGTATCAAGTATTTTAATGAGAATACTATAACAAGCAGAGACTTATTGAATGACTAGATATGTTTTCCGTTTTCATAATTTTGAATCCTGGTACACATCAAAGTATTGCAGTTCAAGTAACTAGTATAATGGATTCTGAAATTAGGAAGTTAAGAATCCTTATAGTGTATGAAAAGTTTTGTCATCAGACCCATTTCTGCCGCCAAGCAATAACCAATACAGGCGCATTGCTGTGTTCTTTTATAGAGTGTGGATGCCGGTGAAATCACTCGATTATGGTAGGATTAGTCCGTTTCCTGTGGCTCCTAGGCTGTTTAGTTTATTCTAATAATCTTCAGGTTTATTTTTTTTTTATGTAATACAGTTTCGGAACGAGCCGAAGGCCCACCTGGTGTTAATGTAATTTCACCGGAAACCACACCTCTCAAACCGGAACACAGTAACGCGAACGCGTTACTGCTTGGCGGCAGAAATGGGCATGGTGGCAGTACTTCCCCGGACGAACTTGGCGAGAGTTCTACTGCTCTTAACAGTTGAAGGGCGCAATGCGATGTGACTTAGGTCTACATATAACTCGTATGCATTTGTTTTGAGCTGTACCATTCAGGCTGTAAAACTTGTGGCAACTTCGTCCGGGAAAGTACTGTGACCTACCTATGTCAGATTACATATAACATATAACATTACTTTTTTCTAGTTTAAAATTAGTTGCCGGTGTAATTACCGGTACTTGAAACATTCTACCTTCACATAGTTACGGGTGCAATGCAATACGACTTGGTTTTGCCTTACCTAAATGGCTAAATGGTAAATTAGTCATATGAGAGCGTGGTGGTCTAGCGGTACTGACCCCCGAGTTTCAATCCGGAGGTCGCCGGTTCAAATCCCGACGTGCACCTATGAATTTTTCGATTGAAAGATTTATGTGCGCATTACCACGTTCTCAAAACGGTGAAGGAAAACATCGTGAGGAAACCGACATGTCCTAGAACTAAAAATTCGAAGACATGTGTCAAGTGCACGAAAGGAGCCTCGTTGAGGCGCACTTACAATCCTTTCACCACACTGGTTCGACAGAACCGGTGACTCGAAGAAGAAGAAGAAGTCACATGAAAAAAAAAATATAAGTTTCTGTTTATTCCGCCACCTTTCCATAAAAAGTATATTCTGTTGTACTATGAATATACGGAACATATAGATAGGCATCTCGGAACACACCATTACATAGCCACTATTGTCACACTTTTGCATAAAGCTTCTGTACCCCCTAGACACCCTAGAAGGGGATGGGAATAAAAGGCAAGTATATAATGGCGTTTTTCAAAGAGTAACTTGACCTGATCTGATATCATTCGGTATAAGTACTATGGTACTGCACATGTATGATACCCACCTTTATTTTTTTGCTTATTACGACAGCCTTCCATTAAAATCTGAACTTGTTTTCCCCATTAGAAAAACAAATAGATTAGTACAAGTAGATAGCATACAGCAAATTTATCATTTTCAAACATTGTCATCACGTATTCGAGCGTTTAGTTTATGTGGAACGATCATTTTTGGAATGCAAATCCGTACGAAATTAATGTTAATTCTAGTTTTCTAGGTTAGGTTTATAGTTCTAAGCTTTTTATGTCTTGTAGCAAATTGGCTATATTTATATATCAAACCTGACAACCTAAAATATATAAGGCTTAGGTAACGTAAGAATTATAAATGGACTTAACCTCAAAATAAAAACTAATACTGATTTCAATTATTAAAATCAACCCTAAGCTAAGGTAACATTTGAACTTAAATAAAAAAACGACTAGTTTTTTAAAAAACTACTAGTTTTTTTATTTACCTGTGCGAATTGTTTTAGTCTCTCATTCCCGTGAGCCTGATACATCCAGGCAGCATATACTCGTATGATGCAAACACATCTCACGTCGCAAGCTGCAATATTTCAGACAGCATTTTGAAACGTTCCAAACAAACGCTGCGACTTAAGCTGTAAAGATTAATTGTTATCCCGCTTCTCCTGCAAGACACCAAAACTTAATTTTGTTTGTTAACTAATCGCTTACAGTTAAGCGCCAGCTTAAAATCTTTTAAACTCTCGAGGCTGATTGCTTTAACCATAAATGAAATGGTCTGGGTCTGCTTGTACACGTTTTTTTTAATCTTATTACCCACACTTATTAACGAGTGAAAAACTTGAAATTCGATTCCTTTATAATTTAATTCCTTGCTAAGTAGAGTATCAAATTTAATCTATGTGTGTGTTCAAGTGTGTATTTTTCCTACCAAACACCAGCAATTTGAGGTCTTAGCTCGACAATACTTTATTATTTACATTACTATGTTAAAAAAAAACTTAATTTGTATTTAGTCTACGTTTGGAGAGCTGACGAGCCATATTTTAAAAACGAACTTTTTAATCCATTCATATTTATCCGTTGTTTTGCTGTCTCGCTTTTTTATTATAAGATATGTTATAATAAAAATTAAATACTATTATCCAAATATGTATTGATCGTGGTTGTAATTTGTGATCTAATGTGTAATTTCATCATAAACTGACCACGTATCATTGACAGAGAATTCGCTGCACAGTATTCCAGTTTAAACTCATTGAAATTGTATAACAATTTATGAAGTGGCTGAGTTATGCGCAATCAGGATTGCTTTCACTGAGCCCCCTGTGAATGGACACGAAACGAGTACAATTTAGCTTCGTGGAAACGGCCTAAATATGTAATTTTGTCGTCTTACACAAATGAAATGCACGCGTAGATATATTTATTATTCATGTGTAAAATTACAAATGATCGGATGAGAGTAATGATAGTGGAAATAAATTGGATCCTTTCTCGTTTAATTAAATATATCTATGTATAGTATCCCCATTTTGTTCCTAGAACTTTACGGATTTGCTTTCATTTGATATACGAGTATATACCTAATGATCATCACAATTAAGGTTCTTCAAATGCGCTTATCTATACCAATCAATATTTTGAGAACACAGGCGACTGGTACCTCGATGCGAGTAGCCTGATTAATTTATTGAAATATTTTTCTTCAGGCCATTAGGACCACTCGAAATATTAACAAAAGACCAAAAAATTCCAAATTCTACTGCAAGTTCCACTCGGCCCACTTATTGCGTTATACCTTAACTGGGCAGAAACGTGACAGCTTCCTTGCTTTAGCCTCTCATTCTTTAACTTCAATAGACGATGTCAGAAAATTAATCCCATTGTGTTTTTATACGAACTCATAAGCCTTTTCCCATAGCAGTTGGGAGTTCCTCAAGGCAAGAGTTCTACTTACAGTACAGATATCTCAGAATCTTTTTTTTTATTTTAGAAAAAAAAGGGTTTTAATTTTATTTTAATAAATCTACGCTTCAGTTATTGAAGATTATGGCGCGTAGCGTGAGGTGACCTCTCCATCTAGTTTTAACAAGATAAAATATATGTTTTAGATATCACAATACCCAGTGTTTTTCAAAGCACGACACCCGTAAACAAAGGGAATTTGTGTTATCAGGAGATTGCTATCTCAATTTCATAAATGATTTATACAAGTCTCATTTGTAAAAGACAATTTTTATTAGTAACATCTATTAGAGAGACGTTACGTTTGAAAGCGAATCTAAAATCGACAGTGGACAATCAAAAAAACAGAAAAATAATCGCTAGATATAATCGTCACCGCTTAGATGACGTATACAATTAATATTATGGTAAGCAAGAAAAGTACATAATAAAAGTAATAGTAACCTACGATGGAAAATCCTCAGTTTGCTGAAAAATAATGTGAACAGCAAGTCTTCATAAGGTATTAATAATTAGTGAAGAAGGCCCCGAATAGAAGGCGATATATCACGCAACCGTCGCCGTCGCGTCGGTCGGGCACTGTCCTAAAGATTGCCAAGGGAAAACATCATGACGAGGATGACCCAGAAATTCCCCTTCAATTCCAACCGTGGCCCTAATCGCTTACGGTCCTTGTAGGTACTTCAATAATTTTGACGCCGAAATAATTTCGTGAACTTGCCTGTCGTATTCAAATGTCAAGGAATCACGGCGGCTCCATTATTTTTACGCGGAAATGTTCGGACAAATGTAACAAAATAGCGCGCCCCTCATGTCCCAAGATTTTGTACTCTGGACCAATTACATAAAACAAGTCCGCTGGTAGTTTCTTAATTATCTACTACAATATCAAAAGACTGTTTTCCATCGATATTCTTTGGGATATATTCCCATTAATAACCGTATTACTGTGACTAGATTTATGAGTATTTTTTTCTATTTATCTTCGATCCGCACCGGCTTCTACTTAATGAGCTACTTTTTTGGTACATTTCTATATATTAATAAATAAATATAGCAATATATTTTATAACAGAACGTTTTGCTATGACAGGTATTAGAAATTACAAAATTGACTATTTATTTATAGTTTTATTTACTACTAGGTGCGCCCGCGGCCTTTTCCGGGGTCAAAGTAGCGTAATGTGTTAATCCAGAATATAATCTTAGTACCAAACATCCAAAACCATTCAGTCATTTTTGCGTGAAAGAGTAATAAACATCCATACATACAAAATTTCACGTTTATAATATTAGTAGGATACCTAGTAGGTATTACCACGATACTATAAAGTTTTATTTTGCAATGTGTTTAGTCTCAAATATTTCTAATTTTGATATAATTGAAAAAAGTACATGCACGCAAAATTGCTTTTTACTAAATCAGTAGAGCCTTGATGACTAAACAAATATAGGTATAATTCACCTTATATATCCATAAAATCCATAAAAAGGGATCCATAAAAAATAACCTTTATTTAATAAATTTGCAATTATAATAAAGTTTGAAGTTTTCCTTTCAGTAAATGTTCTGAAATGTTTCATTTTTGAATTATTTGCAGTTTATTTATTAAAACTTATTTTTTTTGCAAACAGCTCCATACTTGTAGCTATATAACTATGTAAACATCAAATTACGATAGTAGACAGATAGATAGATAATAAAAAAATAGGATCGATTTTAATGCTTGAGCAGTCTGTCCTCTTCGAAGAAGACAAAGGACCCACCCATCTTAACAAAACTTCAAGAGGCAGTTTTCGTTAAACTAAATTAAACATTTATATGTGGTATGACTTAAGCGTCTGGGTATAAAGTAATGGATGACCGCTGTCTACCTTATTGTAAACTAACTAACTACTGTGATTCCGGTAAATATTTGACTGGCCTCGCAGCTCAGTTGGTTAGTAACCCTACTTTCTGCGCTGTAGGTCGTGGGTTCGATTCCCACCCAGGACAAACATTTTGTGTGAGAAACATAGATGTTTGTTCTGCGTCTGGTTGTTAATATGTATTATATTTATGTATTTACAAAAAAAAGAAGCATATAAGTATTGTATCAGTCGTCTGGTTCCTAAGCTATGCTTAGCTTACTTTGGGGCTAGACGGCGCTGTGTGAAATGTCCACCATAATTTATTTTATTTATTTATATATTCAATAAGATTTGGACGGATATATATTTTGTTACATACAATAGACTAGATACAATAACATTAGTGCCTACATTCTGTTTCTTATTTTCTATATCCCGATGTACGAAAACTATCCATAAACGAAAGGTAACAATGGAAAAATAAATCGGGATAATTTTTCTAACAAATATGGGTAAGCGTTCCAATCTACATTTGGTCCGACATTCGAAATAACTTTGCCCTTTTTTGCCCAGTTCTGCCTACATAATGTCTCCGATATTAAATATTGCTTAATCTTTTCTGTAAACGGTCTTGTGGTTCTGAATAATGATCTAGTGAGAATAGAAGAAATTCCCGCGAGTAACCAACATAATAAATAAGGATCTAATGGATATTGCCAGCCTCATCTTTAATCACGACGAGCCGCCTACTGGTATCATCATAATGATTTTGATATAAAGGAGAGTACTTACATTTCATTTGCGCAGCCTTGGCGTTTATTATGTTCAAAATGTAGGTAGCCTCACAGCTCAGTTGATAGATGGTAGTAGCCTCACAGCTCAGTTGATAGATGGTAGTAGCCTCACAGCTCAGTTGATAGATGGTAGTGGCCTCACAGCTCAGTTGATAGATGGTAGTGGCCTCACAGCTCAGTTGATAGATGGTAGTGGCCTCACAGCTCAGTTGATAGATGGTAGTAGCCTCACAGCTCAGTTGATAGATGGTGAAACCTCACAGCTCAGTTGATAGATGGTAGTAGCCTCACAGCTCAGTTGATAGATGGTAGTGGCCTCACAGCTCAGTTGATAGATGGTAGTAGCCTCACAGCTCAGTTGATAGATGGTAGTGGCCTCACAGCTCAGTTGATAGATGGTAGTAGCCTCACAGCTCAGTTGATAGATGGTAGTAGCCTCACAGCTCAATTGATAGATGGTAGTAGCCTCACAGCTCAGTTGATAGATGGTAGTAGCCTCACAGCTCAGTTGATAGACCCTGCCTTCTACGCTGTAGTTTGTGGGTTCGATTGCCACCAAAAAATTTCGGTGACAAATATACTTACTTGTTCTGTGTATAGGTGTTAATATGCATGTATTCACAACAAAAAAAAATATAAGTATTCTATCACTTATTTAGTTCCCGCAGTACAAGTCTTATTTTGGGGATAAATGATGCTGTGTGAAATGTCCTAAAAATAGTGTTTAATAAGCTGTATCTCTGCTAATAAAATTGTGGTAATACATATAGGAGTAAAATTATGCAAGTGTTTCTAAATGAAACCGACAAAACCATAGATTTCACATTCATATATTAGTTTTATTTCTATAATTAATTGTATATTATGTTAATTGGTACGACTATATGGATTCTATTGTATAATTTCACATTTATTAAGGTCAGTTTTTAGACAGGCCTTATAGCTCAGTTGGCAACACTGCCTTCTGAGCTGTAGGTCGTGGGTTCTATTCCCACCCAGGGCAAACATTTGTGTGACAAATATAGATGTTTTTTCTTTATCTGGGTGTAAATATGTATTATATGTATGTATTTACAAAAATAAAAGTATATAAGGATTATATCAGTTGGCTGCTTCCAATAATACAAGCTATGGTTAGCTACTTTGGAGCTAGATGGCGCTGTGTGAAATGTCCACCATATTATTAGTTACCATTGCCTTGGCTTGTTATTTCGTAGGTTGATTGGTCTCGGCATTAAGGGTGACATGCTGATGTAAAGTAGCAGAGTTACTCATGGTATAACAAAGGCGGTGATGAAGATAAGTCTGCGTCTTCATTCTAACCAACAAGGTGAAAAGTACAAAAAGCGGTTTCCGTTCTTTATTCTGTGAAACTTATGTCTAAATAACGTTATGTTCAGTATACATAGTTACACTTTAAATTCTAGTTAATTGGCAATTATAAACAGTGACCTAAATACCTAAAAACCCATACCAAACTCGTGTCGTAGTTATTTTGCATAAATATCCATTGTATTGCTACAATTCAAAATTAAATTTTGATTCTACTTTCACTATGACGCTATTTATATTATTATACGGTGTTTTTACTAAAACCTTTTCATTTTTAGATATATTTAAAAAACGTTACGCACTAGGTTTTTTTTTTACTATTTTCTAGTTTTGGCCTGAATTCAATACCACCTATCGCAAAGTATAAACGTACTGAAAACATTAAATATGAAAATGTTTCATTTATTGTCTCATGCGAACATGCAACAATGATATATTTTCGCATCTCATACAACTACATATATTTTTAAAATTGGTAATAAAAAAATCTTAAATTTAAAAATATTTGACAGAATACGCTTCTATAATTTTTGTGACGATAATATATTAACAGTAACAGAACAACGACATGTTTTATTAGTGAATGTCATGTCAGTGCAAACTGAAAGACATGAAAATGATGACTAAACACACAAGGAAATGAATCGCTAATATTTACGCTTATAAGTACAGCTCCATAAAAACATAACTTAAAATACAATTACTAATATATTATTAGTTTAATTGACTGTTTAATATTATATTGTGTTTAATTATTTTTATTTTTGGCAATAATACGTTTGTAATGTTAGTATGCTCACATAGCTGAATCTAGTGACCTAATTTTAAGCCCTACCACCATTATGTATACCTAGGTTCACAAACAATAATAAATAAATGAAATGAACTAAAAATAACATCTTCTCTGTACACAGGCTTGTGAGCCTCACAGTGACATCTAGTGAGAATTGTGTACACTAACTCGCTGATTTGCTCGCTACAGCTATTTTCAGAAATGAACTCTCAATGAAAAATTAAACCGAAAAGTACAAATGTTAGCTAGTTCATTGTGAAAATCATAGAATGCGCTGCCTCCGAGCGAAGGTACCCTTATATTTGGGTTCGTGAATAATTTTGAATTGTTGAACCACGCGGATTTCGAAGCACCAACCCTCGAGTAAAAACTGTTACGTATTGTTGCCAATTCTAAAAAACATTTTTTACTGTAGTGTTACACCTAGTTGCAATATAAAAATACCTTCTTACGTGCAATATCCTCTGAAAGGAATTTTGATAAAACATATAAAGGTGGATCTCTTCTTGTCCTTCGTAGGTGTGAATTATATTCTTATTCTTTCAGAATGTTAACTACATCGTCACCCAACGTTTTAACTAAACATGAGTATATCGGAATTAACTCAAGAATACGGTCGCTAAATTTATTCGGGACGCCAGCGCCATCTTGTGGCGCTAGACGGAGTCTACGTGCGACGATCGGATGACCGGCAAACTTCGGTCGAAACTTCGTTCGGAGCTTCGCTTCTGTCGGGAGCTCGGTCTTGCTTGAGTTGTCGCACAGTGTAGTCGTAGAAACTGTCTCGCGTTCCGTATAGTGGTAATCAGTGATTGACGTCACAATACAGTTTTGTCACTACTAAATCTGTTTGTATTATTTGGACCGACATTACCCACAGTACGCTCACAAAATGTCTGAAAATAGCGGCCTGAATCTGACGTCTCCGACATCAGAAGTGGGATCAGTGCCGGTTCAAACGCGAAGTGAAAACGCAGAAAATGACCATTGGCGTACCATGTTTGAAATTCAAAATGCAAACATGCGAGCACTTATTGAAGCCCTGCAGGCACCTCAGACGAATAAAACAGTGCATCTGCCCGAGTTTGACCCTGATAAGAAAGATACGGATGCGAGATCATGGTGTGCGACAGCTGACTTGTGTTTTGCCGAAAAACCACTGCATGGCGGTCAACTGGTGGTCGTTATCAGCAAGGCACTACGAGGAACTGCATCGACGTGGCTATCGCAAGTAGCATACCAAGGCATGACGTGGAGCGAGTTCAAGGTACTGTTCACTGCCAGATTTATTTCTACCGAGACATTAGCGGGTACCCTCATCAATTTAAATGGCGATAAACCCGACGACAAAGAAACGCTTGCCGCTTATGCGAGTCGCTTGGTGACGTCACTAACCAACCGTTGGAAGGATTCGAGCAAAGAACAAATTGCAGTAGCGACCGTTCTTGCTCACATATCGCAGTTTGATACGAGATTGCAACGATTGGCTTTTACGACCGATATTACTTCGAGGGACAAAATGCAGCAAGAATTACATGCTTTCTCGCATTTGAAACGCAAGTCGAATACTTTTGGTGAAACATCGAATCCATCTGAAGCCAAGCGAGCCAAGATTTCTACCATAAAATGTTTCACGTGTGGAAAACTGGGACATAAGCGATCAGAGTGTAGAAGCAATCCCAATGATAAAGCACGACGCGTGGCGTATCCAACAACGAACCAAGCAGCCCAGCAGCCTGCAGCGAGACCCCCCCTGGTGTGCTTCAAATGTGGCAAAGCGGGCCACATTTCGAGGCACTGCGCGAGCGGTAGCAGCCAAGCAGATGGTGTGAGCGCGGCGCGGCAGGGCGAGCGGCGTGTGGACGTCTGCGTCGTACAACCGCCTACGGGGACGATGGAACATCTAGGTTTTGCCGGACAGCTATTTGCAAAATGACTATCCCTTGGCACACAGTTCATATAGACGCGACGGGTAAATTAAGCGGTAAAAACGATAACAAAGAGTACGTCTTTGTTCTGATAGACGCGTTCACAAAGTTCGTTTTGCTACACCACACCAGCAATATTGACAGTAAGAGTAGTATTCGTGCGGTTGCTCACAGTGTGGCGCTCTTTGGAGCACCCACTCGTATTATTGCCGATCAAGGCAGATGCTTTGCTAGCAAAGAATTTAAGGAATTTTGTGAAGGCAAAAACATTAAGTTGCATCTTATAGCAACTGGTTCATCTCGTGCAAATGGACAGGTTGAGCGCGTTATGAGTGTTTTGAAATCGATGTTAACAGCTGTAGAGACCAGCAACAACAAATCCTGGCAAGAAGCGATAGGTGAAGTCCAACTCGCGATTAACTGTACCATGAACCGAGTCACTAAGGCTTCACCACTTGAACTATTAATCGGTAAAGTTGCTAGACCGTTGTCGTTGATGGGTAGTGATGTCGAAACCGAAGTAGATATTGACGAAATTCGCGAAGTAGCATCGGGTAATATTCTGAAGTCTGCAGAATATGATAAAGAACGGTTTGATCGCACAAAAGCGACGGTAAAACAATTTTTGGTAGGTGATTTTGTGTTGTTAGCGAACGAAGAACGGAATCAGACTAAATTAGATCCGAAGTACAAAGGTCCGTTTAAGGTGATAGAGGTTTTGGACGGCGATCGTTACACGTTGAAAGCTTTAAACTCTAAGCGTACGTACAAGTACGCACACGATAGGCTAAGATGTATGCCAGCAAGTCATGTACCAGTCGATGTTGGAATAAACGAGGTTCATGATAGCGATGAACAGGTCTAAGTTTTGTTTTTCTTGCAATCGAGTAAGGACTCTATCGGCCGTAGTAAATTCGACCGTACCCGTAGCTATTTCGTAGACGTAGCCCGGTAGAAATCGGCGTCTCTTGAGGCAACTCTTGTAGTCCGTGGGTGCGCGTTGGGCGGATGGCTCGGGCGGAGGTCGGGGTCTTTTGAGAGGACCGTAGTGTTGGGCAGCACGGTGTGAACCACACGGTGGTTACACGTAACAAATGAGCAATGCCAAATTGCTGGTCGGCTGAAGAAGGCCGTGGCGCGATAGTGAGTTTACTCGGAAGGTTTTGTTGTAATGACTGGCTACAATAGCGATGATGCGATGGTACATGGCTCTGGTTAATATTAAGTTACTTCCTTTGATTGTTAATTTCTTAGACTAAGTGATTTAAACATCAGATGTAACATTACGAGGCATTAGGCATAGTAAGGTTGTGATTAAAATAAACTAAACGTTGAGTTAAAAAGTTAGTTAGTAAAAAGTCTTTATTTCACAATGAGTCTGGTCATAGAGGGTCAGGAACGGCCGAGTTGAAAAGATACTCTCGTTGGTAATTTGTTTCAGAGTAACACACGAGGACGTGTGTCAGCAGGACGGCCGTATCGGAATTAACTCAAGAATACGGTCGCTAAATTTATTCGGGACGCCAGCGCCATCTTGTGGCGCTAGACGGAGTCTACGTGCGACGATCGGATGACCGGCAAACTTCGGTCGAAACTTCGTTCGGAGCTTCGCTTCTGTCGGGAGCTCGGTCTTGCTTGAGTTGTCGCACAGTGTAGTCGTAGAAACTGTCTCGCGTTCCGTATAGTGGTAATCAGTGATTGACGTCACAATACAGTTTTGTCACTACTAAATCTGTTTGTATTATTTGGACCGACATTACCCACAGTACGCTCACAAAATGTCTGAAAATAGCGGCCTGAATCTGACGTCTCCGACAAGTATAAATACGAATAAAATTTTAAATTCCTTTACATGCTATAATCATCGAATAAACGATTTTCCTCCAACAGCTATTTAAAGAACAGTTAAAAGGCAGATCCTTAATATTGGAAATGGAGGTCGCATCAATTTAACTATATTGTTGAATTTGGTGCAAGGCTTAGATAAGTATCGGTTACGTGTGGAGGAAAATACTCGGTAATTACACAATTGTTTACAATGTGTAAACAAACAATAACATTTTTGCTTATTTTACGAATTGACAGGCCTCACAGCGGAGTTGGTAGTAACTCTACCTTCTGCGCTGTAGGTCGTAGGTTCGATTCCTACCCAAGACAAACATTTGTATGACGAGTATAGATGTCTGTCTGGGTGTTTGATTGATTATATGAGAGTATTTACACAAAATATATATAAGTATTATATCAGTTGTCTGGTTCTCATGATACAAGCTATGCTTAGCTTACTTTGGGGCTAGATAGCGATGTGGGAAATGTCAACCAATAAAAAATAGTTTGTGCCAGCCAGGGAGCTAATCCGGGTCCATTCTCTATGCGGGCAATATTACCATCTTTAATAACGGATATTATAGATAAAAGATTTCACGTTAGTTTTGCTTTTGTAACCTCGCTAAAGACTATTGGTGTAATGGAAAAATACTAACCACGCATTGTCCTGTTGCGACTAAATCTCGCAATCAAACTTAGTAACCTCGTGGAAGCTTGTAAAGCAAAACCATTGAACATTTGAGGTCAAAAGTTAGATTCAATGATAAAACTCGTTTCAAAATCAATGGTTTAACCAATACGGGGGCTAATCATCCGCAGCTATTTCAGCGCTTTTGTTCTCTTTTAATTAATTTTTCCACTGCCTTAAATGAGCTAAAATTAATAATATCATATCGAAACCTCGTCTAAATGTATTATATAGCTCACATAAAAATATATTACGATTTGTTAAAGGTAAAAACATACCTACAAGACTACGTAATTGATACGTGGTTAATCCGACTGCAAATGTAAGAATAACTTAAGTATAATTCAAGACAATAAAACATGAAATATTTATTTTTCGAGTGTTTATTGTACGGATAGTTCAGTTTGGATGAAAATTTATTAAACGGTACTTCTCAGCAAGGCCTATAAGGATAGCCTTGGCGAGAATATTGATAAGGTGAACATCGATTTAAAATTGGTCTATTTTAACATTTTTTTTACAGGAATGGCTCACTGATTTGAATATTTGTGTTAAAGTAGCGCTAAATGTATTTCAGCGGCTGAAGCAGCTGAAATACTGAACGACAACAGCGCCATAATCCAGTTCGATTGTGTGCGCAAACCGTGGCAGCCGCGCGGCGCGACCCGTACCTCCTGTGCCCCTGCAACGTGATGGGATTGTCACAAACATATTCTGTTATTATATAGTGCCTACTTATAAAGGAGGTAAGTAATTTTTATTGCAAAATTATTTTTGTTAAATTCTTCTACATTTTGGATTAACACTAAAAAAGAAAATATTCACATTTTGACGTACAATCGATTCAGAGTTATCTGGGGCTAGTAGCTCGCCAATTATAATGTTATATAATAGACCATTGATAAGAACAGTAATCAGTGACACCATGATTTTATTAAGAACTAGAAAACCAGAAGTGTTTTTGCATAGTGTCACTTCAGTGCCGAGTTTGGTTGATCGATACTTTAGACCGACACCTTCCATTAATGTTTATTTAATCTGTGGACAGCACACTTTGATTACGTATTTACAGTATTAATTTTCATGTTACTTTAGCCCTGCATTAGTGATTGATTTGTTTAGCTCTTTATTGTTGTTTTATCTTGACGATCTGCCTCAATTACGGGATAAATAAAAATCATTGACCTAGGGTAACCTAGGGTAACTCTGCTGTCCACTGGTGCAATTTGAATCATATTTCAATAACTGGGCGACCTTGACCTACTGTAATAAGCAGGTTGGTTTTTTAACGAAACTACATTATGTAATAACTAGCACTATTTTTGTATTTTATTTTGGTATTTTATGAGTAAGAAAATAACAATACAATACAATACAATAACACTTTATTGCAAAACAGCAATACAAATGAATACTTATAAAATAAAACAATTTTATGTGTACACTAAATGCGGAATAACAATATGTTAATTAAATTAAAAAAAAAAAATATAATAATTTAATAACATTTTTTATAAAATTATGTTTTTGATGATTTCAGTGTATTCCATGATTAAAAATAAAATCCGCCCTTTCTGAGTTATGTCCATAATAAGATGACTTGACTGCCAAGGTTTAATGAATTAATTAATCATGAAATCGGAAGTTGGATACTGGAACTTTCAACCGTATCTAGCTAACAGTTTTAGCTGAGTTTTTTATGTGAAGTTAAAAATTAATAAAAGTTCGGCCTGATGTTACTTCGACCCTTACCAAGAGCAATACGATTTGGCTTCTCCCCACTTATATGTATGGAAAGAACCAAATCGTATTGCGCATGTAACTCTTAGACCTTGAGGACGCACATCTCGTGCACTGAAGAAATAATTTTCTTTATAGATAACTACATTCAAACATTGGTTTTCTACGAGGAACAAGCTATTTAGCCGGAATTCGCGACTTGCTTGTCGGGTGAAATAGGTAGAATGGCAGTACTTCCCCCGATTAACTTGGGTTTATTATTTGCTAAAAAGTAGTAATTCTACCGGCAAAACTGTAGTCGCGGGTTCTATTCCCGGCCAGGGCATTATTGAGTATAAACTAACATAGTTCTCAAGTTTTTGCGTATGCCAGTCATATGCCATGCCACCTTGATGACACAGAGATTCTAAGAGTACGAATTTGTAAGATTTTTTGTCAAAATATAAAGGTTTGCAAACACTTAGTTATCAATATATCATTTGAAACGGCCTTTAGATAGATAAGGATTCATTGTATTTTGTAAATATTATTCACATTAACTGATGTTAGTTATTATAATAAAAAGAAAAGTTTGACTGTAAAAAAAATAACAAAGTTATAAACAGTTACTTGATTGCTTGAGATGAAATTAGTGTTTTTTTTAAGTATTATAATGTTAGTTCTTAAGCACATCTAGCTTAAGGGACTTGACCTATTTAAAAGTTTAAGGTTCCTTAGATTTATCTTTGTCTTATAAGTGTCAGACATAAACATTTTTTTTTAATTTTATTTGTAGCATAAATATGCAACCTACATTGAGTCAGAAATATTTGGTGAAAGGAAATTGTTTCCTGGATTTTAGTGAAAATGCACAAAATACTACATATAAAAACGGGTCACTGCTTAAAATTTGCAATTACAACCAAGCTCCCGTGGACTGGAGTCAATGAAAATCTTGGCCGAAAATAAAGATTGTAACTTCGAAGATCACGTAGACAACAGCATCCATTTCGATGTTCCTGAGATCTGGGGATACGAGTGTATACCTTAATGCAAACGATTCACTTTCACAGCAACTTGACCAATACACATTCATAAATTATTTACGTTATAGGGCTACGCTTTCTCACAACGAGAGCAGTAGAACTCTTGCCAAGTTCGTCCGGGGAATTACTGCCACCATGCCCATTTCTGCCGCCAAGCGGTTTGAAAGGTGTGGTTGCGGTGAAATTACAGGCACATGAGACATTCCACCTACACGTCTCAGAGTTACGGGCGTTGCGCCTTGGGTGTTGTCGTACCTAATAGGGGAGGACCGAAGCCGCATCGGTTGTTATGGGCTGAGGTTACCACTTAACACTAGGTGGGCCGTCAGCTCGTTCTGAAACTGTATTACATAAAAAAAAAAAAACAACGTAACGATAGAAATAGTTAAGTATTATTTACCCTTAGTAAAGCTATTTTGATTATTTATTTCACAAATAGAAGCGATTGTTGTCAATGACACTTACGTTATCGCTGTGTGCAAATAATGATATCTCGCCCACGAATGTTATTATCTCAACCTACTGTTTTATTTGAAGAAACTCAGAGGGAATTAAAATCCTGGTACTGATACAATAATAATAATGTATAGCATTGAAAAAACCCATAAGATATGTTTTTTTTTTATATGTACGTATAAGTATTAAGTTTTTTTAATTATGCATACCTTTTCATTTATCGAAGTTGGTTTGGTCTTATCATCTACACAAGAAATCCATTAACACACAGCGCCATCTAGCCCCTAAGTAAGCTAAGCATAACTTCTATCACGGGAACCAGACAACTGATATGATACCTGTATACTTTTTGTAAATACATACAAACATATATTACATATCAACACCCAAACACAGAACAAACACCTATGTTCGTCCCACAAATATTTGTCCTGGGTGGGAATCGAACCCATAACCTACAGCGCAGGAGGCAGGGTTACTACCAACTGAGCTATGAGGCCAGTCAAAGCCAAAAGTCAAAATGTCAGCCCACGTCATCGTTATAAATTTATTTATTTACACAGCATGTGTGGAGCTCTGTTGATTCATGTGCAAAGTGATTCAGATAAAACTACCTAAGTACTCAATTATTACAAGGATCGTGCTCGCGAAAAAAAAGGAATCCCTCCATTTGGGGTTTCTTGGCTGTTCTTCCTTATGGAGGGTCGGATAGGGTTTGAACAGGCATCAAACTTATCGATAAGTACGCGTGACCTTATGTTTTGAATATTGACGTTTCCAAGCCATTTCTTTATGAATTCTATGGAAATAACGTTTTTGACTTTGACTTTGACTTATGTAACAAAAATCCGTCATGTACAATATCTGCACTAACCTGGTTATTGTATGTCTTTATAATCACGTGCTTTTAAGGATTACCTACATACTGTTTTAAAGATAATGTATGTGTTTATTTAATTAACTTCTAGTATTTTTTGTGTGTCGACCACCTAACGAGTCACCTTGTGGAAAGTAGTCAATTATTTATGAATTGATATCGCATTTAAGATAACCATCAAATTGCTAACTTAAATATCTATTTTTGGGTAAATAGATTTGTATATAGACCTTTTTATGGCAAATAAGCATTTTCAACTTCTAATAAATCTATATTTTAATTAATAATATTTAGTTACCTATTTATGTCTTTTGTTTTTTTGTTCTTTGTAAGCTTATTGCAAATAAGAGCAGTAGAACTCTCGCCAAGTTCGTCCGGGGAAGTACTGCCACCATGCCTATTTCTGCCGCCAAGCAATAACGCGTTCGCGTTACTGTGTTCCGGTTTGAAAGGTTGCCGGTGAAATTACAGGCACAAGAGACATTCCACCTACACGTCTCACAGTTACGGGCGCATACGATGCGACTTAGGTCTTGTCGTATCTAGTAAAGGAGGACCCAAGTCGCATCGGTTGTTATGGGCCGAGGTCACCACTTAACATCAGGTGGGCCGTCGGCTCGTTCCGTAACTGAATCACATTATTTCTTTCTTATATCAAATTATGCAATATTTTAATAAGTGTAACAGCTGAAGTGAATTTCGTCCGTCTCTACCACATACATACCTGTACATGCCGCCAAACGTAAGCTCATTATTTTGAGTGTCAGTGAAATTACAGACACATGAGACGTTTCATCTTCTGAGTGCATTGAGATGTGACTTCAATCTTCATCTTAAGTAGGGAAAGATCTCAATCATATTGCTGTTTGCAAAAGCAGATGATCAGACAAGCCATTTCGTCACTATCTTCACAAAACGTTTGCACTCTTGGCGCAGAATAAATGTAATCCAGGAATTCGGATCGGGGTCCATGGATTTAACTGTTTTGTTATTAATATTTAAAAAGGTTGGGTTTGGTTCAATATGTAATAGAATTGGTTACAAATTACGCATTCTTCCTTGAACTTGTGCGAGTAAAATACGGAGGTTGTCGTAAATAAATTCCGGTTACATATAAGATTGAACGAAAACGGGATTAGCTCTCGTTTTACGGAATACTTGACGATAGCACAAAGCCGTACTGATTTATCTGGCCATATGATTTTTGTTTTATCGTCTACCATGATTTAAATGGTTAGCAAAGTAGCACACTGAACTGAAGTAGTAGAGTAGCTGAAAAAGGGCGATACACGGTGTTTCATTGAGTTAGAAATTGATGTTGGAAATTGGGTTTTTAATATACCTACCTGTATATACAAATATATAGGTATATTAATTATATACATACATAGATAAAATGAAGTTTGTTGTTCATTCATTCATTCATTCATGTATGAGGTTGCGAATGCTTAAAATGGTTTGAACTCAGGCAGCTGCCGGGTTACAGGGTACAGTCGAAATACTGAAGGTCAGTCTTCACCAGACCGACACCGAGTGATTGGTGCAAGGCAGTTATAATGCCACTCTACAATGGAAAAGGCTCGCTTCAGGACTATGAATACTACAGAGCTATCAGCTTACTCAAAGTTGCCAACTTAGTACAGGCTCTGTAGTAATAGTAGCTTATAACAAGCTGTATGCGAAAGGTCTGTATGAAAGGATTGTGAAAGAAACCAATCAGAAAATATGGGATGCACAAATGGGATTTCGAAAGGGTACAGGATGTATAGATAAGGTATTTTCCTTGCGAAGCATAACCAAGAAATTTTCGGCAAAGGTTATATTGCTCATTTGTTTATTTGAAAAGGGTCTATGACAAAGTGAGGACGGACTTTAGTCTCTACTATAGTACCCTAAAGCGATGAAGATGCATGAAGAATATGCTGAGAATGAATTCGGCAACGGATCTCAGGATCGTAGCAGGTGGAAAACCTTGTTCATTCTACCTACCCCTCCGGTAAAAAGGCGTGATTTTATGTATGTATTTATGTAATACATTATGTGATAGCTTCGACTTCTTCCAGTACAGTGGATTTACTAGGATATGTGTCTATCGTCACCGCTTCAAAAGCTGGCATTATAAAATTGACTTCACCTTTACAATAAACTTGGTTCTATTAGTGTGATAACTACAATATTAGCAGCAGCAAGCTTTATTTTAATGGCATTGTACGCCTGCAGGCTTAAGCACATAACCCGTTTAGGGAAATAGGCTGTTAATTGGCCATTAGTTCCTCCTTTTGACTTCCATTAACTTATGATCTCAACTCATTAAATATCGCTGTAGAAAGTATGAAGACATTATATGATATATATTTAAAATTGCATTTAATGGACTAAATATATTGTTATTCAATGGTGTTGACTATAATATTATTTGAAATCAAAGATAAACAAAGAATCACGAAAGCAAAGTACCGGTACCTACTTTTTATTCATTCGTATATGTTTTTAATTTTGACTATCTCAAAATCCTGTTTAAAACAATGTCTGATGTAAATCAGTATTATATATAAAAATATTATAATAATAATATGAAACTCGATGCGGTTTCATTTTGTTGTTGATTTTCCTGATTTGGTTCTCGTATTATGCCTCATAATAGTTTACAACAAGTATAATTTTTTTCATCACTAAGCCTAGAGAAAATGGTAATTTTTTTTCAAAATTGTCTACTTTTGTAATGCCAAAATGACTTTATACAACAAATTAAAATATGTTTTATTAATATAAGCGACTTGGATCTTGTCGTACCTACCTAAGTAGGGGAGGACCCATCATATTGCTTGTTGTGGGTAGAGGTTACTACTTAATACCAGGTGGCCATCTGCTCATCCAGTAACTACTAACACAAAAATATTGAATATTGCTTGGTAATAATTTCACTAGCTCCGGTCTGCCGCAGAACCATCATGTAAATATAACCAAGCGTAGGTGCTAGACCTAAGTATAGCCATCTAGAAAATTCTCCGAACGCTATGTGAAATTAATTTTCTGCGTGCTTGAATATTCCATCTTCTTATGCTATTTTTATATTCCTTTGTTCAATTTCTCACAAGGAAAACTGTATAAATGTAAATGATGGGACGTTTCAAATGTTATATATTATCTGTGTTTAATATCTAAACTATAAAGTGTTTATTCAGCAATGTGAAGGCACTTTGTTAGGCATGTAAATTTACGTCAAAATAGGGGACACTTAAAATATTCAGAAGATTTAGATCCTGTATCAACATGTATGAATGGGACCTTACTAAGGTAACGGAATATTTTACAATGCGTCAAGGTACGACGTAGTAACAAATTATTTTGCAAGTTAATGAAACTATTACTAATTTTTTTTCCTTACCAGCCACATGATACAAAGTTAAGAAGTGTAGACTTTAAGTGTGTCGGTAAGCATGTCGTCAAAAAGTGTCAAAAACGATCAGTTGACTTATCAGCTGTTCACATTTGTGTTTTTGTACTGTTATTACACAGTTAAGACAAGTAAAGGTTTGCTGAAAAGGATAAGAAGTAGAATCAAACCCAGTGCTGTATAAAAACCCATTTCGCGACGAATTTATAATGTCTTCTGAGATTTGCGGTACATTAGAAGCTCTGGAGCACTCTGGTTATCAACGTTTTAAGCTAAGTCGTCAATGTACGCAATGAATGACGTAAACATCGTGATTTGGCCAGGAACTGTGAATGTAGTGGCGTCGCGTCGCGCAGCGGCAATCGATCGCGTGCGCGCGCACCTCCAACATCCTAACTCCAGTATAGAGCGGAGACTCCAGTCGAATATCAAATTCCACAGAAATGTATCAAACTTGTACAAAGTGACTAACGATATATTCCAATTAGTAAAAAGTGACATTCGGTGACGAGGCACAAGTAAGGTAAGTGATAAGCTACGTCCAGGTTGGATCCGCGTAGTCACCCTCCTGCCATGACGGTTTACGTTTTCCTTGAAGGAAATTTCGTTCATCGTGAAGGCGTGTTAGGTCAGTTTTTAAAATTAGATTTAGGATGGTGCCTTCTGGGTATTCGAACGTGTGAAAAAAGGTTTAGTTATCGTGGTTCGTAGAGAATTGTTCAAGTAAAGACCGCCTTAATATCTTATGGCTATTACATTACATAGGTAGGTATCTGGTCACACAGGGAAAGAACTTAAGTAGACATTATTTGGAAAGCTACTTATTTTCAATAAAATAAAATGTTACAAAATAAATCACACTTATCTATTAAATGATATAAAGTAAAGAAAAATGGATCAATTTTCTTATTTTGCATATAAATACTCTATATTTGTAACGTTCCAATCGGTTTGAACGTCATACTATAAGATATGTGAATGTGATGAAAAGTAGGTAATTCTAGGTCAAGCATCCCAGGCAGTTTATATACATATTCCGACTTTAATATCTGGCCATACGTTCCATTATCGCCTGAACAAAGGTGAGAGCAGCAAAGCCTTCTATTTAAAAGGAATCCGTGATCCAATTCGTTCAATACCTTACTCAATTACAATCGTTGGATATCAATACATTTATTGATGCCGTAGTTTTTTTTTATGTGATGCAGTAACGGAACAAGCCGACGGCCCACCTGGGGTGTTAAGTGGTAACCTCGGCCCATAACAACCGATGCGACTTGGGTCCTCCCTTACTAGGTACGACAAGACCCAAGTCGCATCGTATGCGCCCGTAACTCTGAGACGTGTAGGTGGAATGTCTCTTGTGCCTGTAATTTCACCGGCAACCACACCTTTCAAACCGGAACACAGTAACGCGAACGCGTTACTGCTTGGCGGCAGAAATGGGCATGGTGGCAGTACTTCCCCGGACGAACTTGGCAAGAGTTCTACTGCTCTTAAATTTATAAGTATTATATTTATAGTATTTATATATTAGTATTTATTTATGTACGTCATTTAAAGTCAAAGTATAGAAATTATATTAGATAGAGATTATATTTCAAAGAGTTATATTCACACTGTTAGGCGGTTATTATTTACTGGTCTCGTAGACTGGAACGCTACATAAATAAAGTTATTAAGTTACATAACTATAACAGATAATATGAATGTGTTAAGGCCATCCATTCTTCCGAATGCGAAAGTTGCCACTATTATAATGGTTTCCTAGTGTGTGAAAAATGGTAACTGGCATTTTATGTCACATTTTTGTATCCACTCTTGTAGCGTAAGAAAATAAAATAGCTATGATTTTAATTTTGAAACGTACCATATTCAATCAGTCATACCTACTCTGTGTTTTGCTTTTTGAAGTTTTTTTGTTTGAACTTTGGGTTTTTACAAGATTACTGATCAATATAGAACCACGATAGAAAAGCGAGCAACAATTTGGTGTCTCGCACCAGAAATATAAGGATATTTTATATAGTAGTAGGTACGTGTATGCACCAATACAAAATCTATGTCGTTCTTAAAGTTTATTTTCCTAGTTTATAAGATACTAAACTTTGATCATATTGAACTAAACTTATATTTCTTACTTTACTTACTTATTGCATTTGCTGACTTATCCCTACATAAATAAGAGAGAATAGTACATAGGTTGTTTTTATAATTGTAACTTTATTCCACTAAAAAAATGCCTTGGATGTATTAAAATCCACTTTTCCAAACTATTCCAAAAACTAAGCGAATATAATTTTTGTATCTCTACTCTTTAATTAAAAAGGGTAAAATAATAATAAATGAATATTGGTGGACGTTTCCCACGGCGCCATCTAGCCCCAAAGTAAGCTAAGCATAGCTTGTATCATGGGAACCAGACAACTGATAAATTACATTATATACTTTTTTGTAAATACATACATGTAAATACATACTGACATCCAGACACAGAACAAACATTCGTTATACAAATGTTTGTCCTAGGTGGGAATCGAACCCACGACCTACAGCATGGAAGGCATGGTTACTACCAACTGAGCTGTGAGGCCAGTCAAGGGTAGAAAGAAATCGTTTTCACCATTTCTGGGACAAGGTCGCAAGTCGAGTTCAAGATGAAACCGCTTTTCTTGGTTTACAACCCCTCGATATCGACCAAGGGGCTGCCCGTTTAAGTTCGAAAGCTGTGCGGGTAGATCAAATCACTTATAATGGATACGTTTCCGTTGTTCCAGAGATGTCGCCACTGCTGGGAGCTCTGCTCCGGTGGCGCCGCGAGGCGGCAGAGGCCGAAAACATCGAAGAAATGACATCCACGACAGCTGAGAGTATGGGTACGTAGCTATTGCTATTTCCACCATGCATTTTAAATTTGTAAGCATTGTTTTAAATAGTTCTCGAGAAATTAATACCACATTACGAGCCAACAACTAATTCACTTCACAGGATTCATATTAAGTTTTTTTCTTTTAAACAGAATGAAAAGATCAAGTACCTTATCTCAAGTCGTATCCTCTGCCTTTAACAACAGAATTATGACGATATTCTAAAAAGAACATAAATACAGTTCACTTATATGAGATTATTAATACATAGTAGAAACTTAACATATTGTCGCTAGTAAACTAAGCATGCATTTCAAAATATATTTCAAATAATTAAAATACCTCACTAATTCAAATTGACCTCCTAATTTGCTGTAAGTAGGCACTAAATATACGACTCCTATAATTATAGGTACTAAATGTTGAATACTGAATGTTGAAAGGTACTGAATGAAAACTTATTTCTGCAACATATGTAGTACCTACCTAATTATTATTTTTTATCTGATAAAAGTGACGGAACGAGTATACGGCCCACATGATTTAAGTGGTAACCGCTGCCCATAGACAACAGCAATGCGACTAAAGTCCTCTCCACCAAAGTACGAGAAGACTCAAGTCACATTGCGTTGCGTCCATCACACGAAACGGAGATGTTACGTCTCATGCGCTTGCAATTTCACCGGCACCCACTCCCTTCCACTGGAATACAGCAACACGAGTGCGTCACTGTTTTGAGACAGATTACCAGGTGTGACAACTTATGTACTTCTCCGGGCGAACTTAGCACAAGTTCTACTGCTAGTAAAGGTATTAAAGTCACAACTGTGCAAGATGCTCGAAATATAAATTAGTTACGTCTTTGAGGTCTTCATAATCTAGAACTCATTGCGATGTGACTGGATTCTGCCCATAACTAATTAAAACTTAGGAAAACCTAGGTCTTAATTATAGTATTTTTTTTTTCTTTGGGGCCTTTATTATGCCAGTACCTTAACTTTATTGTTGTTTATATGGCCAGCTATTTACACACGAAATATAAACATGGTGTTCAAACGGAGGTTATAGCCATCGATGATCAGTATCCAAAGCTGGGTTGTCTTAACTCTCCAGACACGATATCGCTTAATATAACTATACTTTCAGCCGAGTCCGGGCCAACTTTGTCCGGGTCGAGCACGGTGGCGCCGACCCAGGAGTCGATCAGCGAGAAGACGGCTGAGATCGCCCGCAAGATGAATATGGAGACTTGGCAACTTGTCGCCATTCTAGTCGGTAAGGATAATTTTTCAAGACTTTATTCCCAAAGCGCCAATAACTATATAAAAAATATTATAATGTCACAATTATTATTCTACCTGGTAGATATTATGTAGCTTTGCTTAATTTTAGGTTACAACGTCGAGTGGGTATTTCGGAAAAAAAGATTTTGGGTGTCCAAGCTTTCAAGCTACCAATACAAAACTGAATTTAACCACATTTCACCGAATGTCAGCGGGAACCCAACGCCTGGCTGGGGTTTACTGTAGGAGCTGATTTCTTATGAGTAAATGATGGTAGATGGTATTATTTGAGAATGGTAGAAAGCCTGACAAGGATAAAATGTGAAAATAATAATAAATACCTATCTATGTAAACTACCAATGCCTGAACATGTAAATCTTACTGAGATGTTCCAACGCAAGACTGTAGGCTCTTTAAGTACGATTGTCATTGTCTTCTAAAATTGTAACTCTTTTTGTTAACGCTTATTTTACTACCCATCTAAAATTCATATCGGGTGCTCTAAATGCAATCGATTCTTGAGCTTTATTATTATTATTATTATGCTTAATAAACCGCTAGATGGCGTTGTTTTAAATATCCACCAATATTTATTTATTTATCTGTATCTCATTTATATTGTAAACGTTATGTTTATATAGGTGTGGGTGTGTTCGTGCTGGGAATATGCTTCTGCTGCATCAGGCGATGCTTCCGCAAGAGGCGCTCCAAGGATGGCAAGAAGGGCATGAAGGGGGTAGACCTGAAATCCGTCCAGCTTCTAGGTTCGGCTTACAAGGAAAAGGTAATGTTTCATAATCTTTCAATCATCACAAGATTCGACTTCATTTGCAAGCATAGGAAGCCGTCTGAATTATGGTTTATTTCAATGAAATAAAGATCGTTGGACAAAAACAAACTTATTTTAATAGCATCGTTTAGAGGCAGAACTTCTAGTTATGTTTACCAGGATATTCGAGTCCACCTAAATGAAGACTTTTCCGTAATATCTCAAGGGTGATGTTAAGTAAGCAGGTTTCACTAGTAATGATTAAAATTCATGGTCATTTACAAATAAGATGTATAATATTCATGTGAAATTTGCCGCGGGACGTGCATGTAGGTTCAGCCGGACATGGAAGAGCTTACGGAGAACGCTGAGGAACCCGACGATGGTGACTCCAAGAAAGAAGAACAGAAGTTAGGAAAACTTCAATACAAGGTTGGTAAAGAAATCTTCTAGAAACAACGGAGGATGAAGACCCACTAGACGCACTGTGCTTGGTTCTCAAAACACAAGGTGATGAATTTCACATTTTCTGTTTTATCCGGTAGAAAACTGACACACTGCTTCACGCCACCACTAGCACAAACATCTCCAGCCTCGAATGTTCACTGATATACCAAAACATTGTTTAGTTCACTCACTAAGTGGTAGTTTAACGTAATAAAAGCATTCTGCGGTCCTCACTCTTCGTTTTCAACATTATATTATGTTTTATTTTTATCCTAACTCAAGGTCATTTTTCATAAAACTCGAACCAATCATCCTTGTAAATTCGGTACATAATATTTCAGTTTTCCAAGCATCGATTTTTTTTGCGTACTGTTATTAGGCATGGTGAACTATTTACCTAGGAAATTAAATGGATTATTGCACTATACTTTACAGCTGGAGTATGACTTTAACAGCAATAGTCTGGCAGTAACGGTGCTCCAAGCTGAAGATCTGCCGGCACTCGACATGGGTGGAACCTCCGACCCTTACGTGAAGGTTTACTTGCTGCCAGACAAGAAGAAGAAGTTTGAGACGAAGGTGCACCGAAAAACTTTGAGTCCAATTTTCAACGAGCAGTTCGTATTCAAGGCAAGTGAATTATTTAATTTAAGTGGCTAGATTATGTAGTTGATCGTAAAGGATATGCAAATGACGCTCCTTTTTGTCCAGAACGTGCCGTATGCTGATGCCATGAATAAAACCCTCGTGTTTGCGATATTTGACTTCGATCGCTTCTCGAAGCATGACCAAATCGGGGAAGTGAAGGTACCTCTGTGCCAGGTGGACTTGGCACAGACCATTGAGGAATGGCGTGAGCTCCAAAGCGTCGAGGGTGAAGGCGGTCAGGTGCGAATACACTCACACACATTGGCTCCCACAGTTAAACCACTCATCTCTGATCTCTCTAAATGGCTAATAAAATGTAAAAATGTACATTTTTGGTCAATAAGTACAGAAGCTAATGGCCACACAAATGCTTACGTGAAATTAATGAGGTTTTTTTTAGGTTATACTTTTACCTAGCGCAACTCTTTATAATAAAAACATGCTTATGGAGGCACTACTGAAAATTTTAACGTTAGTTAAGTCTTTACTTTTTGTAACTTAGTCTTGAAATATGAAATTAGATCAGAAGAACTTATCGTTCAGAGTAGACCGGGAGAGTGTGGTTCGAGATTAATAATTTAGCTGTCTCCATTACAATACTAATAATATGCTTAGCTTATTTAATTTAACCGTAGGGGGCTATTGTGCAAACGCACAAAATGTTGCACAAAATCATGATTGGTAAAGTTGAACCAGAAACACCCAGGTCACATCAGCGAACATTTACAGGCACACGATGACTTATATTCCTGACTCTGTAACACAACGTAATAACTTCTAATGAATATAACGGATAACTCGTTCAAACTTCATTTTTCTTAGCTTAGGCTGGGCTGGCAAAACACATGAAAATAATTCTGTCTAGTTTTTAAGTAAAATAATGTGTACAGTAAGTATCAATAGTTTTATTTATTTATAATTCAATTCATTATTAGATTTGTGTTTTGGCAGATTAGCATTATTATGTAACATTTATTTTTTCAAAGAAAAATTTCAAAACTTGCTTTTTCTTTGATTGATAATATAAATATTCAAGTCAACGTACTTACGTTTAAATTGAAAAGTTCATAAAAACTTTCTTTGAAAAATGTATGTTATTGTTTTAAAAACTTATTGCACTTTATCGTCTAGAGGAACCTTGACCATTGTAATATTGTCAAAACTATCATGCTTTAGAATATTTTTACAACAATGCGGCATTGTGTTGGGGTCAAGGAACCTCAATATTATGGATTGAGTATTTTATTTTTCTGATACTTAATAATTAATTTCGACAGCAAAAATGTATTTACTTGGTTTTCTCTTTTTCTCCATATTTTCTCTGCTCTGCTTGGCTGTGTTTGATTGTGTCCTGAACAATCTTGCATGCCGCTTCAAAACGAAATGATCATTCACGTAAGTATTATTTTGTGACACATCAAAATTATTGATTGCGTTTGAAGTAAAATAATTAAAGAGTGAGCTAAATTTCAAAGATTGATTATGCAAGAGTGATTAATTTTACCTCAATATGGAGAGGAATTGAGTGAGAATGGGGCATCATTTTTAATTGCGTTATGAGCATTGGTAGGATTTTAGGGTGCATAGTCATAGAAAATTATAAAGTGAGGCAAAATAAACCCATCTGCTATCTGAAATATACCACCCGTCATACCATTTTTTTTTATATATATATATTTTTGTTTATATCCATCCAACACTTGTTTTAATTTAAACTGGCGGCTGGGGAATGTTGCATGTTTGTCTTAATGTTGTGTTCACGTGTGACCTGACCTGACTTGCCATTTGGTTTACTGCTGAATCAATATAAAGCTATTACCTTGATAAAAGCAAGTGACAATTCGGGGTGTATAAGACTTCACTAATTGGCTATATAAAACGTATTATAAGAAGATACATTGGTTCGTAAATTTTCAACCAAAAAATAATCTTAGTATTAACTATATTAATACTTATACAAACAACCAAATTATTTGTGAAATATCCCTTGAGAATACTGAATAACATTATGTATCATAAATAATGCATTTCATAACACATTTGTATTATTTTCCATTTTAAGAAACAAGAGTTCCTATTTTTTTTTTGTTAGCCTACTAATACTAATATTAATTTGTTATATTGGAGGATGTTACAGGTCTCTGTCTGAAACAGGAAAGCCTGTATGTGCAAACGTCAATAACATTTGTTGAACCAATGTAAGCTCCTGCATGGTACCTAAATAGCAATGGTGTGCATGGTGCTGTGTTCCAAATCCAAAAGAAATATCCATAGAAGATCTATAATAATATAATAAGAGTTTCTGAGAAGTTATGTACGCAGTAGAAGCTAGGCTGCAGAGTACCAATACCTCAAAACGTGTGGACACTGCGGTTTTGCCATAATTTAGACATTAATACATCGTCAGTAAAAGCTGTAGCTTCAATCAAAAGAAAACTAGACAATTTTTATAAAATGTTGAAACGGAAAAATGACAAAGCGACTGACAAAAACTGGGCACAATCCACCATCCGCACCGTTGTCATCCGCACATGCGCTGCTTTGAAATCCACTCAATTTACCACGCTGTTGTACAAAAGTTTGTTTACTATGAGATGTATATATGTGGCTGCACATCCTGTAGTAATTGGTGTAACATTATATGTAAGTATAATTATAAATAGTTCATAAGTCCGCTTAAGAAATTACCTCAACATGATAACCCAAAACAAAATATATTTGTGTTACATTCAGAAAGAGTTGTCTTTAGCGGACTAATACGTATTTGTGTGGTTTTATTTTATTTATTTGTATGATATTTTGGTTGATTGCGATCTGTTTCTAAAATGGTTAGTCTCCTAAGGCAACTTTTACAAGGTAAACATGATATGATGGTAGGGTGAGGTCAGGAGACAATATCTACACGACGGTAGGCAGACGAATAGAATATCTACCAACGACAGTACACTTTGATGATCTGAGCTGGGTGTCACAAAATTAATATTGGCTTCATTTCGGCAACAGATCGTAATAATAAACACTCCTTATCTTCTACGAAACAATCAATTTAAACTATATATCGTACTTCAAAGGAAAATGCTTTTATTAGGTTTGATATGGGCATCGTTTAATTATTATAATTTTTTAGTTTTGTGCGTCTAGATTTAATGTGTTTCAGTTTATTTAGATGAAATTTATGTGCTAAAACGTTATATGTAACGCAATGAGAGTGTTCGTCAAATGTGCGTTTGTCTAGATGCAATCTCCAGTATTATATGTTTGAGGCTATAATGTTATCTGTCTGTGGGCTGTGTGTCCTGAGCACGTCTTTCAGCACAGATTTTTAGTTATATTATTAAGTTTAAAATACTATTCTATATACATTGAGCTGAAATTCTGTGCTGATGTCCTAAGAATCATAAACTTGCTTTTAGGACTACACGGAGCTATTATTATGTTTATTTATTTTTGTTTGGTGTAACAAGATTTTGAATGTCCCCGAACCGCCCTAAGCTGCGTTATTTATGGCCCGTATTATTTATACTTACTATGTTTTACAAATAACTTTTCAAACCCGTTTTCTGGACTCCCTCACACAAGTAAATCCTTTATAAATCTACCATTATCATATTGAGAACTAACTTAATAAGTTGTTAAAAAGATATCTTAAGATTAACTAGTAAATTAACTAGAAGACTTTTATCCTTTAGAAAATATCATGAAGCAGTATATCTAAATATTAGAAAAAACATGACTTGCTTAATTATGATCATGAGGTAAACCAAGAATTTGAATTAACTTTTATGAATAGGTGAGGTTCGCTTAATAAATTTAATTCCTCGTGTCACAAAAATGTTTATAATATAGGAGTAACCATACTTTTATATCTAGACATTTACCAAAACAGTGTAAATGTGTTACTAATAGAACTATGCGTATTACAGGATAACAAGTTGGGAGACATTTGTTTCTCATTGCGTTATGTACCGACGGCCGGTAAACTGACAGTGGTCATCTTGGAAGCGAAGAACTTGAAGAAGATGGACGTCGGCGGTTTATCAGGTAATGTTTTATTTATCAACATTATTTCCTGTCTAATTTATGGTTTTGCAGACCTTCCGACTAAACAATTAAACACATACTTAATCATGTCTAATTTTACAGGAGTTTTAGGGTAAAGTGATTTTTTTTTAGGTCTATGAAAATATTTTATTACTTACCTCAGTATGGTAACATAGTATTTTATATGTACATGTAAATACATCCACTACATCCACACATTTATGTTTGCATGTTTCCCCAAAAGGTATATTAATATTTATTTTGTATACATAGATAAAATGTTTGGTATCTATTTTTGATAATCTTTGAATACAATATTTTTAAAATAAATAGTACTAACAGTACTACCTCCAAAGTACATACATAAAAACTCATAGCATACATACACATTATATTTTATATACGAGTATTTAGTCAACACTTACTTCAATGCACCAATTTCATTATATCTAAAAATCAATCAACACATCGGCTTTTTACTGACTTAGGCCGTAGAATAGTACATTTTTCCTAAAAAACAAAATAAAACTTCTCAATTAATCACGAATTCAACGTATCTAGATAACAGGGTTCAATTGTGTTATAAGTAACAAATGATTTTATCTGTTTCATATCCGGCATCCGCGCATCCTGGTAACAGATCCGTACGTAAAGATAGCGCTCATGCAAAATGGCAAACGTCTCAAGAAGAAGAAAACGAGCATCAAGAAATGCACACTGAATCCCTATTACAACGAGTCATTTACTTTTGAAGTACCATTCGAACAAATACAGGTGCGAGCCGAGATTCACGAACAAATCGATGTTGTAGCGCACGGCTTGGACAACAAGAATAAAGGAAGCCTCATTGTTTCCGAACTACCCGCGTTCAAGTCGATATTTGAGTCTTCTACGTTCGATATTGTCTTTACTGTGCGCCATTTGATGTTGTGTACTTATTTTTGTCAGTATACATTGGTGGTAGGCACACCACTTGCATCCATACCGATCCTCTTCCCAAACGTCCCATTTCGGTTTTATTTCAGTTATTTTATCACCTGATCTGTAAGAATACCCTACATTCTAAATGTAATTACCCAATAACTGTATGATCCAAGTACCAGAAATTGTTTGTTAAATTGTCTTGTTTTTGTTGTGTTCGTTCGTAGTTTGTTAGTAGATGTCCTTTGGTGTTTGGCTACTTCCTATTTTAACGCTCTGTCGTATCTTGTAGTTCTCTCCTTTAACTCCTCTCCTCGAACGTACTATTCGAGTCAGTACTTTTAGATTTTCCAATACCAAAATGTTGACCTTTATTTGCAACGACTTGTTTCAACTGTTCCGGATAAAGATTTTCATTTTGTCGGAAAATTATAATTTTACTGCCTTAAATTAGTATGTTTTCGTGTTCCCAAGCGAAGTGGTGTTCAACAATCTCCCCTCGTGACTGCATTACAATTTGGTGACTTCAAATTGTAATTACTTATGGTTTTGAGGAATCCAGTCCCTCGTACTTCTTCTGCATTTTATACTTTTTCTTGGTGAACGATTAGTAACGCCTTGCTTCCTTTAGTTAACTGAAAGCATGAAACCGCTGATGCTGCTTTTTCATTACGATTCAGTAGTTTAATGCATGATGTCGTCGGTCGCTGTATTGTACTATGTGAGACAATCATTAGCAAAAAAAATATTAGTTGAATACTAAGTAAATTAGTTTCCGCTAAATCATTTAAAATATGTAATTAACTCTCTAATAACTGCGTTGCCACTTTACTAGTTAGCTGCTAGAGAAAAAAAAATGGAGAATCTCATAACAGTCGATATGAGAATAGTAATATTATAGAAAGTAGATTACTTTTCATTAATCCACTGTGCGACAAATAGCAAAATGGACAATATTTAGTGGCTTCAATTTCGTCTATTTTATTTCACAGTTAGTCGAGAACGATTAACTTTTATCGCACCAAATAGTTTTTTTACACTTAATCGGCAGTTTTATATTGTCAACATACGTATCATTCACGCTGATATAGTTTAGCGGCATTTGGTCATTATTTGTTCTGTAATCCGTGTACTAATTGAAAGTTGTACTGCAGAAAGTGAATCTAGTGGTAACGGTGGTTGATTACGACCGTATCGGCACGTCTGAGCCTATCGGGAAGGTGTGTCTGGGATACAACGCATCCGGCACCGAGCTGCGTCACTGGTCCGACATGCTGGCTAGCCCCCGACGCCCCATCGCGCAATGGCACACCCTTAAGGACCCCGAGGATGGAGAGAAGAAGGATTAAGAAAAACACTAAGGTACTTTGCGCCCTACTATACGCTAGAAGCACATATGCGATTTAATGAACCCTAAACCACCTTTTGTTAAATATAAGTAATGCTAATAATTATGCTTCTAACATCTGGAGTAGACAGCTCATATTAACTATTTAACGTGCACTGTACCCATTTTCGAGTTTCAGGCGTGGGTAACACAGGGATGGCGATTTCACTGTCTATATTTCACATATATCTAGAACTATTTCTTTTAACAGATATCGGCGCTTTCGCAAACGTGGAGCGAAAGGAAGAAAACGTATCTTCTTTAAACGGAAAATTGTGTTATTATTAGTAACGAACGTATGTTAAATTGCCTTGAGCTCTGCAATTGATGTTTTGAGCTTAATGGCGTGGATTGTGTTACTGTTTTATTAAAATATAAGCATTATATACGTACATAACGTAATCTGAAACGAAATAGAATATTAATTTTATCAGAAATTCAACTACAAGTTAAGTTCTTAAACGGAATAAGACATTTTTTTACGTTCCAATATCAGATTAAAACTACTTAAGATCTTCCTTATTGATCAATACTCGAGTTGCTAGCTTGTCAAAGAGTCGGGCTATTTTATTCCCGTGTGAAGAGTGTGTAGAATTGTAATATGTAAACCTAATTTTCCTCTTAGTTATAATCAGTTTGCTGATTCGTTATTGGCGTATCATTTATGATGTTGAAAAATTATTTTCTGAATATTTAATATGAGTACTAAGAAAAATTTTAAAAGCGCTAATCAGAAGATTTCGTCATTAACTACTTAGATATATATATGAATGTTAAAAAATTAACACGCAAACGAATATGATTTAGTCTACCTATACCTACCTATCTTAATTCTTACACAATGTAAATAAGTTGAATCCTGTTAAATTTACTACATTCTATTTTACTATCGTGTAAGTGTTGAAATATTTATATCCTTTTATTATAATATAAATCTTAGATATTCCTCCTGAAAAGTCAAATTTAATATGTGAATTTGTTTTTGTTTAGATTGTTTTTTTTTTGTTTTTTATTTATATAATTTAACTTTATTATCTTTTTGGGAGGAATATTAGGCCTATTGTATAGGTACTTTGAAACTAATTAGGCATGACAAGTTCATTCTTAGGTCTTACTAAACGCAAAATGTGTCCGTATTACATATATATTTACAAAAATCTTTATTTTAATTTCTTTATGATATACTTGAAAATACGGTATCATCCAAACTAGTCAAAAATAAAAAAGACTAATGAATAACCAAAAATTATTTAGTATAAATTACAATAATTTAATATGATGTGTTTTTTAAGCATTCATATATTTTAGGGCATAATTTTTAAGTTTCTAGATGTCGTGCTCATTATTATTTTTATTTTAGATATATTTTTGGTTTCAGTATTGTTGTGTGCTAACTTTGCAAATTGCAGGTTTATAATAACTATATATTTGACTAGGTATTACAAAATGATATATTTAGCCATTGCTTAACTGTTGTTGATCTCAAACATGCGTGTTATTGTGTATATAACTCAATGTACCTATTCATATGTTAAATTTCACTGTATTGATTGTCCCAATATATTATTGTCAAGTGGAACCTTCAAATAAGGCCTAAGACCGCCTTCATGTATGTTCTCTGTGTTGCATTCTCCAAATCTCAGTAACATATTACTATACTTTTACAACGTATATGAAAGATACAGAAATAATTGGCACTGAATTTATATCCATGTTGGAGCTTCTGCCTGACATTATTTATTGGGAAAGCGAGCCAGTAAACCTATGTAAAGATATATCTACTCGTATCTAAGATATAATGGAATCGGGCTTCATGTAACATTAGAAGTGCACCAAAACAAGTAGGAATAGAATGATTGTGGTTCAAGTACTGTTTAATATGTTAATGTATCATATAGGTTGTATTTGTAAGAAACTGCAACAGATTCATTGTCAGTTAAATTATTCATATTTCAAAACAATATATTTTTCTAAATCTATCTTTATGTTATTATTCACTTATTTGGATATGAAATTATTTCAGACTGTCCTAATTTAAATTTTACTTTAATTTGAATTCTTCTTAAAAATCTGCAATGAATCTGTTGTTAAATAACTCAACTTTATAATCTCAGATCGAAATTCTGATCGAGCCTCAGTAGAATTGACAATATAGACATTCCATTGCTAATTAAATATAATATAAGAGACATTTTGTAATATTATTAATAGAAACCCATAAAGTATGTGAATAATCGCTAGATAAATAAGATAAATCTACATATTTCTTGCAATATGTGCCTACATGTCGGATGTTACTCTTTGAAACTAAATAACCCACAACATTAAATAATATAGAACCAGAAAGAGGCAAAATAAACCCTGAACAAAATGAGACAGAAAATGATTCCACTCTTCTGTGGTATTTATTATGCTAAATATTTCTGATAAATGCTACTTAAATTCATTACTTTTGGGGTAAGATAAACTAAAAGTTTTTAAACCTGGTTAAAGTTAATTTACTTAGTTTAGTGATTTTTGTATCATCAAATATTACTATAACATAGGAAATTAAAAATATTAGCCCATATATTAAAATAATGTAATAACATACCGAATAGGCATACATCAGTTGCAGTCACCCGACTTACCTCAACATCCATCCACCAATGTCAAAAACAAACATTCATCCTAATATCTTACAACAAGCATACAAAAACATAGATGAAAAATATTCCAAAGGTGAGGTGAAGAGTTAAATCCAACAACTGACCAAGATATTGTAGGCTATTGTAAAAAATAAACATTTAATCCAGTCAAGAGTTATGTGTCAGTTAAATGCTGTGTATATCATATTAGAGGGTGTTTTAAGAACATGATGTAATCATCGCTGTTTGTTACCAACTTTGCTAAACTTAGAATATTGTTACCGTTTCATAAACTTGTTTTCCATAGTCAGATTATTATGTGAATGCAGGGTTTATCTGTATTTGCAACGCCGTCTGCATCAAAACCAATACTTTGGTAACAATACCATGTTATAATAGATTATATTGTATATAAAACTATCTCTGAAATTGATAAACTAAATGTCATATCATTCACTATTAATAAAAATACATTATCGGATTCATGTTATGTTAAATATTTATTAACATTTTGTTTAGAAATGTTAGATACTTTATTTTATTACAACACTTAATTATTTAAATAGAATTTATAATAGAAATGAATTATGTAAAACAAAGAATGTCTATAATACATTAATTACATAGATGATTTTGTTTTATTTTTTTCTACTACACATTGAGCATAACAATAATTGATACAGTCTTATCTAAACCAGATATACATATATCTCAATATTTGTACTTCCATATTTCTATATTACCCTCTAAAATTATACAAGATAAACAAGGTTTTATTTTTAAGTACCTAGTACAGTTCAAAATGTGATTAAAGTAACGAATTGTAAATAAAAATGTCTAAGACGCTGTTGTCGAAATAAATAATCATAACGGTTAACTGTCATCATAGTATCTCCTTTTCATTGCTCTGTATTTCTTAAGTTTATAAAGTGCCTCTATCTCTTTCACAACAAACTCACCATGCTTTATCATCATACTGATCTTCTGCGGGTCTGTTTCTTCGCTGTTCTTGAGAAAAACTTTGTGCAATCTTTTTCTAAAGAGGTCATAACCTTGAGGCCAGTCACGACCTAAGTATAATAACTAGAAAAGAAACAAGATATTAAGTTACATATATGATAAACTGTAATTGAATACAGCAAGGGCATTTCGACTTATTTAGTCTTAGCCTTAAGAATATTTCAATTAATTTTATATTATGAAGTTTATGGATAGCCTTTAGAAGGTTGAGTTAAACTGTTGGATGTTTTTATCTTACCGTTTTATACAAATTAATTACAGCTTTCCTTTGTGGCTGCGACATATTCAATATTTATTTTTCAATCTCACTAAGTCAAAATAGGGTCCGTAGTCCAATTAACCCACCATATCTGAAAAACAGAAAGGATAAATTCATTGATTATCACCTCGATTAATACAAGTCAGTAAAAACGCTACACAGGATTAAATTGCACAATTACGAGATAATATCATGTTTTATTTACCTGTTTAATATAAAACGAAGAAATTAAATAGCAACACAACATAAACAGCTGACAGACAAGCTTTGTTTGTCATTGACATAAGTTATGACAAGCTTGTCTGTTATGTCACATGACAGCGCCACTTGAAATGGCATAGAAGCAGTTACGCCAACTGTATAAAACCGATCGTGTTCGGATATCGTTACACATAGCAATTTTCAATACAAAAGAGAGCAAATTGGTTTGAGCGGTGCCCTAGTAGTACTGACCCCGAGTTTCAATCGGGATGTCCCTGGTTGAGATCCTTAAGAGCACCACTGAGTTTTTGCCTGAGAACTTTATGTTCGCAATAACTTTTTCTCAAAACGGTGAAGAAAAAGAGCGTGAGGAAACGGAACCTAGAACCACAAATTCAAAAACATATGTCGAGTGCACGAAAGGAGCCTGCCTATTCGAGGCGTACTTTAATTCAGAACCAGTGACAAGTATCGTTATGACAGGTTAAGTTTTTGTGTATCTAAGTAAGCCACGGAATCAGCAAGACCTGATGTTAAGCGGTAACCTTCTGCCAATAACATAAATAATAAGTCATAAGTCTCTACTGATTAGTTATGGGAAGGCCCCAGTTGCATTGTATTACGCCCGTAACTTGGAGACCAGAGGAGGAATAATTATCTCGTGCCTGTAATTTTATTTCACCGGTAATCAAACCAAATCGAAAGAAACGCATATTCGTTTTTGTTTGGCAGCATAAATAGGTAGGTACTACTCAAGTTTTTTTTTTTGATGACTATTTGACTATTTTAAATATTCAGCACGTGGTATATGGTGGCGGGAAATACAAAGATTTGATGCCAAATAAACCTTTACCTATCTTAAACCGAAGGTACCGGCCATAACAGGTTTATTATAATCGGATAATACTATATATTTTTTTTAAGAAAACAGCGCATTATTAAATCTAAATACCGATTAAATACTCTTTCGTTTTCTTGAAAAATTATAGCGCTGCCATGGCGATGTAGGCAATGTCATGACGACGATAATAGATTCATAACATTCATCAAAGGAACGGTAATTATCAAAGGAGGTACACGGAGGTTTTTAATTTCATAAGCATTCACAAAATACTTTGCATGAGTTAAGTTATTTTGTAATAGCTTTCTTCAATATCTCGCCGCAAAGTAATGGCTGACGAGGAAGTCAAGGCAGAGGGTGAGTATACGTTCCCATGCGACAATCTAGTTATACACTAGCTGAAATTCCCGAGCCTCTGAATATTATGTTTGGTTCTGAGCCTGTGTGAGCATGTATATAGATGATAGAAGTTGCTTTGTCCGAGTCGTTCGTAGTCCTTTTCTGTCGGTAATAGGTAAAGCATATTCGCTAGTACGGGGCAAATGGGTTATTCATTGTATGCCTACTGATATATGATTATGGAAGAAACTGGATATCCCGTAGCTAGACTTATCCAAAAATGGTCGGTTCCCCGTATTTGATTTCCTTGGTTGGTTGGTTTCGTTTATATTTGCGGTTTTTTTAATTATGTTCTTAGGTGAAGAAGATGAGGTGGTTGCTCAGGAAGAGCTTCCCGAGGACATAGAAGAAGAACATGTAGAAGAAGATTCAATCCTCACCGAATATGATCCGGATGAATTCATTTCCGGTGCCGTTAATACTTTGGATTCGACGATACCTGTTGATTTGTTGGAGTTTCAGTATCCTTTATGAATTTATCAATCGGGTCAAAAAGGTTTTCATTAGAGAAAATGCTTATCCGTGGTTGAATAAAACACCGAGTCATATTTTCAATGTGAGTCGGCTGTTTGTCATCAGTTATTTTCCTGAAACATTACAAAATAAACAGCCAGAATAAGACACTCGCCTTAAAACATGAACTTACCAAGTAGGTGCCAACATTGTGTCACTAGGGTTCATCCTTTTTATAGCATGTCAATCTATGGGAAAGTAACGTATACGATAATAAGTATCAGTTGAAATAACTGGACAGGAGAGTAGCCGTCCCCTTGTTTAAAAGCTTGACTTACCTACACGACAAATGCCTCCCGTTCTTACTTAAATTTGATTAAGTAATTAATTACTTTAATTACTACCATTTTACCATTACCATTACCATTTCGATTCCTGAACATTTTCTAAGACATTCTTACGGATACAACTGCCTTAAGTATTTCAACTTGTGTGCGTGTGATGAGACTGTGGTGTGCTGGGCGGCGGGTAGCATCATTACATTCATGGACGTCAACACCAAACAGACTTGGTTCCGGAGAACTACTACTGGAGGTTCCGTTGGAAATATCACAGTATGTTTCATTAATTTATATCTAATTGGTACCTATATCAAACGCTTTAGTCAGTATTATGGAAGCTGGATCCAGGGCCTATGTATGATCAATCATTTTTAGATACATCCTCATAGCTCAGTTGGTAGTACCTATATTTTAGTTTATCTTTTTTCTTTATCTTTATCAGTTGGTAGTAGCCCTGCCTTCTGCGCTGTGGATCGTGGGTTCGATTCCCAGCCATGACAAACATTTGTGTGACGAACGTAGATGTTCTGTGTCTGGATGTTGATATGTATTATATGTATGTATTTACAAACAAAACTATATAAGTATTATATCAGTTGCCTGGTTCCCAAGATACAAGCTATGCTTAGCTTACTTTGGAGCTAGATGGCGCTGTGTGAAATGTCCACACTTATTTATTAACTTTTTAAATTATCTCAAAATTCATTTGAATCAAACTAAAATAGATGCATCAGATAATTTGTCATGATCAAATACCCTGGTCAGTCTTACAGAAAAGACCCGAACTACCGTATAGTAATAGCTGAAGGCAGGGAGGGTGATCGCGATCCATTGATTCTGGTGTACACGTGGCCGCAGATGGAAATCGACGCTGTCCTACGGGATGGCACCACGAATGCTTTCTCCATTCTCGACTTCAGGTAACTTATTGACGTTTCCAAGCCATTTATGAATTCTAGGGAAATAAAGATTTTAACTTTAACTTTGACCTGAGTTGTCTTATTTCCACACTTTTTTTGATGTCCTCCTAATAAAAACAGGAATTTGCATATTTTTAACTTTTAATAGGTGTGCTTGATTATAATATGGAAAGTCCTTGTGGGTTTTGTTGGAACTTGTTTACAACTCCAAACTCCGTTTTTGTATATAATAATGGCGTATGGTCGAGTGCTATAATAAATATTTCCTAATAATAGATATATTTCTCTTTTCCCCGTACCAATTTAAGAAGAAATTAAATTGTATTCTGTCCAATAAAGATTTTGACTTGTATAATGTGGAATAGACGTTCTCAGTTAATTTTAAATTTTACTTGTTTAAAATTATTTGTACCTTCTATAAACACATCACTTGTTTAGACACCTTGCACTAAATAATGAATATGTTTGTATTCCCTCTAGTTGTAACACTATCTTATAACCTGTATACCTTTAACATCATGTGGATAACGTAGTGGGCTATGTAATTAATAGTTTTTCTTAGTTTATGTTATTCTAGTGTTAATATATATTATGTAGCTGTTTGTTTTTCCCTAATAAACAAAAAAAAAATACTCTACTAAAAGAAATAAAATAAAAGAAATTTACATACTAAGTTTTATATTGGGTGGTGATATTAATTTGTCCGCGGTTTAATCAGCCCAGACGGTGAACTCCTTGCGTCGGTCGGCAAGGAGCCAGACTATAATTTGACGATTTGGACTTGGAAGCGCCACAGGATATTGCTGCGAACGAGCGCCTTCACTTTCGACGTCAACGGTGTCATGTTCTCACCTTATTGTCCGGGACAGCTTACAACAGCAGGTTTTTATTTATGTATTTGACACGATTGGTATGGACGGTAATCTCCTTGGTCGTAGCCAGACTACATGCCCATTTCTGCCGCCAAGCAGTAACGCGAACACGTTACTGCTTGTGTTCCGGTTTGAAAGGTGTGGTTGCCGGTGAAATTACAAGCACACGAGACATTCCACCTGCACGTCTCAGAGTTACGGGCGCATACGATGCGACTTGGGTCTATAATATATAAATTAAAAATATATAAATAAAAGTTTCATTTTTTCAGGTGCAGCACACATCAAATTTTGGAAAATGGCAGAGACATTTACCGGTCTCAAATTGAAAGGCGAATTAGGTCGATTTGGTAAAACAGAAATCTGCGATGTTCTTGGCGTCTATCCAATGCCCGATGAGAAGGTTCGTAGACGTGTTTATCTTCTAAATTGAATGTGGAGGCTATTTTTCTTGTAAATTGCACCTATTCACAAAATCTTCGTCTTGCGTTACGAGGTGTATATCGCTATCTAACCTTAAAACTAATACGTTATTATTGCCTTATACCAGGTGTTATCTGGATGCGAATGGGGCAATGTCTTGGTTTGGGAAGCGGGTTTAGTGAAATTGGAAGTAACTCAGCGTGGAAGAAAAAGTTGTCATACCGCACCGGTGGTAAGTCAACAGTGATGATCCCTATTCACATGTACATGATTTCCATTGATATTTTATTCACATATAAGCCTGGGTCAGTGGTAGAGCAGACTTGAGGTTCCAACTGTAAGGGCGCGTTAAATATTTGACCTTTGATAAGTGGTTAGAATACTCTGCCCATACCGATAGCTCAAAAACTTGAGTTGTCCCCTACTTAAGTATACAGCGTGTCCGGTAATGAATGAATAACCTTGAAATGGGTCTTAGTAGAACTATTGGGCATTCGGAAAAAAATATCAAATAAAAAAAACCAAGTAGTATCAAAAAAAAAAAACAAAAAAAAAAACAAAACATCGATATTATTTATAAAATACATATCTTTGATACTACTTGGTTTTTTTTATTTGATATTTTTTTCCGAATGCCCAATAGTTCTACTAAGACCCATTTCAAGGTTATCCATTCATTACCGAACACCCTGTATAAATGACTTCGTTATACAACATTACATCCATAACTCTGAGACCTCATCATGGAAACTCTCATGTGTTGTCACCTGCACCCATAACTTTAAACCAGTAACGTAAGATATAGGACGAAGATCTGCTGCTACTTTGCTCGTCTCTCAAATCTCTCATAATCTTTAAAAGTATGTTATCTATAGTTTAATTTATTTCAAACATGATTTGTAAGAGAATTGTTCGTGAATAAATGAGAATGCAAAATTAAATATAAGTATTTAAACATGTAGATTCAGTTCATGTTGAGTCCAGCTGGGGATGAAGTGACGACCATAGCTCGAGACGGTTGTGTTCGCGCTTGGTACTGGGACACAGTGGAACAGTCGGACCCGCCCGAGGAGGACCCATACGTCGAACTCAATCCCGTTGCGGAGACTTGTGTAAGCTTATATACATATATACAGTATTTTTTATCCATCCAAAGGATGTCTGTAAGAGATCGCTTTATAGCGATAAGACTGCCCATTGTTTCACTCTTTTGTAATTGCTACTGATTGTTATTTTGATTTGGTGAGGTGTAAAGTGTCATCTATTGGTGGAAGTTTTACATAGCGCCATCTAGCCCTAAAGTAAGCTACGCATAGCTTGTGTCATCAGACAACTGATATAATACTTTTTACTTTTTTTGTAAATACATACATTTTAACACTCATACACAAAACAAATATCTATGTTCGTCACACAAATGTTTGTTCTGGGTGGGAATCGAACCCACCACCCAAACCTACGGTAAGGTTTGAGATGGATTCTGATAGAATGGAATGGAAGAAAAATGCATGCTGTGCCGACCCCACTAAGTAAAAGATGCGTTATCGTTTAGGCTGTGCGTTGTCTGTATGTCAGTCAATGAGGACTTCATTATAAACAGATTTTGTTGTGGTCTTACAGTTTTTTACAACATCGGCGCTTCAAATGAACTGAGCAAATATATAGTAGCAATCCTTTAAAGATTTTTTTTTATGTATGCAAGTATAATTAACATCATTTTTCTACATAAAACAATTCAATATTGTTTCACAGGTTCCTGGCTGTCAAATCATGTGTCTGAAGCATCAGAAAGATATGTACTGGTACGCTCAGGTAAGCCCACTTCGGAGATTTTCTAAGTGGCAGAACCCTTAGTTAAGGCATAAATAGGTGGCACTTACCGCCGTCCATATTACTGAGCCTAATTGATTACTGTGTACTGTGTACAGATTGAAGAATATGTTAAGTTGATGAATTTGATATTGTTTATCATTGGGAATTCGATTTGTCAGTTTAATTTGAGAATCTGGGAAACAGAATGATAAGGTAAAAATCGGGTCGTTATGTAAAACTATCCACGTCCTGCATCTATTAAGCTTGAAATGTATCAAATATATATAATTTGTCAATGTTCTGTGTACACGTAATTGTAGTATAGCCACAATGAACAATTGATTCTACGAAACACAATAAGCTAAGATTTATTTACTTATGAATTTTTAAAGAAAAGGAAATGACAATTGGAAATTTCAAGAGCACGCGTGCTTATGCTAAATTTGGTTGCGTCTCATGCAGCCGTCCGCGGGAATACCTAACAGACAAGATGTCTTTAGAGGAAGGTTTCCATTCTCATTGGATTATTTTCATTTAAGGATGGTAATGGTGGTGTTTGGACGGTGGATCTAGAAATAGACAAAATCGAATGCAACCACCGTAAAGTGTCTACTTTCCACGCTGGCGGCGTGGTCGCTATGGCGGCTCTACGGACGCATCCGATACTGATAACAGCCGGCGAAGATGGCGCGCTAATGGCTTACAGTACAGAAACGCATGTGTTGCTGGCACGATATGTGTTCCCGGCTGCGATGACGTGCCTCTTCTATCCCCCAGTTGATGTGAGTACCTTATTTCGTTATACAATTTAAACTAGATACTTGGTAGATGGGTACCATGATAATAAATAAAAAAATATTGGTGGAAATTTGACACATTGACAGCCCCAAATTTAGCTTAGCAATAGCTTATATCATGGGAACTAGACAATACTATATAAATACATATTAACACCCAGACACAGAACAAACATCTATGTTCGTCTCACAAATGTTTGTATTAAGTGGGAATGGAACCCACAACCCACAGCGCAGAAGGCAGGGCTACCAACTGAGCTGTCAAGCTTGTAATAATTGAACCGCAATTTATTATAATAATAGTCTCAACTCTTCCAGGTGGATGCGACGTCACGGATCATAATAGTGGGTTTTGAGGATGGTATAATGCGAACCCTCCTTCTTCACCCTGAGCGTTTACAGTGTCAGAGCACTATGGTGGACGTCCGAGTACATTCCGCACTGACCGTGCACAGCGAGGATTCTTTACAACCAGACGTAATGGACCTAATATCGGTAATATATTGATTTAAAACATTAAACTTTTATCGGTACTTTAATAACGCTTCACCTGATCATAACCTCTAGAAGTAGAATCTTTAAAACTATCTGTGTTTTCTGTCCCTGGCCGAAACACCATAAAATATACATTTATTTGTCAAAATCTACTACTAATTCTAATCCCTATAAGGATAAACTTTTTCATTTGAAATTTAACTGTATAAAATCATAGTTTCCGAACGGTACGCTGATACGAAACATGTTAGAATTGTCATCAATAAAACTGTAGGTTAGATATCTATCAGATCTGAAGAAGGACCCCATCGAAAGAATACGTAATTTTTTTCGTAGCACTACTAAAAACCCGTAGCAAGCTTGGTAGACCTTGCTATATCTTTGACATGCTACGCGAGATGCTTAGATGAGAGAGATGGTATATTTTTCGACATAATTATAACAGCAAATCATATTAATATAGATATATAAAATTATTTTAATACTTAAATACTTTTTTGTTTATACATACCTATCAACACCCAGACACAGAACCAACACCTATGTTCGTCACACAAATGTTTGTCCTGGGTGGGAATCGAATTCACGACCTGCAGCGCAGAGGGCAGGTTTACTACCAACTGAGCTATGAGGCCAGCCTTTGGTGCGCACTTAAATGCTTTCACCACACTGGTTCGAGAGTGCTAGTGGCACGATTAGCAGAAGTAGTAAAACAGTTTATAATGGAAGTTAGGTCTGTACATAATAATCTATACAAATAAATGAAATTGGAGTGTCTGTTTGTAATATTAAAATAACTGCTTTTTACAAAGTGCATTATACTGTATATGGGCATACATGGTACATATACCAAAACAACATTTTTTTTTAATTTTTGTCTGTCTGTCTGTGTCTGTCTGTCTATCTGTCTGTTCCAGCTAATCTCTGAAATGGCTGGACCGATTTTGACGGGACTTTCACTGGCAGATAACTGATGTAACAAGGAGTAACGTAGGCTACTTTTCCGAGGGGTAAAATAGGGGTTCGTAATAAAACTTAATTCCACGCGGACGAAGCTACGGGTAACAGCGCAATATTTAAAAAATGTTGTTTTGGTATATGTACCGTGTATACATCCATATGTACTTAGTAAAAAGCGGTTATTTTAATATATTTAGTACAAAGAGACACTCAAATTTTATTTATTTGTATAGATGTACTTTTTTTACTCTCAGATATTGAAGCCTCATTCAAAATCACTGACCCAAATAACGATAAACTCTGAGAGGACATTACTAGTGACTTGTGGGAAAGATACAACTATTTTTATGTACAAACTACAACTTGGGACACCGTTTACACTACAAAGACTTGGCTTTATAGAAACACCAAACAATGTCGCCTACATGACGTGGAAACCGGATGAGGTTAGTACACCGACATTACTAGTACAATTTTTGATTTCTAACGTATGCGTTTTATGTTAAGCGACCGTGTACTAGGGGTGGAGATAGTACGCAATGGATTGCAAACTGACTGTAAAGAGGCTACTCGAAAACCTATAGATCCTTGACGGCAGATATTCATGACTGGCCTCATAGCTCAGTTGGTTAATAACCCTACCTTCTGCGCTGTAGGTCGTGGGTTCGATCCCCACTCAGGACAAACATTTATGTGACATTTGTAACATTGATGTTTGTTCTGTGTCTGGGTGTTAATATGTATTATAAGTATGTATTTAAAAAAAAAAGTATATAAGTATTATATCAGTTCTTTGGCTCCCATGATACAAGCTATGCTTAGCTTACTTTGGGGCTAGATGGCGCTGTGTGATATGTCCACCATTATTTATTATTTATTTACTATTTATATTATCATCTTGAGGGTGGCAGCTAGCCAGCCTCAGTTAATGCAATATAATTATAAATATATAATATATTTTAATATAATTATATGCTGTATATATGTATATAAAAGGGGAAAATATTGTTATAAACATCTAAATGTTATTTTTAGGAACGTGTATTATTACTTTGCGGTCAAGTTGGGTTTTTGATGGAAGCCGTGTTGCCCAGTGTTAATGTACAAAAGTACTCGGACATAACAACATTCAAACTGGATTTCGTTTCATATAAGGAGACACTTGTGAAGAAACACTTGTAAGTTAACAATCAAGTATTTTCGTTTTGTAAAGTGAAGAAAGAGTAAAGTAAGAGTTAAGTAAGAGTGTAAAGTAAGAGTGAAGTTCCCGATATCGATAGGTACCCGCAAATGATTAGTGGACTAATGAGCCATATAGTATTGCAGTGAAGACAATAAATTAATATTGGTGGACATTTAACGCAACGTTATCTAGCCCCAGACTAAGCATAGCTTGTCCTATGGAAACCAGATGACTAATAGAATACTTACATACTTTTTTGTAAATACATATTAACACCCAGACACAGAACAAACATCAATGTTCGTCACACAAATGTTTATCCAGGGTGGGAATCGTACCCTCGACCTACAGCGCAGAAGGCTTACTACGAATCGGGTAACTTATTTATCTATTATTCATCGTAGTGCTGAATAGATTAATTATATTTTGTAGCATGCGCAATCGACCATTTCCAACTGAGGAAGATTTGGCCAGTATTGACGAAGAAGCTTTGAAAGCAAAAGAGGAAGCTGAAAAAGACAAAGATGACGACGAAGAAGCGGGGTGGCTTGGGGAAATTGAACTCAGTAAGGCTTACAAAATAATGTTCTCATCAACTATATTAGTAGTACCAAATCACTTCGACTACTCATTCTTTAGTAATTATAAACAAGACTGTTTATTGATACTTTTATTAGACTTAAGGTCTCATAAAAGTATCAATAGTATTTATTTATTTTTCACCATTTTATTGCATATTTAAAGCCAATAAAAGTAATTTCATTTTGAGTTTCATTCGTGTTCCTGAAAAGCATTTTTGCCAATGAAGAATGTCTTAAAAACTTTACGCTTTTCCAATTCTTCCCGACTGAAATTATGCCGAGTGAACATCTGACGCAAATAAGGATTTATTTTACTAAAGTTTACCGAGTTAATTTTAGACTGAATCACCTTTGACATAGTTTAAAATTATCGATTTTAATTTTACAGCTATATTGAGTGTCTTAAAAGACATATAATACTCCGAGCTAATTGTAAAATTTATGAATAAAAAATTGGAAATCAGAAAGATCGTTATATAGTTAAAATTTCACAGTGGAAAGTGAAAGTATGCTTGGAACAACTATCACTTGGGCGGAATACTGCGAGGAAGGCATTTGGGTTGTACAACGCGGTACCGGCGCGCTCCTGCTGGTCAAACCGGGTGGCAATAAAGTACTCAAATATGGGCCATTCCCTGGCGCTTGGTGCGACGATATCACTTCCTTGAAGTTTATGTGAGTAAATCATTGTGTTGTATTCCAGCCGTGTATATTGCCAAGCAAGAGGGGCTTTTTACCATGGGAACCCATCCCATGGTAAAAAGCCCCTCTTGCTTGTTGAGAGTAAACCTGTGTTCTAGCAGTGAGAATGTCAGAGGCTGGTACGATACGGGATCGTTTTTTTTATGTAATACAGTTACGAAACGAGCCGACGGCCCACCTGGTGTTAAGTGATAACCTCGGCCCATAACAACCGATGCGACTTGGGTCCTCCCTTACTAGGTACGACAAGACCCAAGTCGCATCGTATGCGTCCGTAACTCTGAGACGTGTAGGTGGAATGTCTCATGTGCCTGTAATTTCACCGGAATCCACACCGGAACACAGTAATGCGAATGCGTTAATGCTTGGCGGCAGAAATGGGCATGGTGGCAGTACTTCCTCGGACGAACTTGGCGAGAGTTCTACTGCTCTTAGATCTCTTAGATCGTGCGGTAAGTACGAGAGTATAGCTTTTGATATCCCAACGATACATTCTATAAAGTCCTGGACTTTTTTAACTTATACTATGGAGTGTTTTATTCTGAAATAAATGTTTATTATTATTCCGCCAAATTATTATTATTGCTTCCTTCTACTAATTGTTTATCTCGGGTCCTTAAGAAGGCGTTAGTGGTGCCGAAGCAAGAAGACACCAGTGGCCCGTTTTATATGGGTGTTTTATAAGGGGAAAAGAAGGCAGATGGTAAAGATATTATTGATATTATGGGCTATTGTAATTCCGGGCTATTGCGGTTGAACACTAAATTGTTTAGTGAGTTATTACTATGAGACTCGGCACCTGCCAGTTCTGTACCAAATATTACTTTCCTCACAGCTCAATTGGTAGTAACCCTGCCTTCTGCGCTGTAGGTTGTGGGTTCGATTCCCACCCAGGACAAACATTTGTGTGACTAACATATTTTTTTCTTCGGTGTTTGGGTGTTGATATGTATTTACAAATAAGAAGTATAATATCAGAAGTATTATATGAGCTGTCTGGTTCTCATGATACAGAGCTATGCTTAGCTTACTTTTGAGGCTAGATGGCGCTGTCTGAAATGTCCACCAATATTTATTTATACTAATTTTCAAAAGTCATATTCATTTCCAGATGTGATGGAAGGTATCTCATAATCGGTACCAACACGGGGTACATCCGTGTGGTGCGAATGCCGTCTGAAGAAGAAGATACTGATGACCATCATTATATGACTTGGATGATGGCGCAGCAGAAGTTGTTGAAGAAACTCAAAGGCAGGCGATTGGCTAAAGAGGAGGTCAGCTGTAGATAGATCAGGAAATTGGTGAATTTATTTAGATGCATGTATAAAATGCAGCCAACTGCATTGATCCATTTTACTACACAGCTCAGTTACTCTGTCGTTTCATTGGAAAAGCTAAGAGCGTGTGGTCTAGCGGTACTGACCCCCGAGTTTCAATCCGGAGGTCACCGGTTCAAATCCCGACGTGCACCTATGAGTTTTTCGATTGAAAGATTTATGTGCGCAATACCACGTTCTCAAAACGGTGAAGGAAAACATCATGAGGAAACCGACATGTCCTAGAACAAAAAATTCGAAGACATGTGTCGAGTGCACGAAAGGAGCCACTTTGAGGCGCACTTACAATCCTTTCACCACACTGGTTCGACAGAACCGGTGACTCGAAGAAGAAGATTGGAAAAACTTCACACAGATTTGTAACACGGTGACATATTAACCAGCATTACTGTAGAAAACAATACGCTTTACAATAAAATATTAGTTACGTACTTGTGTCCTACACCACCAAACCTACAGCAGATCAATGCTTAATCATTGGTTTATTGCAGAAACAACCAACTCCTCGTATTGATTTTGATGATAATTACTATTTGGCCATGCATGATTACTACACAGGAGCGGTTACATGTCTCGAGTTTAGTGCTGATGGAAAGTAAGTTTCCCTTGTAGCGTTACTGTCACATGTTTAACATTTATACAATTATTTTGATATTTGTTTGTCTCGTTAACTCTTATAAAACATTATTATTTCAGATATTTGTATACGAGCGGTTCTGATGGCAATATATTTTCATATGTCATCAACTTTGAAGAGCCTCTACTTCCGACATCAACCATACCTAAGATTGGAGAATTGCCCGTAAGTCAGTAACTAAATACAAAAAGGGTGAAAACTGTACAAATAAAAAAAATGTGAGCCGTCACGGGACGCCTGGCAGATGTGAAACATCGACATTATTTTGTAAGAAACTAAGTACCCCATGACTAATAATGTTTAATATTTTTTTATTTTTTTTTATTTGTCGTAACCTTGAACGGACCAATCAGCGCTCATGCCGTGGCGACGCGTCGCCAAGCCAGAAATCGGTTTTACGTGCGGCTATAGATGTTTCACATCAAAATAACTAAACATGTTTCAGAAATTGGAAAGAGCAAAGGAGCCGAGTACAGTGGAAGGGGAATTGATGTCTCATGAAGAGCTCAAACAGAAAGAGGAATTTGACAAGATGATGGCAATAGCAAACGCACACAAAAAGCGTGTCCGAGATCAATTAGCTGAACTCACAGCGGAATACAATAAACTTATAAAAGCGTAAGTTAAAGAAAAGAAAGAAAATCTTTATTTATAGCTATTAAGATACACTAACTAACACGATTACCATTAAAAATAGGTAGGTTCTTAAATTAACTATTAATTATAGTATATTTAATTATATAACATCTTATATTACTACGTAATTATGTCGCCACATTCATATACCATCTATATTGGTGAATTTAATAGGCACAAATAGACCTTTTAGCCTTCAATACAAAGATTTTAACGATCTGAATATGAATCTATAAAGCTATTTTTTTACTAAAATCAAAGATCCTTTAATCTTACTTTTGTCCTGTAGTAACAAGCAGTTACCAGTGTCTCAGCAAATCGACGTGACTCTAGACCCACGTCCGCTTCAAGTCCAAGAAAGGGAGCTCGACGAAGCCAAAGCACTGACTAAGAGAAAGATCGCTCACCAACTGGAGGCTTCGGACTTGGCCCTGCATAAAATGTATTCGAGGAACATTATTCAGTGTGACGTGTTTCCATTCACTCTAAAAGCCATAAGGTTTGTCATATTATTCCTCCTTACATTAATAAATCAGTTCGCTGATGTTATAGGAAATCTTATAATCTAGGTTTTTTTATTCAGGGAACCAGAAGTGATGATAAGGCCTTTGCGCCAGAAAAATCTTTCGAAAGCGTTCTACACCCAGCTAGAGGAGGTGTACGAAAAAATGGCTGAAGCTGCTCTTAGAGGAAGGTAATTTGTATGTCTGCAGATACAATTTAAACATAAACGAAAATTACATATAAAGTGTATAAAAATGTTTCGGCATTTTCATTTAATTTATAATTTCTCTCACACGCATACAAAAGGGACATGAACTTGTTGGAATTAGCAGATAAGCAGTTGAAGTAAGTGGAAACCTAAAAAGGAACTTAACAGTGTGTTCTTTTCAAATATTTCATGCATGACATATCCAAATTTTTGCATTTAAGTTATTATGCTCTCAGTATTACAGCCTGATATCAAAATACCTTATTAGCACAACTTAACTCTCGAAGAGATAAGTTTTCTTTAGATCAGGTATTCTGAAATGAGGCTGTAACAAACCAAAGCTTCTTTGAGTTGTAACTAAAGAGTTGTAACTAAAGAGTTGTAACTAAAGAGTCGTAACTAAAGAGTCGTAACTAAAGAGTTGTAACTAAAGAGTTGTAACTAAAGAGTTGTAACTAAAGAGTTGTAACTAAAGAGTTGTAACTAAAGAGTTGTTAACTAATTTTGATCATAAATAGACGAGCTGAATCAACAACACGAAAGATACAGCCAAGGAAATCATCTTGGGGTCCGCCTCGAGTCGCTTCGTTTCTGCTCGGTCTGCCGCCGCGCCCTCCTCATCCACTCAAGAAAGCTTTAAGGAATTATCATCAGCGGTTGAATAGACATCATATTCAATTCATACAGGTTTGTCGTCCACTGTCGTTGGCATTTTCATTATTTCATTATTACTTCACATTTTAGTAAACTGAGTTTAGTTAAAAGTTGTGTTTCGATATATGTATGGGAAAATGTGAGAAATTACAAACCGTTCCTTATACTTTGGATTCTTGAGGTTTTATACATTCTTAATAAAATGCTTAAATGAATTCCTTAAATGTATTGTCAGTTTTTAGTGTTCAGATTTTGTGTTGTTAGGTTTTAATATTTGGGTGACATTATCGGCGGTACTATAAACACCGGTCACAATATTAGTGTTATTAATGAACCCGTTTAAGAACTACGCACGTTTAAACAAGTAGCCGTAAATAAGTTTTTTTTTATTAGGTTTTAGTGCCAATAACATAGTGACATGATCGATATGTGAATTTCCCAAGCGCTTTACAAGGTCTTTCTTGCCACATACGAGCAAAATAGTCAAATTTCTTCCCTCCATAGCACAATTCAAAATATACATAAATAACTACTTCTTTAGGTTAGCAACGCATCTGCAATACCCTGGTTGTAGACATAGACATAGACATAGACGTTTATTTATTTACTAATTTGTAGTAGGATAGTGTGCGGGTAAGCTTCTATAGAATCTTCATTTTATAGAAGCTGACCCACACACTATCAGGATTACTATCAGTGTCACTATCAGGGTCGGCCGTCAGATTGTTTTCCGTCACAAATAATAAATTCAGTACAAATATAGTTAGTACGTAGGTCATCTACCTCCAAGAAAGGAAATTGACTGGATTTTAATAATTTCTTAGTGGCAAGAACATCTTTCCCGGAAGCCCGATCCTCACGCGCTGCCACCCGGGGCGGCTGAGGCCCTCAAAGAAGCAGAAGCGTCTATAGGAAACAGACTTCTGAAGACACAACCCGATTATGTTGCCCCGCCCGGACATAATACTCAGCTACGCGTTTGCCTTACACGGAAAGAGGTACGTAGAATAAACCACTTGCTTATGTGTCATACTTATTGATGATTTCGTGTTGCCCAGGTCGGATGCCATTATTTTTCTATTATCTTACATAGACTCTCTCAAAACTTGAATCCTAGTAGATGGGTTTATTATCTTACATTTTATCTCCTGAAAATGCGGTTAAATTGTATATCTGCCGTGTTACATACATTCACGCCTTTATCCCCGAAATGGTAGGCAGAGCCTGAGTGTGCCACTTTTCACCTTTGTTACACTATCGTGGGAACATAGACGTGACGAGGGGTGAGCTCGTCGCCCTGTCGTATTGTTTTCTCAGGAATAACTCGGCTAATAATTTCTTCCAGTAATTCATTCATAATAAACCCGACATCCATTACACATCTTATATCAACGATATTCAAAAGAAAAATCAGCAAACAACAAGTCGTCCTTCTAATTATCTAATCTGCTCAAGTTTGCCCCAATGTCTCACGCCATCAGTTTATTAAATGTGCTTTCTGACAACAATGTAGATATTTTCTACCACCGCAACCTGCTGAAATTCATGGAGATAGCTCAGGAAGTTTTAGAAAATATATGTAATTTAAATTATTAATATTAGATGTGTTTGTATTGTTAAATTTTGTATTTTTGTTGATTTATGTATACTGTTTTTTTTTTGTTTTTTTGTTATAACTTCGCTTTGGCGTTGCTGTTAGGGTGTTATAATTAATTCTAAATAAATTAATTAATTAATTAATTTCACTTATAGAACTTAGCTTTATACTTTAGTTTACTTTAGAATATATACGTACAAAATTAAATGAAGAATACTTTCTCCTTGATATGCTTCGTTAGTCAAGACATTTAAAAGCTTTTGACACTGTGCCAAAAATATTTTACAGATTTACGATAATAAACGGGCGTTTAACGAGAAAGTTCTGGAGTTGCGAGAGCACAAGTTGCGACTAGTGGGTCGCATGAAAGAAATTGGCGAAAGACTCGCCGAGATACGAGTAGAGATACCACAGAAACTAGCCAAGCCTCCGCCGCAGATACCGACCATTGACGACGACCTCGAGTTCCCTGAGAAGAATCTTGATGTACGTACTTCTAACATTTGTACCAAAAATTAATAGTCATCAGAAATGCAATATAATTTTGCAAATCAAAGCCACAAACACTTGAATTGATTGATGATAAAAAATTGCTAGCTCGCAAGCGAATCAAGACTATGACAAATGGCATTTTATTTCTTAGATAAAACCAGAGCCAATACAGCTTCCTTTAAGAGGCGGCACCGGCGCTTTGGGCAAAAAATCCCTTGTTCAGGAACGTAAGAAATCTGGTCAGTACCCGCAACCGAGATTACGGCAACCGCGGGTAGCACGATTTGTGCCATTGTCAGGTAAACAAAGTTTATAATATTGTCAGTAGTAAAATAGGAAACTGTGCCTTTTTATAATGAATTAATTATTGCAGAGAGTCGAAAACTGGCTGCCTCTTGGGAACTCTTGAAAGCTAGGCCCGATATGGAATCGACTCCGATCGAAACTGAGATTCGCGAAAGACGTATCCAAAGGTTAGTTAGCAATTAAATTTTAAACAAACCAAAAAAAAAAATGTGAAAAAAGCTATTGCAAATATTACAAAATGCCATCAATTTGTAACAGCAACACTCTACCTCTATCTCATTTGTCCATGTTTCATTAATTTCAGGCATCTATACGAACAAGACATGCTGTTGGCAGACGCAACTGTCTCTATTCAACAGTTTGATTCGCGCCTTCGTCAGCTTCAAAGAGAACGCATACGAGTTCAGGTTCGATACGTTTACACCCCATAACAAGAATAGGAAGAGTACTCTCTATTATAATAGTATTCTGTTCGTAGAGTAGAGCTAATAGGGAACCTTGTTGCTGATAATGAGCATATGGCCCGTCACGCTATGTTCAAAATGTAAATTGTCATGTGTCTCGTACGTTTAAAGCGTATCGTTCGTTCTTCAAAGAAATTGCAGGCGCATAAGACGTAACATCCCCGTCTCGGGGTGATGGAAGTAACGCAATGCGACTTGAGTCGTATCATACGTTGGTGTAGGGGACTTGAGTTGAATTGCTGTTGTCTATGGGTAGCGGTTACCACTTAACATCAGGTGGGCCGCCAGCTCGTTCCGCCACCCGGATTACATAAAAAAAGAAGGCTCACACGATTTTGCTTAACGGTTTTCAGTGCAAATTTTATTTTATGGAGTAAAAATAGAGTTGATCTCTGTTAGCGCCCTCTGTTCAGTCATAGCTGATCATTGTCTGTTTCAATCCTGTACCATTATGAAAGCGCAACCGCCATATATTAATTATCTCGTCTCCGTGAACAAAATGGATCAGTGCTTACAAAAATTAGCTTCCTATTCAATCAGCAATCGAAAATTAGTTACTGCAACTTGTTTATATATTTTTGACTGGCCTCACAGCTCAGTTGGTAGTAACTCTGCCTTCTGCGCTTTAGGTCGTGGGTTCGATTCCCACCCAGGACAAACATTTGTGTGACGAACATTGATGTTTGTTCTGTGTCTGGGTATCAATATGTATTATAAGAATGTATTAAAAAAAAAGTATTATATCAGTTGTCTGGTTCCCATGATACAAGCTATGCTTAGCTTACTTTGGGGTTAGATGGCGCTTTGGGAAATGTCTACCAATATTTATTTATTTATATGTGATGCATCTTGTAATAATAATAATAATATTAGTGGACATTTCACACGGCGCCATCTAGTCCCAAAGTAAGCTAAGCATAGCTTGTATCATGGGAACCAGACAACTGATATAATACTTATATACTTTTCTTTTGTAAATACATACATATAATACATATTTTTCTTTTTGTGGTGTTAAGAATTAATCATGAATATTATTAACCGTTTTTTTCAGGAGAATAATCAATTGTTGGAATTACATCTGTATCAAATGCACAGAGAAATGAATGTATTGAATCGTTTCGAGGCTCACGAAGATAGATTGGCTGAACGGGTCTACGGAAAATTAATGCAGGTTATAAATTTTATACACGTGTCTTTATTAGTTTCAAATTAAATTAACATTTAAAATCGAAATAAAACAATATTTGGTCTAATTCCTTGTACCGGTTATCTTCAATCCTGTTACATCACTTTCTATTGTTTTTGTGTCAATGTTTTATCTCTTAAAAAAAGAAATAAATAGAAAAATATTACGAGCCGCAAACTAATATATCTCAACAAAAGTAGCTACATTAAAAAGTAAGTTGTAGCTAAAACTTTGGTCACCACTCAGCATAGCATATGCTTTATCATCTGACTTTCCTAGTATTCTAGTAATATCTCTAAGTAATTAATATACTAGCCACAACATCACGTCAGCTAGACATAAACAAAAGTTATTTTGTTTTGCATCAATGCACGTCACAGGTTCGAGCAGTTCAGGAACAAATAGTTGATTGCGAGCATCGTATCGACGAACACCAAGCTAACAAAGAACAGTTGAACTTGACTTGCGAGGAATTACAAAGGCAGTTCAAAAAACTAGTGGCCGACAACAAATTTGCAGACTTCTTGCGCAAGATATTCAAGAAGAAGTACCGTCCGCCCCGTGATCGCGACGAAGACGGTACCCTTAACGTTATTAATGTTCTCAAGTATATTATTATTAGACCGCCGAGGACAGAAGTACATGGAAGAGTATAGTGCATCAAGTGATCACCATGTCAGACTAGACACGACCTTCAGCAATGAAGATGCCGACTAAGAAGAAGAAGAAGTATATTATTAACTCTACGTCCTTTAGAACTTTACGTCCAATTTGTTTTTAGAATCTTCGGAGTCCGAGTCTGAATCGTCGTCTAGTGAGGAAGAAGACGAGGGGAGCATAGACAGTCGTGACATCGGCCCCATACGACTCGACCCCAACATTTGTCCCGAGGGATGTGACGAAGACATATACAATAAAACCTACGACTTGAGGAACGAGCGGTAACATATTGCCAGACAATATATTATGGTTCTTACATTTTGTTCAAGGTTTATTTGACTCAGACCCTTTCAAATTCAAATTCTAAGCATTTATTGCACTATGTTGGTACAATAATCTTAATATATTTATAGGATACAAAACGTAAACCCAATTAGGGAACAGCAATACTGATTCTAGGTGATTTTTTATATCTAAAATTTTTATATATTTATTTTAATTTGATATTGAACCCTTTTTTGGTGGATTATTTAATTTTGTGCATACTTTAATATCAATAGTCAATATTTTTGTCTCAGACATAAGCACGAGCAAGAAATAATGGAGCAAGATCATCTTGTGGAGTTGTTGCGCAAGGATATCGAAGCTCACAACAAAGTGAAGCGCAAGTTGTCTGTCCAGTTGGATAAGAGGAAGAATGAACTGAGAGAGTTTATGGTGGGTTAAACTTTTCAGATATTGGAACGCTGTTGGGTTTACAGCCGTGGTACCGTAGCTGTTGGAGCTGTTGGTCATTGTAAAGGTTATAAGTTCAGTTAATGCAAAGTTTTACATTTCATTATGCCGCAATATTGTTTTTAACTCTATATTATTATATATTTGAAATATACTTGCAGAGTTAAACGTTTAAATGCATGATAGTAAAGTCCGAGTAGGTGTTTTACTTTGTCCCTGACTGTCTACATTCCTTACCTACCGGTTGTTTGAAATCTAACAAAGACAAAATCCTAGTGGAATTAGTATTGGAATGTCTATATAAGTAGTTAAGTGCAAATAATATAAAGAAATGAAATCAACAGCTTGAAAAACAAAGTTGCATGAACGATGTGGACCAAGTAATAGTTCTGCGTTATGACCAAATCCGCGCTTCGGCATTGCGCGGTTGCACCGGACCGGCTGGTCTCTCCAAAACTGTTGTCTTTCCGGAAGCAATGCTGGCCAGACTGCGGCGCAGGGTCTTGGAACTGCAGGACGAGATAAAGCAGCAGAAACAGCGGCAGAAGTAAGTGTTGTCTGTCACCTCACCAGCGTCTAGCGGCGCGCCTTTGCCTGCCATAAAAACAAATCTTCCCTCTCTGTAAGAGATTTGTATATATATTTAATATATAATATATAACTATATAAAAAACTGCTTCTTTACAGAGAAAGAACCAAAGTATTAAATTACGCATTTAAAAATCATACAAAACAAATTTTTGAATACTCATTTCTCGTCATCATTTAACTTTACTTGTCCAAAGAAAAAGCTGTCAAGCGGGTTTTAGAAATGACATAGTTCAAAATAGAGCTACGGTCTTGTTACGGCTTAGAGCTGTACTGTAGATACTGTGTAGAGCAGCACTTAAGTTTCCGCCCAACAAAATTACAAAATTCAGATTTAAACGCACACACTGAAAGCTCGACGAAAGTTTCAAACAAGTCTGCAAGAGCTAAAATACTCCAAAATAGACGACAACTTTTTTGCTCTGATATTGCCTTTTGTATCTCGAATTCAAATTCAAACTATAGTTGTATCAGTAACATATGACTGGCCTTATAGCTCAGTTGGTTAGTAACCCTACCTTCTGCGCTGTAGGTCGTGGGTTCGATCCCCACTCAGGACAAACATTTATGTGACATTTGTAACATTGATGTTTGTTCTGTGTCTGGGTGTTAATATGTATTATATGTATGTATTTACAAAAGAAAAGTATATTTGTATTATATCAGTTGTCTGGTTCCCATGATACAAGCTATGCTTAGCTTACTTTGGGGCTAGATGGCGCTGTGTGAAATGTCCACCATTATTTATTTATTTATTATATTAAATCAATATCAATTTCAGAGTAAACCGCACTCATCTATTCCGTATGAACGTCGACCTGCGCGCTATGGAATCCCAAGCTCAGGAGCTACGCGCGAAAATGCGCGACATCTTGACCCGAAAACTGGGCAAACCGCGGCGGGTCGACAAGACCCTCGACGATTTGCTGAGACAGATGGCAAGACGGCACAAGTTCTCTGCCACTATGGGGGCAGTGCCGCAGATATTGAACCAACTTAGGACGTGGAGGGTAAACACAATTTTATGTGATACATTTTTGGGAACTATCAGATACCTTTACCTGGTGTGAAGTGGTAACCTCTGCCCATAAGAAGCAATACGACTTGGGTCCTGTACCTAGGTACGACAAGACAAACCACATCATGTGCGCCAGTAACTAAGACGCGAAGGTGAATCTCATGTGCCTGTAATATCACCAGCACCTTTCAAACCGGAACACAGTAACGCGAATGCATAACGGTTTGGCGGCAGAAATTGGTACGGTAGCAGTACTTCCTCGGATGAACTTGGCATAAGTTTAATTGCTACTACTAAATATAAACATATTAGATGCTGTCTGTCTGTTATCTTGTTAATTATGCACTCAACATGACCTTATGCCCAGGAACGTCACAGTGAACTGGAGAAGAAATATCTTCAAGTCTTGCAGCGCTACTCTGATCGTCTGCGTTTGGCTGCTGCATTGCAAGCTGACGTGTTACCACAAAAGGTAGAAATTCATATATCAATTACATGAACTACGCAGCCGAATTTTGAAAAATGTGTTTAAATTTTATATATTTTTGTAGCCAGCTAAAGATCCGTCCACCATGGCGGGTGGTTACCAGCCGGAACAGTACCAGCGCGACGTCGTGCGCTTACGTATCGTGAGATCCCAACAACTTCAGCAAATCAAGGTTCATTTCCATTGCATTCTAGTATTTTTAGAAGGATAACATAGTATCAAATAAAATTGAATGTCATTAGTATCTTTTTTACGTTCTATTATGGTTACTGTAAGAAAGTAATACAAAAAATATCATTTAACAGGACGGGAACAGATGTAGATTTAAATGTTACATTTTATAATTGCTGTAAAGCCGGAGTCGGGCTTAGTGGTGCTTACTTCTCGTATGTTTACAAGTGGCCTAAGATAGGATGATGATGAAGAAATTTAGGAAATTTGCATTTTACCGAACTATAGATTCACAAAAGCACCATGTTTTTGGTGACGTCTTGTATAAAGAGTTAGTGGGATACCTCCATGATACCGTTATCTTTTACTGCTTTCTCCTTAGTGTTTATTGAAAGTCTAACATTATGTTCTAGTACTCGAAGACTAATTTATTCAAATTTACAGTGTATTCAGGAAGAAATCCAAATTCTGCGTCTGAAACCGCTGTCTCACATAGATGCTCCTCCGGTGGAATCATCTGTGAAAACCGAAGACGAACAAATTTACCTATTCATGGTACCCAGAGTAAGCAGGCAGATGAAGAAGAAATATTTCCCCATGTGAGTTACGGACACTTTATTAATTAGGTACATATAATTCCATACACATATTTTACTTTGCCTCTTGCTATGTTTTTCTTTTCATATAAGTAAAATCCAGAATAAGCATAGCTTTTATCGTGGGAACCAAACAACTGATATAATAGGTTTTTTTTTTGTAAATACATACATTTATATTAACAATGATAATTTCATCTGGGTCTGTAGTAGTTACTCTTGGTTCGAGAGCGTGGTGGTCTAGCGGTACTGATCCCCGAGTTTAAATCCGGAGGTCGCCGGTTCAAATCCCGACGTGCACCTATGAGTTTTTCGATTGAAAGATTTATGTGCGCAATACCACGTTCTCAAAACGGTGAAGGAAAACATCGTGAGGAAACCGACATGTCCAAGAACTAAAAATTCGAAGACATGTGTCGAGTGCACGAAAGGAGCCTCTTTGAGGCGCACTTACAATCCTTTCACCACACTGGTTCGACAGAACCGGTGACTCGAAGAAGAAGAAGACTCTTGGTTTCAATAATACCAATACGTTTGACTAGGTGATTACCTTTTTTACTCGGTCAATCATTCAGTTAGTTTTCAGTCAGTTCAGTCAGTCAACCAAAACCTTGTGCCTTAAGACTTACGCAGTACACAGAGCCTCATACGGCCACTTACTCCTGTGAACATTACATTATCGGTGAAACGTAGAAGAAACAACCGGTGCTCATCGCCGCCACAAATAACTTGACTTTCCCATTTTATCCGTTAATTCATTCCTAACCCGAAAGCAAGGGCGGATCCAGGGGGGGGTCATGGGGGTCATGCCCCCCCCCCCTGGGCTGGGTCCAGGACCTAGGTGGACCACTAATTAAAATTGTTAAACATGTTATATAATGTATATTTTTTGTCACAATATACGTTTTATGTAAGTACCTTCAATATAATTACATATATATTAATAAAATACCTACTTTTTACTTATATCTATGATTATAAAAATTAAATTATAACTTCTTGTGACTTGACCACGACTATGTGACCCCCCCCCCGCGGCACCAAAGCAGGATCTTTGTGACTTGACCACGACTATGTGACCCCCCCCCCCCCCCCGGCACTAAAGCTGTATCCTTGTGACTTGACCACGACTATGTGACCCCCCCCCCCGGCACTAAAGCTGTATCCTTGTGACTTGACCACGACTATGTGACCCCCCCCCCCCGGCACTAAAGCTGTATCCTTGTGACTTGACCACGACTATGTGACCCCCCCCCCCCGGCACTAAAGCTGTATCCTTGTGACTTGACCACGACTATGTGACCCCCCCCCCCGGCACTAAAGCTGTATCCTTGTGACTTGACCACGACTATGTGACCCCCCCCCCCCCGGCACTAAAGCTGTATCCTTGTGACTTGACCACGACTATGTGACCCCCCCCCCCCCGGCACTAAAGCTGTATCCTTGTGACTTGACCACGACTATGTGACCCCCCCCCCCCCGGCACTAAAGCTGTATCCTTGTGACTTGACCACGACTATGTGACCCCCCCCCCCCCCCGGCACTAAAGCTGTATCCTTGTGACTTGACCACGACTATGTGACCCCCCCCCCCCCCCCCCCGGCACCAAAGCTGGATCCGCCCTTGCCCGAAAGCCATTACAAATGTAACACCAACGAAATTATCAAGTGTGTGAGACACAGACTGACTAAGTGATGTTTATGTCCCAGCACACCGCTGGGATCTTCAGTGAAGCTGGTGTACGACGTCAATATAATGAAACTGCTGTACGACTGCCTGGATGCAATGCGCGTCACCAGAGACGACGCGGACGAGCTGTTGAGAGATCTCACGGCCGAGTTGCCCGACGTTATATCCGGGTAAGTTTGCTACTAAAATGATTGAAACACAAACAACCGAATTAGAACTTCCACCTTTTTCTGACGTCGGTTAATAAAATGGTGCACATTTTACACAGCGCCATCTAGTCCTATTTAAGCATAGCTTGTACAATGAGAACCAGATAACTGATAGAATACGTATATACTTTTTGTAAATGCATACATATAATACATGCTGCGGCTGTTATGGGCCGAGGTTACCACTTAACACCAGGTGGGCCGTCGGCTCGTTCCGTAAAAGTATTACATAAAAATAAAATAAAAAACTTATTAACACCCAGTCACAGAACAAACATCTATATTCTTCACGTAAATGTTTGTCCTGGGTGGGAATCAACCCACGACCTACAGCACAGAAGGCAGAGGTACTGCCAACTGAGCTGTGAGTCCTGACAACTAAACCCGACTACTGAAAAATCACGCTATTTAATACATATTCATAGTGATGTTCAGAGGATATATACTTAAAAATCATAACCCTCCTTTTTACACATTCATACACTTTTATTTTGTAAATACTTTAATGTTTTGTGGGCGCAGAATACCGCTTATGGGGCGGGCGGGGCTATTCGTCCCTGCAGGGGTGGATAGTCTGTAATTATTACCGTCTGGCAAATGGTAATAATATATGCCCTAGTCACAGTATTTTTATTAGAGGATTCGATATCCACTAGTTATATCGTCTAACATCGTATGAGGGCTATTCGTGGAGGCTTTACGTTCCGTTATTTATTTCATGACTTTTGTATTTCAACAAATGTTTGAAATTGTCTCAACTGTGCCAGGAGTATTATTCCTTATTTTCAGATCGAAGTCCCGTTTCGAGGTGGTGGACATGCTCGTCAAGAAATGGCTTTTGAAATACGGCGGAGACCCGAGCCATTATAAGAAACAGACTCGCGCTTTCGACGCCCTGGCCGCGCTGGCCGACCGACTTATCAGGCAACATGTAATTAAGTCTTAAGTCTTACACATTCTAGAATATTTTACAAATTAACGTTGTAGAGATATTTTCGAGAGATAAGTCGAAAATATATCTCTTTTTACTTCCCCTGCACTAATCAACATTTAATATGCACGGCTTAAATATAATTTGTTCCCAAAGTTAACATTAATTTGTTTACATTTTTAACAATAAACATTCGATTACTTCAATGCTGATTTTGCTGGTGCCTTTAACAAAACATAATGTCATCTTACTCTTTTCGTTACATGTGGGCTAAGCGAGACAGTAATATACACAGTGTTCAAATTCTGACTGGCCTCATAGGTCAGTTGGTTAGTAAGTAGGTAGGTACCTACTAAGGTAGGGTACCTTCTGCGCTGTACGTCGTGGGTTCGATCCCCACTCAGGACAAACATGTGACATTTGTAACATTGATGTTTGTTCAGTGTCTGGGTGTTAATATGTATTATTATGTATGTATTTACAAAAGAAAAGTATATAAGTATTATATCAGTTGTCTGGTACCCATGATACAAGCTATGCTTAGCTTACTTTGGGGCTAGATGGCGCTGTGTCTGAGGACTTCAATAATTGTTTACAGGTGGAAACCATGGAAGGTGCTGCTGACAACTCGCAACAAGTCATCGAGTCGCTGGAGACTGCTCTGAAGGACATCTCGGACTCCAAGAATCCGTTGCACGAGCGGCTCGGGCCGGCGCTAGCGGCGCTCTTGCATTCTGCGCATTTTGCTGAATTAGGTAGATCAGAAAGATAATCTATTACGTTTGTCGTTCAAATCATATCAGAATTATTTAATAAACTTAATATTATATAACCAACGTTTACGGATTGGGATAACATCTCTTAAATTTGAAAAAAAGTAAGTTCTAAAACGAATACCCGACTACTCAAAGATCACGCTCTAAATGTATTGAATGCTGTATTTAATACATAGTCATAGTGATGTTCATAGGATACATCATATAAAAATCATAACTTTTAACATAACCTTTTTTGCTTCGCAGTAGTCGGGTAAAAAATAAGGTACCTAGGTATTTTCTCATATATTATTTTAGTCGAGATGAAACTATTAAATCTTAACGATAATACTAAACTTGTTGCAAGAGATATGAGTTACAAGAGATTATGACAAGCGTAGATACGTATAAATAGCTTCTGAGTACAATAGCTAATTTCAGAAAAGAATTGTGAATGCTTAATTTTCTATATCCTTTAGAGTTTTGATGAAAATACCGCGGAAATGGCGCCTTTACTTTTCAAGTAGGTTTTATGTGAAAGCAAAATATTATTGCAGAAACCGATGAGACAATGACCTCGCTCGTGAACTCTTTGATTGACGCAGAACACCCGATCACTTCTGAATGTTTGGAACATATCGACATCTACAATATCATTGACGATATTAAAGGTAAATAAGTATTTTGCATCTCCATTCAAAACTGTATGCTATCGGTTCGTCTTGGGTTTTGTGCTTATTGTTTGCTACTAAGTATTATATGCTTATATTAATTTAATTATTAATAACTAACTGCGTCCCCCGGTGTTACCCGCGGTGAATAAGTCATCCCACGGGAACACTGCACTTTTCCGGGATGTGCTTATTCCAGACTATTATCTATCTCTGTGCTAAATTACATCCAGATTCATTCAGCGCGATTGAGTAACAAACATCCATCCAAACTTTCGCATTTTATGATATTATTAAGATTAGATAAATACCAGACAGATTATTGTAGACTAGCTGTTGCTCGCGACTTCGTCCGCGTGGAATTCGGTTTTATCACACATCCCTATTTTATCCCTTGGAAAAGTAGCCTAAGTTACTCCTTATAACATCAGCTATGTGCCAGTGTAAGTCCCGTTAAAATCGGTCCAGCCGTTTCGGAGATTAGCCGGAACAAACAGACAGACAGACAGATAGACGGAAAAAAATTGTAAAAAAATGTTGTTTTGGTATATGTACCGTGTATAGGTACATCCATATGCACTTAGTAAAAAGCGTTTTAATATTACAAACATACACTCTAATTTTATTTATTTGTATAGATTGCGGCGTTCAAGCGGCTGATGAGGATTTGCAACGCATAGTTCAGATAGCGATAGAGTGTCTGCGCGCCCAACTCCTTACTCCCGAAGAAGCCGACAAGTTGGACAAAGAAGTGGAGAAAGCTATGTCTGCTGGATCGGTAAGTGATGAGTATTGCACCGGTCAATTTACACCCGGGGGAATGACACACAAAGCACGTGACACAGTGACCTGGCTGCAGAGTTTTTTATCTGTTACCGACGGCCGGCGGGCATTCTAGGCAATGTATGTAATATGAGAAATATTACACACTTTCCTAACCTAACTGCGTCTACTATACACTTTGCCGGCTGTAAGTGTACTTACAAAGTATACTTTATTACATTTTTGCCTAATAATTCTTTCAGGCAATTTGGCAATGGTATTTTATAGTATTGCAATATATTATTATTAAGATTCGTGGTTTACTGCGAGTTTGCAAATAGAACAGCCACCGCAAGTCAAAAATCAAAGCGAGCAACCAAATTCCAAGCTCTTTCGATATATTCATAACATTTTCAGATATCAACGGTGACCACGGAAAGATCCGGCAAGTCATTCCGCAAACGCACCACTCACTTCGAGTCCGACAAGAACGCCCACACGGTCGACAAGGAGCAAGTCACCGACCGACATGACGATTAGACGATTAGACATTTCAACATTTTGTGTGAGCAATTATCAGCTAAGTAGTTTATAGCAGTGTCAGTGGTTTCAGTTCAAGTAGCAACAATCTTTTACTAGCATTTAATAAAAATTATTCTTAGCAAATCCCGTGGTTTTTATTTAAGACTTAATGGACGGAGAGCTGACGACCGAAACGGCCAGGTAATTTGATCATTCATAAAAATGATTTATCAACTTACCTGGAGCACTCTAAGAATAAAAATGTCGACCTGGCAGGATTCGCGTGGTGGATGTGGGTGTTATGAAGTGGGGGGAAAAAAAAAAGGTAATTTGATCAAGATTACTTTTTATGCCAAATGGTTTGACTACCTCCCCAAAGCACACAAAAAAAATCTGGCGTCATTTGATTGGTGGAAAGGTATCGCCAGGCTTAAATACAGTGCGGAAAAAGATAATTATTTTTAGGTAATAATAACAAGGCTGGCTTTTTTTGTGCTTAAAGTTTATTATTCCCAGAGGCTAGGAAAAAAAAGCCAGCCAATAATAGTGGTTGGAACGTGTCGAAAAAAATTATTCAAAATCTCGTATTTTGTGAGAGAAAGACGGTACATATACCAATTATTTTTTTAATTTTTGTCTGTCTGTCTGTTTGTTCTGGCTAATCTCTGAAATGGCTGGACTGATTTTGACGGGACTTTCACTGGCAGATAGCTGATGTAACAAGGAGTAACTTAGGCTACTTTTCCAAGGGGTAAAATAGGGGTGCGTGATAAAACCGAATTCCGCGCGGACGAAGTCGCGGGCAACAGCTAGTTACACCTAAAAATTGAGTCTACTCTCCGAGACTTCAGGAGAATGTTGGAGCAGTACATGAATGGCGGCACTGCATATCAGATGTACCTACCTCATTACCAATACACATTCTGCTGATGAATTTGAAATGATGGCACAAGTTCTACTGCCTTTAACATACGAAAAGAAGTCCTCGATTGACTGACAGTGAACGCGACTGCAAATTTTAGCAGCAAATTAACAGCTATAAAGGTCAGGTTCAAAAAAAAAAGACATCCTACTTAGGGATTGTATTTGGTCACATTAAAGTGTTAAGTTTAGGCGTTGTTGACGATCCAGTCTGAGTAGAAGGAAACGCGAGCGCTGACGCCCGGGTAGTATGCGTCGGCGCAGCCGTAGCCCCACGAAGTTACACCGACGACAATGTCGTCCTGGTAAGCGAGAGGACCACCTGAGTCACCTTGGCAAGCGTCCTGGAACAAAACATTTGTGATTCGTCAAAACGAACATCCATAAAGAAACACCACATATACAGGTGTCCGGTAATGAATGGATAACCTTGAAATGGGTCTTAGTAGAACTATTGGGCATTCGGAAAAAAATTTCAAATAAAAAAACAACCAAGTAATATCTACTACTACAAGTGGCTCTGACACACATAACTATGGGAAAGTGGTTCGAGTATACCGAATAACTGTGTGAACTGGACAGAGGAAGCAGAAATATATCAATCTGTTAACGAAGCATGATATACTTAGAACGTCTGGTGTTAAGTATCTCTTATTAGACAGTCAATAAAGAACGGATCTTATTTGCCAAACCGTTTAACAGAACGCAAGAGACTTAGAAAATCTAACCCTATATAACAATAATACAAAGAAACTGACTCGCTTACTCCTGTTATGTTTGCCCGATCTTTTAAATAAGATTTTTCTACAAAACAAAACAATTCTATGTTACTTTTTAGAGAGACAAATGTCAAAAACGTAATGACACACGACAAAAAAAAGGGAGGCGAAATACTTAAATGATTATTTCACGTGAGTTACTACCTCCGTAATTAATTAGTTGCGCTAACAAATTATATCACTTTATATTGGCCCCCAATAGTAGCCCCTATGACACTAATTTATGATTGCATTGTTTTTTTTTTTATGTAATACATTTACGGAACGAGTCGACGGCCCACCTGGTGTTAAGTGGTAACCTCGGTCCATAACAGCCGATGCGACTTGGGTCCTCCCTTACTAGGTACGACAAGACCCAAGTAGCATCGTATGCGCCCGTAACTGTGAGACGTGAAGGTGGAATGTCTCATGTGCCTGTAATTTCACCGGCAACCACACCTTTCAAACCGGAACACAGTAACGTGAAAGCGTTACTGCTTGGCGGAAGAAAAGGGCATGGTGGCAGTACTTCCCCGTACGAACTTGGCGAGAGTTCTACTGCTCTTATGTGTTCAATTGAATACGTGTTTATACCACGATGGTTTCTATGCGTTTGCGGTAAGCTGTAACTGTCTTTTGTGGACCAAACCACACATGGTAAGCCAGATTATTCAAGATCTACAAACAAGGGCGGATCCAGGGGGGGGTCACGGGGGTCATGACCCCCCCCCCCCCCCTGGGCTGGGTCCAGGACCTAGGTGGACCACTAATTAAAATTGTTAAACATATTTTTTTTTTTTTTTTTTGTCATTATATAAATTTTATGCAAGTACCTTACTGCAGTACCACGACTGTATGACCCCCCCCCCGGCACCAAAGCTGGATCCTTGTGACTTGACCACGACTATGTGACCCCCCCGGCACCAAAGATGGATCCGCCCTTGTCTACATACTGGTGTGAGGCTAAAAGTGTAATCGTAAACAGGCATCGTGTTACCTTGCCACCAACGTCGAGGATACCGGCGCACAGCATACCGTCGGTGATATCCGGCCACCGCTGGAAGCCGGGCAGTTGTTTCAGTTCCGCGTACCGGGCGGCGCACAACTCCTGGTTGATAACGTTCATATCCACGCTGTGGAGCTGTTCCGGGTAGGCACCGTTGCTCTGCAATCATAACTTGTTGTAGTGCATTACAAATACGGTTTAAGATATTTATTTCTCATTCAGAATTTACAAATTCAATTATTGAGAACATAAAGCTAATATAAATAATGTGCCGTTAAACTTAGTTACTAGTTAAAATAAGGTAATGAATATAAAACACTAAAGACAAAAAAAAACAATACAAGTGGGTAGATTTCAATTCATTGCGCGTCAGTGTGCTATGAATTATTTGTTGTTTGCTGTCCACTCGCCACAGTGTGGACATATGCAGTAGCCTAATTTTATTCATCTTATTGATTTATCTATTTTTAATTTAAAATTCTTTAAAATATGTTATCTCAAAAGTCTTTTAAATGTTATATAAGAGAGTTACTTTCTTTGATATCTTTCAACATTTAGTGCGGGTACGAGATGGTTCGTCAATTGTACTGCCCCGGGTGGAAGGTGGTGGAAGATGTTAGGGCGTGTTACCTCCAGGGAGCCCCATCCGATAGCGGTGACGATAGAGCCGTCGGGTGTGTTGAATGTTGTTCCAGCAATGCGTGCGGGTTTCACGTTGTTTGAGTAAATAGCGGCCGTACTGAGTCTGATAATGGCGACGTCGCTTTCCAGGGTCACGGAGTTGTAGTCCTCGTGCATAGTGATGCGCGACACGGGGTGGACGGACCCACCGGAAGATGCGAACGATGTACCGAGACGCACCCGCCACTCGGTGGCACGGGAACGACCACTGTCAAGTTGAAAACAATCACTTTACTTTTTTTTTTTTTACACGGACATTTGTCAGGTTGAAAATCAGCGCTGAGTATTCTCAGCGTGTGCTGAGCCATCCCCTTTTTCAGCACAGGGCGCATAAAGGACTTTTTTTTTGTGTTTTATTTTATTGCATTTTCTTGTAATTATTGTTCCTGTGTTTGTGCTGAAATAAATGTTTTTATCTAATTTTAATCATTTAAACAAATTACTGTAGTTGAATTATGTCTGAACTTTGCCGCCGTCCGTCCGTCTCATGTGACCATTATTCAGAGTTCCGTTTCAGCTGAAATAATGTCCATTGAACATTATATTAATCTAAATGTACATATTTTGGCAAGAGTAGAAGTAAAGGATCTTGACGGTTCAAAACTAGTTGCAATAGTTTGTATCCTACTTTCGTTATTGTACAAGTAAGCTTCTTAGCGAGGTTACTCGATGGTCGGTGGTACGGACACACGGTAGTCCGCCTGGTGAAGGCGAACAACGGATCCTAGGAGTGCGCGAAGCCAGGCCGGCTGTATGTTAGGCACTGTGCTTCTGGCTGTATTCTGCAACCACCGACCATATTGCGTTGTGAGACCGGGACTTAAAGCAGCTCCCAGATCTAATGGAGTGCTGTACTGTGTAGAAACTTCACTTACTCGTAGCAGTGAGCAGCGGAGAGTACCACAGTGGTGGTGAGGAGAGTGCCGCCGCAGTACTGCGTCCACCACGAACCGAACAACGAGTATTGCATATTCGACATGAAGGGGTGTCGGTCCACGGTGGTCTCCTGGCCGCCTACGATGCGGTTCAAACTCTTTGGGAACGCTGTTACATAAACAGATCAATATATATACAAAATTAAGTTCAAAACAACACACGTGTTGAATTTTTCCGGATGACAGTGTAACTCCTTCAAGGGTAGCAAGACGATTTTTATCTGCTGTTCACTTCTCGTCCCAAGGCAAAGGTCATGGCTACTCCTTTCCGCGTTACTTAAGGTTGGGCCATGGTCAATTTGGAAGTATTTTAATTTTAGCGAGCTTCATGCTACTTATTTTTTTCTTATCTATCAAAGCAAGGGTTTTAGGCTTGTCATAATTTGTAAGCCACCTCCCGTATTATATGACAGTAATATTTTTGAAAGCGTGGTGTTGGTTTCAACCCGGAGGTCGTTGGTTCGAATCCTGACGTGCTCGACTGGGAAAAGCACTAGGAGATTTTTCACAAAAAATGTATGTGCGCGAGGAAACCGACATGTCTTAGAACCAAAAATTCGAAGATGTGTCAAGTGCACGAAAGAAGCCTCTTTGAGGCGCACTTGTTTACACTAAATTTTTCTTCACAATTTTTCGAAAAATAGGTATGTGACACGATTTACTATTCTAAGTTATCTGTAAACTAAGTAGTAGCAAGAATTTTACATATATATTTTCCTCTATGTGCTTGTCTAGACTGCAGACACCGCTAATATCTTGCTTGATCGCACCGACACGGACCGACTGGACGTTCGATGCATTTAAATTTAAATTTATTTATTTATTTCAGACAATAATTTACATCCTTCCTCGAGATTCCAATGCTGTCACTAATCGTCGCCACTTTCTCTGCCTCTAAATTTTTGTTTCATTTGACCTATTAACTCAGCATCCCTAAAATTACAGTGACACCGAATCTCTCTTTGGCAGGAGAATCGGGACAAGAAATAAATATGGAAACGACTTGTAACATAGTTTAAAAAATACTAAGTTTATATATTAACCCTATTATATATAAATATATTATACCTAATGAGAAATACATAATCACTCACCGAAAGCGCAGCCCAAAAGGGCTAAAATAATCAAGGCACGCATCGTTAGTCGACTAGGAAACGCAGTGACCACTGTTACTGAAGATTTGTACAATATTTATACGACTCACCTTATCATTATAAGTATATCTGAAGATTATATACTTACTGGCTAAAGTTAATTAAAAGATAATCGGTTGAAAACCCAGTCAATCATATCGTATTATTATTATTATTATCTAATGTTAATAACTTATTGAAACTTGTCATTAATCTAAAGAAATAAAGAATTTTATTTTGGTATATAATAACTTTTATTGGAATGTCCATTATAATTTACAGAATAATGTAATAACTAAAAATTAACTACTTATAGTAAACATTGAAAGTTTTAAGAAAAAAAAAATATCCAAATTTCAAAAATGTGGAGGCTTACATTAATTGCTTTGGTTACGTATAAAAGAGGAATCTTAAAATAAGACGTGTCAATAAACACAGCAGTACAGTTTTGTAAATGTAATAATGAGGCCACATTATACAGAGATACAAATAACAAAGTACGATACATTATAATATCAGATCATCTCTACCTTGAAAATCTATTTAATAATTTAGTAAGAAATAACTAAAATATTTAAACACATGGTGGGAATAATCAAATACAAAAATACTTAATGATAATAACTATGTAATTAGATTTCATATATTTACACAGATTCTTGTCATGATTTTCACAGCGAAACATGACAATATCTCAAATAACATTAAATAAATATAATATTAAAAGATAATACCCAAATTAATATAAACGGTGGCAAACACATCAACAACCATTATGCCATTCATAAAATTGATACAATTTCGATTCTTTTCTTACATGAAGCGGATACTTCTGTGAACGTCTTGAAATTTTACATTGCTGCACACAACCTTTGAAAATTTTTAAGACGGCATAATAGCCATTAAACATTTATATGCAATTTTATACTAAAACAAACCTTGATCTAATTTAATCTATAATTAAAGCACATACAATAAAGTATTTAAGATAACCAGTAGGTATAAGGCACGTATTGTCTCAAAGTATAAAACGAAGTACCCGCGTATTCAAGAGTTTATTCGAATCTCGGAATCATTATATTAGTCACACAGGCCTGCTCCTACAAATTCTGCTGGTTTTATATATATAAATATCTTTCTGGAGCTATTTTAAGTCAAGATTTTCGCATTCTGCAAGTTCGCATATAACTCAGTGAAATGTCATCGGTAAACTAATTAAACCTAAACTTAATAAAGCTTTTATTTTATTACGTATAAACTTAAAATAAATTATTTGATTTAAGATCAATTTTAACCGTCAATTAATAGATTTTCCCAAGGATAAAATAAAAGGACCTTAAACATATAATAAGAAAATTCACATATTTATTTTTATTTATAACTGGGCCGCTTGTAAAGTATATATAACTTTAATTTGACGATTAAAAAACCAGGCCTTAATTGTACATACGAAATAAACATTGCCTCATTGAAAACAAATCAAATATCAGAATATTATCAAGGTTAAGTTTTTGATGTGTTATAGTTGACTGTAGAAATCATCGCCCGCTTGTTCGATAGCGGTGTCTTCTTCAATAATTGACAACAGTAATAATGTAGGTGATATAGAAGCCTTAACACATTCAAAGTCAAAGTCAAAACAAAACTTTTATATCCATAGAATTCATAAAGAAATGGCTTGGAAACGTCAATATTCAAAACATAAGGTAACGCGTACTTATTGATAAGTTTGATGCCTGTTCAAACCCTATCCGACCCTCCATGGGGAAGAACATTGGTCCAGTCATCCTGAAATATGAAGTGTAAGTCCCATGTGCCTGTAATATTACCGGCGCTCTTTCGAACCAGAATATAAAGCGAATGAATTACTGACTGGCATCTAAAATGTGTTCGGTGCAGACTTTGTCCGAAGAACATTTCACCTCGGAGAACTATAAGTAATTTTATATATAACTGATAATATTATGATAAAGTCCGCGGCGTTAAACATGGAAATGTCGTAATCGTTTAAAAACATTGATAAGCTTAACGGATTACTTATATCAAATGATAAATTACGAAGTTACTAAAAAATTGTTCCAAATATTCAAAGGCTGTGCATTTGGGAGTATGAATACAGTTCTCTTATTTTATTTGGCAGGCCTCAAGTCTAACAGAAATTAATTATTGGTTTAGGGAACACTAATGTATCTTAAATAGAGCAGTAGAACTCGCCAAGTTCGTCCGGGGAAGTACTGCCACCATGCCCATTTCTGCCGCCAAGCAGTAACGCGTTCGCGTTACTGTGTTCCGGTTTGAAAGGTATGGTTGCCGGTGAAATTACAGGCACATGAGACATTCCACCTACACGTCTCATAGTTACGGGCGCATACGATGCAACTTGGGTATTGTCGTACCTAGTAGGGGAGGACCCAAGTCGCATCGGTTGTTATGGGCCGAGGTTACCACTTAACACCAGGTGGGCCGTCGGCTCGTTCCGTAACTAAATAACATTAAAAAAAAAACTTTTGCATTATCCTAAACGCGATCCTCATGTATAGCAATGACTATTGCTACATAAACTGTCTTTATATATGTATCTAAAATGTCGTTCATATCATTCCGAAAAAACTGATGAAGACTATCTGTGGTATTCTAATTCTATTAGACATTGTGAGAAATATTTCCTTTTTGTAATTCAATTACTGTAACTTCCCTTATAAATAATGTTTACAAATTTTTGTCACACTAAAACTGCACATTTCGTCCTGTTTGAAGTATATTACGGTGATAATTAAGAAAATCACCATTCAGATATTTTTATGGTTAGAAATATTGATCGCGTTGGTAATACCCACTGCTCTTTAATTATTTATTTATTTATTCTTATTCTTCTCTTTGTCGTATGGTGTTTATTCCATATTTGTTTCGCAAAACATTTTATGGCAGCTATAGCAGTAAATCCTAACCGAGCATTTTTTAGTCATCAAATTCAACATTAAACAGATCTATTCCTCACATTATTTTTAAAGTCATATATTAACTTTTGTCATGATTTTCTTTGGTGATCAAAATATTGGTGCTGTTAAAGCCGTTTAACGGACTTCGATAGTACTAATCGAAATCAGGGATATTGTAAACCGGATGTTATATAACTTTATCTAATCCAATACTTATTGTATTAGATACTATATATATTTACTTAGTGATTGTTTTCAATCGGGAGAATCATTTATGCTGCGTGACAAGTTATTGGAAAATTCAAACTAGAAACCCTTTTATTATTCAGTTAGGGAAACGTTTTAATGGAAAAAATGTATCTTGTTTCTATCAAAATATACAATTCCCAAAAAAAAAACACATAACTGACATTTTCCCATTAGAAAAATTTATGCCAAAATAACTAGTTTATTTTGGATTAAGAGATGTCTTATTAAAATTTTGCAAACTATATTTTAGCCTTCTCAAATTCTTGAGTTTAAATTGCAAAATTACTTGAACGATATTCCCGACGTAAAACAGTAGAGAATGTTGATAAATCAATTTTTACCCTTTTACGAGAGAAACGCAACGGATCAGCTTGACGGCTGACCGATCAAAACGTATACTTTACTAATTACAACGTAATAATACCGTACCTACCTAGCAATCTTCAATCGTACACAAAATATATCACGCATCCGTAATAATCTTCTTCTTCTTCGAGTCACCGGTTCTCTCGAACCAGTGTGGTGAAAGGATTGTAAGTGCGCCTCAAAGAGGCTCCTTCCGTGCACTCGACACATGTCTTCGAATTTTTAGTTCTACGACATGTCGGTTTCCTCACGATGTTTTCCTTCACCGTTTTGAGAACGTGGTATTGCGCACATAAATCTTTCAATCGAAAAACTCATAGGTGCACGTCGGGATTTGAACCGGCGACCTCCGGATTGAAACTCGGGGGTCAGTACCGCTAGACCACCACGCTCTCCGTAATAATACTAATAGCTAACGCTATTTATCAGTAACACTGAGATTACTGTTAATAAATATGTGATTAATGAATCGATAACATAAAAGGATGGCTTCATAAAGGCCAACCAAATGAAAACTAGCCGTATAATGTAGGCATTTCACAGGCTGTACTCACATTTAGAGTGCGTGTGACGGTCACGGACGGACGGAACAAAGTGGATCTCATTACAACTCTAAAACAAAAGTTATTTTAACTGTTTATAATCAAACGCCCCCGAGACTCCATAGAGATACATTTTTCGACCACTTTAGGACTTGACCAACCACGCCACGCCGAATAGGAAAATTTAACGGAAAAGGATAATATGCGTAATTCGCATATGTAAATGGCTTCGTGAAGTCAAATTATCATATGGTAATTTATATTTATAGGAGCTACACACAATTAGAACCAATGGATGTATTAAACATTATGACATTTATAGTGATATTTGTAACATATCAGAGTATTGCGTTTGTCCAAATACACGTTGTAAAATCCTAAACGATACGGCTAATTTCCTAATAACAAATCACGTAATACAAGGCCGACTCAACCGCTCCTCTGGAAGCTATGAAAAGGCACACAAGTCATAAGATACAGCCCAATATTTAGAATTTCACTTAACATCATAAGATCCGTCTATTCAATTGGTGTTATAATAAGTCCTTAATGCTAAGCGTTAATCTAGCAAAGCCTACATAAAAATATTTGATTTGTATCTTCAGATACTTTAAAGATAGTTAACAATATTATACATTTTAATTCTCATAATAGTACCAAAATGATTATATAATGTGATGTTACGATTAAATTGTCAACAAATTGATTTATATAAATCAGATTAACCGAGCGCATGATGACGATAATGAATGATGACTTATCTACAGATCATCTTCTCCGAGAGTTAACTTGATAGCAAATGTAAATGATTTGACGATTATCGTTAGCGCGTTAAAATCGAGAAAAATCCGATTTATTTTGTGAAAAATATGTAAATTTAACACTTTTCCTACATCAGCGTAAGTACATATTTTATTGTATAACTGCACGGTGCAGGTTTGCAGGTGCATATGATGTATGCAGGTTTCATATGAAAATATAGTAAACTTATATTTTCATATGAAACCTGCATTTATGTCCAATGTTTTAACGTTATTGTCAGGTACGAAACAGAATAAAGACCCAATACTGGTGACGACGATGAAAAAATCGTCAAATTACTATAATCCATTTCATTTTTAAATGCATAAAAACCGCGATCTTCTATATATGTCTAAAAGTTCCTAATTTTTAAGAAAATAAATATTTCGGAATTTATTTTAATTAATAAGGTAAAAGAAAAACATTCAAGATGTTAAATTATGTGACAAATCGTAAATTCATTTCTAAATTTAGTAGCTTTTTGTTAATTACTACTGTATACTGCTGATAGAATTAACTGTGTGAAATTTGTCGCCCTTCTATTCTTTGAGGCCTTATTCAGTGCGCGACATTAAGCCTGTCTTAGAAACTTATTAAGGGTTAACTAGTCTTAGTTTCATACAATACTCAAAAGCAGGTTTAGCCAGGCAGAATACCGAAGTACTAGGCCCTTTAGTTCAAAGTACGGTTCTTTAGTTCAAAGTACGGTTCTTTAGTTCAAAGTACGGTTCTTTAGTTCAAAGTACGGTTCTTTAGTTCAAAGTACGGTCCTTTAGTTCAAAGTATGGTTCTTTAGTTCAAAGTGCATAGTAATTGCGTTAGTATGGTGCGTGTGTGTGTGTGGTCACTGTCGGTCGACGGTTCGTTTGAGCCACTGCGTGAAATGTCTCAGTTGCCACACGGCGCGGGCGGACTCCTCGCGGAGTCGCGCGTTGTGCCGCCGCAGTCGACGCACCTGTCGTACAACAAACACATAGCGAATTATACTAATTACACACTCATCAGCCCTTGAGCTAGGATGTTCTGTCACACGCGGCATTGACAGGAGAAAGGAAAATGCACAAAATGTCTGCTGGGGCTAGAAACTGAGTCCTCGCTTTGCAAGCGGGATAACTGAAACTACCAACATAGCTTTAAATACGGCATGTCGTCCAATCATATAATGATTTTACTTATCTATATTATAAAGAGATAATGTTGGTAAGGTGTATGTTGTATGTATGTCCGAAGTAAACTCAGAAACTACTGAACCGATTTCAAAAATTCTTTCACCAATAGAAAGCTACATTATCGAGGAGTAACATAGGCTATAATTTATTTTCAAAAAATTAGGGATCCGTAAGAAAATACGGAACTTCCGCGGGTGAAACCGCGGGGCGCAGCTAGTTTTCTATATAACATAAGCGCTGTGGACTGCTTCAAACAACCGAGATGCAAGGATCCTGGTTAGTTTCCAGCCGGGAACAAGGTCTGGGCGATACCACTTACACACGCGCACGTTCCAACCGCTGGACCTCTACCGACGCCGCCGGTTGAAGTGTTACGTACCTCCTCCTCTAGTTGTTGCCTGTGTCTCTGCGCGGCGACCGCGTCCGCCTCGAGCGCGGCGACGCGGCCGGCGAGCCCGCACGCGCACGCGCACGCCGCTGGACCTCTACCGACGCCGCCGGTTGAAGTGTTACGTACCTCCTCCTCTAGTTGTTGCCTGTGTCTCTGCGCGGCGACCGCGTCCGCCTCGAGCGCGGCGACGCGGCCGGCGAGCCCGCACGCGCACGCGCACGCCGCTGGACCTCTACCGACGCCGCCGGTTGAAGTGTTACGTACCTCCTCCTCTAGTTGTTGCCTGTGTCTCTGCGCGGCGACCGCGTCCGCCTCGAGCGCGGCGACGCGGCCGGCGAGCCCGCACGCGCACGCGCCCGCCGCTGGACCTCTACCGACGCCGCCGGTTGAAGTGTTACGTACCTCCTCCTCTAGTTGTTGCCTGTGTCTCTGCGCGGCGACCGCGTCCGCCTCGAGCGCGGCGACGCGGCCGGCGAGCCCGCACGCGCACGCGCACGCGCCCGCCGCTGGACCTCTACCGACGCCGCCGGTTGAAGTGTTACGTACCTCCTCCTCTAGTTGTTGCCTGTGTCTCTGCGCGGCGACCGCGTCCGCCTCGAGCGCGGCGACGCGGCCGGCGAGCCCGCACGCGCACGCGCACGCGCCCGCCGCTGGACCTCTACCGACGCCGCCGGTTGAAGTGTTACGTACCTCCTCCTCTAGTTGTTGCCTGTGTCTCTGCGCGGCGACCGCGTCCGCCTCGAGCGCGGCGACGCGGCCGGCGAGCCCGCACGCGCACGCGCACGCGCCCGCCGCTGGACCTCTACCGACGCCGCCGGTTGAAGTGTTACGTACCTCCTCCTCTAGTTGTTGCCTGTGTCTCTGCGCGGCGACCGCGTCCGCCTCGAGCGCGGCGACGCGGCCGGCGAGCCCGCACGCGCACGCGCACGCGCCCGCCGCTGGACCTCTACCGACGCCGCCGGTTGAAGTGTTACGTACCTCCTCCTCTAGTTGTTGCCTGTGTCTCTGCGCGGCGACCGCGTCCGCCTCGAGCGCGGCGACGCGGCCGGCGAGCCCGCACGCGCACGCGCACGCGCCCGCCGCTGGACCTCTACCGACGCCGCCGGTTGAAGTGTTACGTACCTCCTCCTCTAGTTGTTGCCTGTGTCTCTGCGCGGCGACCGCGTCCGCCTCGAGCGCGGCGACGCGGCCGGCGAGCCCGCACGCGCACGCGCCCGCCGCTGGACCTCTACCGACGCCGCTTTGGCTGTTCTGTGAAGTCGGCGACGCGGTGTTCGCTGGCGTCGATGTTGGTATCACTTCTGTAGTCTGACGATGAAGGATTGGGTTAAGTGAGATTCTGCCAATGTTTTTGAATACGAAGGCGTCTGTGGTGGATGAACGCCATCAATTTTGAAATGGAAAAAGAAACTCGATCTAATCTTTACGAAGTAACATAACGTGCAAGATATATTTTGTCTATATTAATTTGTCATATTTTACTAAGGTAAAAATAGGATGGTTATGTATCACATAAGCAACGAATCCTTAATTAGGAATCCTTCCTTAAAAATAATTATTATTATGTCTTTCTTTCTTTCTTTTTCGAGTCACCGGTTCTGTCGAACCAGTGTGGTGAAAGGATTGTAAATGCGCCTCAAAGAGGCTCCTTTCGTGCACTCGACACATGTCTTCGAATTTTTAGTTCTAGGATATGTCGGTAGAGAGATGATACAATTGATGTTTTCATCCGCATAACTGCAATTAACAATTACAAAAACACTACTTTGTAAAAATATATATGTCATATCGCTCATGTTTCCCCAACTTGGTCCATTATTTGTGAGTAGTGAATAGCGTTTGTTGCATCGCCTGTTTTCATGGTCTTAAATATTTTTGCATGGTCACGTCGTTATGTTAACCAGACATTTATAATGTAACCGAATGCTGGTTAATTATGCAATTGCCATGTAACAACGTTCGTCTCCACTCAATCTTGTAAAAAGTACACGTGATCAAAAAATGATTATTTCATTATTAAATAGGCAAACAACTGGTTAGACTTTTTTCTTCCTTACAATTGCCATACCAAACACCGTTCCCATGCTACATGGAACAGAGTATACTGAGATGTATTTTTAAGTAAATAAACTTTGGTTAGTACCCAGTACCCAAAAGATTCAAGAACCACCATTCAAATTTTGATAGCAGTACCGTAGTAGTAATTTATTCTCAACAAACTGGATAAATGCTGTAAGTTTTCTTTGGACAAACATACACAGATACACGCACGCAAATGCCGATGCGTCAAAACTGATTTAGAAAACGTTGCACGCTATATTTAATGCAAATAAGGGAATAGTTTATATTCGGATTGTGCTATACTCACTGGGGTAGTCTCGGACCAGCTGTCATTGCCAGTCTCACTCGGTATAGTTTCCAATGTTGAATCTGCGTTTTCTATTGATGGGTACTGCGTCTCTTCACATATCTACACAAATAATAACACATAATTATGCGAAGCACCCTTAAAGTAATAGACGGACCTCAATTTTATTGTTGGCTTGGAATCTTTAGGTCATGGGTTGAAATCCTACGAGCTCGAGTTTACGGTTCAGGAAACCATTATTGAAAAAACGGAATTTTAGTAGGGCTAGCCTTAATGTCTTTAGCTACACTCTCAGTAATCTGCCTCCAAGAACCCAAAGGTTCACTTAAGACGTAACGCACTATTACTGTGACTGTTTTCCTCCACTCAGAGTAATAATAATAATAATAATAAATTTATTCAAATAAAATATGGTAAATAAAAAAAAACATTAAACTTATTTAGACATAGGTATATATAACACGGGAGTGAGTCCTATTAAGCAACATTTTTTTACTCAAGCCACAATGCATGCAATAAATGCATAATATATACCTGCAGCATGGCCCTCGTGGCGGTATGCACGAGCGTGGCCCAGTCGAGCGCCGTCGCGTCCGGCAGAGGGAGTGGGGGGGTGCGCGACGCCTCGCCGCCCCCCCGCGCCGCGCCCCCGGGACCGGTCACGCTTGCGTTCGCCCGCGCCACCTGGCCCAGCTCCGCGTCCATCATACGCATTAATTCCTCCTGAAAGTTACGTCATCCAAATCATAAATTATGACAGCGGACCGTTCCTACGTACAGTAATTACTGGCACAAGAGACATTCCACCTACACGTCTCAGGGTTACGGGCGCATACGATGCGACTTGGGTCTTGTCGTACCTAGTAAGGGAGGGCCCAAGTCGCAAGTGTTATGGGCAGAGGTTACCACTTAACACCAGGTGGGCCGTCGGCTCGTTCCGTAACTGTATCACATAAAAAAAAAACGGTATTTTTTCTATATTGGCGGCAAACTCGATCCTTGCGGCGTTTTGCATCATAATGACATAACGAAACAAAACTTTAGTTACTGAATGGGAAATGCAGTGTGCGACACTCACGGTCAGGGACGAGGTATTGGCGGAGGCGCGCTTGTTGCGGTCGTGCCGCGGCGAGGGCGCGTCCGCGTGCGAGCGGCGGCGCGCCACGTCCGGCGGCGACGCGACCGGCGACCGTCGACCGCTGCGGTTAGAACCACCTGCCAACATTATTCACTTTACAGATTTGTTTGCAGTTTAATGTTTCATTTCATTTCATTGTATAATAATCCATTCATGACGTCTATTTTAGAGCCATTAATCAGATGACAGGGGGTTAGACCGGCCCCCCCGTCACGACCGGTTTACCGTGTAGCCGTGGACTCCCCATTATTCAGTCATTTAATACTGCTAGCTGTATGTACAAATAGACGGAGCCCTTGATAGGTCATAACTAGAGCCACTTGGCAAAACATTATTAAGAGCAATAGTAAAAAAGTCAGTCAAAGATAGTATAGATATATAGGCTTTTTTTTTTGTTATCCTCTTCTACTAAAGGGACTAGTTTACTATCAATGTCAGAAATGTATCTCTTTACGTCACGACGACAAGCTTCACCTGGTCAGCGCCAAGCTTTTTTCATTAAGAAACTTTGATAATAGCAGTTATTTTTAACTACAAAAATAAAATTGGACTCCATACTGTTTTCAGACTAGCCTAAGCGCAGCATTTAGGATTATTTTCCAAATTTTATTGGCGCAACCAGTAAAATACGAACTCAACACATCACAGCGATCAAGTCTCACCAGTGCCAACAGCGAGTTCTCAGATCGATGAGCTCGCTCGGACGAGCATATCGACCGCTATGTACGTTGCATTTCCGCTCACCCTATTGGCGCCATATCCTCGAAGATTGGTTCGTGTTAGCACTTCGAACACTTTGTACTAGAAGTGAGGGCGTGGTGGTCTAGTGGTACTGACCCCGAGTTGAAATCCGGAGGTCGCCGGAGCAAATCCCGACGTGCACCTATGAGTTTTTCGATTGAAAGATTTATGTGCGCAATACCACGTACTCAAAACGGTGAAGGAAAACATCGTGAGGAAACCGACATGTCCTAGAACAAAAAATTCGAAGACATGTGTCGAGTGCACGAAAGGAGCCTCTGAGGCGCACTTACAATCCTTTCATCACACTGGTTCGACAGAACCGGTGACTCGAAGAAGAGGAAGACTAGAAGTGAATTTCAACGGTACTCACCGGTGCCATAGCCCGAGCTTTCGGATCGAGGCGGCGAATGTCCCCGCTCGTACGCGCGCCGCGGCCGCCCCGGATGCTGCACCTCCGCTCGCCCGACCGGCGTCCAATCGTCGGCGATCGCTTCGCACTGGCACTTTGAGCTGGACGCGAATGTTACCGTTACCTGAAATAAGGTAACAAAACTTTACACAACACACTGGAGAAGATGCTAATTGCTGCCCAACACACGATCTCTTGGTACACCGAAGTTATTTCATGTTTCACTGATGTCGCTCTGCTCAACGACACACAAAACATATTGTAATATCTTATTTCAGTTTTATGTAGTCATAAATGTAACATAGATCTAAATACTCAGACTGTTACAATAATCGTGCTCGCGGAAAAAAAGGAAGGCCTCCTTTAGGGTTTCCTTGTCTGTTCCCCCATGGAGGGTAGGATAGGGTTTGAACAGGTATCAAACTTAGCGATAAGTACGCGTGACCTTATGTTTTGAATATTATTGACGTTTCCAAGCCTTTATTCATATATGAAGCCTTAATAATTTATGAATTCTATGGAAATAAAGTTTTTGACTTTGACAATATGTTTTTACCGTAACTGGATCCGAAGTCTTCAGCAGGTCGACTAGTTGGTCGTGGTGTAGCGCGACAACGGCCGCGCGACACACTTCCAAAAGTCGCGCGCCCCGCCTCATCCCCGCTCTAGCCGCGCAACCGCCGCCTTCCACGCCCGTCACCAACCCGTCTGGTTGGACGTGGAAACCTGCAATTTATATGAGTAATAGTTAACTAGTAACATCAAAACAATCCCACTGTCCGATTTTATGGTAGGGGATGGACACGATTTATAATCTGCGTGCAAGCTGCACGTTCACTTTATTTGATACTGAAGACAGTAACTTAAACATGGAGGTACATTAGCAAACGATTAACTGTCGCCACAGCCCACGCCCACCCACTGCTACTCGCAAACACCACCTGAAGCTGAGAGGTGCAGGAAGCACGCGCCAGTTACTTGTAAACAAACCCGCACACTCTGTGTTTGTACAGCCGCGTGTCAATACAGACCTAGTTGCGATGCGGCGCCGCGCTCGAGCGTTATCTCGTGTAGCGCGTGCGCGTTGCAAGGCGCCACGCTGCCGAGCCGCCGCACCAACGCGTCGCCGCCTCCGCGGACGCGCACGCTTTCGCCGCGGTGGTAGTACACTCGAGTCCAACCTGCGCTTGTTACCCATCCTAAAACAAGTTTTCTACTTGAATAAAATGTCGTAAAACTATTTAAAATATCCCTATATTACCATATATATCTATTAAAAGATATAAACATAAGAAGGAATAGAAACTATATAAGCAAGTAATGTTTTTTTTGTAAAAGCAATACTTTTGTAACTCACCTAAAAGACAGTTGGTAGGTATAACTAAAACGATTTGCCGTGTGATGTCTTCCAGGAAAACGACCGTGTCAGCGGACACGCCCATGATGCAGTCCAAGAGCGCTCCGCCCGCACCCTCGTCTTGCACTTGAACCTGACGAGCGCACACGCACCATAATTCCTGTCTTTTTTTAATGTAATTAAGAGGACCTCAAATAATTTAGAATAACCCGAAAACAGCTGCCAAGACTTGTATGCATACAGATGCATAACAAATCTTGGAAGCAGCTGTCAGATCCAAGCCATTTCTTTATGAATTCTATGGAAATAAAAGTTTTGACTTTGACTTTGACTTTGATCTGTTCATGTTGTACCTGTGCCTTATCCTCATTAGTGGCTAATAATTTGTTGTAAAATTTTAACAGTTTACCTATTCATTATAAAAAACTTAATGTTTCCAACATAATAAAGTCATTTCACTCTAACTCTGATTACATGGCCAACGATCAAAATTTTGGAGAAGCAGCATAATTATAAGTTATTTTAATCTATTTTACTACTACTAAATTTTTATTTGACTAATATCAGCTGATGATAAACAATTTGTAGGCGATGGCGGCGCGGCGCTATGAAAAGCCTGGATTTGCTCTAAAGGAGGCCACCACAATGCCGTTAGGTGCTTGGCAGGTTTTTAACTAGAGGGTGGGAGCTAGCCAGTCAGTTATTTGCTCTACCATCCCACTATGGTTTTCTCACGATGTTTTAATTCACCAGAAGCCCAAAGCTCATTAGGATTCGAACCCACGATCTACGATTACGATCTATAAGCCAACTTAATTAAACCATCTTCGCTTCATGTGGTCATGGCTCAGTCAGTAAGTAGTCACGATCAAAATTCAGAGAAAAGTTTTCATATAAGCAACATAACAAACCACAATGGTTCCTGGAAACTATACACTCATTCATTGTTCGTTATACCGAGTAATGAATAACGGGAAATGAGGGTAGACAACTCACGTGAAAACACAGCGCACCGCCGACTAGAACATCATTGGTACAGTTGTCGACGCGAGCCAGAACGGTGTTGTTGTTTGTAGAACTACTGCCGCCGCTTTTACTAAGCAGCGACGAAAATAATGCTGAAACAATATAAAACAACAATCATAAGAAACAGAAAATGACTAATACACTCACAGATTCTTAACGAAATCTCTTGGAACTACGATGCCTATGAATCTGTAAATTTACTGTGGATTTTAGGACACATCTAATAGGGCGAATTGAGGTGCCAGTATTTTTTTCTGACAACGAGTACACAAGCTACTGGGCCACTGATGGCAAGTGGTCACCATCGCCTATGGACATCTGAAATACCAGATACCAGATGCTGATGCGCTGCCGGCCTTTAAAGGTGATAACCTAACGTTTGAACGGGGCTATATGGAAGTTTTGTAAACAAAATCGTATTTCACGGGTATACAACCAAGTAATATTAATCCACTACTAAATACTATCACACATATACACACACACACTAAATTAAGTTTGTATAATTTAAGCGTTTTGACATATTGTCCTTAATTATATAAGTTGAGTGTTTGTCGTAATACTAGGATATATAAAAAAATTGAATTTGTTACTGGCTTTATGAGTAATTTTAAGTAAGAGCTGTAGATTCTGTATGAGAAATAAAATAAATAAAATGTGTTGTAGAATGGTTTGTACTTGATACCTTTAAGCAAACTTACAGAACTTTTGTCCAGTTTCCACGGTGGTGGTGGTAACATAATTCTTAGCTAAATCCTTCAGGTACTCTTGTCGCGTGCGCGTCGCCATTGTACTAAACTTTGGTGATTGAATCGCGGCGTTCTCGCCGTTTATTACCTGAAACACGGTTACGACTCTACAACAAACATACAACCAAACAATTAACTCAATTGAATGGCCCCTGTTGCCTACCTTACTTAACAATAATTCTGTAAACGCTTCACTCTTCGGATAGACCGCACCATCTTTGATAGGTGGTCCGAATAAGGGCACTTCTTTGGCACGGCTTACGGCTATGGTGTAATGGGTGTTCTCTGTGCAGGGATCTATCGCCCTGACGACTATGAACACGTGCTGGAACTGGGAGCGTATGTTCCGCGGCGTGAACGGCGCCGCGCCCGGCTCCTGGAACACGACGGTCACTATGTCGTTGCCGATATGGCGCTTGCGCAACAGCTGCTGACGGTTGTTGGGCGTGTACGGGAGCATCGTCGACACGTGAAACATTATTTCGCAGCCCTGGTGAGTCGCAAACACCGAATACAGCCCGGTGGAATCGGTTCTGTTGTCCAAGCCCGCTTTGTATTTGTTGAAATCTTTTAATCTGACGGTCTGTCCCAACATTTCTAAGAACTCCACGAAAGGCTGGCCGGCTTCTTGGTTGTTATACATCTCCTCCTCGGTGGATTGGCCGCTTTTGCAGTACATCACACCGACTTTGTAGGATCTTGTGACGCACTGCTCGTCTAACCGCAACAGTTGTTCTTCGGCACCGCTATTATTTAATCCAAGCCTGACGACATACAATACAAATAATATTACACAATAAACAAAATATGACATGTTTAACATTGTTTAATATACAGGGTATCAGGCAATGAATGGATAACCTTGAAATGGGTCTTAGTAGAACTATTGGGCATTCGGAAAAAAATATCAAATAAAAAAAAACAAAGTAGTATAAAAAAAAAACAAACAAAACAATCAAAACATCGATATTATTTAAAAAATACATATCTTTGATACTACTTGATTTTTTTTTATTTGATATTTTTTTCTGAATGCCCAATAGTTCTACTAAGACCCATTTCAAGGTTATCCATTCATTACCGGACACCCTGTATATGTGGTACAAAAACCCACCTCAAGCAACCGGTCTGCACCTCCGGAACGACATACTCCAACACATCTTTAGTGTTGTAAGTGGCGGTGTTGTTACTCGGTTTGGCCGTGGGTAGAGCGTCCTCGAGTATAGATCCTCTGAGTGTGAGCAGCTCAGAGGTGCGGACTATGAGACGATACTGCCACGCGAGTTGGGACGCCGGAGCTGAAGCATCGCCGCCGCCTCGGCGAAGTTCTACCCTCTCTTTTTTTATCGATACAGCCACTGGACCGAGGTTCTCATCCATACCGAACCAGTTTTGATGAGCTGCATAACAGGAAATATATAAAGTCTAGCATACCTTTCCATCCAAAGGTTGTCTGTAAGAGATCACTTTATAGCGATAGGACTGCCCATTGTTTCACTCTGTTGTATATAGCTATTGACATGTTTTTTTTTTATTTGATGAGCAATTATCTATCTACAAGCATGTAATGAATACTTATGGCAACCTAACCACAGACTTGTAAAAATTATCATAGTGTTTTTTTTATGTAATACAGTTATAGAACGAGCTGACGGCCCACCTGGTGTTAAGTGGTAACCTCAGCCCATAACAAGCGATGCGGCTTGGGTCCTCCCCTACTAGGTACGGCAAGACCCAAGTCGCAACGTATGCGCCCGTAACTCTGAGACGTGTAGGTGGAATGTCTTGTGTGCCTGTAATTTCACCGGCAACCACACCTTTCAAACCGGAACACAGTAACGCGAAAACGTTACTGCTTGGCGGCAGAAATGGACATGGTGGCAACACTTCCCCGGACGAACTTGGCGAGAGTTCTACTGCTCTTAAATCTCTCAATCTCTCACGTTCTGTTCAATGCAATAAGTTTTCTATTAGGTATACGTATATCAAATGAACAGTACATAAACTCACGATGATTATAGAAGTAATTCCTGTAATATGAGGCTCCGAGATCCTGGCTCTCGATAGGCAGCGGGGCCAATGATCTTGCAAATGGACATCCATTCCTCCAGTGTGTCTGTCCCGGTTGTAACTCGAGCATAGAGATGCCGTAGGCGGCGCGAGGGCGATGCCACCCGCCACTCTGACCCGGGATGCCGCCGCGCGCTGTGCGCCAACACAGCGACACACAACGCTCTTCTTCACCTTAAATAATGTATAATGACTTCTTTAGATATGTAGCTAAACCCAACCATGCTTCTCTGTGGCTCATGCTGATATAAATTAACTTAGAATTAAGTACAGTGGGAACTTTGGGATAAACAATAAATAAAACATTCCTGTATAGAAATGCAACGATGTAATAATTTCATATCAATGCATAGAATGCTTTTAAAGTTTTGAACAAACATACGAAAGGTGAATTTTTATACACAAAAGAAATGCTAGCTTAATAATCACTTACACTGTCTCTCTGTCAGTGCATAATCTTAATGGTTCAAATCAAGAGCAGAAAGGCTATAGCGACTTATTTGCTTCAAAACCGAATTATGCACAAAAGCATTTATTTCCTTAGCATAAAAGCCCTCCAATGTTGCCAGTGGAACCACATAGGACAATACCATCTGATATTATCAAAAGGTTTGTATTATGAAAAATGACCACATACGAGAACTAAATATTTTTATGACTACTGAGAGACTAGATTATGTACCAATCATTTTCACCACTCGAAAGAATGCTATAGACCATGCAGTGCGAACATTATAATACTGAAAAATAATAGCTAAAAGTAATAATTATGTTAATTTATTTATCTTAACCAATGAAAACAAGTTAAAGGGAAGGAAATCATATGTTGACATAATCCAGTCTGACAACCAAATAAATAATCAATGAGTTATGGGTTAAGTGCAAATATAAAGGAATAAATGAATAATAAAAAGCAGCACCTATATTATTTTCCCATGATGTTCGTTGCTAACGAAAAATATGTACATACATTGAGACAATCATTTGCCACAGTATATGAAACAGAAATGAAAAAAAATAATTTGAAATGTGCATAACTAACCAGCATTACGGAGCTCTGCTAAATTTATTAATGTCTCATCACTGAATTGAATCTATGAAGATGGTAAAAAGTAAAAAGTTGGCATTTGTACATTAATTACTACGAAGCGCACAATGTTCGCACATGACTAAGCAAGCTATCGTAATAATTGCATTCATTGGGTGTATAGTCACTAATGAAACTAATTTTCACAATGGCAATAGATTATTATCAAAAAAGGACCTGACCACATACCACAATGAAGATATGCAGAATGTTTTTTCGTTCACAGCAGCAGATAAACCAAATAGATTAGAAATTATGCAAATAAGTAACCTCATCGCATACCAAGCGATGATTCGTGCATGAGAAATTCCATAAACTACAAAAGCATACATCGTTTACTTCAGGTAATGTCACAATTGATACGAGTACTAGGCATTATTGATGCACAATACATTGAACTGAGAACAATGTCAAGTGTGAGAGCATTTGTGTCACCTGATTCACAGATACCACAATTGTATTTAATGTGGTAACAATCAACTACGGTTTCATGCAAAAAACCACAAGAATGTGGGCTTTACAAATACTACAGTGCAACAGGATAAACAATCTCACCCAAAATAAACCTTTAACTTACAAAACCAAACAAATAATATAGACAAAGTTTTTCTTACCACCCAGTTCATTTCGGAAAAATGGACAACTCTCCAATAGTTCATTAGATCTGCCATCGCCAGTGTCAGGCACAGCGTCATCGCCTGGGGGCAGACCCCGTGTCGCTAGCAGAGATGCTGCAGAAGCACCCGTTGTAGTATTGCGACGTCGGCTCAGTAATGCTCCTCGTAACTCTGCTGCATAGCTCAGATTTGCCATCAACGACTGGCAATCATAATGAGCAAATTGCTTCCGTTTAGGTCCTTCTCCCATCGAAGTGATAGAACACTCGTCCAGAGCTTGATGACGAGCCAGAGCGGCTCCTGCCCCACCCCATAGTTTATTAAGTTTCAGCCGTGGCTTCGGGCTAGCATTTCCTCGAGGTGTGGGCCCGTCTGTATGGTCATCTGCAAGTCTGTCTCCGGAGCGGCCGAACCCCGGGGGCTTCCCGGGCGTCGATACGCCGTTGTAGTTGTGTACCATTGCAGGCAATCGCTCGCTGCCGCCACCGATCACGTCAATTGAGCCGTGGCTCCCATATTCTCGACGCAAACCGTTCCCTGGCGGATTATCGCCGCATATCAAGTCAAGGCTCGAGTTGCTACGGTATATAACATCTCTGGCATCTTTTCTTCTATTGTCCGGAGCGTACATGGCATAATTTGGTGGGGTATAAGTTCACTTATCTCATTGTGTAAACTAACACGGGTACTTTAAGCGGGGCTTGTGGTTTTAATTTAATAAAATCATCAAAACAAACTTCTGATACCATGGAGTTATTAAACTCAGGACTGCGATCGCCGAGCAATTTGAGCTGGTTCTGAGTCGTAAAATTTAGACACTTCCTATTTGTTTGACCCAACCGTTTCATCTATACAACATAAACAGTAGTCACAATATATTTTTTTCAGTCATATAGAACACTTTTATATATTATTAAAACATTTCACGAAACTCAGTAGAATTGTAAAATTTGACAAACTTAACGAAATACCACACACACACACAATCACAAATATTAATACCATAGACTAAAAAACACTCTTAATGAATAAATCTAATTTGCGATACAATCCTTTTTCGTCTATGGGCTAAGATTATATTGGCATGGCTTGATAATTTAATTGACTGACAGATTATAAGCACACCCGCAAGTCTCGCAATCGACCCGACCGGTCCGACCCAGACCACAGGTTCAAATTGATTAAAAAATAGCCTTTGATAATATGTGTGTAGTCGATTTCAAGTTATTTTTAGATATTTGTATAGAATATAGGTACATCATTATTTTTGTATATGTATTTTGAATTACGAATGCCATATATACAACAAGAATATAGTCGTATACGACACATACGTCATACGACTACACTCATGTTATATGGGCAACAGATAGAAGTAATTTCTTTTTTCTGATTGGCTGTACATTATTATGTTGTACTTTATTTGTTCGTACGATATATTTCCACCTCTTCACTTATTGAATTCACTTCATTAACATTTTGATTTGATTGGATGGAGTGGAGATTAAATATATATTTTTTTACTTTATCTATGGAGTCAAGTCAGTTCTTTATGAAAATGGTAGTATATTATGGTTGATAAAGTGCCGGTTATTCATTGAGTCATGAGTAAGTATGAATTAAAATGATAAAGTTGTAAATGATAAGATTCGTGACAATTGTTTTCTTTTAGATCCTCACACAAACATGAACGCGCAGCCGGCACAGCCGCAAGTTTATTTTATATTGGATCCCTTAACTTCTGTCGCCAACAACACACAAGTAATACCACTGCACATTCCAGAAAATGTAAGTTTCACTGGTCACTTGGTCAAAATTCAATCTGGCACCCACCTGAGGAGTATTTTAAATGCCATCCGAATTTCCACTGCGGTGCTATACAAACTTATCAAACATTAGTAGGCTGGTATAAAATTTTCAGAAATAAATTCTACTAAAATAGATTATAGTGATTTGTGCTGAAGCATTAATAAATATGTAAATACTGCTTTTGGGGTATATGAATAATGCACCCCTAGCAATAAGTGTAAATTAAAATGGTCATAAATCTATAGTAAAATTTGAGCGGTCAAGTGCATTTGGAAATGTGTAACATATTGCTTCAATTTTTTTTAGTGCCTCAACAAAGTTGCAGTACAGTATAATTCCCTTGGATTACAATTAAGTGTATATATAAACTATGCCTAGATTAGATCTAATTCTAAAGATTTCATATCATTTATTTTTTTAGGATACAACTTCTGAATATTTGATGCCATATGTGCAAATTGAAGATAGCTCTTTACAACAGCTTGTTGGTAAGTTACATGAGTGATGTATTTTTTCAACTATAAATCAGTAATTTTATTACTGGAAAATTGTTGCATGTGGATATTTATTATTCCTTCGTGTCAAAACTTTGCACCGATTTCTCTGAGATTATCAACATAGGTAGATGTTGACTTGAATAACACAACCTAGTTTTTATCTCAGTTTCAAGTGGGTGAAGCTGTAGGCAGGAGCTAGAGGTAAAATAAGTAAACTTATTTTTGATATTACAGGTGCTGAAGAGGTTTTAAGTGTTGAATATGATCCTATCACAAATGAAATCACATCAAAAGCTACTCCACAACACAGGGCACTCAAATGCCAAACTTTAAATAAACCACCAGCTCGAGACGTTCAACAAAATAGTCACAATAAGAAACAGCTTACTAAAGTTGCATCAAACTCTTCTCAACCCTGTATCAATGATCAATTGATTAGTTGTCTCAATAAAAATCTTGTATTTGAAACTTTAACAAAAGAAAATGAAAATACACAACAGTTTCAAAGTATATTAACAACAAACGATTTTCAAAATAATGTAAATCATTACAGTAGTCTACTGAGTGATCAGTTTTCTGTAAATATTACTAATCATAGCCAAAAAGTAGATGCAATGCAAAATAATCTGGACCAACAAATCCATTTTCAACAATTTAACTATGATAATAAGACATCAGTTATAGTTCAGCCCGTGGATAATTTAAAAACTACAGTAATAGAGCCAAGTAATTCAGGAAAAAACTTAACAGATGAAGAAGACATATCAGGCAGATCACAATTCAAAAAGAAGAATAAGTTGCGTAATTTTGGTAAGACACATTTCAAAAATTTGCTAAATCAGCATTATAGGGTTTTAAATGTTTATTTTGGATTTTTCAGTTCATATATATGATGTGAAAGTGGTACCTCGGGCTGTAGCTACATTGCCAAGTGCTCTGCAAATAAGGGGAAAAGAAAATATTATCTTCCCGAGGAGAACTTTGGCAGCGTGCATACGCTTTGGACCTATAGAAGGTGATGATGATTATCTAATAATAATAATCAAATTATAGAAAGACAGAAAGAAAGAAAGAAGACATTTATTCACACACACACACTGTATACAACAACGGCTAACATCACAAAAACACAAAAAGAACACTAACAAAACATAAAATAAAACAAAAAAAATAATGTGGAATGCTGTCTTATACTGCTTATACTGTTTCTGTCATGTGCATTATCATCAAAACACAATATATTTACTTTATTTCTAATACTTAACATATTTCTTCAAATGGTAGGGTTTTTTTGTGTCTGTATAACTTTATTGTGATTTAAAAGTTTAATCATATACTTACTTTTCAGGAATCCAAAATGTCATTAGCAAATCGCAAGCAAATGATTTACTAGAGAGACATGATAGACCTGTGCTTCTGTTAAGGAAAGACAATCAAACTGTGCACATAGATGTATCAGATCCAGGTGAGAATCCATAACTTAATATACTCCCTGTATGATAAGTTTTTATAGTTCTGACTCTTATTGTTACAGGGAGTGTTAAAGTCGTGCACCGACCTCCTGATTAAGGGGATTTGTTTATTTTGTATTTATTTTTAATAAACTATCACAGCATTTGGCGAATGTTTGTCATCTTTTAGTCATCAATATTATTCTAGACATGTCTATTCACATACTAAGGAGTTGGCATCAGGCCCATTATGAAACAGCGCAGCTGTAGAGTCCATCTATGAGACAGGGAGACAGCACAACAAATGTTACACAAGCCCACATAAGTCTGTAACAATGTATTGAACATAAATAAATTAAAAAACTGAGTGTTAATATGTATTATATGTATGTATTTACAAAAGAAAAGTATATAAGTATTGTATCAGTTGTCTGGTTCCCATGATACAAGCTATGCTTAGCTTACTTTGGGGCTAGATGGCGCTGTGTGACAATGTCCGCCATTATTATAATCTTGTTAGGTAATAATGTTTTTGCTTTTAGATAAATGCAACTGGATGGGCCTGTTACATATTGATGTCAAAGCAAATATATGGCTGTACCAAGAAGAAGAAAAATTGTATGCAATCAGCACTGAACCTATTATTGTAAGAACACCTCTCGTACTAGGATATAGCAAGAAATATGCTGACGATCATGAACTACCGTCTGGGCTGCCCACATTAGACCTAGAATCAGGTACTGCTTTCTATTCCTAAGTACTCAAAAGGAATCCCTCCATTAGGGGTTTCTTGTCTGTTCTTCCCCATGGTGGGTCGGATAGGGTTTGAACAGGCATCAAACTTATCAATAAGTACGCGTGACCTTATGTTTTGAATATTATTGACGTTTCCAAGCCATTTCTTTATGAATTCTATGGTAATAAAAGTTTTGATTTATTTTAATTCCAATTCATGCTCATCTTCCATATGTCCACTGCCAGTAAGCGTGAATGAGCTCGGTGTGGCTGTGTACCATGACTTAATCATTATAATTGTTCTCCTGACACCCGCTTTAATTCTAGATAGTATCAGGAAATACTTTTGTCCCATGTGGACTCGTCAACGTATGACCTACCGAATGAAATTATGGTCCTGACCTGGTATTTCCTGAAAAAATTAAGCATAAGTACAGTGCTTCTTCTTCTTCTTCTTCGAGTCACCGGTTCTGTCGAACCAGTGTGGTGAAAGGATTGTAAGTGCGCCTCAAAGAGGCTCCTTTCGTGCACTCGACACATGTCTTCGAATTTTTAGTTCTAGGACATGTCGGTTTCCTCAAGATGTTTTCCTTCACCGTTATTGAGAACGTGGTATTGTGCACATAAATCTTTCAATCGAAAAAATGGTTGTCTGTAAAGTCGGTTTACTGACGATAGTTGAACATGACAACGTCTTAAGAAAATACTGATGGAATGGTAGCATTTTTCAAAAGAAAATTTTAATTTCATTTGTTTAATAGATTTGTATATATATAGAGAGAAGGAGGTAATTGGAAATCACAATGAAATTGATCAAGTTAGATTTATTTGTACGCATAAATACAATTATGTCAATTTTTTTTTTACAATTTAATAGTTTTACACTGCACTTGATACTCGATCAAAACATGTAAATGTAAGTATTAGCAGCTGTCCACGAAGACGCATCGCTCACTCAAGTAGGAGAGAGACGGATGTCGAACGCTGCCGAACGCAAAGGCCGATTGTGCTTCTTTGTCGCTCGTTCCGCGCTCCCGCTTGCACTTGCACAAGCCTTACATGGAACGCCTCAGAGCGAGGTAACGCCGCATGAGTCATGTTTTTTCGTGCGTGCAGCCGGCTCTATCGAATTATAAGACATTGTCATGTCAAAACTCATAGGTGCACGTCGTGATTTGAACCGGCGACCTCCGGATTGAAACTCGGGGGGTCAGTACCGCTAGACCACCACGCTCTGTATAGTACAGTGCTGAATCAGTCGCATGTAGTGCATCCCTTATGCGAACGGATCAGTTCATTCATCAGATCAACGGACCACATTCATCGTGCAGTTTCCATGCGAACGGGCTGTTATCCGTGTGATAATGTTATATACACTTGGCGTCACAAAAATCGCACCTTTTAAAAAAGCAACTTTAGAATACTTTTACTCAAATTTTGTCAATAGTAAGGGTATGATTGTAGGATATCATTGGAAAGGTAATTGAATTGCTTATTAGAAATTAAAAACATGTGTATGTGTTTTAAATCTTTTAATAAAAAAAAAACATAAAAAATGACTAAGTTACAAAAAATAAAATTTAAAACATTTAAAAAATTACAAATAAGTCCTTAAAATCTAGTGCTTCCGCCCCTTGCTTTGATCACAGCTTCCATCCGACCCTTCATGGACCTCACGAGGGTCTCCACTCTCTCTTGGGGTATGTTCTCCCATTCTTCCGTCACGGCATCCTGGAGCTCTTGGAGAGTGGTGGGAGCAGGATCTCGTGCTCGTACGTGCCTCTTTACATCGTCCCAGAGATGCTCAATCGGGTTCAGGTCTGGGCTTCGTGCTGGCCACTGCATAACAGGGATCTCAACCTCTTCCAAGTAGTCCCGCACAGTAAACGCAGTGTGGCAACGGGCGTTATCGTGCATTAACATGAACCCATCGCCAACAAAACCGGCATACGGGACCACATGGTCTTGTAAGATCTCCGTTATGTACCGCCCAGCATTCAGCGACCCTTGCCCACGACCATCGCCAGTCCGAGAGACGCACACAAGCTCCGTTTTTCCTTCGACGGATATACCACCCCAGAACATACAGGAACCACCTCCGTATGCGACGGATTCTTCTATACAAGCCTGGGCAAAACGCTCTCCTCTTCTTCGGTATACTCTTCTGCGTCTGTCGTTGCAGAAAAGACATACTCGTGTCTCATCGGTGAAGAGAACGGTCCTCCACTGGTCAAGCGTCCAGTTGACATGCTCCTGAGCAAATTGCAACCGCTCTCTTCGATGCTGCACGGTCAGTTTTGAGCCCTTAGCAGGTCTGTGAGCTCTCAATTCCTTTTCTTTCAATCTTCTTCTAATCGTAGAGACACTAACAGACGTTCTGCGAGCTGATTGGAGCTCTTGTTGCACCTCAACAGCATTGCTGAAGCGGTGGTGCAACGACGTCGACACAATGAAGCGGTCGTCTCTTTCTGATGTGCAGCGTTTTCTTCCGGATCCACGTCTTCGGGTATAGCCACCAGTCTCACGGAATCGTTGGTATACTCGTCGAACTGAGAATCGGCTGAGGTTCAACTGTCGAGCAACGTCAACCTGTCGCAGTCCTGATTGCAATAGCGCAATGATTTTAGCTGCTTCATCACAGGTTGTATCCATCTTCAGGTATTGTTCTTTTGCGTATGTTGTTCCGGTGTGTTCACTCTAAAGTCTGAGTAGCGACTGACCCATTTTTTAGCTGGAAATGACCTTTTATACCCTTTTAAGGTAGCTCAACTAGCGCTCGCTAAAGTGGCAATTTTTTCCAACATTTTGTTGATTGGTCCCTGGTTAGAAATGGTAATTGGTTTTTAATGATACAGGTTATTAATGTAAAGGTATTGAAGTGCACTTTACAATGATATATTTTTTTCACATGTGGTATTTATGTGCTAGATTCTAGGTGCGATTTACTGAAAAAAACATAAAGGTGCGATTTTTGTGACGCCGAGTGTAGTTGCCTTATAGTTCATAGTTCATTTATTCGTAACAAAGTTACAAGTCAATATAAATTACAATAATAATTAAATCGAATAACATATGAGTTTAATAAGGATCTGTTTTGTTGTCAGTATTAACAGACAATCCTGAGAGATGGTGGTGCAGCGAGTGCAACCGGGCGCTGCCGTCCGCGGCTTTGTTGCAGCGCCATATCGATGTTTACCACAAGGTTATTATGGTATTATTATGTTACCAAAAGAGCAGATGGCCCACCTGTGTTAAGTGGTAACCTTTGCCAATAACATGCAATACAAATTGGGTCCTCCCCTGCTTAAGTAAGATGAGACCTAAGTCGCGTCGTAAGCGCCCGTTACTCTGAGACGTGGTGTAATTTATCATGTAATTTCACCGGCAATCACACCTTTCAAACCGGAACACAGTTACGCGAATACATCACTCTTAGCGGCAGAAATTGGTATGGTGGCAGTACTTCACCGGACGAACTTGACGTAAGGTCTAGTACTATCAAACCACAAGGAGCTAAGTTAACGTAGCTAAAAATAGTTTTCGTAGCACGGCATCAAAGCTAAGCTAAGCTAATGCTTAAAGAATATCTTAAATGGTACCAGAATATAAGTTCTTGTGTGTTATACGATGTTCCATAGGTTACAAGCAATGGCTACTTGTGTAGAACATTTTGTACCGTGTGTTCTGACAATTGTTTATCCTTATATTGTGAAATCACAGACATTCAAACATTTCCCATGTCTGTATCATAATAATGTTGATTTTAAATAAAATGATTTTGATTACAGTGTGCGGCGATGTCGTGGGCATTAGCCGCCCACAATATGCAAATCTATACAAATAAATAAAATTGGAGTGTCTGTTTGTAATATTAAAATAACCGCTTTTTACTAAGTGTATACACGGTACATATACCAAAACAACTTTTTTTTCAATTTTTGTCTGTCTGTCTGTTTGTTCCGGCTAATCTCTGAAATGGCTGGACCGATTTTGACGGGACTTTCACTGGCAGATAGCTGATGTAACAAGGAGTAACTTAGGCTACTTTTCCGAGGGGTAAAATAGGGGTGCGCGATAAAACCTAATTCCACGCGGACGAAGTCGCGGGCAACAGCTAGTATTAAATATAACAGATTTTATGTTTTTTTAATCCATATTATTTTGTTATTTTCAGGTCGAGAAATTTGTAAAAGGACGTGGAATATATCGCTGTCGACAGTGTAAACGTGCTTTTGGCAGATTATTTACGTACGATATTATTTTATATTTAAAGTTTATTTTATTTTATTTAATACAGTTACAGAACGAGCTGACGGCCCACCTGGTGTTAAGTGGTAACCTCAGCCCATAACAACCGATACGGCTTGGGTCCTCCCCTACTAGGTACGACAATACCCAAGTCGCATCGTATGCGCCCTTAAGTATGAGACGTGTAGGTGGAATGTCTCATGTGCCTGTAATTTCACCGGCAACCACACCTTTCAAATCGGAACACAGTAACGCGAAAGGGTTACAGCTTGGCGGCAGAAATGGGCATGGTGGCAGTACTTCCCTGGACGAACTTGGCGAGAGTTCTACTGCTCTTATGTATCTTATGTATTTAGAAAATCTCTCTGTACTTTTCAACAGAATTCATAAAGAGGAGCTTATTAATTCGATTGTATATATTTGATGTTTGTTATATATCATTTATAAACCGATTTTGAAAAATCTTTTTTAATTTGAAAGGATATACTTTTTTGATTGGTCCCATACAAAATTCATAGAAATCGGTTCAGTTGTTTGGTTTTTAAATCAAAATAATGGAAAAAATGTGTTATCCGGGTGCGAGGTATGAGGAATAATTCTCTTTCATTGACGATGAAATCGGTTTTTCGTTTTGCTGTATAAAATATTATTTTCAGATTGCGTCGCCATATGGCTAAACATTGTTCGAAAAGCAACGTAAAACCTGAGTAAGTAACTTTTAAGTACATTATTTGTTATTACTTATATTCCTAGTACTTAATCAACTAGGAATGTTGAAGCTCTACTAAAGAAATCGTATTTGAATATATTTCGTTGGAACTTTTTTTTTTATGTGATACAGTTACAGAACGAGCTGACGGCCCACCTGGTGTTAAGTGGTAACTTCAGCCCATAACAAGCGATGCGGCTTGGGTCCTCCCCTACTAGGTACGACAAGACCCAAGTCGCAACGTATGCGCCCGTAACTCTGATACGTGTAGGTGGAATGTCTCGTGTGCCTGTAATTTCACCGGCGAACTGTTGTAATAACTCATTTAAATGATTTAAATATAAAATTTGAAAACTTTTGAAATAATTCAGGCACATATTGACACACTTTCTTAGAACACATATGGAATTATCTCTATATCGTTATTATATCTCTCTCTTATATCTCTATATAGTTATTTGGAAACTGTTACCATAAATGAATATATTTACAGGAAAACACCAACACGAAATACACAGGATGTAATAAGTTCTACGCCTAAGAACTCAACATCTCCAAACATTGATGACAAGATAACATCAGACGAAAGCTTTCAAAATTTCACCAGCGGACTTGACTTTTCCACCAGCCTTTTCGACACCGACAAAATTCCCAATCTCGACATATCTGGAAACTGTAGAGGCGACGGGGATTTTAATCCATACGGTATCGAATTAAGGGACGACTCCAGTACGAGTAATGATCTGAATCTTAAAATTAGTCATTTACGTACTACCCACGTCTGCGAGGTTAGTTTGCGTCTTAATTGGAACTAATCGTTTGTTTCATGTTTTAAATATTACTTGTTTTTTTCGTTATTTCAGCCTAAAAAGGAATCCGTCCCAGAAACGTGTACTTATTGCAATCAAATAATCAGTAAAAAGCATATGCGCAAGCATTTAAAGTAAGTATATTGAAAACAGACATATTTTTTTTCACACAGCGCCATCTAGCCGCAAAGTAAACTAAGCATAGCTTGTATCATGGGAACCAGACAACTGATATAATACTTATACACTTTTCTTTTGTAAATACATACATATAATACATATTAACACCCAGACACAGAACAGACATCAATGTTACAAATGTCACATAAATGTTTGTCCTGAGTGGGGATCGAACCCACGACCTACAGCGCAGAAGGTAGGGTTACTAACCAACTGAGCTATAAGGCCAGTCATACATTGTTCTGCTACAGTTCAAATGGTAAACAAAAACATTCTCCATGAAGAAACACTTAGATATACCTGTCTTTGTGGTGATCGGTCAACCCGTTTCAGAGTTTATCAGCTGCATACATATTTACATATATTGTTTATATTATTATATTAATTAATTATATTGATGTGATAAGACAAATGGGATGGTTAATTTTAAAAATAATATTTTTCTATTGCAGAGAATGTTCATCGAGGCGGATGCAACGTTGTTGTGGCCAGTTCTTCAGAAACAAGACCAAACTAGCTTTACACGTACTTAAGGAACATCCGGTGGACCAACAGACAAAAGAGGTACTACTAGTAGTACTCTACCTTCTGCGCTGAAGGTCGTGGGTTCGATCCCCACTCAGGACAAACATTTATGTGACATTTGTAACATTGATGTTTGTTCTGTGTCTGGGTGTTAATATGTTTTCTTTTGTAAATACATACATAAAATAATACTATAGTATTATATCAGTTGCCTGGTTCCCATGATACAAGCTATGCTTAGCTTACTTTGGGGCTAGATGGCGCTGTGTGAAATGTCCACCATTATTATTATTATTATAATATATAATATAGAATAAAATATACTTAAAATATAAATTACAGGAACTTACAGGCACATGAGACATTCCACCTACACACATGTTAGAGTTACGGGCGCATACGTCCTGTCGTACCTAGTAAGGGAGGACCCAAGTCGCATCGGTTATGGGCCGAGGTTGCCACTTAACACCAGGTGGGCCTTTGCTCGTTCCGTAACTTTATCACATAAAAAAAAACAGGTCCACTTATTTCTAGTATATGCTATAATGTAAGCGTAAAAGTTATAAGACGGTGTTGTCTGATATAGAATTGAAGAGCCTTTGTTCCAAATCACAGGACCACACTAGACTAGACTAGACTAGAATATACAGAGCAGTGAATTTTTTTTATATTTTATTTTATGTAGTTACGGAACGAGCCGACGGCCCACCTGGTGGTAAGTGGTAACCTCGGCCCATAACAACCGATGCGACTTGGGACCTCCCCTACTAGGTACGACAAGACCCAAGTCGCATCGTATGCGCCCGTAACTATGAGACGTGTAGGTGGAATGTCTCATGTGCCTGTAATTTCACCGGCAACCACACCTTTCAAACCGGAACACAGTAACGCGAACGCGTTCCTGCTTGGCGGCAGAAATGGGCATGGTGGCAGTACTTCCCCGGACGAACTTGGCGAGAGTTCTACTGCTCTTAAAAGTCTTAAAATTTTGAATGATTTACCTACAGAGAATTAGTCTTAATAAATCAATGAGAATGTATTGTTATATGAGTGAGATACTACTTGGTGGCAGATTATGTGTATTTACATATACTAAAAACCATGTGTAGTCTTTACCATACATTTACATTTCAGGATCAAATCAATGTGAATAATTCACGCGTCAAAGCTGAGGGAGCTTACAAATGTGATAAATGTCAACATAGCTTCAAGGTAAGACATGTAAAGCTTTGATCACTTAATTTGTTTATGGATAGAGAAATTGTTTTCGTGTGATATAAAGGGACTTGTTAATCGCTTCCTAATCGTTCATTTGAATATCAGTATTTATTATTATTGATGTGAAACATCTATAGCCGCACGTAAAACCGATTTCTGGCTTGGCGACGCGTCGCCACGGCATGAGCGCTGATTGGTCCGTTCAAGGTTACGACAAATCATAAACATTATTAGTGATGGGGTACTTAGTTTCCTACAAAATAATGTCGATGTTTCACATCTGCCAGGCGTCCCGTGACGGATCACATTTTTTTATATATATATATTATTTATTATTATTTCCTCCATTAGGGGTTTCTTGTCTGTTCTTCCCCATGGAGGGTCGGATAGGGTTTGAACAGGCGTCAAACTTATCGATAAGTACGCGTGACCTTATGTTTTGAATATTGACGTTTCCAAGCCATTTCTTTATGAATTCTATGGAAATAAAGTTTTTGACTTTGACTTTGATTAAGTTGCGAGGGAGACCATTCAAACGATGGAGTGATAACATAGCTGGAATAGCAGGCAAAACATGGAGTAAAGCTGGTAGAGACAGAGAGAGGTGGAACCAGCTGGAGGAAGCTTTTACCGCTAAGGCGGTTACATAGAAACATTGAACCAATACTAAAATATATTATTTATTTACATATAATGTAAAATAAGTTAGTCCAGTTTCTTGAACTTTTTTTCTATGTAAGTTTATTTTTTATTTGTTATTAGATACAGTTACGGAACGAGCCGACGGCCCACCTGGTGTTAAGTGGTAACCTCAGCCAATAACAAGCGATGCGACTTGGGTCCTCCCTTACTAGGTACGACAAGACCCAAGTCGCATCGTATGCGCCCGTAACTATGAGACGTGTAGGTGGAACGTCTCGTGTGCCTGTAATTTCACCGGCAACCTTTCAAACCGGAACACAGTAACGCGAAAGCGTTACTGCTTGGCGGCAGAAATGGGCATGGTGGCAGTACTTCCCCGGACGGGTTCTACTGCTCTTTATTTTTATGTTTGTATATATATTTTGATGTGGTTTAGTGTTACCGTTGTTACAGCGTCGTGGAATGTTAGTGAATCATTTGTGGCGCGTGCACAGGACTGTGTCGTCTGCGCCCGTAGAGCGGCCGGTGCGTATGTACCCGTGCGTCGCCTGCCCCAAGATATACTGCAGCTCGGCCAAGCGGGATATACATGTCAAAACACATCACCCCGGTTATATTTACTTCTATATAGAAAACTTTTGTTACATATTGGTGTTATATTTTACACAGCACTATCTATCTCCGAAGTATGCATAGCTTGTCTGTGGAAGAGTGATAGAACACTTTTTTTTTTGAGTGTAAAATACATATTGACACCCGCAGAACAAACATTCTGGGAATCGAACCCATAACCTACAGCCCAGAAGACAGAGCTGGAAACCGTTCCTGATTTTAGTCTAACACGCGTACCCGGTCCGGACTGATTCCTAAGGATAGTGTCTGTCAAAATATTTCGCGTCAGAAAATATATTCACAGAACTGTTGATGAGGCAATTAAATTAGTTTCTTAGTAGCTGTAAAACGACACAAATAGGTCAGCTTTTTCTACTGAAACTATTAGGTCTTCTTCTTCGAGTCACCGATTCTGTCGAACCAGTGTGGTGAAAGGATTGTAAGTGCGCCTCAAAGAGGCTCCTTTCGTGCACTCGACACATGTCTTCGAGTTTTTAGTTGTAGGACATGTCGGTTTCCTCACGATGTTTTCCTTCACCGTTTTGAGAACGTGGTATTGCGCACATAAATCTTTCAATCGAAAAATTCATAGGTGCACGTCGGGATTTGAACCGGCGACCTCCGGATTGAAACTCGGAGGTCAGTACCGCTAGACCACCACGCTAGCACCAATTAGGCGATAACACCGTATCAGGATTCCTTATAGCAATCTTGTGTCCAGGTGCAGAAAAGTTGCGCGGTCTGTCGATATCAGGCGGGGTGAAGTCTTGCGAGGCGGCCGCCTGTCCCGCCTGTCCGCGCCAGTACGCCACCCGCGCGAAGCTCTTGCAACACGTCAGGGCATGGCACCCGCACCAACTCCCACAGCTGGTAACTACCCTGGCAACCCTCATACACAGTGGCGGAATTACACATTTCCCAAGTATAGGCTATTGAAGTATTGTTAAGAGCAGTAGAACTCTCGCCAAGTTCGTCCGGGGAAGTACTGCCACCGTGCCCATTTCTGCCGCCAAGCAGTAACGCGTTCGCGTTACTGTGTTCCGGTTTGAAAGGTGTGGTTGCCGATGAAATAACAGGCACAAGAGACATTCCACCTACACGTCTCAGGGGTACGGGCGCATACGATGCGACTTGGGTCTTGTCGTCCTAGTAGGGGAGGACCCAAGCCGCATCGCTTGTTATGGGCTGAGGTTACCACTTAACACCAGGTGGGCCGTCAGCTCGTTCTGTAACTTTTTAAACAAAAAAAAAAAAAAAAAAAAAAAAAAAAAAAAAAAAAAAAAAAAAAATTTTGCCGCCCTTTACAATTGTAAATTGTCAGTTCCTAGATTATCTTTTAAATTCCAACAGTTCGCTTGAAATTGAACAGGAAATAATTTTTTGGTAATTGGTAATCAAAGCACAACGATGACTAATAAGGCGGGGGGTAATGCCACTCACGCAATAATTTACATTCGGTAAACGGAAAGATATCTTGTGGACTTCTAGAGAAAACCGTGTTACAGATATCGAAAAGATTTCTGGATAAAAAAGGATTCTCAAATTTGCCGCCCTAGGCTCAAGCCTAATTAGCCTGCTGGTAAATACAACTCTCATGCAGAGCACAACTTTTGACGTCGCTACCTATCAGGCCGGGGGAAGTCGTGTGAACTGCAATAACTAGTACATACGCCCCTCGCACCGAGCAGTTGTCCCACTGTTGGTAACTGCACTATGCAGAGCTGCTGGCTACGCGTATGCTGGACGCAGGAGACGCAGTGACCCCCAGCGCAGGGCAGAGCATATTTACTTACGTATGAACAAGTATTGCTCTCCCGCTTCTCAAGGCGACATTAAGTCACCAGAAGCAAGAGATTAGTAGTTTCTGCGAATATTAACGTCTTCAATTTTGAGGACTAAAGTTTACTCTATATAAGGCGTTACAAAATTTAAGAAACTAAATCTGCCCTTCGCTGCGGTTAACTGCATCGCTGGCTGTTAACTTAGAATATAGGCTCCATTTAACCGCAGGAAACTGTGTTATTCCGATTGCCTTTAATTTAATATTGCCCGGATCTCACGTTATCTCCGAAACAATAATAAATAATAATAATATAAATATAATATTTTCATATTTTTTTTCCGAAACGATTTTGGCGAGACTTTCACTGGCTGATGTTCTAAGGAGTAACTTAGGCTCTTTCCGAGGGGTGCGGGATATAACTAAATTCCTCGCGGACTAAGTCGCGGGCAACAGCTACTGCAATACTAACATGAAATTTTTGTAAAGTGACTTTAGCAAGACGTCACGTTGATACTAGTACCATACAAGGAATTGATATGTAAACGTCATAAATATTCGATATGTTTTAATTTATTTCAGACTATAGCAAAGAAAAGAGCACTGAATTCATCAACAAAAGCAACCGGTGTAAGTATCATTGTAATCTGCCATTATATAACATACATGCATCATGCATGGTCTGCATAGTTTTTTGAAATTTCCATTAATATAAGTTACTTTTTCAGGATACACTGACGCACACTCCTAAATGAAATATTGAAATGAAAACAATAATCATCCAACATTCCCATTTTAAATGAAGGAAAAATATGTAACCATAAATGTAATGTACCTAACTCCTATATTAATCTGTAAAGTTTATGAAAATTTGTTAATATTTGTCTGCATTAAATCAACACAAATTTTAAAAAACAGTGTTACCATTATTTTTAATCGTAAGTATGTGAAAATCAACGCTGTCTCCTAACAAACATGAAAATAAAAAACTGTGTATAAAAATGCATTTTATTATTTCTGTAGTAGTAGAGATGGCAAGTAGTGCCTTTGCCTGTGTTTACTTCCAACCTTTTTCACACCTCTCTCTGTCCACCGCCACAGTGGGGCAATCTAGTAATTTAGTTCGTATTCTACTTTCCTACTCGTCCAACTCGTCTGCAACAGCGAAGCACCCTTCACGTCCTTCCGTACCATTTTTGTAATGTCCCCTCTGCAGCAACGGCAGCGCATATTCACCAAAATTGGAATCGAATGGGCTAAGTTAGTATAAGTTAAATAATATATGACTTGGAAAGAAAAGGCGTTTGAATGCCATATTTTTAGTCAGGTTATGTATAGGGTTTAACATCACGCTACGACCCTTAAAAGTCGAGCAAAAAAGTAAATCATAGTCAGAAATCTGTGCATATTACAAAACCGCGGGGCACAGCTGCTAACCAGTGATGCCAACTTGGGGTTTTCTCCCCAAATTTGGGGGAATCAAGATTTTTAGGGGGTAGATTAATCAAGAATTTCTTATTTTTTCAACGCATGTCTATACTATTTATATTAAGCCTCGAACCCAACCAACAAGCTAAACCAAATGTAAATTCCAAGTGTGGCTACAACTGAAATATCGGAAAACTATTATATAATTTGATCGAAATGATACAACGGTCAGCGTGCTTGAACAGTATGTAGGACGGGTTCGATACCTGGTTGCAGTAACTTTTTTTTATTTCATACTATTATAATTTTTTGATTACCTCTCAAACCGAGTGTATAAATAAAAATTTTAGGGGTTTTTAATCGATATTTAGGGGAATTTGGAGTTGGTCCTAGGGGGAACATTCTATAGGAGTTGGCATCACTGCTTTGATAACAATTTGATTTGCGTGTTCAAACGCCTACCAGACAATGAACCTCATCTGCATACATTTTTATCAAAATGTTATCATTTTTAAAGCTTGACATTCATTCTTATCTAAACTAGTTTTTGTCTGTCCTTATTACTTTCCAGCGCTCTACCGTGAGTGGGCAAGAGACAAATATTTATTAACAGTACCTTCTAGACTCGAGCCCGGCTTCAACAATATTAAATTACGACCACTTTAGTTGTCCTTGTCTGTCCACTGATTTGCAGTAGCCAGCTACAACACGTAAATACTTATAAAAGGACTACGTTGATTTCTATTGTGCGCAAACTTATCGATTTTCCGCTGATCCAATATGGACTGCACAGCCTTGGTAGTGTTTAAATAATATTTGGTGTATGGATTTTTTACTTTGTAAAAGTGATGACATGTGTGACCTGTATTAACATGGATTATGGAGTGCAGGAGGGTCGAATACCAAGGGACTTCATTGAATACGATTTCGCAGAAGATGCACTGGATTTTGAGGTTAGTTTCTTTGTTGTTATTGAATTGTAAACACACCCACAAATACATTGTTAATGCGATGTTATTTATAAATATTTATACATTAATGTAGGTATTTATTATGTACATTCGGTTGCGGTCTACATTACGGGATGTGGAGGAAAAAGAAAAATTTCGACAATGTTTATGATCCCATATTATGAAACATTTTAATCAAGTCATGTTGAGAGGACTTTGAGGTCCATAACTCCAGTAATTATTACGGGGATAATACCTAAATATACCTAGATTATCCTATATAAGTAGCTTTTAGATTTCTATTCAAAACTAGCTGTTGCCCGCGACTTCGCGTGGAATTCGGTTTTATCACGCGTATTTTACCCCTCGGAAAAGTAGCCTAAGTTAATCCTTGTTACATCAGCTATCTGCCAGTGAAAGTCCCGTCAAAATTGGTCCAGCTGTTCCGGAGATCAGCCGGAACAAACAGACAGACAAAAATTGAAAAAATCCATATGCACTTACTAAAAAGCGGTTATTTTAATATTACAAACAGACACTCCAATTTTATTTATTTGTATAGATAATTATTGATACTGGCTGATACGATAGACGTTCTGGCAAAATTTACGTAGAAAATAGTTTTTTCCGAATTTTTCTTTCCCTGAATAGCTTATGCGTCGGCATACTATATTATGACTAGTAAAAAAAACCGTAGCCAAATCGATTCAACCGTTCGTTCTCTAGTGATGCACTCAACAGGAAATAGCATTTTTAATAGAATCTGGCCAGCCTCGACGCTACTTCCTCACATTGTGATATCGCTAAAGGGTTAATTAATTCAAACTTTTAAAATGACCGGCAGCAGATTATTTGCTTTATATTAGTTTTCTGAAATGGCCCTTTCAACATTTTGGACTTATTTCATTATGCCGGCAGAAAAAAAGTAAGAGGTTTATTTTTTTAATACCGACCAAATTTAACAATGGCCTTAAGACCTATTAGTCTTTAGTTCACAGTTTTGACAGTCAACATTTTTTGAAAGATCTTTAAAGCAAAGACAAACTCATTCACAACCTACATACCTATAGGAAAAAGCAAAACATTGAATTGTGGATTTTGCGTCATGACTTTTCTACTAATTAGTAACTAGTAATTTTAAACGGTAGGTAATTTACAATGTAAGGCCAAAACTTAAAATATGGCGCACAGTAACAAATGAGAATATTCATTTGTCATTTAGAAGTCAGCAAAACTTAAAAAAAAAAGAAAGTAAAAAATAAAAATAAAGTCTGTATTTCCTGAAACCTACAATATGGAATTCTTCAAGAAGAGAGTGAATAGGTTCCTTCTAGGCAAGCATGTTTCATCGTAGACCACATCGTCACTTAACATCAGGTGAGATTGTGGTCAAATGGTCGCCAATCGCTAATAAAAAAAAAAAAAAAGAGATCCATCGACGTAACTTTTCCCGCTAACATTCCACTGACAAAAACGCGAGCCTACCCATGACGAAATCAAAACAAACATTCGTTCAGCGCGTATAACCTGTATACCACGCAACGTTCCAACACAAAGTAGTTACTACACAACGCTAGTGTTGTAGTAGGTAGACGTGCCTTGCCGTGCGACGGCAGAACTCGGAACGTTTATTTACAGAAATTTAAATTTAAACTTTCTATTAGCTTCGTATTTACATTTAATTTTGTTGGTGATCTTAAATAAATAAAATGATTTGGTTGGTGTATTGAGCAGTGTAGTGTAGTGTTGTACTCGTAGTGAATAGTGATAGTGCCCGGAGTAATTATGGTTTGCCTCGCTGACAAATGTGGATGCGGTGCATTCTGCCGCCGGATGCTTTGCCGCGTTCCAAATACTGACGTTGAAGAGGAGATTGATCCCGCTGCTTTGGTAATTTATAATTATTTATTAAATTTATATTAATTATACGTTTAACTTTATTTCTTTTGTGTGGGGGTACACATACCTGCGCGTAACGGTTTACGAGCTTAATCAAACAACATGACGAAAACACAAACATAACTAATAAGTTAAGTGATGTGTGTTTTTAACTCAAAGCGAGATTGCTATTTTAACCTTTAGTATTTAGAATGAGCAGTAGGTTAACTTTCATATTATAAGCACCTGTTGTTCGTTCACTCGCGTAGAATTTGTTGACTACACCTTATTTTTTTATAATGGAGCATTTATTTACTTCTGCCACAGCTTGGTCAAAGACAGGAATTTTCTTGCACTTATTTATTACTAGCTGTTGCCGCGACTTCGTCCGCGTGGAATTCGGTTTTATCACGCACCCCTATTTTACCCTTCGGAAAAGTAGCCTAAGTTACTCCTTGTTACAGCTATCTGCCAATGAAAGTCCCGTCAAAATCGGTCCAGCCATTTCAGAGATTAGCCGGAACAGACAGACAGACAACAGCATTTTCAAGGCTATCGTCTGTCCTCTTATTTACAAATATAACCATCCAGCCTTTTGTGAAATACAGTGCAACTGAAGATGGTCTATAAGATATTACGAGATACATTGTCTGAACGTTGAAAGGAACAATAGTGAGAAAACATTACCTATGTCCTAGCATCAAAAGACACATTGTGACATATCTGCCAATCCGGACTGGCCTTTCGTGGGGAATATCTACTCATGCTTAATCATTCTCGCTTATCGATAGTAGCCCTATGTTCCTACGTCAGTGGGGACATTATAGTGCGGATTTATGTAAAGCTGCGTACGGTCTTATAAAATTAATTATGCGTTAACATTAATGGATAAATATAGTAAATAAGCAAAAATGTCAATCTGTAACGTTTTGTAAGGTGGTATTGGGAAAAACTGGAAGGTAGGACTGGAAGGATATGTAGTTAAAAATGAGAGTTATGGTTAGTGCGTAAACCCCGATCGAAGTTTACAAAACAATCAAATGTAACGTCAATTCACAGACGGCATAACTACATTCTTTTATGTGATTATTTTACGGAGCTGACGGCCCACCTGATGTTAAGTGGTAACCTCGGCCCGTAACAACCGATGCGACTTTGGTCCTCCCCTACTAGGTACGACAAGACCCAAGTCGCCTCGTATGCGTCCGTAACTCTGAGACCTGTGTAGGTAGAATGGCCCATGTGCCAGTAATTTCACCGGCAACCACACCTTTCAAACGGAACAGCGGCAGAAATGGGCATGGTGATACTTCCCCGAACGAACTTGGCGTGAGTTCTACTGCTCTTAAAACCTACTTACATAGGTAATGTTACACCAAGCAACGTCATATTACTAGCTGTTGCCCGCGACTTCGTCCGCGTGGAATTCGGTCTTATTGCGCACCCCTATTTTATCCCTGGAAAAGTAGCCTTAGTTACTCCTTGTTACATCAGCTATCTGCCAGTGAAAGTCCCGTCAAATTCGGTCCAGCCGTTCCGGAGATTAGCCGGAACAAACAGACAGACAGACAAAAATTGTAAAAAAAATGTTTTGGTATATGTACCGTGTATACATTCATATGCACTTAGTAAAAAGCGGTTATTTTAATATTACAAACAGACACTTCAATTTTATTTATTTGTATAGATTAGCTTAAGTATAAACAGACATACTCACAAATAAATTACATTACATTAAAAACTAAACTATTTTTAAAGGTTAAGAATAAACAAAATCATTGATATCTTTAGTGTATACCGGCTAGGCTAATGCAGATAGGTGAACCTAAATAATGTACTCGGAAATACATACTGTATCTCCGACACGTTTATTTTCAGTGAAGGTTGAGTGCGGTGATGTCACTCGAGTCAGATTCGAGTTTCCCAGACTTCATTTATCTCAATATATTTCTTACAATGTTTCCCCAGAATTCTGTAAACTGTGCCCATAGTATGACTTCAACCAAACACCATTTTTATATTTGTATAATATTGATAATCTGATAAAGAGATATTCTTAAATCATTAATTTTCGTCCTGTTTTTGAACTCGTGCACATTTTTTTAATTATTTAAGTAATTTATTGAAACTAAAACTGTGTAATAGTCGTAGATCTGAAATATAAGTGATTCTCATGTTCACACGTTTACCAATATTATTATCAAAATCATTAAAAATGAACCTGGAAATTATTGTAAGAATGGATGTTGTGTGTCTGTTCGGTGATCTTTTTCCAGTTAATAGTATAACCCTAATTCTGAATATCATGTAAAATTTTAAAATAGGATCTCTTATTAATTGACGACCTCACAGCTCAGTTGGTAGTAACTCTGCCTTCACTTTCAATAAGAGTAGGTAAAGCCCACGTATATTGATGACCTACATCTAACTAAACTAAATAAAAGTGAGCTTGACGTCACCTGAATATCTGAAATCCAACATAAATGCCGAAATCTATCATTCAAAAACAAAGCGTCAGTCGCGTGTTAAGCCAAAACCTTGCTAAGAACCTAGGGTAGGTTACCTAGGAAGTTATTGACTAGGGGTGACAAGCCCATGCCCATATGACATGTCATTCCAATAGTGATTAAAAATTTAAATTCAGCCTGTGTAGTAACCTCTGCCAAAGCAACGTTAGCGAGTCTTAGAATGCGCAGCGCATTTTCATACTTTCCTTATTAGCAAAAGGAAACAATGAAGACGTTCCTTATATCCTGGGATCAATTGAGTGTAATCGAAGTCATACCCTTGATGACCTCATAATCGTGAATCATAACAGTGGTCTTGGTATCATTGTTTTGTCATAGTACAACATTTATATACAGGACGGTATGGTATCGATATATGTAATAAAAGGGTAGCGAAAATATCTGGTCATAGAAGATTTTTCATCAAAAACGTATTTAAATCTTACTACTATTATTGAAAGTTTGGATAGATGGATGTTCGTTACTCAATCACGCGAGAACGGCAGAACGGATCTGGATGAAATTTGGCACGGATATACATTATAGTCTGCACATACACATAGTCTATAGCATATAGGCTACTTTTTATCTCGGAAATATACCACGGTTCCCATGGGATGACGTATTCACCGCGAGGCGCAGCTAGAGATCATAGAAAACAACCCTGAATATAGTCCTATTAATTACACAAAAGTATTCAGCACTGCCTAAAATAATGTATTATAGTAGGACAACTGGTATCAACAAAAATGTTTAAGTCAAAGTCAAAAACTTTATTTCCATAGAATTCATAAAGAAATTGCTTGGAAACGTCAATATTCAAAACATAAGGTCACGCGTACTTATCGATAAGTTTGATGCCTGTTCAAACCCTATCCGACCCTCCATGGGGAAGAACAGACAAGAAACCCCTTTCCCCGTTTCGTTTCAGAACCAGTTAGCTGAAGCTCAGGAGGTGAAGTTTGTGCAGTTGCTGAACGAACCATTGACGATAGGATCTCACATAGTGTGCACTGGAACGCCGTGTGAAGATCTACCATGGTGAGGACTGTCATTGTGCACACTTATTTACTCATCAGTGCGTCATAGGTACCTTACCTTTGAGAGCGTGGTGGTCTAGCGGTACTGACCCCTGAGTTTCAATCCGAAGGTCGCCGGTTCAAATCCCGACGTGCACCTATGAGTTTTTCGATTGAAAGATTTATGTGCGCAATACCACGTTCTCAAAACGGTGAAGGAAAACATCGTAAGGAAACCGACATGTCCTACAACTAAAAACTCGAAGACATGTGTCGAGTGCACGAAAGGAGCCTCTTTGAGGCGCACTTACAATCCTTTCACCACACTGGTTCGACAGAACCGGTGACTCGAAGAAGAAGGTACCTTACCGTTACAAATTAACACAAATTTTTGTAAAGCATAATTTGATGCACATTTTTGTTACTTATCAGTGCGTCATAGTTACTTTACCGTTTATTTATACAAATTATCGTCAAGCTTCTTATGTGCTGCTTTGTTATATAGGGTGTCCGGTCATGAATGGATAACCTTGAAATGGGTCTTAGTAGAACTATTGGGCATTCGAAAAAAATATCAAATAAAAGAAAACCAAGTAGTATCAAAGATATGTATTTTTAAATAATATCGATGTTTTGATTTTTTTGTTCTTTTTGTTTTATTTGTTTTGTTTTTTTTTTTTTATACTACTTGGTTTTTTCTATTTGATATTTTTTCCGAATGCCCAATAGTTCTACTAAGACCCATTTTAAGGTTATCCATTCATTACCGGACACCCTGTATATAGCGAAGTAAACTATTGTATCCTAATAGGTACCTACTGCCTATACATTTACCAATGATTCATAACATGTTGACATTCAAAGTCCTTGAGACTGATAGTCATAGCCACTGGCTTCATTGTAGTGTATGAAAATGCATTCTTCTGTTTAGGTTTGCTATTAACATTGGTTGTGGGGACCCGGAGTCGGGCCGGGGGGACATAGGGGTCCATTTCAACGTGCGACTCCCGCAGTGGTACGTGGTGAGGAATCATCGACGGCATGACAAATGGGGAACAGAAGAAACCACTGCTTACAGGTACTACCATCTAGTTAACAACGGCTGATTCAAAAATTTCGGCTGCATTTTGCACAAGAGTCGAAACTCCCTACCTAGCTATGGACAGGCCTCACAGCTCAGTCGGTAGTAACTCTGCCTTCTGCGCTGTAGGTCGTCGGTTCGATTCCCACCCAGGACAAACGATTGTGTGACGAATGTAGATGTTTGTTCTGTGTCTGGGTGTTAATATGTATTCTATCAGTTGTCTGGTTCCCATAGTACAAGCTATGCTTAGGTTGGGGCTAGATGGCGCTGTGTGAATTGTCCACCATTATTATTATTATTATTATTGTATTATTAGTTTTGGGAATCGGAAAAAGTCAACTGTATCTTTGTAAACGTGGCAATACTACCTTTACCATTTATAGGTCAAAAAGGGTCACGTTTCAGCAGTGGGCGAGTAGATATTATCTGCCTATGGTATTGTTTGGTTGCGTGTCTGAATTGCGGGCTCAATCGATATTTTTGTGTACCGTCGGCATGGCACACCGCCAGACCGCCACGATCTATTGTGACATTTTTTGCTGATAGTAGTAGATAGTTACTATATCTTAGTCTACCTGCCATCATCATCATTACTTGATAACATTGGCGGAATGGTTTTATTAATTGTAGACCCCAATATTGCTTGATTGCCCTGATGTAGGTTGAGGGTAATATTCTTACCGTGTTACCGTGTTATACATCCTGTAATATCTTATTTTAGTATATTATGTAGTCATAAATGTAACATAGACCTAAGTACTCAATTTCGCGAAAAAAAAGGAATCCCTCCATTAGGGGTTTCTGTCTGTTCTTCCCCATGGAGGGTGGGATAGGGTTTGAACAGGCATCAAACTTATCAATAAGTACGCGTGACCTTATGTTTTGAATATTGACGTTTCCAAGCCATTTCTTTATGAATTCTATGGAAAAAAAAATTTTGACTTTGACTTAACCAAAAAATTTAGAGCGTGGTCTTCTAGTGGTGATCCCGAGCTTCAATCCGGAGGTAGCCGGTTCAAATCCCGTCGTGCACCTATGAGTTATTCGATTGAAAGATATATGTGCGCAATACCACGTTCTCAAAATGGTGAAGGAAAACATCGTGAGGAAGCCGATATGTCCTAAAACAAAAAATTCGAAGACATGTGTCGAGTGCACGAAAGGAGCCTCTTTGAGGCGCACTCAAAATCCTTTCACCGGTTCGAGAGAACCAGTGACTGGAATAGAAAAAGTAGACTAATCTAGGTTAATCTTTGAACGATGTTCGGGAGATTGCTTTAAATAGTGTTTAAACGTAGGCTTCGTTTTGTAGAGCCCGGTAAATGAATACTGGTCTGGCTGACTGGCCTTGCTGTGTTCACCCTACATTTTACGAAGCGCTTTTATATTTTAGGGTTTTTATTCATGAAATACGCGAAGGGCTGAATAGAGGTCATAGCAAAAGTTAATGCTTTGTCGCCAGCAGTTCATTCACATTCGTCGGTTTACTGCGATTATTATGTACCTACAAGTCGATAACGATAACATTTGTTACGTGTATAACCCGTTATCTAAGCTTACTTAGAATACTTCACGCGCCACTAGACAACTGAGTTCTAGGTAGGTAGTAACGTAATTAGTGTCTGGCCAAGGATGTGAGAAACTTATTGTTATGTAACTGTAGATACCTATGTAGAAGGTAGATGAAATTATGGCGTATTTGCTCTTAAACACCCTGTATGTATTGGTATAAAATTAAATTAAGTTGGTGTTAAAAAGGCTTGTAGGGCTTGAGTATGTCGCTGATTAAATATCCATAAAATATCTACAACCCAGATCATAATGTTTGTTTGTGTAATATGACTAGTATTAGTCGCTTTGTTAGTGGTCGACACAGATTGATTATTTATTATAAAATAAAAATAAATACGGGTTATGTTTTACTTCAGAAATAATACATAAAACTACAAAGCAGTAGCAATGTTCGATAACGAAATATAAGTATGTAATTAAAAGTTAACTTTAACTATAATATCAGCAACGTGAACATGCATTGGCATTAAATTTCGTTTTTGCGTGATGCGCTCGGTTCATTTCAACTCGGCCCGCACCGCGCCACTGTTCGGAAGCTCAAGGTCGTCAGCTATACCCGTCCGGTCACTTTCCTCAATAAGGTTGCGTTTGCTGGTGGAAGCTAGCGGGTATTCACCTTACCACCTACTTTAAATGTTTTCAAAGCTTAAGCTCAACGTGGTATTCGAAGCCACGACAAATTAATCGCAAGCTAACTTCACTAATCCACAACCACCTTTTTTTTCCACATGAGTCATTCCACCTTCACGTCTCAGAGTTACGGACGCATACGATGCGACTTGGGCCTTGTCGTACCTAGTAGGGGAGGACCGAAGTCGCATCAGTTGTTATGGGCCGAGGTTACCACTTAACACCAGGTGGGCCGTCGTCTCGTTCAGACATAAAAAAAAAAACAGCCGCCATCGCTTCAAAGCGGCCATTCCTTATATTAATGTATATTTCAGGTTGTTCCCCTTCAAAATAGGCAAACCGTTCACGATAGAAGTGTTAGTGGACGAGAAAGAGACGCTGTGGGCGGTGGACGGCGAGCATTACTGCAGCTTTGCGCACAGGAGCCCTAGCCCGCTGAGCGCCGCGTGGGTGCAGGTCACAGGCATCAGGGACGCAGCGCTGCGGATACAGAAGACTGATTTGTACCCCGCCCTAGCACCCGCCAGAGATGAAGTGAGTATTTTTTATTTTAAATAAATATATGGTGAACATTTCACACAGCGCCATCTAGCCCCAAAGTAAGCTAAGCATAGCTTGAATCATGGGGACCAGACAACTGATATAATACTTATATGCTTTTCTTTTGTAATTACATACATATAATACATATTAACACCCAGACACAGAACAAACATCAATGTTACAAATGTCACATAAATGTTTGTCCTGAGTGGGGATCGAACCCACGACCTACAGCGCAGAAGGTAGGGTTACTAACCAACTGAGCTATAAGGCCAGTCATATATACACTAGGTAGGCTTTAATGCTTACATATACTCGTACTAAGTCTGTTACCCTAATGTAGTACACAGCATTTGTATTGGTGGATATCTAGTTAGAAAGAAAAATATTTATTTGTGGCAAAGAATATAACACAGGTACAAAAAAAATCATTAAGACAAACATTTTTTTACAAGTGAGGTAATAAAAAAATACTGAACTACAACTACACTATATGAACAATAGCATTAGCTCACCAGCCATATAGCATTGCCACAAAATGGCTTCCAACTCGGCATTCGCTTGTACAATACGGCGATACTTCTACTGTCCCTACTCTTTCGAATCAGTGTAGTAAAAGTAGTTGTAAGTCGAGATTTTGGATTACCGAGACTGCGGTAATGGCGTAGTCATTTTACGAATCTTGTACTGCCTTCGTGTTGATTTGTAAATGGTGCTAATTGACACGAATGGGCTGACCTGTTGACCCGAATGAATTACTGTGCCAAGGTTTCAACCAGCCACTAGCCTGCTTATTAGTGAGAAGGAGATTAACCAATCTGTGAATCTTTTCCAGGTTTGCTTAAGAGCAAGCATTGACAATCCACCTGATGTGGAGGGGCCTACTTGGCAGCCTAACGTGATAGCATCAATGTCGAATGGGTTGCCTGAAGGGCATCAATTAGTTATTTATGGAAGGTAAGATATTTAATATGGTCCCTGTATAACAGTTCCTATTCGGATCCATCGTTTCTAAACCATTTAAATTGTGCTCCTACGAACACAGCTACAAAACCGACTTATAGATTAAAGCTTTATTAGTTAATGTTGATCCGGCATGATTAAACTCCTTTTCATTGCAATTACTACCTACCAGCTATTATAAAAAGTCGATAGTGATACCTCAGTGATTATATTGAAACTCAAATCGTCTTAGGGACTTGTCTTATGTAGCTATAAGTGATCTCGCTAGACATTAGAAATCCAAAGAAAATCATGGGCATTACCTGCAAAATATTTTGTGCAACCAAGCTGTACTCCTTATACTTTTCTGAAGTCGTGGGCATTATTTCACGAGCTGTAATGGGTAGAGAAGCTGTTAGAAGCACAGGCAGGCATTTATCAACTTAAAGTGTCAGATGCTAAGCAGTATTGCCAGCTTTTTCCTCTCCCCTGAATTGTTTACTCCTATCTTAATTTGTATTCTCTTGTTATTTCCTCCATCCTCATTTCAGACTCCGTCCAATGTTGCATTCGTTCGCCATCGACCTAATGGACGCAGCGCGCGAGTGGCCGCGATCCAATGTGCATTTGCACGTAAACCTACGTGCACACTTTGAATCGCAAAAGGACCGTCAACTGGTCGTACTCAACGCTTGGTTCGGGGAGTGGGGGGTCGAACGAAGGCAGCGGACGGCCAAAGTCATACCTGGGAGCTATGTAAGTATTGCATCATCATATCAGCTGGTAAAAGTCCACTGCTGAACATAGGCCTCCCCCAAAGATTTCCATTTCGAACGGTCTTGAGCCACCTGCATCCACGGATTTCCTGCGATCCTGACTATGTCATCAGTCCGGGTAGGTGGGCGCCCTACACCGCGTCTGCCGGTTCGTGGTCGCCATTCGAGAACCTTTATTCCCCAACGGTTGTCGGTTCTTCTAGCTATGTGGCCTGCCCATTGCCACTTCAGTTTGCTTATTCTGAGAGCTATGTCGATAACCTTGGTTCGTCTACGGTAGTAAGTACTAAGTATTGCATAGCCGTGTAATATATAATGTAAACGAATACCATACTCAAAAGTCAAAAACACGACTATTAAGAAACACGACACGAGACACTTGATTACTTATGCTAATATATATTGAACTCGTACAGTTCAGTACCTTTTGTTTCTGTGTTCTTCACTTCCATCCACTTTTTGACAATAATCATTGACAAAAAAATATTTCTCATATTATAAGTCTCCATAACGGTGAAACGGAACTACTTATCTCTACGAGTTTCCTTTAGCATAGTTATAAAAACGAGTTTGTTAATTTGTCCTATTTGGATTATATTACTTTTCGATAAGGTTATTAATAAAAATAATGTTTTAATTTCCAGGTTAGGTTAAGAATAGTTCGGGGCCCATCCGAGTGGTCAGTTTTCGCCCACGACATTCTGATAGGAGAGCTTGACCACAGAGCGTCGCCTGAAGGAGTAAAGGCGCTTCGCATCCGCGGCGACCTGTTCCCTCAGCAGATTTACCTCTGTCCAGCTTCTAGCTCCCCGGTTCGGGAAGATAGCTAAAAACATTAACGTGAATACAGACTAAACCATTGATAATTTGATCCTCGGTATTTGAAGAGTTATTCCATTCTCAGGTTGCCTGTATTCGTGGCCGCCAAACCAAGCATTTTTATTATATATAGCCGTGATATTAAAATGGAATTTATTGCAATAGTTTATTTTGTAATGAGACTTAATATTCATCTATTTATTCCAATTTCTGAAGTGCTTTATTATTTTGATGTTACAGAGCAAAGTTCTTATAAACTTTTTGGATGGACATCTAGATTTAGAAATAAGACATCACTGTTACAGCCTATTATAGCATTTGCTACTTAATTATGAGTAGGTAAGGCACATATTGTTAAGAAGTATTATGTATAATTGTAAGCGTATTGTTAAATCTAACTATTTATATGTTTTGCTGTATACTTTTATTACAATGCTGTTACTGAACGGTTTATTTTTCTGTACCTTGTTTTTTTGGGGTTTCCTCATCAAAAGACGGGACTCAGTGCTTCTGTCGTAAGGCCTTTATCAGACAGAATTACACTTGAAATTTAGGTATGTAGTGTATACCTAAGAAATAATTATAAAACGTACGTATTAAATTCAGGAAGTGTCCTCATATAAAAGACGCATTTTTAGTGACATGCCCAACTCTGAACAGGTGTAGAGCAGGTATGGGTAATTTCACCGGCATCCACAACCTTCAAACCGGAGTAGTGAGGCAAGTATTTTCAGTTCGCTAATTTTGGATCATAACTCAAAATAATAAGATTGTATTTTAAATAGATGTCATTAATTAAAAGACTGCTTGCTGACATAACTAATTATTTGTTTTACAAATGGCGTAGGTAACGGAACGCTCGTAATGGCGTTAGTAACGGAACCGGAACTATAGTGACCATTTCGCCTAACAAGTCAAAGACAAGGAAGTCTTGTGATTTATTATCTGTGACTCTGGCACTGATTGACGTCGGTTATACATTTATTGTTTACGACTTTTACCTTACCACCGTTATAATAATAAAAGTGATAACCAAATTATTCTGTGTTCGTGGTCAAAAATACATATTTTCATATACATTACTATAAATTTTTTTTAATAATGGAAAATTCTCAACATCCGCTGTATCCACAAAGCAACGTATCCAAGTTCAGCGGATATGATCCAGAGAAGTTTGTCTAAGTTTTTTTATGCTTTAACATTTTAAGCATTCTGTTGTAGTCAATGCAATTCCGTTTCCATATTTGCTTTGCAGATATACTCTGGACAATGTTTCGCTAACGGTTCGCACTACTGAAGACCTAACTCCAGGCAGACCACCTTGTCTGACCCAAAATACAGTCGGCAAGTTTCTGCAGCCGCTGACCAGGGAACTGGTTGAAGTACCACCCAGGTCTGAGATCTAGTCAGAAAAGTAGTACATTTAAATAGGTTCTTGTTTTAAAACCGTTGGTCATTTGGGATATTTTACAATGAAATGGGAGCTTTTTGAGGTTCCTACAGAAAATGCGCATGAAATGATGTAGGTAATGATACAGACCACAACATGATTTGGCCCACTCGTAGATAGTAGGTAATTGTTAAAAACTGCTGAAGAAACTAGGTACCTTCTCGATAAATTATAGAACTCATTTATAATGCCATGCCCATTTCTGCCGCCAAGCAGTGACGCATTCACGTTACTGCTTCGGGTTCCGGTGTTGTTACAGGTGAACTTACAGGCACATGAGACATTACACCTACACGTCTTAGAGTTACGGGCGCATACGGTGCGACTTGGGTCTTGTCGTAGGTGAGGACCCAAGTCGCAACGGTTTTTACAGGCAGGAGCTACCACTTAACCAGGTGGGGCGTTAGGTCGTCCCGTACATGTATTACATAAAAAAACGGCTGTTTCCTAGGCCTACAATAGATGAGCTGCCAGATGCTGTCATAGACCAGATGGTCTTGAAAGATAAAGCGTTTTGGGTGGATAAGCCTGGAACAAACGCATACACTCTTCACGATGCTTATTACAACTATGGAATGACCACTGAGATGGTGAAATCAAGTAGGTAAATTGTGCAAACGCCTTATGCTGCATTTTATGTATGTATTTAGTAGCCTACGTATACCTAATAAAACGCACAAGGCCAGACCAAAAAAAGTACCTGAACCAGACTCCCATAGCACAATCTTTGCTTAGTTTGACCTAGACTACTTTGGGCCTAGACGGCGCCGGCGCCGGCGCTGTGTGAAATGCTATTCAAATAATTTTCTATATTATTTTGTTAAATGAACTAATTAACCACTTAGACGAATAATAAATTAATATGTACGGTGGATATTTCACACAGCGCCATCCAGCCCAAAAGTAAGCGTAGGTTGTACTATGGCAATCAGAAAGCCGACTTTTTTATAAACATACAATTAACTATTAACCGAGAGGGACCAACATCCATGTTTGTGTTTTTCACAAGTGTTTGTCCAGGGTCCTCATCGATCCCACGACCTACAGTATAGAAGGCAAGGGTTACTGCCTACTGAGCTGTGAGGTCAGAGAACGAATCGAACATTGTTTCGTTTTTATTCTTAATTCATTATAAATTTTCAAGTAATTTCCATATATATCATACCAATTGTATAAGGGTGCCAGTGACAGTATGAAAGATGGATTGATGGATGATCTTTGTCGTTGCACCAAACAGAGTGCTCGTAACTTTGAACCTGTCAAACGCGTCCGTTATCAAAGAGTTTCTGACCTTTAAAAAACCGAACCGCTGTACTATCATAAGAGAAAGCTTTGTATCGCTAGCTGCAGCTAGCTACGAGGACCCGCTCCCAATATGTCATTGGACCCATGGGATGGTAGATATTCTCTTACTGTACCACTTGGGTAATTTGATACTTTTCCATTACTTGTTCTACCAGTTCATCAAGATATGTTCCCTCGGTCATATCAGTACGATCTAGATTGCGTCAGATATAGACGACAGCACGCGTGCGATGGATTAAAGCAACCTGAAGGTAAAAGGACGGTAGGTTGGTTTCTTATTCGGATAGATATCTTTATTGCTATCATTTATGGGCCCACGCTGCTTGCGTCCGTATGTGATTTGATTTGACCCTTTAGTAGCAGTAGAACTTGTGCTAAGTTCGCCCGAAGAAGTACTGCCACCACACCTGGCAATCTGCCGCCGAGCAGTGATGCACTCGTGTTGCTGTGTTCCGGTGGTAGGGAGTGGGTGCCGGTGCAATTGCAGGCGCATGAGACGTAGCATCCCCGTCTCGGGGTGATGGACGCAACGCTATGCGACTTGAGTCATCTCGTACAATGGAGAGGACTTGAGTGGTATTACTGTTGTCTGTGGGCGGCACTTACCACTTAACATCAGATGGGCCGTCAGCCCGTTCCATCACTTCAATGAAAAAAAAACAGTAAGATACTTTAAAATAGGTGCAAAAGTTACAACCATCATCTTTTGCATCAACAGACTTAAAAAAGAACTGATAAGTGAATCCTCCCTAATGATAAAAATACTAGGCATATAACTTACTCCAACTATCGACAGATGGACATCTACGCAGAAAAGTATCTAATATACTCTCTGAGAGGGTCCTTGCCTGCTTTTACCCTCGGTTGGTCGGTTAGGGTTAGAACAGGCCTAGCCTTAGCAACCCTAGAAAAACAATGAATACTTGATTCAATATACTACCTATGTGCTACATTATTGGCGGACCTAAAAGGGTGTAACATCCGAATCCGAAAATATAACTCAACTCATATCGTGCCATTGTCCTCCAGTGTAAAAATAATTTTGCGTCGTGCATGTTTATTGCACATACTTGTTTATCCACTTGGACCGCTGGTATAAATAAACCAAGTATCATCAGGGTTTTGTCAATTTATTTGCGCAAAAACATGTAGTCATTTTTAACTTAAGACCTTCTGTACGGATACTGGGTGTTAACTATTTTACAATATGTAAATCAAGATTTCGCAATCGCCTCAGAAACCTGTAAGTGCCCACTGCCGTGACTGCCGCAAACTTGACGCACCGGGTCTTACACCGTTCCAACTGGCTTGGGCCAAAGACGCCGGACAGAAGAGATGGAGATATTACCCTGATCTAACCGCATCGCTCACTCCGATGGAGATACAAAAACTAATGGATGAGTTAGTGTCTGAATCTGCCCAGATTTATTGATTTTATTTTGCTAGCAGAACATCTGGTAATAGCCTTAGCAGATCGCCTATCAAACCTGTGTTCCCACAGTAGTGTTACTTATATGTAACAGCGTGAAAAGAGTTCCAATAAATCAATAAGGTGGAAAGGCGTGATTCTAGATTATTAATAAACTAGGTAGGTAGGTAATTACCTAAAGAAATAGTAGGTACTACATACCTACCTGTCTCTGTAAATAGATATCGTCAGTAACGCCGTGCTTTGACTTGTTTTGGCAGGGTTGGCCGTCCGTTCCAGAACGAAGCTTGCAACTGGTATTACAAAAACTACCCTCCAGTAAAGTATGATTGTATTGTGAGAAAATTTTCAAAGTAGACATTAAAATTATTAAAGTTACAAACATTAAATTACTGTTTTAACCCCGTTAAAATAATGTGTTTGTAAACGGTGGGCCATGCTTCTTTGATTTTCACTTATTATGATACTACGATATAATATTGGTTTAGGTTGGTATTATACCAATGGACTGCGACGCTGCGGCTGGAGAAATGCAAAACATACGCACATCCTGCCACAGTTTTTCAGACCACTATGAGCTTGCTGCATTCTGAGAACTTGAGCGGCGCCACACTACAATGAGAACCTTAAATATATATATATAGGTTGCATATTAATGTAGGGATGTAAAGTTGCATCCCTGCAGCGTACATACGACTCCGGTGTGCGGCCTCGTTAATGCACTAGCACTACTAAATCGGAAGTGTAAACGACCTTTAATATACCTACTTGTAGGCACGTCACACTGACGTTGACATTAGCTGTCAGCTGTTTTACTGTCAAACTATGTTTTGACTTAGGTTGGAGTTTCTTGTGGTTACTTCTTCTTACTTCTTGTGGAATTGTGCACTCTGTGGCCGTTTTAAAAGTTTGACCTTCTCAAGGTGACCGATATCGCGCCAGCCGGTTCGAATTGATTGATCAGTCAGGGTCTTCAGGGTCCGGCGACTGCACGGCTCGTTCCTGATCACTGATAGTCACGCGAGAAAATGAGCGTACAGTCAGACTCGGATAAACGCAAGCAAATCTCCGTTCGTGGGATTGTCGCTGTGGAAAATGTTGCTGAAGTGAAAAAAGCGTTTAATCGTCACGTCCACTACACCCTGGTGAAGGACAGAAATGTTGCGACGCCGAGAGATTACTACTTTGCTCTGGCGCACACCGTCCGGGACCATCTCGTCTCAAGGTGGATCCGCACTCAACAATATTACTATGAAAAAGATCCCAAGGTGAATATGGAAATATATTTTCATAAGAAATGTTTAGTAATCAAAGTTTTAGAAAGTAAAAAAAATCACATGTTGCTGAAATATGAAATATTGCTAGCTTCAAAACATGCACCAAATTACCTAATATGTGTTAAAATGCTGGTTGTTTTTTAGGAACAAGTAATCAATGAGCAATGGTAATTTTTTTGAGCATCTCAAAAACACAAAACCCACTTATTCTGAGTACTAGCATAAGATGAGATAAAGTACAACAATTTTCGTTTATAAAAAGATCATATAATTCATGTAATAAATATTCTTGTTTGGCTACTTATCAAATCATTTCAAAGTTCATTGAACTTTTAAATATATTTTTATGTATTTGGTGGTATTTTGTGGTTACTTACTAAACTCTATATCATAAATCTAATGCATTTTCCATAGCGTGTCTACTACCTGTCTTTGGAGTACTACATGGGCCGCTCTCTACAAAACACCATGATCAACCTGGGCATCCAAGGAACAGTAGACGAAGCTCTCTACCAGCTGGGTCTTGATATTGAAGAACTAGAGGAGCTGGAGGAAGATGCCGGTCTTGGTAATGGAGGCTTGGGTCGTCTCGCTGCCTGCTTCCTTGATTCAATGGCCACTCTTGGTCTGGCTGCCTATGGATATGGTAAGTGTCACTCATACATACAATTTATCAAATTATATTTCATACTGGCTGTGCCTGCGACTGCCCGTGTCTAATTAAGTTTGTGAATTAACGTTAATAACAAGCCTACAGATGTCAGCATCACCAGGTTTCCTGCTGATCTGTGGGCTAGTTATAAGTAATCCATATATAGTATTGAGGAGCATTACTGATGCCTAGCAATTTCAATGATTATATTTGTATCACTGACATTAATTTGATCATGCATAGTCTGTGTAGTGTATTGTGTGGCCCTGCTCTCAAATCACAAAAATTGTGTGTTTATAAACAATCAAATTGATTACATAGAATGATCTCATCAATTAGTTTCATAATACACACTGAGGTACTTCATATTAAATACTTGACATACTCACAAGTACAAACTAATTTAAAATGGTGAACATAATATTTGGCAGCTGGCCAGTATAAATGTGTTTACTAAATGGAATATTGTCACTCATTATGTAACTATCAGTGCATCTTTGTTTCTTTGAATGTGCTTATGTAAACGAATATATTTAAATAATCTTGGAAGCATGGTAAAGCCAAATCCTATCATAATTATTATAAAATGTAATAATCAAACTCTATCCATTAATGTAAGCCAACCAGCCAACCAGGTAATTGCTTATGACAATTATTCGCTGTTCTAGTTCTAAACCTTATCTGAATTGATTTAAATGTAGCGAAAAAGGTTACTGATCGAGTTTTTCTATTCAGTCTAATGTAAATCTACAAACACAGCATGTCAAGGTTGAATCAATGATTTGCAAGACGCCTAGACCGTTCTAGTCAAGCCAAGTTTATCGCCGCTAGTTGAACGAGCCTTGTTGGTTGGACCACCTTACCAGTATCCCATATTCTTATTGCTACTAAGTAACGAGCAAGCGGGCTCAATTCCGAAACTTAACTTACTTGATAAGGCCTGCTCGGCAACGCTTATCGAAGTCACTACAATCGAAGCCATATCTGAGAAAATATGATTTTGTGTACCCTTTCAAAAAAAATCTTAACTGCTACATACTACTATACTACTCTAAGAGCAGTAGAACTCTCGCCAAGTTCGTCCGGGGAAGTACTGCCACCATGCCCATTTCTGCCGCCAAGCAGTAACGAGTTCGCGTTACTGTGTTCCGGTTTGAAAGGTGTGGTTGCCGGTGAAATTACAGGCACAAGAGACATTCCACCTACACGTCTCAGAGTTACGGGCGTATACGTTGCGACTTGGGTCTTGTCGTACCTAGTAAGGGAGGACCCAAGTCGCATCGATTGTTATGGGCAGAGGTTGCCACTTAACACTAAGTGGGCCATCGGCTAGTTCCGTAACTGTATCACATAAAAAAAAACTTCAAAGCCTTCACCGTTCTTAGTTCAACTCGGCGTTGAACGAAACACCGCGAGGGAACTGGTATTTCTAGAACCAAAAATTTGAACTCACACCACACTGTTTCGACATACAACAACATTATGGGCACTTGATCTTTGTCATGATCATTTTCTTGCCCTTATCCCACATTAGGTGGGGTCGGTACAACATGTATTTTTATTCCATTTCTCTCATACGTCATCTCCATACTCACTCCTTTCTTACTCATATCATCTTTCAAGCAATTCATCCATCTTTAACCTACCTCTACTCTTATATCTATCCACACGCATAAACACTCTTCGTAGTATGACTTTCGTCCCTCCGTATAACATGTTCATATCACGCTAACCTATTGCTCAACTGCGTCACTATTTTCAGACTTTCCCTTATATAATAATAATGCTAAGCTTTTATTCCGATAAAGTTTCGCATAATACTAATTTACACACAGTTCACTGTCAACGGCTCTATTTACCTGTATTTGGCAAAGTCCTCTTCCAACTGTTTCCACTCTTCTGTTCCGTTATATACTCATTCCTAATTTTGTCCATTTCGATCACTCCACACATCCATCTCATTATTAGCATCTCGGCTGCGTGCAATTTTCTTTCATCTGCCATTATGGCCCAACATTCCGACAAATACAATAGGATCTCTGATTATCTCAGGTATTAGATACGAGTACGGTATATTCGCGCAGAAGATAGAGAACGGCGAACAGCTAGAGGAGCCTGACGATTGGCTGCGGTACGGAAACCCGTGGGAGAAAGCGCGCCCGGAGTTTATGTTGCCGGTACACTTCTACGGGCGGGTCGTCGACACGCCCCAGGGGAAGAAATGGATCGACACACAGGTAGACCTATCTAGACTTACCAGCTGTTATTTTATTTAATACTCTTAAGGAAACTAACAGCTAGTAGGAAAAATTCCTAAATATAAATACAGAGAGACAATGAGAAGTTCAACACTGATTTTAAACGAAAAATAACGTAGACATACAAACACTAACACACAAAATTATTATATATAGATTATTAGCAATTATGTACTAAAGAATGATTTGCTCAATATACTCTTTAGTCGCGTAGAGGAAGTATTGAAGATATCAATATCAACCTCACGCACGGATACATCCTAAAAGCGGCGGTTATAGCTTTCCAAAAGGCCATGGTAATTGACGTTTAGAGAATACTGGGCTAACTGATTTTCGGTTTACGGTTTCGGAGAATACTTGAAAAACAGTGAATAAATTTGAAGCGTTTTCATGTTAACAGAATTCAGATACTTTCTTTTTATGGCCTAAGTACGCACGAGCAATTAACCCAAGGCCTTACAAATATAATAATAATATTGGTGGACATATCACACAGCGCCATCTAGCCCCAAACTAAGCATAGCTTGTACTATGGGAACAAGGTAACTGATAGAATACATATATACTTTTTTGTAAATACATTACATATAATACATATTAACACCCAGACATAAAACAAACGTCTATATCACACAAATGTTTGTCCTGGGTGGGAATCGAACCCCACGACCTACAGCGTAGAAGGCAGTGTTACTACCAACTGAGCTGTGCGGCCTGTCAAAGAAAACATGATACATGAATAAAAATGCACGTAACTGCATAGGTACCTTTGCCTTTAATGGTAGAGTAGCTAGAAAACAGATTGTGCAAATAAATCTTAGTTATAAAATAAGGTCATGCCGGCCAGCTATCGCGTTGCTATGAATAGTGCAACATAGGTTCACGAGATCAGCAACGCAACGCAACGCTTGTTTTGCATGGCAACGCATCCTAAGTGTCCGTTGTTATCACCTAATTAACCTAATCAGATTAGAATGATGCCACATTACTTTTTATTTCATTCACTACATAAGTATCCTTGCTGTGTGGAGTTGCGATAAACGCGTATTGTGCGAATGAAAATTGCAGATTAAGTTTGGTCAATTTGTTAATTAACCCAAGCTATTTCTAATTTAGATTCTCATCTGACCATTTTTATGTGATACAGTTATGGAAGGAGCAGATGGTCCACCTGGTGTAATGTTGCAACCGTTGCCCATAACAAGCAGAACGATTTGGGTACTTACTTAACAAGATCCAAGTCGCAACGTATGCGCCCGTAACTCTGAGAGGTGTAGGTGAAATGTCTCATGTGCCTGTAATTTCACTGTCAATATACCTTTCAAACCGGAGCACAGTAACGCGAAAGCGTTGCTGCTTGGCGGCAGAAATGGGCATGGTGGCAGTACTTTCCCGGACGAACTTGGCGTGAGTTCTACTGCTCTTTACTATACTTTTATAAAATGATTCTGATGATTTCTGCATTTAGTAAAAGCCTGTTGGCATTACAAACAGACACTTCTTTTTATATATTTGCATAGATAAGTCATAGAGACAATTTATATTATATAGTACTTTTTTCAAGAGCTTTCATTATTCAGTTGACTGTAGTAATAGCAGAAAGATCGGCCTCAGTATCGGTAATTGGCAAAATGAGTCAAATTTTAGTTCTTCAAAATACTGCTATAGTGTAGTCGATTTTTGTTTTCTTGATTCTGCCGTTATCTCCTTGGTCCCTAATCAGTAATCACCGATAGAGCTTTCTCTACCGCCGTCATATTCTTAGAGACAAGGTGAAAATAACGGGATATTACAGCAACAAATGAAATAAAAATGGTTTCATGCCGATTGGTTATAGTTTATGTGTTTTTTTACAGGTTGTATTTGCTATGCCGTATGACAACCCCATACCTGGATACAACAACAATGTAGTTAACACTCTGCGGCTTTGGTCTGCGAAGAGTCCTGTTGACTTTAACCTTAAATTCTGTGAGTATGATCAGATATGTTTTAAATAACTTCTGTTTCACTGAATCTGTGGCGTCATTCTCTGCAAGGGCAGTATTTGTAGTATCGATAACGATCAATTAGCAATACTATTTCGGCAAAACTGCCTATCTTGAACCTATAACCTATGTTGAATCTTAAACTTTGTGTGTGTACACATAATAGATCTTCATGAGACTTTTCATTTTGGCTTATAATTTTATTGGCTATTTCTATTTACAATCAGAAAAATCTATATCACAGACATCCAACACAAAAAGTCCGCCCGCTGAAGAAAAAAATATTTCCATTTTAGTGTCCAAACATATCTGTTTTATTTCAGTTAACTCTGGAGACTACATCCAAGCTGTGCTAGACCGTAACGTGGCCGAGAACATCTCCAGGGTTCTGTACCCGAACGACAACTTCTTCGAGGGCAAAGAGCTGCGTCTGCGCCAGGAGTACTTCATGTGCGCTGCCACTCTCCAGGACATCATCAGAAGATACAAGTCCTCCAAGTTCGGGTGCCGCGAAGCCGTCAGGACCACCTTCGACCATCTACCCGACAAAGTGGCCATCCAGCTGAACGACACGCACCCCGCGCTGGCCATCCCCGAGCTGCTCCGCATCCTAATAGACCAGGAGAACATTCCCTACGAAGAGGCGTGGGACCTCGTGAGGAAGTGCTGCGCGTACACCAACCACACGGTCCTCCCTGAAGCCCTGGAGAGGTGGCCCACCTCCATGCTGGAGAACTGTCTCCCGAGACACATGCAGCTGATCTACCACATCAACTTCCTGCATCTCCAAGAGGTCCAGAAGCGCTGGCCGGGGGACGCCGATCGCATGCGCCGCATGTCCCTCATCGAGGAGGAAGGCGAGAAGAGGGTCAACATGGCGCACCTGTGCCTCGTCGGCTCTCACGCGGTCAACGGCGTGGCCGCTATCCACTCGGAGATTCTAAAGGCCACCCTCTTCCGCGACTTCTACGAGATGTGGCCCGAAAAGTTCCAGAACAAGACGAACGGCATCACTCCCCGGCGGTGGCTGGTGCTGTGCAACCCCGGTCTGTCGGACCTCATCTGCGACAAGATCGGGGAGGACTGGACCGTGCACCTGGAGAAGCTGCAGGCGCTCAAGAAATGGGCGAAGGATCCCGCGTTCCAGCGCGCCGTTATGAAAGTGAAGCAGGAGAACAAGCTGAAGCTCGCGTCCTTGATCGAGAGGGACACGGGGGTGCGCATCAACGCGGCCTCGATGTTCGACGTGCAGGTGAAGCGCATCCACGAGTACAAGCGGCAGTTGCTCAACATCCTGCACGTGATCACCCTGTACAACCGCATCAAGCGGGACCCCGCCGCGGCGCTCACCCCGCGCACGGTCATGATCGGGGGGAAGGCCGCCCCGGGGTACTACGTCGCCAAACAGATTATCGCGTTGGCTTGTGCCGTCGGCAACACCGTAAGTTAAACCCTGGATTCGTTCCATAAAGTCTTAGACCTGCTAGAATTTATATATAAATAATTTGTTAAAAAATATTATTATTCATCATGCTAAGACGTGGTTGTTTCCAAAACACGATTTAACAATATTTTCTGGACAAAGCACCTGTTAACCCTAATTCTACGCTTTCTAATCAAATATCTCCGTAATTTACCAAACAATATTAATAAAACTAAGAAATATAACTTCTTATTTAATAATGAAAACCGCTGGTTTTCACGGCCTCTTTTTTGTTCTTTTTCACTTGTATCCGGAGACGCGAGCAATGATTGATATCATTCACTGAAGGTAATCCATGCTGTATAACAATTATACCACATTTTTTTTATGGATGAAATGTTAAAAAATTGTTGTGGGATACAAAATATAAATAAATAAATAATGATAGACATTTCACACAGCGCCACCTAGTCCCAAAGTAAGCTAAGCGTAGCTTGTATCATGGGAACTAGACAACTGATATAATACTTATATACTTTTCTTTTGCAAATACATACATATTAACACCCAGACACACCCAGACACATAAATGTTTGTCCTGAGTGGGGATCGAACCCACGACCTACAGCGCAGAAGGTAGGGTTACTAACCAACTGAGCTATGAGGCCAGTCAATATGTCTTCTTATTCTATGTATTGTACTGTATTTATGTTGTGTCAGGTAAACAACGACCCTGATGTGGGTGACAAGTTGAAGCTGATTTATTTGGAGAACTACCGCGTCACCCTCGCTGAGAAGATCATGCCCGCCGCCGACCTCAGCGAACAAGTAAGCCTATATAAACCGCATATGGTCAAGCCAAATAAGGGTTTCCAATACTAATGTATTTTTACGTATGTGGTGTCAGATTGTAAGCCTTGTATGTAGAACATAAAACCTATAAATGTAAATAGTTTGCAAGTACGAACAATTTGAAATGACTAATAAATTCATATCAAACTTACAATCTGTAGCAGATTCGGGAAGATTTTATCCCTATCGTATTATATAAAAAAATCTTAATATTAAGTTTGATTGCCTTTGTCTCTTCTCTGCAAAAAGAGAAAATTAAAACTGTCGAACTATATTTAGTTTTTAAGTTTGGTTGCCATGTCGTCATATTTTAGGCATGGTTTTTTACCCTATTTAAAATTGCTCAATGGATTTTAATTTTGACATATTTTTAGTTCATCATTTAATCTGTTTTTTATGATGAATCTGTTTTGTTTCGCTAAGGAAACAAAAAATATGTAAACTTTAGATTATAAGGTTCACTTTGATGTCAACAAAATCGACACATTGCAATAGTAACCAAAATTAACTTACTTAAAAAATTTAACCAATTTAACACAACCTCCAAAATATTTCAGGTAATAATTCCTTAATTAAATACGTTAACCTAATAGGTATATTTAAATAGTTTCTTAACCTTAAAATAGCATTATTATATATATATTAGAGTTGTTTTGTGTTAATGAGCAAACGTGACATGTTACTATGTATTGTACAGATCTCGACGGCGGGTACTGAAGCGTCCGGCACCGGCAACATGAAGTTCATGCTGAACGGCTCCCTCACCATCGGCACCATGGACGGAGCCAACGTGGAGATGGCCGAGGAGGCCGGTCAAGATAACTTGTTCATTTTCGGCATGAGGGTAGACGATGTTGACGCCTTGCAGAAGCGCGGGTATCTATATTATATTTATTTGTATTTGTATTACTCTTTTCGACAGGCCTCACAACTCAGTTGGTAGTAACCCTGCCTTCTGAGCTGTAGGTAGTGGGTTCGATTCACATCCAGGACAAATATTTGTGTGACGAATATAGACGTTTGTTCTGTGTCTGGATGTTACTATGTGTTATATGTATGTATTTATAGAAAAGTATACATGTGTACATAGTATGGTTAGTTTGGGGTTAGATGGCGCTGTGTGAATTTATTATATATTACACTCATATAATTTGCTTTAATATTATCGCTAAGCCATTTGACATTGGTTTATTTCATCATTCATTATTTAAGATTGGTGATCTTAGTACTAGTTAGCAACTTCATGAATTGGAAAAGCAATGCCACTACTGCTTTGTAGCAAACTTTGTCGGTAGTAGTCAATAATATATTTAAGTTTACATTTATACATTGCCCTTGGTGTTGCAAATGTCCTTGAGCGACGGTGACCACTTTCAAAATCAAAGTCAAAATCAAAAACTTGATATCCATAGAATTCATAAAGATTCGCCAATAATATTCAAAACATAAGGTCGCGTGTACTTATCGCTTAGTTTGACGCCTGTTCAAACCGTCCATGGGGATAAACAGCCAAGAACCCCCTAAAGGAGGGCTTCTTTTTCCTTCAAGTGGCCCGTCAGTCGTTAACACATATAAAGAAGTTACACTATAATTGTTCTGTATTATAACATCAGATACAACGCGTACGAGTACTACGAGCGCAACCCGGAGCTGCGGCAGTGCATCGAGCAGATCCGCAGCGGGTTCTTCTCCCCGGAGGAGCCGGGACGCTTCGGCCACATCGCCGACGTGCTGCTGCACCACGACCGGTTCCTGCACCTCGCAGACTTCGACGCTTACATTGACGCGCAGCAGAAAGTGGCTGACGTTTACCAGGTAACATCAACCACGAGGCATACGTGGGCTCGTCACAGCGGACGGAGTTCGCCGCCCGAGGTACAGGGAAGTGGGAAAGGGCCGTCGACTGGTCAGGTATGACTGTGGACCGAACCTGGCGGACTCCTGTGTCAGAGGCAAAGATCTACTTTGTGTTTGTACGTGTGAAATGACCCATCAACATAAAATGCTGTTAAGGCCGTAACACACCGGATGCGTATGCGTAGTCGTGCACGCTCGGGCACGTCGCGCAGGTTTGATGTGTCTCGTACTGTTCCATACATTACATCGCAGTCTAAGCATCGCTGCAGGTATGTTTAGCCTTTACTGTTCAAAAGATAGATCTTCAAACTACAAACAGATGGTACATGCTTAGTGATAGGGTTTCGTCCTTTAAATTCGGAATCCTGAAACATGATTAACGAAAACTTATACTACTAGGGACTAGGACACAAAGCGAACCTTAGGCAGACAAACAAACGTCCAAGACCCGAGAACACACTTTGGGCTGTTACAAATTCAGTATTTGTTTTTCGTTCAATATTTGAATACAAATATTTTACCAGCCCGACATAGAAACCAGACACCTGCGAATTCAGAATTACTACCTAATCAATTACAAAGATAGTAATAATAATATTCGTGGATAGTTCTTACAGCCATCTAGCCCCAAACCAGCGCTAGAGCTTCCACTATGGGAACCAGCCAACAGAATAAATACATATATGTTTTTTTGTAAATACATATAATACATATTAACACTCAGACATACAAAAAACATTTATATTCGTCACACAAATATTTGTGTTAGGTGGAATTCGAACCCATGAACGACATTGCAGAAGGCAGAGTCACTACCAACTCAACTCAAGGTCAAGATATACATTAATATAATGTTTATAGGATCAGGCGAAATGGGCCGAGATGGTGATCATGAACATCGCGTCTTCTGGCAAGTTCTCCTCGGACCGCACCATCGCTGAGTACGCGCGCGAGATCTGGGGAGTCGAGCCCTCCTGGGAGAAGCTGCCCGCCCCCCATGAAACCGCTGCCTAAATACCCAACTTCCCACAAACCCCACAATATTCAGGTAGCGTGGTTTTTCAGCATTCGTATTACGTGATGATTGTTGGACCGATACTTTAATGGAATTAATTGGAAAACTATATAATAATAATAAATGCAATGGCCGGGATTCTCCATAAAATCTATTATAGATTTACCATCTACTATCTCACTTTATCTCCACTCGACCCGAGATATGGGATAATGTGAGAAATAATAAAATTAACTCTTTATTTATATATAACCTTTGAAGTAGATATAAATTTTATTGTATTTTTTTAAAGCCATACATAAAGGTTTATATATTTTAAGTATTTATATTTATACAGGTTATTTCTTGCCCACTTTTACCATAAAGTAAATTATTTTTTATTAAATATACTATACAATTATTAATGTTATTTATAAGCAATAAATATGCTTTCAGTGATTACACTAACATAATAAAATACATGTAGAAATTTTCTGAAATTTTGTAGTTAAGGGTAATTAAGGGTCAATTTGAGGTACCTACTAGATTTGATAATCAAATATTATTCAACTTATGAATGTTACGTGAAGTAGTCACTATTAATCTCTATAAATAAATTTATTATCTCATTTCGATATTCGAAGTCTAGAAAAAGTTTGAACAAGTCCTCCAAATAGTACTACCGTTATGACATTAAATATTTGTTGTATGACGGTTTAACATTGTAACAAAGTTTGTATTTACGAATTTAATTTTTGTGCCATAACATTTATTATTCCCTTCACATATCTGATGCGTGGAAGATTAAAATAATTTATACAATTATAGTGACCTGTTTGGTATAAATTAATTATGTCACAATTGTTATAATATCCTAATTTTATATGAATTGTGAGGGGATATAGTGATTAAATATGTTGATGATGCTTATAAGTTTATATGATTATTTTTCTATGGACAACTTTACTGCCAGCAGAAGAGCGTGTGTACTAAACTTATGTTACTCAATATTTATATTTTTAATAAAACTATCTAATCTTATCATCTGTATTTTATTTATAATCGAATGACCATACACAAGACATTTATTTATTTGATACACAAATCATGACACGAGTACTAAGCCGAACCTTTTGAGTATAGATGTAGAGCTATATGGCGACTCGATTCGTAAGTAATTTTATGTTAACTTTCAGATTACCCAGGCGATAAATTATAATTGAATCCTTTAATATACTCAAGTTAACATATGTACCTATAATTTAAATTTAATAGAGCGTACTCAGAATGACCGACAGCAAAATTGGGTTTGAGCTTGGGCGAAACATCGACGATCCTTTGTAAGGACATGCGTACGGTATCTTCTAACAGGCGAGCAGAGGGGTGCACGTAACATCCTGCGTGCGCAACACGAGATCCTGCTATCCTGGGGAAAGATAATACCTGTCCCTCTCATGCACTGCACACGAGCCATACACCCATCCCGCTCTCGGCGTGTCGGGCGCGGATACAAGCCTCTACGAGTCATACCGCGTCTGTACCCCGAGCGAGACGGTCGTCCTCGCTCGTAGTTTCGCGTGTGCAGTGGGTTTCAGTGTAGTAAGTGCTACGCCAAGCCGCCGCACCATTCGCGCAGGTAACTATCCTTGTCAATTGTCCACCAAATCCGACCTTTCGTGCCTTTGTGTTACAAAAACGTTTTTGCATCGCGCCGGGTCGGCAAATGCGCGACCACGATCGATAACGATGTTGTCTTGACCGGGTATTCGTCGCTGTATCGCGTCTTGTCCAATGTTTCCCTTCCTGATACTATATTTGTAATAAATGTTTTGTAAATATAATCACTTCGCACCCATCTATGAATCGTTTATCGCCGTACGGACGTCTGTTCGTTGTCAATGCACCTTAGTGTGCCTAGGAGTACCTAGACAAATTAATTTGTCCATTATTCATAAGGACAGAACTAGTTCACTTTAATTGGTACGTGATTCAGACTTGATGCCTGTAGTGTGTTTATTTTATGCTTTGGTTCCATTTTATTGGATCAAGTATCGTCAAACACCCGGTGGGTGGCGGATATTGCGAGACACTCGTTTCGCAAGTAATCGATCTTGATACTTCCATTGATACACTCGTAAAACGTATATGGATTAACGTTTACGTCTTAACCAGACCTAGTTATGTTAACCATTGATAGAGTCATGGTGCACTAGAAATGGTTGATACCTAAAACTTAGAGAAAATAAGCGCCTGTTTCAAGTTGCCTTTCATTAATAACGAGTAGCCTAAAAAACTCAAGAGCAATTTGAAAAAATTAAAACAGATTTTACCCATAACCGTCATGGACGGTGCTAAAAATGGTGAAAGATTTACTCATGACTCGTGATAACTTTACTTTTTAATATGGTTCACCATCTACTCAAGGATTGCTTAGTAATCAGTGATTCATTCAATAAGTAAGCACGTGGTTCAGCGTAGCCAAACGTACATAATACTTAGCTCTCGAGGCAGATGCTTTGTCATTGAGTTGCTATAAAAGGGAGACGATAAGTAATTACTTCAACTGCATACGGGAAGGTTGAGACATCTTTATTATGACTGTAATAAGTAAAGTGCTTCCTCGTTCATCCCTTAAACTTTCTTTCTTGATATTTATCTAAGTTCTACACATTTTATTTGATTTCTATGCTTGTTTCTTCCACACCTACATCGGCATATTTTACGTTTCTATTGGTCTCATTTCACATTATAGTTTCACACAAAACGCAGAAGGGTCGGGCAGAAATAACAAGCTACCTAACAATATTGTTATGGGCTCGGCGTAGCAAAATAAAGTTTTTATCTTTTGCCTACCCAAGCAATGTGTATTCAAAACTATTGAACCTACCACCATTATAGTACCACAACAATAGTACAACATAAAACTATGTTTGCACATATTCTTAGAGCCTGCCCTTGATCGTCTTAAGACCTCTGTGTTGGCTAGAATCCAGTCTAGCGAAGCTTTCGCTTGAGACGAACCGGTCTTTCCTTACGTGTATACCTAATGCAGAAAGGATTAGTTATTTATAAACGTTCCTCTGAACTCGTCTAGCAAGCTGGAATTCAAAGATTGTCTTTTTTTTAAGAGAAAATTTGCTAGCAAATGACACACAGTCAAGGACAATCCGTGAGCGTCTGCAACAAGCAAAAAAAGTTAACAAACGGAACGCTATCTCTTCTAGTTTTGCGCTCGGTTTTATTCGTAAAGTTGTTTTTTATGCGTAATGTGAATGTTAGTGAGATTTGGATACGAGACAGCTTAAAGTTCTCCTTTTCGCCTCGACCTCCTTGGCCTCGAAATCGAAAAACACGAAACACACACACAATAAAGATTTAGTAATTCTGCAGAATTCGATTCTTTTTCGTCAAAGCAGCTCATGCATCGTCGTTTCCCCAGAAACAAACAGGAAGATGACAATTCAGTTGAATTTTAACCGATATAACAACAACAACTTCCGAGCATTTGAATGTAATGAATCATTTTACACCATTTACGATTTAAAAGTAGACGGATGATTTATTAAAGCACTTAGAAGTGATACTGAAGAACACTCACGTTTTTACACTAATCAGAAATAAACCATAAATCTTCAAGAAAATGAATCCACTCGTGCGTGTTAAATGATTGCATTAGACTACTGTCTGTTGTTATAATACTGGGAATTGAAGGAAGAAAATTAAAAACTACTATACGAAACATATGGTCGTTTCGTACAAAGAAGCAAGTTCCCTACAGGACGGCCAGGTGCAAACTCATAATAAGACAGCCGGTTTTTTAAGAACCGGCAGGCAAACTTTCGTCGTTGTATTTATTCATTGTACATATTAGAAATTACGCTTCTTATCCGGAATAAGGACAGATATTTGTATACAAAACATTGGAGATGGAAACATAATATCTCGGTATTCAGTTGAAACAGTTTTGCGCACTCACGAAGCTTCCTTCCATTTGAAACGAAACGTTTAACGTCCATTATCTTTGCGACGAATGTCCGTTACACTGCGTAGGACGGCTCTCGTTGGTGGCCCACCCATCCCGGTGAGGGGGGCCACGGATGAACAGAATTTGCTCTTCCATACTGGGCGGTTAGGGAAGGGGGTTCTACATCCCAGACGGCATGGCATGAGGCGAATCGATTGCTCTCCAAACGCTAAGGATACATTAAGGCGTGCTTCAGAGATTTTAAAATTATTTAGCTGATGGAATTGTTTAGCTATATAAAATCAAGTTGTATTTTTTCAGATTGAGTTTAGAAGCGTGAACGTTTTGCTACTAGTCAAAATAATTATTTAATTCAAGTGTTTTGACTGACCGGATGGAACAAGATAATTGCAATTCTCATTACTGTGATGTCAAGATAAACTTACCTGCACTGGTATTTCATCGTACAATAGTATTATCTACCAAATAATCGTTGTATGTTTGGAAAATGGCATATCTCTATCGAAGTTATCGCTATAAGTGGATCAATCAGAGTAATTTGAGATTTGCAGGTTGTATATCGTCTGCCTTTTCACAGCCCTGATTGGTAGAGCAACTCTATAGATTGCCGCGCGGGTTTCCCTCCTGGAATTTTCATTATATGCGTCTAGCTTAGCTATAAGTAGGGGTACCTAGTAATAATAACCTCTGAATTAAAATCCAAGCTATAGTTTATGACTAAAATCTTCATCATATCCAAAATTAAGTGCCTCACACGTGATATTAGCATTATTATTTTAAAAGCCGGCGCGTTCTTCAGATACCAATCCGCCTGGATTCTAACCCAAACGTTACACTCGTTAAATCCAAACACGAACGCGCGTCCATTTCTGGATAATGGATCCCGAAATAGTCTTCCGTCACTCGCATGAGGTTACTCGGTACCCACAATAAATATATTGCTTTCCGATGAACTGAGACGGAAGCTACTGAGTACATCCAACTAGAAAGCTCTTAGGTAGGTACATCATTTGTGTTATAAACCATTTGGTATCTAAAGGAAATATTTACGAGTTCCAGCACTTCCGCACTGGTCTCACCGCCGGATTAAAGTATTTGGCTAACACAATTAGATGTTTAGACTCCAGTTATAATTCTCATGAGAATAGTTTCTCATTAGCATTAAAATTTGTAGAAATCTTTTCAGAATAGTAACATAATAGTTTATGCATACTTCGTATGAGAGCGTGGTGGTCTAGCGGTCCTGACCCCCGAGTTTCAATCCGGAGGTCGCCGGTTCAAATCCCGACGTACACCTATGAGTTTTTCGATTGAAAGATTTATGTGCGCAATACCACGTTCTCAAAACGGTGAAGGAAAACATCGTGAGGAAACCGACATGTCCTAGAACAAAAAAATCGAAGACATGTCTCGAGTGCACGAAAGGAGCCTCTTTGAGGCGCACTTACAATCCTTTCACCACACTGGTTCGATAGAACCGGTGACTCGAAGAAGAAGAAGACTTCGTATAATGTGGTTCATATTAGAAGCGATGCACAAGTGGCCATGCGCTATGCAGTGAATGTTTCTCCTGGCTTTTGCGGTTGCATACCAAATAAGGACTTGCATCTCGTATGTTGGCCGGCGAAATGTTAGAGCATGCAAATTACCTTTTCATAGCTCTGGCTTGACCTGTGTGACCTTTGCTAAATAATAATAACAAAACTAAAAGTGTATGTTTGAATATCAGTGACTTTATTTTGCATGAACCTCGAATATAATGAGTTCCAAAATCATTTTATCTGATTAATCGTATCGACATGAAAGAAGATACATAAATCATCATCGCCAAAACGGAAACAAAATCAAAATTATAATACATATATAGAATTCTGGTAATCTAGATAGACGCTATGTTCCTAGAGAGAAAAAGCTTAAATACATAGATGTAACGTCAGCAAATATAATTCCAAATCTTGCCGTTCCAGTGCATACTAATTTGTAAGACTCAAAACTAATCAACGAAAAATAGTTAGTGATCAAATGATATGTAGTCGTAATTAAGTATGAATATAATTATTTTAAGAGCAGTAGAACTCTCGCCAAGTTCGTCCGGGGAAGTACTGCCACCATGCCCTTTTCTGCCGCCAAGCAGTAACGCATTCGCGTTACTGTGTTCCGGTTTGAAAGGTGTGGTTGCCGGTGAAATTACAGGCACATGAGACATTCCACCTTCACGTTTACGGGCGCATACCATGCGACTTTGGTCTTGTCATACCTAGTATGGGAGGACCCCAGTCACATCGGCTGTTATGGGCCGAGGTTACCACTTAACACCAGGTGGGCCGTCAGCTCGTTCCGTAAATGTATTACATAAAAAAAAAGTATTATGCTTGAAGAGTAAGCATAACTTACTATATTATATTTCTTCAACTGAATAGTGAACAAAGTGACTACAAAAATGAACAATACACTAAATTTTTTCAAGGATACGAGTCCAGAGCCGTTCAGATGTTATTATATGTGAACAATGTAGAGGCACTAAATGTAGAGACACTCACTATATTTGTTGTGGCAAGTAAGCGATCTCATTAATCCATCGCGTGCGCTGCAATTACAATCTCCCCTTTTAAATAAATTACAACACAGTACGCGATGCGAAGGCTGGCTTTTCGATTTAGAGCACTGCCCTAAATGTAACTATGTAACCCTCAGTAATTTTATGTGATAAGACATCTCTATAATCATATAAGAATACGGAAAATATATAACAATGTACCGGATATCATTAAGAACCAATGTAAAAAGGATGCTTTCGCATCATCTCTCAAAAATTTACTATTACAAAAATGTTATTACGATTAAGACTTTTTTGATGAGAAATTAATAAATAAAATGTAAATGTAATAGTATCACGAAGTTTTTTACAAACGGAATTTATATGTAAATTTATTATCTAAATTTATTTATTTTATTCAACAACCTGTTTAGATTTAAGAGCTCAGTATTTTAGGTATTATTATATTTTATTTTTTCTAAATGTACAAATAATGTTTTTGTTTGCAACACCCTTACAGAGTACTTGTGATGTACTTATTTATATTTAGTAATAAGTTCTTAAACATGTGCAATGATTAATAAAAAAAATGTATTTTACAGCCTTATGTCGAGTCAAGCTGCTATTTTAGCCAGTTGAATACTTAACTAAATGAAGTGAACCCTTTTTTGTAGTGCCGGTTTTAATTGCTACGGTTTTTTTGTTACAGATTCGGGCATCGCCCGCCGCACAGCGGCACTTCGAGTTTTTTGAGAGTTGTTGAATTTTTCCCTCAAGTTGCTAGTGAACTACCTAGTGATCAGTGAAGTGACAAAGTGACTGTGAACATGGCACTCAACGGATTTGTTGTTCTCGTGGCACTGGCCGCTATAGGTAAGAGTTTGGAGTGAGACAAGTCTATTTTTGTTTTATATGTTGGTTTCTAAAATGTGAAAACAATTTGTTTACATGTACTGTGTACCTAGGTCTCAAGAAATACTCGCTACAGGATATTTAGCTTTAAGTGTTGAATGATTATGAAACCTTAGTAGCTTAAGCATTGAGAAGTAAAGCTGATACCACTGTTTGTTCATAGTCTTTGAAGATATTTCTTCTTGGAACTCGATATATAAACATTTGTCTTTATTCCGCACTTTGTGCAAAGGAACTTTTATTTAAATCAGTTTAGTAATTCATAGTGTCATAGTAATACATCACAATTAATGATAAATATAGCTTTTACTCGCGGCTTCGCTCGTGTTAATGTTGATTTTGTCAACCAATTCTGGTTGTTGATCGATACCAAGTAACGAAAAAACTCACTTTTTTGTGTTTACCCTCTCGAGGGTCCCATCTATTTCTATATCAAAATTCATATTAATCGATTAAGCGATTTAAGCGCCAAAGCGTATTAAACTCACTTGGACATTTATAATATTAGTTTAAATTTCAATAAGTCTTATTATTTTAATTGGAGTTGATAGCGTGGCCAGTTTAAGGGCTAGGGCGCAGAAGGGGAAGGCGGCTGACCTCACGGGTCGATACAGCGAGCGCGCCCAACGAACCAATATTTGCACGTCACAAGCGTGGCTCTAATCTGTACTACACACACTTTTCGTGGTTCATAAATCACAGTAGATACTATCCGTGTAAGACGCCGGCATCTGTTTTATAGCGTGGCAGTGTGTGGAAAGCTCATTAAATTACTAAATGTTGGTGTGGTAACTTTGAACGCTTTCCTTCATATAAAAAAATATCATTATATCCACCTTTGTATGACACAGGTGTATGAAGTTGTGATGCAAATACGAAAGTGTGATTTTAGAAGCTCCTTACTGCTAAACGCTTTTAAATTCAAAGTTTCAATAAATAATATTATAGAGTATTGACTCATTGAGTCATAGAGTTTTGTTACTTTGTGATTTCGTTCTTACCCTAAACCATTTTTGTTCATTTATACAATTAGTCGCTATTGTGTATTATTGGAAATAGTGTTTTTGTTTCGTTGACCACAAATAGTCATATGTATATATTTTGTGTCTAAGTCACTTTATCAGAAACAACTACAGCAGAAGCGAACTTATTACTGATATTTTATCACAAAAACTATCGTTTGTTTTCATATCGGTTTCGAATCGTGCTTGCTTATCGCGTTTTGTCGTAAAATGCCGTTTTATTAGCGGCGGCGAGGTCGCCAGGTTCAGTCTGCTGTCTGCGAGCAGCGCTGAGAGCTAGAAGTTATACAAACACTCAGAACATTGGCCTTTTGGGTTTCACGCTAAGGTCGAGGCCATGAATCTGCAATTTTGTACAGATTATTTTATATTGGTAAACGTTTAGCCTGGAAATGTGCTATAATATACATATTTTTACTTAAATTTGAAGAAGCTTTAAATCACAGGTCATTGGACACGAAGATTAATGACACAAGATAAATTTTGTTACAATGATGACCAAGACCAACGTTTGTAGGTACGGTCAACTTTAACAAACATTCAAGAATATGGCTAAATCATCAAATTACAAAATATTATATCATAACATAAACAATATTATATTAAAAAAAGACGTGTGGCACTCGGAGACTGCCGCGGTAAAGCTATTGCGCGTGATATTTCAAAAAGTCATTAAAAGTTCTGGTATCTATCGATAGATGGAAAAACTAAAAAGTATCACCGCTGTGCCGGTCGGAGTGGGGGGTGTTAGGTTTTTTTCGTTACGGAATTTCTGGATTCGGTCTCCACGCTCAAGGCCCGCGATAGAAGCTATGCAATAGCTTAAAAATATCATAGATCTTATCATACATATAAATTAGATTCAGCTACACAATATTGTTTTAATTTCGTTTTGTATGCTGACCTTAGATTGCCGCAGGTCACATTATTTAGAGATTTTGAACGTGCCATGGATATATTTTGCGTATGATATCATAACTGCGAGTAGCATGCCGGATATACATTCACATAGCGAATATTTAAACAATCTTGGATCATGCTAATCAGAAAATATTATTGTATTTCGTTCACGTCTGCTTATACATTATCCACTAGCAAAATATTTTTAGCTTATCAATAACTAAACTCTTATTAGTAACGTGTCCAACCGTTAGCTTGTTGTAAGACAACTTTGTGGTTTGAGGATTGGGTAAATAGTTTTACTTATGTGAGACACTGTTGACAAAGAAAACTGTTCAGATATGAGATGAAGTTCAAACAACTTTATTAATTTAGCTCCCAGAAATTGAAGATTCAAGCGCAGATTTCCGTAGCTTTATCAAGAAATAAAAGCTAAAAGGATTCTTTCTTCTTTCATGGTCCGTCTGGTATTGGATTTCGTTTTGTATGTCGCAATGCGAGGACTTACTAGGTACCAAGGTTCTTACAAGTAAGTTACTTTAAGCACCTGCTGCTTAAAGTAACTTACTTGTAAGATATATATAGTTACTTTAAGCAGCAGGTGCTTAAAGTAACTTACTTGTAAGAACCTTGGTACCTAGTAAGTCCTCGCATTGCGATATACAAAACGAAGAAAACCATAATGAAAAGCTTCCTGGCAATAATAACTTAAAATTTGGGGTTGCCGTTCAAGATTGCATTTTTTACGTCCAGATCCAAAGACCAATGAACTCTCAGTAGAAGTGGACGGTTTCATGGGTGTTTGTTTACCTGCCTTGATAATTTCAAGTAATAAAATGGAGTTAGGCGCAAAATAGCTGAAAATAAATTGTGGAAATACATAGCGTTTTCTGAAACAAATTCTCAACGATGAAATACCGTTATAGTCGCATATAGCTAACATGCTCGTGAAGTCATAATAGAAAGCAATCTAGGAATTATTTTGCTTTCCTAGAAGACATTCTCAGTGATGGCTTTATGATGACTGTGGTATTGCAAAGTAGGGAGTTTTTCTAAAGCCGTTTGAAGCCCATCTTCATTTTAAAATTACTTCTCTATAATATTTCTTGTAGTATCTTCATGATTATCAAACGATGCTAGCGAACATGTAATGACTCGTTTAAGCATCAAAGCTCCATAGTTTACTATCATCAACATGTGGATATTTTAGTATCATAATGTTAAATCGAAGTAATATCTACTCAAATACATATCATATCTCTATCACACATCACTGACAAACCTAGTCATATAGTTATTTTCAATGATTTCAAAGCACATATGAATATTCAAATTACTTACGGCGTTGTATAACGAACGCGGTGATATAGTGGTGTGAACATACTGACATGCAAGGGCAGCAGCTTTTTATATTATTTCGATTATCAAATATTTTCAGAGTCTGAGTAAGTCAGTCTATTATTTGGATTATGGTCAACAGAGTCTGAGTAAGTCAGTCACGCTATACTCAATGTTTCAGGACTTTTGAAGTCCTTAATATTTGCCTGTTTACTCTAATATACACGACTAAATGCTTTCTTTGTTGGTACTCCCAACGGGTATGTAACTGGGTTATACTCGGGCTGATAACTCAGATTAGAATTTCATATTTTGTTATAGTAACAGTTACCTAAGAAATTCTTGGTTAGTCATATGCTTCAAACTGTGATAAAACTGCTGGATCTAAATACAACAATGAGTCAGACCAATTGGTTTGTGTAGGATAATGCTTAAAAGAGCTTAAGAACCAATTTACAAATTAAGATGGCCTCGGATTGGATGGTATGTGGCTACACATTCCACCTACACAACAAAGCGACCTAAACTATGGCTAAGCTTATGCAACACCTATGTATACAAAGATAGCGGAAACCACAGCTGCATCGTGACACCGGCATGAATGCTTCGGCACGCGTAGGCGCATGGAAATACACTTACAACAATATAATACAATATTGTGTTGATGACACTCCAGACAAACCACGAACGTAAATCAATGTTAAATAATGAAAATTCATTGACCTGGACTTATGGTAATGTAGGGAATGGAATATTGAATAGACTTTAGATGATCATAAAGAGTCAGTGAAAAAATAAACTTGGAAGCCATATATTAAATATCCCATCACACACACTTTTAAAATACTATAGCTATGTCGTCTTTATTTTAAGAGTCAAAGCTCAGTCTGCCAACAGTGGTGTTGTAAGAAATTGTGAAACAAAGATAAGCATAGATGAAGATTATATTAAAACACACGGTAGCAATGGAGCCTGGCATGCTGACGGGTGCACGACCGCGTTTTATAGTATATGGGATAAATTTTAACTCAACACTTAGTGCTAATTATTTGATAATTCTTTTTTCTTGGCTTTCTTGCTTCAAGACATATTACGAGTAATGTAGTTTTCTACTTCATCTTCCTGTTAAATTGATAGTTATTGGGAATTCTCTTTAGTTTTTGTTTGGTATTATTCTCCTTTTTTTCATATTTCTATGTCAATTTATTTGTGACATAAATGATAATTAGTTTCATAAAGCAAGAAGCGATATATCCGTTAGCGCCAGTTACGAGGACCGTTGACGGTTTTCTAAATTAGTAATTCAAATCAAGGCAACGTGTCGACGCTTGTTTCATAGTTTTTTTGGGATTCTTGTCATGAACTCGAACACAATTCGGCGCTGGAATGGTGCGTTAAAAGTCATTACTGTAGTTTTGAAAAATTAAGTATGTTGAGACTGTATTCTGCGCTGCGGCACCGATCAATGTTTTTCTTATTCATTGAAGTCAGGCTGATTCTTTTCTCATAGCTACAAGTTCTAATTTTTATTTATAATCAATCCACATATTATAAAAGAGGATATCCTAGCAGATGTACTGACTGACTGAATTTATCAAATGAACCTGTGCTACGGAAGAGCGTGACCCTCTGACACTCCTGATGATACTCCATACATAACAGAGGGTCCCTTATACTGAATAATATCTCAAAGTTTACCGAAATAAAATATTTATTAGATACTGAACCAGCTGTTGCCCGTGACTTCGTCCGCGTGGAATTCAGTTTTATCACGAACCCTTATATTACCCCTCGGAAAAGTTACCTATTGGAAGTGTTTAGTTTCTGGGGCCTACTAATAAGCAGCGACTGAATCCCTTAAAACTTGGTAGATACTGATTATTACTACTTACCAGCAGGTACTGATTATTACTACTTACCAGTAGGTACCAGTAAGTAGCAGCTCTGTCCGCGTTGGTTAACTAAATAAAATCGACTTTATTTAGTTTACCCACGCGGACAAAGCTGCTCTGGGACAAGCTAGCTATTATAAATGCGAGTAATATAAACAACCAAGAAGCGTACTGAAAACCTACCTAGTATCCAATGTACTTGGTGGACAAATAGAAAAAAATGAGCATAGTTAAACATCCACTTCTGTTCTTATTCAGTCGTCATAATTCTATTGTATGTTAATCCAGTGGTGATTACACTGATTAAGGCGATCCTGATAATGAATGAAAATTCGATTGTTTAGTTTTCTAACATAAAAGTTCGATACTGTCGAATTGTACAAAATCACTGAGCGATACGAGGATACTGGCGCATTAGATTTTTTATTTATAAAATTTATTAATAATTTACATATTTTCTTAATTTGACTGTTTTCATTCCATTGTATTTAATATATTAAAAATTATTGAGACAGTTAGAACCGGAAATCAAACCGGTTATTGTTCGACATTGACCTAATGCATAGCGTAACGATCTGATAAATGTTATATTTACACATATTATATCAGCTGAAGCGATTTTATCTGATACTACCTCGCCGATACGCACAGCAGCGGCTGTGTCGATTATTATGACAATTACCTTCATAGATGTATTTACAACCATTGATATAGAATAAAACACATATTGTTTATCTTTTTCTTTTGAATGGAAACAACGTGTAATAATGTTTTGTCTCTATAAATTTGTGCTGAGATTCCGACGGTATAGAATTACCCGACTCCTCTTGTTTAGACGCAACACATCTCTTACAACATACTTCTTTTACATGAAGTATTCAATAATGTGTTCTTATAGGAACTAGCTCAACATTTCCACCCTCGTTTCTCCAGTCTCGACGAAGAACAATATCGAAAGGCAACTACTCAATAAGTTACGAAGCAAACTTATCTAGAAATTAAACTTAATGCAGCGAAAGCATACTTTAGCATGCTGAGAGACATGTTAATCTGTACCTAACGAAACAAAAGCACCTGGGCATGTAATTAATACCTGCATAGGAGTCCGCAGCTGCACGCGCCTAGTTACATTACATTTCTCTGCAGTGGTGTGATAAATCTTTTCGTGCTGGTCCGTCTCGCCTTGATCAGGTTGTGGATCACATCTGTCGTGCATTCGACCAATCAGGAGCGTGCGCCTGCGCACATCTGTCGAGCATGCCCCTCCGAGTTTTTTGTTCATTTTATTGCTATTATTTGTGGAACGAAGAGTGGCTATACGGGATGAGGATGCTTTTGAGTTTTTAACCGTTTATTGAAATCCCTGTATTAAATAACTAAGCAATTGTTATATTAAATTATCGCTGAGTGTAGTATGTATTATTAACACAATAAAATACTAATAGGAATTTATTCATAAAGTTTATCCAAGAATTCTTTTCAAAACATGCAGTATTTGCAATATAAATCCAAAGCTTTTTAAGACCAATATAAAGCTACTTGGGAACAGATTTATAGACCACAAGACAAAAACTGTAATTACTTTTATTTGAGTAATAAGACAAATTTATGTAGGTAACATTAAGTCATGTTCTACTGAAGGCAATCGGGCTTAAATTGGACCGGAAACAAAACGTACTAAGCATCGAGACTATTAATGGCAATGTAATGAGGTCACTAATTATGGTAGTGTCATATGCACATCATCTCGTGTAGCGCGCTCGTTAGCGGGGACGCACACTTGCTCTGTTTTATTTTCCCCGGCTTCGTTACAAAGTGGGTCGAGCGCTCGTAAGCTGAGCAAAGGACTTTGTCGAACCGCGTTTGAGAACTGCGCCAACCGCCAAACGCAACTCGGCAGATTTTTTTTAAACGAATAATCTGTTCTACACAAGAGATTATGCATAAGTAAATGTGTTAAATGTCGTTCAACAAACAGTATATCAAAATATCTATACAATTATAAAACATAGAACCTCCTCCTTTTTGAAGTCGGTAAAAAAATGTGTATCTGTGATCTTTGTTTTAATAGCAGAAGAACTTATGCCAAGTTCTTCCTGGCAATATCTGCAAAATTTGTATGGTGTCAGAGTTACGGGCGCAAACGATGCGACTTGGGTCGTGTCTTACCTTCACCTCGTCTCACCTCACTCTTCACCTCTTACCTCGTCTTAAGTAAGGGAGGGTGCAAGTCGTATTGCTATTTATGGGCAGAGGTAAAACTTTTCTTAACACCAATTGGCCCATCGGCTCGTTCCGTAACTTTATCAAATTGTCACTTTAAAAAATATTACAAATGAAGTAGTATTACGCTCATCAAAAAGCTTTTGAAGTCTTTGCCTATCTTTATATTTATTGCCTGGGTTAATATTCGAATCGATCTTACCGGTATTGAATAATCTAAACTTTTCAGAGTGGGGTACTACATGTAGGGTACTTTTTATCCCGTCAATATAAAGGGTTTCAACGGCAAAAAATTAGTGAAGAAATTAGGGGATCGATCTAGGAATCTAGCTAGTGTCCGTTAGTCGACTGACCCAGCATTTTGTTTCCCCACAGGGTCAGTGCTATGCGAGGATGAAACCATCGGACCGATTTTCATGAAAGAACCCTCAAACCGCGTCGACTTCAGCAACACGACTGGCGCCACTGTGGAGTGTGCAGCGCGAGGATCCCCAACCCCCGACGTTTTCTGGGTACGAGCTGATGGCACCGCTGTTGGCGACGTCCCTGGACTGAGACAAGTGAGTTTTAGCCGTAACTTAAGTACTTTGTAACGGCGTATTCATAACGAAAGCAGCCCGCGAATGGAGCTTATTGGAACCGACTCGCGCAGATATTTTTTTCAGACAGTTGTACCGAACCAGTAGTTTTTATGAGAACGTGGTGTGTGGCACAGACCCCGAGTTCGGAGATCGCTGGTTCAAATCCTGACGTGCACTTGAAATGTCAAGTAAGCATACCTCGTTCTCAAAATGGTGAAAATAAATATCGTGAGGAAACCGACAAGTCCCAGAAAAAAACAAATACATGTCTCAGAGCTAAAAGAAGCCACTTTTAGGCGTACTTTAATCCTTTCACCACACTGGTTTGACAGAGCTAGTGAGGCGCTCAGTAGTATTAGTAGTTTCAAAATAAATATATCAAAGTAACTGATCCAATTCATTTCCTGACTGACCTCACAGCTCAGTTGGTAGTAGCTCTGCCTTCTGCGCAGTAGATCATGGATTCGATTCCCACCAAAGACAAAAATTTGTGTGACGAACATTGATGTTTGTTCTGTGTATGGCTGTCCATTGTATATGTATGTATTTACAAAAAAGTATATAAGTATTCTATCAGTCATGTGGTTCCCATGATACAAGCTATGCTTAGCTTAGTTTGGGGCTAGATGGCACTGTGTGAAATGTCCACAAAAAATATACTTAGTTGTTAGTTCACTAGTACACATCACAAATAAAATAAAATAAAATCACAATGGATCTGCTACGGCACTCCCTGCAAATGAATGTATGTATATCGTACCTGTGTAGTCATATTTAGTGGGCCATCTAAACTGTTTACGTTTGCGGTACTTGCTACTTTGCTTACAAGATGAAGTGATAGCTTTTCAGCCCTCGACAAGTAAACTGTGTATATATCCTTACATGATTTCGCCTGTATTCCTAAGCGTATTGGGTGTACAAGGGATTGTGTCTGACGACTCCCTCCATCCAATCGCCCACCTAAAACTATAACTACCACTTAAACAATGACATCCAAGTGCTCGCGAAAAAAAAAGGAATCCCTATATTAGGGGTTTCTTGTTTGTTCTTCCCCATGGAGGGTCGGATAGGGTTTGAATAGGCATCAAACTTATCGATAAATACGCGTGACCTTATGTTTTGAATATTGACGTTTCCAAGCCATTTCTTTATGAATTCTATGGAAATAAAGTTTTTGACTTTGACAAGTGATTTAAATTGTTGACGCAGGTGCAAGCAAATGGTAACCTGCTGTTCCCGCCGTTCCGTGCCGAGGATTACCGCCAGGAAGTCCACGCCCAAGTGTACGCTTGCTTGGCCCGCAACTCTGTCGGCACTATCCATTCGCGAGATGTCAATGTGCGAGCCGGTAAGTTCCTCATCTATATCTATACATATCATAAAATACTAGACGTGCCTTTGTCTACATTAAGTAAATATATTAAAAACAAATTATCAATTTACAAATTTCAAATAATATACCGGGAGAGAAATAAAAATAGAAAATAACCATTCTTTTTTATCTGTGTGTTTGTGTGCGTATTACGCTCAAAAGGCTGAACTAATTTGGATAAAATTTGGTACTAGTTTAGGTTATATCCTGGCACATATGTATGTTAATCCAGCATATAAGCTAAACTGGTAGAAGCCTATTGGCTTCTTTGATACCGGAAAAATGCAGTATTCCCTTGGGATGACTTATTCACCGCGGGGCTAGTTTGAACTGTGACTTAAAATAAAAAACTGCTGACCATATAAACTGCAATATGTAACAATTTTGACTCTATTTATAAATCAATTGGAAAACGCGCACTGGAAATGATATAGAGCGAATCCTTATTTTTTTTTTCATTTCAAATTATTATTATCACCTCATCAACAAAGATAAATTTTATCTGACTGAATTGATATCAGTTTTTAGGGTGTTGTTTAAAATGCATTAATGTCAAGTATGATTATGACAATCGTTTTTATTTTTTAAATATTGGAATATCGACAGTCAGTAATGCACTATTGATTACCTCATCTAGGAGAGACTTCTAAACGGTTCGAAGTGATACGTAACGTTTAGTTCAGATACATTTTCTCAATACTAATATTTTATATGTACGAAAAAAATATTACATAAGTTTATGTTTTAGTTATTATCTGTACCAAAGCTGTTCTTTGTTGGTGGAAAATCACTTCGGGCCGATATTAGACATCCATGTTTCATAGCCTGACTTGTGAATTCATTATTTAAACAGTGTCACGATATATTTTATTCAGACTATTGTATTTTTAGGTTAAATGAGGGCGATAATGCAAACATATTACTTTCCAAATAAAAATAATCTAAATTTAAAATGGTGTATTTTAATACAAACAACAGATCAAGATAAACAGTCGTAAATCTATGACTACCGCTGAGAGCGCAAAGATAAATATTATGTCATATCAAACACCATAATAATTTCATATGTCGCCTCTTGATTTATGAGCTGAGATGCTCTGTAACTTGATACAATGCACGACAGGTACTCCATTAGCTGTGGTAAAAGAGTGACAGTATAATTACAGAACTGAGTATGGTGGCAGTACTGCCCAGGCAAACTTCTCACGAGCTCAGGTACCTAAATGGAGAATGAGAATGTAATGGAGTTAGAAAATCGCCAACATCAGAAGAAACTGCTTGTATCGTTACCATAAAACAGAAGTCGTAAAGGTTGCACTTCAAATTAATGTGAACTATTACGAAAGCACGTATCGGGCTATTCATTCATCCATTCATTGAAGCTTACAATATAACAAGCATGTTAGGCCGAATAAAGCGGTTGATTGGCCATCATAGGGCGCTGCCCTTTATGTCTCGGGGCAAATAAGGTCAATTAAATAAAGCTACAAACGGCCGTAACTTATAGACTGGACCACTGAGAGATTACATTACGCCTAGTGGCGTCTAAATTAAGTCGAAGTAATTTTAATTGAACGGTACTGAGTGGGTAGTAATAATAGATGCCCACAGCTAGAGAGTATACGCGGTCGGAATAATTTTGCATTATAGCCCTCTTGTTTTCTATTACAGCATTACTCGTCTTTCATTATTTATAAGATGGATAATAATCTTTGGTTTGAATATGTGTTATTGTTTTTATAGCTTTTCAGGTTATACAGTGTTCTGATGAGCCATGATATTGAATATTTTCACTATTCTTCTTGTATTGTTTATGAATAGTGGTCGCCCAAACTTATGACACAGATGTCAACAAGGAGTACGTGATTCTGGGGAACAGCATTTTGTTGAAGTGTCAGGTTCCTTCGTTCGTCGCCGATTTCGTACAAGTTGTTTCTTGGCATACCGATGACAATGAAGATTTTCTTCCCGGCGATAACTACGGTTAATCTTTCAATCAGCACATCTGAGAATCCTATCCCGATATCCTTTAATAAATGTTATCTTCACAGTGGTACAGCAACAGTACGAATCAGAAGTGAACAACGAATATGTGATTCGCGGTAATTCCGCTCTCCTCAAGTGCTCCATTCCGTCGTTTGTGGCAGATTTTGTGAACGTCGTCTCATGGCACGACGAATCTGGAAACTCTTTTATACTTGACAAGCCAGAGAATGGAGACGGTACCACTTTGTGCACAAAGTAAAATCCCCCAACATTCCTCCACCCTATCCTTTTCTATGCGAGCATTGCACGAACCGTATGTTTCAGTGGTAACACAATACTACGAAGCCGAGGTTGTCTCTGAGTACGTCATCCGTGGTAACGCGGCTATACTTAAATGCAACATTCCTTCTTTCGTCGCTGACTTTGTAAAAGTAGAAGCTTGGGTCGACTCGGACGGCGGAGAATATTTACTTACCGACGATATCGGTACTCCAGTTTTTAAGTGTAATTCTTAACTCCCGTTACCATTATCCTTTCCTTATTAGATGCTATATATATTGCAACTTGAGAGGCTGTCTTCTTTCAGTTGTAAATCAGTTCTATGAAGCCGAGATCTTAAAAGAGTACGTTATTCGAGGCAACGCTGCTGTTTTGAAGTGTTCTATACCGTCGTTTGTCGCTGATTTCGTGAAAGTCGAGGCGTGGATCGACGAAGAGGGGACAGTTATTAACCATTCAGACGACGGGTATCAATGGCCTCGCTAAATAATATGTTCACTTCCCGTACCCGCTAAACGCATATCCCCACACCTCTTACCTGTTATTTCAACTAAGAATCTAATTGTTATTCTTCAGTCGTGTCACAGTATTACGTGACCGAAGCCGAAAACGAGTACGTGATTAGAGGAAACGCTGCTATTGTTCACTGCAAGATTCCATCATTTGTTAGTGACTTCGTTTATGTGGAGGCCTGGATTATGGACGATGGACAAATGCTTACGATAAACAATACAAACGACGCTACGGGTACCATTTTATGATAATTCTATAGAGACAATTTCTATATTCCTTTCCATTGCCATAAATTATCTCCAGTTGTCCATTTTGTGGTTAAAGGTTGTTTCCATAATTAGCTTGGTTTTTTGTGTAGTGGTATCACAGCCGTTTGAAGCCGAGGCCGATAATGAATATGTCATTCGTGGGAATGCCGCTCTCATGAAATGCGAAGTGCCAAGTTTTGTATCAGATTTCGTGTATGTTGAAATGTGGATGGACAGCGAAGGTGGCACTTATTTCCCGGGCAATGAAGAGGGTATCTGACAAAACCTAAAAAAAACTATATTTCCTATCCCCTTATTTATTCCTTCGATATTGTTTAGCCGTCCTGCAAACCTACGAGGTCAGAGTGAACGACGAGTTCGTTTTGCGTGGAAACACTGCTATTTTGAAATGCCTCGTGCCTTCTTTTGTCGCCGACTTCGTTTACGTGACATCTTGGATTATGGATAACGATACAGTCAACGCTGATGAACATAGAAATTTCGATTCCGGTAGTGCATGTTTATTTAAAGGCAAAATTTTCTCCTTCCCTATATCCTGTATCCAAGTTAATTACATCAGAACTAAATTTGATTCTACAGTTGTGCATCAGAATTATGAACCTCGTGTGGTCGACGAAGACGTACTTCGCGGCAATTCTGTTATAGTTAAATGTTCGATTCCGTCGTTTGTGGCCGATTATGTTCAAGTAGTAGAATGGGTGACAAACGATGATTCCGAGTCCGACGCAACGTATTCGTTCAACGGCTCCGAGGACAATTACGGTAATCGAGAGACCGCGGCCCCAATTGTCCTTATCCGCACTCCGAATCCCTGACTTCAATTCAACGGTCGTGTGGTCGTGCTGTGTTGCTCTAACGTCGTATCAATTTTCCAGCTGTGAATCAATTGTACGAGTCACAAGTGTATGACATATATGTGATCCGAGGCAACGCTGCTTTGTTCAAGTGCCATATCCCTTCCTTCGTCTCTGATCATGTGCAGGTTGCTTCTTGGCACGATAGCGAAGGAGGAGAATACATATTTAATGATAGTAATGGTATCCATTTAATTGTATTTGTTTAGTTGCATTTCTATGAACTTTCCTTGATATCCTATCCTTTAAAGCTGTCTTTGAAATTATTAGCACATTAAGTTTTTCGTTGTTTTAGTCGTTTCGCAAGCGTACACAATACATTTAGTGGAAGAAAACGTGCTGCGTGGCAACGCTGCCGTCCTAAAATGTCTGATCCCAAGCTTTGTCACGGAATACGTGTATGTTGCGTCATGGATTATTTCTGAAGGGGAGACAGAAGAGACCGAAATAAAAGCCGATCATGCGGTTGATAATGAGGGTATTATAAAAAGGGACAGCTTATTTTAAGTCCGAAGCATCCCTAACCTAAAATCCTTTAGCGAGCGAAGAGTGTTATGTTAGTATTTTATGAAATATTTGTCTCATATGATTTTGCAGTGGTGTCGCAAGCTTTCACTGTAAACATATTAGAAGAAAGCGTGTTGAGAGGAAACGCAGCCATTCTCAAATGTCATATTTCTACATTCGTGACGGAGTACGTTAGCGTTTCGTCTTGGATAGTTTCTGAGGGGGATACGGATGAGTTGGAAATCAAGGCAGATTCAAACGACATTGGTATATTTGTAATTGCATATAAATCATAAAGCAATTCGTCCTCAATCCCTTCCTTTTTAATCATATCCAAAATCCATATTGCTGACGAAATTCATGTATATTTCCAGTGGTGTCACAAGCGTATACAGTTAATTTGATGGAGGAGAACGTTTTGCGTGGGAATTCGGCAATCGTCAAATGCCACATACCCAGCTTTGTCACGGAGTATGTCACGGTATCGTCTTGGATAATATCTGAAGGAGATGTCGACGAAACTGAAATAAAAATAGATGAAACTTTCAGTTTGGGTATATTTGATTTCGATCCTTTTGATACCACATCCTTCCAATTCCTCATTAAGAAATCAGTTCTATGGAGTAAGCGTAGGAAACGTAGAAATGCCATAGAGAACCGATATTTTAGAACAAAAAAAACTCAATTAATTGCGGCATGGACCCATTTGTTTCAGTGGTTTCCCAATCCTACACGGTTAATCTTTGGGAGGAAAATGTATTGCGTGGAAACGCTGCAATACTAAAGTGTCATATTCCAAGTTTCGTGACCGAGTATGTTACGATTTCCTCTTGGATTATCTCTGAAGGGGAAGTCGAAGAGATGGAGATAAATTTAGATTCTGATTTCAACTTAGGTAACAGGTTAATCCATTATCATTACATCCGTCCTCGTTTCCCACTTTCACCTGTTTAGGACGATATCAGTCATAGCTGCCAATAAATCAAATGTTGGGCAGATTGATCTATTGTTTTTTTTCTGTCAATTCCAGTCGTGTCTCAGGCCTACGACGTAAAATTTTGGGAAGAGTACGTCTTGCGCGGTAATGCGGCTATCCTAAAATGTCAGATACCCAGCTTTGTCTCTGAGTACGTCTCGGTACACTCCTGGATTATTTCCGAAGATGAAAAAGAAGAAGAAATAAAACTGGATTCTTCTTCAGACTTAGGTAGTCGGCTAGATCTACTATAGATATTCCTGATCCCTCTCAAACATATCCTTTCCAAATCCTGCCCTATTGTTTCGGATAAATTTGAAGATAAATTCGATAGAGATTTATGCGGGCAACGAACTGTTGGTGACGAACATCCCCACAAAAATATCCGATGCGTTTGTTACACCTAAATCATATTGTTTCAGTTGTTTCTCAGGCGTACGCCGTTAATCTGATGGAAGAATATGTTTTGAAGGGAAATAGCGCTATTTTGAAGTGTCACATACCGAGTTTTGTTTCCGAGTATGTAACCGTCAACTCGTGGATCATCAGTGAGGACAATGACGATGTCGAAATCAAACTCGACTCAGCAACTAACTACGATGGTATGAAAGCTTCGCGTTTAACGCTCAGATCTCTGTGTCCATATTTTAACCCAAATTTTAAGCTGATTTCTTAGTTCAATCGTTGTGTAGGGTTGTGTTCCTAAAACGGCTCCCATGGCTCCACGGGCCTCACGGCCTACCTTGTATCCTGTTCCTTTCTTCCATAGGCTAACTTGCATGCAATTGATTTTATAAGTAACGGCGACCCTAAGTTGCGCTGCACAACAATTTTTTGACAATTTTGGTACTTGAGAATTGTGTTGTACAACTTGTGTTTTATATTTCAGACGGAAAATACTTAGTGCTCCCATCAGGGGAATTGCATATTAGAGATGTTGGACCCGAAGATGGCTACAAATCATATCAATGTCGTACAAAGCACAGGCTTACCGGTGAAACTAGATTATCAGCTACCAAGGGACGATTGGTCATCACGGGTAAGTCTTCGAAGCTTTAAGTAATATTAGAATATACTTATAACTCGCGATCAATTCATATATTTTCAAAATCAAAGCACCAGCTCATTCATAAGCTTTGTCACATTTTAAAGCTCATTCGATATTTGACAGAATGAACAGATGAAAAGTGAATTAATAGCGATACCTACTCTGTTTGAAGTTCTTGATGAAAAATAAATCCTATTAAGTTTTCATAAAAGCGTAACATTAAATTGAGACCATTATTTATTTTGAGTATGTAAAATATTATGGAATGTATTTTGATATCAATTACTTCAGGTTATACATAATATTGTTATGAATGAATATTATATCATCATTTGGCTTAAACCCAATTAGATTATTCTCATGTTGCATAAACAATCTACAGCAAATTGACACATGTTTTGTAACCTTGGTTTAAGTATCTGCAATATAATGTTAATTCATGAGAATTTTCTGTTAATGATTAAAATTCGTTTATTAAAACTGTATGTTACATTCAAGAAATGAAGTTGTTAATTTTATCCACTCATGAATTAAAACGGTGATACATTTTTATAAACATTAAAGACGTTCCTGTATTATTTCGACTACATTTCTTGAACCAATAAAAACTGAAAACTTGTAGCCACAATCACGAATTGTGCCTTCAAGTTTGTAATTAAAATTAAAACTTGCCTGAATGTTGGGATAGGGTACCCTGCAGAGCCTTGACTCGCGCGGTTTAACTAAAGTAAATGATTTGCGTCCTATTTAAGAGAAGTGTAGGGGCGAGGTAGTAGTAGGGTCTGTCGTTTGAGTCGAGTTCCATCCACCCCGTTGTAGCGTGTTCGTGAATCTGCCTTCTCCCAACATGCGCAGAGCCGGTGGGCAGGGTGTCTCCCAAGTTCCCTAGCGCGCAGACGACCAGCGGCTTCCAGTTTAACCAGTCCTCCGGCATCGCTTTGCTTTGCCCCGCGCAGGCTTTCCCTGCGCCCATGTACCGGTAAGATTTTTCACTAACGCCTTTTGCGTCGTTCCTCAGAGCCTATAGGGCGCGTACCACCCAAAATGTCTACAGCCCAAGTCGGAATGATGTTTGTCACCACCTCCGGCGCCTCATTTACATTACAGTGCCCCGCGCAAGCGTTCCCTGTTCCCGCATTCAGGTAGGAAACTTTCTGTGCTAGCAAATATACTCTGAACTTGCGCTTTGCAAAGCGTAGCCAAGTGAATCCGTCTCCACTGCTCAGGTAATATCACCTTCTGATTGATAAATCACCCCATCGGACACACGTCACTTAAATTTGCGTCTCTAATGATGAGCACAGTGATTGGAATCAATTCAGGCCAGGCATTTGTATAACAGTACCCACTGTCAAGGTAGGCAAGTCTTAATTCTCAGAATTCATAACAGCAAATTTATGTGACTGCCAAATCCAGGGGTAAAGTATCTCCAAAATTTCCTGCTTTAGTAAATGTTGACTGTTGAACTATAACAACAAAAAGTCATGGCAACATTTTGTCCCATTTTGTGTTCAAGCGTTCCCTGACCCAATGTTTAGGTAAGAATAATTAGAAGTGTGGAACATTTGAGGTTCAATGTGTAAATCTTTATTTCGTAGAACCGATGGGAAGAGTGTCCCCGAAATTTCCAACGGGAGATATTAGTCGAACGTTTATAGCCAATATGGGAGATGGTGTTCCATTACTTTGTCCTTCACAAGGGTTTCCTGCACCAGCATTTAGGTACTTAATACATTTTCATCATTACGCTCGTTCTAACTCGAACAGAACCCATGGGCAAAGTTCCGCCGAAGTTTCCATCGATAGAGACCGGACGCAGCTTTACCCTTTCCTCAAACTCGTGTGTGACTTTGCTCTGCCCGGCGCAAGCTTTCCCCGCTCCAATGTTCAGGTACACTGTTTTATCTAGTTTATATGTCTATAGAGCCCGTGGGTCGAGTTTCGCCGAAATTTCCGTCAATGGACAGCTCGAGGAGTTTCAGTACTATGTGTAACACCAGTTTGACGATGTTATGCCCGGCGCAGGCTTTTCCCGTCCCATTGTTCAGGTAAAATCTTGTGCGCAATAGACTTATCTAAAATGTAACCTCTTGGTCTCTAGAGCCGATCGGTCAAGTGTCGCCTAAATTTACAAGTGGTGATAAATTGCGCGCTTTTGATGCAATGGGAGGACAGAGCGTCACCATTCTGTGTCCAGCACAAGGTTACCCTGCCCCAGCTTTCAGGTATTCAAGTTTTCTTTGTATAATAATTCACAAAACTTTCTTCATAGAACCTGTGGGTAGCGCCGCTCCAAAAGTTGCTACAAAAATGATCGATATAACAGAAGCTTCTTTAAATAATACTGTTACATTGCTTTGCCCGGCACAAGCATTTCCCGTTCCAATGTTCAGGTAAATTGTATTCGCGTTATATTTTACTTTTGAATTGAAACCTAGCAATATTTCATTTTGGATACAGAGCCAGTAGGAAGAGTTCCTCCGAAATTCCCCACAATGGATAATTCTCGAGGCTTTAGTGCACATGTCAATGCTAGTGTGACATTATTGTGCCCTGCTCAAGCATTTCCACTGCCCTTGTCCAGGTAAAATGTTTTTAACTCGGCTACCTTCTCTCTTCTTTTCTAGAGCCTATTAATAGCGCCCCACCAAAAGTCCCGACCAAAACTATCGAGTTTGTGGAATTTAAAGTGACTTCCAGCGTAACCTTACTTTGTCTGGCTCAAGCATATCCTGTTCCGCTGTTTAGGTGAGTTTCAAGCTCATTAATTTACTCACATTTGTTTTAGAGCCTGTTGGTCTGAAAGCCCCTACTTTCTCAACGGATTTTAAAATGGCGTGGTATGTTAAGGACGTTAAACAGGGCTTCGCTTTGCTATGTCCATCGCAGGGATCCCCAGCCCCTTCTTTCAGGTATTTTTCTACTTTTTTTTAGAACCAATTGGCTCCAAGAGTCCTTCTTTCTCGAGTGGCTCAAAGTTAGCGTGGTTTGAGATTCGTGCTGGTCAAGATTTTGCCTTAACATGTCCCGCTCAAGGCTTTCCTGTGCCGATGTTTAAGTAGGTGACGAATATCTGTTATTCCTAAAAAATTTCAGAGCCCATCGGTTCCAAGTCACCTACATTTTCTACAGACGATAAACTTGCATGGTTTGTGCGACCTACGGAACAGAGCTTAGCGTTACTATGTCGTGCTCAGGGATACCCTGTCCCTTTATTCAGGTACTGCATGAATTTCTCTAATTATCAATCTTAACTTTAGTATGATATTTTAGAACCAATCGGATCAAAGTCTCCCACCTTTTCAACTGATAATAAATTTTCTTGGTACGTGAGAAGTATCGGACAGAGTTTGAACATTCTGTGCCCTGCCCAAGGTTTTCCAGTACCGCTGTTCAGGTGAATGTAAAGAATGTTTTATTAAATATTGTAGAACCCGTTGGCTCGAAATCCCCTACCTTCTCAAACGACGTTCAATTTTCTGGAATCACTCGTAGAACTGGTCAAGACTTTGCGCTCTTATGTCAAGCACAAGCCTTCCCCGTCCCTGTGTTCAGGTAAGAATTATTAATTATTAATTGTCACAGAACCTGTTGGGTCCAAAGCGCCATCGTTTTCAATGGAATTTAAAAGCACTACGCTTACGAAAATAGCTGATCAACCCCTAGTTCTTTTGTGTCAGGCTCAAGCCCACCCGGCTCCCATGTTCAAGTGAGTGCTTTAGCATATAGCCATTATTTCTTTGGTTCAGAACCAGTCACTGCGAGAGCGCCTGCCTTTCCGACCGCCGCCTCTTCTTACAACTATGACATTGAAGCCCATAATAGTGGCTCTATGCTTTGTCAAGCGCAAGGGTACCCTCAACCAAGTTTCAGGTAGGTGATATCCAGATTGATAACTTCACTTAATTTTCTAGAGCCTGTTGGAGCTAAAGCACCATCATTTTCCTCTCAGTCTAAAGGCAGTATTTTTGTTATGGAAGTAGGACAGAGTTTCGCGTTACTTTGTCAGGCACAAGCGTTCCCTACTCCTTTATTTAGGTGAGTGGGTAATAATCATAATTTATTGCTTTCTTCAGAGCCTGTAAGTTCAAAACCTCCAACGTTTTCTACTGACCTTACTTTGTCGGCGTTTACGAGACATAAGGGGCAAAGTTTCGCCATGTCGTGCCAAGCTCAGGCTTTTCCCGTACCTACTTTCAGGCAAGTTGAATTTTTGTTTAATACGTAGTCATTTTACACATATTCTGTGCAGAGCCAGTGGGATCCAAAGCCCCATCTTTTTCTACTGAGTCAGCTCTTTCATCACTAAAGAGACACGAAGGCCAAAGTTTTGCATTGCTATGCCAAGCTCAAGCATTTCCGGTTCCAGTATTCAGGCAAGTTTACTACTAATTCAGACAAATAATTTTATAGAACCTGTTGGTGCGAAATCGCCTACTTTTTCCTCTGAGTCTATGGGAAGTATTTTTCGAAAGCGCGAGGGACAAGGCTTTGCTCTGCTATGTCAAGCTCAAAGTTATCCCGCCCCAACATTCAGGCAAGTTTTATTTTTGTATCGCAGAGCCAGTTGCATCTAAAGCACCAACTTTTTCGACGGACGCTCGTAGCACAACTTTTGTACGCAACGTTGACCAAAGTTTCGGACTTTTGTGTCAAGCTCAAGCTTTTCCGGTTCCCATCTTCAGGCAAGTTTAATTGTAATCTGACACTCACTCTAGTATATACTGAACCTGAAAAACCATTGTTTATTAGAACCAATTGGGAGTGCTGCACCAAGTATCACTGTAACAAAGGCTGCCATACATTATCCTAAAAATTCTTCCCTTGCACTCGTGTGCCCGGTGCAAGGATTTCCGGTGCCAATGTCAAGGTAAATCTTTTAAGTTGTGGTTACTTTACTTTTGTTTTGGCGAACAGTAATAGTTCTGGTGTAATGAACCATGCATCAAAAGCATCTTATGTGATTTTTTGGTAAGTTCAATGAAAGTCTAGGTGGAGCACCAACATCTTGTTTTTCATTGAATTGGTTTTGTTGCCGTGGAAGAACCGTGTATATACTTCTCTCATTTAGGTAAGCTATATGTGCATGATGCACTATTACTGAGTCATCTCTGTTATTACAGAACCAACAAATAAAATTGCTCCCAGAAAAGATACTACTAAAAATTTTGAAGGCGGAGAAGTATTCACTGTATTCAAAAACAGCGCAGCATTTATGACGTGTCAAGTCGCGGCTTTCCCTGCCCCCTTATTTAGGTAAGTACAGCCATTGGAACCTGAATGAAGGTGACATGCTCAATCAGCTAATCTTGTAGACGTCAAAGATCTATGTCCCTGCTACGACAGCTTTAAGCTATGATTCTACAAGGAAGGTTGGTAAAATATTATCATTCAGTCGATGGCTCACATCACTAAAGATATTGTATTTTGGGAAGTTAAATAAACTTTCGGCCTGTAGGTTAGGTATATTTATTGTGGTTCTTCTTTGTTGAGGTGTACCGAAACGTTATGGTTGCCTCTTGGGCATTGTTATTAAGTCGTCTCTGTTATTACAGAACCAACCAATAAGATCGCTCCTCGAAAAGATTCCACTAAGAACTTTGAAGGTTGGGAAGTTTTCATCGTGCCTCAGAATGATGTGGCGTTTTTGACATGTCAAGTAGCGGCTTACCCAGCGCCCTTATTTAGGTGAGTGGGTACAGTACAGGTCGGTTTTGTATTCCAGAGCCCACGGGTAGAACCGGGCCGAAAGTGACAGGCGATGGGCTCAATCGACAAATAGGCCGAGAACGCGTACCCATCGCACTACTGTGCGAGGCCCAGGCCTTTCCCGCTCCCCTTATGAGGTACGGCTCTATAACTGGATCACGGCTGGCCGTCGGCACCTCACGCATTCATATATCACGTAGTCATACCATATCATCTCAATGTACTGATGTGCGTTGTTATTGCAGTATGTTGCAGTGGCCGCTCCGCCACATGTGACATGAAGGCGTGACGATCCGCGGCCGGCCGCGCCTCTCTATTACGGTCCTCAGCCAAAGTAACGATTGAGCGGCGCAGACACCTGTTGGTAAGTGTCAGGGTGTTCTTGCTTTTATTCAGACGCTTTAATCTTTACTTTGTGCTTATCGTGAGTCAAGGCAGCACTTATTTTTTAAAAATTTACTAAGTAAATACGGTCTCTGGTAGCTTTTGTCCCTTGCCAGCTTATCGTTTGTTTTTGTACTGAGCTAATCGTGTTCTAGGGAGCGATTTCGTTTTAATTCTTTAGATTTACTGATATCTCCACGCCGTAGCCTTATTAGTTCATCGCTTAGTTTGTCTTTTTCTTCTTCAAGAACCAACGAACAGTTTGCCTCCAAAGCTGTCTAGTGCTCGATTACAAGAATCGGAAATACTTTATGGGCACACTGGAACCATGCTTTGTCTTAGTCAAGGTTTTCCTGTTCCTGCTTTCAGGTAGGTGATGGGTCTTTGGGAATTAAAACCGAAAATCTCAACAATTTTGATTGAATAAAAAGTTTTGAAAATGTTCTTTTTAATGTTCAATACTATAATTATTTATTGTTGAGTATAAATTCAAAACATATTGAACGTATTCTCTTTTGTTACAGATGGTACAAATTTATCGAGGGCACAACGAGGAAACAACCAGTTACACTCGATGATAGAGTAAAGCAAGTGTCTGGAACCCTTATCATTAAAGAGGCCAAAGTAGAAGATTCTGGAAAGTATTTGTGCGTTGTCAACAACTCCGTTGGAGGTAAGCTACTTAAAACATTTTCATGTTTTCTTTCTACATACAAATATTTGATAAAGAAAACTTTCTTCATTTATTTGATTACAGGTGAATCTGTAGAGACTGTGCTTACCGTAACGGCTCCTTTGAAGGCAACTGTTGAACCTGCTACTCAAACTGTTGATTTTGGACGTCCCGCTGTATTCACCTGCAGATATGAAGGAAATCCCGTAAAGACTATTACTTGGCTCAAGGATGGAAAGGACATGAAGCATCATGATCCTATGCTAAGGTAAAGTCCCTTGTACCAGTACCGACTACAAATTTCTGCCATTTACAATATGTTGAAAGCATTAATAATGTCTTATGCCGTTTTCAGAATCGAATCTGTAAAGAAAGAAGACAAGGGAATGTACCAGTGCTTTATCAGAAACGACCAGGAAAGTGCAGGAGCCAGCGCTGAATTAAAACTCGGAGGACGATGTAAGTATGATTCTTCTTCAAGTTCAGTTCAACTTTTACAGCTTGTTTGACACTTTGAACAATTTAGTGGACAGTAATTAACGTAAAGCTACGTTACCACGCCATCCGGCCAAAATATCTCAAGAAATAGGCTATTTAACTCGTATCTAAATAACTACCTCAGATAATATTTAAGTAATATCTATAGAGCCCAGGTAAAGTGAAGACTTTTAATTTTAATATGTACTTCTTAAAAATAAAGTTAATAATGCACTTTTCAAGCCTCCAAATGGATATTAAAAAAAGATCCATTTTGGATTTACAGTCGAACCACCCCAGATCCGTCACAGCTTCGGTGAACAGACATTCCGTTCCGGACCATCCCTCCGTCTGAAATGCGTTGCGTCTGGAAACCCAACTCCTGATATCACGTGGCTCCTCGACGGCGAAAAGATGTCCAGCGGAGAGCGGCTTCAAATCGGGCAATTCGTCACAGCCGATGGAAACGTGGAATCTCACCTCAACATTTCCTCGGTCCACACCAACGACGGCGGATTGTACACCTGCGTTGTTTCCAGCAAGGTACAATTTTAGTTTCCAGATATCGTTTGTAAGCCGATATGAAAACCTTGAATTATTTACCAAAAATGCTGAGAGACAAACCTACTAAAAGAGAACTTGCCTTATTATTCCTTTTTTTTTTCAACTTGAATAGTAGACAAAACTTTTTCAACGGAAATCCTTTACAATATTATACCGCAAGGCTTCTATTGTCCTTTTTATTCATCGTTCTGTGTCTTCAACATCCATCATTTTGAAGACGTTTTTATTTAAACAAATTTAAATCTGGCTGAAACTATTGAAATTCCTAGATCATATATAAAGTTGTGGCTATTTGTAACAGGTTGGTAGTGCGTCTCACTCTGCGCGTGTCAACATATACGGTTTGCCTTACGTCCGCCCGATGAAGAAGCGCCCGGTCGTCGCCGGGGACACCCTCATTGCTCACTGCCCCGTCGCTGGATATCCCATCGACTCTATTGTTTGGGAAAGAGAAGGACGGTGAGTGGATTCATTCTGTTCAAAATGACAGCCAATTTAAAGTGGACAAAAGGAGCTTGTTTTGACTCTTTAAACTCATCTTAATTATAGTTTTGGTAAGAAATAATGTTTCTGCGTTTTTGACCAATCAAGTTAATTAGGTGATGATATTTTTTTTTAAAGTAGGTACTTTTCTATTTTCGTTCGGAGATTAATGAAAGCTTGGAGAAAAAAATAGGCTACTCGAAGTACTAGTACTACACAAGCAGTAGTAAAAAAAGTTCAAGTTAGTTTCAGCTTTAAGTGCAATGAAGCTGTGCAAATTATAAACACGGGTTTAAGAACAATTTATCGTCAACCGCACTACTAAGATTATCATTAGTTTTGATAATTAATATTAATTAAGGAGCCTCATTGAGGCGCACTTAAAATCCTTTCAACACTCTGGTTACTCGAATAGAAAATTACTTTTGGTATGCTAAACATGTACATTTCCATTCCACGCAGTGTTCTGCCGATCAACCGCAAACAGAAAGTCTTCCCCAACGGAACTCTGGTCATAGAAAACGTGGAGCGTATGAGCGACGAAGCTACCTACACGTGCGTGGCTAAAAACTCTCAGGGATATGCCGCTAGGGGCACACTTGAACTTCAAGTTATGGGTAAGTTCTTTATTATAATCGCAAATGACTATTCTGTTTCAGGATATCTGAGATACTTTTGAGGATCCGCCTAATTATAAGATTTTAAATTCACTTCGTGACAAGAAAATTCGAGCATAGTTCTCATAAAACCAATATTTCAGAATTAGCGTGTAGCTACGGTCAGTAATTAGATACTGAAGTAGTAAATTATAGTAATAAGGACTCAAAAGTATTTCTACTTTTTAATTGAAAAATTACTCGAATGATGTTATACAGTCAGTACAGTTTATGTGCAGTTACAGTATATGTTAAGAAAATACAAGAAAAAGTCATATTCGTTGTGTTTTTCAGTTAATTACGACTTGAACTCATTCGCGTATGTTTTGCAAAATATTGATGTGTTGAAGAGTAAGCGGTTCACTTAAAAAAAAAAACTAATACAAAAAAAACTTTGAAATGTACTCTAAATATACCGTGTGATTTCAGATTCCTTCGAATTTTGGATATTGTAGCATACATAATGTTTTCAAGCGAATAAATATTGGTGTGTTAGCCCCGAAATTGAACTAGCGACTTTCGTTTCGAAAGTTATTAACCTACCACTAGAGCCTATCAAAATCTATTTATGAGGATTATGTTTATCTTAATGTTATGTTATACACCTAAAAGAATATAATTAAAAATAATTCATTACTTAAATTGTACCTACCAGTGTTCTGAAACATAGTTGAAAATTGTAAAAATTAAACGTTCAACAGTACTAAGTGAATGGTTTTTTACTGAGTTTAGTTATTCTTCCTTTATTTTATTTTTAATCTAAAATTACGAAATGTCTAAGACCATGCAATGAAATCAATAGAATTGCTAAACTCAGTGACTCTTCTCATTTAATAATGTCATAGCTGTGAATATCAAATAAATAAATAAAAAATCAAAATTAACAGTTTTGTATTTACAAAAAATATCTGCTTGGATATTATCTTTTATGAGCTGATCTATGACATTATTGAAATCTAGTATTACTTCACTAATACATTTATTTCAGGTGACTCAGTCACGTCGTCTTTAAATAGGTAACCAGTTAAAATATTGATTATATTGAGTTGTGACATGTACCTATGCCCGCCAAAGCTACATAATTTGCCACACACGTCCCTGCACATATATTCGTTTACTGCAAATTCGATGAGTTTCCCTGCAGTGCCCCCACAAATTTTACCATTTGAATTCGGAGAGGAGCCAGCAAACGCGGGAGACATGGCATCCATATCCTGCGCTGTGAGCAAAGGCGACCAACCACTGAATATATCTTGGGTATTCAATGGACAACTCCTAAAACAAAGAAACGAGTTGGGAATAGTATTGACCTCCATCAATAAAAAAACATCAATACTGAACATAGACTCCGTAAGTGGCGTACACAGGGGCACTTACTTTTGTGTGGCGACCAACCGAGCGGGCTCCACTAATCACAGTGCTGTTCTCGAAGTCAACGGTACTCTCCCAAATAACCATAGCTTGCTTTCATTTCTATTCTATCGATTTCTTTATAATCCTATTTTGATTCCCAATAAAACATATAATGTGTCATCTCAGTCCCGCCGCAAATCACACCTTTTGAATTTGGAGAGGAGATACTAAATGAAGGCGAAACTGCATCCGTGCAATGCGTAATGAGCAAGGGCGACCTTCCTGCCCGATTTAAGTGGCGATTCAACGGGGACGAAATCAAGCCACGCAACAATCTTGGGATAGTACTGACAGCTATAAGCAAGAAAACATCCATATTGAACATAGACGCAGTAAGCTCGGTTCATCGGGGCTCTTTTACTTGTGAAATCAAAAATGATGCTGGCGAAACAAACCATACAACACTTCTTAGCGTAAACGGTTCGCCAAATCCTTCATTTGTTTTTCCTTTCGTAGTATCTTGTCTTCCTAACGCTTTTTTCTTTTCACCGACACAGTTCCCCCCCAAATGTCACCTTTTGATTTTGGCGATGAGCCAGCTAACGCCGGCGATATGGTGTCCGTTCAATGCGTAATGCACAAGGGTGACTTACCGGCAAATTTTTCTTGGAGCTTGAACGGAAGAAAGATATCACAACACAACGCCTTGGGAATAGTGATCGGCAGTATGAGCAAGAAAATGTCGATACTGAACATCGATTCTGTAAATGGAGCCCACCGAGGAGTATACGTTTGCCACGTACAAAACATGGCTGGTTCTGTAAACCATAGTGCGACATTAGAAGTCAATGGTTAATTGCATCAATTAAATGTCTATTTATGTAGAGTTGTATTTTTAACATTAGTTGGTCTGGATTTTAACTTTAGTTTCCTGTGACAGTTTTACCTCAAATCCATCCCTTCACCTTCGGAGAAGAGCCAGCCAACGCGGGTGATACAGTTGGCGTACAGTGCATGGTCACAAAGGGTGACGCTCCCATTAGAATCACTTGGTTGTTAAATGGGAAGCCTGTAGTGAATATCAAGGGTATATCCGTCGTCAAAGTTGGTCACAAGTCCAGTAGTCTTTCGATAGACGGAGTCGCCTCTATTCATTCAGGAGCTTATATGTGTTCAGCTACTAACCAAGCTGGTCACGCCAATTATTCCTCAGAGCTGACAGTTAATGGTACTTAGCTCGTATTTCTATTTTCTTAAATTGTACTTCTTTTTTAGTTTTATAGTACCTGTTTGTTTATATCCTCTGCCTTTGGAATTATTTGCTGATTTTGAAAAAGTTTATGGCTTTTCCTTTTCCCGTTATTTTAGTGTCGTGATAACGCGATCTCATTCCAGCCTAACTAACACATACTCGGAACTATTTGTGTGTCATCACCGCTGTTTTTAATTCTTTAACAAGGGTTACTTCTGCAGTTATACCACAGGTGACACCATTTGATTTCGGGGAAGACATTCTAAACGCAGGTGATACGGTATCCCTTACGTGTACCGTCGGAAAAGGAGATTTACCGCTCCAAATACACTGGCAACTGAATAACGAAACTTTGAACTCAGGAAATGGAATTCTAATAAATAGAAACGGAAAACGGATTTCAGTTCTCAGTATAGAAAATGTTCAACACGAGCATATAGGCAACTACACTTGTATAGCCGAGAACGAGGCCGGCCGCAGTAGCCACAGTGCGGTGCTCAGTGTCAATGGTATCACACATGCAATTTTTCAATTCGCTTCGCTTTTTATTCGCACGTTTTTATTATATCCTCCATAGTTGTTTTATTAACTACACACATCTCTAGGAAATCTGTTTACTTGAAACCCGAGCTTTTACCCTTATATGTTGACTATTTGGATCTATACTATTGGATCAAACTCAAAAAGTAAATAAGTATTGAATTTATAATTGAGCCTGCTCATTGATATATCCTTAGTGGTGCCTCAGATAACGCCGTTCGATTTTGGAGAAGACGTCCTCAACGCTGGCGATACCGTCTCACTGATATGCACCGTCGGAAAAGGCGATTTGCCTATGAAGATTCATTGGCTTCTCAACAATCAAGAGCTTAATTCAGGAAACAACATCCAAATAAACAGAAGCGGAAAAAGAATATCTCTCCTGAGCATTGAGAATGTCCAACATGAACATATTGGCAACTATACTTGCATCGCAGAGAATGAAGCTGGCATCAGCAGCCACAGTGCGGTACTCAATGTCAATGGTATTTCAAGAGCAATCGTTTAAGTAATAGTATGATATGCTCATCTATATTTTAAATCTTTTTTAGTTATTGCTTTAAATCTTCCACTACCTGCTCTTTCTTCTACGTTACAAGATACATCATTCAAATTTATCATACTCGCATATCATAAAAAAAACATTCGTCCACACGTCCATTCGAAGACAATAGGAATTCCAGAATCTTATTCTGATTTTTAAAAAACAAGCTTCTTCTTTAGTGGTACCGCAGATTACGCCGTTCGATTTTGGGGAAGATGTTCTCAATGCAGGCGACACTGTTTCACTAATATGCACGGTCGGAAAAGGGGATTTACCGCTGAAAATACACTGGGTGCTGAATGATCAAATACTTAACTCTGGAAACAGTATTACCATCAACAGAAATGGGAAGAGAATATCCGTCCTCAGCATCGAGAACGTGCAGCATGAGCATATTGGAAATTATACGTGTATCGCTGAAAACGATGCCGGTTTTAGTAGTCATAGCGCTGTCCTCAATGTTAATGGTATACATTATTGTTTTACTATGGATAAATCCCTTTTTAATTTCTACGCTTTGCTTTCTTGGCACGATTCGGATTTCTGCTATTTTATTGTTGTGTTATTATTTTAACCAGAATGAATATATCCAACTCTAAAATATGGTAGGGGTGCAGTGTGTGGCAAAATAACTACAGAATAAAAAGGCATCCATAACATAATCAAATAAAAAGTTGTAGTGCGTGTTAAATAATAAAAATTTCGATGTTGTTTAGTTGCACCCCAAGTGATTCCTTTCGATTTCGGCACTGAACCTGTCAACGATCAGGACATGGTAGTGGCTATATGTGCTGTCAGCAAGGGAGACATGCCACTCGATATTAAATGGTATTTCAACAGTGATACCATTCAATCTGGGCATAGTGGTGTCATGCTTACGAATACCAAGCGCACAAGTCAACTGACTATTGAGTCCGTGAGCCATCGCAATCAGGGAAATTACACATGTGTTGTGAAGAACCGAGCTGGCACTACTAATCATACTGCTGAGCTCTTTGTAAATGGTATTACAAAAAACATATTGTCCTATTTTTATTATACTCCTCCTTTTCTCTACGTAACTAAATATGTTGATGCTTTATTTTTTGCTAAATCTTCAATCCCTTGCAGTCCCTCCACAAATTATGCCTTTTGAATTTGGCGAGGAACCAGTTAATGCTCAAGAAATGGTTTTGGTAACTTGCACGGTCAGCAAAGGAGATCTTCCATTAAAAATAAATTGGTATTTCAATGGAAAATCTATAAAATCGGGAGATACTGGAGTGAATCTTGTCAACACTAAACGCACAAGTCAGCTGAGCGTTGAGTCAGTTACACATGAAAATCAAGGAAATTATACCTGCGTGGTTAACAATAATGCCGGTTTTACGAATCATACTGCCCAACTTTTTGTCAACGGTATCATTACCTTATTCAAATATACGTTATTTATTTAACTTTCACATAAATTTATAATATTATATATTTGTTTCATATTAATTTTATTAAAACCTCACCCCTTTCCTGTAACTTTGGCGGGCCATAAAACTGGAAATACACACCACAACGCATACATTTTAGGCGTGAATTTCAGTGGCACCTGTAATAGCCTCCTTCGAATTCGACGAATCCGTATTCTATGGAGAAGGCGTACAAGTAATGTGCCACGTAACAAAGGGGGATAAACCTTTGACTTTCAAGTGGACCTTTAATGGCGGAGAAGTGAGTTCACTACCTGGGCTAAACATCATGAATGTTGGGGACATGGGGTCCGCTCTAATAATACCGGCGGTGACGGCCAAACATGCAGGAAACTACACGTGCACTGCTGCCAATATTGTCGCAAGAGCTAGTCACCACGCCACACTCAATGTCAAGGGTATACGGTCTCGCTGAGTAAATTGTGCTTATATATTCTGTTATAGTCCCAGCAATCCGCCATAGATTTATGTAAGAAGACTATCAATTTCTTCTATGCTTGATATTTCAGTGGCACCAATTATATCGCCGTTCGAATTTGATGAAGCAATTTTCTACGGTGAAAGTATACAAGTAATGTGTAACATTCCCAAAGGCGATACGCCATTACAACTAACTTGGTTATATCAAAACCGACCTATCAAAAACAATGCAGTAACAATTACTAAAGTAGGACCCAGGAGTTCCATACTGGCATTTCCAGCCGTAACAGAGAGACATTCCGGAAATTACACATGCACAGCATCTAATATTGTAGCAAGCACAAACCACACCGCTATGTTAAACGTTCAGGGTACACGTTTTTTGGTATAAATGTCATGTTGTTTATATTTTGTTATTTTTATGTTAACATATCCTCACCAGTTCCACCTCACATCGTTCCGTTTACGGCTGAAGAGCCAGTCTTTGCTGGGGAATCGGTTCAGTTGAATTGTCACGTATCTAAAGGAGACGCACCTCTTTCCATAACTTGGAGCTTCCATGGGAAAGAATTATCTTCTCATCAAGGAATAACTACTATGAAGATTGGACAGAGAACATCGCTGTTGACAATATCAAGTGCTACAGCAAGCCACAGCGGCGATTATGCGTGCAACGCCGCCAATCGCGCCGGCCTAGCAGTTCACTCTGCCACAATCAATGTTCATGGTATCCTTCTGTCCAATAGCAGCCCAGTGCCCCGCCTTATAGCACGTTGCACGCTTTGCTCCGCATTAATTTCGGCTTTCTGGATTAACAGTATTGCCATACATCGTACCGTTCGAAGCAGACGAGTCAGTATTCGCTGGAGAATCGGTCCAGCTAAATTGTCATGTGTCTAAAGGAGACTTGCCCCTCGATATCAAGTGGCATTTTCACGGGTTCGAAAACAGTTCTTCACATCTCGGCATCATGACTACTAAAATGAGTTCACGTACTTCGTTTCTATCCATCGCTGCGGCTAGTGATGGTCACAGCGGCAACTATACCTGCGTAGCTACAAACAGGGCCGGCTCTACTAATCATTCCACTGTCGTAAATGTCCATGGTCAGTTTCATTTATTCATCTATGTTGTTGCCGCAATCGGACGCTATAAGATATGTTGGCAGAACTAGCATGAGTTCTGTTAAAATATCAATAAGCAGCGTACGCTTCTGTTTATTAATTTAAAGTTTTATTTATTTCATCCTTTTTATGATTTAACACAGTTACACCGAGCATTTTGCCATTCGACATCGATCAAGCGTTATTCTCGGGCGAGTCTGTACAAATGATGTGTCACGTATCGAAAGGAGATGCACCGTTGGAAGTATATTGGGAATTTAACGGCAGAGCCCTATCTAGGGAACTCGGATCATTTACAAAAGTTGGAGGGCGATCTTCAGTGTTGATGGTGCCTGCTGTAACTGGCGCACACAGTGGAAACTATACCTGTATAGCAAAAAACCATGCAGGGACTACTTCATACACAACACCACTCAAAATTAGCGGTACTTCAACGAACCCTTCCTTAAGTTAGGCTTGCGTTTTGCAATTTTTATTTGTGATCCCTTCCGAATCCTAGAAATAGAAATATGCATTTTTTTATTATTTTATGAATGCAGTTATGCCGCACATAATTCCATTTGAAGTCGAAGAATCGATATTCGCCGGTGAATCAGTTCACTTGACTTGTCACGTATCAAAAGGAGATCGACCCTTACAAATCTCATGGAGTTTTCAAGGTCACGAAATCACTTATAATCACAATAACAAGGGTATTACGACCACGAAATTGGGAGAGAAAGCCTCCGTACTTAGTATTCCGACTGCGATGGGTCATCATAGCGGAAACTACACCTGCACGGCCAGTAACCGAGCTGGCCGCGCTTATCACTCGGCTCTTGTCAACGTTCATGGTACTTATTCAAGCTCCTGTCAATTCCTCACTAGATTTTCTTAACAAATTAATGTTTAGATGCTGCACGTTTAGATTAATTTAGTCTTTATTCTTATTTGTGATCAGTTCCTCCTCATATAATGCCGTTCGAGATTGAAGAGTCTGTGTACTATGGAGAATCGGTACAAATGACATGCCATGCGAGTAAAGGAGACCGGCCAATGGTAATCACATGGATTTTTGAAGGCAAAGATTTACCATATCACACTGATATCAAAACTATGAAGATGGCGGAGGGGACATCATTTTTGTCCATTGCATCTGTGACAGGGGCACATAGTGGAAATTTCACTTGTATTGCGAAAAATAGGGCCGGAGAAGATAGATATTCCACAACACTTAACGTCAAGGGTATTCTATTGTTAGCTATCGCAGCATGCACCTTAATTATTCTACACTAACTTATTCAATATTTTCTTTGCTCAGTCGTTCCCCACATCAAACCTTTCGAATTGGATGAAGCTGTTTTTGCGGGTGGATCTGTGCACCTCGACTGCCATGTCTCAAAAGGCGATATTCCATTAAACATTTCCTGGAGTTTCCAAGGCCGACCTGTCTCTCGTAGAATGGGGGTGAAGATGACGTCATTAGGAGACCGCGTCTCTGTTCTCGACATACTCAATGCTATGGGTTCAAACAGTGGAAACTACACGTGTACAGCAACGAATAGGGCAGGCACAACCAGCCACACGGCTCTTCTTGAAGTGATCGGTATTGAGAAATAATATTCTGGAAATATATATGCTTTCTGTTTAGTTCCTCCTGTGGTCCAACCCTTCTCCTTCGGGGAAGTAGCGATGAATTCTGGGCAAGTCGTAACCGCTCCTTGTTCCGTTGTTGAGGGCGATCATCCCCTACAGTTACGGTGGCTTTTCGAGGGCGAACCTATAAAACCAAGGTCGGGAGTGACCGTGTTCAACATCGGGGAACGCAGTGCAATATTAAGTATCTCCTCGGTATCACACAACCACGCCGGAAACTACACGTGTATTACCGAAAATGCAGCTGGAAGCGATTCCCATACATCAATGCTAATTATAAACGGTGCATAGAAGAATCAAATTATTTTATCTCCACTAGTTGACACTTATCGGTTTCTTATTATTATTGTTTGTTCTTTGGTATCCATAGTTATTTTGTTCACATCTATCGTTTTGGAATAACAATTTCAGTTCCCCCAAACGTATTACCTTTCTCATTCGGTGAGAAGCCTGCAAACGTTGGAGAATATTTACAAGCGGCTTGCACGGTAAATCTCGGAGATCTACCTCTCACAATAACGTGGATGGTTAACGGACAACTCATATCTCAGAGGAATAATGATTATACGATGACGAATTCTAAAAGAAGTAGCATCCTCATAATAGAATCAGTGGCTGCAAATCATGCTGGAACATACACATGCGTCGGGGAAAATCGTGCTGGTCGAAACACTTATACAACAGACCTTATCGTATACGGTTAGTCAGTAATGACGTAGGTAGACTGCCATCATTTTGTCATTTAGATAATGTTTGTTTCAGTTACTCCCAAGATCGCACCTTTTGTTGCTGGTCCGGAACCGGCTTTTCTCGGGGATTACTTTGCGCTCCAGTGCATTATAACTCATGGTGACCAACCTGTTCGGATCAGTTGGTTGTTCAATAATAAATCGGCAAATTCCGTTTCTGGAGTCAGTATCTCCAACGTTGATCGAAGAAGTAGTGTGCTCACAATAGAATCTGTGGATGCGAAACATGCTGGACTGTACAACTGTACCGCGAGTAACGTGGCTGGTGTCGCTTCACACGCTACAGAATTAGTCGTAAAGGGTGCGAATATTACACCACCTATGATGTTATTTGCTTCCCAATTCCATTTCCGTCTTATATGCTTGAGATTAGCTCTATTTACTTCAATATTTATTTTCCTAGTTCCGCCGTTGATAATGCCGTTCAGTTTCGGCGATGTGCCGAACAATCCGGGGGATACCGCTGTAGTGAACTGCGTCGCTACCAAGGGCGATCTGCCGCTTGACATCTCGTGGACGTTCAGCAGCGAAACGATAGATTCGAGTCTTCAGAGAGACATCACGACAACGCCGTTAGGCCCTCGTGCATCCGTCCTCACCATAGACTCCGTGAACGCGAACCATCAAGGGAATTACACGTGCATCGTTCAGAACGCAGCCGGTCGAGCCGAGCACGCAGCCACGCTCGTTGTCAACGGCACGTCTACATTATATTATATCTATATCAATACTACGCATATGAATATACCGGGGACTAACATCACAAAACCGCACATTCAATGAATCCGTCACCGTCACCGTCACCGTCACCGATCTTCTCTTCAACCTCACTGTTTGCTAATATTGCCTGCCAATTGATACTCTAACACAATTTTCTGTGGTTATTTCCAGTACTGCCTCGTATAGTTCCATTCTCGTTCGAGACTCCGCTTTACGCGGGGCAGGCCACTCAAGTCACCTGTTTGGTCTCGGAGGGCGATTTGCCTCTCGATATTCAGTGGTACTTTGAAGGCCAGCCCTTGAAGCAGAAAGCCGGTGTAACGGCGACTAAAATTGCGCAGAGAGCTTCTTTGCTTCTGATTGACCCAGCGGGATGGTCGCACACCGGCACATATGCGTGCAATGCGCGCAATGCCGCGGGCTTGTCCAACTATACCGCCTCGTTAGAAGTTCATGGTATACCTACAACTCGCATTAGACAGTATACCCATCATTCCTAGCACGGATAGCTTTGCGTAGTTTCAATATTGTATGCTTTGTTTCAATATATTTAGTTCAGTGCGGAAAATATCTAAATGGATAGGACGTTTAAAATTGTTATCATGTTTGATAATTTAGTTTAGATTGATTTATAATTAGGAAAATGAAATAATGATGTCATATGCATCTCTATAACCCATCGGTAATGGGTGGGATTCAATCGTGTTTAGGATCCGGCTGCGGCTATCATCGACAAACCCTTTCTTCCTCCCCTTGCATTTTCTCTACCACCTGTCCGTTTCCTTGGGATCCTTTCTGTATATTGTTTTCATTCATTAATTTGCATTTTGACATTATTTATTGCGCTTAATGCTTGGCTTCTACTAAAGCGTCTGACGAAATAATTAGCTAAAATACAAATCATAATAAACCTAGAACTCACGAATAAGTATTTGAAAAATTAATTATTCCGTCAAATAAATATTTATGTTGCATATTTAATATAGAGCTTTTTATGTTTAGTTTATTTATTATTTCTGTCCCATTTATATTGTTTCTTTGTAGATAGAGATGCTACTGTTCTACACTCGCTTAAAATAAAATAACTTTACTAGAGATAAGCAAAGACTCATAGCGACGACAGCCTAGCTACAAATCAGTTTATCCTTGTTCCTTTTACACCGAGTAGATAGTTGGAAAATATATGTAATTCATTTTAAACAAATGTAGTCGATGTAAGTCTTTGCTATGTCGTTTTATTGGGATTGGAATATTTCAAACTGATTTAGCAAAGCATTTTCACGTCACTGTCTATATTGAGATCATCAATAAACATTTTATCAATTGCATTGCGCTGATGTTAAAGCTATGGTAAAAAATTAACATTTTATTAATAATATCTAGCTGAGATATTCCAATTCCACATACTACACGTGTCCCATTGAAAAAAGTAATAAAATTAAAACATGCACCACAATTACTAGCACTTATAAATAATGTGCTGTTGCAAATCTTAGAACAGATCTGATTTATCTTATTGCATTTGCAAATATCAGTTGAGAAGTAAAAGAATTCAAGTCACATTTATTTTTACAATACTTTCAATTTAAAATCTCAATTCAGTTACATTAATATTTTGAGACCCGTGGCCGATTTTATAACAGGCTCGTCAAATTTCAGTGCCCCCACGTTGGATTCTTGAACCAACTGATAAGGCTTTTGCCCAAGGTTCAGATGCTAAGGTCGAATGCAAAGCTGATGGCTTCCCTAAGCCCCAGGTCACATGGAAGAGGGCTGAAGGTAAGATTCACATTATTATAAGGATAGAATGGAGCACAGACATTACTTGAGTCACCTCACACAGTCTTGATACTGGTGAACTAGTTAAGAATTTTACATATATGAAAAGTTAATTTATAACCAACTAAAATACTATACGTTCCTAACGTAAGGTATTAGTGCTAATCCACCATAAATCATAATCAGGAACGGGAATTTTATTCAGATTTTAATTTCATGTCAGCGTATTTGTTTTCCAAACAGTTCGTGAATATGTTCTTATTCTTTTTTAGGAGATACGCCTGGCGATTACAAAGACCTTAAGCCTAACAACCCTAATGTAAAAGTTGAGGATGGAACTCTGGCCATTAGCAATATACAAAAGACGAATGAAGGTTATTATCTTTGCGAAGCTGTAAATGGAATTGGTTCAGGATTATCAGCCGTGATTCTCATCAGCGTTCAGGGTATGTACATTCAAATAGTGTTTAATTTACCTTTTATTATTACGTAAGTGATAAAATTCAAAATATTAATTTGTGTTTCAATTTAATAGCCCCACCTCAGTTTGAAATTAAAATGAGGAATCAAACTGCCAGGCGCAGTGAATCCGCTGTACTTCAATGCCAAGCCAAAGGAGAAAAGGTCAGTATTACATTTTTCTTTTTCTAATGCAAGGTATGGATTGCACACAGTAATTACAAAGTCCAGTTAAATCGCCTTACAGACACACCATTCCACAGTCGATGGGCGTCAGATATTACTCAGCCAAATATTAGTTTCTATTGTTTGTAATTTAATGGTCAGTAATAGGTGCTCGTAAAGCAGAAATACATGCCTTTCACATTTTTTCATAAAAGATGCTTGTATTTTTCGTACGTCCAAGAATTTTTTTCGTGGTTTGCTTTAAAATTTACAGCCGGTAAAGGTTTCATACAATTTAATTTTAGTAAAACTGAAAATCTTTTTCATTTCAACGCCCATTTACAGGTCTTTTGTTTTAACTCATAATAAATAACTATACTATTGTAAGCTTCTGAAATCAAAAAGACAACTATCTCTGTTTATAAAAATTAGTTTGATATAGGTACGTTAAATAAATGCTAACGATACATAATATATTATCCGTAGCCAATTGGCATCATCTGGAACATGAACAACAAGCGTCTCGAGCCCAAATCTGACCCGCGTTACACAATCCGGGAAGAGATCTTGCCAGGTGGAGTTGTGTCCGACCTCAGCATCAGGAGGACCGAGCGATCCGACAGCGCGTTGTTCACATGCGTCGCTACCAACGCCTTTGGATCTGATGACACCAGCATTAACATGATCATTCAAGGTAATATATCCTATAGTACACAGATCGGACTGTATTTTATCGACTAATGAGTCTAACCATTAACATGCTCTCTGTAGATCTCACATTTACCTTTTATGTCCAATAAAATTATCATATCTCAAGTTTATAGCACGCTTTAAGATCTAGGTAAGCTTCAAGGTTCGAACATTTTCAAGGATCGATATCCACTAATATAATGCATATGACTAAAGCATCTGGTTAACATTGCAGAGGTACCCGAAGCACCCTACGGCCTCAAGGTTTTGGACAAATCAGGACGAACCGTGCAACTTTCATGGGCTGCGCCGTACGATGGAAACTCACCGATCAAGAAGTTCCTCATTGAGTACAAACGCGCCAAGGGCAACTGGGACAAGGATATCGACAGGTACTGTTTTGGCAAATTGAATGTTATCCTTGCCTCCAATTTTCGATAAGCATATCACTTGAAATTTTGATCTTATCTCAACTTAGGAATGACAGTGTAATATTGATTAAGTCTTCCGAAAAGTAGAGACGTGACTTCATTGTTATGGCTTTCGCAGGTTTATTAGCGATACTATTCTGCAGGTATTCGTCTCATGGTCTAGCTAGGAGAGTGCATGTTTACTTATGAGAAAGTGTTCGGTGGTATGACAAGTACCTAGGAGTTATTTTCTTTGATGCAGTCACAGTCACAAAAGACAGCAGTAATTTAGAACTGTCAAAGTCGAACTTAGTTTGCCAGCAGAATCGACTAACTAGACGAAGCTTCCATAGCTAAAGGAACTTGGTTTCTGGTTGATAAAAATGCTTACTTAGTAACTCTTAGACTGATTATTGAAAAAAACAATAATTTTACTCAATAGAACGCAAGAATGATTACTAGCCCCCACAGTCCTTGTGTTGTGGATAGCTAATTCCTCCCAAAATTAACAATAATAAAATTAAATTCAGTATAATATTTTAACAAATTGGCATTCACTAATACACGAGAATTCGTATATTTGAAAGAGTAAGTAAATTCGTCATAGACTTCATATTATCCGATAAATTTGTTAGGAACTTAATACAACTTTGTGATAATTGTTCGACAGAGTACTTGTCCCTGGGGATACAACCGAGGCCGGCGTATTCAGTCTCCGACCAGCCACCGCCTACCACATCAGGATCGTAGCCGAGAACGAGCTGGGAACGTCGGAACCTTCGGAAACCGTCACCATCATAACCGCCGAGGAGGCTCCCACCGGGCCCCCACAAGACGTCAAGGTCGACGCCATCGACAAAAATACCCTGCGCGTTACCTGGAAGCCGCCACCACCCCACGACTGGAACGGCGAGCTCCAAGGGTAACATTCATTTATTGGCCTTAGAATCTTTTATTACCCGTTCTTTATTACTTTTTCTATTAAATGTTTATCGTGGGTTGACATTGAACAACGTTCTTCAGCGCAAGAGGCAGAACTATCGTCAACTAAGTTGCGAGCCAAATTCACGTCTTAGGCTACGTTCAGATGACAAGCGTTCAACGCGCGTTTCGATAACGCGCGTTTACAACTACATACTTTTTATTCAGGCCGTACACATGCTAGCGCGCGTTTTAATAAAGCGCGCGTTGACGCTGCGCTAGCGCTCGACTGTTGTCAGCGCGCGTCAACGCGCGCTTTGAGATCATTGGTTTTCTATGTTTCCGTTCAGTTGAGCGCGCGCTTTCGACGCGGATGCACACATTTTAGGGATCAGTTCGTTCAGAAATCGTCCGAAATGGAAACCGAAGCTTTTGTCTTCTGTCGCGTCGGTTCAGCCGTCGGTATAAAATCACCGCTAAAACTGTTTCTACGTCCATCTCCGGCAAATGTAGAACTCTACTGAAGTCTGAAATCTATGGCGGTCGCGACAACGCGCGTTCAACGCCTGACAAGAGCGTGTCATGTGAACACTATACAAAAATTTTGCGCGCGTTCAGCGCGCGTTTAACGCTTGTCATCTGAACGTAGCCTTAGAGTTGGCACGCATACGCGACTTGGGTGTTTTACCTACGTAGGGGAGGACCCAAGTCGTTTTGCTTGTTATGGGCAGAGATTACCAGGTGGGCCATCTGCTCGCTCCTTAACTTCATCACATAAGAAATCTCAATTTGACCACCATTAAAAATCTAAGCTCAGTGGCAATGTGACTGAGAAAAGCGTATTTCCACCGAACTAATATTGCCTGATTTGAAAAACGTTACTAACGCCTATAAATCGTCGAAACTTTGTTGCCCGAAGTTTTACGATATCTTCAAGTTATCGAGTCAATCATTTTTATATACCCGACTTAAAGTAACCGTTATAAATCTTTGTTTATTTTCTCTGTGACAAACATTAAAGTCCAAACACAGCCTAGATGCACCATGTTTATTTATTCATCTGACCGTAGCGCTTGGAACTTTGCAGATATTATGTCGGATACAAACTGGCCTCGAGCAACAAGTCATTCGTGTTTGAAACCGTCGACATCTCCAAGGAATCTGGCAAGGAACACCATTTGGACATTCTCAACCTCAAGTAAGTTAAGTTGTAGTAACATTGAAATCCTCTAACTATTTTTCTATGACGCATTCTTCCAAACAATGCACTGGTCCTTTCTAGCTCGTACTAACAGCCACTCAAAACTACTATAATTGATAGAACTAATTCTGGCACGTCAGGTTTTGAACCAGTTTCCTCCAGTTTGATACTCTGGAGTTTTTTACCACTGCGCACTCAGACTTAACGTATGTAATTATTTAACTAAAAAAAGTTAAATATATTTTAATTATATATTCATTTATAAAACACACACACACTTTCTTTTTTCTTTTCTATTGAATAAAAACAAACTTGCTGTCACCAGGACATACACCCAATACGCAATGGTCGTCCAGGCGTTCAACAAGATGGGGTCCGGCCCGGTGACCGGCGAGGTGCGCGCCTACACCGCGGAAGGTGCGCCATCTGCCCCGCCGCAAGACGTGCTGTGCACCACTCTCACCGCACAAACCATCCGTGTATCTTGGGTTTCCCCACCACTTGCCGCTGCTAATGGACTTATCAAGGCTTACAAAGTCATCTACGGACCCAGCGAAACCTGGTATGGTAAGTATCTTGCGTCAATACGTAGTTCGAACATATAGTTATGGCATCTTTAACGTTGTCTGCAAAATTTTTTGCTAAACATGCAGGCGATTTGAGAGCTCTATATTCTTGTTCTTCAGAGCTTATCAGAGTTTCTAAGATCACGCCACAGATTTAAGCTACTCCTTGTACCTGTTATCATTGGTTTATGGACAGTAATATCAATTGCTGAAATCTTCCTGCGTTCATTCCCTGCTGTGAATAACTTATTAGATCATAGTACTACAAAGATGGCGAGATATGGTATATCTGATGATTTTTAACATCACTTTGTATCATATCTGAGTTATTATTTCTATGTTACTTACATAAAATCACGTCTCTTCTTCCCTTAGTGTTAGGCAGAACCGCAATGGGCCGCCTTTTATCGTATTTGTTTCACTGTTCAAGCCAACTTTTCCTCCGAAATTTAGCCAGCCAGCCACTTTCTTCGAAGTAATGCCTAAATAATGATAAAGCCAGGATCAACCTTATACCAATAAAACAAAAAATGAACTCTTAGTGAAAGTACTCTGTAATAATAATAATAATAATAATAGTGCCTCTGGTGATCTCCACAACGGGTGTCATACCGAAACATTTACACAACAGCTTAAAACTCCTCGATTTACCATCCTTTGCTTATTTCACAATGCAGAAAGCCGTGATCCTCAACACCTGCCGGATAGTTAGAAAATTCTTGTCCTCAGACGATGATAGCAACACGCAACAAAATAATTAGTCTCTCCAGTAACACTTGGCACAGCCCGTCTTTTTGAAGAAATAAAAATCTAGAACAAAAATAATAATAATAAATTTATTCAAAAAACATGGTAAATATAAAAAATCATAAAACTTATTTAGACATAGGTATATATAACACGGGAGCCTGAACTAGGTAATCCTGTGTTTCAGGTGAGAAAACTGTTTAGAAAACTCATTGCTTGAAGTTTCCACTCAAATTTGCAGACGAGAAGACCAAGGACACCAAGATCACAGCCAGCAGTGAGACGATTCTACACGGACTCAAGAAATTCACCAACTATTCCATGGAGGTGCTGGCGACCACCAACGGCGGCGACGGAGTGCGATCCACCCCAATCCATTGCCAGACTGAACAAGATGGTATGTGCTATTTCAAATTGCAGTTCTGGAAACGGAATTTGTAATTAGTGCAGCTGTATTTCTGGAAATCGATGTAATTTGTACTCAATATTATGTCCATTTCTAGAGGAACTTAGCTTGTATTTCCTCAATACGACAGAATAAACAACACCTGCAGACCGCCCAACTCCTCAATAGCGCTCAGCTCTTTTGTCTGATAATGGCTGGTGAGAAGGTAGTCAAGGGGTTATTTATCTGTATTGTCTCATACCCATGATACGTGATAATTAATAAATTGATAACATTTCTTAAGAGCTAGCTTACATTTAATAGCCAATAATGAGCATCGTTTATTTCCCTTCCAGTGCCCGAAGCCCCGCGTGCAGTGAAAGCTTTAGTGATGGGATCAGATTCGATTCTCGTTTCGTGGAGGCCGCCCGCGCAGCCCAACGGCGTCGTCACTCATTACAACGTCTACACTCAAGCTCAGAATGCCGAGCCTCATCCCAACAAGGTAATCCATGTAGCGAGTACCGCGTTGATGTCCTTAATGCGTCGTTTGAATAGCTCGTTAAATCTTTTGTTTGTTCTTCCGAGTAGCGTGTCGAACTTTTTGTGTGTCAGGACCTGAAGACTACTATTTTAAAGGTTCCTTTTGACCTGCAGATCAGACACTTCGAATATTTCATGATAAAAGTTCCTGTCGAATTTACATTTGACCTATTCAACTATACCTACTGTACTACTGTAAAATTCACTTACGAAATACTAATACTAATCGGCTAACTACTATAAGCCGATGTGGTGGAAGGATTAAAGTGAGCCTCAATGAGGCTTTTTTCGTCCACTAAATACGTATCACTAAATTTTACTTCTACAAGACGCTGTTTCTTCACACTGTTATCCTTCACCGTTATGAGAATGTAGACAGATATCTTTTTTCTGATTTAAACTGGTTTACTTCGGATTCAAACTCGCGGTCACCACTGGGCCACCAGTCTCTCTTACTTATGAAAACGATGCTCATATTTATATATGTTGGTGACAGGTACCAGCCACACAGACCAGCTACTCCGCAACTGAACTGAAAGCTGGCCGTTACGACTTCTGGGTGACTGCGTCCACCATCATCGGAGAGGGCCAGCCTTCAGCCACCGCTTCCTGCAGCCCAAGTGACAAAGGTTCGAACCCTCAAACAAAAAGTCGACTTCTCATTGGGGCACTGTTCTTTAACTGCAATTAAAACATGATTATTTCGTTATAGTGCCAGCCAAGATCGCATCCTTCGATGAGTCTTTCACCGCTACGTACAAGGAAGATGTGAAACTGCCGTGCCTCGCTGTCGGTGTGCCTCCCCCTAACATTTTGTGGAAGGTAAGAACTTGGTTCACCAACCAAAATAAGGATCTTTTCGTGTTCTTTTTCTAATCTTTGACTTGGATTTAAGCAGATAACAAACAAACCCACTCCAAAATTCCTAAGTCTAAACTTAAACGGACACAACTATCGTTTGATAGAGTCACTGGCGGACAAGCTTGTGATCTGCCAGGCCGCAATGATTATTTAATGTCCTATTTTCATTTAATTTAATTAATGTCAACCAATTCATTATGAATTCTATGGAAATAAAGTTTTTGACTTTGACAATAGGCTTAGTGCTTATAAATAAATAAATATTGGTGGGCATTTCACACAGCGCCATCTAGCTCCAAAGTAAGCTAAACATAGCTTGTATCATAGGAATCAGACAAGTGATAAAACACATGCTTTTTTGTGATCAAACACAGAACAAACATCTATGTTCGTGTCACAAATGTTTGTCCGGGATGGGAATCTAACCCACAACAACCCAGAAGGCAGGGTTAATACCAACTGATCTGTGAGGGCAGTTGAAGTCTTAAACAGACACATTACTTTTACATTTGCCAATCGACTTCACTAATATCGTACTGGCTGTAAGATTAAGACCATGCATTCTACCACATTAAATGTTTTGATTGGCTTTGATTTGATTTGATCGTGATCGGGCTGGCTGTATATTGACCGTGTGTATGTATACCTCCAGGTGAAGGGACACCCCCTGGAAGCGTCGGAGCGCGTCCGTCAGCTGCCGGAGGGGTCGCTGCAGATCGCGGGGGTGACGCGCGAGGACGCCGGCGAGTACTCCTGCCACGTCGACAACCAGTTCGGAACCGACACCGTCACACACACACTCTCCGTACTAGGTAAACATCGTTTATTTTAGAAACTACAATTTTAAAGCTGTTTTATTTACAAAAGATGTCCATGACAGCGTTGCCCGGATTTTATCGCACAACTGCATCACTTAGGTACGTAACTTGCTTCTTTCCCAGAATTTGGTATTCAAAAAGTATTTTGCAGATTGTAAAATACTGTTTGAATACCAAATCGTTTCTTAATAAAGTCCTCTGCAAAAGAACTCAAATAACTCTCATTGTCTTGTATTAAGAACTAACATCCCTTAATAATTAAATAATTTACTAATGCCTTGGACCATTATTGTCTATTTTTTTATTAAATTAAATGTATGTTATTATTGCAGCGCCTCCGTTCCCGCCGCAGCTGAGCATAGCGGCTTCGTCGGTGTCGTCGCTGACGCTGCGCATCAAGCCGTCGCCCGACGTGGAGCAGCAGAACGCGGCCGGCTACACCATACACTACAAGCAGGAGTTCGGAGACTGGGAGACGGTCCAGGTGAACTTACATTATATACGCTGTACACTACCGGCCCACGCGGCGTCGCACGGATGCTGTTTTATAGAATATACGCAGTGGTTCATGTGCAAGACAATATGACAAATTGAATTATATAAATAATTAAATATTAAATATTGGTGGACACAGCGCCATCTAGCTCCAAAGTAACTAAGCATAGCTTGTATCATGGGAACCAGACATCTGTTATAATACTTGTATACATATTTTTTTTATAAATACATTAATATAATACGTATCAAACACCCAGACACCGAACAAACATCTATGTTTGTCCTGGGTTGGAATCGAACCTACGACCTACAGCGCAGAAGGTACGGTTACTATAAACTGTGCTGGCCAGTCTAAATAGTACCTACATGTGTAATTTCGTTTCAGATTCCAAGCACAACTGACACTTACACTTTGGAGAATATGTTCTGTGGATCAAGATATCAACTCTACGTTACGGCTTACAACGGGTAAGGTTTACAATGTTAACTAATTCGTACGTATCTCCTAATCGTTATTTGAGAATTATCATAGAAGTTATACAAGCTGTTAAAGTAAGATCCAGCCTCATGAGCCTGTAATTTCACCATACAAACCGGAACACACGTGAATGCATTACAGCTTGACGGCAGAAATAGATATGACGGCAGTACTTCCCCGATGAACTTGTTCTAAGTTCTACTGCTACTAAATCCAGAACTAGACAACTGATAGAATACTTATTACATACTTTTAAATACGGTACTAAAAGGTACTAAAACATAAAAAAGAAAAAACACCCATACCACAAGCATCTGTGGATGCTTTTTTTTTTCAATATTTACATTTAAGTACTAAACACTAAAAATCCCTACAGAGTTTGTCCTGAGTTCGCTTTTCGCACTGTTAGTAACAAGTGTTTTAAATGTCACCACTGGCCTCCGTAAATGCCCGCGCGGGGCGCATTTTCTCCAATTCCTCCCGACTCCCAACGCCCCAAGCCGAGGTCCGAACCTAAGTGGTGCCCTTGGTGACGTTGTGTATAATATTAAGTTTTACCGGTTGAGAGCCGTCTGCTCTCACCAAAAGCCCGTGTAAACGCTGTCAAGGCCATCTGCGGCCAACAGCATAATGTCCAGTCATAAAAAAAAAAAACTGACCACTGGTGTACAGGATCGGCACAGGCGAGGCGTCTGACGTGGTGACGGCGCGCACGCGCGGCTCCAAGCCGCCGGTGCCGCGCGCCGCCGACTTCATCGAGGTGGGCTCCTCCTCAGTCACGCTCCATCTGAAGCAGTGGCTCGACGGCGGCTGCCCCATGAGCCACTTCGTCGTCGAGAACAAGAAGAAGTGAGTCACACTCATTACCAACTGCTCACGTTAACAAGTGCCATCGTAGTCTGATGACGTATGTAGCTAAGCTCCTGGGTGGGACTCGAACTCACGACCTACAGCGCAGAGGGCAGAGTTTCTACCGTCTGAGCTGTGACGTCAGGCGAACAAGAAACCAAGTGAACTAAATCCAACTGCTACACGTTGGCTATCTCTGGCGCAAACACTCAATAATTAGCTTACATTGAGTCGATATCAACAAAGCCACTGGTAGCCTATTGTGCGGCAGGAGCTACAGGAACAGCTAAAGCTGAGCATCCAAACTCCTTGACTTTTGCGGAATAATTAGTCCCGTAGTTGTTAGTACATTAGTAAGTAAAGAGCGCTTTCCCTTAATACAATTAGATCAAAAATACAATAGTTAGTCATTACACTTTGCTAATTCTAAGTTGAGACTAGTCTAGCCAAATATAGGTGGAGCAACTTGTGTTACCACAGTGTTGCACGATCTTTCTTATGTTGTTGTGCGTGCTCAAAGTTGCCTATGTACAACAGTGGCCTTCTACATACTGTTGATGTTAATGCCATCGCTGATGTATGCCATTTGTACAGGGGTGCTGCCGAATGGAATCAAATCTCAAATGCTGTCAAACCAGGTGGAAACTTTGTCGTGCTCGGTGAGTTGAAGACTAGTTTCTGATATTTCTCCTACATTTTCCCGCATAAGAAATATGTTGATCGGTTGATTTCTTACAGACCTCGAACCTGCGACGTGGTACGTGCTGAGGATCTCCGCCCACAACAACGCTGGCTTTAATGTTGCCGAATACGAATTCGCTACCCTGACCATGACAGGAGGTAATTTATCGCTTGAATCCATTTCATTATATCCTATTAATAAGTCAACGTTACCATTAAGAAAGTCGCGAACAGTTCATCCAAGAAAGGCCTCTATACAGGCAATTTAACGCTTTAATGACACATTTTCGAAAGTGACAACCGACCCATCACGACCCCATAACTCGTTCAAAAAGAATCATTAAAACTGAGCACGTACCTGAAATGCATCGCCTTACATATAATTATAACCTTTATTGCAATGACGTGAAGGCTTGCATTTCAGGTACGATAGCGCCGGCGCGCGAGGTAGGCGGCGGGAGCGGCGGCGCGCTCACGCCCGAGCAAACCCTCAAGATAATCCTGTCACACCTGAACCTGATAGTGCCGGTCGTCGCCGCGATACTAGTGATCATCATCGCTGTAGTGGTGGTGTGCGTGGTGCGCGGCGGGCGGGACACGCGCAAAGGTATCACCCGCATTCCGCATTCCGCATTCCGCAGGCACCGTCGCCCCGCTGCCGGGGCCGGGCAACGCGTCCGCGCCGGAGCTCCCGCCGTGGGTGCGGCCCTGGCTCGAGCCGGAAGTGCTGGTGCCCATCCTGGCGACGATCCTCGTTTTCATCGTCGGTGTTGTTGTCATCTGTCTGACTGTAGCGCGCAGGAACGCCCCGCACCGGCTGCGAGGTCAGAAGGACGGTTATTGTATGTATTGTGGATCACCGCTTCATTTATTATTTTACTAACATAACGGTCTATATTCACTAATAACGTTATTGGACTGTTTGAATCGTTATTCTTGCTGGTTATTCTAACGCTTTGCGAACTGAAATATACATTCAGCAGCCCGATTACGTTTTGGTGATATGGGATCAATTTCTGTCATAGTTAGCATGAATTTTATCATCCATAATAGCCCGCTCGGAAACATAATCCCAGTAGATACACATTTATCCTTCTTCATGTTAACTATTGTATGCTGCAATCATATAACTGTAATTAATTGTAAAAAAGTGTAATCCAACCTCTAGATAAATTATTTTATTTATTTCATTTTTATGAGCAGAGGGTTCGAACAGGCGTCAAACTTAGCGATAAATACGCGTGACCTTGTTTTGAATATTATTGACGTTTCCAAGGCGTTTCTTTATGAATTCTATGGAAATAAAGTTTTTGACTTTGACACTAGGTGGTCCATCCGGTCGTTGGGTAACTTGAACACACAATAAAGCCGCACATTACATGGTGTGTTGTGTTCGGTTCGGTTACAGACGAGGCTGTGTACAACGCGTCCCAGGCGGGCGGGCTGGGCGGCGGCGGCGGGACCCTCGACAAGCGCGGCGGCCTGCGCGACGAACTCGGATACATCGCGCCGCCCAACCGCAAGCTGCCCCCCGTGCCCGGCTCCAACTACAACACGTGCGACCGTGTCAAGCGACAGGCTGTTATCAGTGAGTTGTCATTCTTACAGGCACTACTTTATCTACTGGGAATGCTATAGAAGCAATATACAATACGTATTGTATGTAATTTGTATACCTCTGTCTGTCCGCACAAATAAATAAATGTTGATGGACACACAGCGCCATCTAGCCCCAAAGTAAGCCAAGCACAGCTTGTATTCTGGGAACTAGGTAACTAATACAAGACTGATATAATACTTACATAATTTTTTGTAAATATGTACTTATAATACATGTACAAAAAGAAAAACAGACAAAAAATACAGCTTTACTCGAAACACAAATACCAAATAGAAGTGCTATTTCCTAAATACATGTTACAGGCACATTTAGATCTTTCTATGTGAAGATATTTAAATCTGTGCAGAACACACATCAAATACGAATCCGTTTATTCTCAAGTTCATGTTAAAGGCTTCTGTGTGGTTGCGGATGAAATTACAGACATTTCACATATTCCACCTTCACATCTTAAACTTACGATGCGACTTGGGTCTTGTTATACATACTGTCGGACCCAACTCATATTGCCTTGTTATGGGTAGAGGTTACCACTTAACTCTAGGTGGGTCATCTGCTCATGGCCTTGCAATCTAAACACTTTTATGACATTATTTTGGACCAAAGAGATAGGTAAGTAGTTAGTTAATACAAATATGGAAACAGGTGAATTATGGTCGTAGTTGGCACTTGGATCCTATTATTAGAGCTTGGTTATTTTTGTACAAGCCAGCTTTTTCTCTTATCTTCATATCTTGCACGATTTTTTTATTCTTCTTACCTTTTTATAACTCTTGATATTGTTATCTACATGTTATTTGTAGTGAATGTGTACGGTGGAGGCAACTTTAATACCCTGTTGTCCAATGTTTAAATGGTTTTGAGGTAATAAAGAAAATTGCGACTTTTACTCAAAATCAGTATATGTGGGTATATTGATATTGTTTTATTTATATTAAGTTTACCATCCTATAGACAGATCGGCGTCTTTATTCTTTCCCAACAGACAATAAAATATGGTAAAGATACCGATCGTAATTTTGTTTCATGTTACCTCTGTCTCGAATATCATCTCGATTATTACTTTATCTGCTTGAAACTCTAATTAAAAATAGTTTAAGCGGTAAAGTAATAAAAATACCAGACACGCCTTCGCATAGATAAACTTAAAAACTTAATTTTGATTCAGAAACCCCTTAAATTAAATAAAAATTTAAATCAGAGGGCGTATAACAGTGTAGGAGCGATATGATGTACGAGACATGAGTGGTAGGTCGCTAGCGTAGGTATGTGCGTAGCGCATGCGTAACACAGTAGTGTGGTGCAGTGGGCGCGCACTCGACGTGGGATCCGCGCCGCCACCATTATGAGAGGGTCCGCAGACCGATGCTGCGACGAGGCGGATCCGGCGACACTATCTCCACAGGTCAGACGCTTTCCGCTTGCATCACCATCACACCAACACTGGAACGGCATGGTGGCTCTCTCCAATTATCAGTACCTTTCGAGTTCGTAGCAGGAATGAATTTGTGTGTTTTCGTAACTATCGATTAGCAAGGTATTCACAGAACTATCTTACGTAAAATTGATCGCATGAGGTAAATAGTTATTTACTTATTGCATTAACAAGACACGTCTGGTATGGAAATCAATGATTCGGAAGATCATAGAGAGAGCCACAGTTTTCACCGGCATAGGCATGATGTAGGTAAAATATTTTCAACTGCACGTTGCTAGCGTTACTTAGAACCAAGTGAAGGTACTTACCTTCACTTGGTTCTAAGTAAGCAGGGTGGGTTAGTAAGTACACTTGTACTTACTAACCCACCCTGCCAACGCAGGCAGGTAAGTTTTAGGTGGTTTAATGATAATAATTGTGCAGTTCTACTGAGTGTTAATAAACTTTGTTTGGTAACTTATTTGTGCAAGCCTTTTTTTTAACCCCTGTTTATTTAATTTGCGTTTTTGTTTATGTTTGCTATTTACATCAAAACTTAACACTGATTTAACTAATGGAATGTCGTGTGCAATCAATACAATCCAACTAGGAAACTAACTAAATAAAAAACTAGCTAAAATTTATTGGGGATATAATACTGGATATAATTATAATAATAATTCCCTTGCAACAATGTTTACTCGAAACATAAAGATAAAACAGCTACAAGCTAACTATTCTGACTTGAAGTATGACGTTTGGAGATATTTGTAAAAGTCAATAAGTACGAATTCATTAAAACCACTCTCCTGTCAAGTAAGTACTCTCCCGAAATGAAATCGAATCTAATGACACCAAGAGGGCTGTTGGATTCATTCTAAAAGAGAAGAAAATGAGTTTCTCGAATGATGGCGGCGAGAAAATCTAAGCGAGACAATCAAATTAGGTTACGATAAAGCATGTACGAATAAGTGTGATATTTTGCTGGCGAGAATCATGTTCCATTTTCCGTTGATACCCACAATAGATAGAAATCTGTATCGTGGGTATCCGTGTGATTACCAAAGGAATTTAAACGCCTTAAAAACTTAGGATCTTAATAAATACATATTACTGTTGTCGCCTACTTATTCACAATTAACGTTATAAATTCGCATCAAACGAGCGAGATCCCAGTTTACATTTAACATCAGACTCAATTCTTGACGTCAATTCCATTTCTCGTAACAGTTGTTAACCAGGTGAGAATTTTCTTTCGTGATATTCTCGCGTGCTATCTAGGAGTCTGTAATCACCTTACGTCAAAATCAACAAACCCTAATCAAACCTTAAAAGCTACACAAGGAGGTCAATACAGAGTAATACTTGTTTCTAAAAAGCCGTTAACAAAGATATACAGGCAGGTGCCGTGCCAATTCAAGAAGACTGTAATTCAGGCGTTTCCTCCTCAGGTATGGAAGACGAGATCTGTCCCTACGCCACGTTCCACCTGCTCGGCTTCCGCGAGGAAATGGATCCCACCAAGGCTCTAGCGTTCCCCCACCACCACCCCGCACACGCTGGGACTCTGGCCCACCCCCATCCCCATCACCCCGCTCACTCCCGCGCCGGATCCCAGAGCATGGTGAGTAATATTATCCCCAAGAAGGCTCCAGTGCGAACAATCACATTCCCGGCAATCAGCATAGTACGCCTGATACATATATGCAGAGACCATATATTAAGATTTTGTAAAAGATGAACCACTTCAGGACTAATTCAGAACAAGCGCAGAACTGTTAGAGCGGCTTCACTGTCACTGATTATTCCGCAAATTATATGTCGCGTACTATTTTCAGTATGTGGTTTGGAGTGGAATGTAAAAATAGTAGACCAGTGCTCTGCCTAGATGGAACAACTTGACTGGCGTACACGAGTTTCTGTGAGAAATTTTGAGATAACATATAAACAGAAAAATAATTATCAATTTTATTGCTTATCTTTCATTCATAATTCAATGTTTTACTATCCTTGGGTACCTTCTGGTTCAGCCTCGTGCCAACAGCCGTTACGCCCGCAAGAACTCTCAGGGAGGACAGAGCGCCATCTACTCAACCGCCCCCGAGTACGACGACCCGGCCACCTGCGCTGAAGAGGACCAATACGTGAGCTGCTCGCTGCACACAATTTCCTACCTTGTCCGTGTCTGATTAGGGCACATTTTGAACTGTACGTTTTTCTCAGCGCGCCCGCTACTCCCGCCCCATGTACGCTTGCGGCCCCGAGTACGACGAGCCCGCGTGCTGCGCCCCCGAAGATGAACAATACACCGGCGCCTACGGAACCCCCTACTCCGACCACTACGGATCGCGTCCCAGCATTGGTGAGTATAAGTGGCTGACAACAATATTTTGACCTGCAACTAACTTCAGAGTTGCCAAGATCTGCAATTTCATACGTCACCGCTATATTTACAAGAGCAGTAGAACTCTCGCTGAGTTCGTCCAGGGAAGTACTGCCACCATGCCCATTTCTGCCGCCAAGCAGTAACGCTTTCGCGTTACTGTGTCCCGGTTTGAAAGGTGTGGTTGCCGGTGAAATTACAGGCACACGAGACATTCCACCTACACGTCTCAGATTTACGGGCGCATACGTTGCGACTTGGGTCTTTTCGTACCTAGTAGGGGAGGACCCAAGCCGCAACGCTTGTTATGGGCTGAGGTTACCACTTACCACCAGGTGGGCCGTCGGCTCGTTCCGTAACTACATAACATAAAAATAAAACGGATAATGATCAACATAGCCCTCCATGACTGCTGACCATCACGGCAACGTTCGACGTATAATGTTCCACTTACTTCCACTAATTTGTAAATATGCACAGTGGTAGCGGGCGGTCGTAAGTGCGGTTCCCCCGAGCCCCCCCCGCCGCCGCCCCGCAACCAGGCCGCCGACAACAATTGCTCCTCCTCATTCAACGAGAGCAAGGACTCCAACGAGATCTCGGAGGCTGAATGCGACCAGCCCCGCAACTACCCCGGTATGTCCCTCTTGGATCAAGCCAGACTACGGTTGTTCATCGTTACTTAATTTAAAAAAATGAATTTATGCAACAAGTACTTACCATGTTAAAACTCTTACTGAAGATCCAACTTGTGCAACACACAGCGAAGTCATTTCTAAATAATAAGGCTAATTTCACACTATTGGTCCCTAGCACAGAGCTTTCAGAGAACATAATATCAGTGCCTCTCCTCTTTTGTGGGTGATGGGAGACCAGTTGAATCTAAAACTATCCATGTTTAGGAAAATGAAAAAAGAAGCTTACCTATAACTTTTCATGATTTCATTTAGAATGGAAGTCGTCGGCAGCTCTTATTAAACTTTGCAAAGCTCCTAAATTAACGAAACACTTCAGTTTTGGCAGGGACTCTTTCCGAGTTCATGTTTTCTTGACTTCATACATTTTCAGCTGTCTCTTATCATTATCATTCATCATTCCATGAACAGTGGAACTTTGTCCGATTCGTACTTAGTATCCTGATGACCCTCTCATTTCCATCACCATAGCTTATATTATTCATAGAATTTGATATTAATCTTATCAAATTGGTTAACGCACACTTGGGTGTCGCCTGAACAGAAGACGGTAACATTTGAATGAACATATTTTGGTTCCTTTATGTTTTTAATTTTTGTGACTGACAGCATGCAAAATTGAGTAAATAACAAATTCAAAATTAAGGCTTTCAGGTTTATAGATTTTCTTGTAATTAATTGGCTTACCTCTATTTCGTTTCAAAATTCTCTTCTTCTTCTAATAAAAGTTGGTAAAACTAATAAAAAAAATCTTAAATAGAAGCAATATTAAAAAAACTTAAATTCATGTTAGTTTTGCCAAGTTATATTAATTATTTATTAGGTTTCTCAATTATTAAACACGACAAAATCTTTTCTATGTGTTTAGACGTGATCGTGTTAACAATTTATTTTCTAATGGTTCAGTAGATTCTAGTCTGTGTTGAGTATTCACACGTTCCAACAATATTCACATCAGTCACATATCTCAGTACAAAAAAAACACCACAACAGCTTAGGTAAGCAACTTTTCGGTCATATGCGGTAAAATACTTTTTCGGGATCTCTTTTGGATATATTTGGATCTATTGAAACCCACTAGACAGTACCATTTGTCACTGAATGTGATTATTGTTGGAAGTGGTGTGGTAGAAGGCAGGTGGCTCCAGGTCTCGTGGCTAGAGTAGAACGCGTCGTGACTTGTGTGTTGTTGCAGTAAGGGCCCACACTGCCAAGGACGGTATGCACAGCGAGGAAATGAGGAAACTCATTGACAGGTCAGTCTCTTAGGTTTTATACCACACCATCACAATATTATCAAGTCCCACTATTCATTATCATAGTAACACAATTTACCAAATAATTAAAAAAAACCACTTATGAACTGACACTAACACATATGTAAATCAAAGTGTAAACAGTGGACTTAGGCACACAGTGAACCCACACTAACTAAACCGATTCGTTGCGTGTGCGCTGACACTAAACTGATGTTAGGTTCGTGAAATAGACTAGAAACAATGTTATTGCAAGCATCTGGTACATTATAGTCTATGCTCGTTACTAAGCATGTGTTATGTTCTGCATCCGTGATCTACAGGAAACAGTAAGTCCAAGTATGTGGAAACAATTTACTTACTGTATGTAAATCCTTTGCCTGTCTTTATGTTACAACATTAACCTTTTGTGGCTAACACTTTACCTCCTGTACATAAACACTAAAAAGCCTTGTAATTACTATGATGTGTCCTTTTATTTCAGTATACTATGCTTTCTCGAGAGACAAATTTCAGTACAGACAGGGTTATTTAGTGATTAATTGTAAAGGGGTTTGTCTGTGCACATCCTTGTGATTGTTGACGGAGAGATGGTAAGGCAAAATTGTACCTAATACGGCCCCAGTTTTATTTATTTGTGCCGATCGCATTTTTGTATCTGAGGAATGATTTAACCTTTTTATTTCAACCTTGTAACCATTCTACAGTTTAGCTACTAGCTAAAACAGCTCATGTATTGTAAAAAGCTATATCTAAATAGTCATCAATAGACTACGTATTCGCCTGGCACACAATACAGCTGAATGTCACTAGCCGATATTGATTATCCAGAGCACTGGTTCCTTAATTCCATTCTAGTTTCGTTTAGTACGTGCCTGATCGTGTGATTGGCCCTCGTGGACGAGAGGGGAGCTGTATATTGATATGTGTACTGCAACGTTTTCAGACCAGAAGCAAACACCCCAATCCCCCAGCAAGCAGTCCACGGGCGAGGGGGACTCACAGCCTACGATACTGTGGCAGTGTAATCTGTGAGGCGTGACGGTCTGCACGGCGCGGGCGACACACACCACATCGCTCCTCACTTTACTATTAATTAATGGACCATTACCATCTTGCTGATGCGGAGCTCGCGCTTTCCTTCCTTCCACTTCCTGCTTCATTAATTAGCAACTTTATACTATTTTCGTAGCGAAACAAACGGCACGCAGCAAGATGGTGATACACGTGCCAAACTTTATTTACCGATCGTGTGTCGCTGGTTTTGTGTTGGTATTTACGTTAAAATTATCCCAACTTAGTTGGCTGGATTTCGTCTTTTTAGTTTTAATATTGAACGCACACATTCGTGCCACGAGTTACTGATTGCTTTTATTTGTGTGATAGTAAACTGCTGAGTTGGGTCATGTACAAATTAGCGTCTACCTTCCTCGTCCGCGTAGGAACCCACGCGTCGCATCCTAGTGTTTGTTACCATATAAACAGAAATTACGGTTGTGGTAGATATTTCAAAGATATATTTGAATTAAATAATTGTAGGTGACGTGTGAACGTTTTTCCCCAAAAATTATGTCATTATTGAACCCAACTGTAGCAAATTTACTACGACTAACTGTAAATTTAAGTTTGTCCTATTTGTTCAGCTTAATTTAAATGAGGTATCCGTCGTTGCTGGTTTTGGGGTGTTTTGTAATGTTTCGATTTAAATTAAGCTCAACATAGTAATATTGTGATATTTTGTATTTTTACCCCATTTTAATTTTTATATGGAGTAACACTTTATTTATACCTGTGTACTCGTAGATTTCGATCCCAACATAGAATTTTAGAACCAACCGCAAGGTTGTAACGATGCTTCCTTTGAATGTTATTGATTTTCACAATGCTTCATATTTACGTTATTGCCATGTGTTTTTTAACGTTGTCATTTTTTATTTGCATTTAAGCGTAAACTATTTAGCGTAAGGTTTATGAATAATCTTCATTATATTATACTAATAATTACTCGATTCTTGTATGTAATCCGTAGCTAGTTAGTTACACGAGTTATTCATTATAACTCATTAGGATAAAGTTGATGCTGTCAACATGATAAATTGCAATAATGTACATCTAATGCGTAAACATGATGCCATAACCAAAAGTTACCTAATGAAATAAACAGACAGCTCAGTTACACCGAGAGGTACCCACGAGAAACTACATACTGTCACGGAATTTATATTATCTTAGAATATTAAGACGCATTTTAATAATCATAATCGTAATTTTTATCCTTCTATATATTATGCAAACGATTAGGATTAAGACACAGAGCGTGTCATTTTCTAGATGTTTCCCTTTATTAAGTATGTTGTGCATTGTGTAAGCTTCGCAAATTAGGCTCGTAGTTAGGTTTTTGGGGACTTCCAAATAACAGAATCTTCTCTTGACCTTCCAATTAGAAATTTTGAATAAATTTAAAAATTACTTAGATAAAAGAAAAATATGTGAACTAATTAAAGTATTTGAAAATAGGATAAAGTGCTATCCGAAAGGAAACTAAATTATTCCCATTTGAATTGCGAGATATTGGCTGCAATGAAATTAAAAATAAGTTAATTGTAATGTTTTGCTAAATGTAGGTGTGCGTTTGGTTTGCCGCTATTTGGAAGTAAATTTTATGGTTTACACATAATATCGCTAACCGCAACTAACTGTACCAAAGTGTTTGATTTGTGTTAAATAAACTACTCAAAAGTCAACAGTATTTATTGCTGTTTTATTTACGCCCCATTCTTAATTAAGACTACACGGCACACCTACAGAATAATGATATTCTAGAATAAAATTACGATACCCTTAAAAGCTAGATTACTTAAGTGTATACAAAAAGAACGGAGGACATGTCACAAAGCACCATCCAGCTCCAAAGTAAGCTAAATATAGCTTGTGTCATGTAACCAGACAACTGATATAATACTTATATACTTTTTTATGATACATCATAACAAGCAGACGCAAAAGAAAAATCTCACACAAATATTTGTCCTGGGTGGGAATCAAACCCAAGACCTAAAGCGCAGAAGAGTTAGAGCTCAACTGAGTTGTGAGGCCCGTATCTGAAAGGCAGATGAGGAGTCGCAATATTTTTATTTCTTTATCATTTTACTCATTAAAGTTTTTACAGCCCAGTAGTTTTTAAATGTACTGAACGATTTTGAAATCTACGTTTCAGATACTAGAAGGATACTCTTCAAATAACATGATAACTTTTAGTAGGTGCAAAATTTCTCAATATGGCGTCTAATGACAGATTTTCGTAACCAACATTCATCTTAATTAACCATCGTTAATTTTGTTTGGAGAAAAAGTAATGGCAATAAAATAAAATTCTTCTACAGAGGAAGTGTTTATTTCGCAATAATGTTAATATTAAATAATATGTATAGCACTAAGTTGTGTAGGCGCGCTGAGATTTACGCGGACGCCGCCTTTACTATCTCCTCGGCGACTTCCACAGCGATGGCTGCCTCGGCCTTGGTCTGGAATTGAGATCACATATTTACTACTCACTCCAGTCCTACACGACTCTATACATATGTACGTGATAAATGACACAATAATTCTAAGGCAGTAAGTAGAATGTGCCAATTTCGTCCGGGGATGCCGGTGAAATTACAGCCACGAGGTTGCATAACACCCACGTCTCAAAGATACGGCCGCAATACAATGCGACCCAGTCTTCCTATAACTAAGTAATGCAGGAGCCCAAGACGTACCACGGAACATAAGGTGGGCCGTCGTTCCGTCACTTACATCACTAAAAAAAACCTAGATAAGGAAGTATGGAATGGCGAGTGATTATAGTTATCTTAAAATTCATAGAAAAAAAGGTCATTTTTCATATACAATAAAAAAAAACATGCAGTTGTCTGGTTCCCATGATACAAGCTGTGCTTAGCTTACTTTGGGGCTAGATGGCGCTGTGTGATGTGTCCACCAATATTTATTTATTATGATATCAGTTCAGTTTCGAATGTATACTAGACTTGATTTTAGGCTTTGGACTTTAAGCCTTAACTTTTACGTAGTAGTATATTTAGCATTTTTGTACTAGAAACATTGACCTTGTATCACATATTGGGTTATGTATGGTTATACATTTAACATAGGTTTAAAAATACTATAAGTAAAATGTATTTTCGTTGGTTAAATAAATAATATATACCTGTTCGTTGGCTGCAGAGCTGAGTTGAGACTGCGCCTTGCTGAGGGTTTCCTGCGCCGCGCCGCGGTCTAAGCTCTCCAGAGGGTGCGCCTCTTCAGCCAAAACCTGTACACAAACACACTGTATAACTACAAATATCAATAACTACACAAATGGAGTGTCTGTTTGTAATGTCCAAATAACAGATTGACTGAATGCATATGATTTTTTTTGCAACTTTTTTATCCGTCTTTTTGAGTCTGTTCCGGTTAATATCCTGGCTGAAGCGCTGGTCAGACTGTGACGGGACTTCAACTGCTTGAAGACGTGTGCGCTAATAGCACCGGACCGTCACCATTTTGATTGCTAGCCATTAATTTTATTCTACAGATAATTCGAATTGCCCTTATCCAAAGAAACGTTCATTAAAATCAGTAATGACAGACTATTCTGTCAGCGCAGCAAAACGAAAAAACCGCCTTCATCGCCAATGAATGATTTCACATTATCTGTACTAGGGTGTCTTTTTTTTCTAGTAAACCAAACCAGGTTTTAAAATCAGAATAACCGATGAACTAGCTGATTTTGATGAAATTTCCAAACTGCCAAACTGAAAGTATTTGTATTCTTTCCATAAAACAAATAATTTTCCAAATCGATTTATAAATAACTGAGATCTCAGGTAAGAAACAAAAAAATACGACTGAATTAATGACCTCCTCCATTTTCTGAAATAGGTTAAACATACCTGAACAGAGGAGTCGTCGTTGACGGTCACGGTGCCAGACGAAACAAATATTTTGTTCAGTTTGCCATCATTTTCGAGGACTGTGACAACACCAGGGCGGAGGACGGCTGTAACAAGATTAACTTGTGAAAACATACCACCCAGCAAATCTAATATAATCAAAAACCTATTAAGATATAGAACGATGGCCCACCCGGTGTTCAGTGGTAACCACTGCCCATAATAAGTAACACGACTTACGTCCTACCCTACTTACGTTGGCTATCTGCTTTTTCCATAACATTATCTTATACATACTTAATTAATATATCGCCATAATTCTGACAGACAAGGGTCAGCCTAATTGAATGTCCTGTAAACTATGTGTAACATTCTTACGCCAATTTTGTTAGAATTCAATCAATATAATTGCAGATATACTAAGGATAATATCAGCAAACCATCCTGTTTCGGGAATACCTATTATAACTAGCCTCCATCAATCGTCCTTTACCTAGATGACCCGATCAAGCATTTAACTAAGACACAGCATTACAATGTTTTGGAGAATCCTTTGCCATAATTGTATTTTATTTCTCTCAATGTTGATGTTACTTACCGAGTGTGGGCACATGCTTGGGCAGGATACCAAAAGCTCCACTGAATGAGGGTACATCAATTTGCTTTACTACAACCTTGTTGTAAAACACCTGAAATAAATCAACAAAATAATAATAATAATAATGGTGGACATTTCACACAGCGCCATCTAGCCCCAAAGTAAGCTAAGCATAGCTTGTATCATGGGAACCAGACAACTGATATAATACTTATATACTTTTCTTTTGTAAATACATACATATAATACATATTAACACCCAGACACAGAACAAACGTCAATGTTACAAATGTCACATAAATGTTTGTCCTGAGTGGGGATCGAACCCACGAACTACAGCGCTGAAGGTAGGGTTACTAACCAACTGAGCTATGAGGCCAGTCAAATGTCTCTTATATGACATGTTACTGTCTCTTAAATGACGTATCTCTTATATGACTCTTGCGATTTCATTAACAGCTCAATAATGTACACACATATGAATTATGCATTATAATTATATAAATCCTGTTTTTATCTATTTACAGTATCTAATCCTAGTAATTATGTAAACAAATAAATCAATTTTAAATTAATTTTATCTACATACAAATAATGGCGTTGCCTGTGACTTTATCAGCCAAAGTTACTTCTTATAACATCATCATCTATCTGCCACTGAATGTCCCATCAAAATTGGTCCAGCGGTTTCAAAGATTAGCCAGTAAAAAAGACAAAGAAAAAAATTAAAAAACTTTCTATCTATTACGACACAACAGTTTGGTACAATAAAGTATGCACTGCTACATTATGAGTAAAAATGAAGTATTTATTACTTTTTATTGAATATTCACCTTGTTACCAGCAGCAAATGTCAATGCCATTTCATCGCCTTTAGCAGCATCAGCATAAGTTCTAGCCTGGATCCTCCTAGCTGCTGTACGGAGCACACCACGGAATGCAAGAGACATTCTGTGAAAAAAAAACTGTAATTTTCAGGTCATATTCTCTGGAGAAAGAGAGTGGGCTGGAAAACAAAAATTCTTTTTTTTTTTTTAACAGAAGCGTATTGTTACAATTCGCCTCTTATACGCCTTATACTGCTACCATATGAACACCACTGAATTATACATTTTACCCATTAACCGACAAAATGACAACCTCAGGGTAGAAGATAACCTAGTTTATCTGTTTTTTCCAATATAATTGTTATTATAATCGTGTTGATCTGATATGCGGATGACTGTGATATGAATCGTAAAATACATTAAATTTCTTATCCAAGACTGAATTCCACGTTATCCAATTTCGGATGAGAAGAACCAAAACAACTAGTTACGAGTTATGTAATATACAAAGCAGTGAATGCTACAGAATTTTGAGTCACGATGCGAAAATGTTTAAAGGTAAAGAATATTATACAAACAGAAAAATCCTCATCAGTTAAAAAAATCTTACTTTGGTGTATTTATAGTGGAAATTTACGAAATTAAAATTGAAGAAACCCTTTTTCGGCACCTCCTCAATTTGACACTTCTCTTGACAATCAACGACAAATTCACTTATTCCTATTTCTCTATCTGTACTTTATCTTTTTAGGCAGGCCATGGCATCTTTAGCTTTACTGATGTGTGTACTTTTGGGATTCATTAATTTTTTAGTAAAGGTTACTTAAACCCATGTGTATCTGTTTTTCTAAGTGAATTCCCTGATAAATCCAATTATAAAAGTCATTCTTCTGCGTAACGTGATAACCAAACTAAAACGTAAAACTAAACTAAAAGGCATCCATCTGTTTATATTATATTCTATGTTTCCTTAAAATTCATAAGATTTTTAATTGTATCATTTTTTACATTAGGTAGTAGTAGTACCTACTTCAGTCAACAAATATGTCAATATACACAATCAAATTTTCATAACTTAAACCTCACAAAAGCATCATAAATCTAATTCTTCGTCACTGCAATATCCGAGCTACGGCGGGCGTTAACTGCAGCATTGTATTGCTGACTTGTCCCAATTTTCTAAAATCTAAATGATAAAACCCAAAATATCAACTTCAATCGGTTCTTTCATATATCAAAGTCAAACAAAACTTGTACGTAGTTGTCGTAAACAAAATAGGCGGGACGGGGGACGGGAGCAAGAAATTAAAGAGAATTTCTAGATGCGTCTGTAAGTTTATTGATAGTCAAAGATGAGTTAATACCTAAACTAATATTGGATATCACTGATATTCATGATATTGGTGGCTATACCTAATACTATGAATACCCATCTACCTTAATATTATTATCACGTTTATTGTGAAATTAATATTAATGCCTATTATGTATGCCTTTCATTAATCTATCGGATTTTGTTGAATTATTGGAATCAATAAAAAAAAACGATCAAACACTATTAGGTAGTTACATAAAAGTTTACAAAGAAATGTGGGTGTAAACAATTATTCAATCAATTTATTACAATAAATAAAGAAAAATGTAATAGGCATAACATAAAACATAGTAAGTAAAATGTAATGTAAATTATGTAAGTAAGTCAATGATATTTTTTTATTAACATGTTTGTCTGAAGTAAGTTGCATTTCAAATATCCCGCCGGCCCAACCACTCAAGCGTCCACCCCGCGCAAACGACACTCGCTTCGCTTCACCTGTCCGCGCATTAAACGTCACATTCGTTTTCTACAACCGCGCGAGTAGTCTACAAAAACGATTAGGTACTACTGAGAAACTACTGTAGCCACAGTTGATTAAAAAATACTCCCGAAAAGTTCAAAGAATCGAAAATCTAATGAACTTCAAAATAAATTACTTAGATTGATGACAAAAGAAGAAAATAAAGCTTAAAGTTGGGGATATTCGAAAAAAATGTCGTGTATCCTTATTGTTTCGAGTTTTACAAGAAAATATGAAAGTTAATAGGAATAATTCTTTTATGTAACAGAGTACAGATATGCCCTTTAAAATGATATCATAATCTCAGTATAAATATTAAGCTTTCTCACAAAAAAACAAATATAGAAGTACTTCCCGCCGGGTCAAGAGGCCTCGGGCGACGTAACCATCCATCCATTCATCCATCGGACGCATCTCAGTATATTTCGTTTGTTGAATGGTCTAGATGTAATGATAGTGAAGCATTATCTTATATTTAGCATTTATTTTTACAAAGATACTATTATAAATTTTCAACAACGTACAATCACAATCAATTATAGCGTCGAGATCATGTAACTTTTCGGACCAAATTATTTTATGAAAACCTTTCGGGATCGTCGTCGTTATACATATTTCGAACATAAAATATCTTCACGATTAATTTAATGTACCATGTTCATTACAAATATCGCAAAGAACCAAAAAAAATACTTCATTTTAGTTCGACCACAAATTCACAAACAAGAATGGCGAACCGTCACTTTAACTTTTTTTTTTCTACATATTTTGTTTCTGGACAGGTACTATTCACTCTCACGGATGCGAAATTTAATATATTGCCATCTAGTAATTTCCCCTTGAACTATTAACAACTGATTGAGGCGCTGTACGCGCCTACATGACAAAATAGTCCTTAAGCAATGCACAAAAGACTCACTTTCCCTACGTAACTATTTGTCTCGCTTGTTCTGATCACGTATCACATATTAGCGAATCAGAGTGAGGCATAATTTACACGAAGCCCGCCGACAGATATATCAGCCAATGAATAGTGAATATGGTAGAATACTGATATTATACGACCGATATTAAACGCCCGCTAATATGGTAGAGTGAATATTAAGTATTAGCATACCAGATTTCGTGGGATTACTGATACATGAATACACGACATATCACTGATATCTTAGCGAATACTAATATATCGGACTCACCCTTATTGATAGTTCTCTAAATGTTCTGTTTTGCTTGATACCTTCAGAAGGACATTAAGATATTAAAGTAGTTTTTAATTAATTGTTTTATATAATCGTTTCATGTATACAGTTACTGACCGATTCATAGTGCACAGTTTGAGCCCCAATATGCATCGTGAAGGAGTTGATTTGGTTAAGTTATCCAAAGTAACATATCAGCTAATTGAGCACATGACATGCGTTGAATGGTAAGTTTATAATATAATTTTCCCACTGAATCTTGGATTTTGTACTTAGATTAGTACCTTTTGCTAAAACTTACCTAATACAAGTTGAGCGAGCACAACGGTCAGTCCTTAAAGTCATGTTTAAGAAACATTACCGGTACCCAACTACTGATATATATCGAGAAAGCGGTGTTTTGAGTGTGCGGCAGATTTTTATCCTTCAAACATCTGTTAACGCACACAGATTTTTCATATCTTCCGAAAATTACAATATACTTGCCTCAAAAAGAGTTTATAAAATACCTACCCCAACTATTAATACTTCATTTGCTAAACGTTTTGGCCAATTTGTAAGCGCACATGTTTATAATAATGTAGTAAAATATTGTAACGTTAAGAACAAAACCGTCGCAGAAGCTAAGAGAATCATAAATTCCTGGTTATCTAGTTTAACATATTCTGCTACAGAGGATATCCTCAATATATTAATATAGATCTCGGCTATTGTTATTATTTTTATTTTTATGTTTATGTGTCTCTCAATCAATTATTAACTTACCATAAATTCATTTAGTTATTATAATCTTTTCTCTATAATCTCTTTGTAATATTAGCTTGATTTTTAATAACTCATAATTTAGATAAGTGTTGTCCGAGTTTTTATTGTAAAAGTTTCGCTTTAAGGTAAAACGTAGTTTGGCTTTCACAACACAGGCGTGGCCTAGTGTGAAGTCCACAGATTTAACCATAATGTTATTTTAAGCTCCTTTAGCAGATACACGGTATTATATACGTACCACTGTCTAATCTCAAAGTTATTGTAATCTGCTGTGAATAAATATATTTTTCTTTCTTTCTTTCTTTCTTTCTTTTACTTAACATTGTAGATACAACATTTATTATCTAAAACATCTCAATTTTATATGAATTAAAATCATATGTCTCATCATCTCATCAATACACTTCATCAGTATTGAAATTCTGTTGAATCTTACCCATTTTGCAATTCCCATTTCACTATATTATTTTATATTTCATTATATTATCTAAATGACATTGTAATAAATACTCACGATACAAGTGACAGCTTGATAATATTTGGCTATTTAGCTTGATAATATTTGGTTTTGCATAATATAAATCACTTACAATATTTTAAACTTATTAATACAGTATGTAATTACTTGATTGATAATTGAAGATATGTTATTTTTATGCAGATCTTGTATTTTTATTTTCAGTTGCAAATATTACATAGCACCGGAAACTGCAGACTGTGGCCACACTTTGTGTCACAGCTGCTGGCGTGGTCGTAAGACTTGCCCATTGTGTACATTGCCAGTACAGAGGTCACTTCTTAAATTAAATTTGCCACTGCAAAAACTAACTGGTCATGTACAGACCTTGACTGAAGCATATGAAAAACTTTTTAATGTCAAGTGTAAGTATAAACATAGTTTAATCATAAGAATATAAATTTCACTGTATGAAAATACTTAGGAAATGCTTGTGTGAGTTCTAACACTGCTCAGAGATCCCTTCGCCACTCCATAATTGTGTACAAGATTTCATATTTTTATGCAACATTGGGTGTGACCCGTCTTGGGTTTCTTATGTCATGGGCTTCAGAAACCATACATAATATAAAATCACATAATCAACAAACATCAATTGAATGTCAGTCATATAAAGATCAATCATGCAATTATAGATCTAGCAGGATCAAGCCAGTGAAAATAGAGTATCTGTTGTTTGCCTTAACCACTTTACCTGCCACTTTACTTTTTTGGAGTGTCATAAATTATCTACATATTTTGTTTTATTTTTATTTTTTGAGTGGAAAAATGTTTGTTGGACGCGAAAGAACTTGAAACAGAAATGGATCCCACTAAAAATGTGAAGGATTGGCTAGCAAACTCTGAAAATAATTTCTCTGCCCCAGCTGAAAGTCCTGAAATGACTTCCCAAGAACTGTTTCAAAACCCGAATCCTCTAGAAGTATCATCAAGTAAAATTCAAGTTCATACAATAACTAAAAAAATGTTTATTCATGAAAAAGTTGTTGGTGCATCAGCACCGCAAGATGATTGGGACAAAATAGAAGCAATGCCAGCTGCAGAAGAAGTGAATAAAAATAAAGAGAATATTATAGGGCCTAAGGATATTGAACCTATTTTCATAGATGACAATGAATATACAGTTATTAACCCTAGGAGAAGCTTAAGGAAGAGAGAACTTAAAAATAATAATGCAAATTATAACACGAACAATAACAACAGCTTAATTGGAAGAGAAATTAAAATATCTAATGTTAATATGGATAAGAGGTCTAATAGTGCCATCCAGAACTGGAATAATGTGAAGAAAATGAGAACAGAATTTAGTAAGCTCAATAAGATGAAGAGAAACAATTTGAATGTTTCAATTGAAATGTTTAAAAAGATCCAAAGTACAGCCAAACCCAATATTGTCCTACAAGATGATCCACCTCAAATTTATGAAATAGATGAAAACACTCCAATACAAGCGAATACAAAACCAATGAATCATCATCCCGAGACTGAAATGACTGAAGTAATTGCATCAAGTCATCATGATACTGATGGAATAACAAACTCAAAACAAACGGTTAAAGACAATTTACAGACTTCCAAATGTAATCAAAATGAATCTATCAAACCCAAACAAATACTGGAAAATATGAAGGAAGCAATAATAGATGTTGTCCAGCCACAGGGGTCCATTGAAACCAGTTTACAGAACAATATACCAGTTAAAGAAAACCGCGAACATATACCGTTTTATAAGAAGAGAGGTTTGTGTACAAGATTAGAACCTGACCATCTAGGAGAAGAAACAGAAACAAACAAGACTTTAAATCGTAATATAGAAACCAATTTAAATACAGATGATGATATTGGAATTACCATCAAAGTTGGAAATACTATAACAAACATTGTTATCAGAAAGAAGCATGATTTGCAATTAAAAGTAAATACAGATAAAGGAATACAGACATCTTTATCTCCACAGCAATCTGTAACTGCTAACATTCCACTACAAAAAGTTGACACAGGATATGTTTCTATTTGTGTTGAAAGCAATAATGAAATTAACATACAGCAAAAACAAATCACACAACAGAATAAAAAACAGACTCCTTCTTCCACTTCAGTGAAGAAGAATACGGCATCTGCAGACACAAGTGCTTGCCACTATGAAATCACTGAAAGTGTACCAAAAGAGCCATCTAATATAATTAAATGTGCTGAGATTAAAGATCAAGAGAAAACCAAAAGTGTTCCAGAATTAAATTCTCAAATAATTCAGACACAAAAATCTAAATTAACCTCTGAGAAAAGTCAAACATTAAATACACCAATACCTACTAAAGAAATGGAAGGAAAAGCCACTCCCCAAAACGAAAACTCATTTAAACCTAAAACTGTTGGTACTGTGGATCGAGAGGATTTGGAGTATTTAAATGATTTAGATATATTTGAAAGTGATAATATTAAAGAAGCAGATGTACATCTACTCAAACACTCTAAAAATTCTGCTTCTTCGGAGATTTTATTGCCATCTGCTCACACTTTAAACAAAACACAGAAAACTGCAGAAAAAAGGAACATTGATACAGATGATGAAGATTCGCCCAGTACTAGAAAGAAGCAAAGATTAAATGAAAATGAAATCAGTAAGGAATCAAACAAAATTGCAGATATTTCTAGGCAGGGAACACAATACCAACCTGATAGTGAAACTTTAAACTGTGACTTTATAATGAATACAGAGTTTGCAAGCATCAATGCTGACTTTGAAACTATAAAAAGTCAGACAGTTGGCAAAAAAAATATGGAGACGCATGACAAAAGTGCGAATGATATTGCTACGCAAATCATTATTGAATCAACACAAAAGCAAAATGTAACATCTAAGAAATATGACATTGACTGTACTTTGAATTCGAATTACGTTGCCAACCCAAAGGAGAGTGAAAGTCTTTTTTCTGGTTGTGTGGAAAAGGATGACTCAATTGAGCCATCGCAAGTGCCAGAAAACGATAAGGTAAACATATATAGTTGAATAATAAATGAATTTGACCGAATGACATTATGGAAAACAATGTTTTATATTGTATTGTTGTTTATAGGTGGCAAACATCGAACCCCAGCTCAATGCGCAAGACTTCCTCACACCAGAAATGAGCAAGGGCCAAGCTCCGGCGAGTGTATCCCTGTTAGACAGTGTCATTGAAATTTTAAATGATGATTCGGAAAGCATCGTCGAGGATACACCACAAAAGTTAGTAGAATAGAACATTATTACTAGCATGAAATTTCAGGCGGTTGATAATATAACTTAGAATTCATATTGTTTCATTAAATTTCATTAATTTTAATTTTACCTGCATTATTTATTTAAATCAAATTAATACTTTTACAGAACCAAATCCTTTGAAAAATTAAAGAAAACTAACATTCGTGGCAGCAAGGAGCACCATTTACAAGAAGTGAACGCAACCGAATCTAGGATTATATCCGGCCGTAGAGCCAACACAGATCCTGATACTACTAAATTAGTTCCAGATCTGGAACCTGTGTCAGCCCACTTGAAAACTAACAATGGCACTGTTATTGAGGCAATTGCTAAAAAAGAGATGGAGACACCATTGAATTTGAATAAGTTTGTGGACCACATACAATATAATTCAACACCTCTAGCGAGGAAATCTCTCAACTTCCCAAGTGATATAATCAATGACGATCCGCAGCAAACTCCCTTTCCCACATTTACCAGCATCACAACAACAAATACAACTCAAGAAAAGGAGTTTATGAGGAAAGCTTTCGAGGAAACGCCGACCACTCAAAGAGGACATTCACTCTTGTCGAGAAGCTTTGGCAGAAAGGAACACAAAAAGTTCTGTCTGGCTGGGTCGTGCTTGTCGCCTGCGGAATTGGCAAAGGTGAAAGCTCTGTGCGCCCAACACAAATGGAGCTTTTTTCCCAAGTACGTTAAAGATTTGACGCATCTGGTAGTTCAGGTTGATGAAGAGAACAAGTCTCAAAGGTATGCTCAACGACACACAAAACATCCTGTAATATTTTAGTATATTATGTAGTCATAAATGTAACATAGACCTAAGTACTCAATTGTTACAAGGATCATGCTCGCCAAAAAAAAGGAATCCCTCCATTAGGGGTTTCTTGGCTGTTCTTCCCCATGGAGTTTTTTTTTTAATGTAATACAGTTACGGAACGAGCCGACGGCCCACCTGGTGTTTGAACAGGCATCAAACTTATCGATAAGTACGCGTGACCATGTTTTGAATATTGACGTTTCCAAGCCATTTCTTTATGAATTCTATGGAAATAAAGTTTTTGACTTTGACTTTGACTTATGTCACTGGTCCGTTTTTTTTTTGAAAGCTTGAGCATGATTCGAAAGCTTTTAAATAAATATTGGTGGACATTTCATATGGTGCCATCTGACCCCAAAGAAGCTAATAGCTTGTATTACGAGACCAGAGAAGTTATTTGATACTTTTGCAAATACATACATACATATCGACATCCAGACACAGAACAAACACCCATATTCGTCACACGGTTGTATGTGATGGATGCGAAAACCAACTGAGCTGCGAGGCCAGTCAAATTAAATCATTTTCCAAAATAAATCGTCTTTCAGATCTGCAAAATACATGTGCGCTGTGGCTGCATCGAAATGGATTGTTTCCATGGAGTGGGTCGAGAAATGTCTACAAACTAAACAAATTGTTGGCGAGGTAACATAATTATTTATTTTGGAGTTCGATGGGTAGCCATTATTCTACGTAGTAGTTACGTAGTTCTACGTAGTAGCTGCGTAGTGTGTTCCCGTCATTGTAATCGGCGAAAGCTATCCTCTCAGGTAGAAGAGATGACTAATAAAACATGTTTTTATGTTTTTGTAAGTGATAAAATTATGGATCGAGCTGATAGACCATCTGGTTAAGTGGTAACTTGTGCCCAAGCAATACGGCTTGGGTCCATCCCTACTTAGGTACAAGAAGATCCAAGTGGCATCGTATGCGCTCGTAACTTAGATGTGAAGGTGGAATGGCTCATGTATCTTCACCGGTAACCACACCCTTCAAACCGGAACACAGTAACGCGACTGCTTGGCGGCAGAAATGGGTATGGTGGCAGTACTCCCACGCACGTACTAGGCTAGACATGTAGGCTGATTATGAGGATAGAGCAGCGCAATATCTCGAGTCCAGGGTGACATCTGTGGGAGGATGATCTCGCCCGGGCCGCCCAGCGCCACATCTGATATGTTCTATTCTATTCGAGTCACTAGTTCTCTCGAACCACTGTGAAGAAAGATTTTAAGTGCGCCTCAAAGAGGCTCCTTTCGTGCGCTTGTCACACATCTTCCAATTTTATAGTTCTAGGACATGTCGTTTTCCTCACGATGTTTTCCTTCATCGTTTTGAGAACGTGGTATTGCACACATAAATCTTTCAATCAGAAACTCACTATACACGTCGGGATTTGTACCGGCGACCTCCGGATTGAAACTCGGGGTCAGTACCACTTGACTCTCTACACAACAGGTATGTAACAAGTAGGTACACGTACAAATACAAATATTTTTTATTTTTCAAATATGGGTACAATTACCACTAATATCTTATGTTAGATTATATTAAGATATGTAAGTGTTGTTGCTTTTTAAGGGGAAATACGAAGCGTTGGATAGTACAGGAGAGCCGGGGCCGAGGAGGTCGCGACTTGCCAAAACCAAGCTGTTCCAAGGAATTACATTTTACTGTATGGAGCCATTCAGCGCTCTCGATGTCAGCACACTGAAGGTGAGTTTTATCATGTTACCAGCTGATGGCCCATCTCGTGTTAAGTGGGAACCTATGCCTAACAAGCAATATAACTTGGGTTATGCCCCTGCTTAGGTACACTACCCAAGTCGCATCGCATGCCGTTGCTCAGACGTGTAGGTGGAATGTCTCACGTTTCTGTAACTTCACCGGCAACCACACCGGAACATAGCGGATCTGCTCGCTGGCAGAAATGGGTATAAATATCCTTGTATCGTTTCGTTTTGTCCAGGAAATGCTAGAAGCGTCTGGAGGTCGCGTCGTGGATGACGTTCAAGATGTGAGGGTAAGCGAGACGTCAGCGCCCGCAATATTGCTGGCCGAGCCCGAGAACACGCAGGAAGATCGCTTTATTTGTGAGTTATATTTTGATACTTTTCGGTTCTTCTTCTTCGTGTCACCGGTTCTGTAGAACCAGTGTGGTGAAAGGATTGTAAGTGCGCCTCAAAGAGGCTCCTTTCGTGCACTCGACACATGTCTTCGAATTTTTAGTTCTACGACATGTCGGTTTCCTCACGATGTTTTCCTTCACCGTTTTGAGAACGTGGTATTGCGCACATAAATCTTTCAATCGAAAAACTCATAGGTGCACGTCGGGATTTGAACCGGCGACCTCCAGATTGAAACTCGGGGGTCAGTACCGCTAGACTACCACGCTCTTCACCACTTTTTAGTAAGATTACACATAAGAGTAGATGATTAATGCAAATGTAATTTTATTTTCATAGTTTTTGATAAATCCCTTTTGTTGTTAATTTTCCCGTTCCGTAACTTGACTGGCCTTATGGGTAGAACTCTTGGTAGAACTCTGCCTTCTGCAAACATTTTTCGTGACGAACGTGTATGTTTTTTTTTATTTTTTTTTTATGTAATACATTTACGGAACGAGCCGACGGCCCACCTGGTGTTAAGTGGTAACCTAGGCCCATAACAGCCGATGCGACTTGGGTCCTCCCAGACCCAAGTCGCATCGTATGCGCCCGTAAATGTGAGACGTGAAGGTGGAATGTCTCATGTGCCTGTAATTACATCGGCAACCACACCTTTCAAACCGGAACACAGTAACGCGAATGCGTCACTGCTTGGCGGCAGAAAAGGGCATGGTGGCAGTACTTCCCCGGACGAACTTGGCGAGAGTTCTACTGCTCTTAAAACGTGTCTGTGTTTTGACGTGTCTGGGTATTAATATGTATATATGTAGTTACTATATGTATGTATTTACAAAAAGGTACATAAGTATTGTATCACTTGTCTGGTACCCTTAAAGCTATGCTTAATTTGGGGCTAGGTGACGCCGTGTGAAATGCCCACCAATATATATATTTAATGTACCACATAATAAGTCTCATTCGTAATGTTGGACTGGCCTTATAGCTCAGTTGGTAATAACCCTGCCTTCTGCGCTGTAGGTCGTGGGTTCGATCCCCACCCAGGACAAACATTTATGTGACATTTGTAACATTGATGTTTGTTCTGTGTCAAAAGAAAAATATTTACAAAAGAAAAGTATATAAGTATGTATATCAGTTGTCTGGTTCCCATGACACAAGCTATGCTTAGCTTACTTTGGAACTAGATGGCGCTGTGTGAAATATCCACCAATTTATTTATTTATTTTTGTATTATCAGATCTTGCTATGGAGTTGAGTATCGTGCCGGTGAACTTCGAATGGGTGCTAAACTGTCTCGGATGCTACACCCTCTTTTCGATTCTGGATTTGCTCCTCTGCCCCTCCTCACTGCTGCCTAAAGCCACGAGCAAATGGCCAGAACAGTTGCTGGCGCCTGAAGACGATTGAAGTTTTATCTGAATACTGAAATTTTTTTGGTTCAATACACTTACTACATATTATTTACTTTTATAGGAATAAAGTTTTTAAAACTACTACGATTACTTACTTATTTTACTTACTGAAATGAAGAAATATTCAAGGAAACCTTGACAATCACATTTTTTTCATTTATTTATTTGAAAGGTTTAAATCAAATACATGAATTAATCGTATTAAGATAAAAATTAAGAAGGTAACAAAGAAATTGAAAAAACAAAATATGATAGGGCGGAAAAAAATATAAAATAGAAGAACATGTTACACAACACATAATCACGAGTCATCGCGACTAGATTATGAGATATTTATTTATTATATTAATTACTAGCTGTTGCCCGCGACATCGTCCGCGTGGAGTTTGGTTTTATCATGCACCCCTATTTTACCCCTCGGAAAAGTAGCCTAAGTTACTCCTCACATCAGCTATCTGCCAGTGAAAGTCCCGTCAAAATCGGTCCAGCCATTTCAGAGATTAGCCGGAACAACCAGACAGACAAAAATTGTAAAAAATGTTGTTTTGGTATATGTACCGTGTCTACATCCATATGCACTTAGTTTAAAGCGGTTATTTTAATATTGCAAACAGACACTCAATTTTATTTATTTTTATGATTACAGATGAATTGACATTCAACTCTTCTGCGACTATAATCTAGTTTTTATGAATACCAATTATTATGGCGTGACTAAATCCCATATAATATTGTCTTAGCAAGAATTCTTGAATATTTCTAGATAGTAATATTTATTCGCTTATTAGTGAACAAGTTCGAGAGAAATTTCACTCGCCTAATAGATTAAATTTAGTCGATTTCCTTTCATTGAAATAATAATTGTCCTGGCTGAAGGCATGTTGATGAATGATTTACTTAAAACTGTAGCTGACTTGTACGTGGGGAAGCAACAGCAATGGCGAACTCTCCACTTGTCAAATCTGTTTCCACGACCGTATAAAATGCACTAAACGTAGGGCCGTTGAGGCTCTGCCTAACCGTCAAAGGAAAAGGCGTGATATAGTAATTACCGCCGCTAGTATTACTCGTCAAAGCAGATTGTATGATAGCGTGATATATGATAGGTCAAGAGTCAAGACTTGTTGACTTTCTGATAGCTCAAGGGCAGCTGCATCAAATAGCAGTACCTATCAGTTGACGTATAAACTAATAAGTAGTAACTAATCGCACAGCAGTAAAACGTGATTATCATTTTAGTTTGCATAATGATTGATTGAGCGTCTACATTGTAGAGCTATTTATGATCGGAATATAGATAGGTAGGTGACTTTTTTTTAAGCTATTGCATAGCTTCTATCGCGGGCCTTGAGCGTGGAGACCGAATCCAGAAATTCCGTAACGAAAAAACCTAACACCCCCCACTCCGACCGGCACAGCGGTGATACTTTTTAGTTCCATCTATCGATAAATACCAGAACTTTTAATGACTTTTTGAAATATCACGCGCAATAGCTTTACCGCGGCAGTCTCCGAGTGCCACACGTCTTTTTTTTTTTTTTTATGTAATACAGTTACAGAACGAGCTGACGGCCCACCTGGTGTTAAGTGGTAACCTCAGCCCATAACAAGCGACGCAACTTGGGTCCTCCCCTACTAGGTACGACAAGACCCAAGTCGCAACGTATGCGCCTGTAACTGTGAGACGTGTAGGTGGAATGTCTCGTGTGCCTGTAATTTCACCGGCAACCACACCTTTCAAACCGGAACACAGTAACACGAAAGCGTTACTGCTTAGCGGCAGAAAAGGGCATGGTGGCAGTACTTCCCCGGACGAACTTGGCTAGAGTTCTACTGCTCTTAAATGGACTCAAACTGGACTCACAGCTCGGTGTTTTAACCTTCTGCCCTGTTAGTCGTGGGTTCGATTCCCATCTAGGATAAACATGTGACGAACAAAGATGTTTGTTCTGTGTCTGGGTGTTAAAAGTATTATATCTTTGTCTGATTACCATGACAAGCTATGGTGGGCTAAAGCTAATCCCATCAGTTTTTTTGTTGTCTTTACCTACCGTATATACTTTCATATCCATTTAGTTAATCATTGACACAGACAATTTTATGTATTTGAAGAAAACTCACTTGCGTTAGGGAAATAGGTAGTAGATTACGTTAGGTTACCTACCTATGCAAACTATTTGCAGACACGAAAAAAAATCTAATGATTTTTCGTGGGTCTGCAAAATAGAAGTTGCATCATTCGGTAAACACGATTGTACCTGGTGCTGTGGCCACGTCAGGTTCAAAGGTTACGTGCGGACTTGCGACACGTCAGCTCTGGGTAAATAACGCTTTTAGCCTTACGGGATTCTAAGTTCGACGTTTTGTCTTCGTGGTATGGATATATTATGTACCTAGCAGCAGTAGAACTTATGCCATGTTCGTCCGAGTCTTGGCATATTTAAGTAGGGAAGGACCCAAGTCGTATTGCTTATTATAGGTAGAGGTTACCACTTAACACAAAGTGGTTTTAAGGGCAGTAGTACTCTCGCCAAGTTCGTCCAGGGAAGTACTGCCACCATGACCATTTCTGCCACCAAGCAGTAACGTGTTCGCGTTACTGTGTTCCGGCTTGAAAGACGTGGTTGTCGATGAAATTACAGGCACAAGAGACATTCCACCTTCACATCTCAGAGTTACGGGCGTATGCGATGCGACTTGGATCTTGCCGTACCTAAGTAAGGGAGGATCCAAGTCATATGCTTATGATGGACAGAGGTTACCACTAAACACCAGGTGGGCCATCACAAATAATAAAATGCTTTTTTGTTATTATTTCACGCCAAAACCACTGAAGCGGTTTAGCTGAAATACTGTATATATAGATAAGTTTTTATCTCGGTACCACGTGAGTGAAACCGCGGTCAGAAGCTATCTCATATAATACCTGCAGTGCCCTTTCGAATAACTCATGTCTCTAACTCGCGTAACTCAAAAGTTGATACATAATATTTTCAGACAATAAACTAAGTGAATATCTAATCATCGATATACCTAATTACCTTTACCTAATCTATATCTGTAAATCTCTAAATGTAGGTATCTGTAATCTGTATCTTACTAAGTTGGTAGACATTTAATTGCACAATACAATGTACTACAGTATCATCACATTATTTAAATTTTAATAAAAATTCATTACCGGACAACCTGTATATTATCGAGTACATTGTATTCAGTCAGTGCTCGAATCGAATACGTGTTTGAAGTTGGATGAGCCAGTGACGTCACGTGACGTGGTCTTACAATCGCGCCACTCCGACATCCAATCCACGAGTTCGCCGCGGCCACCCGCGCGCCCGTACCGTTCGCCGCATTAGTTACACCGCGCGGAATCCTAAAACGTCTAAACCACCGGCGACCACGCTGTGGAAAGGTTCACAGTCCGACGCGTGTTTAATATCCAAAGTTCATTTTACTAGTTGACTCACCGGCGATTAACATAAAATTGATAATCAACTAAACGAAGTTCGTATATAACGCTTTAAACATTGTTAGTTGTCCCATTCATTCGTAACTTCGCGTGGCTGTGTTTTCTTTTTGAATACTGGGATATTAGTGCTAATTATCCACAATTACCATAGGAGAAAGATCGTTACATACCGGTAAGGACAATTTTTATATTTACATTAGTTTTAAATTGTACCTTGACCGAAAATGTTATAGGTAACTAGAGATGCGCTATGTGTAGTTTACCTATCTATGTGCTTCGCTGCAGTTGGCTTGTACATTAAGGTCAAAGAAAGGACTTTACGAAATCTAGTTTTCCACAGTAGAAGCACTGCTTATTTGGAACAAAGAATTTCGCTTATCATCTGTTTTAGTTTAGGGTAGGTAAATACTTGAAAACTATATTTTTGTTTGTAATCTTCAATCAATATGATATGATTATTATTGCATCACACTGTTTTTGTTTAGTAATAAATTAAAATAAGGCAACTTTTGCTTTCTACTTCGTTTTTAAAAAGCACTATATATCAAACTTATGAAAATGAATAGAAATACTACCACGTTAGGTTTTGTACTACCTACTTTTTTAAATCAGTTGTAGGTACCTTACCTATTCGAAATTAAAGTGCGAATCAATGACATTCTAATACCGAATGTCATTGGTGCGAATAAAAGAATAGTTTTGTTTCGGCTTTTCTTTTTATTTACCGTATACCTACACATACCGTATACATATAATACATATTTTATAAGAGAACTAAGCCTAAATGCAGGTACTATTATGGAATTATTTTTTTTTTATTTTGAGGTAGGTTGTGATCAACCTTATTTCAATAAAAGCTCTTTAAGGGACCTATAGCTAGAAGCGGCGGTGTAACATAGTACCTACATTAGCAAAGTTCTGTAATTAAAATTAAAACTCAAATATACTACCTACATAATATTTGAAAATTTTCATTGGAATTCTTGTTTCAATAAGGGTAAAGTGAAATACGACCTTCGGAAACCGCGATTTTATAACGCGTCTATCAACCAGGCATTGAAGTAAGGAGGAACCATGATCTATTTTTATGTATTTAAAATATCTATGCCTGCCTATTACTATATTGATTATATCTGTACTCTCTCTTTTTTCCTCTTTTTATTAAATATGTCAACTGTCTGTAAATTTTGAGGTCGCCATTGAGTGGAGGGGACGAGCGAGCGAGACTGATAAAGAGTTTATTATGACCCGAATCCTCGAAGTCAATGTCAATGTCGGTTACGTCACTCTTCCTCTCGACTCTCGGCACGTACGATTGACGATTGCATTTTCGTGACGGGTAGTGAATTCTGTTTGGTGAAATAATCGGCCGTAATTTGAAATTATTCCCTATTCTCTGGATTTAGCTAACAAATCTGACTTTCAGTAAAAACAAACGGACAAATGTTCGTTTCGTTCGTAGTAAATTCACGAGGGTAAAATGATTTTCGAGAACGAAATTGCGGTTTGCTCTGATAGGTACACTTGTTACGTGAAAGGTGAACAAATATATTAAAGATAAGCTCGCCTAATCTGGACTATCTTGTTTGTAGTGCACAAACCATGGCACCAAACGCTACGGACGTGAACGGGGTGCTGTTTGAGAATGACGCGGCGACCCCGGACATGGCTGCCCCCAACGCTGGGAGCGTTCAGCAAGCAGACAACAAGCCCAAACAATATGTGTGGAGGAACATTCTGCTGTTTGCATATCTCCACATGGCGGCCTTGTACGGAGGCTACCTCTTCATGTTTTCAGCGAAATGGCAGACTGATGTCTTTGGTAAGAAATATTACAATAATGCATTACTAATGCTTACATGCTTATACCTTTACTATTCCCCGTGTCTCCAAATGTAATTAGAGTTAGAATCTTTTTGATGTGAAACATCTATAGCCGCACGTAAAACCGATTTCTGGCTTGGCGACGCGTCGCCACGGCATGCGTTGCATATTACTTTTACAAAATAATGTCGATGTTTCACATCTGCCAGGCGTCCCGTAACGGCTCATATTTCTTTTTTAGATAACTTAATCAGGCATCTCAAAAATGGTTCCCTAGCTGGGGATCATCTTGTGAAACATTGCTCTGGAGACAGAGTTACTTCTAACATAGATATATCCAACTGTAAAATGAATTTTATACTTTTAAGATTTATATTGTGTAATATTTGAATATTAGTTTTGCTACTGATGATAATAGATTATAATTGATTTCATAAGTAAAATCACGAGGCCATTTTTAATATTTGCATTTCTATTATGTTTAATATTATGTCAATATTTATTGCACAAAAAATATAAAAAATGTTTTGGTGATAAACTTGTCTGTTTATAAGACTGTAAATGAAGAAATGCAGTAAAAGTTTTTTTGTTCCAGCCTACCTTCTATATGTGATATCTGGACTGGGCATCACAGCTGGAGCTCATCGCCTCTGGGCTCACAAATCCTACAAGGCAAAGTGGCCACTGAGGCTTATTTTGATGATCTTCAACACGGTAGCCTTCCAGGTAATTAAACTTATTGTACAGCGGGCAGGGATTCCAAAGGGCAGATCATTTAAAAATTTCTCACTATCCAATTATCCAACAAACATTTTATGAAAATATCACCATTCTTTAGCCTGTTTGCTAATATTACATATTGATCAGCATTTTGGAAACTAGGCCATTATTGTAAACTCTTAACTATCTATATTATATGTGTTTAGATATTGTGACTTTGTTACTTTATCAAAACTACTGACTTGACATTTTGACATAAATAGAGAGTTGCAACTAATCATAGGATATTATATGCACAAAACACCCTGATGACATAAGGCAGGCTTTTATCACTATTAAGAAATAGAACAAAATATCTTATAGTATCAAACCTATCCTCTCAGACTTGGACAATGAAAACAGTTTTTTGTTAGTGCTGAATATTGCAGTGAAAATTGCATCCCGGTCGTCACCTCGCACTTGAGTCTCAGGGCCATGGGTGATAAGGAATGACAGTACAATATAGTAAGGTCTGAGCCTACCTTGAACTGGTATTCCGTTGAAAAGGCAAACAATTTAAGTATTAGAGTGAATAAGGTGCATTCATCATTCACTACACAACTTGTTAAGTATGATTAGTGCAAATCATAAAGGATAACAATTGAATGACCTAGAACTAAAATAAATAATGCATTATGTCCACCATATTGATCCACCTGCAATTTAGTTTATATTGATGACTGAGCCAATTGGATTCACTAGATCCAGCTTCATGTGGCATTAATTACAGACAGTTTTAGTTATTTTTTTATTATATGGTAGTTTTTTAATTTTAATGTTCATTATGGGCATTTTGATAGATACATAAACGTTATTGTATACACCAAAACGTAAAACGAAAACAATTATAAAGGAGAACTAATAATAATAGTGGAAGACTCGGCCTTATCGCTAAGAGTGATCTCTTCAAGGCATTTTTTTTTGTGAATTAGTGATTAATAATAAGGCCTCTACTCGGCAAAGCGATAAAATTAGGGCACTTTAAGTAGTAAGTGCCAATCTAGCGTATAACAAAGTAATAACATATTGGATAGTCCAATGATGTACAAGTCTTATAGTTCGAAAGTTTTAGACCTACCCGCGACTCCAACTGATTGGAATTAGATTACTAAAATGAAATGCCAAATTTCATACGTTGGCCTCGTAGTCAGATATTTCATGATGAGTAGTATAAAAGATAAAAGGACTCACTCACTGGAGTGAGTCCTTTTATCTTTTATACAATTATGTAATCATTTATCCTTCAGGAAATATATTGCTGTTGCAATGACAAATTAGTTATTTTACGTGATGCATTATATTAAATTCAATATGCGAAATCTACCAAGCCGGCTCTCATCTTATTTTAAATATTCGGTTAAAACTATTTGCAGTTGCTATCTATTATTTTTTGTAGCAGGTAAGTTTTTCATATAGTTGGGTTTTCATTGTTTTCCAAATATAAGCTTTTTTTCCTTGTGCGGGTACATACACTGACCTCTACGCGTGCGAAGACGCGTCTAGGCAAAAAATTTGTTATCATACCAATAACTATTTAAATATTGGCTTCAGCTTACTGAGACGTGTGAAACAGCCATTTAGCGGAAAGCATTCACTGAAGCGGTAATGCCTCGAAATAATATATTGTTGAAAAGGTAGCTCAGTTACTGGAACGGTACCTACTAATGGCCTATTATTAAAAGTCAGCCTTGCAATGTTTGTTTACGTAAAAATTTGCAATTTAATTTTGAACCAGTTCTCCTAGCCCGAATGGGTTGAAATTCGGTATTCATGGGTAAACCTGATGACAATGCCATATGGTGAGCTGGACCTAATGCAGACCATCCAACTCCTTAGTGTTGAAAAGTGCTATAGCCTCCTGTATCCTGCGATTGATTGAAAAAGCTGGTTCTAGAACAAAAAATTTTGAAATAAAATTTATTAACTACTATTTAATATTAAGTCGCCTTTACCTAAAGTTAAAGCGAAAAAAAAATTATTCTCTGGTAACTATTGTCTACAATGGCTGTATACTATTTTTAGATACTTAGTAAAGTCGAATGGTTGTTGTTGGAGGTAATATTTAAACAGTCATAGGATGTACAATGTTTATTTTCACTTTAAATGCAAAACAAATGTTTAGTCAGGTTTTTTTTATATTTTGCGGCTTGTATGTCACTGTACGCTGTCTGTGTATTGTGATGACCGCATAACCGCAACTGTTATATACTGCGAGGTTTGTTTTAGGATGAGTCCTCTTATTGATCCTATTCTATTCTATTCGAGTGTGGTGACAGTTTTAAGTGCGCCTCAATGAGGCTCCTTTCGTGCACTTGACACATGTTGAACTTGAACTTTAAGTTCTAGGAAATGTCGGGTTCCTCACGCTATTTTCCTTCACAGTTTTGAGAACGTAGTATAGCGCACGTAAATCTCTCAATCGAAAAACTCATAGGTGCACGTCGGGATTTCAACCGATGACCTCCGGATTGAAACTCGGGGTCAGACTTGATAGACTAGATAGAATCCACTAGACCACCACGCTCTCTTAGAGCGTGTGCGTGGCAGCTCAGTGGTACTGACCCAGTATTTCAAACCGGAAGTTGGCGACCGATGAGTTCGTGAAAGAATATATGAAGAAAACCACGTTCTCCAAACGGTGGATGAAAAATCGTTAGGAAACCAACATGTCCTACTGGCCAATAGTTCCAAGATATGTCAGTGTTGAAAGGAGCCTCTTGGAGTAGCACTGTTTGTTCTACAATGAAAGGCGTGATGATCTTTGTCAGCGCATTAACGCTTTGTCTCGTCTTCCTCGTCTGTCCGACCAATTCTAAATCCTTGTCAAAAACCGTAAAAAATATATTATTTGTTTTATTTTCTTGACTGGCCTCATAGCTCAATTTGACGCTGCCTTCTGCACTTAAGTCGTGGGTTTTCGATTCCCACCCAGCACAAACATAGATGTTTGTTCTGTGTTTGAGTGTTATGTATTTGAAAAAAAATATGTATATCAGTTGTCTGATTCCCATGACACAAGCTTAGCTTACTTTGTGGGCTAGATGGCGCTGTGTGTGTAATGTCCACTACCATTATGATTATTGAAACAGGACTCGGCCATAGACTGGGCGCGCGACCACCGCATGCACCACAAGTACTCGGAGACGGACGCGGACCCGCACAACGCGACGCGCGGCTTCTTCTTCTCACACATCGGGTGGCTGCTCGTCAGGAAGCATCCGGAGCTCAAGCGCAAGGGCAAAGGGCTCGACCTCACCGACCTCTACTCCGACCCCATTCTGCGCTTCCAGAAGAAGTCAGTAACCATATAGTCAAAGTCAATACTTATATTTCCATACAATTCATAAAGAAATGGCTTGGAAACGTCAATATTCAAAACATAAGGTCACGCGTACTTATCGATAAGTTTGATGCCTGTTCAAACCCTATCCGACCCTCCATGGGGAGAACAGCAAACAAACCCCTATTGGAGGTGTGTTTTTTTCGCGAGGTCGATCCTTGTAACAATTGAGTACTTAGGTCTATGTTACATTTATGACTAGTAGTACTAGTTAGTAGTAGTATACTTAAGAGTACAAGTTGTTCGCGCTAGATGGCGCTTAACAAGGGAACCCTAACGGAACTCACGCGCAGCACGGGACGCGACCTCGGCGACCTTTAGTCAGATTCGTTATACGTTTTCCTCTGCCCATAACAGGCAATACGACTTGAGTTCTCCAATACCAAGGTACGGCAAGATCCAAGTCTCATCGCATACGCCCGTAACTCTGAGATATGAAGGTGCAATGTCTCACGTGTGCCTGTAATTTCACCGGAAATAACGGCTATGGTGGCAGTACTTCCCCGGACGAACTTGGCGTAAGTTCTGCTACGTTGTATACGAAACGTATATACAAAACTGTAAATTTTTACAAAACCATTATTAATTTTATGACAAACCGCATTAAATATTACTTTTTACAATATTTTGTAACATATTTGAATCTTGTAATAAAAAATTAATGCAATTAATTACTCATAATTTGGCTTTTACACATTTTTATGCCGACACTGCTGAAATTTTCTGTGACATACAGAAAATTATAAAGCAATATTAGTTATTTTTCTTATTTCAAATTAGCTTGTTACAATTTAATGAGGCAATGTTATTTGGATATGCTGGTCATCTTTTATAAGTACAGCTTGGTTTAAGGTCAGTACAGTTACAAAACAAAAACAGTACAAAAAATATTTGCAAGTTATAAACGATGTATAGGCAGAGTGTAAAAAGTTGCATCAGTTTAACTTTTAACCTTATCTTAGAATCCGAAGGCCGAGGCTAAGCAAGGAGAACACGTGCCTAGATTTTGGAGTTTGAATCTATTTGTTTGCCTGTTATCGACCCTGTCGTGATGAAATTATTAAGTGATGTGATCAGGATAGTTACGAATTGTAATGTAATATCTGCATTCCACTGATATCGATTAGAATATACATCACGGCTTTATCACCGAAGGGGTGGGCAGAGCTTCAGTGTCACAGTGAGATAGACGTATTAAAAAAGTATTCTGTCAGTAGTCTGGTTCTCATAACACAAGCTATCTTTAGTCCACCAATTAATTTTATTAATATATTTTTGTATTACCAGATACTACCTGATCCTGATGCCGATCGCGTGCTTCGCGATGCCGACCCTGATCCCGGTGTACCTGTGGAACGAGACATGGCTGAACGCGTTCTTCGTGGCGGCCATGTTCCGGTACGCGTTCATACTGAACGTGACGTGGCTGGTGAACTCGGCGGCGCACAAGTGGGGCGACAAGCCGTACGACCACAGCATCAAGCCCTCCGAGAACATGTCCGTCGCGCTGTTCGCCCTGGGCGAGGGCTTTCACAACTACCACCACACGTTCCCGTGGGATTACAAGACCGCCGAGCTGGGAAACACCCGGCTCAACTTCACCACAGCGTTCATCAACTTCTTCGCCACCTTCGGGTGGGCGTACGACATGAAAACCGTGTCCGAGGAGATCGTCCAGCGCCGCGTGAAGCGCACCGGGGACGGAACCCACCAGCTCTGGGGGTGGGGGGATGGGGATCACGCGCGGGAGGAAGTCGCCGCCGCCATCCGCATCAACCCCAAGGATGATTAGACAAAGGTAGACAAACAAACGCAAATTCAAAAAGCATCAAATGCACGTAATTTTATCTTGGAATCACATGTATTGGGTAATAAATGTTCTTGGTGTACGTTTTAACTAATATTACAGTCTTCTATTCTTCTATTGGGAAATAATAGTCTTCTGCTACAGGGTTTACTCGCAATATATAAAACTGTAGCTGTGTTGAAGAAAAATATATACCATTTGATGTCAAAATTTACTATTTTATTGTAAACGATACTGAAAACTGAATCAGATGTGAAAAAGGACCGAACATATTGCGGGTTCTATTTGCCCGGGGCTTCCTTTTTGTCATATGTTTGAGTAATATTTGGTTGTGCTATGGATTTTGCTTATTAGACGGAAAGTAAGTAGTATCGTCATGTATTCAGTGCGTTTGCATTTTCATATACATATAATATTTTCTTTTTGGAATATATTCAGCAAGTAATTTGACTCTTAACTTTTGAGAAGCATTTATATTGTTTTGTCAATACTTACACATACCAATATCTTCCAATACTTCTAATTTACTTTATAATACTATCTTAATTTATTATATTTACTCGAAATATTAAGGTATTCGATTTTTGGCAAAATTTGGTACATGTATATGGTTTGAGAATCGTTAAATTTTAATCACTGGTTACAAAAAACGATCATATGATATTTATTCGACTTTTAATTTGTGGAGTGGTATAAATCTATCAGAAAGCTCCAAAGAGAGGAAGAAAATTTATTAATCTCAAGATATGCTCGTAAATGATGGAGATTTACCACCACGAGTGAAACATTGGCATCATGCATTTCTGTATGTATATCTAAGCATATTTATATTCTCAAAAAGCTAAAATATGCTAAACCTTTATTTTCTCATTTTATTAGTTATTGCATAGAATTTCCTGATAATAAAAGTAGTGATTTATTTAAATTAACAAATGGAGTCTTAAGACCGGGACTTAGTGATATAATACAGGTAGGTACATTATATACTAATAAACGTGTCAGTATTAAATACTTGTAGACCACAAAAAGTAACTTAATATAATGTACGTACAATTGTTGCTTGTAGTAACTACTATTTATTTTAGTATTATTTTAATTGAATACAAATTATTCTGTATATTGAATATATAGATATGTTTGTATATTTTTAAATTAGATTTTTAGTTTTGCTGTAGTAAAAATAATAATAATAAATAATAATAATATGATGCCAGTGACATTAAAATTTAATATAATTATTTCTACTTATCAGTACAATTTGCGTTTTAATTAATTTTTGTAAATGTAGACTGATTGTGGGAAAGGAATGTGATATTTGGATCGATAATGTCGTATTTAGGAAAAGATCTGTGAAGTGATGTAACTGGCTATGAGGTAAAGTAGATTTGTACTGATTATTTTATATTTGTGTTAATTTTATGTGAGCCTTCGTACAATGAGCTGCAGAATCGCAAACTATCAACATGTTGTTTTGTCATTGTTAACTGATCCAAAAATGCTTTTTAGTTACTAATAACTATGTTAGTGATACTTGTATGAAAGTGTTTCGTTGTGAGAATTTGCATTTTACTCGATATTTAATAATCGAATATTTTATCGCTTTCAAGAATTGATGTAGTTGTTGTGTTTCTCTAGTTGTGTATGTATGTTCTAATATAAAATATTATTTAATTTTAATATTTTAACATTTCACAATCTCTTGAGATTGTTCATTGTTATAAAATGTATGTATGCAAGATTTCATTCGAATGAAATAAAACTATGGTGTCAATAAAGTTTTTTTATTTATCGACTTAAGTAAAATTAACCATATGACTAGTTTTGAAGTAGAAACAGCGACTTGAGATTGAATCTTTAGTTAACTGGACGTTCTTTTGTGCTTTACAAAAACACAGAGACTTCCCTTGAAACAATTTAGTGTAGTATAAGGTAATCTTAGTTTTATTCGTGAACTTACATTAACTACGCATAGCAGAACTTTTTTAGTGGAATTTAATTCCAAAAGCAAGCTTGAACAGGCTAAATCGTTCAGCGTTCGAACGAGGCATCGAAGTATTCATTCAGAGCGCAGTGCCTTTTGTTCTGGTCCGCGCGAGACATTCACAATGTCATCTCACTTCAGATCAAATGCTCTCTTCGTGGAAGATATCTTGTTCGTCGCATTTCTCCGGCAGACACACAAAAAACTCGATCAAGTTCATGAAGGGCCCTCTCGAAAACGGGTTTTGGTAGCGGCCCCTCTTGTCCCTCAAGTATGGGTATCGTTTATAATTGAACATTTCGTTTGTTGTTAAATTCATGCAGGCGTGTAGTATCTGCAAAACAAAAACCTTGTTTAGTAATTCGGTTTTCCTAACCTTTTTCGGGAATATTATGAGTAGACCATTTGCAAAAGGGAATATAATCGCAAACGACTAGGTATATTTGTTTATGGTTATATTTTATTTAAAAGTAACTAATCTGACTCGATTTGTTACTTTTAAATGTTGACTTATGCTCAGGTTAGGTTTTGACTATTTCAAAGAATGAGACTGCTAGTACCTAGGTACTTATTTTGGCTTTATTTTCATTATTTTAACGAAGAGGATATCCGTCACGAACTCGCATCCGGTCAAAAATTTACTTAGCCATGTTTGCAGTTGAACTAGTTTTATGGTAACAAGTACATAATAAATACCAACAGGTAAATCCTGGAATGTGGGTGATAATATGGTGAGCGATTCTGCGTAAAATTAGGTTAGTTCTGTGTACTTAATGATACCGCGTTGTCTTATCGTCTACCAGACTGACTCATCGCTATTAACAGGTCTTTAAAGTAGTAAAACAGTCAGTGAATCTGGAATAAGTCTGTAGACTGTTCTGGCTCTATATACCTGAGTATAAACCACAGATTTTTATAGTCTATCTAAATAAATAAAATTGAAGTCTTTATTTGTAACGTCTAAATAAAAGCTTTTTACTTAACGCATATGAAAGCATAACGGTACTTATAATATTTAAACAGTTTTTTTTGATGATAAAGTAAAAAAGGAGGGAATAAGAAAGATGACATTGACACAACACTAAACTTGACAACACAATCACCAACTTTATTTTTTTCCATTACACAAAAACAGGGAAACTGAGCTTTGTCACAATGGCTGGTAGATTCAATATTCATATAAGGTAGGTCACATTGTATTTCTATCGGGGAATTAGAGAATTATTGCGACATACCTATTTAGCTAAATAATGCTAGGTACCTACTGTTTTCAATAAACTACAACGGCTAGCAGTCAAAATATATTCTCATTCTGTGGAAGATTACTTACGGAAGTGCAAGTAAGGATCCATCCGAGCGCACAAAAGGTGATAGCTTCCAGCAAGCCCAATACGTAGAGCAGCCCGAATCCCTCGAGCAGTAGGCAGTAGCAGGCGAAGTATATCGACAGGGTACAGTTAATGGCAACACTCATCACGAACAGAAAGAACCACATGCGATTACGAACGCCCACACAGTTGTAGATGAATGGACAGTGGTGGTCGAAGTAGGCCACACAGCGTTTGCAAATGCGGCAGTGTTTTGCTCTGAAAATAACCGCAGGGTTTATTGACATACTAAACTTCCATGCTACCAAAACTTTTTATGTGATTAAGTTACGGAGGGTAGATGGCCCACTAAGTGTTAAGTTGTAACGTCTGCGAATAACAAGCGATACGACTAGGGTCCTCCCCTACTACTAGGTACGACAAGACCCAAGTCGCATCGTATGCGTCCGTAACTCTGAGACGTGAAGGTGGAATGTCTCAAGTGTCTGTAATTTACAGTGTACAGTAACGCGAGTGCCGCTTGGCTGTAGAAATAGGTATGGTTGCAGTACTTCCCTGGGCATACTTGGCATGAGTTCTACTGCTACTAAAACTACGAGGCCCTTCTTACCCCTCTTCTACATCTCGCAGAAATTACTCTTTTTTAAATTAATTTTCTCATGCAACAACTTACAATGAAGAAGTTAAAATACTTTCCTATTTTACGAAATAATTAACTTAACATGGAAAAGTAGTGTTCAAAGCGACGAATGAACGGCTCTTGAACGAAATAAACTAGTTTATTTCTGATAACTGAACGATAAATTACATTGTAGTAACTAAATACTACATTATATCACACCTAGTACCTACATGTTACACAGTAGAAGCATAGCGTTCGACCAATAGGTACATTCGACAACCTCCAACCATGTCACAAAAGAACCAAGCCTCGGAGGTTTAAGTCTATTATTGTCCCAAGCCTGCAATAATACGTGGTAGTTTCACCCAGTCATTTATCTCGATGCAGACACGGAGCCTCGAGCATTTGCGTGACAAAGATTTCTATTGTAGCATGAAATGTACAGACAAGTGGTTCGTATTGTCTTAGAATCACTCAGATATTGCTAGTGAAAGTAACGCCTTCCACGTGGAAGACGCGATCTATCAGACGGGCAATTAGCATAAATTACAGCATTCCGATTTCCAATCGACCGTGCCGCGCTCCGTGACGCGATGATTTGAATGTCCAAAGCTTATTTAGCTATGCTAATAGAATTCTTTACGTTCTCAGTCCAAAGTCCACATATAACATTGTGCCTTCTTAAGCGACTTCTTAGAGCTATCTTATCGAACTTATGATATAATGATAAGATACCTACATCCTCATGTATCTAGTTCCTAAGTTCTTAACCTGTAAGTACCGAGATTTTCTACAAAACGAGTAAATTGTCTCAAAATCAGGTAAAGCATAGATACCTTAGTGGTCTCAGGCAGCGACACGTATGGCAGAGCCTCGACAGGATCGCATTTCTCTTCTTCCATTTGTCGTAGTATGGTATCTGTCTAATAGCCCTGTAGTAGGTTTCCGAGTTCTGGGGAATGTATCCAGGGTCACGGCGGTTGGCGATCAACCAACTCATCCACATTATCGCATTCCAATACAGGAAGCAGTAGTGCGAAAGCCGTAGAGTATTCCAAGTGAGAGGAATGCACCTGATGACATACATTGGATACCCCCAAAGCAGGACCGAGACAAGAAAGAAAAGCAGAGGCCCTTTCGAGTCACCAGCGCCACCGAACAGCAAAGCCCAGAGCTCTGACAGAGGTGGCATCCAGTGGGATTTGCGCTTCATTTCTTTTTGCAACAACTTGACCACTTCCGCGTGACGGTGGCTTTGCGCAAGCATCAGTGGTGTCTTGCCATTTTTATCCCGTGGCTCTAGCTCAGCCTTTACCTAAAACATCAACAGGTATCTTAACAGCCATCTAAGAACATAACTAACCATTTAGATATTTGATTGATGCTTACCTTTTCGCACAGCAATCGAACGCACGTCAAGTTTCCTGATAAGCAAGCTAAATGTAGCGGTGTTGAGCCGAAATTGTCGGTACAATGAAGTGGAACTCCTGAATATATGAGTAGCCTGACGAGATCCGCGTGACCTTTGTAAGCAGCCCAGTGGAGGGCCGTGTCTCCGTTGATATCTGACAGCCTCGTAGCCGCCCCCATGCCCAGGAGGTATGCTGCTGTTGCTGTCTTTCCGTACATACATGCCGTCATCAGAGGAGTTAGTCCTGAGAGAGAATAACCATTACAAAACTAACGAGCAATTTGGTTGTACAAAAATACATTCCTTTTACATTAACGTTAAGGATAATATGGAAACCACTCGTAGTTTCTGATGCCCAGGACTCAAGCCCAAACTTTCTTGCTGGTCACGAATTTTTATCTTTCTAGTAGATATTTCTGATACCTTTGAAATCGGCAGCGTTAACTGCTACACCTGACTGCAGCAACACTTGGACGACGGATGCGTGGCCTTTGCGACATGCCCAGTGGATCGGTCGAGGACCCTGAAATGGATGAAGATCAATAGCGTTTCGTTTCACTGGTTGATCAAGTCTTAAGCGATAAGGGATGACACTATACCAGTACCGTACTAGCTTCTAGTCTCCATTGCAGTATAAAGGCCTACCTAACCATGGAGATATAGGTTATATCCGGATTAGGCTCCCGTAGATTACCAACACTACGGTTACCTATGTGACCGTAGTAGATGTAGGTGGAACAAATTTTCGATCTTTTTTAGCAAACATGACTAGACTTATGGAAATGGACTTTATATACAGGTAATCGCTTTTTAGTAGGTACTTAGATGATTCATTTCCGATATGTCCGTGCACATTGCGCACCTGTGTTCCCAAACAGGAGAGGTCGATTGGAGCTCCTCGTTCCACCAGGTACCGCATGACGGCCACGCTGCCGTCCAGCGCCGCCCAGTGCGCCGGCGTGTACCCGTGCTGGTCGCGCGCGCTCAGCACTTCTACACCCAGCTTTTCCACAAGACGTTCTATTTCAGATACCTCCCTGCGGAGATAAAATGGGGGTGGAATTACAGGCTTATGTGACGTTACTTTCAGGGTGGCGGAACAGTGCGATGCGAGTAGGATGGTCTTATTGCTGGCTCGGGATGCCGATTATGACCGAACTGGCCATCTGCTTCTTTGTCACTTGCCTGATTATAAACAAATTTGTCCTTATTTAGTGAAGACTGAGGGACTAGCTGTAGTTTTTTATCCGAATATTATCTAAACCAACTAAATGTCAGGGAAAAGGCGCTCCAGGGAGGTAATATCAGTACCTAGTTGAGTTTGTAAGTATGTAAAGATCACAGGTTTGAAGGTAGTTGATGCAGCACAATTATAATAGAGCAGAGTCCCATCTAATCTTGAAGGCAGTCCAGTTGAAAATTACCCAGAGCGCACAGCTTCGAAGATGAGGTGATGCAGGTCGGAGTGGTGGTACAGGCTGGTGAGGGCGCGCGCGGCTGGTGCCGGCGCGTCCGGAGATATGGGGGAGCACGGCGGTAGGGGCTCCTCGGCCGCCATCGTGCACGGGGGCGGCTGCGGCAGGGCCCATACCCCGCGGGCCGCCCCCGGACTTGGATACACCTGATTGATGAATAATACAGATTTGACAAATATGTAACGTCAAAGTCCAACACTTTATTTCCATAGAATTCATAAAGAAAGAATAGAATAGAATAATCATTTATTAAAAAAAGAAGAATACAAAAAAAACTTAATACAATTTACGTAAATTAATAAAAAAGTTGTTTGTTTCTTCTCCTGATGGTTTACAATATTAAAAACAATAGAAATGGCTTGGAAACGTCAATAATATTTAAAACATATAATCACGCGTAATTATCGCTAAGTTTGACGCCTGTTCAAACCATATCCGACCCTCCATGGGGAGAACAGCAAGAAACCTCTAAAGGAATGCTGCACAGTTACGCATTCGTGTTACTGTGTTCCGGTTTGAAAGGTGTGGTTGCCGGTGAAATTACAGGCACATGAGACATTCCACAGGTCTCAGAGTTACGGGCGCAAACGATGCGACTTGGGTCTTGTCGTACCTAGTAGGGGAAGACCCAAGCCGCATCGGTTGTTATGGGCCGAGATTACCACTTACCACCAGGCGTGTCCGTCGGCTCTTTCCGTTACTATATCACATTAAAAAAAACCGTGATCATTAACATACCCAGGTAAACAGAAGTAAGGTACTGACTTAACTAAAAGAAGGAACTTAACTTAACTTATCCTTACCTAATAGTTCTTACAGGTTCAGATACCTAGTTGGTTCAGTATTTTCTAGCTTTATCTATATTCCGATATCAAACAAAACTGGGTCACACAATCGTAATTCGTTTGTTTATTATAATTGTGGTTGCTCCGCAATCGATGGGTTGTGTAATAAAATTTTGCTTACATTTTGCAAATAAATGCAACAAGACTTTCGCTTGAAAATGCTTATGTATAGGTTTTTAAGCAAAAATATAGTCAACGATCTGCATGCGCCATTCTTCATTACTGATGACAATACAGGGTAGGTTCATATAATATGTAGGTTTACGTAGCTTGACCAGATAATCAGAATTGAGTACATTCGATTACAAGATTTGATATCAGAATCTGTAAATCTAAATAAACGCCGAAATAAAGCATCCATAATGAGACATTACATCGTGTCTCATGGTGACGGTGACGAGCGCAATGCGACGCGACTAGGGTCTTACGGTAATGGGGTTAATCTGTAGCTGAGTCGTGATGCTGTCGTTATGGGGCGAACAATCTCATTTAGTTAATTCCCACACAAATAAAGGATTTAAAATGTGTTTATAATCTCACCTTGCTATTCACGGCGAGGCCTACGCCTCCCGCAGAAGGAGTCTCGGCGTCCGCCAGGGCCGCGGCACCGGCACGCAAATGCACCCTGATACAACGCCCACAATTTATTATCCTAGAAATTAGCTATTTGTTTTTTTCCACGCAGGATTAGCTACGTTGCGTGACACGCTGGAGTTAGCGAGCTATTGATTCTTTGACGCATGCGCTTCAAACTCTATACAAACTTTCGCAGTTGTGACAAATTTAAAGTTTCTGCCTAATTAATTACCTACCCTAAAAGTAGACGATGTAATGCTCAATATTTTTAAAACCTAGGTATAAACCTAGGTAACCTAGGTAGGGTGGAGATCTGACGGAGTACCTGTACCTTTGGGTTTTATCCAGGTAGCTATTTAGCGACAGCCTGCACTGCAGTTACAACACGCAGAAGTTAACTAGGCACCTCGCTGTAATGACGTCATAGTGATGTACTAACTGCATAAAAATTGATTACTTAAAATGTTTTGTCTAATTCTCACTTTGACAGATGAAAAACATGTGACTGACGCTAAACATATTATAATTAGTCAATAGATACCTATTCAACGTTTATCAATAAGGGGGTTCATGTAGGTATATTTATAACATATATTAATGAAACAAATAATTTTAATAAATAATTTATAGTTTATTTTTTAATAAACTCCTGACAATTCAGATTCACTGTCCGTGTTTTCTGAGTAGCTGTCACTATCACTGTCACTTTCTAAACCTAATCGTATTATTAATTCTTGTTCATTTCTTTCTTGAATACGATCTTTCTGCCAATATTCATTTCTTAGTCTATCTACATGATTAACTTCTCTTCTCCAATCATCCACCGTAATTGATGCAATCGCTTCTCTTGTCAATGATTCTATTTCGCGCTCCGATTGACTTACATTTTTGTCTGCCACCCTTTGTTTTAACAAATTCCAAATGTACTCAATCGGGTTTAAATCGCAGTGGTAGGGTGGTAGACGAATGACTTCGTGACCGTGACTTTTTAGTAAATCATCTACTATATACTTTTTTTCTGGTCTATTTCTTACTACAAGGTTGTACAGCTCTCTTTTGGTCATACCCTCATCAAATGAGATGTTGTTCGTCTGTAACCATGCTTTTATATCTGCCTTATTATTGGCACTTGTAGGTGGCCTTTCACTTTGTTTCGAGTGATAAGGAGCATTATCAATGACGACAATTGAATTTTCTTCTAGGTTCGGGATGAGCTTTTCATTAAGCCATTTTATGAAATTTTCAGTATCCATTTCGTCATGGTAATCCCCACGCTTATTTTTGCATTTATATAACAAATCGGCTCCCGGGACAAAACCACGTTCTCCACCTGCATGAACTATAATCCACCGCTGTCCACTAGTAAAATTTTTTTTTACACTCTGATCCGTACTATTTTGCCAGCATTTGCTTACGGTATAGTGCGAATGGATCCACGTCTCGTCTAAATATATTATTGGTTTTTTATCGGCACCCAAGTCATCATTTTTTTTGAGACGACGCAGGTAACGATCTCTCCAAGCCACAATGTCAGGTTTTTGTGTTAGAAATTCACGTGCATTTTTACATTTCTTAAATTTGTAGCCAAGTTGATCCTTCATGATTTTTCTCAAGGTGTCTATGCCTCCAGGAAAATTCAAATCAGCTTTAGCAGCAGCCAGAATTTTTCTCATTGTTGGAATTTCCTTTTTTACTGTGTAAAAGCTATTTATAATATTTCTAATAGCACAAAGGTCAAAGTTATCCAAGTTTATTTTTCTGGCGCTTGATTTCCTCTTTTTACTCGGCGTAGATAATTTAACCTCACGCGACGAAGGGCCTGGCGAAGACGATTGTTGCATAACGATGTTATCCGAAGAAGTGCTCGCTGTTTCAAAAGATGCATCTTGCCTGGCAATTTCTGTAGCAGCCTCGTTTTTTATTCGCATCAAAGTTCTTTTCGAACAACCAGTAGCCAAACATGTTCGTTTGACAGCTTGATCGACAGGAATGACGAAGCGTTTATTCTTTTTTTCATTTTCAAAAAACTGCATCACTTTCAAGATCATGTTTCTTTCCCTACTGTGAATAGTTTTCCCCATAATCACTCAAAAATCTGGCCAACAATAATAACAACGAAAAAACTCAAAGGACGCGCGCGCGTAACGGTAGTATTTAATTTACTGACCGACCGTACCGACGCGTCGAGGGCGAGAGCGGTAGGCGGTAGGGTGCGAAGGGAGGGGAAGCACATTCCACGCGGGTGCCAAGTTGATTTCTGCGTGTTATAGGTACCTAATTACGTGCAGATGGAAAAGTAGAGAAGTCGAAATATAAAAATGCATCTTTAAGTAACTAGGTTACTTTATATTAATTATTCTAATGAAGGGTACCTAATTTGTGGGATTGATAGATGTTTGTTCTGTGGCTTTTTGCGTCAGCGAGACGCTGACCAGACTACGTGCATAAGACGACCTTATACCGTTTTTAATAAAATGTATATAATTCATAATTTTATATAATTCATTGCTATATAATTCATCAGTAATTCTACTATTGTTAATTTTCACACTCGCAATCTAGTCTCGTAACTATAAGTGACCAATAGATGGCACATTACTCGTTCATTTTAATGTACTCTTATTATGTACTGTAGGGGCAAGGTTTCCAAAATTTATTATACTACCTCCAACGCCCGAGATATAAGACCCATAAGTAACTTTACACTTTACTATTCAACCAGTCTTTGATTTGATGAAACTGAAATATGGTTCTAATGTAATTCGTCATTCCATTTCAGTTCTCAGTTTGTTTAACCTTGTGTAATGGTGCGTGGGTGGATGGATATGGCGCGGGCAAGTGGAACATATAAGCAGATATCTACCTACTTCTCATTTACATACTAAAAGACCTGTTAGTGTAAATAATGCATAACGTGTGCTTATAATTTGGGATAAATACCTGAACACACTGACGTAATGACTTATAATTACGTATTTTGTAGTTTTAATTCAAATTAGGTTTACAATTTAATAGTTATCATAGACATCCTGTACTCTTTCTAGTTGTTAGTTTAAATATGGAACAAAATGGTATACCAAGGACCAATCAATATAAGATTAAGTACCATGTAAGGGCATAATGTAGGTAACCTATAACCTAACTGATATTACCCCTACAGGATGTATAATGTATAGGATCCAGTATACAGTATACATTATAGATTTCTATACTCTCATGTAATTTTCATTCGATAAGATCAACCTTATAACAGTCTAATAAGATCCTTCTGCATTTCATCTTTTCTGTGTCTAAAGTTAGGAAGTGACGTCATCGCCGTTCTCGTTAACGAAGGAGGTCAATGAACGAGATATTTTAGAAGTTGACCTTGTTACTTCACTCACCCCATTGAATTACCGTTTGGTGGTGTAATTATTGACAGAAGCGGAAACTTGAATTCACTCACATTTTCGTAGATTGGGAATCGAACGGCGACCCCCCACACAAGTCTGCTTATTGTTCCGTGTCTTTAGAGTGGGAGGAACTGGTATATATACAAAAATGTGGTTATTATAATTTCAGTATCAGAAGATTCCGAACATAAATTGACATTAGACACATTGGATGTGCACAAATATGTATGTTGTGCATGTAAATTTTGAATTCTATTAATGACACTTGGTTATCTTCTTTGTCTTATGGAATAAAATATAAAGAATTTTTTAAATTACAAACTTGATTCCTACTATTTCATTACCAATTTTCCAGCTTTCCAACATTTTGGAAAGTAAGATGACTTTGATACCTAAACATTATTCTAGGCATGGGAACCAAAATTGCTATAACTAAAGGGAAAAGAGTTAAAAATCCTATTAAAATTGTGAAAATGAAATTTTATTCAGCAAATTTTATACTAAATGTATAAATATGATATAATCTAGATTTTGTTTTCACTACCTAAATAGACATCATTGTTATAAAAAGTGTACAACTAAAACTAATAGCTGATTAAACATCTCAATGTGGCTTATCAATTAGTAAGATCTTGTAAAAGCACTTTCTTTAAAATGGTTCATTATACTTAAATAATAGATAAAGATAATTGAAAGCAAACAGCTCACAACTGATGATGCACTCCCAAAACAACATACATTTTCAAATACAAATCTTAAATTTCTAGTAAACTTGAAATATTTAACGAGCAAACTGAATAAATTATTATTCATAAACAAACTTAACAATGTCCATAGCTCAAAGTAATATAATTTATTTTCAACAAGAGTCAAATGACCACTCACTTATAGTTAAAGTGTACACAGAATAAAGATAATATAACTATTGCAGTGTGTCTGTCAATGCCAATGGTAAAGTATTTTTGCTTATTCTTACTGTATTGATATTGTATAGTAATTATAATAAGTCTTTAAATTCACCATTATCTCTTCTGAGTTTTAAAACTCACAGAGAGAGCTTGCCCGTGAAGGACGTACCCGTTCAGTGCTTGTATTGCCATCGCAGCTTGATCATAATTTCTCATAGTCACAAATCCAAATCCTTTACTCTTACTGGTTTGATGGTCCTTAATTATCTTAACAGATACAATAGCACCATAAGGACCAAACAGTTGCCACAGTGTCAACTCTTCCACTTCCATGGATATATTATATATATAAATGGACCATGTACTCGGAGAATTATGTTCTCCTATTGCATTAAAGTGATTTATCCAATGGAACGGTTTTACAAGGGCACCCTTTGCAAAATTATTATTATTGTTTTTATATTTATGAGGATTACTTTTATTGGCATACTTAACGGTTAGTGGGTGTAGAAATCCCGGAGGTGTGGAACCATTGATATTTTGTATTGCTCTTTCCGCTTCATATTGGTGTTCGTATAAAACAAATGCTATGCCTGCAGCTATGCGGGAATTCACTATTTTACCAAATTGCGCGAATAGTCCATGTAAATCCTGTAAGGTGAGTTCATTAGGCAGGTTACATACGTAGAGGTTCCAGTCCGCTTCTGGCTTCGTGGGAGGCTTCAGCTCGGGGTTGAGCAGCGCGTGGGATACCTTCAACGTCTTGTTCTGCATAAGCAGTCCGTTGAACGCTTTTCTCGCTTTGATTGCGTCTTCTGGGCAAGAGTACTCGACGAACCCATAACCCCGGTTAGATATCAGTTTACAACTTTCCAGTTTACCCATGGTCGAGAAAAGTGAAAACATCATATCCTGGGTCATGACTTCAGGAATGTAATTGACGATAAGCTTCGTGGGTGATTCGTCGGGGCCACATTCATTATTTCCATGACAATTACCGTCTTGACACGATTCCGACATTTTTTAATTTGTTGTCGGTGAATGACATTTCGTGGACATTTTCACCATAGAGAATATAAAGATTTTATTACGTTTCATTTTACTTCTCTATGCTCGTTGTATTACTTTACAAGAATAAAGTTTTTTATAAAAAGTCTTTGCTCGTTCATCATATATTATGTGAACTCCACATTAACTATTGTTATAAAAACCAGACTAAAAGTACTTTTGTTACCTGTACTTTCGAAAGTAGCTTGCGGAACATTTTTATAGTTTCACACTCTAAGGGCGATGACCTAACGTATTACAAAGGTTACGCCATCCGTCTGTCATACCTTGAAAGGGCTGATCTTTTGAAGCCTAATAGGTAGCCGTTACAGGCACTTTAGACATTACATCTTCACGTCTCGAAGCAGGGCGCAATAGAGTATTGGGTCCATCCCATACCGAAGTACCTAATGCATTTTGCTTTTGTTATGGGCAAAGGTATCGGGTTTATTGAATTGCCATATATTTTTGGCATTCCCTACTACTACTAATCGTGTCACTAGTTCTTTCGAACCAGTGTAGTGAAAGGGTTAAAATTACCCTTGTGTGACTTGTGCATTTCTTCGTACTTTATATTTTGATTTTAGAGAGGGTAGCATTAACTTCCTTACACAATTCCTGATTTTACCCACGGTTTCTTCTCTACACCATGCATGGCTTCGTGGATCGTACTCCCCTGGATAAAAATAGCACAAGTTGTGCTACCTGTTGTGCTGATTGTTAAAATTTAGATGAATGTAATTAATACATTTGACTATCTAAAATTTTTGACTTGAAGTAGTTAAGATTTTTTGTCAGTAGGACAGGAATGATCCACTTATTGAATACTAAGGTATGGTAGGTACAAAACTAAGTCATTTGCTCATCCATATATACTTTACTTTGAATTTAAACGAAAATACATCACAGTTAATAATATAATGCAGGTTATATTATAAATAATATGCAACATAGCTGCTAGGTACCTAATAGACCTTTTTATATACGAGGTACTTATTGATGCTGAATGAAATTACATAAATTTTTAGAGACCCAGGTCTAATAAACTATTCTCTAAACATTACATTTATATTTGTGTGATAGGTATCTAGATACATAATTATGATTTCATTACTAAATAATTTGATTACATTCCTTGCATGAAAAATATATTTGATTACACCAACTTATTTTTTTTTAATTAAACCATACTAAGTTTTCTCCACCGGATACAAATTACCAAATTTATTTACCTATATTAAATAAAATAACAAACTAAAATTCAACACTCAATTCTTCAATAAATTTAAATAAATAGGCAAAACATTATGTAAAATAAAATCTATAATATGAATAAAAAATTGATCATCATATGGTAGGTTGGAGACATGGTTTGATGATCAACTACCAAAAACAATGTATATAATGTATAAAAAACATAAATCTAAAATATCTTGATTTATATTGTAGGAGATACATAATTTAATTTAGTATGTAAGTACCTGAACATAAATAATAGGATTTTTCAACATATATGTAATACCACACTGAAAGTTTTACTTGCGTTAAAAATAATGGAAGTATAAAACATGTTTTCTTTTTATTTTCTATAGCTTGTTTTTTTGTTACGCCAATCTGAAAGTTTCAAGATAACCTAAAGAAAGATGGGTCGAGATAATTATCGATGCAGATTATTACGACTTTCTAAGTACAATTTCCAAAGACTTCAAATCATTGGGTAATAAATACAGATAGAAGATATCGTACGTCTGTGTACATTTGTTACAATGAATTCACGGAAAGGTAATAGCGCACAGAGACCTCAATGGCTTCATAGCGTGAAAAAGTGTATGTTTTATGGGAGAATTCATTAAAAACAGTAAATAAAACATTACATTATCAAAATCCTAAAATTTCAGTACGGCCTAAGTAAATACGTGAGATATCTATTAACTATTCACGTTTGCAGATATGAATCTGGTTACACATCGGTGGGCGTTGCCAACTATTGTATTTTCAGCTTTCGATCCTTACAATGTAATATATAGATGGAATACTGGACAATTTACATATTACAATGTACCTACGATAACTAAAAAGTACAAAAATGCTCCTGTACATACATTTTGTGCTTTAGATGAACGGAAAATAGAAATTAAATGCATAAAAAAAAACAATCACACAATTCAAGTAAAACCAAATCCACAATACATAAATAAATCTCTTCATTGGTGATATAACTATAAAAAAAATTGTTTTTCTTAGCTCAATCTTGGATACCTAGGTATCTGTACATGAACAGGCTAAGAATAAATATTTCAAATAACAATTCCTATTATCACTTTGAAACTCACTTTTTATCTTTATCGTTATTAAGTATTCTCTGTACACCAATAACACTTAAGCTCAATACATAGTTTACAACTGCATAAAATAATATTAAACTGGCAAATATGCGCCTACATTTTGGATCAATTAATACTTATAATAGGCAGGTTATATTTCGACTAAGTCAAGCTAAACCATATTTATAATGCATAAAATTGTAAACGCATTACTAATACGCCTCTACATACAATTATTGTCATGGACATTTAGTTTCATCTTTGGTATTGCGGCCATGTTGCTGTCTCAGACTGGATGTTTCAAAAACAGATTTTCCACACTAGTATATGTGCCGAATACAAAGCCAGTTATTCCGAACATGATGATGAGTATGTCCTTCCACAGTTTCCAGTCGCGTTTGCCGAGTTGGTCCGGCCAAAACGTCATTATCTCGATTATCGGCGGGAATATAAGAGCCAACGCTGAACTGCTAAAGGCTCCAACGAGAGATATAATCCCGCTCAAGTTCGGAATAAGAGCCGCGGCCGAGACTGAAATAACGTTAAATGAACAAACATTGATCGATAAGAGCAGTAGAACTCTCGCCTAGTTCGTCCGGGGAAGTACTGCCACCATGCCCATTTCTGCTGCCAAGCAGTAACGCGTTCGCGTTACTGCGTTCCGGTTTGAAAGGTGTGGTTGCCGGTGAAATTACAGGCACATGAGACATTCCACCTACACGTCTCATAGTTACGGGCGCATACGATGCGACTTGGGTCTTGTCGTACCTGGTAAGGGAGGACCCAAGTCGCATCGGTTGTTATGGGCAGAGGTTACCACTTAACACCAGGTGGGCCGTCGGCTCGTTCCGTAACTGTATCAAATAAAAGATAACGTATGTTTGTATAACTTTACATTCGAATGTCATACATATTTCACCGAGCTCCAGATGCGCTCATTTCGTGGTATTCAATACTCACAGATAACCTTTCGACCAGACAACTAAATTTTAAGCCCGCTTTTATCTTTTATATATTTTGACTGGCCTCATAGCTCAGTTGGTTAGTGACCCTACCTTCTGCGCTTTAGGTCGTGGCTTCGATCCCCACTCAGGACAAACATTTATGTGACATTTGTAACATTGATGTTTGTTCTGTGTCTGGGTGTTAAATATGTATTTTGTATGTATTTACAAAAGAAAAGTATATAAGTATTATATCAGTTGTCTGGTTCCCATGATACAAGCTATGCTTAGCTTACTTTGGGGCTAGATGGCGCTGTGTGCATATTTTGAATGAAATTTAATTGGGAAAAGGGACTTACACGTTATCAAAATGAGGACGATTCGGGTGACAGCCTCTCCGTGTTTTAGGGCTTCCTCTGACTTGAGCTTGGTTTTGACGAAGGGCCAGACGATGCTCATGGGTACGTAGAACTGGAGTCCGTACGAGAGGAATATTGCTGCTGCCATCACGGCCCGAACGCTTTGAGCTAATCTGAAAATCAATATTGAACAATATTAGTTGCTTAATTTTTGTAGTCGACTATAAATATTGCTAATTGCAACTAAAATGGCTTAATGTAGCAACTTTTTTTTTTTTTCACAAATCAATTTCTGATCTAAAAGTGTGTACAGTATTTACTATACTAATCTACTATATAATATTAGGCTAAAATAATAATAATAAATAATCATACTAATTATTTATTTTATTTTTGTTCCTCATAATTTTAGATGTCTTGTGTTCTTTGCCTGTCACTAATAAATATATTTTTCTTTATTTCTCTCTTAAAATTATACAACAAAATAACTTTCTATACATTAGAAGTGGCAAATTAAACGATACTCACAAGGATATAGGTAAGTTTAATGTAATACTGCCTTTAACAGTCACCCCGTACTTCAAGTAGCCGAAGAAGCCGATGGCAGTGTATAGCACGGCTACAATCACCATGCCGGTGTTTAGAACACCGAAATGTCCGCCGAACGCCTCGGGGGTTTTCATATTGTTTTCCAAAGGTAACACCTGAAATATACATAATATAATTTAGTTTCCAACTTTCTTATACTAAGTGAGGTTACTCGGTGGAGGACCTCCGGTGGTACGGACACACGGTAGTCCGCCCGGTGAAGGCGAACAACGGATCCTAGAACTGCGCGAGGCCAGGCCGGCTGTATGTTAGGCACTGTGCTTCTGGCTGTATTCTGCAACCACCGACCATATTGCGTTGTGAGACCGGGACTTAGAGCAGCTCCCAGATCTAATAGACTGCTGTACTGTGTAGAAACGGACTCCCCAAGCACCGGAATGTAGTAATTAGACCCTTACACGGGTTAAGAACATTCAACTTATGCAAAATAATTTTAAGAGCAGTAGAACTCTCGCCTATTTCGTCCGGGGAACTACTGCCACCGTGCCCATTTCTGCCGCCAAGCAGTAACGCGTTCGCATTACTGTGTTCCGGTTTGAAAGGTGTGGTTTCCGATGAAATAACAGACACATGAGACATTCCACCTTCACGTCTCAGAGTTACGGACGCATACGATGCGACTTGGGTCTTGTCATACCAAGTAGGAGAGGACCGAAGTCGCATCAGTTGTTATGGGCCGAGGTTACCACTTAATACCAGGTGGGCCTTCGGCTCGTTCCGTATCTGTATTATACAAAAAAAAACACTAACTTTTGTGACTAGATAGATAGATAGATAATACTTTATTGACCACCATACATGGAAATTTCGTAAAGATTAATACCTAAGCTAAGGTAATACAATGGGCGGCCTTATCGCTAACAGCGATTTCTTCCAGGCAACCTTTACTTGACTATGTATTCGCAAAAAACAACTTTTGTATGGCGGTCATCTTTAAAGGTAAGGTGATTGGGTAAATAGTGTCATTTTAAACCACAGTACTGCTCTGGTTCAAAACGACATTACTGATAATCAAGAAAATGACACTTGATAAGACAATGACTTGATAAGTAGCGTATAGACGAGGATTTTTCTTTGTATTGGGAACAGCGCAAATAAAGAGCTATGTACTGCATTGCATAGTAGGTAATTGTTTGTAGGTAGGTACTACTAGTACTAGTTTAGTTTTAGTTTACTACTAGTACTAGTTTTATTTAATGAAAAAAAAAATAGACATTTTTATGTAAATATTTTTTTTATGTAAATCCTTAATTGTCTTTTTTATTATGTATTATTACTTTTTGATTTTGTTAATAAATAAATAAATACCAAATAAATATTACTAATAAACGAAGTACACTAGAGGGTAATGCGTTTTTTTAAATTTAATCAGGTTTCTTATACAATTTATAAATATACTGACGTATGATATAGATCATACTCTTGGGACTGGTATCCCGTTCTTTGAGTACGGATCCCTAGAGTTAAATAATATTATAATTAATTTCTATTAATTTAGATTTTTGAAAGAAAACTCTACAGGTATCTAAATCCATTAAGGACGACATAATTTTCCGTTATCATGTATGCACACCTACCTACATTCATAAAACAAATTTATGGGTTTCGTAACTCAAGCGATAACTTTGGATAATGCAGTCACGTAGCACATTTCATTAATCATTTGCAGACAATTATTTAATCAAATTGAAGCTACCTTGACAAAATCAACAATACTATTGAGTTAAAGCTTGTAAGTTTGTATGTAGTCTTCTAAACTACTGATCTTTTCTTCTAATTCTGAAAATTCTTTAACTAATAGGAACCTACATTATCCCTTAGTGTTATAGGCCATTTTTTTACCCACTTTAGAAAAAGAAGGAGGTTCGACAATAAGAATAAACCGATTCGAAAAATTATTTTTTATCACTCTTTCAGATTGGTCCCGTAGGAATTTCATAAAAATCGGTTTAGTAGTTTGCTTTTTAAATCAAAATAACTGGAAAAAATATGTCATCCAAGTACGAGATACCGAGGAATCATTCTCGTTCATTAGTGTGAAGTCGGTTTTATCGTTTTATTGCGCAAATTAATTATTATTCTGAGTACTGCCGCCATACCTACTTATACCGCCAAGTATTACCGGTTGTGTTCCGGTTTTAAATGTTTGGTTGCCGGTGAAATTACAGACACTAAAATTCCACCTTCAGTAGTATTCCCACACTTAAGTAGGGGATTCATCGCTCTTGTTACGGGCAGAGGTTACCGTATCAGGCGGTCCTCCATCTTTCTTGTTCAGTAAATTAATCACATAAAATAAATGGTATATCCAAATCGCTGTGTCTTAAAACGTGGCCCATTTTACGATATAGTTAGCAGTCACTTATTCCAAAAAATTACCTACTTTATTTAATATATGCACGGTTGTAAGTACGTGTGTTGGTAGCTGCGAATTTACTAAAAAAAGACGTTGTAACTTATCATGCCTGAAACATGAAAAACATAGCAAAAAAAATACTGGCCATTTGCAACTAATTAGGTTCTACTTGGTCCCACCAGAGTCCCCTGGGTAGCGGTAGGACCAAGTATTACTACTTGGTTTAGTTTACTACTTGGTCCCAGTCTAGTACTATACACAGTACAGTACTAGACTGTGTAGTACTAGTAGTACTGTCAAGAGCTGCTAAAATCTCTTGCCTCGACAGTCAAAGCTGACTGTGCTCCGTGAAGTAATTTATCTACCTACAATAATTTCATTCTTACTCCAGAAGATAAATGTCTTAATACTAGCAAATATATGTGGGTTTAATGAGACATTTCTACAGGCTATATTCGGAATAAATTCGCGCGCTGGATGCCGTGCCGAGGGGTGGGGCGGTCGCATTTTACGACTCATGATATCATCCAATCAATAATCTGTATACATAAGTACCCACACATTCACGCAGTCCAGATAAATTTGACATGTCCTAAGTTATACCACAATATATGAATGAGAAATATATATTATTAATAAAAACTGAATCTATGGTAAAAATTATTTATCATCAATGTATAAAAGTAGATCTTAGAAACAGGGTATGTATTTTCAGGTATATTGAGTCAAATATACAGGAAAATTTGGGCCATAATGTATGCCATAATGTCAGACAACCGAAAAAAACACACCCGTTTCTTAAACTCACCACTCCAATTCCTTCAAATGCATAAATAGCTGTCCCAAAATATAAAGGCAGTTGATGCCATGATGCGAAAGCCTCCACTGTATCGGTTTTTGGCAAGTCTTGCAGTATGTAGTAAAATGTTATAACAAGACCCCAAGCCGTCATTATGGAAGCGAGCAGAGACACTGGAGTCAAATACTTCAAATTCTTCACCATAGCTAATGCTAATATGAAAGGAAACAATAAAACTAAATAAAAGTGAACACTGAAATTTATATGGAAGATGCCCAATGTATCCGCTAGGTTAGTAGCCACAAACAGAAAGTAAACACAGCAAAATCCCAGTTGTGTTATAACCAGAAATACATTCACAATATTCCTGAAACAATAGATAACAATTTGTTATTTAAATACATGCAGCATGCATTTAATATATATTCTTATTACGTGTATTGTTATGATAATAGGGAAACTTATTTAACTGAGATTATAAGAAAGGTTTAAATCAAACAACTAAGGTTACTTCCGGTAAAAACAGCTGAGACAGGTCACAAGTTCAATCCTCACACGATACAAATGTTTACAAATATTTCTTCCTCATCTGAACATAATGCTAAAATTATATTCATTCATTGTTTGTGGAGTTAATATGTATTTACTTCATATTATATCAAGTATATTTTGTTAATTATAAAAAAAAATAAGATCTGGTCTAGTTTTTAATCCCAAAAATTATTATTAATTAAAAAAAATGTGTCAGTTGCAACGTATGAATCAAGTTTACTCTTTATGTGTGATGATATTTATTATAATGCTTTTTGTTAACAATCAATTCGACTACCCATCAAATAATTAACATCTTTTTCTCCTAATCATCATCTGATAATAGTATTTCCCATTACAACAAAACCACTTAGGCCAATTCGAATATCAGTAAAAATTTAAATTAATAATTTAATCAAGCTGTATGGAATACAGATGCCTTCTAGTACTGATAAGAGCGTGAAACAGAAATGATATATGTACATATTTGTTCAGCAAATAATTCCAATCAAGCGGAAAGTTTCTTTGTATAGACAAAGAAACTTAGGGGTCACCACTTAACATCAAGTGGGCCATCTGCTCGTTCCGTCATGTACTTCACATAAAAAAAAGCATTAATCAGTCATAGATTACTACTATGTATTGGTATATACTTGCTGTTGGTATGTTGACAGAGTAAATAGGAAAGTTTTCATTTACTTGGTAATTAAATAATTAGTCCGAGGAAATAAACAAACATGATAAAAAGTTGTAAATTTCCTTGATTTATCTCTACAATTAAATATGTGGAAGTCATTAAAGTCAATAATAGTTGGTTAAAGCGTTAACTGCTTATTTATAACTTTAAACCTGTTACACACATAATGTTACTTGTGCATCTCTGTTACCAATTATTATAGGTTTAAAACCCACTAGTAAGGTAGGTATGAGATCTGTACCTTTTATCATACATGAAAAAAACATTGGAAATAAACTTGTTATATTATACAATCAAATTGATTTAATTACCATAATATCACCATTGATTTGCATTTAGTGATCAGGTTTTTAACAATATTCTATAACTTACCCATGAATTATTCAATACATTTAAATTAACTTGCAAAAATTAAGTAAAAACTCACCTCATTTTTTTTGCATATGGTCTCAATGGAACAGGTCCAGAGGCAAAGGCGTCTTCAACTACTTCAGAGAAGTTTAGAGATGGTTTCTGACTCCTGATACAAAGTTCATGAGAGCACCTGACAAGCATATGCATACAGTGTGTGCATATCGCTCCCATGAACAGGGTGCCAAATACACCTGGGGAAAAATATAGAAGCATTATGTAGGTAAACTAAATTATTTCCCAGATTTGGTCTCATATGTAGCATTTTTGAGTCAAGACTTATGAACATAGGAGAATCTCTTAGGATCCTAACAGAATGGAGGTACTTACCGAATATAAGCCCGGCATTTTTGAAGGCATCTGGCATGGCTAATATACCTGTGCCGATGTTTCCTTTGAGGAGATGAATCATGGTGTCGAAATTCGACGTAGGATGTTCCAAACATCTTTCTGAGGCAGGGTGATAGTCCCCTTTGTTCGGTTTGTCGTGTGGAATAGTTTGATCGATCTCCAATTCTACATGAGTTTCACTGTTTTCATTGATAATAATAGGTCCTGTGAGAAGTGGTTGCTTTTCATCGCTCATAGTTTTTGTTTATCAACGAGGTAGGTAATATCTAGCAATTTTAATTTGAAAATCCCGCTAATTGATACACGTCACTTCGTACGCTTATTATCATTTAATAAATTACAGAAATGAAATCGCTTCACGTCGAGCGAGATTGGAATTTGGGGCAACAATGCGATAAAACATCATATTATGGATTTATTTGTGAGCCGTTGTAAACTCTCCGCTCGGATCGATTTTGTTTGAAAGAGATGTTAAAGAGAAATCTGTTCAGATTTCTATCTATCTTACTCACTCACACTTATAATACTTTGTGTATAGTGATCACGCTTTAATGCTCAATGTAATCCTCTGACAGAGCTGTTAATGTAAAGGAATGAGGGCTTCTAGTTCTTGCGCGCTGTGCTCTGAAGTCCAGGTATTACTACACTAATAAATAATATTTAGCACGCGGATACATGCGATGGGCGATTATTGTAAAAATAAATAATCCAATCAGTAACAAGGTCATGAGTGCAGCGCATGTCAAAACATGACTTGCCACGAGTCGAGTTCGTAACACGACTCTTAAAATGCTTAAAGAGTCGTTAGTGGGGCACTTTTTTGAAAAGTTGATTGCCTATCGCTAATAAAAAAAGTGTGTAATCTTTTTAATTTTTTTTACGTGTTTTGTAACCATTAGTGTAGTACACCGTATTACAAAAACACTAAAACCCTGAAACTCCACTCAAAACGCACTGCAATACGCAGAATACGAGAGTAATGTAAATTTTGTTACATTTTGTACCAGTTACCTACAATACTAGCCGAATCATTTCACAGAATATTGTTCTCTATTTATTATACTTTGTGCTAATGTCAGTTTCCTTACAATGTTTCTCTTCACCCTTTTGAATACGTGATATTGCATGCATAAATTTTTCAAGCAGAACAATTCACTGGTGCACGCTGGGATTTGAAACTGCAACCTTTGTATTTATGCTAAAGGTTGGTACCACAAGACAATATACCCACACTCAATTTATGCACTGGATCAACAATGATCTGACCCAAATTGTTATAGTCAGTTAAAAACTAAATAGAACAGTCGACCACTTCGATTATTTTTAGTAACAATCATCCATCGTTGATTCTGTCGGGAAGCTGAGTTACTAAGGCTATCATAAGGCCTTCTTAAACTATTCAATCAATACACAACATACAGTCTAAAACTGGCATGACGTTTAGCCTTACTAAATATAAAATTTTTAGAGATACTGTGTGCCAAATATTTAGTAGTGCAAACTTAATTGGACTTTTGATAGATTTGTTTTTGTATTGTAGGCTCTACATTTTTTTTATCCTGACGTTACCTTGACAGACGTCAGTGATATCAATGGGATAAATTGGCAAATGACAGGTTACCAGCTCATATGATATATTAATCGACCAAATGTGCATGCTTATTAGGCAAAGGAAAGTGCAAACAAACATGCGGCTTTTCATTTTTGCTGTCAGTGTCATATTTTATTTAAATAGCTTGAATCAGAATGAAAGATTTGTCTGGTCTGTCCTGTCATATAAAATAATATTGTGATTATTTGTGTGTAAAATCGGTTTTCATAAGATTTTCCGTTTTTTCAACATAATGTGCTTTTAAATGGATAAGATGAAGTATTATTGTTGGTTATTCTTTAGTGTAATTGGATTTGTTTTGTCTATTGAGCACGACCTCAAAGGATTTGATGATACCATACAGTTTGGTATAAACTGGCCTGGTACGCCGGGAAATCTAGAGAATTTAGTTGAAGGGGAGGAAAAACAGTCACAGGTAGGTATTCGTTTCAGTGGTTACCCAATAAGCGTTTCTATCCAGTGAGGAGTTTTAGGCACAATTTCAGCTGGTGGGGAATCTGTTGGGCTATACATATTGTTTGAATTTTACCGCAACTAAATCCTTTTTCTATAAAGTCATCAGAATTATGTTTTTATAGTCCTTAACTTCTAGGACCTAATCTAGAACTAAATTTACCAATCAGTTAGATAGCTTTCTGGCACTTGTTAACAATTTCAATGAATTTGTTTCATCCCTATCAAAACTATATTTATGAGTTAGAAAAATTAAAGTTAGGTACAGAGTCATCGACCCTGAGGGATTAAGATCAATGACTGTTTGAGAGTGACCTGTGGTTATTCCACCAATACCCAGACATCTCCAAGTATATGTTATTTGGTTATTTTAGGTTTCTTTTTTTAAGTTTTACACCCTGGCTGCCTCCTGTTTGCTACACAGTGAGAATCATCTTTCCTTTTCTCTTCTTCTTCTTCTTCGAGTCACCGGTTCTGTCGAACCAGTGTGGTGAAAGGATTGTAAGTGCGCCTCAAAGAGGCTCCTTTCGTGCACTCGACACATGTCTTCGAATTTTTTTTACTAGGACATGTCGGTTTCCTCACTATGTTTTCCTTCACCGTTTGAGAATGTGGTATTGCGCACATAAATCGTTCAATCGAAAACTCATAGGTGCACGTCGGGATTTGAACCGGTGACCTCTGGATTGAAACTCGGGGGTCAGTACTGCTAGACCACCATTTTCTCTTCTCCTATTCTCTAATTGGCATTGAATTGTTACCTCATTTGTTTTGTAGCTGCTGAGTAATGAAATTCTAAAGGTAACAACATCCAACAAGGAAACATATGAGTGCCACATTCCCCTCATCACTGTTGAAGAGAGCACTAAAATTGAAGACTACGATGGTCCCTCACCCTTGCATTTATTGAAGCCACTGTTCGCTCAGAAGATATGCTCATATAGATTGGAAAGCTATTGGAGTTATGAAGTTTGCCATGGACGATATATCAGGCAATACCATGAAGAGAGGGAAGGTTTGTTTCAGTTGTATTTACGTATTTTCACCAGACAAGAAAGAGAGAATTATAAATTAATTTAAAAATTGATTTAGTGAAAATTTTATAACTGACTTCACATCTCAGTTCGTAGGAACTCTGCCTTCTTTGCTGTGGGTAGTGGGTTCGATTCCCAACCAGAACAAACATTCGTGTGATGGTCAAAGGTTATCATCTGTGGATGCGAGCACTGTGACCCCCCCCCCCCCCAAATAAAGCAAGCAATTATAGATGGTCAAAATTGTTTTTTACAGGAAAGCAATCAAACCTTCAGCAGTATTTCCTGGGCCACTGGAGCGCTGAGAAGCAGCTCAAGTTAGATGAAGAACTACGAGAAGGATACAAGTCTAAGGAATCACTGAAGACTGTTAAAGTTGATGGCACTGCCCATCCTTATGTTGAAATAGCTATGGATGATGGTACAATTTTGCTTTAATATCAGTGATCTTTTCCATGTAGGGATCATTAGGCTTGCTTCTTGTTATTGTTTTTATGTGAATTGGCAATTATTATAATGGCAATTGTGGTGGGCCATAGGCTTGCCCAATTGGAGATCGGGCAAGCCTATGGCCCACCTTAGTGACCCTAAAATGCTATCCTCCGACCTGCAACAATATTAACAATAGAATATTGGCTACAACCATGCATTTAGATCATAAAATAATGTGCCAGTCTGACAAAGATTAAAAGTCTAATGTGCCTGTAATTCCTTCTGTACTCTTCAACCTGACAAATAAGTAATATGATTGCAAGAATTTATTGGGGCAGTTATATCCGTGATTTGATTGCATATATTTTTTTACATAAATTGGACATAACCCACAGAAGAGCAGGTGTAGCGGCACTTGCTGGAAAATGTATGCCCGGCTGTGATAACTAAAGATGAAATTGATGAAATTAATTTTAAAAATTACAGTGGACAAGTATACCATCAGTTTTCAGGTTCTCATAGTACAAGTTTTATTACATTTGGGGCTAGATGGCGCTGTGTGAAATGTCCACCATTAATTATTGGATTTTACCAAGATAAATAATGCACACTTAAAAACTTATTCATTTTAACAACCAATAATTATTTACTTATTGTTACCAGAAAAATATTTCACACACAGATTAGTTCACTTTATTATTATACAGGTACAATAATAATTCACGCACAGATTTGTTCACTTTATTATTGCACAGATACAATAATAATTCACACACAGATTTGTTCACTTTATTATTGTACAGGTACAATAATAATTCACGCACAGATTTGTTCACTTTATTATTGCACAGGTACAATAATAATTCACACACAGATTTGTTCACTTTATTATTGCACAGGTACAATAATAATTCACACACAGATTTGTTCACTTTATTATTGTACAGGTACAATAATAATTCACGCACAGATTTGTTCACTTTATTATTGCACAGGTACAATAATAATTCACACACAGATTTGTTCACTTTATTATTGCACAGGTACAATAATAATTCACACACAGATTTGTTCACTTTATTATTGCACAGGTACAATAATAATTCACACACAGATTTGTTCACTTTATTATTGCACAGGTACAATTTGTGATCTGAGTGGCAAGCCCCGCCTGACCCGAGTTCGCTATGTGTGCTTCGTCCACGGCAAACACGAAGTGTACTCTTTCAAAGAAACATCAACGTGTGAATACGAGATTATAATTCTGTCTCCGCTGTTGTGTGAACATCCTCTATTCAAGACTAAGGAAGTCGGCGAGAACATTATAAACTGTTTGCCAGTCGGCGACGCGCCTAAGAAGCCGAGGAGTTTGCTCAAGAGCGAAGTGGATAGCCTGAGGTTCCATCACCAGACTATAAGGCTTAATGTAAGTTCGCACTTTGATATAATGAAACAAGCACCACATTCTAGTAAATTGAGAGTAATTTTTATTATAGTTTGTAAGGAGTATGTTTTATTTTGTGTGGAGATTTTAGTTACTTCATACACAAAGATTGAATCTCAACTTGATGTGTCATCACCTTAAGCGGTTGGCAGTTTTGCAAAACTAGATATCAGTAACAAGCTTGTTTTTGCTTTAATTTAGATTAAAGATTTAGAAAGTACTTAATTAGCTTTAGATAGTATGAAAATGACGCTAGTAATTATAATTTCTCAGAGCAATAATAATCAGTTTTTACTTATGCTATTACCTGTAACTTTTTATATTGTAACATGACAAATATGGTGTTGGGATGTGATAATAAAAAATATTTTTCTTTTGCAATTATTGCATTAAAATACTATTTGTTTCATAAAAACACTGATTTATTATTGTTTTGTGGTAGTAACAGTGTTAGCTTGCATAACATTTGTTGGCATGTTCAGGAACACGAGCCTAAGGATGTGCTCGCCGTGTTGAAAGTAGAGAAAATTGAAAAGGTAATTATTATTTGCTTATTTATTTTAATGCTTCTTGTTATATTCAGCTTACACGCGTTTAACAGTAAACAAAATATTAATTTACTTTGTATAAATTAATATTTTGATTGGAGAACTAAGCTCAGGCTTGCTAGACTACTAAAAGTCAAAAATACTTGTCTACTTTTAATGTCTGTAGTGTAATAGTGATAACACCTTTCTGTAGCTCACATTAGGGTAGCAAACACACTTTCACACAAGTAGCTAAAGCTAGTAGCTGAGCTGTGTAAATTTGTACTTTTTTGCATTGGCTGTGAAGTTTTTTCATAAATTGAATCGTGATACCATCATTAAAATTAGGCCAACTTTAAAATGAAATAAAATAAAATGCATTGTACATGCCTGCTTCAATATATTTAAAAAAAAAAACATTTTATACTTGCTTACTTTACATGTTATGCCTAAATCTTTAAAGGAAAACAGCACAGTTTCATCTCATTCTACCTAATATATTTCAGGATGGTGAAACTCATCTGAAATTTGAACTTCACCCGCTGAACGAAGACGAATCACTGACGGACGATATCAAACCAGCCTTGGGCCAGACAATAGACAAGGGTAGTTTACCCCCGGTGACAGACGATTCACCCGTCAGAGCCTTCCTCAACGGAGAGAATTGCCTCAACGGAGTAAGTTTAATTGACTCACAGAATTTAAGTTTTGTGCAGTTTTATCTGGTGAATATGTAATGCAGTTATTGATCCAGACATGTATTTTATTCTTTTTTTGACTCAGTTATGGAAGGAGCACATGGCCCACCTGATGTTAAGCGGTAACCCACAACAGCAACCATTCCTTGCTCCCTGTAATAAAGTATGAGTAGGAAAGAAAGAAAGATAAAGACTTTATTGGCCCCATAATACAAAATTACAAATTATATTAAGTATTACTAAATAGAAGAAAGATTAATAGACTAATATGAAAAAATAGACAGTGTGCGTGATAAAACTGAATTCCACGCGGACGACAGCTAGCCTGTATATGTATCATTATATCATACACTGGCTACAGCATACAGTTGTCTGCTTCTGCGGGTAATGTTGATGGGTGGATGGATAACCGTTGTGTTCAGGGTACAGGGTGGTGGAAGTACGAGTTCTGTTACGGGAAGCACGTGGTACAGTACCACGTGGACCGCACCGGGGAGAAGAGCACCCTGTTGCTGGGCAAGTACCACGAGCAAGCGCATTTGAACTGGATCAAGGAGAATAAGGGCAAGGCACCCAAGCCCCTCGGTGAGTTCACACAAATACAGCCATCTACACACTAATATAATAAATAAATAAATAAATATTGGTGGATATTTCATAAAGCGCCATTCCTCACGATGTTATTTTTGATGTATTAATTAGTGTAATTGGTATTAGTGCTGGTAATTAATAAAATAAAATAATAATATTACATTCATTCTGTCCCAAAACGTGATATTGTACATACATTATTGAAGTGGAGAAACTAGTGCTTTTGGGATTTGAACCAGCCACCTCTGGATTAGGAACTCGGGTTCTCTAGCACGGCTCATATTTCTGATTTCAGAGCAACGCACATCCGTGTCGCATTTTTACTCGAACGGTGATATCTGCGACAAAACGGGCAAGCCGCGCCAGACCGAAGTGAAACTTAAGTGTCTGGAGAACTCGTCCAGTCCGGCCCAGGTCTCACTGTATCTGCTGGAGCCTAGGTTTGTCTATAAACCTTCAAGTGGGTCCTAGTAATTTGTATATTTTAGTCTTAAGGTTTATATGTCTATGGTCCTATATTACTACTGTGTTGCCTGATTTAAATCTATACATATAATAAAATTGTAGAAAAGTGGTGTCTGTACAATGGAAATATATAAAAAAAAGTAGCAGGGGTTGTTATTATATCGATGCCGAACCCGAAATTGTAATTAATTTTTTTTTTGTCTGTTTGTCTGTGTGTTTGTGCACGCTAATATCAGAAACGGCTTATTCGATTTAGATACGGTTTTCACTAGTATATTGTAGTAAGCTTCACTTAACATTTAGTGTTTATTTCATGTCAATCGGTTCATAAATAAAAAAGTTATGTCAATTTAAAGAATCACGGCGAACATTTTTAACGTACAGAGTACGTACTACACGCCTCGCGCCTGAGCGTCCGTGGCTATATAAAGCGCGCTGAGAGCCGCGCCGCTGCCATAAGGATTCAGTTATTCGTAGCGAACGAAGTCGCGGGCACAGCTAGTAAATAAATAACAATATAGAACCGGTCGAAAATATGAAACCGATATTCCCCAACCCGGCTCGGACAGCTATAGGCCATTTTGATTACTAGAGTTTCAGGAAATAACACCTAATATGATACTAATCTACAGGAAATAACACCTAATATGATACTAATCTACAGGAAATAACACCTAATATGATACTAATCTACAGGAAATAACACCTAATATGATACTAATCTAATTTTATGGAGTTTACTCTATAAAATTAATTAGGTGTGCAAATTAGATTAGGAGCAAAGGGACGATAACATTTTCATAACATTTTTTTTTTGTTCCTCATAGTAATGACAGACTACCGTGGTTACGATAGACTAGTTTTCTTCGTCTCAATTCAAATAATATAATAATGAAATCTCCAAAGAGTCGCAGGGAAATGATGAAAACGGGGATTTGATCAAATCCCTAATATAAATGATCAATTCACGAAAGATGTGAAGAGCAGTAGAACTCGCGCCAAGTTCGTCCGGAGAAGTACTGCCACCATGCCCATTTCTGCCGCCAAGCAATAACGCATTCACGTTACTGTGTTCCGGTTCCGGTGTTGAAAGGCGTGGTTTCCGGTGAAATTACAGGCACATGAGACATTCCACCTACACGTCTCAGAGTTACGGGCGCATACGATGCGACTTGAGTCTTGTCATACCAAGTAGGGGAGGACCCAAGTCGCATCGATTGTTATGGGCCGAGGTTACCACTTAATACCAGGTGGGACGTCGGCTCGTTCCGTATCTCAATCACATAAAAAAAAAGATGTTAAAATTACTACTTTGTTGATTTCCTTAAAGAAACTAAGTGATTTTGTCAAATCCCATAACTGTATTAAGGTTTTGTTATTACAGGACCTGCCACTACATACTAGGAGTGGAGTCGCCGCTAATCTGCGACATCCTTCCAATCGCGGACGAAAACGGACTGATCAAATCTACCAAGCCAGCTCTAGTGAGGCAGGATAACGTGGTAGATACCAAAGAAGAGGACAATGAATATAGTGAAACCATAGTGAAGCTCGGAAATGATTAGGTTAATAAATTTAATATAATAATATTAAATGTTTTTTTTTCATCCATCTGACCCAAAGTCACAGCGTTAGTTTAAATTTTTTAGAAATATTGGTTTTAAAGATATCGACAATACCAAATTATATTTGTCAACCGGATAAACCAATCATTATTATGTTTTGCTGTAGAAATGATTGTTATACGTAACCCTTTTATGATCTAAATATCTAAGTTGTATTGTTGTCCTCTATAACTTGTGGTTGTAATTATATGATAGCACTTATATGGTATCCTTAATACTCTCGATGACTCTGTGTTCCAAATACGAGTAAGCAATAAAAAAATTGACTATTCTGACTCAAATTATAGTTATTGCATGGAAAAGTTAATTATCTTCGTAACTGGAGAGACGGCCCCGAAGCCGAGGTAATATGCCAGGTTTATTATTATTATTAAAAGGTGTGGTTGCCGGTTAAATAATAGGTACGTGAGACATCACCTTCACGTCTCACGAGTTACGGGCGCATGCTGCTACTTGGGTCTTGTCGTAAGTAGGGGAAAACCCAAGTCGTATTGCTTGTTGGTAGATGTTACCACAACAGCAGGTGAGCTATTCTGCTCGTTTCGTACATGAAAAAGGTGTTGCAAACAAAAGACCATAAATATTTTAAACTTGACATTTATTTACATTCATATCAACAAAATGGGTGTTGTATAAAACAGTTCATGCTAAATTTATCGTCATACCAATTGTATAACTACAAAAAAAAAATGGTGCCTTGATTTTTTGTGTAAATATATTTTTAGCGTTTAAATTATTTGGATATGCTGTATTGACGCTTACCTACTGTGACTCCGTAAAATAATTTAATTTTGGAGCACAAAACACGTACAAATAAATATCATTTAAACACGAAGTCATTCAAACAATCTTAGGTATTATCTGCGATCATTTTTTGGTGAAGAAAACGATTTAATCCGGAATGATAATCATTTTAAATACCGCAGATATGACCGAATATATTAATCAGTGGGTAAATACCTATAATCAATTTGATTGACTTGGTGCACATATAACTTTTAATTATAATTTAAGTGGGTTAAAAATATTGAGCTTCAAAATTAAGCTTATTTATGGCATGCATTCGGTAACAGTAGTCCATAGCGACTTAATTACTATTCGAAAATTAATCCCTCAATATTGTTTCTTTGATACCTAGGTAGGTATCCATTTAAAGGATGACTGTGGGATTTTATGTATTTGTTGACTTAAAAAAAAGCATTAACTTAATACTTTTCTGCCCGATATTTGAATCACCGTAAAATTAAAGTCACTTCACATTTAAATAAAAGTCACAAGTGGTAACGGGTTGCGTGAATGCGATAGAAAACGTATAACTTGAAAGCAATAGTGATGTTAGAATACCAGCCTTATTAACCTAGAAATTAAGGTACATTTCTGTATAACAACAATGAGGTATCCCATCTAACGTACCTAGAAAATTGTTGGTAAAAAACTCTATTCACATTTTGTTTGATCTTTATCTAAATCACACATTGTAAAGAGGCGTTTTGCGTTCCCGTGTCTATGATAATAGCTTTGTCAGTTTTATATTTACATTCATATTCCCAATGTCCTTTTAACAATACGTAGTACATGCCTTTCACAATAATTTATAAACTTAAACAAGAAAAACGAAATAAACACTGAAAGACAAAAAGTTGTTGCACAAGATCGACTACAATGAACATACTAAAGGAATCACAAGTTAAACCGTTAACTAAAAGGAAACTTATTCAGTCTAGATATTGTCTTTCATTAGACATCCAAATAACATTGACTAAAAATTAAAAGCTATTATATTATAAATCCACCATTTAATACTACAACTAATATTTAATTTATCATTATATTGATGCTCTCTACATCAGTTCTTTTACACGAATGAACGTAACAATGAATAAATTTAAATTGGTCTCAGTTTTAGAGTTAAGCGCGATGCCTCTAGTCGCTAAGGGCTTAGCCACACGACTGCGAGCTTCGCTTTGTCAATAACGTGGGTCGAAACGCAAAGTGTAACAAGAAAGGTTGTAAGGTGCTACAAGTCCTGTGTCGGCTGCTTCTTTCACTCAGACATACACTATATGAGTGACAGTAATGCAATGCTCCCAAACAGTGTAGCCATTGCTTTGACAAGCCGTGAGTTCGTTCTTGGTATCTGTGATCACACAGGAAACGTAGCTTTAACACCAGCGAAGACCAAGCCTGTGGGATCTTAACGAAATGACAAATATGAATAGTTAAATTTCGGAGAATACTATGCATACTTTAACAGTATTTAGTATAACAGTATTTTTTATTTACAGTAACAGCTTTTTGAGCGTCTTTTTTGCCATACCAACCACTGAAATTGTAAATTACTAACTCACTAGGTATGGGAAATAATTGAACAGGAAACATGAAGCACGATTTGCATCGAGTACAGCGTTGATATTATTATTACGGGTATTTATTTCATACCTTTTGACCGCAGATGGGTTCCCATGCAAGTAATTTTCCCCGTAATCGTAACATAAGTTTACAAAGAAGTAAAATCAAGTAAGTAAACAATTAGGACTCAAAGTGCCGTAGCGACTGATATGGTGAAAACTTTCAATAATATTTTAAATGAAATAAATTTATGTCAAACTTACACACGAAAATATTAACTATGATATTAAATACTTATTACTACCAAAGAAAAAAACCTTTGACTAAACATGTTCGATGTGTGATTGCGTTTGACTTGATGAAGATAACAGATTATACACAAATAAGCAAACACAGTTACAAAGTAAGTAGACTTTCAGATTTTTATGAATAACCATATCCATGTCTGAATTTAGAATAAAATTTAAAATGAATGAAATGTTTGTCAAACTTACACACGAAAATATTAATTATGACATTAAACACTTATTACTACTAAAGAAAAAACCTTTGACTAAACATGTTCGATGTGTGATTGCATTTGACTTGATGATGTTTAGATAACTAACAAATTATACACAAATAAGCAAACACAGTTACAAAGTAGACTTTCAGATTTTTATGAATAACCATCTCCATGTTTGAATTTAGCCTTAGAGATGACATACGTTTTGTGTAAGACGGTAGTAACTCTACCAGATAATTTCCAACTTTTTCTTTTCTCGGATAGAAAAGATACATTGTCGGTGCGAAGCACTTCGCATTAGCTATACGTGAATTCCCGTAGTAATTAGTATAAACATCGTGGCAGAGAAAAATAATTTAAACATTCAAATTTTTCGTATCATTATTATCTTTCTTTCAAATGCTTGTAGTGAAGAGTAAAACTATTATTATCCGCTCTTTGATTGTAAATATTTTAAATAATACAAACGTGTAGTGAGAATTAATAATTCAGGTCATGGAAGTGGTTAAACGTAAAAATCTTAAATATCTACGTACGGACAAAACTTTTCGACATAACGTTAACTCACAAAGTTTAAGTACACCATTGATAACAAGTAATGTAAACAATAAATACACTGATCACTTTGAGATCATCATCTTTATTCTAAAAAGACCTTAAATTTGTTTAAACAAAAATTATTATTGTAAAATTACAATGGCCACATCGAAATTGTAATATTATATAACTATTATGTGGTAACATATGATTAAGAACTTGCAACAAAACAATAGACATGACATACGTGAACTAACCTATCAGCAATACTTGTGTGGTATTCGGTACATTTGCTGCACCCGTAAACTTTGGGGGTAGGTACCTACATTTTAACTCGACATGACATTTATAAGTATCGACTCTTTGGCGACTACCAACTGCGTCTTCAGAACAAATGTAACTTAACCTTATAATGTGACTACCATGACTTAAATAAAAGATAAATGTTATAATAGAAATAATTAAACAATTTGGGGAATACTTTGGAAACGATGAAATCCTTTGACACAAACCTTAACCTTAACCTTAATAGTTAACAACTGTGCACGTGGACTTTCGTAATAATCTTACCGACTACGTTTTAGTTCAAGTGCACGCAAAACATCACAACAAACGTCCTTACAAACTCTGCAAGTTTTTTTTTTATATATTAAATTCACTAGGAACCAGTTCATGTAAATTGTTCTAGTAAGGTCTGGACAATTCTTTAGAACGTTTCAATTGAACTTTGAGTCTCTTTGTACCTATTTGGAAGCCGTTCATGGCTTGTATGGCGGCCTGTGCCGAGGCTGCGTTGTCGTACGAGACGAAGCCGAAACACTTGGAGAGGTTCGTCTGTTTGTCTATGAACACTTTAGCCGAAATCACGTGGCCGAATGGCAGGAACGTCGACGCTAGGTCTGTGTCGGTGAACTCCTGAGGCAGGTGGTATATGAACAAGTTACCACCTTCAGGGCCTGGAAGTAACAATGATGTTGATTTACAATCAGAATGACAAGCTGAAATGGCTAAAGCTTTTATCTAACTACGTGTGTTCGAAACAATAAAAACAAAACAAAATGGACAGGATGATGAAATGGTAGGATTTATCTTAGGCACAGAGATTCAAACTTTTAAAAAGATTCCCCCTTCAAATATAAGAGTGGACGCCAGCCAAGATTTCCCACTCATCAGATCTTATGATGAACTTCAGAGTGTGGCGATTGAGAGATTAATAACCACAAACGGAGTAATAATCTGAGCTGTCCTTAAAAATCTATGTGCCTAGAAGCTTAGCAGTCACTCAGGTCGGAATATTCTTATCAAACTCACTAAATCTGACTCCCATTTATAATTAAGGTTAGGACAAAATGAATTTTGTTGCAGAATCACCCCCGGGGTGGTGATTAGGACAACCTATTTACCACGTCTTTGTTGGCAGGTGGAGACGAGGCATGAAGCTCATGGACAATAATCCCGAGACAGAGACCAATGAGATATTTTGTTTGCCCAGTGACCGAAAGTGGAATGTAACAGCCACAGGATAGACAATAATCGGGCTATCAAATCGTTTCCCCTTCCTTCCGGAACAACTTTATCAGATTCATGGTCTACATCGAATTTGCTTCGAATCACGCAACTTTCTACGCTTGATGTATCTGCCGAGCTCAGGCACTATGGAATCAAAGTCTCTGGACACTGTTTTGATCCACAAGAGACAATTTCCAATGAATTAAAATAACGAATTGAATGCGAAAAAACTATTTTGTCTTAACCACCACCAGTCAGTTTTGATGGGATTATATCTCATGCCAAATCTGATGTGTACTAACTTTTAGTTAGAAGCTAACAGACAAGAAGTTATCACCAGTCTGCTAGCAAGTAAGCCTAGCCTACCGCTGTGACTGCGTAGACCTGAGTGGCATGCCTGATGGAGGTGACCGATATACCTTTACTTCGCATGTTAGAAGCAGAATCAGTTTCCTCAATGATGGTGTGGATTGTGAACTGAAGTTTCTAACCCTTGTTCGCACAGCGGTCAAACACTTCGATAGCAATTGTCAAATATTATTTCATTTTAAACTGTATAATGAGAATTTAATAAAGCTGGGGTAAAGTTGCCCACGATGGTGGCAGGTACAAAATGCGATATTCCCTTACTATTGTAAAATAAAATAATTTAGAAAATTTGCATTGACAATTGTGTCATTCACGGGGGATGGGGTGGGGTACTAAAAAGTGTGATATGTACCTTCAACTTGTTTACCTGCGGCCGCTGCTGCCGCCGAGCCGAGCACCGAGCCGAGCGGCGCGGCCGCGAATGCGCTCCCGAACTGCGCCGCGTACGCAGATCCGAGCGGCTCGCCCGTAGACCCTGCAACGCGACGCGACGTTACCTCTCTCACTCTCTCTCAGTATACATAACCACATTGAAACGTGTTTCAGAAAGGATTTCTAATTATATAATGCACCGCGTTACTGCGAACTAAAGACTGATTTTACTGTACTCAAATAAAAATAAATGGGACTAAGAAAATATAAATCATTTATTAAAATAATTACGCCGTTTACAAAATATGAAGAAAAATTAATCAGCCCTTACTAAGCTCCTTGGTTTTAAAGCAGTCATAATATAATCACAACTAACGACATGACATAAAAACAAATTTAGTATTTAGACACTCGTGCAATCACATTTTAGTGTTAAATACGTAGTTTTTGTAACTAGTTAATGTTGAACTCGTAGGTTCAGATAAGTATGCATAAGGTCACAGTTACATTTACCACACGTGTTGCCAGAGGTACCTAACATTTTCAAACCAACATCAAATTAATAAAGCATATAACATAGAAATAACACAAATATAACACAAAATATACAATACCACTTTTCAAACGAACGCTTCGAAACAAGAATCGAGCTGTTATTTTCACAAAGACATCCAAAAAAAACAAACCACTTTTAAAATACATGGCGGGTTTCTGTTGCCGATGTAAAGAAAAGACTATGCAAAGCCAAGCATCATCAGGCAAACTACAGTCTCGTCGCAAACAGAGAATCAAACCAAGCTTCCTTAGACTCGTGATAAATGAACAAGACGTGCCTCCGTCCTAATGCACGGCTGAATTTGTGCGTAAATGACGTTTTTATTGTTTTCGTTTTCCTCATACATTTCCACAAAACTGTATATAATACGAAACTAATAGACTTATGAATATTTTAACGTGCCTAATGATCTCAAGACCGGTTGGATTACCGCTGTAGTTGGCTCTAAGTAAGTTTTTTTAAACGGTTTGTTAATTATCGGTGTTGAGAAAATATCGATTGTGAGTCAAAGCGAGAGAGAACAGTAGTGTCAATGTAGTCAAGATCTGAAGGACACGCCAGCGCCATCCAAATACTTCTTCTTCTTCGAGTCATCGGTTCTGTCGAACCAGTGTGGTGAAAGGATTGTAAGTGCGCCTCAAAGAGGCTCCTATGCTAATGCTATACTTTACGCGTATGAAACAAAATAACTGATAGGGGTGACACACAGTTAGGGGTTTTTTTGACTTTGACTTTGACACGCCAGCCAGTCTGTGACACTAATGTCGTTTCGTTGTTTTGCGGCGGTTTCCAGTGTGCGCCTCAAACCTTGAGTTCTTTGAGTAGATTGTTCTTATGTAGGTAAACGACTCTCCGTCTAACTACTGAGTTATCTATAAATATAAATAGTAATAGTGTGCTCAAAAGGAAATCAAATTATTCCTTCTGGGAGGTTAATGAAACCAACGAAAATTAAAGTGATTATATTACTGAATTGAATAATTGGAAAACTTACAAAGGAAAGAACAAAAAAAAGGCTGTCATCATTGTTTTAATAGGCTCAGAATGCCTAGTATGGTAATAGTTATTAACAGACTTCAAAAAAAGGAGGTTATCAATTCGACCCGTATGTATGTAATATTTCCAGAAATGCCCAGTTTTCGTGTATGTTGGTCTATATCAGCTTCTAAACAAGTGTGCCAAATTTCAAAAGTGTATGTATGTCCTCGCATATCTCCGGAACTACAAGTTCGATTTAAATAATTATTTTTTTGTCGAAATATGTATTATTCAACTTAGGGAATAGTGCAAGTCTCATCAAAATCGGTTCAGTAGTTTTTGAGATAGGGAATTTTAAGTGTGTATTAGTCATTCATGGCTTAACAGTTAACTTAAAAAGCATGATATTCTATAAGCGTTATTAATACAGGATGTACCCAAGTATGGGCGAAAAGTAAGGGATGAAAAAACTGAAGTCGGTTTTTTTAATCATTCGCTTGTTTCTCCTCGAACACTGCTGCGCAATAACATGGTTCTAGTAAATGTATTGCGCTCAATATCATTGATTTCTCCTGTCGTACGTGGTACGTCGTGCATAGAATCTGTAACGGTGACATTGTTTTCTATCACAACAATGTCTCAGCGTCACGTACCCTCGCCTTATACGTACAACACCATATTGTAAAACAATAGGTGACGTTATTAACTGCTCCTTCGCAGCACGATTATGAATTATTAATTATGGCGGTACCCACTTATTAGTAGGTGGTAAGCCGTAACTCAAGTATATTTATAATTTTCTTTGTGGCGTACTTACAGCAGTAGAATAAATGATCTTTATATATATATCTAATACTTTTGGCCTAAATATACAAGGGGAACCCGAATCTTTGACTTTTACTGGACATGCTACATCGTAGACCGCATCGTCAATTAACGCTGGCTGAGAGAGCGGTCAAACGCTAAACTTAGCTTATAGCTTATAAAAATAAAATAAAAATTATCAACCATTCACGCTATACTAAACAAATTAAATCATTTTTTCAATTAGGTTATTAAAAGCCTATGAAGTATACAAATGCCTAAAGTTCATGCATCTCTATAAATCTTCTTCTTTTTTTTTTCTTTTTCTTCTTTTTTTCTTCGTCTTTCATTTATCACGGTAGTCTAAGAAACCAAACAGTTAACTCATTTTTAAAACAAAATGATTAAACACACACTTTTGCAACGCATTCTCTTTACCTGTGATGTTTGTCTTCCCGAGAAGACCTGAAGTGTGAAAAATGGTCATCGTTAATAATTTTTTTATTCACCGTTTTTTTATTGCAACATTTTTAAGTCCAACCTGAAATAGGAAAGCTTGCGGACAAAAAGTTCGTTACACGGTTTTGTTCTATAACGGGTTCAGTGTTCGTACGCTCGAATGCTCCAATTAAGGATTTGGTGCAATTACCAGCTGATAAATCTAGGTATAGAATATGCTGAATTCGCTTCATTCATCGGAAACATACGTAAAAGTACTGGATTTATACTAAAATGGTTGATAAAAAGCTTTTACACCAACAGAGATTTAAAGTTATTCAAGAATATCTTAGATAAAAAACTTTAAACTTCAGAAGTTTCTTGCCACGACTCTCAGTAGTTCTGTCTACATAATTTTTCATCACTATGTAACTATCATAATAAACCTAAGGCTCAGGTAGTGGTTATTCAGTCCGGTCAAATACGAGGAGTTGAAGCAGTTTGGCAGATGAATAGCGTCACTGTCTCGCCGATGCGCTGTTCAGAGCAATCTCATTACAGCTGGATTACATAACATCTCAAACGCACGCGAACGCCCGCCTCGCAACTTGTATTGCGATTCTTCCCCACGGAGGGTCGGATAGGGTTTGAACAGGCATCAAACTTATCGATAAGTACGCATGACCTTATGTTTTGAATAATATTGACGTTTCCAAGCTATTTCTTTATGAATTCTATGGAAATAAAAGTTTTGACTTTGACTTTGATTATTCCCCGGCAAAAAGCTCAGGTATTGCTAAAAGTTTGAAAAGTTTTCATTGGAGCACTATTAAAACTTTCTGTATCGGAATACTAACTTACGGTCGAAACTTCGAAATTTTTAACGCCGTGATACCGGTTATTAAATTAAGCTTTATAAAACTAGAAGCTAACAAAATTAGAAGAAGCCACACTTACAAAGTTGTTGGGCAGTGGGTTGGGGCGCGGCGGCTGGCGCTTGCGTTACGACCGGCGCGGGCGGTTGCGTGATGGCGGCGAGGGCGGCGAGGTTCTGCACGGAGACCGGCGCCAGCAGCCCGCCGAGCTGGTCGCTGACCGCGCCCCCGCTCAGCCCTGCGCCGTTGTAACCCATATCCTGATAGTTAACACCTGCGCGGGACGCAACCCAAACATAACGTAAACCAACATAAAAGGGAGAAATTAACGGGACGGATTGTTGGGTTATGAGGTATTGGATAAATTAAAAATAAAAGGCAACAAAAGAGTAAGTGAAATTATAAAATAAACTGAGTAATAAACGAAAACTTAATGCAAGATAAGAAGATCACTTACTACGTTGTAAGAGATCGATTGGTAGATAAAGCATCTACTCTACCACGTTGCAAACAATATAATGTATCAAAAATTTCTCCAAGTTAACGTTTTTACCCATTATTCGTCAGTACCTGCCAACTGGTACGAAACATAGGTATCAGGTAATATCTTAGCATCCGATATGATCACTATCACTCTCATATCTACCAATTAGTGACATTAATGTATGGTCAGTATATTATCCAGCAATTATAATAAATAACCTAGGACATAATGTTGTATTTCACTCTACAGCTAATGAATAATTTAAATTATTGATGATATAGTTTTTGTTGGTCTATATAATATTTACTATATTAAATAATAATAATTTTAATACCAATTTGCTAAGATAAATAAAGGATTTTGTACTCCGTGCCACCTATGTATGCGCTGCGAAAACCGTGGCTCATATTTTGTCTACATAACATACATTACGACCCGAATTAATGCCAAAACTAGATACCTATTCATTCTCCATTAAGGCTTTGTACGAATTGATTGTCATATGCGCTATCAAGTATAATTTGTAATGGAAGATTCACAAACATAACAATGTCGAAGATGACGTTTGGAACACCCCGCTTTGGCGTTATGTAGTAAGACAAACCGTGTCGTGATGGATGGCGTAAAAACGCTAATTTTCAGCCTCGATTGCGAGGTGGTACCTAGTTGGCATCACTAGTTGGCTCTTTAGACCCGCGACGTCGTCTCACAAAGACTGACCTTGCAAAAGCGTAGAGCCTTGCCCCTGTAACAACTGCTGCTGCAGCCCGACCGCCTGCAGTTGCTGCAACAGCTGGAGTTGTGTCGCCGGCGAGAGCGCGGCCTCGGACGCGAGGTACGCCGCTGGAGTCACCGGCGTCGTCAGACCCCACAGACTCGCTTGCATCGCCTGGAACTTCTTCTGTTCCTTCTCTTTTTGGGTGTCGGCGAACTTCACTACCAAAGGCGCTGAGCAACCCTCCATTGTTTGACTGTGGTGCAATGCCTGGAAGATGTTAAAAATAGATGAGTGATGTGATTTTTCGAAAAGGGCAGGTCAGATGAGGTAAAAAAAGACTTAGACCCCCCTCTAAAAAATACTGTCCTTGAATAAATATTCAAAAAAGAGAATATATGGTTGTTGGCGGCTATAGATATGCCCGCAATTCGATATCGATGAGCAGCAATCGCGTGTATATTTCCCATAGCCTTTTATTAAGCATTTCAAGCAGCTAAAAATGTTATAGAAATTGCATTCACTACCATAATGTTATAGCAGCAATAGCTGCCTGAACCGAAACGAAGGCCAGGAGTGCGCCCTGTCCTTGAGCAAATCTCAGGACCGTGCAATATCGAATCCGCTGTGGCTGTAGTACAGCGATAGCGTTATTTAGCATTTATCACTTAGCATTGGGTATTTATTACCTTGATAGCAGCAATGGCCGCCTGCTTCGAAACGAATGTGACGAAAGCGCAGCCTTTGCTCTGGCCCTGTGCGTCCCGTAGCACCGTGCACTCCTCGATAGCGCCGTGCCCGGAGAAAAGCGATCGTACATCGTTCTCCGATAACTTCTTGTTTAGCATGCCGATAAACAGTTTGCGTTCTGTGGACAACAGACAAATCGTGAGTTTTTTAATTTAACTAATCAACTTACTAACAACTAAGTAATGAAGCATAGCCGATTACTGTTTTGGGAATTCGTTATATCGTCGCCATTTAATCTGCCTATTTAGAATTTTTATGTGAATTTATGGACCGAGCATATAGACCATCTGATGTTAAGTGGTAAGTTCTCTCCGTAACGAAAGCGATAAATCGGGGGTCCTCTACCTACTTAGGTATAGCACACACAAGTTGCATTGTAATACGGCCATAACTTTGAGAAACGTAAATGTCTAATTTTTTATCTAATTTCAGTCTTTTAGACTGAAATTAGATAAAAATCATGTCACTGAGACGAGAAATTTTATTATTCACAGAGTGTTTGATTGGCGCAATTGAGGAAACCTTGAATGAAAAGTATCCTTTGCATCGTGTTCTCATACTTAAAAGTAAGAACATTTATATCAGAGACAAGAAATCTATTCGGCTACCCACATCACGTAGTAGATATTCTGCATCGGACATTATTGTGTTGGTGGCTGGTGCATTGTACAAAAACCTTAAGATTTTCATACGGTCGGACATCTCCCACACACAAGATCCTAAAATATGCGCTCCACAAGCAGTGCACCCTGCGCTGAACGCTACAAATTTACGAGCGCGACCCGTCACCCCGACATAAACCAGTCTCGCTTCTTCGCATACGAATTTTTTGATGGCAATTTAATCTTCGAGAGAAATGTGGGTCGTTATAAAAGAGAAAGCAGCATTACAATATTTGCGAATATTCCACCGTCAAAACTGGGAAACAAAACGTAATTTCGCGTATTACGTGGTATTACGAAGGCGTAAAATTCAACATTCGACGGTTTCAATCCCCGCGGGGGGAGGCCGCGCCAAATTGAAAAGGTACCGCCGCGCGACCGTATGCTTGCAAATATTTCATGCCCGCAAAATCAGCACGGTCGCTCGCTCGGAGATTACCATGAAAATGGCACGAGAAAACGAGCCAGCGCCCGTTGAAAAACTTCACTGTGGAGCTTCTACACAACTAATTTCCGACGTGAGCTAGCACACGCGATGAATGTTTTAGCTCTACATCAACGCATACGGAAACCCATCACATCACACCATCGCGGATTCGTTCGCATTGCTGAATTTCACTCATAAAATTATCGCACTCGATCGACTCGGCAACTAACACCAAAACTTCTCATCCGAATTAATCATTCCGACGTGTCGAGACTTACATAATTTTATTTCAGTCAAGATTGCACGACTGCGTCCAAATTGAAAGTGAACCTGGGAAAGACTTAAGTAATTAGAATATTCCAGAGTGAATCCCTATCTTAAACAAGGAGCGTAATCAGTATAAATGCAGGAGTAATTGTGTACTTAGAACAAATAAGGCTTTAAAATGTTAATGTCTTAAGTGCGCCATCCGGCTAGTAACGGTACCGTTCGTTAAACAATTTACATAACCTCTTGAACGAGGCGCGTCGGGTAAAACGAGGTCCCGGGTTACGTGAACTTAAATAGTCGTGTTTATTTTTACAATTTTCGGTGCAAATAGGCCAAGCTCCTCATAAAATGTTTGAGAAACAAAGCTTTTAAAATGAAGTTTGGGTGAAAATAGTTAGCTTAAAATGACTGTTTACAGTAGACAATAAAGGCTGCATAAGGCAATCTGAAAATTTTCGGTCATTCAGCATGTACTAATTATTTTCCTATAAGATTCTTAAGAGAATTAGGGTTATATAATTACGTGTCTATTAACTCTCCTTCCCCCGAAATTAATTCCTTCAGTAAATACAACGTGAGGCAGGCGCTCTGTTTAACGGTATCAGTATCAACATTGTCGGGTAGATACATAATAATTTAAATAATAACCACCTTCCGAGATTTTTTAATTAAAAATACTTTGGGCTTCTATCTTACGCAGACGTTCAGGAAATCTTTCCGTTAAAATAGGTCGTTTAAGCAATTTATGACAAAGTTAATTGCCATTTCAATGTTACCTTTGTAACGATATTTTGTTTTTGTGGGCTTATTAATGTTTTCTGTAGGCAAGCAGTCAGAGTTACTCACTTTAAGAGTTGCATTTACATTGTTTGCAGTTGAAGGTTAATTAAGATCATATGCTTCATGCTTTTTGTTGTTTCTATTTCTGGTTTCCATTTCGGTAATACGTACGCCTTGCTGGTAATTTTGTTGGTAGGTATAAGATTTTTCGTGGCTGTCGAATTATTAAAGAATCTATAACTGGGAAAACAACAAATGATAAAATAATCACTCACACCCCTGCTACTGCCTTTACAGTTGGATTCCCTGTGTCACGGGTGGCATTAACAAACAGATACATACACTACAACAAGCTGGCGCTTCGCGCCATCTTTGACACTGACGTAGAGGACATCATTATGTCAATGTCACAGTAGCTTTCCCACGATAGTTTTTGTTTTCCACAGGGAGAAAAAAGGTCCGTTGAATCTATAAGTATTATAGTAATAAATAAATAATACTACAATTATTATGATGTCATCAGAGTATTAGATTTTACGAATAGTCTTTCATTTCATTTAAATATTTATAAACTGGCTGTAGGCGGAAAAGTGGGTTCCTAAGTGCTCCAGATATTCTACTAGGTGTATCTAGAGATAGTAGGACTTGAAAATAACCCACAACCCAACTTCGACATCAAAGTGCGTGAGCTTGTAAGACGTCATTCGATGAAATATGGCGCCCAGTTATATCTTCGGCCATGCATTAAATCATTAATATGCAGGTGTACCATGACCTATCTTTAACTTTAAACTGTTTTTAAGATATTTTCATGTCACTTTTTATGCTTTGTTCGTCACGTAGTTTCATTCCAATTTGCTGTATAAATTATCATAGAGTGCTCTGATATAGGGCAAACTACAAGTTATGAAAAAATATATCAGAAGCTAATACTGTCGCGAAATGTTTTTTTATAACTATGATATAAAAATCCAGAGTTATTACTCGCTACCAGGCTACAGGCTGAACCAGGTGGTACGAATTAAAATGTGCCTCAAAGAGGCTCCTGTCACTTGTCACATGTAAACTTTATAGGTTTTAACGTGCCTGTTTCCTCACATGTTTTCCATTACTGGTTTAAGAACGAGGCACATAAGTATTTCAATTGAAAAACTCACTAACTCTCGCTTGGATTTGAATAAGGGAACTTCAGTTTGTAACTTGAAGCCTGCTACACTGGTAGAAATTTCTTGTTGCCTAAAAATATTCCGAAATATGACCAAAAGGCGACCCGTCTCGGAATCAACTATTCTCTACGCATGCGCGAGGTGGCCGACTTGTTACCTCAAGTCACAGACGAGAAACTAATTTTCTCCCTACTTAGTACGTAAGTTGTTATAAAATTCGTTAAAACTCATTACCATCTTCATGGGAGCAGTTTGCTAGTCTAACTTTGTTGCCCAGCAATTAAACAGTTTTAAACGTGACAGTAAGGATAAATATTCGCAGTTATTTGTTCAACTGAGCAAAATACTGTTTATGTGGCGACTGGTGATTTTGCTCAGAGCATGAGAAGGATTTCGTGATTCAAACTGGACGAAAGACAATGAGTTAAATTAAACTCTTGAGCGTAGAGAGTGATTCCCATTCGCGTGATGGATATTACTTTTGCTGTGGTATAAAACAATTCTAAAGGGAGAAGTATATGAAGTGTTTAAGAGCAGTAGAACTCTCGCCAAGTTCGTCCGGGGAAGTACTGCCACCATGCCCTTTTCTGCCGCCAAGCAGTAACGCATTCGCGTTACTGTGTTCCGGTTTGAATGGTGTGGTTGCCGGTGAAATTACAGGCACATGAGACATTCCACCTACACGTCTCACATTTACGGGCGCATACGATGCGACTTGGGTCTTGTCATAACTAGTATAGGACGACCCAAGTCGCATCGATTGTTATGGGCCGAGGTTACCATTTAACACCAGGTGGGCCGTCGGGTCGTTCCGTAAATGTATTACATAAAAAAATAAAAAAAGTGTGTAGCAACATATTTATAGGTTTTCACATTGTTCTGGATTTCGTTTGCAATTTGATTCACGAGGTTAATTTAAAGGGCGTTCTACGAAAAATAAAGCTCATCAAGCAAATGTAAGTGTAGTAAAGAAACCCAAAATCACAATGGAGTCATCTAAACAATGACCTACTTAGTATCGAAGCACGTAAGTGTTTTGCATAGGTAAAGTGTGTTTCTGAACTTGGTATAGGATCGCAGGCCACGCCGAGCGGTTGCGGTTCAGAATATCGCGGAAAAATTCCGTTTCTTCCCAACAAACAGATTCCTGTGAGTTCCCAAACCCGTAGCGTGGGGCTTTTCGAAATTACCGCGCAAACACTGCACAATGGGGCGGCATTGTTTCGCTGCCGGAACAGCTCACAGCCGCATTTATCTCGACTACGGAACCCACTTATTTGACGAGACTTTATTATGTGCGCTAGCTTTTCAGCGAGTGAAAATAACCCCCTTCCCCACTACACCCTCCGTGGGAACTTCAAGGATCAGAGTAGGCATTGGAACATTTCTACAATCAAGTAATTTCAAATTGCATTGCCTCAAATTGCTTTGTTAGCGATGTTTTGTTACTTTGCGAATTACACATAATGAGGTTAGAATATGGTTCGCTAATTGAATTTGGCTTAAGAATTAGCCTCTATTTAGTTCAACGGTTTAAAATGGCGTTTTCATTTGTGCCTAACGATGGCGCTTGATTAATTTTCGATTACTTTATATTGTTATTGTGTGTGGAAATAGTAGATTTAAAAAAGTAGTACTAGTTCACATTTCCCTTAAAAAGATGTTATAACATAATGATATCAAATATAATTTATTTAAAATGAAAAGTAAATAACCTGATAAACCGGCTTGGTGAAAAAAATCTACAAAAACATGCAAAAATCACAATTTCTTCAAGTCTATTTACATTTATTATTTACTTAGGATTTTTTTTCATCCCAGAGTTTTGATACATAGTATTATGTTTTATTTACTTACATTTTTAATATTAATACACTTACATTGTTTTAATCGCAGTAGTAAGTACAGTAAAAAAATGGTCCAAAAATAAGCTCAAATTTATCTCAAATACAATAAATGTGTCGGTGCTTTTACATCAAAGTTAATTATTTGCTAGCAGTGTGTGACTAGCAAATCTATATTACAGGACTCAGTGATACTAGTAAGTAAACTAGCAATAACACTAGGCACCAAATAAGTATCATACAAACGCGTTGCTGCTGGAGAAGCTTATTCGATAGCCTTTGTAGTCATGGAGTCGATATTGATTTATTACAAAATCAATGCAGTATGTTCAATACAAAGATATTTGGTTAATAATCCTGAATTAAAATAACTCAGAACGGATATAATAAACATTTATAGGTTGTTCGAAAACGGTACTTTTATTTACTATTGCGTCAGTAAACTTGACAAAAAAACTTTTAGGTCACACGACGATTCTTGGTGTGATCAGAAAATTTATGAGGATTGGATAATGGTTGGTCATTGTTATTAATTAAACTCTATTACCAACGTGAGCAATTCGTTAGGACTGATGGCGTAGCCCTACCTGGCGACTGAATCACTGAAGGCCACATTTTTTTTTTTTTAATTAGTTACGTAACGAGCCGACGGCCCACCTGGTGGTAAGTGGTAACCTCGGCCCATAACAACCGACGCGACTTGGGTCCTCACCTACTAGGTACGACAATACCCAAGTCGCATCGTATGCGCCCGTAACTATGAGACGTGTAGGTGGAATGTCTCATGTGCCTGTAATTTCACCGGCAACCACACCTTTCAAACCGGAACACAGTAACGCGAACGCGTTACTTTTTGGCGACAGAAATGGGCATGGTGGCAGTACTTCCCCGGACGAACTTGGCGAGTTCTACTGCTCTTGAATCTTACTGCTCTGCTCTTGGATGCACTACTGTGAAGTGGCATTCACAAGAAACCGTGGGTCGGGGGCACTGTGTAAGCTCCCGTACTAGCGGGACGAGTTCGCCGCACGAGACGTTTCATTTCCACTCAGATCGGTTCGTGAAATTGAATAAATTTGAATTCTGAGTCAGAGCGGACAACCCACATTTTGTGGAGGGAATGTTGAATTACGCGAAGGGTAATAGTGGGGGGCATTTTTATCACTTGAATGCAAATTGGCGACTTGATCACTCAGTTGCTTCGGTTGAGATTTTGTATTTGGTCAAATAAAGAATCACGAATGTCAAATAGATAATCGGATAAATTCTAATGTTAGACAAATTTGTAAATGAAATATCAACATTAAATAATTGAGTAAATGGAGACACTATACGTCTGGAAAACATGTGTCCCAAGAGCAACCCAAATATATACATTTTAAGTATTTTGCGATATAATCCATCTATCATTTCCATTTATACCAAATGGAACACATAATATTTTATTGTGGCGCAAATAGCAATATTTTGCGCGATCCGCTTTCCAATATAAATGTCTACCTACTCAATCGATGTAGCAATTTGATCCGTAAATTGGAACGCTTGTACCTACCTCCACCTTCAGGTATCTAAATGCGTGAAAAGGAATGTAACATACTTCCTTTGTCGTTCTTTGATGTGAAAATAAACGAATTTGCGTATAATACAATAAATGGCAATATAACACGGTGCCATTCCAACGACTAGGGGAGTGAATTATGCTCGAATATAAAGAGAAAAACGCCTTTTTTTTTGTAAACACAACACGTGGCTCAAGTAATCGAATTTTATGTTAGATATAATTTAGATTATTGTTGTTGGTACATTGTTATTCATTGTTGCTTTTTTCTTATCAGTTTAAATATGTTTTCTACTCAAGAAGCATTTCAATTAAGATAAAAACAATACCTAATACAATATAAAAACGACTTTCAATATAAAACATTTACAAAATATACTATTATAGAAATATTTGAATCGAAAAACTTTTTTAATTCTAACGTTATTAAGGCATCGTCTGAATATGGCCTTTTTGCGTAATAAAATGTATAAGGAGCCAATTTATTTTAAGGTACCAAAAACATACATGTGTTATTCACAAGCAAATGTGTCTTATATAAACGACATTGTTCAATCACATACATAACGGGTCAATGAAGCGAAAAGATACGAAATTCGTTCAAAATAAAGCTGCAATACGAACCATTGCGGGAAGTTTGATCGCGAGCATCTTCATCCAGACGCTACACTGTGCAAGCGATACTTCATCTGCTAGTACCTATTAACTTAAGTAAATTAAAAGCATATTTTACACGCTAATAAACTTTATTATATGCTTGGAAACTTAATTATCTTTGAGATGTTTGTTTACGTTTGGCAATGTGTGATACAAGAGAAACCACATTCGGATTGCATCTATAAAAATACCGCAGAATTCACTCACAGACACACATAAAAAATGGAAATTACCTTTGATGACCTTTGATAAGGTCAAAAAGCTGCTGTAGGGTTGCTCATACTTTTTTTAGACGACATTTTAGAGACGACCAAAAATTAGAATTTTGTGCTCGATATTCCGCCAGTAATACGGTCATGATGAAAACGCAAGAAACGTCAATGGCAATAATTATTTCTCACTAACTTCTTTTTTTCACAGTCACAACTTAATTTCCACAGAATTCATAGAAAAATGGCTTGGAAACTTCAATATATTCAAAACATAAGATCACTCGTACTTATCGCTAAATTTGACGCCTGTTCAAACCCTATTTGTAAGTCCCACTCACAACTGAGTATCACCGTGTTACACATTAATGAATCACGTACTTGTACCTAAGGAACGCAGCAATAACCATTGCTCCCCCCGCGTTCACACGCAACTCTCAACTGACGTCTGTCAAACCGCAACTTATGGCGGGAAATTAATTAAACTCGTCTGTAGAAACACTCGTCCCGTGTGTGACGTTTGCCCGTACCAGCATTATGTTGAGTAAAATGTGTGAGAAAATTAAACAACGACGTTGTTTTCCATTTCGCTTGATGACAAAGTTCCAGTTTGGAATCGAGTTCGCATTGTGCGTTTGCGCAAGTGGGTTAGGTACGCAGTAATTTTGATTTTAGTGATTGAGGCAAGTGGTGTGTCAAGAGCGTGTGTGGCTGACTATTCTACCGTACTAGTCAAATTGCCCGCTAAAAATGTTTCAAATATGCCTCTACTCTATTCGATGCATCTTATAATAATTCGGCCAAAATTACTTATTTGATTTTTAATTGATTTATTACAATGTAAGTGAATCTCAATGTTGTTAAATCTCCACTTCTGCTCTTTAATAGATAAATAGATAAACTCTTTATTGTCCATTTCTGTTTTATTTTATTTTAGATTAGTTTATTTAAGCAGTGGAAGCGTGCTGGGCCCATAACCTGTAATTATTTATCAAAGATTTTTAAATAAAACACGCGTGCTCGGCTGAATAGTGAATTGACCAGACAGGAAGTGATTGTTATTTCGTTCATAGACAAGTATACCATAGTACATAAGTTTACACCTACACATTATAGATGGCGTTGTAACAAGGTATTTTGAGAACATTATAACACATACCTAACAGCTTAACTAAACAATTACATTTTTAAACTAATCTAATATAAAAAAAAACAGATATGCACAATGGGCGAATCTTGTCGCTTAAAGAGATTTCTTCCACACAACCTTTGGATGGAATAGACTCTTAATTACCTTAGTTACCGGAAAAACTTCAGTAAAGTAAGGCCCATAATATAAGCCTACCTACCGTTGATTTTATGTACCATACGTCCGTAAGTAAGTAAGTGTCATAGTCGGCGCGCAGCGCGTCATCCCCTCAATATCAAATGTCAATATTTGAATTCACCAGCGATCCATGAGAGACTATCGAATCGATTGGATAATTCCAGGTATTGAGACCGGACTAATTGGGATCTTGTCACAGTCGAGTTCCCGGTGAGGGTAGACGGGCAGCGTTTTAAGTATTCGGTATTTGAATATGTCTTTATGCGTTTTAGTTTTTGGTATTTTGCTGAAGTCTTATACTGTCAGGAGTAGGCCGGGACCTAAAATGACAGTGTTTTTTTTTTATGTGACTGAGATACGGAACGAGCCGACGGCCCACCTGGTGTTAAGTGGTAACCTCGGCCCATAACAATCGATGCGACTTGGGTTCTCCCCTACTTGGTATGACAAGACTCAAGTCGCATCGTATGCGCCCGTAACTCTGAAACATGTAGGTGGAATGTCTCATGTGCCTGTAATTTCATCGGAAACCACACTTTTCAAACCGGAACACAGTAACGTGAATGCGTTACTGCTTGGCGGCAGAAATGGGCATGGTGGCAGTACTTCCCCGGACGAACTTGGCGTGAGTTCTACTGCTCTTGAATTGATTGTACCGACCGAGATAATTTGCTTAATTTTGTAAGTTGTACGTACTTGTGGAATAAACTAAAATATCGCCCACGTAGGTTTGAACTTGTAGAAAACTAATAAAGTTCAAGGCAAGTTACGAATTTGACTTTTTAAATAAGTATAAATCCGTAGCAGTGCTACGACGAATTCGTAGCCGTAGGTACGTTTATCGGCTGTCAGATACTTCACACATCTACACAGAATTACTACTTTTTAATATCAGTAGGCAGTCACTATCTTAGGAACGCAGACGTAACTTATCTTTAAACAAATTTTTCTATTATTATGCAAAATGAACCATGAAATAAGTGATTCCAAACTGCATATGTTGATGGAATATTTGATGTTTTATTGCCAATTTCTTGATGCTTGTTGTACACACCTCACAAACTTTCAATAATACAATGAGAAACAATATCATAATAGCTGTATCCTATTTTTTTAACAGACATTACTAATCCATACAGTAACGTAACTTCCGTAACTCTTCAGCGATCGCTTTTTATTGTGACCTAACCAGCTTACATAAGTAACTATATGGTGCAGTTACACTATTGTCCAACCTCAGAACTCAGGTAAACCGTTACCAACCATTGCGAACTCATATTCTGTTTATTTCCCAAATAAAGAAAACAACTCGACCAATCCTCTTCTCTCCCTCGAATGTTTCACATACTATCCTTAAGAATCTACTTTACATCCATCGATATAGTTCGTAAACCTACTCGAGCCAAGACTATCAGAGGTTGGACGATAATCTCAACCACCATATCTTCATTAACTTCACCGAGAGTATTCTCTCACGAGAGACAATTCAACAATAAGTCTATGTGAATGTTTAATTTGTAAAACGAAAGCATACGAACAAGGTTTACCTTAAAAAGTTTATTGCTCGCATGCAGAGAGGACGGCCTTTGTGTGATGTGAATAATCGTATTGAGAATTATGTCTTTCACAACTATTAAGACGTTTGTATAGCAATTTTTTTTTTACGTTTGTTTAGGTGTCTTGATTACATTGAAATTTGTTTTTAAAAAGAGTAATACTCAATGAATACGTAAGAAATGCGTTCTGTCGCAACGCTTTGATTATAATTATCCTACTGAATTATCATGTTCAATTATGAGATCTCATAATTCAGTATTTTTTCAAGGTTCACCTTGAAATTGAAACTTATGAGTTCTTGATTATTAACAAGTATATTAGAATTTGAGTTCTATTGTTTAAACTATTCAATCTTTGCTAGAGTGTTGAAAAATTACATAACGGAAAGAAATTCGCTACTAATTATTTATGGTGTCATTGATCCCTGCAGGTTTATGTCCAAAATAACTCTTTTTAACGAAATCCTTCATCGGTATAGCTCGTTATCATCGAAAGTCCTAGGGTTGTCTGAATATGATCGATATCCGGCTAAGATATTACATATTAGACTCTGATTTAAAAATAACTGATACAAGTTCAAATTGCAGTTTTATTTAGTAGTCGTTTTAAAAGGTACACAGTTCAGTAAAACATTGTATTAAAATTGGTCATTCGATTAAAAATATTTCATATGACTGACATATAGACATGTTGCTATTCCACATATATGAAGATTTTATTAGTTATTTTTGTAAGTTTACAGGACGGAAAAACTTGGTATTTTGTTACCGAATAATCATTGAAGCAGATATTTTTCTGATCACATTTAAAACAAAGTTTTAGAACACTAGAATAATATATTTCTTACATATTATATCCACAAGAGGATACTGTCAGAAAATATGTGAAAGCCGAGCCGGTCTATGGGAACGGATCGTTACCCGGCTTTCATTGTGCATCTCCAGGGCCGGGTATCCGATAATCCGATGCCTTTCAACGAGGAAGCCCGGATAAGTCCCGGACACCAGGTATTCGTACACGTTAATCTCAAATGTCCTAATAGGATCCACGGGTGTCTTAGGGGTATTATTGGATGTTATCGGTTATAGCTGGTTATTATCGGGAATTGGACCTTTGGAATGGTCTGTTTGTAGATATCCAATTTGTGCAGATTAGCGAGTGAAAGTTACTTAGGGAGTATCCTATCTATAACTACTTTATTTTCGACTAAGTAAAACTAACGTGATAAACAAACATATTTCAATATTAGATGAAAATGAAATCTTTCTTGATACGCTCCGTGGCTAAGTCGTTAGTAACGCTGGAGTCCGGATTCGATGCCGGGCCGGTGCAGACTTAGAACTTACTATAGTTTGTTGTTGTTTGTCAATGATTTGTATGTGTTTATCTTCTCTGGCAGGAAATACTAGTACTGGCCAATGTGTTTAATCGTTATTTGTTCAACAACTCGTATCAAAGTGCCATAATCTTTCTCGTTAGACTGGCCTCATAGCTCAGTTGGTTAGTAACCCTACCTTCTGCGCTGTAGGTCGTGGGTTCGATCCCCACTCAGGACAAACATTTATGTGACATTTGTAACATTGATGTTTGTTCTGTGTCTGGGTGTTAATATGTATTATATGTATGGATTTACAAAAGAAAAGTATACAAGTATTATATCAGTTGTCTGGTTCCCATGATACAAGCTATGCTTAGCTTACTTTGGGGCTAGATGGCGCTGTGTGAAATGTCCACCATTATTTATTATTTATTGTTATTATTTATTTCTCGTTATACCTAATGGTTTTGCAAAGTACTTCTTGTTAGTTTATGATAATACTAGTTAGGTTAGATAAAAATGTTAACAGACTAATTGTAGAACATAATTTTTATAACCGTTTTACTAAGAAATTATCAACAAACAATGAGCCATGTAATCACATCTTTTTTTAAAGTACCAACATACTAAAACAATATTTTATTTTTACATCAACGAAAAAGTTGGATAAAACATGTCATGTCTAATATTCTATTGCTTCTCCCTTTATTGTTATATTATAATTGAGAATCGAGAACGTAGTCCGCCTGGCCGAAATTGAAATCCATATTACGCTACAAAAAACGGGGATATTATAAAAAGAAATTGTCACGTAAAATTTGTCGCTCAAAGCGGGAGTAATCCCGCGTAAAATCGGAGTTTAATATTAATTAGAAGCGCCCCCGCGCCCGGGGCAGGTCGCGACCGCAGCCCCTTTGAATATTTCACCGATACGGCCCTCCTTGCGGTCTGAAACGACGCATCTATCCGCAGGTACTTGCGAAACATCCATTGGAAATTTGGCAAGTTATACATTGTTGGGTTCGCCAACGAGGTAACGAAATAACTGAGATGGTATTTAACAGGCTTTGTCTCGCTATATACTGATGATTGCCGTTCGGTGGTTTAAAATTACAATACCTAATCATGCAATTAAGGTTTGTTTTTACGTGAAAGTTGTATTCGAAGCAGCCTTATCTGAACCTACCCATTGTAAAAGTGTTTGCGTCATGAATGCTTATGTTGTGTAAATTTGTGTTGCCACCAGGGACACAGGAGATCCACAAAAATATTTGAGCGGGTAAGTTTTTTTTTTTTTTTTTTATGTAATACATTTACGGAACGAGCCGACGGCCCACCTGGTGTTAAGTGGTAACCTCGGCCCATAACAGCCGATGCGACTTGGGTCCTCCCATACTAGTTATGACAAGACCCAAGTCGCATCGTATGCGCCCGTAACTATGAGACGTGTAGGTGGAATGTCTCATGTGCCTGTAATTTCACCGGCAACCATACCTTTCAAACCGGAACACAGTTGATTGTTTCTATTTTGATTAATGAGACATCTTCCATACAGTTCATGAATTTATTTCGTTGGCGTAAGATTCATATTGGCTATATGATTAAAAGGGTAGATTTACTGGACGAAATTGTGCTATAAGTTGATTTAGTGATGGGTTTATTACTTCTCACGTCTAATTTCTACGAAAGTGTAACCATGTGTAACGAGATTCCATAAAGGCTCTGTCTACCATTTTAGGAAAAACCGTGATGGCATATTTATGCACATAAATATGCCGTACCATGAATAAACCGAGAACACGCAAAAGTGGATAGCAAATAATGAGAAGATAAAATGCATGATGACATTATTAGGAATTTATGTGTTATGTTCAAATAACAAATAAATTCTAATCGAAAGATCTCGACGTAGCTAAATAGCGAGTAAAGTTTTGTTCATTTATAAAAATGCGTTTTTTTTTTATAATTGTAAATGAATTTCCTACATATACCAATGTCAAAGTCAAAAACTTTATTTCCATAGAATTCATAAAGAAATGGCTTGGAAACGTCAATATTCAAAACATAAGGTCACGCGTACTTATCGATAAGTTTGATGCCTGTTCAAACCCTATCCGACCCTCCATGGGGAAGAACAGACAACAAACCCCTAATGGAGGGATTCCTTTTTTTTCGCGAGCACGATCCTTGTAACAATTGAGTACTTAGGTCTATGTTACATTTATGACTACATAATATACTAAAATAAGATAATACAGGATGTTTTGTGTGTCGTTGAGCAGAGAGACATCAGACCATGGGGATTTATCATTTATCAATAAATATATAGATGCAAACATTGTCTGCAAAACCGTACAATTTAATAGCGCAAACCTTTAACCGAGGCATGTATAGGAGAATAGTGCGGTTACCGTATTGAATTATCCGAAATGCGGGTCACGGCCAGAATACCCATTGATGTTTCCTCACATTGCTCCCAAGGTCCGCGTACCAGGTATTCGGGGGTTAATTCCTATTGTATGCGGCATCATGTGGTTATTGGAATAGTCCCAAATGTAATAAATGAATAATTTACATATGACATTACCGTATTACGTATCATGACCATCTGGTTGTCGGATATGTCGCGTGATCTCATCATTTACAATTTAGTTTGCCGATAGGTGCAAGTTTACGGCAGGTACAATAGAAAAGATAACCTACCAAATAATATAATAAAATGATATGAAAAGAAAACCCCGTACAAGTGCTGAAAATACAAATATATAATTAAAATTAACAATTTGAAATTTGGATTACCTACCATCAAAACTACAAAATAAAATACAAACTACCAAATCATTTGGTTCGTGGTAAAGAATTGTTAGTATCAATAAGCAATTAACTGTGGTATAAAAAGATTTTATAGATTTTTTTTTATAATTCTTAATCAATATTAGCCACTTTAGTAAAGAATTCCGAGTCAATTTAAAAGGATCTAACATATAAAAAATCTATAAGCACACAAAATTACCCACATGCCTACTCAAGTACGAGCGAGTCTCTTATCACCTCAATAAAACTGAAGTGAGGCAAAGCCTGAAGTATATTCGTACCATTTTTTAACCGCATGTCCCTTTCCGCAGATACCATCTCCACAATAAAGGAACACCAATTATTCCCCTAATCACATCGGCCGGCATTGTCCTGTGTGGGTTGGTAGACTGTCCCTTTCACTAAAAGATATCATTGTCCCCTGATACCAATATAGTGAGACAATCGTGTGTATAGACATTCGCGCTAAACAATGGAGGACGTATGGCCGCACAAACACTCGCGTCTTGGGACATATCGCTTTAACCGGAGGTGTGAAGTCAGCATAACAGCTGAATTGTTATCGCCTAGACGGCATGCAGATAGGGTTGACACCGAGACTAATTAGCGATCAATGACGCGGATATACAAAGCCGTCTACTGGTGACTGGATGAATAATAATGAACCGTGAAGGCTTATCTCTCTTAAAATAACGATTCGATAAATGGCAGCGTGCTCTACGTCTGAATACTCAGTTATAAAACACTGGTAGCCATCTTTGTTCTTATCTACTGGGCGTTGAATCCTGTCACGCGATAAGTATTATAAAAAAATAATGTTAAAGTATATTTTTTTCTGCTATTAATTGATTTACGACCTCACCGTTAATTTGATAAAACACTGGAAATTTGCTATTTATATTAAAAACTAGCAAATTTAAGAAAACAAAGCGTGTACCTTTTGTAACACAAATACAGACAGACATACTCTATGTAATCTAAATGGTAGATGTCATTTTATGAAGATATATAATAAAACTTCAAAACAAAGGATATGTTTACCGAGAAAATGGCGTTGGTTTAACATCTGATTAGCGGGGCCACAATTCCCACAGCTAAACTCGAAAGAGACTTCAGAGTTTCCGTATTCACCATACCACTCGGAGACAAGTGAAAGCAATTAATAATTCCCACCCAAGTTTACGAGTGACAGCCCTGTGACCGCATACACGCGTCGAATTACAAACACGTATGTCACACATACGCACTTCTCTTCACCTGTCAACACACGTTCACATTTCCTGTCTCGCGTTTGAACAGTCTAGTGTGTTCTTAGCTGGTGCAGTGCAAAGCTGTAGTCTGACTTGAAGTCAAAGTCAAAGTCAAAACTTATATTTCCATAGAATTCATAAAGAAATGGCTTGGACACGTCAATATTATTCAAAACATAAGGTCACGCGTACTTATCGATAAGTTTGATGCCTGTTCAAACCCTATCCGACCCTCGAAGGGGAAGAACAGCAAAGACCCCAAATGGAGGGATTCCTTTTTTTTCGCGAGCACGATCCTTGTAACAATTGAGTACTTAGGTCTATGTTACATTTATGACTACATAATATACTAAAATAAGATATTACAGGATGTTTTGTGTGTCGTTGAGCAGAGCGACATCAGACCATGGGGATTTATCATTTATATAATCATTTACAGTATAATAAGCTTGGCTTAACATACTTACAAGTCTCTCCAACAAAAGTCTTAAAAACTGTTTTCATATCATTTCAAAAGCATTCGTTTTAATTTCTACGAAATAACTTTATACCACATTACAATAAACAATTTTAAATTCCCTTTAAAATGATAAAATGAAATGTATTTTATGTTACAAAAACACGCGAGTACTAAGTGAAATGTAACTTATTAATGCACATTCGTCTCTACAATGCACGCGCTTTTCTCCTCGTACTGTGGCTTTAGCCAAACTATGTCGCGCTCATACACACACACACACATACACACACACACAACAAGTACAATGGAATGTAATTATCATAACACTAATGCTTTTGAGAATGTTCTGAGATATTAAATTAGGCCGTTTTTAACTCCCGGAACATTGGCAACAAGACAAAATAATTAGTAAAATATATAAATCTATACCAATACGAAGTCCCTGTTTGTAATGTCAAAATAATAGTTTTTTTACTATACTACAAAAAAAAAATGTGTCTATCTATCTGTTAGTTTCGGCTAATTTCCGAAACGGCTAATTCGATTTTGAAGGGACTTTCAGTGGCAGACAGCTGATGCTATAAGGAGTACTTAGGTTTACTTTTATTAAGGTTAATTCACAAACTGATAAAACGAATAAACTACGTAGTTACTCGTTTAGTCCCAAACTAAATACAATACGGGCGAGCCACGCGGGCACAGCTAGTATTATATAAATACATTTTGGTGGACATTTCACACAGCACCGCCTAGCCCCAAATTACGCATAGCTGTACTATGGGATGAGACACTTGATAGAATACTTAGATAGTTTTTAGTAAATACAAAATAAATATTAACACCCAGACAAGAACAAGGTTCGTCGCAATCCTGGGTGGGAATAGAACCCACGACCTATAGTGCAAACAGCAGAGTTGCTAACTGAGCTGTGAGGCCAGACAAAATAGAGGTAGTGAATTAACAATATTGAATTTTTGTATTACACGAAAGAAATTCATTAGCTCCAATACAATATGAATCTTCTACACAATTCGGAACTAACAGTTTACCGTTGTATACATACTATGGGCAGACTCATGGTGTAATAGGTATAATTAAAATAAATAGACACATAATAAAATATATAATAATCTGTTTTAGGTAATAATCGTTAATCCTTTCGGGGTAAGTCTCTCACTTAGCAATTGTATATAGCGCAAACAGAGATACATAATATATAGTCTATCACTTTGTTTCTTTCAAGCCAACGTATAAGAACCCCTCAGATTTTAATCAGACTGAAAACGATGCCAGTAGGCCATTATCCATTTCTTCTCCGATGTCTTTGCATTACACATTGTTAAAGCTGTTGGATTCCACACAAAATATTATGTGAAAGAGCCGAAAGCCTCGCAACCCTTGTCGAGCAATATCCCTTGACGTCAAGATACTCCCAGTATCTCAAGTTGTTTTCCAATTAACCTAATTAGAATGGGTGAAGTTTTACGGTTGGCGTAAGATTTTGCGCTGTGCTGTAATTAGGTAAGTGCGTCCTTATGTTGTGTTTCCGGTGGCAAGCGGACGAGGAAGCGGATATTGTACTTTCACTAGCAGGTCTTGTATGGTTTTTCCAGATAATTAACCCATTCAGTTGCCATTTACAGTACCGTCAGAGTATTGGGATAATTCCTTTTCCCCGGAGGGGTAGGTAGAGCCAAAATAGGCTACGGTATAGTGGGGACGCAAACGTGAGAAGTAGCGAGCTCATCGACGCCATTGTTTGCATTACACTCATAGATTAAGGTATGTTTGTATAGTCATTCATTAGCTTCAATACGAAAGAAGCCTCTTCATGAAAGCCTTTCATCTCACTGGTTAGATTCTTAGTATTAGCCACAATGAAAGTGTGGTGTGATTGGGGTCTAGATATTAATAAAAAGAAGCCATTATGTCTTCTCATACGTGTCTCGTCTTCTAATGGCGAGGAAAGACCGATCTAAAGGTGACGTCACAAAATTTTGCCATCAGAATTATATTAGTTTAATTGAGGATTAAAACTGTCATTATTCGATCTCGACTCTCCCCGCTTAGCACGCACATTACAGACTCACCCTGAGTAACATTTATTGAGCCGGTTTTATGTCCGAACATAAAAGCCCAAGCTCCTTTTACGTGAAAGTTTTTCAAAGGCTTCATTGATTTTAAAATGGCCCATTCGGGTCAGGAGAACCTACCCCGCAGACAGCAACAGCATACAAATGACTAAACGCTTTATAAGAGATTATTTTTATTTTTATCTAAAGTACGGAGGAGTAGGATTTTATTTCACATTTTCTGATAAAGAACAAAAAATAGTCGATATTTTTGGGTCAAGATTTTTTATATTAGAGACTTAACACAATGAATTCTTATATTTGCTTTCAAAAATGAGCAAGCACACATGACTTTTTATAAGTTACAGAACGAGCAGATGGCACACATGATGTTAAGTGGCAATATGTCATTAACAAGCAATACGACTTGGGTCCCCCACTTGGGTACAACAAGACCCAAGTAGCATCGTATGCGCCCGTAACTCTGAGACGTGAAGGTGGAAAGTCTCATGCGTAGACTACAACAAATTTAATTATGTTGCAGGCTTCACACAGCGTCATTACCCGGGTTCGTACGTTATAGTAAACAACGCAACCACAGTACCATAAAACCGTACTTTTGAAATTGAAATATTTGTTCATTTTCATAGCAACTTTAATCACGGTTAGTTCGCACGAAGTGATCATTAGTTTTGATTTAAATACAGCAATTTCATTAAAACGTATCCATTATCAAAGCATTATTGCGTAGCTTAGGGATTTACATGAAACAACTTACTTTGATCGTTATTTAAATATAATAAATCGAATAAACTTTCTCATTTGAGTTTACAAAATATGGAGTTATAAATTGTTTCACTGTATAGCTTAGCTTTAGCTTTTCCCACGATTTGGCCGAGGTGCCGCGCTTAGGTCGGTGTCCCCTTTTTTTAAAACAAGCTAGAAAAAATAGTGTATATATAATTGTAACATCATGAAAATTTATATTAACGATCATTTAATTCGAGTTGGGGGTTTTGTAAAATAAAATTCTCTTATTTTACTGGAAATTTACTATTTCATGGGCATTATCATATTGTTAGAGCTAACTTCGCAAGTTAAATGAAATATTATAAATTCTTTGCAACTAAAAAAAAAGTTTTCTTATGTACATTTTTAGGGTGCAGAAACCTGATTATATGAAACACAATCCATAGATATACCAATACGCTCCTAACACCAATCTTCAAAACCCATTATTCGAAATGCTCGGCTGTAACATTATAGTGAACTTAACAAGAACCATTCATAGCTGTCGAGTACTGTCACTACTCATAGCTGCGTCACTGCAGAGTGGCAACTTTAGTACAGTCATCCAAACTAACCATAGCTTGTACTATGGGAACCAGACAAGTTCAAGAAGACTTTTTGAAATTCATACATTAAATACACATTGATAGACACTGAACAAACAACTACTCTACAATATATTTGTCCTGAGTGGGAATCGAACCCATGACCTGTCACTGTATTAACTGAACAGAACGTATACATTACGAGTATGTACTTGTCAATGAAAGGCGAGTACCAAGAAACGTAACCCTAAGGAAATGGTTGAAAGAATGTCTAGGTTACATTAATCTTGAGTTTGGCTCACAGATCAGATAACATGGTCTGGTACTATTGTTTATGTTGTGAATAATGTGTGACGTGTCCCATCCATCAGCTCGTCGTCGGAATATTGACGAATGGAGGCTTCCAAAGCAGATAATAGCTACGATGATAAATCATTCGAAACGGTAAACACGCCCTACATATTCAGTGGGTAGATCCCTCCTACCGCTACACTAAACATTACGAAAATATTTACAATTTATATTACCTTTGAGTGGTGTCGTACAGGGGTGTCGGTAACGAGCTAAGTACATCTAAAGGGAAACTCTGAAACATCTCAGCCCAATACACTTGATCTACGAATTTTGGAATTACGAAGCTCGTAAATTTCGAGTTTGAAAAATCAGCTCTCTTACACGATAAGGCGGTGGCACATCACACTTAACACGCTTTCATAAAACTTTAAAAATTTAGTAGTAAAATGAGCGAGCATTCTTGTGTTGACGAGTAAAATCGCCGAAAATTTGTGTCTACATTTCAAAACCATTATAGTCCCATTTGTTTTAGGCGATTACATTTACTTGAGTGACATCGACTTAAATTGATATATATCAAATCGCAAGTGGGAAAGCTCATTAGCACGACTCCGACAGTTATATTGTTCGGTACGGCACATGGTAACAGCCTTCAAGTAAGCAAGTTTTCGACGCCCGCCGTGTCACGTCACACGCAGGAAGCGTGAGGCGTGTGACGTGTGACGTGTGGCACCCCCGTTTCCGATAAAGACTGTCTGTGTGAATCATTTGCTTTAGCTTCTAGCGGCGGAAAAAAAATTTGCAATCACAAAAATATGGGTAGACTAACCATATAATATTATATATGGTATATCATCCAATGCAATCGAACCATCAAACCATACTTTAAAAAATACTGTGTCTTAAGTCGAGCTCCTTTCGTAAAACAATAGGAATTACAAAATAAGTTTCACTGTCACCCCTTCCTGCAATACCCAGGATTAATGCTCTGGTCCTAGAGTCGAACAGACATGATGGTTTTACATATAAACAATGTAGATACTATGTATAAATATACCGAATTTGGTTATCGCTACAGATAAATACTGTAGCCCCTGCCTCAGTCTTGATGGAACCAGTTTTAATTTCAAATATGCAACCAGCATTTACAAAAAAATCCTCTTCAATTTTCTCATATCAGATACGTGACAATAAAATAAAACCATTTAAAAAAAGTTGCCATTTTTCGAGTGAAATTCCATAGATTTATATGTACGTCGACGCACAGCTAGCGCATTCTGTCTGTGACTTTTTTTACACAATACGTCGTGCAGCGGACGCGTGACATCCCTGCGTGCTCGGTGTGACAACTGCCGAGTGCTTACATACTGATATCAAATAGATTTAGCATTCGCATACGCAGTAACCGATGGCGAATCAGTAAACCCACAGATTTACCTTGAGGGACATCAAATGTTTTCATTTGTCTAGAAGAAAAAAAAATAGAAAGAAGAGTCTAGAAGAAAAAAAAAGAAAAAGAAAGAAAATCTAAAATTCTTTATCCGGTTCATTTGATGGTTTGTTTGACAATGTAAGGATAGATTATTGAGAAAGACGGAGTGGGAACTACAGAAGGATGTGTAAACCATGCGAACTCGTATAATATACGAATAATGTTATTATTTCTCTCATATTTTTTTTATCTCTGGTCCTAGCCCGGTCCTTTAAAAGGCTTTAGTGAAGCAGAAGCCAAAACTATGAGGCCCGTTGTAAATAGTTGTTTATTATGGAGAGGTATGGAGGATGTAGATGGTAAATCTATTATAGATAATCTATGAACATTTAACTGTCTTATAGAGGTAGTTTATGTAAATAATTTACGATTTATATCAATTAGAAAAATCATGTTTTTTATATAATTTTTCTCTCTGTTTCTCCAACAATTCAGCGCCGTAGATATTGCCTGTTTGATTTAATGTGACTCATACACATTATAAATAATGAATTATGTTAAGATCCTATTTCTTTCATTTTTGCTGATATGATTTATTTAGCGCATATTTACTTATCATATTTCATAACTACTTTCATAATTTTCTTTCATATACGCAACAGATGTGGAATATGGTCTCTTCATACCAGTAGTTTTTTTTTTACGATTCCTTGTCTGCTGACAAACCGTAACATCCCTACGTGCTCTGTGTGGATAAGTGCGAGTGTATAATTCACTAGGGGTGCCGCGGGCGTTGCGCTGCAACCAAAGTGCGATGCAACCTAACATTTTGCTCGTTGAATATGGCCAGCTACAACATGCTAGCAGTGCAAATTTGATAGGTACCTGATACAGCAAACAGAAAGGATACGGCCTTACAAACAACAAAAATGTTAATTTAGATTGGATAAGTAATCTAAACGAATAAATAAAATTGGAGTGCCTGTTAAATAACCGCTTTTTACTAAGTGCATATGGATGTATACACGGTACATCTACCAAAACATTTTTGAACATTTTTATCTGTCTGTCTGCCTGTTTGTTCCGGCTAATCTATGAAATGGCTGAACCGATTTTGACGGGACTTTGGCAGATAGCTGATGTAACAAGGAGTAACTTAGGCTACTTTTCCGAAGGGTAAAATAGGGGTGCGTCATAACCGAATTCCACGCGGACGAAGTCGCGGGCAACAGCTAGTTCTACATAAATACAGCGACAGTGAAAATTGCCATCACACCATTACTCGGTCCGTTAATCACACGAGGTGTTAAACGATGTCTTTTGTTGCGGAACGGTTCAACTGATATTGCGATTTGAATGTGTTTTTTTATTTCTCTCTTTTTTACCTTATCATTGAAACTGGCAATTCTAGAGTCGAATTTCTGTGACCGAACCTTTTTTTTTATGTTAAGTAGTTACGGAACGAGCCGATGGCCCACCTGGTGGTAAGTGGTAACCTCGGCCCATAACAACCGGTGCGACTTGGGTCCTCCCCTACTAGGTACGACAAAACCCAAGCCGCATCGTATGCGCCCGTAACTATGAGACGTGTAGGTGGAATGTCTCATGTGCCTGTAATTTCACCAGCAACCACACCTTTCAAACCGGAACACAGTAACGCGAACGCGTTACTGCTTGTCGGCAGAAATGGGCGTGGTGGCAGTACTTCCCCGGACGAACTTGGCGAGTTCTACTGCTCTTGAAACTATACCTATTACCATTACGTGCATATTGCAACCTTTTGTCCGTACAAAAGAGTGTATTGTATATTTTTTATTATATTTCTTGTTAGGCTGCTGATTAGCTGATTTTACATAAGTACTTAAGAATGAATGATCTTACAAAATTGCATATAACTGAAAAAAATTGAATACAATGCATTTTTGTAAAGATTTGCCTACATAACGATTGAGTAAATCAATATACGTTAAATATCTCGATGTTCCGTGTTTTATGTAGGTGTTCAGCTTTGCAAAACAGGTATTTATCACCCCTAATCCTTATGCCGACATTTCACCTGATCGTTCACTCTCTCTTCACCTTCCACAGCACAATTGTCTGTGACTGGATCACTGAAAATCTGGGTGATTACGCGCGTAGGAGCGTTATAATCGCACGATGTGTCAAACGACCCAATTCGTGCGACGCCCTCGGGTGATAGCTAAGCTGATTATCTGGCGTTCCTGTAGTGTAGTGTTACGTTAATATCGATGGTGTCTCTGTTCTTTCAATGCCATTTAGAAATTGAGTACTATGATTAGGAAATAAACGCTCATACAGAGGGGAGAGAGGAGAGAGGAGAAAAGCGAGAGAGGGGAGAAGAAGCGCAGATTCAATGGGCGAAAAAACAAGAGGGAATTAAATTTCAGTTTTAATGAATATTGTGAAAATATATAGTAGTAGAAGTAGTAGATGTTTATTCTGTCTGGATGTTAATATGTATTAAATGTATTAACAAAAAAGTATAAAAGTATTGTATCTGTCGTCTGGTTCCCGTGATACAAGCTATGCTTAGATTACTTCGGGGCTAGATGGCGCTGTGTGAAATGTCCACCAATATATTTCTTTATATTTTGTATATATTTATAAAAATTACATTGTCAGTGTCGCATGTGGCACGTAAACAATTACACAAGCATCCAAGCAAAAGACCAAAAATTTTAACCCAACACATAAACGTTTGCTCCGGCCCGGGATCGTACTCGAGTCTCCAGCTATGCAGGCAGGGTTACTGCCTCTCTCAACCACGTAGCAGCTATTCATAATATGTTTCAATTTTATCTATTCGGCTGACATTGCCCGAATTAAACTTCGCCAAGCGATATGGCACCAGGTAAATCTAGTTTGCATTTAGGCTACGTGATGGAGTTAATTCTCGCTATTGAGTATCTTTAGCATTTAATTAGCCGCCAGTTCCAATGGGAGGTTAATTTCACATGATAGCTAGGTAATTGACTTATAAGTTTTTTACGAATGAAGGTATTTTGTCTCTTCATTGTTATTTTTTTGATCATAATCAAGCAGGTGCGAATAATCACTAATTTATAAGCCTTATTGTCAAGTCAAGAACCAAGATGATTACTTATAAACATATATTAGCAATTAGCTAACAAATAAATCGCTTATACAAATACCTGTATAAGTAAAGTCCAAAAAATGTTAGCTAAACTTCAATTTATGTAAGACTAGATGCGGCCCGCGGTGTTACCCGCGGTGTATAAGTCAACCCACGGGTACACTGCACTTTTCCGCGATCAAAGTAGCCTGTGTTAATCCAGGATATAAGCTATCTTGATACCTAATTTCATCTAAATCCATTAAGCCGTTTGAGCGTGAAAGAGTAACAAACATACATACATCCTCATAAACTTTTACGTTTAAATAGGTATTAGTATCTAAGATATAAAATAAATAACTGTGTAAGTTGTACGTGATGTTTTAAAACAAAGTAACTAACCGAAATAATTCGTGACAACTTACTATAAGCTGTAATATTCTGATATAATTGTGCCAGAATATTAATTTTACAAATGTACACACAAAATACCATAAACATGAGAATTTATATGTAGATGAATGAACCTCTACCGAACACTGGATTACATTACTGTGTTTTGTATGTACCTACTTGCAGTTCATCTGTCATTCAACTTTCGCTCCAGTTTATATAGATAAGAATTCGTTAAAAGAGTGAATAAATTGAAAATGTTTCCTTTATGGGAATTAAGTACAGCTTTCAGGAGCGTGACACAGAGAAAAACGGGGACACAGAGATAAAACTTCAGCATTTAATTTTGAAAATAAAATAAATAGTAGTAGTACTGCAATAAGAAAAAAGAGTTTTTATCCTGGTAAAGAATTAGAGGTTCATACATTAATTCACGGTTTTTCCAAGCTAAGAAGTAAAGATAGCTTCAATTTGCGATTTTTCACCTTATGGATTAAACTGTAGCCTGAATGCAGATGTGACCAGTGGTGAGTTCATCGCCGCTATAGTTTCCCCCCTAATACCCCCAGAAACTTATTCCTAAATATTCCGATAGCCAGGACAATCAAAAAACAACCAAAGGAAATACCAGGAAGTACGGGCGACCTCTATTTAATGTCCCGACAATAACTAAATAGATTTTGGCCGTGCGATCGTGAGGTTTAAGGTTAGCTGCATGAGAATTTCTAATGTGCAGTCGCAGTGTTCTACGCTGCGGACCAACCACCTAAATGATACAGGTTTCAAAAGCTGTGTTAGGTTTTGGTTTATATAAGCATTAGATGTCATAAATAACTTTCAAATTTCAAGCCACATCATCAGCGAGCGCTCCGAACGGACGTACATTTACCACGTAGGTACCAGTGCCTCGTCTGTATGCGCTCGCGCATTGAATATTAACTCCGACCCGAGGATCAATAACCTATTCAATGATGGGAATGTGGAGAAACGTGGACAAAGGATCCTTTAAACGTTTTAAAAAATAGATGCCTTTTTTCCCTGAAGAGATATTTTAAGATATTAAGATATTTCTCATTCATTATTTACAAGTTCCCTTATCGAGAAATTACAAGTAATGGTAAATTAATGTGCCGTCAAGGGAAGTTTCTAGTTAAAACAGTTACATATCAGGAGCAGGGTAAACAGAGCAGCAACTTTTTATTTACTTCTTACAGTGTTTTTGACTACATATTACCTGATGTTAACTTATTATGTAGATGACGCCATGCCACTTCTTAAATTGGGAGCGAACTATGCTTAGCGGCGGATTTTCAAGTAGAGTATGGTAACTAGACAGCCGGGTATTTGCACTAACCTTAACGCTATGGTTTCCTCATAATGTTTTCCCTCAACGAAAGCCCGATTGTACGATATGAAAAAAAGACAAATGCAAATAATGTCCTTAAGTAATGACATAAGCGTCATCGATAAAAAAACTTATGTTGCCACAGCAACATAAGTTTTTTAATATATATAAGTATATATAATGCACACATTATATATTTACATAGCGTCATTGAAGTTAACAACCTACAAATATACTCTTCACATATTCAGTAGGGCAAGAACGAAGAAGTATTGCTGTTGATATGGGAAGGGGATGCCGCTTAACTTAACACACATTAAGTTTGATGTCACTTTGTCAGTGGAATTTTACAAGTTAAGGTCAATAAGCCATAGCGAACCGGAGAAATAGTTTGTCCACAAGAAAAGGTCGGCATAACGCCATTAAAGAGGAGCGCTGCCAATTCAATTCCAGAAAAAATGTGGCAATAAAAAAATATTGATTTATCTTACCGTACTGATTACTAGAAATATGAACCACAAAAATTAGAGGAATTTCTTTCGGTATTTGTATTTCGGCGAAGTCGTCTGTTTTGTTTGTGGAGTTATTTATGTATTTCATAAAATAGGTTCCGTATATATTGTGTCTGTTTAGAGGCATTTTGAGAAAATATCATGTCTGAATACATTGTGTCTACTAAGCTATTCTTAATTTTATTTCGATAGCATATTATTATGGTAAATAAACCAATGCTCTATATCATGATCATAAATATTACCTACTTTACGATTCTGCTTTGAGATTGTATGAAAGACGATTAAATTATAGATATGAAACTTTTATGTCTCACGACGATACACGCAAAGTAATACGGGGTGAATTGATCGCCAAAACAAAATTTTATAAATAAAATCATAACCGACTGAAATTAACATCAGCAAGCAAGTGTAAAATATGTTTTATTTATTTTATTTTTATATTATTTTTCAACAGAATCTTCAGCTCTTAAAACTACTTAGGTACTTACTTAAAATTACTCTTACAGCCAATAACAGATTCAATTTTTTTATATTTTTGTTTAAAAAAAAAACATTGATTTGTATTGTTTTAGTCTACATCGTGCCGTTTGGCTGATAAAAGCAATGCAATAAAGTACGCAAAGGAATAAAGCTATTTTAGATTATTAAATGAAAAATTCCACCAATTAAAATTTAAGAAACAGACAATCTATAATCTATAAAAAGTATAAAACAAAGTTGATATGTGCCTCTGTCCGTTTCTTCGCTTACTTTTTCTTCTTTTTCACTGATAGATAAAACGATAAACGAGTACTTTTTGTGTATATAACGTGTAAATATTTTATGTAACTTATACATATAATAGAAAGGGGTTTTTAAAAAAATGTCACACAATACGTTCTTGCTTAGCGCACTCCTAATTACCTTCATTAGTAAACTGCACCCGTGCGAAGCCGGGCCGGGTCACCAGTCTGTTATAAATTGGTTTTCAATACAGTTACAGTGCAGTGGATGTGACAGTGCAACGTGCACTGTATATATACGAGTATTTCTAAATAAGTACCATAATATAATGTGCTCGTTGCATCGCCGAGTCCCGCTCGAGATTGCATTGAGTTTGTCACCGCGACACGTAAGATGTGTCTATGTTCCTGCTTCAAGTAATTTCACTAGATTTCCTGTAATTGCACAGGACTTTGTTACATTTATGTGTAGTCAGGCGGGAATGTTACAATTACTTGTAACCAAACAGTAAGTTTCGGTTACACGAAGTAAGTATGCTCGCACTGATCGCTCATATTGAATGATAAACTTAGAACTTGAGAGCGTGGTGGTCTAGCGGTACTGACCCCCAAGTTTCAATCCGGAGGTCGCCGGTTCAAATCCCGACGTGCACCTATGAGTTTTTCGATTGAAAGATTTATGTGCGCAATACCACGTTCTCAAAACGGTGAAGGAAAACATCGTGAGGAAACCGACATCTCCTAGAACTAAAAATATGAAGACATGTGTCGAGTACACGAAAGGAACCTCTTTGAGGCGCACTAACAATCCTTTCACCACACTGGTTCGACAGAACCGGTGACTCGAAGAAGAACTTAGAACTAACTTAGTTGTGAGGCTATTCACAGCGAGTGTCCATTCAAAACAAGGGATTCAAATTCTACTAAGTGCGAGTATTCGCTTGGTGTGAACAAATATTAAATCTGCCTAATAATTATTAGGTAGATTAGGAGCATTATATATAGAGAGAGAGAGAGCATAGAGCAGCATTAGGAGAAATCAGCAAACGCTTAATCGCAATAATGAATTCCTTAAAATGTAATGCGAAACATTAAAACTTGGTTACTTTCTCTACCTACCCGATTAAACTATGGTTAATTACAATTAGTAACAGAAAACTTGTCTCGTTAAACAACAATTAGAAATTTAAAACGTTTCATTCAAACCACTTATGCCAGAATTCATTATCGATGTTGATTGCATTTCATACAAGTATATATCTGACTTCATACAATATAGAATTACAGTATCAGATGCTCCATCTCAGTATTTATAAATTGCACACCGTAAAAAGCCTATAAAAATGTTTTTCTACTTATTTTTTCTTTATTTATTTAGTTCGTCATAAATGGATGGGAATGGTTACGTGAACGAGATTATCTCTAACTGCTTGTCTGTTAGATTGACAGGTTTTAAATAAAGATCACAAAATATGATTTATGCGCGTACGACTATTTATATCACACGATATATTTTAAAATCAGTCGACCGCCAAACAATCTTTTATAGTTTTGTTAAGATTATGTTTCGTTCTGAAATTGCCTTTCACTTACCAGCACAGCAGCAATGCTTTCAAATGTAATAAAAGCAGTTTAAACTCACCTGAAACAAAACAAAAGGAAACATTTGAATTTAAAACAGTCTATCATTTTTTCTCAATAACCTATTCGGAACTAAGATAATTTTGATGTTAATATTTGGGTTAGAGACATTGCTTTAAACAGTTAACTATAGTTTGACTAAGTAGTTTTCAATACTTGAATAGATTAACAACCAGTATAAATAATATATCCCGAGTTCAAGCGAATGGAATTAAAACTTATGAACACCCTAATACATACACACGCTAGCAGCAGAAGTTGGAATGTTATATAGTAAAACTCAGCGTTGACCGTTGATTCGGTCCCATGATGTCGCACACATCACATTTGTCCGGGTAAACTAGAAAATGCACGTTGAAATAAACCAGTTGTACGCAGTGTGTTGTCGAAAATAAACACAACTAATAATAAATCACAGAAAAACAACGGCCCGACCGACCGGGAGCGATGTCGGTGCGATCGCGTACTCAGATATCGAACTGTTTCAATGCACATTTTATTGGTGTGAAATATCTAGGCAGGTTCTCCCCAAGGCCTACGAATATAAGGGTGAATTACTTGTATATCGGAATTAAAACTTTTTTTCATTATCTTTTCCTAATTTATGGCTTCATAGCTTCACTTAATTTGAGAGCGTGGTGGTCTAGTGGTACTGACCCCGAGGTTTAATCCGGAGGTCACCGGTTCAAATCCCGACGTGCACCTATGAGTTTTTCAATCGAAACATTTATGTGCGCAATACCACGTTCTCAAAACGGTGAAGGAAAACATCGTGAGGAAAAAATGTCCTAGAACTGAAAATTCGAAGACATGTGTCAAGTGCACGAAAGGATCCTCTTTGAGGCGCACTTAAAATCCTTTCACCACACTGGTTCGAATTCGAATTTCAAACCAGTGACTCGAATAGATAGATAGACTTAATTTGGTTTCTATTTAGTTTCATTTTCAACAGAATAGCTTTACTGCTTGTACCTACATATCAGAATTATTATTAAACTACGACAAAGAAGTCTGCCTAGTTATAATTTATTTATTTATTAAAATACCGTTAACAGTTAATAAGAATAAAAAGTATTAACTAGTACCTAGTAAGAATAATAAAGAAATAAAAAGTAATTCGATCCTATCTCCCAAAGTTTTACCACAGGCAGAAACTAATTAACGACAAGTATATTTAGTTATGTAGTACACTACGAGAATTATTAGTTTACCACCGTTACCACGTTTTTATTAACTGGCTTTCTTGTCTGTCTGTTACAAATAATTTAAAACTTCGTAATGAGCTTACAGGTCGAAATTTAAACATACTCGTAGCTTAAAATTGATTGAACACTAGAAATCGTGTGTATATATTTATTCAAGTCTTTAAACCAGTTTCCAAAAACGACAATATCGTCACGCTCTTTAGGTGCAGTTTAATTAAAATCAACGTGTTGGCAAACAATTCGAGCGAAAAACCGAACTAATCGTACGGCGGGAAGTAGCCATTATGTGAGTGACGCGACGCGTGGTAATTGAGTCCTACCGCCCGTCGCTGTGAGCATGCCCCCTTGCACCACTAATTTCATCACAGTACAAGGAAATCCAAACAAACGTGATTTGCTGGATACATAAATATCTCATAAAAACTAATAATGTATAAGGCTATGCAATGTGTGGTCTTATTGCTAATAGTGATCTCTTTAAGGCAACTTTTGGACAGAACATAAAAGATGCAAAGGCAAGGTGCATGGTGTAATATACCTTTTTTAAAGAAAAGAAGAATATAGTTATATAAAACATACGAATTCACCAATCATAAATTTAGAAATATTTTGTTCTGAACATTGGTTTCGGAAACAGAACAACTAAACATTTTGTAATACGACAAAGATAAATTCAGTAAGGTGATGATGGAATGGCAACACTTTTTTAGTTTTTTTATTTCATAGTTGTTTCTTTGATGTTTGAATTTTCCAAAAATAACTACGGAAACACATTATGCTTGTATGAAATGACAAAAATATAAATAGCAAATTGAATTGCTATATTTATTATTATATAATTTTTGAAAATACATTAGGAATATACCTATAAGAGTGGAATTAGATAGTTCGAAGAGAGAGAGAGAGAGAGAGAGAGAGGGAGAGAGATGAAGACGACCCTCTCGCGTGCCATATTTAAAAGTAACATCAAAAGTAATCTTTTTGTTTATGACTTTTTCCTCCATACCTCAAGGAACGATATGTTATTTGCAATGAACTTAGCCTTTGACACTGGCAGATTAGAGACATATTTCAATAAGCTGTTAAAACTTTAACATACGATCACCTCAAAACATTATTTTCCTTTGGAAACTGACAGATAAAAAGATGCATTATTTTATACATGATTATTCAGTACTGGCGTCACAGCTCAGTTGGCCATACAGTGTTATTTCCATGAAACAAGCTTAGCTTACTTTGCGGCTAGATGGCGCTGTGTGGAATATCCACCAAAATTATTTATTTATTTATTCATTCGTAATAAGACACGTTTATGTTTCACGAAGGCGTATGGCATTTTCATACATTATTTCATACAGAAAAAATAAAATACCCGAACTGAACTTTGTGCCTAATTGGTTCTCAATATCTAATTCACCATATAACAATATATTCTCATCTGACACAAATCGCACGGATAGCAGATGTGTGCCAAAACGCTGAGTGACAGGCTAGGCGTCAGACATGTTGTACATTGCTGTTGAGAGAGAGATTGTCCTCACAGCGAGCCTTCGGTAACGAGCATTCGATAACGAGCAACCAAATTCTTTTTATTATCGACAAACATCCGGTGGAAGGTTATATAGTTAGTATATTTTTGAGTTTATCTAAGTGTTTTCAAAACCTTCTACAACAATTAGGTAATAATGACATATGGAAGATTCTCCCCGGTTCACTATCAACCCGAGATATATATTTAATTATAATACCCACTCGAAGTTTCAGACAACTTCGCTATCTCACATAGAATACCTGATTTTATAGAAAGGCTTATTGAAGCCTTTCGCTCAGATTCAGAGCTCGGCTCTGAATGTTTGAATTATCGAACGCTCGGTAACGAATACTTGAGATGAAAACGCTCCTTAAAATAATTGCCCGCCCCTCTACTACAACTATTATTGCAAGTACCAGACGTATACGTAGGAAAATAAAGTTTAATTTAATTTGTTCAGCTGTCATTTAAAATGTTGGATGGGCGGGCCACGTTATCCAGAAAGATCATAAATAGAAGATCCGTAATCTATGAGCAAGTTATTATAATGTTCTATGCTAGTATAGTATTTTTAAGGCGTATATTGGGACTCAGTTACTAATTGAGCATTATTGAAAGTTCATGGTGTACTTGATAAAAATATACGCAGGCAGGTACAAAACTCAAATGTAGCTTCATTTTGTACGCACGAATTGTATGGACGGATGGGTCATTTGGGGATGAAAAAGCAGTAAAAATGTTGTAGTCCTTTCGAAATATCAGAAATTATACAGCTATCAAAATGTTATGACTTGGATATGAGTCTACAGTAATAGGTTTTTCTACCAAAATCTTGAAGAGCGAAATATAATGCTATGATAACTATGAGGTCCGTGTAAGTGTGTGTAACTGAATTATCTCGAAAAAACGTTAAATATCAATTGAATTTAAGTTTTTTAAAGTTAAGCTACATCACATCTATCGGAAAAGACTTAAACTGGCAGCTAATTTAATTTAAGTATAAAAGAGAAATGTCAGTTAGCGCTGAGTTACGACAACAATAAAATTAGTGTGATCCCAGCTCACAACTCAACGCAACGATTTATACTTTCGCGTCCGACTGTACCGCGTAAATATTGATTTATGTTATGAACTGACCGTTTCACATTTCATTGGATATAAAAATGTCAACAACTCCACTTCACTTCATAGCTGGAATAAAAGTAAAGAATAAGGAAAAGTTGTAGAGTGTATTTGGCGTGGACTGTATGATTGATATACATGTTTTGTGTGTCTCATTCGAATTCGTTTATCTGCTTGTACGTTGTGGTCGCATATTGCGGAGTTAAAATATGTTTGTATGGAAGTGTCACAATGCCATATTAGCGTCTCAGTACCAAACTGTTGAGTGCTAAGTGGTAACCACTGTCTGAGCGCGCGTGTAATTCCAGTTAAATATAAAATCTCCCAAGTTTAGTCTTTAGTCTTTTCGTTTTTCGTTCAGTTTAGTCTTTCTTTCTTTTTAGCTTTGGCTTTAATGGAAATCTAAGAAGAATAGAAAAGTTGTCATATTTGAAATCAGCTAGTAGAAGTTTATTTATACAAGAGTCTTAAGGTACAGTCAAATGTTACTCGAACGAACACATTACTTCTATAATTAATACGCTTCATAATGAATTAACATCACGAATTAGTTAAAACGACCTGCATAAGATTCGTGTTATTTTCTTGACCTATGTACGTATTTTAGAATGATGAATTCATTACAAATCCATTTAACGCTCATAGTATTGTTTTCACTCAGTCCATTGTCTTTAAATACTTAAAAAAAACATACTATGACGCATAGGTCGTTAGCAGACGTAACATCGAGCGTCCATTTCATTAAGGCCTGCCCTGTCTGTGTATCTTGTTGGGAAATGTTAATTTCGTTCCAGGTGACGTGGTTCAATTTAGAATGGTCAACGTGGTATAAATAGTGATGTCAGTTAGCAGTCTAGTGGGGTTCGGTTCCCGAATGCCAATGCACAACTAATGTAGGACGCTGAGCGTCAATCTTCGCGGGCGATAGTGCAAGCAGTATGCTCTTTGATTATTATCCAGTTAGCTTACAATGTAGATGCTATCTAATATATAAAATTCTCGTGTCACAGTGTTTGTAATAAAACTCCACCGAAACGGCTAGACTGATTTTTATGTTTTTTTTTGTTGATATTCGGTAGGTCTGGGAATAGGACGTAAACTATTTTTCATACCCCTAAGTGATATAAGGTCCACACCGAAATTTTTTTTTTATATTTTGGACAAAATATTTTATATCATTATGATTCAGCGTTAAAAAATACATATAACCCTAAATTTTCACCCTTCTACCACCAAACCCTATTTTTTAATTGCGATATTAGTACTTTAATAATTTACACCCTATTTGGTCGATTACTGTTTTTTTTTGGTTTTCAATGATACTTTTACCTTAACGTAGCATTGCAACGCAAGCCGGGTACAGCTAGTTAGTTTATATAATTCAACGGCTAACACATTTTTTATTAGTGATTGTTTCCTGCATCTTTGTTTGCGAGAACTTATTATTATGAAAAGCTTTAGATTCATTTATAAATTAACGGCTGGACCGTTATTAATTTTAAAACCTGGTTACGGCTTCATTATTCGATTTGAGTTGTCCAGTGAATATGCAGTTTTATTTTTTTAGATAATATTCGCAAACCTAATAAACCATAAAATTCGTCTAAGTCCTTAAGGATTTTTTTAAGACAAATGTGGTTGAGGCTTGTCTATTTGCACTGAAATAAGTAACTGTTTAAATAAATACAGTGATGAAACGTCAAATTTCTGTACTGGGTGGTTTTTTATTTTAAATTTATTTTTACTGTAATTAAAACTTTAAGTCAATAATAAAATTTAGCTTCTCGTTTTTTGGTAGGGCAAGTTTTATCGCAGGAACCCTCATATCCAAGTAAATAACAATTTAATACCTGTATAATTCCTCATATCATCTCTAAAGGACTACAGTAAGTTTACGACTTTATCATCCCTGGATAACTCGCCCGTCCATACATTTCGTGGGTACCAAACGATTCGAGTTATGTACCTTACCTGTCTACACATATAAATTTATTATATATCAAGTAATATGATCAAGTGAACATTAACTACTGCTTATTAAGTAACTAAGTCCCAAAAATTATATGTCCTCAAAATACTACAACACAGTAGGTAATATATTTTACATACATATATTACACATAGGTACTATTCTAGTACATCATGTTAGCTTAAAGTAACGATACAGGAGCACATTCTAAAGCTTGGTTTTGGATATAATAGCATTCTTTAGTGCACTAATGAGCGAGTGTAGCTGTACAAAGCAAATAAGGCGCCTTAGGTTCCTATAAGCTGGTTACACATAGTCGCTTCTATTAATCTTTTAGCAAATCCGTATAGCCTTATTCTCTCATAATATACCGATATTAAGCGAGTATAAATGAATGTTTACCTTGTCTCGTTAGCACTAAAGAAATGTATCCCTAAATAATGCAATTTCTATTGTTTCTGAAGGAAAAGCTACGGCAAAACTTCAATATAATAATAGGCCTACTTTCATAGTTGAATCAGATCTTGATACCGATTTGAGCTCATTCTCTGACCCGGAGTAGTTAGTCGTGTTTTCCACAGAAAATATATCTGTTAGTTGTCCACTTGGTATACCTACTTGGAGCTAAAGATCGGCACAACCTTAAGCGAGACAAGTAACACCATACATTACATATATTATTTCGCTACAAATAAAACTTGAGCTAATAGTTATAACGTAAACAGATAGCTTCAATTTTCATTAAAGCCAGAATCATCATTTTCGTCCATACGTCTCTAACTCCAGAGCAATCCAAAAAGTCCCCTCATTTCCGCGAAATTTTCAATTTCACCCGGTCATTTTCCTAATGCTTGTCTGCAGCACTTAACCTAAATTTATCAACAGATTGTGACCCATCACGTTTATAACACAGAAAGAAAGCATTACAGCGATACTCAAGAAAACATCATGGAATAACTTGATGAAATTTTACGATAAAGTTTGAACCCTATACAGATAACGTTAAAGTGTACTGTGTGTAGCAACGGCGGTGACAACATAATTTGATACGACACCGAGACGTGACGTAAAAGCGCGTTGTGACGGATCACATCTGTGCGTACGAGTACAGCCGCAGCGCAGATAGCGTTACACGGTACAAATAAATAAATAAATAATGGTGGACATTTCACACAGCGCCATCTAGCCCCAAAGTAAGCTAAGCATAGCTTGTATCATGGGTACCAGACAACTGATATAATACTTATATACTTTTATTTTGTAAATACATACATATAATACATATTAACACCCAGACACAGAACAAACATCAATGTTACAAATGTCACATAAATGTTTGTCCTGAGTGGAGATCGAACCCACGACCTACAGCGCAGAAGGTAGGGTTACTAACCAACTGAGCTATGAGGCCAGTCAAAAAATGTACGCGTGACAACGTAATTACACATAATGTCAATCGGTTATATGTTTATGACAATAGATATGACATGACATCAGTGATCCATGAAGGTTCGTTGCGAAAATTGTTTGACGTCCATACTTTATTCACTTTAACGCGCATGGTTCAGTTGGTTTTGACGACGGCTTATGATCTTTAAGTGAGTTGGAATAATTACAATGAGCTTGAGCTTCATGGTCAAGTCAACATCGTGAGGGAATCATAATTAGTGTTATGGTAAAATGCTAGGCCGGCTAGCTGTCACACTTAAGTTGGCAACTAGCTGTCAAGTACCTAACAGTGTGTTCCAGAGAGCTAGGTTCCAATCCAGACGTCGCATCTTATCTAGTACGTAATTAATTGAAATAAATAAATATATCCCCAATGAATAAAGATCGCTCAGTCCTCCATTCATCGTACTCATTCAATCGGATTTCAAATAATAATCAGACACAATAAATAAAAACACAAATATTTTCACGCAAAAAATGTTACTGACCATGATTCACGATATAATTCAGGACTGGGGAATTATGAACAGGGGGAGGGAAGTGGGGTTCGACCAAGTTGCGTTATTGCCAATATTAAGCTTCGAGAGGTGGCGGCTATTTGGTACGAAATAGTGATATACAGACACGGGAAATTACAAGGGGTGTGCCGAGGCAGTGACAACAAAATATTACCAGAAATATTTATATTTTTTTAAATAAACAAATCGCCATCCATCAGCCTTTATATGAAGCCTCTCGGCCTCTCCTCGGAAATACTGGCCAGTGTATAAAAAAATATTTTCATACATAGCCCAGCCGTCAGATCAATGTTTTGCTATAAATAATATAAGTAAAAGTATGGCCGTTAATCATTTGGCCAACCCTACCAGTTCTGCCGGCTCATACTTAACATATTGCACTGTATGGCTGACTGGCAATGTTTCCGGAACATTTATGCCGACCACTGCCCGTACTACGTGAGAATTACTAAAAATGAGTTTTTTAATTTATAAATTCTTTTATTAATCTCAAGCCAGAACCCAGTAACCTAAATTATTAACGGGGTAAGCTATTAAAATTTTATCCGACCCGGTCTAAGTCCGGGCGGTAAATAAAACATGGTGGCCGAATACGCGAATAAAAAGGTTGTTTGCTTTTAAATTGAAACCACTATGCTGTTTTTGAGATGAGTTGTGGCCGAATCGCTTTTAAGGATTGGTGATGAATGACTCCTTGTCCTATATGTCCTACTTTGAGTTATCAACATTTCTAAATCATTGCCACCCTTAGCTTCCGGTTGATTTAGGTGTAAAAAATCGTAGCCCCTGGTGTCCTGCACAGATTTAAGGCGTCACAGTAAATATGCGCATACTATTACCTTGATACTTATCGCTTCATTTTATTGCATTTGGATGATTTCTATCTTGCATACATAACATAAAAAAATATTTATTCCTGAGAAGCAGTATCAATAAACGGATGCCATTTTCTAAATTTAAATATTATTCATTTTATTTTGTCCGCATGCATGTTTAGGATTAGGTTGTTGTGTCCAGTTATATTGTGGCCAGTAAGCTCCGACTCAAACAAAAGATTTTTGATTTTAACTCCTTACTTGTTAAAAATGTCGAACTTTTGCCTTTAAGGCTCCGTACTCAATTAATAAGCATGCGGGTGCGTAGTGCCAGCTCGACACATGAATAAAGAGCATAACATGGTCTTGAGTATAAATTGTTATTTAGCACCTAAATACGAGTAAACGTAATAGTAATTAAATTGTATGAACCTACTTAATGAAAAGTTTGTAAGGTCACACAAAGGCCAAAAACTGCTGTGCCAAACAGAAATATGTTGTTTATGCTTATGCTTCATAAAAAAACAAATAGAAGGTTATTAATTATTACGACACAAAAAACTACAAAAAATACCTGACAAAATCATTTGACACTTAAAAAAAAAGACAACATATTCGAATACGGTATGTATAGAATATGTCAAACTATAACAAAGGGACGGAAATATATCAAGATATTGTTCCCCCACATCACATGTGAACTGAATGAAAGAAATCCCATTCTTTTCGTAGATATTAACAAACGTACACTCGCTTGGAACGAAACCCTCGGCGAGTGAACGTTCAAAAGGCTGAATTAATATACATTTAGATAATGTGTTTTTTGTCCTACAGATACACTATTTTTAAATAACAGTTAGTAAAATGAAATAACGGTTACGACACAATTGTTCTTGCCCCTCAACCTCATTGCATAGAAGGCTAGTTCTGTTACTGTGCTAATGAAGGTCGTATTACGAAACCTTCAATTGCACATTTACTCAAAACTGTTGTACATCACCGCTCCGCAAACAAAGTATTGCAATACTTCAGTGATGGAACCAGCGATCTACGTTATTGTAATCAAATTGTCATCACGTGATGATTTTTGGACGATTTCTCTGAATTCAACCTTTACCTACTTAGATAAACAGTTTTTATTTACACTGTAGTGCAAAATTGGCCAATATTAGATTTTTCGATAGGTAATATGAATTTATATCAGTATTTTGATTAACGGTATTTTGTAACTATTTCCGCTGATTTTGCTTAATTTTTCCTACATTATTTTGCAGCATGCATTTAATTATTTATTTGAATAATGTTAATATGGATGCATTCCATAACTCTTACTATGGTTTAGAGTACAGTAACATTATACATGAACATACACTAAGTAATGAGTAATATATTAACGAGTATTTCATGTTTCATTCTAAACAGTTTCAAACTGTAGATATCCGCGTGTTTTATTCATCACAGAGATCCATATGGAGGGCTCTATGGTAATTTATCAGATAGTACAACTTAGTTCGTATCAGGAAGGTGCCTCCTTTAACAAATTTTTATCCAGAATGGGTATGCCGGCTACTGCCTGTGTTATCGCCACGTTTCTTAAATCTTCTTCTAAAAATAAAATCCGTTGAAAAGAAACATCAAGGCTCTCTAATTTTTTTTATGTGAATAAGCTAATGAACGAGCTGATGCCCCAACTGATGTTAAATAATACCTTCAGACCATAACAACAGCAATAACATTGGGGTATTCTCTTCCACATTAAAGTCATATGGAAAGTCGTAACGCACTATATCCGTTACTCTGAAAAGAGAGGGTGGAATGTCTCATGTGCCCGTAATTTCACTTGGAACCACGCTTTTCAAACCGGGACAAAGTATGCCGCTACTACTGCCTTTGAGTAAAATATCCAAGTACAATATTTAGTTTAGAAAGACGGTGCGCGGGCGCAGACCTTCCGTTACGATTAGCGCAGCCTTGCCAAGTGTCGGCGCACGACGTCTCTATCTAACACCTACGTTTCTACTTAGAGCGTTTATGTATTGACGATTATATTATAATTACACAGAGGACAAGCTAGTATGAGTGATTTATTTCAATGAGTTATTTATACGTCCTAGTAAGTCAACAGATCGGGGTAGGCACCGGTAGGAGACAATAAGTCCAATCACTCTAGCTTAGCTTGGGCAGAGTAGGTAGGTCTGTCTCTGCAACATTATAGGCTTGTATTTATTTTTCCCAAATACCGGATAATCAATCTTGTACATACTAATTAACAGATTTATAAATATACGCGAAGGTATTTGCGGAACCTTTTCAAGCTTAACAGTTTACTAATCGGCTGTGATGAAAGTATTATATATTAGGAAGTGGTCACGAAATAAAATCCATTTCATTTGCTGTAGTCATAAGTATTATATGTCTTAAGTATTATGTAATAATATGTATTGTATGTAGTAATATGTATTATGTAATTAAGTATAATGTCTTAAGTATTATATGTATGTTAGTCACTAAGGTATCTATTTATATGGGCCAATGTACTTAATACTAATTTGCCTGAAATAAATAATAATTATTATTATTATTATTAAAATAAGCAAATAGGTAGACGACGTGTTAGAATTAATTAATTTTTAACAGTTAGAATGGTTATTTTAAATTGGGGTTAAATAAACAAATCTACTGTGTTAAATTTTATCAATTGCATAGGCAAGGCAGCGCACTCTACAAAAATAAAACGATTTGAAACGTCTGCAACCAAAGCATGAATGCAGCGGTGAAATTCCCAAAATTTACGTAATACATTTTCAGATTGTGAATTGTTTACTTGATATATGAACAAAGACACCATTGATGCAAATGAATTTTATGGAGATTCAGTTAACGCTGAAGATTTCAGCAGCTCTATTCTTGTCTAGCTGTCATTTTCACTTCGTACTGGGTAACTGGTATTGCAACCATGTATTGGTAAATTCTTTACTTCAAAACCTTTAATAAAAAAGTATCATTTGATGCGCTACTATAGGATTTCATATTCGAAAATTGCTAGGTTATAGTCACTAGACCACCTTGGGTGTTAATGCCATCTTACTAGATTACTTATGAAATTGGATTTGTAAAATAAATCTGTATTGAGAAGTTATAAGACTGAAATATATCATCGTCATATCTTGCCAATCCACTGCTGGGAAATGATAAAATCATCACTCCATCGGATGAATTCTTCACTGCACTTTCCAGTCAGTGGTCACCATTCGATAAAATTGTCTTCGGGGATTGTAGGCTGCTAGGTAAATCTATACAAATAAATAAAATTGGAGTGTCTGTTTGTAATATTAAAATAACCGCTTTTTACTAAGTGCATATGGATGTATACACGGTACATATACCAAAACAACATTTTTTACACTTTTTGTCTGTCTGTCTGTCTGTTCCGGCTAATCTCTGAAATGGCTGGACCTATTTTGACGGGACTTTCACTGGCAAATAGCTGATGTAACAAGGAGTAACATAGGCTACTTTTCCGAGGGGTAAAATAGGGGTGCGTGATAAAATCGAATTCCACGCGGACGAAGTCGCGGACAACAGCTGGTTGACAATAAATTGGGAAATTCAATTTATTTTTCATTCGCATAATAGTCTATTATCGGTATCGCGTGCAACATGCACGTAATCGGTTGTCATTCCACGTCTCGTGTAAACTGGGTCGATTCCGATTGAGATGTACGAATATCACGGCACCGCATCGGTAGTTGTTTTGTTTGCATTTCAATTTAATATAAATGGGTTTAATATCAGAAAATTAATGAATAATAAATAAATAAATAATAAATAAATCTTGGGGACATTTCACACAGCGCAATCCAGCCCCAAAGTAAGCTAAGCATAGCTTGTATTACGGGAACCAGACAACCGATACAATACTTTTTTTTTTTTGTAAATACATACATATAAATGTATTATGTGTACAGACACAGAACAAACATCTATTTTCGTCACACAAATGTTTGTCCTGGGTGGGAATCAAACCAACAACCTACAGCGCAGAAGGCAGTACTACCAACTGAGCTGTGAGGCAGTCAATTGTTATTAAGTAGCAAAAGGAAGGATTATAATAAGCTTACGCTATTTAGAGTTCCTCGCAGACCAGACGCTATAATATCATCCCTACGAAGAACAAATTAAAACAGACACCAATCGACTACTTTATGCCTTGGCAATGTCAAAGTCAAAAACTTTATTTCCATAGAATTCATAAAGAAATGCCTTGGAAACGTCAACAATATTCAAAACATAAGGTCACGCGTACTTATCGATAAGTTTGATGCCTGTTCAAACCCTATCCGACCCTCCATGGGGAAGAACAAACAAGAAACCCCTAATGGAGGGATTCCTTTTTTTCGCGAGCCCAATGAAATTAATAGTCGACCTCAGTTACTAGGTAATGTGGATATAATTATATATTACACTGTTCGTCTGTACATCATTCATAATCACGTTGCAGTATTGTTTACTCATAATTATGCCCATAATTTGTTGGAAATAGTAATTGTTTTGTCACATATCGAAGTTTCTATTCGTGCCAAGTACGTTAAAAGCAGGTTATGACGTAACACTAGGCTTCCATCGATCAGTAATCTTACTACTTTACTATCCGTAGTTAACTACGTACTACGGACAACGACGCAGATGACTACATACATATAACGCTTAGGACGTGTCTACACTAGGACGAGAATTTTCCTACTCTAGTGCGAGGCAGTGCCTGATTATAGTAAAATAACTAAAATCACGCACAGAGAGAAATCGCATGTCAGAAACTTAAGTCATAATTTACTTTGTCTCAGGTTCCGTCACATAATGAGCTTTGCAAATTTATTTGCAAATGGCTTCTATCTTCTATTTTGTTTTAACGAGTTTCGTTAACCGTTTAGTATTCTAAAATTATATAATTTATAATTATGATTTATCTAGTTCCTAAATATTAATAAGATCATAAGTCCGCTATGAGCCAAGACGTGACCATTATAATAAATGACACACATAACTGCATGCGTGATATATTTATTAGCATGCCAGTGTACCGATGTGTGGTAATGGAACGCTAACTTGGACAAATTATCACTTGGTAAACGGACATACTAAAGTAACAGAAGCCAGTAGTTTATCCATGTTTAAACTACGTATAACATACTTGAATTTTGGGATTTCAGTTCAGTATTACGGGACGTTTGAAAATAATTCATATTCCATACAATAAATATTCAATTTTATTATTAATATTATAATTCATATTCCATAAAAATATATTATAATGTTCTATTAATAATCGTCTCGTCACGCACTGCTATTTTATCAATGTCAACTCCTAATCCATCCAGACAATATCCTATCTCTAATATCCACACTGGATACAATGATATCTACGTTTATGTAAAATGTTCTATTTGTAACGTAAAATAGTAAAAACTAATCAGTACAAACACCTTAGTAAAATATTGCTAAACTATGAATTTTCATATCATAGCAGCGGCATCATATATTACACACTCGTTTTCACGCCATCGCGTTTACATCCTTCCAGGAAGCGAGGAAAACCACCTCGCATTTATGTATAGGTAATACTTATATAAACTTACTATATATAAGGCTGTATAGGTTTAGCACACTATTGCTAATACGTAAAGTAAACTTTGTCCTCGTAACTCGAGTGTGCCTTGGTCACATGTAGATTTGTGTCATTGAGTTACATCTTATTTGAATAAGAGTTTAAAGTTAGACAAACACTACCACATACTTAAGATCGCTTCTCATCGTTTATCATATATAATTCTCTATATATTTCGATATAAAATCTACTTTGAATAGTGAAGTGAAGCCGCAGTAAAACATATTTATTTCATCATATCAGCCGGTAAAAGTCCACTGCTGAACATAGGCCTCCCCCAAAGATTTCCATTTTGAACGGTCTTGACCCACCTGCATCCACCGATTTCCTGCGATCCTGACTATGTCATCAGTAGTCATATTTATTTACTTATTGTATATTCGCTATACAGTCTAACTTGACAGCCCTTGACTGTGTTAAGGCGACCGTTGAAAACAACTATTATGCATTATCCTACATTAACTTCGAATGTGTGAGGCCAAATTACTTAGATAGTTCCACAATGAAGAGACAAATGGAATACAATTGTTCACGAAACTGACCGATACAAACAATGGTAAAACAAAGCAAACTCAACAAGCAAACAAGTGTGATGAACCGGCGTTTATTATAGCAATTCTCTGCACTGGCCGCATGATACTGCAATGAGGAGCTTTTAACGGATGTCTCGATCCCCCGCACTGACTGCTGCATATCCTGTGCCGTTGGCTGAATTGTATCGCAAACTCGTAAATATTTGAAAATGCCCGACGGCTTCCGCTGTAAATCGGTCCAACAAACCCAAATGGCATAAATTGCATTGCCATGATTTGAGAAGATACATGCTGTGCTGGTTTTTCATCACTACATCATGTACTCATTTGGAAAGGAGAAATCATGCCTTGTTTGCAATTTTGAATTAGAGTTAATATTTAATATGTTAAAGAAAAATAAAAATCAATTTATGTAAATGAAATATATTAATATATTATTTAATGGTCAAAAAACTATTTTAAATACAATTTTTTTTTTCTCTGATATCCTGTCTGTCTAAGGGAATAGACTCTGGGGCATAAGAAGTTGCTAGTGCAACATTGAATAAATTTGGATGAAACACAAGTTATTTTGATTTTAAAATAAACACATATTATTCTCAACAGTAAGAGATATCGAGTATTATCGCAAAGGTCCTTGTACCAGCAGCAAACACATTATAGAAATGCCACGGATGCTCTACCCCGAGTGCACATCCAACACTCCACATCACAATACTTTTGATATTAAAGGCTCACCAGTCCCGTGACTGGAACTGGCCGCAATCGAGCTGTGCTCTGCCTGTGTCGATACCACAGTGAAAGTCAATGTACAGCGGAACAATTATTTATTTGAACCAAGTATATAACTGGCCAGTGTGAGCGTTACTAGTATTGATTATCTGCTATATTTGCTGTCGCGTTACCAGATATCGAGAAAGTCTTACATATACTTAATAAAACCTTCATCTTTCTTTTCAAGAAAAATTATCTGCACCAAGAGCGTTACTTAGTTGTTTAGTAATGACGCTATTTGTTTTGTAATCTATCTGTGACTCGCAATAAGAAAAATAATTGGGCTGACGATAGAGTTTTACTAGTACCTGGCTTGATCACTCTAAGTGGTCCAGATTCTATGGATCGTCACCGAAGAATGCTGCGACTGCTACAGCATAGCAAATCCGGACGATCTGCGTGCTTTCAAAACATCTAAAGCATTCAGATGAAGATACAGATGCTGTAACTTATCACGTCAACAAAAATTGCCTCGAGTTCACATTAGGAATCGCTGTGATGCGACCCCAGCATCTGTGTACCGCGAACCCAAGACGAATGTAAAATATTTGCAAATGATGCAATACAGTTGAATCCGCATTGCAGTACAATTGCTTTGTCAAAACCACTACGCCATTGCTGTTGCCACGTTGATTAACCTGATTGATCTATCTCGAGCGATGAGTACACAATATTGGTTAATTAAATTGCTCCCGTGTATGTTTACTCTAAGGTTCATTAAATTAAGCTACTGAAATTCGATTACTGTGGCGGTAGGCAGTGCAGGGCGTGCGCTGTGCCAACACAGACGCAAGGAGCGCGTTCGCGACAGATAAGGCCCAACGGTGGTTTAGACACCGACCACACACGTTCAAAGACTTAATCTCTCTTGTTTACGTACATAAAATTTGATTGTTAAAATTGTCGTGGTACTGGAATGTGTTACACACATTGTAGATAAAGGTAATGGCGTTCAACTATTTTTACAACCCGTCATTTAAGACTAGGTGGGAAGGTTACACTAATGTTTTCTTTTCCAAAATACTGATGAGCCCAAGAGTGCCAGAGGCACTACATAAACTTATAGTCCATAATACATACATGTTTCACGCCTTTATCCCCAAAGGGGCAGGTAGAGCCTCAGTGGCCCACTTACCACGTGAGACCGTAGACGTGACAGGGATGAGCTCGTCACCACCACCTCACGAATAACTCGGCTAATACTTTCTTCCCGTAAATAATTCCTTAATATCCAGCAACCAGAATAAATTTTATACCAATCAATAGTCCACAACACAGTAATATTCTTTGAATATGCAGTATATTAAGTCGGCTGTATTTCAATTGCCTTCAAAAAAGCCAAAACTCCTAATTATATCTGAGTATAAAAGCAAACAGGCACGAGCCGGATGTGATAAAGATCTCGAGACGAGACCTCGGGTAGACTGTCCCAACCATTCTGCTGGCGAATAGCAGAAAAATAATAAAGTAGAAACATGGGGCGTAGAAGGATAGCGAAATACAGCTAAAGTAAAGGTTTGATATCATAATGATACACATGAGCGGTAAGCGAGTATATAAACTTTTAAGTTTTAAACAAAAATACAAATAATAAAAACACGTATGCAGACATTCTAGGCAGAACCTGAGTAAATTATAAATATAGGTAAGCCCTTCTGTCACCTGGGTGTCGACTGGCACTTAAATTTGAGATTTTATTATTCACTTAAGGGCTTTACCTACTTAAAGTCGTTGACGGGTGATTGAAGCTGATCTGTGTTGTGCCATTCTTTAATATAATTTCGAAGTTTCAGTCCGAAAATACATCATTACTTAGTTAATACGTCTCGAAGTAGTGGCAAGTGGTAAGTGAGGCTGAAACTAATAAGATAAATAATAATATTGATGAAAATCTTTGTTAAAAAACCTATTTAAAAAAGGATTTAAGGAACTTTAAAAAGCAGGTTAAAATTGATTCATTCTGATGAAGCCTCTCTGAGACGCACTTAAGGCCTTTCATTGTAATTTATTAACACGGCGTACATATTATTTCATATGAAAATATCATATCACGGTTTCTAGCCCTTACGAATAATGAAACGAAAACTCAGCAAAAATATTTTTGAAAAAGTTTCGTGCGCTCACTACTTTCGTGAGTGTCACTCGAAACAACGGCTTAAACTTTTTGTTACGACTTTTTCTTGATTGTGCTCAAGTGCTTTGTTATTTTCTTAGGACTAGACAACTCACTGAAGTTTATTTTCACTCGGGTTACCTTCAACTTGTACACGTATTTTTGGATATTATCTATGTGTTTTCGATACGTTTGTAGATTACTCATAAATTGTTTTCACAATGTTATTATAAAATAAAATGACCAAAGTGATGGGTTCGTTAGATTTTGTAGTGGTAAAAAGTATTGTTGCAGTGCACCTTAGACCTAGGTAAATTGTGTACAAGGAGCAAGCACTTCTAAAACAATATTAGTAATGGAGTAATGAACCTATTCCTGTAAATCTGATCCGTTCCGGAGGACACAAGCTATAATATCATAAAACACATACTTTGCATTTTTGTACCGAATTCTCGTTTCCAATATAAGCCACTAAGTCCGCTCTACGCTTTTACATGATGGACGTCATGAAACAATCTGGGTATAATATGAATAGCATCTAGCAACTACACTAAGAATAAACAAAGTACATAAAACAAACTCTATTTGAACCAATTTTAAAGAAAGTTGCAGACTCAGCGACGACAGATAATAGGATAGGAATATTATATTGTTATACATATTATAATAGCTTGGTAGAAAATGTCTACCACTTTGAGATTTTTGGCAACAAACAAATGAAATGCATAAATGTGTTCCACTAGACGATGTAAGCTGAATTTATCTTCGTCAGTAAATGAGTCGTAAGACCAACGCTTCTTATCGCATCATCAAGCTCGCGATTTCGTTACAACTACTGTTTTCTTTTTGTTACTAGACTAGACTAGACTAGACTTTAGACGTGTTCTAAACGTGGAGTCGTGGAGTTTCTGATCCGGACTACCAGTTCCTAGTTTACGGTGTTCCCGGTATCCGTCTTTTGTTCGCAACCCAATTAAAAGTTGCCCACGCCGGTGTAGACTCGTTACAGTGTCGGAATACAGCCGTTTCCGGAACTGTCACCGGCGGTAAAGTGGATTGTCCGGGTTAGGGCTCAAGCACGGACGTTACTTTAAGTCTTCGATACCTGATGTTGTATCGCGTCTTAAGGCTACCATTGATCAGCGATTGCTAGCAAATTTTGTGATCACATCGTATTTTGCTTGATAGAAGTATGATAAATACACCCAGTAAGAAAATAAGTGGCTTAAAATTGGCCGCAGTCATATAAGTCATGAAAGGCGGTCGAATCTCTGTAGAAGTATGCACTCCTTTTATATCAACATGCGATCATTCAAGGACGATTGAGGAAAACGTATTTTTTTATCATAAAGTTATCGGTCCTACAATCGTGTGTCGTGTGTCGACTTTATCGCGTAAGTTTCACTTTCGACCTCACAAAAAATTCAACCATAGCGTAAGCAAAATTTAACTATCTTCATCGGCTTTAACTTTAAACTGTCACTGTCATTAGCTCCTGACAATCGCCGTTAAAACGTAGCATGAGTGCTGAGGCCCTTGCGATAGCTGGTGGATCAGCACACTTATTTCGATAGTTCGAATTTTGAACTACGAGTATCGCAATATAGCGAATGCAACCGTTATACCGAGCTCTCAAGTAATCTAGTTAGATTTCGGCTTTCGTGATATAAGCTGAAAACTTGGTAGTGGAGTCGCAATGAGCCAACGTGCGCTGGTTCGTTCGTTTTCGCGTCTAAAAGTAGGCCGATAAGACAACCTTACATAGATATTACATATCCGACAATATTTTATTCAAAAATAGTAATAGTACAGAGGAGTAATATAAGTAGAGTAGTAGTACAGAGGTTGGTTTCTTCTTGAATTGTTTTTGGAACATTATTATATGTTTATACTATATTACAACACCCATTTCCCTATTGATTATTCTTACATCTAAAATTGGTGATTTATAATTGGCCTGCCGAGGGTATTGACAGAAATGAATGGTAACTCGTGGTAGAATAGTAGCAGAAAAGCAGATGAATTTGAAGGTAATGAGTTGATCTGTGAAGTGAGATTTAGTTCTTAAGTTTTTTAAATATTCCTAGATGCTTTCATTGAGTACTGGATGTATGTTTTTATTCTAACCAGGATATATATTAGGAATAATTAGGGTAATATCAATACAGATTTCAAAGCTATTTGTTAAACGTTTCTTTATCGATTCAATATTTTTATTGGGTTAACCATTTATATAAAATAGATAACTTAATTATAGAGAGATTCGCTTAGAATGGATACAACCATCAAGTCTATCATTAGCTTGTATTCAAGGAATCAATTAGTAAAAAGGTCGACAAATAAATTGTAACAAGCGCCTTTCAAACTGATTCTGACGCTTCGCAACGTTGAGAAAAGCATAAAAAGTCTAGTTCTTTTGTTAACAGATATATAACGTTTATGAGATACAATATCTTCATACTGTAATGAAGCTGTTAAACTATACAATGGCTCTATAAACGCATCGCATGAGCGATTAGACTGAATCTTCGCTGTACAACAATGTGACAGGGAAACAAGCGCAAAACAAATATGTGATATACCGGTGGAGCATTAGTGAATTAGTAGGCGCTGCACAGATTAAAGAGAATAGGATGCGTCCAATGTGCGCTACACGTTAAATACGAGCCAGTATCAAATAGGGTTGTCGCGCGAATATCAGCCTTTATGATTTGAATTTTATGTGACTATACACTCAAAGTCAAAGTCAAAGTCAAAACTTTTATTTCCATAGAATTCATAAAGAAATGGCTTGGAAACGTCAATATTATTCAAAACATAAGGTCACGCGTACTTCTCGATAAGTTTGATGCCTGTTCAAATCCTATCCGACCCTCCATGGGGAAGAACAGTCAAGAAACCCCTAATGGAGGGATTCCTTTTTTTCGCGAGTACGATCACTCGTGTAATGATCCGAATAAAATGACGTAATTATACGGATTATAAGTTCTGCGTCTGTCACACTGTTAACTTCACCAATACATATACACACATACAGAACATGTACATAATTTTACAATATATATTTTTGCACAGCTACCATTAAGTTATATCAAATTGTCCTTCAACATCCAAAACTTCTAAATTATTTTTACACATGCACTACCCAAAACGGTTATCCGGTAGAAAATGCTAATTATAATCAAACCAAGTCTGGCGCTAGAACGTTTTACAGTTTATACGATATAGAGAGTCAAAAATACGTTGTAAAAACGGTTCTTGTGACCCTTTTAAAATTTTATACATATTTCGTCTTTAACCATTTGTTAAAGAATATACCTTATTAATGCATAATCTACTAAAATTTTTACTGTAAACTTAGCTAAAATTTTATTTTTTATTTTTTGATGAAAAATTTATTACTATAATTATTGATCACATAATGGTTTTATCGATTCTAATACCCGAATTCGTCGAATTCCCATCGAGTCAAACTGTGTGTACGATAATGTATCAAAATGAAGAAAAATAGTAATGAATAACGACAGGATATGGAAATGACAACCCTGGCAAGGTTGATGCGAATTACATTGCATACCTAGATTACCTGGCTGTCGTTTTACGTGGCTGAGCTAAGTAACGCGTACACGGATCGCTCGGTTCCAACTGTATTGACTGTAGTCAATTCTAAAAGAGCATTTTATAGCTAACAAACAACAGTACAGTACTGGAATCCTAACGAGGTATTAGTGCGTAGAATTTATAGTCGTTTATAACCTAGCCAGAGCTACAGAGTTGGCAAATGATATAACTTCATGATCAAACACTGTCATTCGTCAATGCTAACAATTATAAAACCGATAAATAATCAGAAATCCTTTTAATGTGAACCTGGCATTTTATAGAACCATAGCAATACAATCGAATAGTTTTTAATCGAATCTGGATGAATTTAGTTATAGATTACAAGCAGATCGCTATCGATAACCGTCAAACTTAATGAATTATGCAGATCAATCAGTTTTATTTTGTTTCTGGTTAAGAATGAAGAGAATATTGTAATATTTAGCGATTAATGGTGCCTATAAGCGTCCAAAAAAAGATTTTTATTATCATCTACACGATATCCCGAAGTGTTAACAGCGCAGAGAATACAAAATAAAAAAAGACTATACAAATTCGTATAATTTATATCTTCCAAATGTTAAGTAGGAAATATCGCCTATACGGTCTTTATGTCAAATATATATAAACTATTATACGTATCTACAGCCGTAATTTTCGAAAACTCAGACGGCTCTACCTTCACGTGCAATTGATATAATAATATAACACTACTTTTAAAACATGTTACCTACAAAAACCGAATTTGTTATCAGGTTCATTGACTTTGATGTAATACGTGGTAAAATGCATAACAAATGAATTTTAGAATATAATGCTAAGTGAGGTCTTTAAATAATGCAAATGTATTAATTAGCGTCTGGCCTGTCACTTTCATAGCATTAAACTAAATTTAAATTTATTTTGGATTTGTTTTAAACAATTGCTACAGCCTTTTAATGTATAGGTATGGTTAAATTTTATTAGAAGTTTGGTTTGACATCATTGACTTATTTATATATGACCAATATTATGAAAAGTTATATTAACCCCTTTTAAATTTAACATTTATTCAAGTGTTCTTAAGTTTTCTAATAATATAAAAGATAATAATAAATAAATTTTATTTATTACCTTATTTATATATGTTGTGTGCAAAAACTATAGGGTAATATATAAAGTATTGTAATATATTAGCCACATGGTCTCAATAAACGTTCCAAGTGTGAAAATTTGGTTCTAAGAACGACTTTACATGCAGCATGTATTCCGAGGGATATTATTTGTTCGTAGATCGTAATCGGAAAGCGCTTACGTAAGGTAGAATACCATACACTTGTTCAAACAGGACGACGCGTCGACGTGCGCCGGCGCAACCTTCGTGCGATAAACATCGTGAGATTACGACAATATAACAATCAAACATCATGTTTATTATCCTAGAGGTATAAATTAAACTGTCATTGCACGTTGTTTCACAATACCTCATATTGTAGTCAGAGTCAAAGAAGCAATGTAGAATAAAGTTATTTTACTTTTTAACTTGAACTTACTATGCGTGAAACGAACAATTTCAATATAGTAATACGGCAACATTTATTTGAAATTCTAGGATTTATTTGGAAATGCGCAATTTATGTCATTTTATTTATTATACAGAAAAAATAACCATCTGATACAAGCTGATCAAGTTCCACAAACATAATTTACTCACTTATGAAGTTTTCAAAGCGCCGATATAATTTATATTATAGATTAGCCTCACACCATCTAACAGGGGTCAGATGAAAGTTTAGCCATAAAAAAAAACAATAGCTTATTCTTATTAGGCATCCAAATAAACAAATCATCTCCCTATTAAAAAGGAGGGAAAGATATGCACAAAATTTGATACCCACAATGCATCTTGCACACCAATAGCAGACTGAGTGTGTATGCACTGCGCGCACATGTTATTTTTATTCACTACTCGTTTGCATTCTCTACAATAATTCAGTCCAATGACAACAAAAGTGATCTATTTTAAACATTCGAATATAATATCTAGGAGCTGCAAGCGACGACTTCTAAATATTATAAAGTGATTCGGTTATATTTATGTGTCTTTGAGAGTGAAGCAACAATCACAAGGGATTGGACAGGCAAATGTATTTGCATTAACACAATGTGTGTTTGTAATATGATACGTACAGTCAACGGATTAGATAATTTGATAAGAATGGAATTTCATAATGCAACCTCCATGCTGAGGTATAATAGAGCAGTTTAAATAGATTTTAATTAAATTAATAGTCGGCCTCTATCAATTTATACCTGGATCTGGGAGTGAAACGACTCCAAGATCCGTGTATGTGAATCCACGACCGTTGGGCCATAATATGCTGCTCTCACTACTACGCCACCGAATCCGTCATAACTAACGTGCCTCGATGATATAAAATTGTTTGTTTATTTAACATGAATCGAATGGAAGCGAAACAAACATTGGCGTACATGGAATGTCCATTGTGATTTCATGTAAATATAATCATCTTATGCCGACGATCGATTTGTTTTATGACGTAAGCGACGAACAAAATCTTATCAACATTTGTTTTAAAATATGTCCTGACTGACTGACTGACTGATTGAAAGGACAAACATTTATTTTTATATGAACGTAGTTGTTTGTTCTATGTTTGAGTGTTAATGTAGGTATGTAATTACAATTGTAAAGTTATATATACATCTTTATATATGATCTTATATATAAATTCCAACTATTGACTGGTTACCATAGTACAAGCTATGTTTAGTTTGGAGTTAGACAGGTGCTGTGTAATAAAATATATAATAAAAATGATAAATGACAGCTTAAACTTTTGGGTTGAGAGACTTTTTGAGATGTGTTCCTGAAAGAGCATATGAGCGTATGCGCTATGTAATAAGTACTGTTAAACTCACTGCATTTCATTATTCAGTCATTATTGTAATCATTATCACGTGGCCAAATCCGCACTGGTAGAGCTGTTACTGTCCCAGTAAGCTATTGGGACTTATATTAGGACACTTTTTTAGTAGTCTTAATTATTTTTCAATTTGAGAAACAGCGGAATAACTTGATATTCTAATATTTATGAAAGTATATTAGAAACAGGCATGCTTTTTTTTAAAACAGAAATTAGTTTCATTTTAAGTGATAGTAATAATAATAATAGTAGTATTGTTATTATTAGTAATAATAACATTGGTGGACATTTCACACAGCGCCATCTATCCCCAAAGTAAGCTAAGCATAGCTTGTATCATGGGAATCAGACAAATGATGTAATATTTGTACTTTTGTTTTTTAGGTATGCGTCGATTAATATATCAGCACTTTCCATAGGAGTCAAAATTACTTGCCATCTCATTCTTTTTATTTGAATAACATTGACAACATTCAAGTAAAATTTAATTATATATATACAGTTTTATTTCACAAAACACTAACTTTTTTCGGATTAATTAAAGTTTACCATAAACAAGAAACCAATTAAAAGGAGAGCGATAAGAATTTGGTAAAGTTTAACCATACCATAAAATTATCTTATCAGAAGAGGAAAATAAGGCGTGTAAACTCCATAAAATCCACAGGATAAAATATAATATATAATATAATATAATATAATATAATAAAAGTCAATAGCAATATTCCCCGGCCTTATTACATTAACTTATAACGATCCATTAGTCGTGCTGTTGATATATTTTCTCTCGTGTCTTCTCATTAGTTGTTTCAATTGTGCCGCTTACAAAATACTTATAGAAGTAAACGTCTAACTCCCCGACTTGACAAGAAATCTCTGAAACTGAGGACTGTGAACAAGGTGAGACTAGAATTTGAATGGAGTTTAATTTCAGAACGCAAATACACGCTATGAAGGGATTTTGGAAAATTCCACCCTTAACGGAGCGCAATGGGTTCCACTTGAACACAGTTGCAGACGAGTCCCATTGTAATCTACGAACTATAAAAGAGTCGGATGTTGCTTCAAATTGCAGAATGTTTTTGATTCGATGACGTGTTATTTTTGCACCACACTTTCCCAAACTTGGGTATTTTTCATCTATTATACGGTTATATAACAGAGTTCTGGGTGTTTAATGTAAGTTATATTTTATTTTTAGTCTTACTAAATACCTAATATATTTTCTGTCATGCATATTAAATGTAGAATCAGTTACATGAGGAAGAATATAAAAGCTATACGTCTCGTATTTCCTTCTCGTAATTATATAGCTATGCGTATATTAGCTATTGATCAATTCCAGAGTGATGATTGTTTCAAACTAGAATTCTGATGTCTGATGAACTCAGTCTTGAGTGAAATGAAACAGTTTGGACGTCTTTATACAATTTAATATTTGGTATAGTAGTAGGTCATAAATTAGGATTGAGCTAGGAAAAAATACCTATAAACCGGACGCGGTACCAAGAAGTTGTGTTTACTTTATCACCCTTCCCCCATCATTGCCCGTCACAATATGATTAAGATAGGCTTATAATGTACCAACTGATATATCATATTATATATACATTACATTACATATACAAACATATATTATAACACACAATTTGCCGGTAAGATTATTCACGTCGTCACGAATGCAATTTACTTTTATTGTTTGATTTTACTGATTGGATAGGATAAAACATTACGACAAAGACCCAAATAAATGATATCACCATTTAGCTTTGTAAGTATTATTTTAGCGACTGTCATTTTCTAGTTTGAACAAGGCCTTGAAAGTCGAAGTAAAACTGATAGTTTAACCTCATTACCCATTTTACGGCACTAATTACCTCCCAAGCGCAAATTAAATTTACATACGGTGCTAAATTACATGGTTCTTATAGGTAACAAGTTACCTACTCCTCTTCAGAGTGAACAGTTTTTGGGACTTTCAAAGAAAGTACCTACATTTTTTTACGTATATTCTTAGGTAGTAAATCTGAGGAGCCATATAAAGAGCTATTCTATGTGTGTAAATATAAGATATAATAAGAGAAAAAGATATAATATTAGAAATTAATTTTGCATTGAATAAATCTCGTTTAAAAAAATGTTGCTGTTACGAAGTTCACATACAAAAGACATCAACGCGTTCTGCCTGTCTGAGTTAAGGATAGTGTCAATCAAATTTACTGTGTGGATAAACTTATTTTTCATATTTTTTTAGGTATATGTGAAATATACGATTATCCAGACCACATTTACGCTACGGCATATTTGTAGAAGCATAAAAAATAACGAGGGAAGAAATAGAAATCATTTCAGTTCCCAGATGTCAAACTAATGATGTGTCAGTTTGGACATGTATTTCTAGATCTACCTCATTTTGATTCAATTCAAAACACAAAGAACCGTTGAGAAGCATCGCTATAGAATGTGAAAAGTTTTTGCTTTCCATTTATACAACTTCTGGAATATAATCTCATAATTTAGAGTTACGGAAAATCGGCGCCAGTGATTAATTCACGTCAGCGATATCGTACGTCTTCTTATGTGTTATCTGCCATAATTTGTTGTGACATTTTTGTTGGTATATAAATTATTTTTGCTAGAGATGTTTTAATAAACGCATATTTTCCTTTCAATATAGTCACACTGGAAGTCAACTCTATCCTTTGACGTCGTCTTCTTTACTTCGTAGACCTTATTTTTTACATTTTGGTATTACTAATTGGTTAAATAATGATAATCCTATAAAGGTTGTGATTTTAATGAATATATTTAGCAGACTGGTATATGATATAATTGTTTTAGTTAATTATCTTTTATATTTTACACACCACGCAACGTGTAAAGTTTGCTTGTTACGTTTAATAGTAAACATAAGTTTTTGGTAGAGCTAAATATAAATATAATAAGTGGAAGATTTAGTATTATGAGCAGCCGATACAATGCACTAAATGTTCTTAGCCTCGTTGCAGAAATTGGAAATTCTATAAGCTGCTTAGCTGCTTCATAAAACTATCATTCAATTCTGTAACGTTATTCATGTCTGGGCTAGCTGCCTTTATATAACAAATAAACTATTACACTTGGCAAAGAAAAGCTATATTAAAGTGATGGTATTACATGCGTCAGTCAGAATATGTTTACTCAAATGCTGTCTGCTTGCATGTATTGTATGCTAATTCTTTTTGTATAAGACACTCAGAAAAAATAATGAAAACTGCGAGAAATCAAAGTTTTCTACAAGGCTCTTAATAAACACATTTTATCATAATTTTGTGGTCTCTTTTAGAAAGGAGAAATTAATATACATGGCTGATTTATATTGTGAAAGAAATATTCTTTGTACTGAAGCTTTTTTGCCATAATATGTATGCATAAGTATCTAAATGAAGCGATAAAACTGAAATTGGATATGATTTAAGAAGTGTTCTCGCTCATTATACTAATAAATGTGCCATTAAAAATTCTTTACTGATCGTAAATTTTGAATATTCTCTCCCTATTCCCAGAGAAGCAAGGCGACTGCGAAGCAAAAGATAATTCGTTTTTTCAGTAACATATTGGTCAATGTCAAGCTCGCTTTCCATTTCCTGCGTAATACCAAAAAGCGGTATAAATATTAAAATTTGTGTTTGTGCAATAAAGTTTACAGCTGGTTATGTTTCAAATATAATGTTTTAGGTTAATAGTTATTGTAGCGTAAAATTGCGGATATTTTTTTATAAGACCTTTAAAATTATCGGCCTTTCGTAAATAGTCAGGTTATTATCCTATTGACTGAACTATGAAGTGAACCTTTCAATTGATGACTGGAAGGCAAACATTATTTCCGAATATGCTCAAAATGATTTATTTTTTGTAATTTGTTTGAGAACAGATAATTTTGGTATTAGTATTAGATTTCAAAGATTTATGTATTTTAAATAGTTTAAAGTGAAAAAGTTACAGAGAATGCAAATAGCTTAATATTAAATAGTAACCTCCTCCTACAAAGCAATACAACTTGCGTCCTCCCTTGCTTAGGCATACCTAAGCAAGGGAGGACGCAAGGCGCATTACTATGTGATATCAGTCTCCCCATAGGGAGACTGATATCACATAGTAATGCGCCTGTAACTCTAGGACCTGAAGGTGTGATGTCTTAAATAGGTATATCTCTCAAGATACAAGGATCTATACATTTTATCTAAGTATTAAATAAAAAAAAGTAATTGTTAATAGTCAAAAGTGGCTAAAGGTTTGCAGATGCAGGCATTGAAAAATAAAAACCACCTCTAGCGTCATTCAGTAGCTGTAATGAACTCGACGCGGTAATTACACGGATAATTACGTTTAATGTTGGTCACGGACTCCATTTTTTAGCCGCAAAATATTGCGGTGTTCAGTTTTGTCCACGGATATCGCACCCGCATTGTGGGTATTTAAATTTAGAGCAATGTTCAATTGGTTTAAAACGGAAAAGTTCCATTGTTTGAATATTCCATATAGATCCTTAAATAGAACTGCTGTTATCTCTGCAAATTTTATACAAGTTTGTGTAATTTTAGTTAGAATAAAATAAAATTATTCGTCTTCGCCTCTATGGATCGCTTCTGTGTCAGAAAATTACTCCCTGAAACATGTAATGCAACGCCTTGTAAGATAAATCAAACAGTTTATATTTTACGAACATAAATATTACCATAATAATATGTTATTATAACTTATATTCAACTGAATAATATTATCGAACGCTTGGTTATTACTGCTTAGATACAATTTTCCTTCCCGTATATACGTTTACATTAGTGGATTAGTACAGGGAAAACTCGTCAGTTTTTAACAATTTAATGGCATACAAAATTTAATGCTGCGATAAGAGTTCATTTGAAGCATTTTATTACTTAAGAATCATCGGTGTGCAGTGTGAGTGAGTCATTCTTCAGGTGAGCGCTTATCAAAGTCCAAACAATTGTGCAAGTATTGCTCATAAGCAATAGGATTCACTTAGCATACTAAAGAGCTACGTTCATCACGATCCGCTCCTTAACCGAGAAGACGAAGACCACAAGAGCTTTCCATGTACTGAATCAATGCAAGATTCAACTGCAGTCTAAGATACTGACGACGCTCGTGGTCCAGGCCTTATCCGTAAGGTCGAATTTGCGTTGCAACGAGTATGCTGCACTCGCTTCGCTCGAACCTGGTACATGGTAAGGCGTCGGGTTGGACGGTGGCAGCCAATAAGCGGCGCTGATGGCCGGGTAGCTGCCCCCGTTCCTCGCGGGGCCAGTCTTGCCCCGGGCGCCGCCCGTGTCGCCGCGCATCCTTGTTCACGCCACTTCACTTGCACCGTCACACATGGCACGACACGTCCTCGCGTTACCGCGTACGCGACACGACTGACGTGACGGTGCGCCGCGCCGGGTCGAGCCGGGCGGAGGTGCGCGCGCGCCGCGCCGGTGACAGACGACAGCCGATCGGTCACTCCTCGTGGATGTCACGTCTCCTCCACTCCCCCCTTGCTAATGAGGTGCGTCCGTCAGTGCTCGCGGTTCAATTGTGCTTCTCTACTTGTTGACTGACTAACTCTAGAATGGTAGTCTAGCGTGTTACACCAAACTGATATTTAATGATATTTTGGTGACTCTTTTATATTATTACGATTATCATTTAGTAGCAGTAGAAGTAATTTTAAAGGCAATGTTCGTGCGGGGAAAGAAATTGCCTATATACCATTTCTATCTTCTGCTGCAATCGAATGAGGATCGAACAAGAGGCAGAGCAAATGGCATACCCGAATTCACGAAGTAGTCTCTGCGCGTAACGAAGGCAATGCAACGTGGGTTCTCCCATACTTTTATTTAAGCAATCATTATTTTAGGTGTTTTATATTTATTGATATTTTTTTCAAGTATCAGTTGTCATAAACAACAATAACAATAGTAACAATAATGCTCAAATTTTTAGATAGAGTCATCATTACGAATCATCATGTCATCATATTGCGAAAAGTCCATCTGTTGTTTAACCAAAAGTCCTACAACGCTCTACGAGTCCAGTACAACAATGGGTTCAGAATGTTGTTGGGACTGACGAAATTTTGTAGCGCGTCGGGTATGTTCGCTGAAGCGAGGGTCGATGACTTTTACGCGATCGTACGAAAAAGAACTGCGTCTCTAATAAGTCGGATTTTCGTCAGTACCAACAGCTTATTGAATGTTGTGGCTGATGATGTTAACTCAGTTTTGATGAGGAGCTGGGTACGATTACACCAGCCTACGCCACTTGTTTCTCAGTGAGACTCCATCTGCTTCACATTATTCAATTCAGTTATTTTATTTAATTATTGACCATTATTATTATTTTCTTTGATTTTTGTTTTTTCTTGTTGTTTTTTATTATTTCAAATGTAATTTTGTAATGCAGGATCAATTTATTAATTAATGTGTTAAATTCTTATTATTATTATTTTTTCCCTTTTCATTTATTATTAATTATTTATGACCTGTTATACATACAAATTTTATTTTATTTTGACATTTTTAAGTGAGTGGATTATGGAGGGTGAAATATTATTATTATTAAGTTATTACTAACATAGGTTTAAATTATAGTTGCATTAAGTACTAACAAAATGGATGGAAATCTGAATTTTTAAATAAATTAAATTAAATTAAATTAACCACAAGTACGTACCGCAAATAAACTATTACTCACAAGAAATACAATTGTACTATCAATAAAACATGTCACAATCACAGTTGCGCAATTTCAGTTTACCGAAGCCTTCACGGCAAATCGGCACGAAAAAATTAGTACATGGATAAGCAATACTGAGTGCGTCCACTCCAACTGTAAACATTTGAGCCTTGGGAAAAGAAACTATGTACTATAATCGATAACGCACTAAATCAGAGATTAATTTTCACGGATCAGTGCAACTGAATCGTAAATCTTTGGTAATTTCAGTTGTATTCAAATCGAAGCTAGGCGTTGAGACACTACACCGAAATGCATGAACGGGTAATGCAGTGCAACGTAATAATAGACATGTGTAACGTCACTGTGTCTGAAGCAGCGGTGCAATTAATCTCAGAACAATTTACACTACGACCGTCTTCTACTACATCGACTTTTGTATTTTAGCAGTTCACATTTTTGCGTCACTTTGTATTGTGTATCAGCATTAAATTCCAGACCAGCGGAATACTTTCTCTATACCGTTAAAACATTATGATATTGGTAAAAAATTTATATTTAAATAAAGAAAAGTAACATTGCTCCAACTAGATAAAATAAAATTTTTGATTTGATGGGGTTCTCATTTTGTTTTCATTATTTTTGATTGCAGTATTTATAGCAAAGCCATCCGAGATATTCTTACCTTTGACAGATGACGATGAAGCCTTTCAGTCGGTATATTGGTATAAATATCATACAAAGTTCATGCCTTTATCCCCAAAGGGGTAGGCAGACCTCAGTGGGCAACTTTTCACATTGGGAACGAGAAAAAAGAGATTGCATAACAAAAAGTAATTCCAATAGTACTGAATCATTTAATTCAACATACTGACTCATTATCAAACACCGATGAGAACTGATGTCTAAGAATGAGACATACATAAATTATATAACTATTATAAAATGGCAGACGTCCTATAAATATACTTACAAATAATGTATTTAATGCATACTGACAGTATTGTAAGTGGTTAGTTCACCAATTTGGCAAGCCGCCTTATTGCGTAGAAACCATTCATAAGGTACTTCCCAATATTGATCTTCTGTATCTGATTTGATGCGAACATAATCACTGTAATGTAATGATCAATTTTATTATATTTTTTTGTCGTCATGAATTAAACCTCTTTTTTTTGGTAACGACAGTATTACTACTAGTATAGTATAGTATACTAGTATAGTATACTATAGTATAGTACCTAGTAGTACTATTAGTAGTTACCTGTACATGCCCGAGCTTATGTTTTCCTAAAACGAAAGTATACTGAAAATCAAAAGTAGCTTATAATAATGAAAACAAACAGCTTTCAATGACACAGTAATTATAAGAAATCCAATACACAGTTCCTATCATGTGTTTCAGTGGACAAAGCAACCGACGACCTTCGGTCACACTATTCTAGATACGCACGTCAGATATTTCTCGCATTCTACACATAACGAACGTCCGACATTACAGTCTCAGTAGGAAACACAGAAACAGTGGCTGCAGGCACTCACTAAGATGCGGCGATCATTGGTTGACAATGCACCGCATTATAACTATTAAAAAATTCGACGAGAACAGTATGGAATGAGTCAATCTGCGAGTAAGTAAATTCTTAAATTTTGTATGGTACTGTTGGTCGATGCCACCGGAGACCCGGAATTGTAGAGTCAGGATATAGTGTAAGCGGTTTTAGTTTGCTTAATTATATTTAGCTTGCGTGAATATTTCAATTCGAGACAAAACCAATTAGCTGTTCACATCAGTCGCGGTGCGGGGCGCGGCAAATCAGTCACAACGCACCGCGACGCGACTCGTGTGAAATAATCCCAAAGTATCATTTTGTCACAACTTATTTATTAGGGGTTTCTGTCTGTTATTCTCCATGGAGGGTCGGATAGGGTTTGAACAGGCGTCAAACTTAGCGATAAGCACGCGTGACTTTATGTTTCGAATTTTATTGACGTTTCCAAGCCATTTCTTTATGAGTTCTATGGAAATATAGTTTTTTTGACTTTGACTTTGACTTTGCACAGTTAGTAAACGTCTTTCCGCGTGTCATGCAATCAGTGAGCGTCAAAAATGAATCAAACACTACCAGTATAAATACTACTACTATTTGAACTCGAAAAATCGTCACGCGCCCACTCAGCTTCGAGTAGCCGCGTACGTGACACGATTTTTAAGCGCGCGGTACCGACTCCGTTTGTACATCGGTAGACAGATATTCGAAATATAAGTTGTACTTTGATTCTGACGTCTATTGATAGAATACAGAAATTTTACTGTCACTTCCCTTGGGAAGTAAACGTATTCTATTCGTATTTTAGTAGAATCGTATTTTGTTGAAATGGCTAACTAGTAATGTATACTCTTAGATACTTAGATGCTACTTGGCTACTTGGATGGTAGTGAAATACTAAATATCGAATAGCAGATTATTTTACTGATTTCTGATAGTCTGTGGAACAAAAACTAATCATAGAGTTAAGTTTCTAAATTGTAAAGGATGCTTGTTGAGAGAAAGGAATTCCTCCTTTATGGGTATCTTGGCTGCTCTCCCATGAAGGGTCGCCAGAATTAGTTATAAGTAACACGTTGTCTTATATTTTTTAACCTGAGTACTTAACGAATTCTACCTATTTATTTCAAAATTAAATGAAAATAAAGTTTTTCCTTCGCCTATTGACTATAATAACAAAGAAGAAGTAGTGGTATCACGCAGAAAATATGTAATATAAGAATGTTGCTTCAGTTTAAGCATTTGGGCGCTTTGGAGTTTACTGTAGGACCTTATGTGTTTATAAACATAAATAATCCAATGAGAGCTATGTGGATTTATTCAATAACTCATGACTATTCTTACTACATTGACGTAACATGCGTCAGCTGAATTTGTTTCTATCGAAATACATATGCATTATTGTCCCTGAATGGTGATTTTACTTGTTACTATTCGTGGCTACCAAAAAAACTACCACCCATTACCGGTTGGTAGTTTTTGGTAAGTTGAATTCAGGCCTTATATTACACGATTTTTAAAAAATATACCAAGAGCTAGTCAGACTGTGCCAAATTGCGGTCAAGCGCTTGCCATACGGTAATAAAAAATAAATAAATAATTAGTTAATGTATGATCACGTATCGATCAGCACCTACCGCCTCAATTACTTAATCCTCTGCTTAGTCACGCCACCTTAACCTCCGAGTTATACGATATATTATGTAGTTGGTTGATCACGTTGATTGATACCAGACAGATAGAGAACTAATCTATCTGATGGGTCAAGAGTTAGCGATGAGTTTCTTATGCCACAGAATATATATGTTGACAAAATTCATTATTTTTGTCTTGTGTCATCACCGATCATCAAAAACAGCCTATTGATTAAATGGATAATTTGTTTTGGTAATCTGTCACATTAGAAATACTTAAACTACTAACAACTTTGGTTGAAATTTAGCTCAGTTAGACAATGACCTAGATTTAAGCATAAAGCCATAGACTTTATTTTAATCTGGTACTACGAACATCATGTGGGCAAAATTTGGGGGTTTAAGTAGTTTTAAAGTTTATTATTCATCAATAACCTAATTAAATGTAGAGATATAATAATAATAATAAAATAAACGGTTCACGGTCGAACTGAAAACATTTTACAAATTACTCAGATAATTCAGCATGCGTAAAATTTTCGTTTCAAATCATATAATTACAAGTTTCAGTTCAAAAGAATAAAATATGTTTTATTTATTCTCAAATACCTTTTGTTAGTCTTAATATGTTCCCAATATTTATTTCGACAAAAGGAAATTACCACTCTTGTAAAAAATCGTCTTTGATTAAACCAAAATAGTTTAAAAATAATCATAACTGTAAAATATTACTTTAAATCTAAAATATCAGGGCAACAATGTAGACTATTAAATAGTTTCAAGGCCGTTAAGAGGAAACTAGATGTTTGTATATCTCTACTACATTTAGTGTACCTAATAAATTTTAAGTGAATGTTTAACAAAATAAAATAAAAATAAAACTATCCGTAGACCAAGTTATGAAAATGAAGTAAGGAAACAGCCACAGCTCCTGGAGTTTCATGACGCAATACGACAAATACGTATATGTATACAGTTCGCATGCACATGTATTATGCAGAATTGTATCGATCATGAACGTATGTGTGCTGTTGGTAATACGATGTATTGAAATGATTTGTCTTGTAATGTATCCTTGACTGGCCCTACTAACTATATTCGAACGTAACTCGATGAGTTTTTTTTCACAATATGCTTAAAATAAAATAAATTGTGAATTTTTGGTTACACAGGATAGTTCGTCTGAAATATTTAAGTTAAATTATAAAAAGACTTTACCTTGCAAAGTTTCTTTTCCTATAATATTTTAAGGGGAATATGTTACATATGCACATTTAATACTTTTTAGGTACAAGTGCATGCTTCACAATGGAGTTTAAAGTTTTAAATAATGTGCGTATTCATTAAATTGTGAACAAAACTCACCTTATTATTGTTTTTATCTCAAGGTTCTTGAAAGGGGCTAAGAAATATTTGGCAAACTTCAAAATAACGTAGAAAATTTCTTTATGATACCTAGTAAGTATATCAAGTGATTCAAATTTGTGAGAAATTATATCATTACCATTTATTTAAAAAAATTATAAATAGATGTTATAAATTGATTGAAGGTATATTTTAGTCTGGTTTTTTTATATTAGAGATATTATTTTTCAGCTGTCAAGATTACAATTCCTTCATGTATATTTATCACTGTTTAGCTAACAATGTCGAAGTTAACACGTCGACTATCCTGCGAATAGACTTTGTAATGGTAAACATTCGACCTTGAACGCAGTGATCTAAGCAAACAGAATAAATTGACGATATAATATTTCCTTTACTTATTTGTTCATAACTATGGATTTAAGATAGTTGTTGAATGTATTGTAGCGTAGAATAGAGTAGAGTACGAGAAAGTGATAGAGACACTTCTTTCACTGCCGCCGCTTATTTAGTAAGTACATATGTTTACATCTGTTAATGATAAAGTTTATTTAAATTATGATTTTATAGCGCGGCGCCTTCGAAGTCCGACGCGAGCGTTCAGCCTTGATGACGACTCCCAGACAGAAGCCCTATATCTACTCAGTACAGATCTAAACACTGCTAGGTAAAATTTAATTGACTTATTCAAATTACAAAATAAGTCAGTTTGATTACGGAAAATTTAAATAGTAAATATTATAAATAGGTTTCAAAAATTTCATTCTTTTATTTGAAGCAAATTTGCTATTCGACGATTAAACCTTGATGTCACTTAAAGATTGAGTGCCAGATCCAAAACATTGTTCAGTACACACATGGTAGCACTTGATTATGTATTATCTGTAGTTATAGTCTTCTTCTTCTTCGAGTCACCGGTTCTGTCGAACCAGTGTGGTGAAAGGATTGTAAGTGCGCCTTAGAGGCTCCTTTCGTGCACTCGACACATGTCTTCGAATTTTTAGTTCTAGGACATGTCGGTTTCCTCATGATGTTTTCCTTCACCGTTTTGAGAACGTGGTATTGCACACATAAATCTTTCAATCGAAAAACTAACGTGCACGTCGGGATTTGAATCGGCGACTACCGGATTTAAACTCGGGGGCCAGTACCGCTAGACCACCACGCTCTCTATAGTATATAGTCTGTAGTTATAGTGATGATGAATGATGTAGACAATATTCTGAATAACACTTACCGTTTCTGTTTTCACTGTCAGCTGGTTTCATCTGGATCGGATGGTGCATCTGTAACAATAAAAAAAACAATTAAAAATATTGGATAATTACCAACATGAAAAAACTGTGATTTTTTCACCCATCTCGAATATATTTCGAAACGTCAAGTAGCAATGGTCATTTTACTAAGTTTTAATTTTTTTTATTTACATTCTTACTACAATCAAAGAACAGACGGGACATAAGTGCGTGATCAGCCCTTCTCATGAGCTCAAGTGCACACTCAAGACCCAGCTAGCTCAAGTGCCAAGCTTGCATTTGAGATCCAATAATCCTTTTTTACCATCCTTATAATAAAAAAAAGATTTTGCGTGCATCTGATCATTCAAGCAGTTTCTGATAAATGATGAATTTTATTTGAATTTTGATCACTTAAGTAAAATAAGTCCTTGAAATTGAGTATTTAATTCAATGTTTATAGCAGTAGAACTGGGTAGAATGTTTTTTTTTATGTAATACAGTTACAGAACGAGCTGACGGCCCACCTGGTGTTAAGTGGTAACCTCAGCCCATAACAAGCGATGCGGCTTGGGTCCTCCCCTACTAGGTACGGCAAGACCCAACTCGCAACGTATGCGCCCGTAACTCTGAGACGTGTAGGTGGAATGTCTCGTGTGCCTGTAATTTCACCGGCAACCACACCTTTCAAACCGGAACACAGTAACGCGAAAGCGTTACTGCTTGGCGGCAGAAATGGGCATGGTGGCAGTACTTCCCCGGACGTACTTGGCGAGAGTTCTACTGCTCTTAAATTTGATATGGTCGTGGCAAATAAATGAATATAATTATGTTCTGACACCATGAAACAAATAATCCTTGTGTGGGAAAAAGAGTTAGTTAATTTTCATTAAACCTGAACCAAAACGTGTTTTCTAACAAGCTAAACAACATTATTGTTTAATTTTATCAGCAAAAGATATTACCTTCATACAACCAACGTTTTGCTCTCGAATAACAATTAATAAATGAGCAAACATATTAACCCCGTTAGATGTTGACTCAACATTGAAATATTGGTGATTCGACGCGTTAATATCGAAGCCAATCGATATGAATTATTTACGCGGTAATCCAGTGCAGTCACTAGTACATGAGAAATCTTTCACCCTCTCAGATTATAGACAATAAAATAATTCCCAATCTTAGTAGTCAAAAACCCTTTTTGTCTTTCAAACCTTAGACGACATCAAGTTAAAATTTTCCACCGCAATGGAATATGTCGATGGATTCATTTAAATGGTCCAACCTGTGTGTGCTGTTGGACACGAGAGATAGATAATAAAGTTATACGTAAATTTAACAAAATGGGAGATACACTATTGCATGATGACCCAACCCCTTTTCCGGCACTGAACCCCAAGGTAACATAGGTACTGTTAATTTTTTTCTTGTTTATTTTGTATTAGTTCCCTGCTCCTTTGTGTATTTGCGTCCTATGTGCTGGAATAAACGTGTTATCTATCTATCTATTCAGCTAAGCGGAGTTTCGTAATAAATCTACAGTCCTTGTTGCATCCCTGTTGCAAATGACGGCAAACAATTCGCGAGTTATTCGCAAACAACACCCAATATCATCGACGAATCGGCAAACATCGAGCCGGTGATATATACATCAGTCACATCACGATGTTTTAATTTACGTGTCAAAATAAATGGAGCACAACGAAAATTAAGGCATTTCGTTTCAAGAGACAAAAAATAAATTGTATTTATTAAAAAAGCTGTCGGACCGTCAAAATAAATGTAAAACCTCCAAGCTCACGCGTACTTAAGTTCAAAGAAGCGGAGATACGGTACCCATTAGCAGTCTTTTTTTAAGTTACTTCTTTATTAATTCAATGGAAATATTACTTTAGACTTGACTTAGTGACTAGTCTGGGAGGGCTGGAAACTGATAATAGAGATAACAGAGAGATAGGGTTAAATAGGGTGTGTATTTTTAGCGCGTATAAGCTCGCATTTTGACGCTTGTATGATGAATCCATTATGTGCGCATTATATTAAAACCGAACGTACGAATATGCGACTATTCCAGCATGCTCAGTAAGATAATACTTCGAGCCTATGATAACGAAGTTATACGAGCCCAAATACACCTGTTATGCAAATGCCAATAGTCTAGCTTTTACTTTTCTACGCTTTTGCCAACAGACATATTATTTGAAACTAATTATATTATTTATTATTATATGCGATAGTTTTTGATGGTTCGCTCTTCTTTCAGGCAGCCGTGAAACAACGGATCGAGATATTTGTTTTGCTAAGAGATTATGAGCAGGGTGCACAAAAGGAGTTTTTTTTATGTTAACTTCAGGCAAAACAGTCTTACGGCCCGCCTGATGTAGCGCGGTCACCGCAGCCTATTGACGTCAGCAAAACCGGGAGCATTACTGATGCGTTGCCTACCCTGGAGATTTCATATTTCTCTTGAAGCTGCCAATGAGTATGCCGCAGGTATAAAAGAAGACCAGAAAGCCAGCTCTGAAGAGTAAAAGCTACAAGAAAACTGCAAATATCTACAGAAACATTTTTAATCCAAATATATAAACATATTGTATTGAGATGTCGAGAAGCATCACGTAATAGAAGGCGGTGCCACGTCACACGTCAATCGGCGCATGTTTATTTTTACAAGGCACACATAGCCGGGGGAACGTTATTGAGTAATGGACTTGTGTATTGCCAGTTAGGATTTTAAATAGATGAAAAGTGATAAATAAGTGTCAATTTATTCATATGGATATTATGAAAGTAAAGATTATCATTGTTTACATAATGAATGTCCTATAAGAGTGAAGTTTGGATTATTACTAAAAACGTATCCTTAACATTTTCGGTGATGCAGATCAATCTTAAAAACCTCACTTATAAAAATCTATACAAATCTATCTTCCACTTTTAATATAATATGCCTGTGATATTTTCGTGAAGCGAAGCCATTGGTGTTATTATTATTTTAAACATGTGCTATTTTTTTCATCCTCCCTAATTGAACCATGGATAATTATGGATACTAATAACACATATTCATTATCAAGTTCACATTTCCTGACAGCGTAACACATGTGCTATAATTAAGGGTTGCTCTTTATAACATTCGACCCGACATACAACTGAAAACTGAGGAACGTTTTCACCGTGGCTGAAAGGTTGCTCTCGCTCGCTGGTCACACGGTTTCTCATTTATCTGATAGGGCAAACGACTTTGAATACATTTCGCCTGCTTTATATCAACCTGTCACGGCTCTACGGAAAGCCTGCATTGGCACCTTGCTCTCAAGTACTTCTCAGAAGCATAAACATGAAAAAAAAAGTGTTATGTATGGCATTCGTGTAGTATATTTATAATTTATTTCCAGCTGGTTTGTGTCATAGATTTGGCTATTTTTAGAATATATTTGTAGGAATTATTACGAAATCGGATCGGCTTGCGTTATTTTGCCACGCGAACCAGTCTCCGGACAATACGTATGAATCCCTTATCTAATTAGCCGTAAGTGATCATCAATCACTCACACTACACAAACGTTGTACGGCGTTGTTGGCAATTTGTCATCTGTGGTGTTAGTATGACGGTAGGTACCGACTAGTTTGCATGGAAATTTGGGTCAATGCAATTTAAATAATTGTACGGCTAAAACAACAGGACTTGTGTATGGTTAGTCATTTACCTGTTAACATCAAGCATTGATTGCGATTTTGTTAATTTAGGTTAGATATTGCGATATTTTATAATATTTCTGTTATAATATTATCACCCAGCACACAAAAGAATATCTATATTTTCAACTGTAGTTTCGCCAAATTAAGTTTTTCTACTTGTAGTTAATAGTTTAACTTATCTCCACCATTTCTGACAGTCTTCTAAATTATCAAAAAACTACCAGACTTCAAAAATACACGCAAATGATAATAGAGAGTAGCAAAGAGATTTCAATTCTTGATAACGTTCAAATTCACTGGGACAACTTCCCGTCGTACAATATAAGTTCCCAATCGGTTCGAGCGGCATTTCTATGAACTACATACTACATGACTGTATGTAATGTATTGTTGTATGCATGCTCGAGTAGAAAAGTGCATCTAAGATTACAATCCCTCGTTCGAATCACGAAAATTCGTCAAAGTTCGAAACTATTACTAGTATTGGAGTCATGATTAATAGGTTTTCCTAACTTGAAAATACTAAGTCGCAATTGGATGTTCATACTTGGAAGCTAAAGACTTTAATACATTCTATAATTGTCTACTTTTAAATCTTCTTCTTCGAGTCACCGGTTCTATCGAACCAGTGTGGTGAAAGGATTTTAAGTGCGCCTCAAAAAGGCTCCTTTCGTGCACTCGACACATGTCTTCGAATTTTTAGTTCTAGGACATGTCGGTTTCCTCACGATGTTTTCCTGCACCGTTTTGAGAACGTGGTATTGCGCACATAAATCTTTCAATCGAAAAACTCATAGGTGCACGTCGGAATTTGAACCGGCGACCTCCGGATTGAAACTCGGGGGTCAGTACCGCTAGACCACCACGCACTTTTAAATGCAAAGTTAGTTATCGTGGTACTTTTGATAAAAAAGTTTACCAGTCTTGAACCCTTAATCGTAAGATGAGGTCTTTGGAGGTTAGAATTAAAAAAACAATGGAATTTCTCTTTGTATGTTATATATGGCTTTCGACAGCGACAGTACATTGTATCAACAGACGGACGGATGAACCGTTTAAAAATAAATGAGGTGTGACGATTTGCGCCAAGACACGACGTGCCGCGGTCATTAGTGACACGATTAATTTATAGCTTGAACCACGTGTTCACACTCCCGGGGGACGCCTCCGAAACCACAGAGAAAAGACTGGAATGTCCTAGAACCATCATTCACAAACTTACATAGATGTAATGAAACCAAACGTTTGCTTGCAGCTTGAACGCATGCATATCCCTTGTCATCCTAAGGGAATTAAGACTATTTCTAACGTTTATAAGAATTAATATCGATACGTTATCCAATAAACAAAGTTAAATTATATTTATTGCTGAAACACATAAATAGAGATCTAGATACTATGTGTGCCCTAATGATGTGGTAATTGTGCTCGGTACCCTGTTATTGCATCATAGCGGTGAATGTAATTAGATATAATAATATTCACTACACAGTAACGTAAAGAAAATAGTAAATCTTTCTTATTTGTAAAGCTTCAAAGGGATCAGATAGAGTAATCTTTCGTATGTCCATTTATACAACCCCTGATATCCCCATCATTAGGAAGTATTTTTATTCAGCTGAAAAAGCGTCTTTGAGCCGATTTTTCCAACCCGTCAAATCACAGGAAACCTCCTTATACGGACTACACCACATTATTTTTCAACTACAAAGCTAAAAATGACGGGTCCTCGAAGAAAATTCTAAAAGGTCCTTCGTAATACAGCAAAACTTAATACCTTTGTTAAAGATGCGGGGACCTGTTATAGGTTAAAGAGAACAGCTTATCCATTTCTGAGTTGAATCTTTGCATTCTTGCATGGATTCTTCTTTGAAGAAATAATTTTAGTCACATAACCTTCAGTATAGTTACTTGTTTTTGTTTTCATTTGCGATTGGCAGCCTTTTGACCGCTATCTCACCTGATGTTAAGTGACGATGCAGTCTACGATAAAGTGAAGGTATCAATACGGTTCTATTTTACACCCATTAACCGTGCCAGTAACTGGAATACAGAGAGAGCGCGCTATCTACAATACTTTAGCTTACCTTTCGAGGTATTAATGATGTAACGTCTGAAAATCCGCTAGCAAAAGGTGAACCAAAAAGCCACATTTAAAGGGAGTGACGAAATCAAAGGACCTTTTAGGCTTATTAAGTGGTCCGAGGGACGGCGGCGTGTGGAAAAAATCTCTTGTTTCAGAGAGGTCCGTAATGCAGCGATTACGCGAAGTGTCGTGACTAGGTGGAACAATGATGTCCGAGTGCGGCGGCCATTTCAAATTGTGCTCATTTGTCTAAAGAGGTTCTTTAGGTCGCCGCGTGTAAAAATAGATAGATAGATAATACTTTATTGACCACCTTACATGGAAATTTCATAAAGATTAATATTTAAGCTAAGGTAATACAATGGGCGGCCTTATCGCTAACAGCGATTTCTTCCAGGCAACCTATTAAAAAATAGTTAAGTTTTGAATGAGACTGGCCAGGACTTATGGAATTATACCTATTCGAGAAATGTGTGATTATTGGACGTAAATATTGACACTGACACTGAAAACAGATTTAAGTTACCTTATCTGAGAGTTAAATATGGAACCAAAATTTTCATTGTATTTAAGTTTTGATAAAAATATGTGAAACTTAATCGTAAATTCAGTTCCATTTCAAATTTTATATTTTTCCCTAAACTGAGAGTAAATCTTACTTATATATTATTTACGTATAGGAATTGTAAATCCATAAAATAGAAGAATGGCCTTTTATACAATGGATTTCGAATATTTGAAATTTAAATTTAAATTTTACAACATAATGGCAAATTGAAGTTAATTTTGTGAAAGTTATTGTTGATATAAAATATTTTACGAGTTCCTTTTAACCGTTGATGAAGTTTTAATCAGAGAAGTTTCCGAGTTAACCGAAGGTACAATAGAAAATCTTGCCGTGTACAGTATCTAATTTTTATTTTCAGTTGTACTATTATATTTAATTTACTCTTCTCGAACAATGTCTGCCTTTATAAAGTGTGATACGTGATGCCGAATCGTCTGTAATAACTAAGCTTTATTAGTATCATCATTAAGTAACAATATACTGAAGTCACTCGTATATTCTCTCACACTTCTAAATTGACAATAATGTCTTCACTATGCTCGGAGCCTATTTCTTTAACAGATTTTTTTACCACCCATATTACTATAACCATTATCCACTCATAGAATAAGGCCGTCCCATAACCAAGTTAGATCCAAGTTGCTCCGCGTTGCGTTGTTACTGATACAGGTAGGTGCAATATCTTAGGTAACTGTAATCTACAGAAGCACAGGATTTCCAGTGCACTACTTAGGCTAGGATGCTAGTACTTCTCCAAAAAAGGTTGTTCATACAATTTATGTTACACGTTTTAACCAAATGTCGTTTGTGCAAGCGTAAGCCGAGTACATTGTCAATTTCTATTTTTATGGACAAACCAGACAATTTTCTTAATATGCCTTGATACAGGCGAGATCAAGTAGTGTTGTGCGAGGGTAGGGGTAAAGGAAAGCGGTAATCTCGATCAGTGCCCTGCCACTGGAAAGGACTGAGTTTTCTGGCTCTTTTATAATAGGTTCAATTAAAGTCATAATTTTATAAATTTATTATTGTACAAAGCGTAGAAAACATAATGCATATTTCGCGATTTGATACTGTGGCAGCTCTATGATAGTTTTAACAATGTTAAATGTAGATTTTCTCATTTCGGCACAAGCTACAGTTCTGTTCAGCATAGTCTTCTGGTCTCCATAATACTATGTCACTTCAGAGACTGACCTTGTATTGTTAAGTAAATTGTACCAGATCCGAGGAGCGACGGAGGAAAGTTGCAATTGTGACTTGGGTAATTTCCCCCGGCGAGAAACTTTTCATTCGGTGAGTCGGTGTTGCGGAGGCGTGTTGTTACTAATTTGGTTTTTTGATGCCATTTTTTACTAGAGACCGATCCGTAATGCCCACTGGATAGTTATTCACATATTTTGGCTTGTAAGGACACCGTTACAAGGATATACTTGATAATCATAATTTTAATTTTGCAGTAGTTAAAATAGAGCACAATATTGATAACATGACATAAAAAAAAACATCAAAACATAAAATTACCCAACAAGCCATAAGATAATTATTTAACAAAAGCTTAATAGTTCACTAAAAAATTGGTTAAATAATTGGTGAAATAATTTCGGAACAAATTTACCGATACCCACAGGTAAAAAACAAGTCGACACAAAACAATTCATGTGAAAGATTTACCCGAAAACTCCTGTGATCTCTGTTTATTTTCGTCAACTAAGGGTCGGGCACACAGAATCGACCCCTAAAAGTTGGCCCCAAAAGTTACAGGGTCGGAAAAAATCATCCCCAACTAATGAGCCGTACGATAGGAATGAACTTTCGAAGTCGCCAGCGTAGCTGTTCTGCGTAAAGCTTTGCTATACATTTGCTATTTTATGCGGCAAACGTGACCGATTTTAATAGTCGATGCTGCTGAAAATCCAGCAACACCGGTGGAATAATCGTGGTTTCTTATTAGGTAATAGCTGTTGCCCGCGAATTCGACCGCGGACTTCAGTTTTGGTTTTTACCCCTCGGAAAAGTAGTCTAACTACTTTTCCGAGGGAACTCCAGTTACTCCTTATGACTGGCTTCATAGCTCAGTTGGTTAGTAACCTACCTTCTGTGCTGTAGGTTGTGGGTTCGATCCCCACTCAGGACAAACATTTTATGTGATATTTGTAACATTGATGTTTGTTTTGTGTCTGGGTGTTAAAATGTATTATATGTATGTATTTACAAAAGAAAAGTATATAAGTATGTATATCAGTTGTCTAGTTCCCATGATACAAGCTATGCTTAGCTTACTTTGGTGCTAGATGGCGCTGTGTGAAATGTCCACCATTATTATTTATATTTATTTATTTATGTTTACAGGCATCACAGCTCAGTTGGTAGTAACTCTACCTTCTACATACACCAACTCTACTAGTAATTGAATTATAATTCATTGTGGTGTCATGCATTGAGTTCGCATTTATCTCGTAGATTCTCTTACGGAGTTTCTGCCATAGCAGTATTATGTATGCTGTGACAGCGTTAACCGTGCCAAAGGAAATGGCGATACAATTTTCTGAGTGATTTCACCGAAGCGCCACAAAGTACGACTGCTGTCTGAATGCAACGGATTTAATGTTGACGTGGGTGCCCATAAATACTAAGCAATATCTGTGGTTTTTAATGCAACATTTCAAACGGATGTATTATATTAATTATATACGTAATCTTCTTCTTCTTCTTCTTCGAGTCAGTTCGACCAGTGTGGTGAAAGGATTGTAAGTGCGCCTCAAAGAAACTCCTTTCGTGCACTCGACACATGTCTTCGAATTTTTAGTTCTAGGACATGTCGGTTTCCTCACGATGTTTTCTTTCACCGTTTTGAGAACGTGGTATTGCGCACATAAATCTTTCAATCGAAAAACTCATAGGTGCACGTCGGGATTTGAACCGGCTACCTCCGGATTGGAACTCGGGGGTCAGTACCGCTAGACCACCACGCTCTTGTACCTCTATATACGTAATGAAAATGTTGGACATTAAATAATTGAAAGTTAATTTTTCCACCTTAGGGAAGTAACTTTATGACCAATGACATTGCGGTTGGAATCCAATAAAAAGTGGCAATGAAAATCTAAAATAGTTACTAAATAATCGGCAGTTATTAAAAAAATCTACAAATATTGCAAGTAGTAATATTTAAACTTTATCTTGAACTAGCTGTTGCCCGCGACTTCGTCCGCGTGGAATTGGGTTTTATCACGCACCCCTATTTTACCCCTTCGAAACCCCTTGTTACATCAGCTACCTGCCAGTGAAAGTCCCGTCAAAATAGGTCCAGCCATTTCAGAGATTAGCCAGAACAAACAGGCAGACAGACAGACAAAAAATTAAAAAAAATGTTGTTTTGGTATATGCACTGTGTATACATTCATATGCACTTAGTAAAAAGCGGTTATTTTAATATTACAGACACTCCAATTGTATTTATTTGTATGTATAGATGATAAGGTATAACTGTACTTTCAAAATTGTCTTTGAACCGGCCAGAGCTACATTTGAACTACCTTCATCGAGTGACTAAGATTTAAAGAGAGGAACGTGTAGTCAGTCCCCTCTGTCACGGATAATGTCCGGGCCCTGTCCGCCTGACCAATATTACATCACGTAAGCGGTACCACTAGACCACACACACTGTTTGCTTTCAGTGTCTGGAGGATTTAAAGTGAAAAGTTTTGAAATCTCTCCGTACAATATTCGTAAAGTACGACAAGCAGGAAAATCTTTACATGGGCATCATATGTGAAATACCTGGTGTACTGTAATTTTAAAGGTGACTGATAGAAATTTCCATGAATTTCTTCAAAAATTCAAAATAAATTGTCTAGCGTAAATGTTATTTTATAGCCTTTTTTTGTACTTTCTGAGAGAAATGTTTGCAAACGTGTCGACATATAACTGACGCAATTAAAAATAATGTTCGAATAACCATTATTACCGATCATAATTTTGACGAAAATAAACAGAAGAGAAAACTGAAATTAATTATTGTTTAAAACTGTTTTCTTATATTTTTTATTGAAAAAAAAAAACAAACTGAAGAGAATACGGTACTTAACAATTTTATGTTTGCCTATTAGACAAATGCGGTGGATGCATGGTGCGACGTCTTGTATCGAGATAAAGATTTGCATGATCAGTAAAAATGTTTCTGCTAGTGGCCAGACCTGTTGATGGTAGTCACATGCACGAATCACAAAGTGCTCAAGTGGAAATAATAATGGGGAATCCATCCAAATAATGACCACTATGGACGTTGAGTAAAGATTTTCTAGGAAGGATGTTATTATCCTTTTTGTTATTAGGAGCTGGTATATATGACTTTCAACGATAAGCTGTGTAGCGATCGCTTTCTTCGAATCGCAACAAAATAAAATAGCGATGATTCGTCGGTATACAAGGAAATAAGATAGAGAAATTATTTATATGGATAGCATCATTTTCTTACTACATTACATTCTCAGTAAAAGCAAAGTATGGAGGAGAGACGTGACTGCGCCCCAGAAACGTCCACCATTCAACGGATATTATTCGTTGGCCGGAACAAACAAGGTCTGGATTTTACGCGCAAAGAAAACTCCTGTAGTCATTGAAAAACATATAGTTATGTTCCGTTATTACTGGATAATTAAACTTATTTCAGCGGCCCGTAAGTCAAAAACGATTTTTATGCTTTTTACCTAGGTTTAGAGGGCATGGAATAATGTTCTAAAACAAAAAAAAAAGGATTTAGCATCTAAAAATCATGCATAAAAAATATCATGACTCCATATCAATCCATGCAACAAGCGAGGATGAAAAATCTTCTATAACGCAAATCGGACCGAGCGTCTTGAACGATATTCACACACCGGCAAGGAAATCTACAAATCGATAGAATACAATTTCAATCCGCAGACACGTGAACCGAATGCGATTTCAATCGATACATCGTGTGTTTCTATTATATTCGACTGCCGACGAAACCGGATCCCTGAACAGTGCATCTACAGTAATCAATGGCGAGATATTGTACTGAGATACTAAATTGTAAGGAGTTCTGAGTGGAGTTGTGGCGCTACGGTTTATATTCTCTGATGGGTGAGTTGCGATAATCTACACAGACGCTGAGTCGAGTCTTATATGGGTACAGCTATATGAGATTGTAAATAATCTTGGCGTATAGACAGCTACATGTTAGTAATAAAGTTGCATCTGTGACATTTTCAGCGGTTAAGTAATTTTCTTAAAAGTTTTTATTTAATGTTTGTTCCCTTCAGGTCTGTCTTTCTCTTTTTACAAGGGTAATTGATACGTGCCTTGTCTCACCGCTTTTCAATATAAATTGCAGTGTTTAAAAAATGGGAACTAGAAAATTAAATAATATTAAAATACAGTTTTTTTCATGTATTATTTATAATTATAGATAAAAAAAAATTGCTAATTGCATGTCTAATATAAATGTTAAATGTTGCTATGGCAACAAAACAATCCAAATTGAGTTAGCAGATCTCACCGAACTGATAATGGTGAAATTATGTCGATTACCAGATCCATCTAGATAATATAGAGCAGTAAAGTTACCCCAAAGTTGGTCGTGTATTTCTGAACAGTCCAGGGACCTCATGAGAACAAAGACGTTGGGAACTTGTATCAAAGCTTATCAAGTTCCATAGTTCATGTGAAAACATGTATTGCTATTGTTGGAGTAAACTACAATTCGAATCGATATTATTATTTCAGTAAATAATAATAAATCATTTATTTCAGACCCATAGATCCATAGATTAAAACACATTCAACACAACACAAAACAATTACAAAATTACAAAATTTCAAATTTAAATAAAATAAAACAAAATAAAAATAATTAATTAAAAACAATTAATTAAAAACGACTAATCATTGTATTGGATTGTGTTAGGTTAAACACAGATGAAATCATGGCTATCCGCCATTACATAATATGTCAAAAGCAGACAATTTAAAGTTGAATATTCAATCCAAGAAACCTATCAACTTTTTGTTACAGAAAAAAATGTTGTATTGAAAAATAATGAAAAAGGAAAGTATTTCAACTCGCGGACAAAAAAATATAGTAATTGTTAAAATAAAACTATTTTTAACTTTAATGTAACCTAGCAGTTGTAGAACCCACATGATATACATAGTATAGTACAGTGCTTAAAATTAGAAAAATAAATTATTTGACTCAGTTATAACCTGTACGAAAAGAATTACACCGTACTATATTTCCATGCATAATATAAAGAATATGTTCCATAATTTAAACACAGTAGCCGTTCGTTTGACAATCTTTATCTATTCCACACCTTATCATAAAAATAGGGGACGATTCACCCCACAGTCATAATGTAAAGGCTCCATTCGACACGAAAATCGGTGGATTTATTAAAATAACCGCAACGTTCGTGTGCGCCACCCGGGTTATAGGTTATCGGTCCGAATGAAACGGGGTAAAATGATGCATGGCCGGATAAGACAATGTAGCGGAAGGGAAAGGCGCACCCGGTTACCCGGGTCGACCTTTCAATTTCCTTGATTGTAAGCCCGTTGGTGTCTTTATTTCTCTATCTACATTCCCGTGATGATTTCTTATGGTCAGTACACAGCAATCTATCCGAATTGCGGGTCTCGTTTGACCCGGATAAGAGGTAAATGGAAACTGCTTGTGTAATGTTGGGATCCGTATGAGTATTTGGTAATTTGAAGGGTTAGTTTTGTTTCTTTCGGACTCCGATAGCATGGTTCTTTATTGTTACTATTTATTATGGATGACGAAATGAAGAATTATTATGATAAATGTATGATTAATGAATATCTTTGTTCATGAATAAAGCAAGAATTCCCGATCTATTGCACGGAGCTCACTAGACATTTAAGTTTCCAGATTATCTGGATAGATATTCGCGTAAACTGTACTAGTTATGAAAGTGTCTAAGTGGGACAGTTATCTGAACTATTCCAATCGAACTGTCAAAGACGTTGAACGTTCACGTAAGAGATAGAATAAATTTGCTATTTGTTACTAATTTGTGCCGATACTTCAAAAGATTTTATGTTCTCTAATATCTCAAGGTGGGAAGTGAAGAGTGTGTAATTAAAATATATTATGAAGCATAATCAAAACGATAAACTTCCATAAATTTCATAAACTGTATATAATATGCTTACCTTATATGCACGGCACGTCATCAGAACATATTATAAATACATCATAAATGATTTCTAACAAAATATCAACAAAGCCATATCAGTCTGCAGGTTCAGTAGCAAAAACTGACAAATATTGCTGAAATATTTTACACTAGACACTCTGCGTTAGTATTTTCGTCCCAAAATAACAAGCATTAATTCATCCAAGGGACAAACAAAGCTGAATATTTTCTGTCCACACGAATATTTGAGTGTCGGTTTGCGTCGACGTAAGCAGTCCTAAAGCCTGTAATGATTGATGTGCCGACCAACCGGGCCGGATAAGACAATGTCCCGGAAGGAGCGGCCGGGTTAGCCCGGGCCGGGCCCCGCTCGCTACACGAGACGCCATTTGTGTCGCTCCAACTGTTTCGCCAGACCGTGTTCTTCATAATTTAGGCTGTCTTGTCAGACGAAGAACATCATTGTGCTACATTTGCAAATATTCCTTTTACACAGTTGTATAGTATTGTACGGATCGTACTTGGAGCGGAAAATTAAATGCTGTCCCGGATTCCACTATTATATTTGCTTTTGGAAATATCACACTTACTTCCAAGAAATCGGTATATAGTAGAGAATTTATTTTAATCAATAAGGGAAAATGGAGAAATAACTCTCTTTCTATCCAATATTGTAACAGTGAGAAGTCTTGTTAAAACAAAAATCTTACTTTAAACTGAACAATTAGACGTCGTTGACTACTTCGGTGAAGTCACAGAATCATTATAAATACTACGGTCCCTATAAAAAGCGTTTTTTTATAAAATGGAAGTTGAAAGGATATTTATGCTTGTCTGCACTAACAACAAAAAGGTTAGGGAGAAGCTGAGGCGTAGCTCAGATGTAAATTTCTATGATACTTTCAAAGCATTTTTTTCTCTTAAGTGCAAACAACTGTCGCATACTAAACGACCCATCCTCGTACCATTTGGTATGGAGTCTAAAAGGAATGACTGTATTTCCTACGACTATTACTCTTAGTTCTCCCTGAAATGCTGTAATTTCTTACGCGACACTCGTAGTGTTTTTATTCCTCATTTGAAGGCTTCAAGACTTAAAAATAATGAGTTTTTTTTTATTCTTTTCTCTTTTAAAACGGCCTGTAGCGTTGTAAAGAAACGAAGCTGTCTCGTGGTTTTATTTTCGTTCAAGACACTGTTTTATGAAAAGGAGCGATAAACCTTTTGAGATATTGAAAGAATACTCAAACAATGAGGAGACGAATCTTTTAAATTATTTAAGAAATATGAAGAAAAGATGACAAACGATGTTTACAATGGTAATTTAATATCGTCAGAAATAACGAACATTCACTAAACCACCAACTATAAAGTACCCTGTGTCATAAGGATCAAAAACTTCAAGTAACAAACTTTTGTATATTTTTGTCCCGATGCAGAAATATAACCTTATATTTTGACTCAAAGTCGCATACAGTCTTTAGAAAGATAATGATTTAAAATATTTCTAAATTAATGGTAATTAATGTAAAGTTACCCTACTCACATGTTCGCAATCAAGTCAGGACGGAGTTACAATAAACATATCAAGAATTGGTGTAGCAGTCAGACCTGTGAGGCGAGCCCCCGCCCGCCCCCCGCCCGCCCCCGCCCGCCTACACACGGACAGACAGCATTGGATGTGAATATTTGTTACTTGCTCTCGAATAATAAGTACCGGTATCGAATAATGAGAACAATTTGGAATGGTAAATGATAAAAAGCGAAAAAAAAGGAATCCGTCCATTAAGGGTTTCTTGGCTGTTCTTCCCCATGGAGGGTCGGATAGGGTTTAAACAGGCGTCAAACTTATCGATAAGTGCGCGTGACCTTATGTTTAGAATATTATTGACGTTTCCAAGCCATTTCTTTATGAATTCTATCGAAATAAAGTTTATGACTTTGACTTTGATTATCAATATACTTACCCGTAAGATACTTAGCTCCACTCCTGTCTACCTACAATAATTTTAATACTGATATATTTATAAATACTACATCTTTATAAATATGTATAATAACCTATTTTAAGATATATATGATTACATTTTTTACGTTACCCGATTTTGGTAAGTGGATATAATTGAAAATTTGATATGGATGATCCATAAGTTACATCGTTTTAGCAACACTCCCGTGTTATCGTGGGGCAACGGACTCCATTATGAAATATGAGGGGCATTGCGCTCGATATTCGAAATGAGAGGACCCAGCTTATCCCTGATTGAGAGCCAAGGAAATTACTCATTGTAATCCGCGACAATATTATCAAGTAGTATCAGCTTTTCCATAATATATTAATTTTGTATTGTTTGATAGATTTGAGTGTTTATTTTTATTAACATTTATTACTTGACCAACATAAGCAACAAAATACTCACTAACTTTTATGTTGAAACTGGTACACTACTGTTATTACGATAACTCAAACGTAGCAAATAAAATAGCATATGATATTCTTATAAGTTATATTGCCTTGTCGCTTTCAATCTGGTTTTAATGACTTAGAAACATGCCACTTACATTTATTAGTTAAATCATTAATACCAAAGCTGCCAAAGCTCCAACTTTAAATATTGAAAAACATCTTCAAGGAAATACAAAACAGAAATTGTTTTGAGAGTGTACCGTTGAAGACACGGCAATGTCGTTATCGTGAAATTCAAAATGCTTTCGGAACAGTTCGCCTTATGCCTGAGCTCCACTGATTTGTGAGCGAAACTTAGGGGAAAATTTGTTATGGGCGTCTGCATCAAAGGAAGCAATCTTAGGCATTGCCATACATTTAGACACATATATGACAATTAGATGAGTTCTAAGTTGATCAATCGACAAGATAAACTAACATTAGACTAGATTGGCCATGACTGAACTGATGCCAGACTGAATGTCTTACGTCCACTGTAGTGACAGATGTCTATAAAAATGTCACTGAGATGCATCTACGCTATTGTGTTAGCTTTTTTGACTTTAATGCATAATGTATGAATATTTAGGCTTAGGCTAAAGGCCTACAAACATAATCCAGTAGCTTTTATTTTCATAAAATATGAAAACTAAATATATGTAACATAATGCACATAATTTTCAAGATGCTTTGCAACGGAACGGATTTTCAAAAACGTGAGTTTCTTATACTATTGTTTTTGTTTAGTATTTTAACCATAATTTATCAATTTCAATGATGTAATAAAATAGTTTCATTTAAAGTTTCGCTTGGGAGTGGACTGAAAGAATGAAAGAAAAGGTGGGTTGAGTAAGAAAGAAATCGTGAATTTTTATAGCAACTCTGTTTCAGTGTATTGATTTTTTCTGGAAATTATTTGTCTTTGCTTAAACTTATGAATAACTTTTGAAATATTTCTTTGAATTAAGCTCAATATCTCTATTAATTTGACTCATGAAATATGTTATTATTTATTAGTATCAAAGGTACACAAATATATATATGTATAGCAACACAAATGATAATTGTTGACCTTGCATGATGCTATTATAATTATATAATAATCATTAATGCGTTGAATCTCTAAATCAATGGGGAAATTTAGATGATTTTGAATGAGGCACTTTTTCCAAGTGATCCATTACCTCAGAGATATGCATGACCTTCAATTTAGTAATCAGGTCAGTGTGTTTGGCTATACTGGTCAACTGGTAACGAAAAAATTATGCCATTACTAGATATCCCAATTAAAAATTAGATCGTATATCTTAAAGTTTTTCCGTCTTTTCTTCAACGACACGTGAAAGACGTGAAAGTATTTATCTCTTACAAAAGCACCCCATCACTACGCGGGGTCAGTTTACCACAGAGTTGTAACCGGACTTGTGACAACTATGTAATAATTGTCTAATTACGTTCCGTGCAATCTAAACATAATTGTCTAATTGCGTCCCGTGCAACGCGTAAGCGATGCGTGAGTAAATTTATGTATGTGTAGTGCCAATACAAAACCCGACACTCTTAATGTAGGAATTCCTTAAACGCAACGTACAAACGTGCGTAAATAAATGTATGTATAAATAAAATAAATAATAAATATTGGTGGACGTTTCACACAGGGCCACCTAGCCCCAAAGTAAGCTAAGCGTAGCTTGTATCATGGGAACCAGACAACTGATATAATAATTATATACTTTTCTTTTGTAAATACATACATATAATACATATTAACACCAAGACACAGACCTACAGACCTAGACAAACACCTATGCTCTTCACACAAGTATTTGTCCCGGGTGGGAATCGAACCCACGACCTACAGCGCAGAAGGCAGGGTTACTACCAACTGAGCTATGAGGCCAGTATGTACTATGCAAACCTCCAAACTATATCGCTTTCCACGGAATAGAAAAAAGAGATATGACATTCCCACTCAGTGGCCTAAAACACGGTATGTGTCTCCCAACTGAGGGGTTACAATGTAAGGACGGAAACGGTAGGCGACGGTGCGACCGCATTCGCATTGAAGAAAGAAAGAAAGAAAGAAGAAAGAAAATAACATTTATTTGCAACAATTATTACAGTTCTAGGCTAAATGAAAACAATAACAACAATATAGAAATAATAGAGTAATAAATTGTCATTGTATATGTGTAATTTACACACGGCACAGGACATTAGGTAAAACCCTTTTAAAGCTGCAAGGTGTGGTACAGGTGGCATCGCGTTTAAATCTATCCACATCTATTTCAGCTCTGAGTACTTATTCGCAAATTTTAAACTGAAAATTATATCTAACTTACTGTTCACAGTTAAATGACGCTATATTTTATTATACCCTATTCCTAGTCTTAAAGATGGTATATGTATATTAATGTAAAATTACATATAAGTGTAGGCGCGCACACCAGCACTAAACATATATTCATAAGTTTTGTTTGCAAGAAATTATATTTTTCACGTGATAAAGTTACGGAACGAGCAGATCGCCCACCTGTTAAGTAGTAACCTCTGCCCATAACAAGCAATCTGACTTGGGTCCTCCCCTACATAGGTAGAACAAGACCCTAAGTTCCATCGTATGCGCCTGTAACTCTGAGACGTGAAGGTGGAATGTCTCAAGTGCCTGTAATTTCAACCAGACCATTCAAACCGGAACATGGTAACGCGAATGAATAACTGTTGGCGGCAGAAATGGGTACGGTGGCAGTACTTACGTACAAACTTGGAATAAGTGCTACTTGTACTTGTATCCATTGTTACTCAATATTATTATTTTGCCTACAAAACTCCTATTCATAACATCCTATTCATCATGAAACCAAATTGAATAGAAGTATCTCTAATACTACAATTATGTTAATGTAAAAAACCCAATGTGCCAATTTGGTTGAAATTAAGAAGTTACGCAGACGTTAAAGGTAGAACATCATTTTCAATAAAAACATGTTTTTTTATGGTTTTTAGTTTTCCGGTTGGTTGTTTTAGTTTTCACTACAACATATGCATACATACACATATTGTTGGTAAAATCAACGGCAGTTTTATATAGGGAGTGAGCTAAAGTTATAGGGGACAAGATTTAGTACTGAATAACGGTACACCGGAGATTTTATGTTTCCTGACCTTTTTGAGTAAATTTATAACAGGACTCCAGTGGATCATTTTACGAGATATTACTGGGGAAGATTGGAATTTCTTATCTGAGTGAAATTTATTTTATTGGGATTGATCTGTTCAAAGAAACTCATAAATATCCGTTGGACAAATAAATATTACTGCAAAATTTATTTTTATTTAATTTTTGGCTATATGAATATTTTTTTCTGAAATAATGAACAAATGTACAATTATCCTAGATTCATGGTCTAAGCGTTTGAAACCGATACTTCTATAAGTAGAATAATTTGATATATTTTTCTGTCAATCATTCGTTTTAGTATGTAAAGCGTCCTAAGCCTTTTTCAAAATATTCTTTAAATTATTTTTGTAAATGACTGAATATCCAGTTTTGAATCATCAGCCACCACTCAATGTAATTTCTAAATCATTTTTCTTGATTTCTAACTTAATTTTATATGTAAGGCTGATTTTAATACAAAGTTTTGTAAAAGCCTATATTAGGTATCTTCCTGAAAAACTATCGTCTTCAAGTTGAGCATTTGTCCGGGTTCACAAAAGCTGCCCCACTAATGGAGCCAGTCAATTACTTAAGACCGGGGAACTCGATCATAAATCCGGGCTATCGATCAAAGTTCGCCGTATCCGGGGCGGCCCCTTCCTGGAGGGGTGGCACGCAGAAACTTTAAGACATGCATTAGTTTTCGATATGCCTCAATTGATTTTACTACTCAACCTTCGCGACCGTGACTGACTTCTATCCGTGACACGAGGCAGTGTGTGGTGAAGATGTAATAGAGCGCAACGCATAACAATTGGACTGATTCACAATAATTTACACTAAAATTCAAAAAAGAGGTCTAGGAAAAATAATTAAGTGTTGTTTAGTGGTGTGTGTGTGCTACCTGGATTGAGCTCTTTTAACTGCATTAGTAGAGCCTGTGATCTTTTTTCCCGTAGGAAAAGCCTACATAGGTAGACGTTCCTTGTAGGGACGACGGCCGGGATGTACCTAATGGTATACCTATAGACTCCTAGTAACTAAAAACCACAAGAAAATCCTCTTGGAAACTCGTTGCTAGGTACAGATGCTAAAACTTTGTTCCATAGTGGCTTAAGATTCTGGTGGTGCGTACATTATGTTTGTAGTTGCCTTAGTAGAAGTAGCTGTACGTGCAGTGTCTCCGAGAAGTACAGCTGCCATACTCATTGATACTGTCAAGCAGTAATATTGTTTTCGAGTTGAAGAATACGTGTATCAATTACTTAGACTTTAGTTTACTGCTGTTGTTATGGGCGGAGGTTACCGCTTAACATTAGATGAGCTATCTCGTATTGCCACTTCACACACGTATAAAAATAAGGTACAATTTATTTTTACTGACAGAGTAACTTTTTTGAAATCTTCTATCCTTAATTGTTAAAGGTTAAGGCACACTATAAGACTAGTTCATTGGCTCATCGCGAAATTTCTGAAACTACAAGTTCTATGAGACTAAATTCATAGGAATTGTTCCAAAGATTGGGATTAAGATATGGGTAATTAAGGTTTTGAAATGTGGTGTCAAAGTTTTATGGAAAATGCCATTTCATTACGAATTCTATGGAAATATTTGTTGTCTTTTACTTTGACTTAGTAAGTTCGGTTAAAGCAATGCCAAACTTTTCCAGTAGTCTAAGGGAGAGGAGCAGTATTACACGCCTTTGTGAACTTACTGAGTTTATGTACACAGTAATTACCCAGACTTCGACCGGTTGATTTATGACCCGGTTGAAGGTTGCTATGTAGGTCAGCTATCGAGTTTTTTTCAATAAAATGTTCAATATAACAGTCACAGTGTCATAATAAATTGACAATATAAAAAAAAATTGTTAATACTAGCTTACTTAAAAAACTGCTAAATATTTCAGAGTATTCTCCTTTAACTTAAGTTTTGTGAGTGTGTACTATAAGAGCGTATATAATGCACTAGATTATATGTATACAAATATGGTTACGATCAGCTACGTCGTAGGTCTACAACTTAAGCGTAGCAAACGTTTTCGAATGAAAACGAATGAACTAAAATTATTTTAGTTTTATCGGCCACCCGTAATACGAACGTGCCAGCACAAAGATGCATCAGATTCTTAATATTTCAAATAATAAAAATGTCGAAAAACTTTGAAAGAATTTAATAAAAGTTATTCAAATTAGAATGCCTAGGATTACAAGTCGCGTGGTCGAACGGATCCTGTCAGGGGCGCTCCCGGCGGAGAAACTATGTCAAAAATTCCGCTCAAGACATTGCTGGGATTTCGGGCTAGCCTACATCACTGACTTATTTTACGTAAGGATAAGTTTAAAAACTATGCGCGATGCGCGCAAAAGAAGGATTTGATGGTAGGATTTAAGCAAAAAATATTTATATTCTTCTAAATAGATTCTTCTCATTTTCTTTTGAACATAATTTATATATCGATTCTTCTCTAAAGTAAATACTAATTCAACCTTTGTTAATGCTCGCAACAGATTTTGTAAGCAGACACTCAGTGGAACCTATTTCAATTTCGGTTACAATATTCCGAGAAACATAAGGAAACTTCAGCCGGAGACCAAAATATTAATCCTTACCGTCAAAATTATTAACAAAATAACTACCCCACCGTTCGAAACCTCAGGTGTTTTCCTTAATAAATTAATTAATATTTCTCCCCTGAAATTACAGTAAAAGCTCCATTTAGGGTAGTGGTTCATAATAAATCGTTCAACTATATCGTTGGACACAAAGTACGCCAAAATCTATGTAGTCAGAGTTAATTATCCATTCAGGGGTGGAAACGTGGGATACTAGATTGAAGTTTTTAGAACTTGCTCCCGTCTGGGCTTTTTAGTCATACAATTTTGATCAGGCGAAATTGCTTAACGTCCACTTGTGATTTTATAAATAATTAATTTATTAATTCCCGCTCCTAAAACCTTTATATTTTTGCCTGGAAACTATTCATTTTATACATAATAAAGGAATGAAATACAAGTAAAATTAAGTTTATCAAAAACGGATTGGCTCCTTCGGGTCTCGTGCTCCTGAAGTTCTCAATTATCTTATTTCTTTTTTTAACAAGCATACTTTCATCCCTATTTACCCACGTAAAGTATATTCGAGTTTGCCCTCAGGCACACCGGCTGACACAGATACGCAACTTTATCGAGTTAACGTATCGATCCGGGAGCTGCCACCAAAAGAGCGTAGCTTGAATCAATCGAGGGAAAAATCCCCGATAATACAATAGAATTGAATTATCACGAGATGAAGAGGCGAGACGGGGAGGACGCGCGCCAACTCGGGTAATTCAATTGTATTTGATAACAATCCGAGTATCGAATTGGATGTTTGTTCTCTCCCTTCTCTATCCGGCGATGTAATGCAATAAAGTATAACGTTTGTTTGTAAGCAACAGGTTTTTGTGTTGTCTGTGTTAGACGTCATAATAATATTTTTTATCATATTTGCGCGAAATTTGTTTTGCGTTAAATTGCAGAGTTTCAGGATATTTACATTGAAAACGCTCGTAATCGTAAAACTTGAATGTAGAATGAAAATAAAGCGATATTGCTCCTATAAAATGTACATGTATTTGTTTACATTGTGTACAGGTGTACAGTAAGTGGATTAGTTCCTAAAATGAATCTCATTTGTTTCCATACTTACAAACTAATACCAGTTAGGATAAAACGTTCGATGTTTTTTTTTTTTTGTGTAACTAGAGATTAAACAATATCTACCACAGATTATCTATTTACAAATTTACACATCATTTTATTAAATGTTACGTATATATATATTGCCAATAATAGTTTTGTTACTGAAATCACCCCAACACAACTAAGCAAGTCAAAATTACAGAAAACACGTTGTAGGGATGCGTTCGATCTCAGTAGAAAATATCACAGTCTCGTGTTGCTGTGTCCCAGTGGAAGGGAGTGGGTGCCGCTGAAATTGCAGCCGCATGAGACGTAAAATCCTCGTCTCGGGTTGATGGACGCAACGCAATGCGACTTGAGTTATCTCTTACTTTAGTGGCGAGGACTTGAGTCGTATTGCTAATGTCTATGGGCGGTGGTTGCCACTTAACATCAGATGGGCCGTTAGCTCGTTCCAAAACCTAATCACATCAAAAAAATTGCCCACATACCTTACCTGAGCCAGTCAGCTTAGGAAACTATTATAACTAAATTATTTTTGTTTCGTCCTTTTAAGGGACACTGGATCATCACAGCAGCACGTTTTGTTTTGTAGACAGAGGGATGAATTGCATTCGAGGTCGGGGTTTTATTCTGTATTGACGCCGGTTCAGAGAATTTCACTAATTTGTCATTGATACCATCGCCACAACGTGTTTAAGCCAAGGTAAAAACATAAAACAGCACTTACCCCACTCAATGTTTTTATATTGTGCAAAGCGTCTTGGGCTTTCAACGCCGCTTTGCGAGTGAAAAACGTCACAAAACAGCACCCTGTAACAAAAGCGCACACATACATAACATTGCACGCACACATGGACATCATTATACAAGGGAGCATTCGTACAAAGACACATATAAATACAACTTAGTCAAAATAACATTGTTGGACTAAGCGAACAAATAATATTACAATGACAAATACACTGAGAAATAATGACTGGGAAACATTATGATTTCAACAAACAAACATGTAACCTAATTTTTAACTATATGACTTAATATAATGATAAAATATCAAGGGGAATACAATATCATATTGCCATAAATTTTTATCTAATTCCTTTGCATAGATAGCTTTCTCTTCTCTGAGTTCAAAGGCCATAATAGAAGTATTTTTTCTCCATAATGTATGTACGAGATGTTATTCCTTCGCATTAGCAATCAAATCATTATTATTAATTTACAATCGTACTGTTTATCGATTTCTGAACATTCAATATACCTACCTGTAAAGCGACAAAATACTTTTCAGTTAATAAGTCTCCTAGAAATTGTATTTTTGACTGTGTTAGCTTGCAATCTGTCAGCTTATTAACACGACAAAGCCAGTGAGGCCACAGAACGATAATCGTATTAGCCGGCATGCACACCCGCATTGCATATGGAAAAATAGCAGAAAAAAACAGTTTCATGTCGAGGCACAACTTTTATTCTGATTGCACTGTGTGGCGTGGTAAGGCGGAGGCATACTGCAGTGAAACGTAAAGATAGCGGACAGCAATGTATACCGTTATCCTGGTACAGTCGAAGAACATCGTAAAAATATACATACATTTGGAAAAAGGATAACAAAGAGGAAAAAGGACACAAAATAATTAAAGTTGCCTTTGTTATGTGCCTATGATGAAAGGTGCTTATTTATGTAATATTGTCTATTTATATTAACAATATTTTAAAAAATGAATAAAAGTAAATACCACCCTGATTGATGATGCCCCTAAATAAACACAACATGTACCTAGGTACTATGGGAGCCAGACAACTTATAGGATACTTAATACTTTTCGTAAATAAAAACAGTAAAATCAGACCGAACAAAAAATTATCTTCGTTACACAAATGCTTGTGTGATGTGTGATATGGTGGGAATTGAACCAACACTAAACACTTAATGCCGGAATATAAGGAAACATACGTGTAGGCGTTCAACTTCCGATGTGAAAGGAATTCATAAGTTAAATTTACTTTTAACCGACTTGAATAAAAGGAGGAGGTACTCAATTTTTTTTATTTTTTACCTCATTACTCCGTAATTATAGAAACGATTTGAAAAAAAAAATGTGTTAACAGATACACTTTCTCATAGAAATTTCAGCAAAACTGAACAATAGTTTAGTTTTTTAAATCAAAATAGCTGGAAAAATATGTCATCCAAGTAAGAAATAGCGAGGAATCATTCTCGTACGGCTTAGCTCAGCTTCGTAGGTCGCCCCACGTTAGCCGACACGGAAAGTAGTTCTGGTGCCGGGAAATCGGGCCATCAGCACCTAGAAGCTATGCACATAGCAATATCAGTATGTACATAGCTTTAGTCAAAAAGTTTGCTGGCAAACTCCACCGGTTTTTGACCGTTATCGTTGTAGCAAGTGCATTCTTTAGCCGTTTGGGAAGTAGGTACGTCCTTCGGTGGGTGGACGTGAATTCTTGTGATGTTGTGGAATGTTTTGTTGGCCAAAATACTGCGACTTAAGAAATACTTTGAAGTCACTAAGTTTTAGTTGGGAGATTTAATTCGAAGATTTTATATCTTCTACTATTGTACGTAAGATTTTATATAATTGCCAGATATACAGGGTGTGGCGTAATGAGTGGATAATAGGGTACCTGCGGGTAGGGGCCATTGTGGCGGTTCAGAAAAATATTTGTTATGCTCAGTAAAAGTGCCTCGGTTTTCGAGATATTCGACATTTTCGAAATTTAAGAAATATTTCACCCTTCGTCACTATTTTTGGCGCCCAGACTGCAAATGAAATTTTTTTTTCTATCTGTTTTTTGGATAGTATTCTTGGATAGATGTGCTATCGAATGGAAACTATTATTTTTATAACACAAGCACAGTTATGTTTTTAAAATAAGATTTCACTAAAATTTTACTTGCTTTCGTTTGTTTTCCTGACCTTTACCCTTCTGTGGTGTAAAAAAAATGTATGGTCACTTGAATGCCAACGTTTAAAAAAATTAGCCTTATTCATCGAGATTCCGAAATGGTATATTACATGGTATTTCCACAAGTTGATTCAAAATTAATTCCTATTAAAATGGGTAGAGCTAATTATTATAAAATTACAAATAGTACTAAAATTTACTTCATTACTTAAAATCACCTAAAAACATTAGTTTAAAATTCGGTAATGAAATAAAACGAAACAATAAATTTTAAATGCATTTCATTTATTAAATTTACTATCACAAAAGGTGTTCGAAAAGTCCACCACGTGCTCTGATGCATGCTCTGCACCTTTTGATAAAAGATCTTTTAATCCTGTTCGCAAATCTTTGCTCTGTGATTTTCTGAGCAGCTAATCGCACACGCTCCCGTAGCTGGTCCACTGTATTATTGTAGCTGCTCAGAAAATCACAGAGCAAAGATTTGCGAACAGGATTAAAAGATCTTTTATCAAAAGGTGCAGAGCATGCATCAGAGCACGTGGTGGACTTTTCGAACACCTTTTGTGATAGTAAATTTAATAAATGAAATGCATTTAAAATTTATTGTTTCGTTTTATTTCATTACCGAATTTTAAACTAATGTTTTTAGGTGATTTTAAGTAATGAAGTAAATTTTAGTACTATTTGTAATTTTATAATAATTAGCTCTACCCATTTTAATAGGAATTAATTTTGAATCAACTTGTGGAAATACCATGTAATATACCATTTCGGAATCTCGATGAAAAAGGCTAATTTTTTTAAACGTTGGCATTCAAGTGACCATACATTTTTTTTACACCACAGAAGGGTAAAGGTCAGGAAAACAAACGAAAGCAAGTAAAATTTTAGTGAAATCTTATTTTAAAAACATAACTGTGCTTGTGTTATAAAAATAATAGTTTCCATTCGATAGCACATCTATCCAAGAATACTATCCAAAAAACAGATAGAAAAAAAAATTTCATTTGCAGTCTGGGCGCCAAAAATAGTGACGAAGGGTGAAATATTTCTTAAATTTCGAAAATGTCGAATATCTCGAAAACCGAGGCACTTTTACTGAGCATAACAAATATTTTTCTGAACCGCCACAATGGCCCCTACCCGCAGGTACCCTATTATCCACTCATTACGCCACACCCTGTATACACCTAATCTACGACTCCATAGCTATTTTGGTAGTAACTGTCTGCGAAAGCAGCATTCCAGGGTTCGAGTAACCAAAGAACTTATTGTTTCTGTGTTGATGAGTGTAAGATCTTTCCCAGTCCTAGGATTTATGTATTCGTACCTCCTGCGATACAGAATGAAATGAAATTAGGGTAACGAAGCGATACATTAAATGCAGTTTAAGACTTGAGTTTCTGTTACGAAATGAATAATACTATTTGTTGCATGTTCAGTTGCAGAAGCTGTTCATACGTTTTTATGTGATACATTTACGGAACGAGCCAATGGCCCACCTGATTGGTGTTATGCGGTAACCTCTGTCCATATTAAGCAATGCGTCTTGGGTCCTCCCCTACTTACGTACGACAATACCCAAATCGCATCTTATACGCCCGTAAGTGTAGATTGAATGTCTCATGTGCCTAGGTAACATAAATTGAAGATAATGGATAATACATACACCAAGGTAGCGTATAATCTCACAATTTGAACTGAACATTTATTTTTTACAGAATCTTCGTTTAAAAATGGTACAGTACATGGGAGGTGGTACTGTGAACAATTCCTTACAAGCTCATTATGCAAACTGATCGACAAGGCGTCAAGCGGGGCGTCAGGGCGTCAGGGCGTCAGGTACGGACTCAGTTAATCGCCCTGGGCGTGATCACGCAAACACTTCGTTAATGCTAAGTGGTTCGTGCACGATATACTCGTATGTGAAACCTGTGCGGTCATAACTCCTTAAAGCTATGGCAAGGCCATTTTAAATACCAGGTGTGCTGCGAAATAGGTATTGGAGTCGATTTAGTTGGTGCCAAATTAAATTAAACAGCTTCTATCCCTTTTTGTTTCGTACAGAGTACAAGAGACAACAACTTCTATAAATATACTTTTTTGTTTAGCATAAATTTAATACATCCAAAACCGATCTTAAATATAAAAATAATCTTAGGATTGTCGATCTATAGAGAAGATACTATTAAGCCGGAAGATCAGAAGATATATCACAGCGATTACTATGCTAAAGGTCAAGAGGCAGATTACTAAACTGATTACCGGACACAAAGGCCGGTAAAATCTTGATGAAGATCAAACTATGCAAAAGCTTAACGAGCGACTTAATTGTCTGTGTACTAAAACACCTAAAACGAACAAATATATTTTGACTGATCATAACTTAACAAATATATAATTTTATTACAAATGTAGAAGAAGCCTTAAAAAAAATATATTGTAGGTACATTGATTCACTTTAACTTGGTTAGAGTATTTGTAGAAAATAACCGTACCTACCTAAATATACTGAGGGTGTTACAAAAAACCTGATTTAAAAGAAAAAATAATGCGAATTCGTTTCTCACATATATCATATTGGTTTAAAAATACATTCTTGTCTTAGTTTTCGTGATGAAGTAAGATCGACACTGAGATTCTCAACATTGCAATAACAAGACCCTGATCTCACTTTGCCACCTCACCACCCGTACGCGGACAAAAGGGGCCGTTTGCATGAAAACTGACAAAAGGAGCTTTTTCCAAACAAAAGACGGTTACATTGGGACAAACAAAAATGTCAACATGTACATAACATACGGGAGACCTTTTGTTACGTTTTGTATTATTAAACAAAGATACAGAACAAGAGTTTTCTCATAAAATAATACAACAAGGCAGTTATCTGATACATGCTGTTGCTTGTTTTGTATTCTTTTCAGCTTGTTAAATTTTTACATCCTCGATAAACCAAATTATTTATTATATATTCACCGTTTTTGTAATTATTAGGTATCTTTCTTACATTGAATTTTAACTGTAGCTTGAAATCACTATTATACTATATTGATTTAAAACAATAAGTAGTTTGTTAATTTAATATTTTACCATCATAATTAAATAAATAAATAATGATAAACATTTCACACAGCGCCATCTAGCCCCAAAGTAAGCTAAGCATAGCTTGTATCATGGGAACCAGACAACTGATATAATACTTATATACTTTTCTTTTGTAAATACATACATATAATACATATTAACACCCAGACACAGACCTACAGACCTAGACACAGAATAAACATCAATGTTACAAATGTCACATAAATGTTTGTCTTGAGCGGGGATCGAACCCACGACCTACAGCGCAGAAGGTAGGGTTACTGACCAACTGAGCTATGAGACCCGTCAAATTGACACAAAGCAGTACTTTCGTAGTCGCAGACATTAACGCCCACCTCCGTTACAGCAGTGTGTCGTTACATAACGAAAGTAAAGCACTGAATAAACACAGCGTTAAGCTGAACTTCAGTCAATTTATTAAACGATTATCCATTGTTCTATAATTCATCGGTGACTTTGTCGGGATGTCTATTAAGATGGATCGTTAATACGATGCTCAACAAATTATGAATGCAAAAGCGAAAATACTTTGTATCGGTGAGACCTGATAGTTTTTTATAACCGACGGGGTTGCATTTGCCTGCATGTCACCTATTCAGTGATTCCATGAATTACGTTTCAATCGATTTGAACGTCAAACCTTTCTAAATCGATGCAACTGAACCGATCCGCACTTTTGTAGCTGGTTTGGCATCACACACGAATCGGAAATCGATCATCGAAGCTTGTTTCAAATTTCACTGACCTTTGCTAGAGCCCGTGATTTTATCACGAAGCACGTTGATTTGGTGCACCCTACCGAACTCTTCAAACATCAGCCGGAGGTCATTCTCATCCATACTCCGAGGGACTTGGCCCACGAACATCTGAAATTTAAGAAGGAAATACTCAGAACAAGAAAGCTTAACACATTTTGCTGTGCAAAGTAATAATTGATTATTAAGTGCGTGAATTTAATTTAGATTACGTATTTAACACAAGTAATGTATTACTAATTTCAGTCTAATACGACAAAAAATAACTATTCAAAATAAAATATTGATCAACAGCATGAATTGATAACAAAATAACGAATATAAAAAGATCAAATTAATGCAAAAGGAACTTATTAAAAAACGAAATTATCCCAATGAACCTTCATTTTCCAATAAATATTATTGGAGAATCAAGTGTTTATTATGACATCAGGATAATATGCTAGGGTTGACAAACGTGGTGCGAATAAATGCAATTAAGCAGTCGTAATTGGGCGCCTAGCGTCGCATCAGTTCAATGTACTCGCGCAAACTTAAATTGTTGAAGCAATTGTGAAATTATTTTTCACTTCACTGCGTCTTGATAATATAAAAAATGTCCTAAATTTTTGATATTATCAAGACGCAGATACAAAAATACATTGTTAGCGTACTAAATACTACTACATACAACCTACATTCCATTTGACTGGCCTCACAGCTCAATTGGTAGTAATATGCCTTCTGCGCTGTAGGTCGTAGGTTCGATTCCCACCCAGGACAATCATTTGTGTGACGAACAAAGATATTTGTTCTGTGTCTGGGCGTCAATATGTATTATATGTATATATTTACAAAAATGTTTATAAAGATTATATCAATTTTCTGGTTCCCATTATACAAGCTATGCTTAGCTTACTTTGGGGCTAGATGGCGCTGTGTAAAAGTTGGATTTTGAGTAGGAAAAAAATACAATATATTTGTACATGGTGCCAACCCTGTGGAAAAAACGCGATGGATGGATGGATGGATACTATAATATATAAGTATATCACTCAATTTGTATATTTTATATATTATTCAGTTTCTTTAAATTAATAAATAATATCGTCAAATATTGTGCGAAAATTTCGTCACTTTCATCTAGGTACAACGTGTAGAAATCATCTGATATATAATAATGATTGAAATAAAATAAAATAAAAATAAAGAAGCATTGATAATACTTATAAGTAGGTGGATGCAAACGTAGATTACAAATAAATAAGTTGTATATAAATATATATTATATATTATAGTATATTACCGAGTCCCACCCGAACCACCTGGTTCGCACCATACCCGACTACTCGGTTGTCCCCCCTGCTAGGTGCTCTCTCCGTAGACCAAGACACGTACTTGTTGACCCCCCTGACGAGATAACGGCCGCCTATCCGGAGTTATTCCTATCGTCAGCCCCCCACAGAGAAAACACTCAACCTTCGCACCGACCCCGCCGGCGGGGTCGAAGTATCTCCGTAAATGCCCGCGCGGGGCGCATTTTCTCCAATTCCTCCCGACTCGCAACGCCCCAAGCCGAGGTCCGAACCTAAGTGGTGCCCTTGGTGACGTTGTGTATAATTTTAAGTTTCACCGATTGAGAGCCGTCTGCTCTCACCAAAAGCCCGTGTAAACGCTGTCAAGGCCATCTGCAGCCAACAGCATAATGTCCAGTCATAAAAAAAAAAGAAAGAAAGTATATTACCTTGATGTAGTCGGGGTCCGGCGCTTCACTTTTCACCTCATTGTTGTTATTGTTTATGCTATTGTTGTTGTTATTGTTGATGTTCATATTGATCCCACTGAAACAACAAAATAACAATATTTATTGGAACCATATTTTATTTACTCACATACATATTCAATTTTTTATCATATTAGGTGACGGAACAAGCTGACGGCCCACCTGATGCCCAAAGCAACCTCAATACGACCCATGTCCTCTCTCCAAAAGTATGAGATGACTAAGTCGCATTGCGTTGCGTCCGTCACCCGAAACGAAGATGTTACGTATCATGCGCCTGTAATTTTAATTTTGTACTTAAGGCATCGTAGTTATTTATTTATACCATTTTAATGCATAATGCTTAAAACAATTGACATCTGAGATGTTGATTTTCGACTGGGATTAATAAATATGGGCGTTATTATTGTTTGAAATTGAACATAATTAAAATTTGGTATAAAAATGCTGGGAATGCTAGTAAATATTTCATGCTGTTTACACAATAAATTGCCATCAATAATTATGTGGTAGTAACAGTAAAGCTATACAAAAGAAATATAAATGATAGCGTAATAGCAACCTAAATTATAGTTTAAAAAACGCATGCTTGAGTAAAATATTTTATTTTGTTTTACTTTACTTAATATGCCACAATAGTGATTGACGTTTCGGCTTGCAAAACGTATCATCTTTTAACATAGCGGTGTATCTGGGTTATGTACCTTAAGATTCTAGAATATCCATCGTGCCACAATCCATATTGGCTGCACTTGTTTGCCATGACGTTATCGCTGATAACAGTGTACATCGCTTGATTACTTCTTATCGTTATCGGGCTATCAACGGAACGCGACCGAGTGTTGTGAGACGCACAAATCTATGAGTAACCCGACAAAATTGTTAGTAGTTTGTGTTTCAGACAATGAACTACCCTCGAATGATTTATGTGTTCAGATACGCAAAGCACATATCTGATTTATTTTTGTACGGATTCTTCTATGAGATGTATCGAATATTCATCTCTCAATGTTTTTATGCGAATATTTTATAATCGATTACAATATGTTCGAGAATTTTTTTTTTTTTTTTTTAAATTACTATAGGCTCACATTTGACCGCAATCTCACCTGATGTTAAGTGACGATGCGGTCTACGATGTAGCATGCTTGCCTAGTAACTTGCTAATAATCTATATTTTCCCTGAATGTTTTTATTCAGCTGTTTTTATCTTCAACTTGGTGAAAAATTGTATCCATTAATCAAAATAAAGACAAATCTTATTAAAAGGTTTCTTTCAATCGGAATTTAATTAAATACGTTCCAATATACCTGCTCAAGTGGTCCATTAATTCCCAGTTTCATTTTAGAATTTGAAACATCTCAATATCATATTTTTTTATCTGTTTCTTTTAGTACGAATCGGACTCTCAAGTTATTACTTACTTAAAATGAAATCCTAAATAACTGCTGATATTATTATTATGTCAATCCTTAACTATACCCACGGAGTTTCTGGTACCCACGACGCAGGGAGCACCGGTAACGAGTAAGGACTATATGCTTTTGTTAGTTGATAACAGAAATGCAATCGATTTTTTAACTAAAATATATAATAATAATATAATATTGGTGAACAATTCAAACATCGCCATCTAGCCCCAAACTAAGCACAGCTTGTATCATGTGAACCAGACAACTGATATAATACTCATATACTTTTCTTCTGTAAATACATACATATAATACATATTAACACCCAGACACAGAACAAACATCAATGTTACAAATGTCACACAAATATTTGTCCTGGGTGGGAATCGAACCCACGACTTACAGCGCAGAAGGCAGAGTAACTACCAACTGAGCTGTGACGCCTGTCAATATACAGGTAATACATATTTTTAATAAGAGACGTCCTACTATACAGGACACATATAAACTTGACATTATTCTATTTCGCGGGTACAAAGTTATAACCACAGAATTAAAAGAACCGATTTTTTACGTACACCACCAATTACCATTAAACAGACCGTTATCTAGTTGTTATCTATTGATCGAAGAGTGCACAATGGGGTGGCAGCCATTACTGAAAAGAGGGTGCTTTTATCATTATGATTATTTTCTGTTATCTGTGCTGCTACGAACACCATTTTTGATGTGCTGAGGGCAATTACAGTTTGGTGTGACATGTTGTATGCATTATGAGATTTAAACTTATTTTTCCAGTAATATTCAAATCAAAGTAATAATCACGTCATACAAAGGCTCTCAAACGCTTAGCAGACGGCGCAAAAAGATACATATTGCTTTATCAACGGTAAACTGACAGTTATTCTCACAAAAAATTTTGAAAATTCGTAGCAGTGCACAGACGTAGTCATCACAAAGACAGGAGAAGAAAATAAAGCTATAGGGAGATCGAACCTTGTGGAAATTAAATCAAAATCAAAAACTTTCTTTCTAAAGAATTCATAAGGAAATGGCTTGGAAACGTCAATTTTAAATTTTAAAGTATAAGTCACACGTACTTATCGCTATGTTGAAACCCTGTCCAACCCTCAGACAACAAATACCTCAACGAGGGATTCCCTTTTTTGAAATGAAGAGGAATTCCAATCCAGTGGATGAATAAAAATTATGAATTCGGCTATTTACACTCAGTATTATAAATGGCATGGTGTGAGCCTATTCTTTAATATGTCATTCCTCCTGATACATAGCTAAAAATATACAACACGGAATTTCACTAAGGACTTGGTTTATAAACCGTGTTGTCTTAACAAAACATATGAAAACACGCGTCACCCCGCACCTAGTGCGTCCTCCCTGCTTAATCCTTGATCGCAGTGTACAAACCACCCGTCACACGTAGCCAGAATAATAAGCCGCCTCGGTATTATGTCGGCCCAATATGTTGCCACAATCAGAAAAATGGCAGATAACACAACTGTCATACTAATAGGCACCAATGCGAAGGGACCAAAGTGACCTGTGAAGCTAAAACATGGGAGATATTTGATACGGCGTTTTTATGAGAGGTGAAAAGTACATAAAACATAGTTTCATACGAGAGAGGCACAGGGAATAGCCGCCGTATCTATTTCTGCTCCCAAGCAGTAACGCATAGGTACGCATTATTGTTTTGCCGGTGTAATTACAAGCGCATAAGATATTCACCTTTATGTCTTAAAGTTACGGACGCTATATAATGTGACTTGAGTCTTCCCATAAGTTTAAAACGTATTGCTTTTACTACGAACAGAGGTTACCGTCCATTCGGGCCTTACTAACATAAATACTGTCAATATGCATTTCCGACATTTTGTTTCCTTAATTGTATTTTCTTTAAAGCTAATAGTTATTTCCTTATAATATAATAGCTACATCGGTACACCTATCATCACTAATCCTAATGTAATGGTAGTCATTGTATTTGAAAAGCTATGATTTTATAAATTTAAATTACTACGTATGTCTCATGCCTCGATGCATTTTTCTGTAGGTACGTCTGCCTGTATATTGTTACCTCAGAAACTACTGTATGAATTTAGATTTTCACTAATAGATATACCGATTCTCGACAGCAAATATCATATAGATACAACAAGACCGATGTCGCATCGTATGCGCCATTATTTCTGGGATGTGAAGGCGGAATGTCTCATGTGTCTGTAATTTCACCGGCAATCACATCTTTCAAACCAAAACAAAGCAACGCGAATGCGTTACTACTCGGCGGCAGAAATTGCTATGATGGCAGTACTTAACTCCCAGACACAAAACGATTATCTCTGTTCGTCACACAAATGTTTATGCTGGATGGGAATCGAACCCACAACCTACAGCGAAGAAGGCAGAGTTACTACCGCGACCTGTGAGGCTGGTGGGAACTAACACATACTAAAGTACAGCTAGGAAAAATCTTATTACAAAAATAATCTAATATAAGTTGAATAAGCAATACAATTACACTAGAACTAGGCTATCTATGATAGCGTTCATGTATCGCATCACACAATAAGGCAGCTATTTACATTGTTGATAAAACTTGAGATTACTCTTTATCGCGGATGCTTGTCATGTTTTATTAAAACGTTCGCTGCTTGGTTATCGTTTTAGAAATATTACTACAAATTTCGAATTCTTCAGGCAGTATATCATACCATTCGACCGATCTTGAACTGACCGATATCAGTGGCAAAATAAGATTAGTCGATCAATAGTTCCTACTATACCAAAATCGATCGGACGCATTCTACTATCGATAGATCGATTTATGATAAACCCGTTTCAGCGTTCGTTCACAAGTTGCAGAACACAAGTATCCAATAGCAACTTCCATTAATTATTAAGAAAGTAGCATTTGATTTTTTACTTATTTTGTTGGATATTTAAGGGTTCCATAGTTATTGTCTCGTTAAATCGGATGTACAATTATATAACTGAATTTGCATTTAAATTACAATAATTTGATTATAAGTGATGAAGAATTTTTAACTGCAATTGTTACAAGTTAAACTAGTGTTCTACCAAATGATCACTGATTATTATAAATTTTCATGGAAATATGTATTCATGGAATAATACCCTTAAATCAGCAATAATTTATAAGAACAAATAGTGTTTTCAGTAAGATTTAGTCCTTCAAGTGTAGCGTCTGTCATTATTTTCTTATGTAAGTGCGATTTTTCTTCTTGTTTCCAAAGAGTCAGTAATGAAATAATTCAATCAAATAATATATTACCATTTATAAAATAACTAAATGTACCTACCTGCTATAATCGAAATAGGAAATGAAAACATAAGCAAAATCTAGAGTAAATGCTATAAGACTTATGAAATTATATAATTATTTAAATTACAATATCCATTGCCAAATAGCTATCAAAAATAGCAAAAAAATCTCAGTAACCATCCAAATTAATAATCTTAAGCTGAGGCGCCGACTTAGCTGACCACGTCACCGCTTGTCAAATATTTACATAGATTAGGTGATATTAAGTTGAAGTTAAAGTGACATCACATTTTGAAGATACAAAATATTCACTAAATTGGGAAATAACTGTACATGTACGTAATCATTTGGTTTACTGTCTTTATTTTGTATGTAATGACTGAAGGCCCTGATTGATTCGCATTCTGATCAGTTGGTACTGCAGCAGATGTTTTATCTGAGATGTTTCTGGAAAATGTGGATAAAATTCACGTCTGTCTATCTACTGAAGTATTTATATTATATCTATCACTAGCTTCTGCTCGCGGCTTCAGCTGCGTGGTATCGGGATAAAAATATCATCATCAAACTCTGTTCAAAATATCAGTCAAATTGATTCAGTAGCTTTGACGTACAGGAGCAGAAATCAAAACAAATGACTACTTTTATAATTTAATTAGTGCAGTTGTGACAAAATTTGTGGGACAAACTCATTTTGATTTTGGATGACTGTTCCCTACTTAAATATATAATGCATTGAAAGCTCCACCTTTAAGTAGGTACTTAGGTAGTATTTATATGTAGCGGGGAAGTTTTTTTATGTTAAGTTTAAGCAAACAGGCTTACGGGCCGCCTGATGAAAGTACTTGAATTACTATATATCACTTAGAGTAAATTTAATAATTTTCCAATATTTAAGTAAGGGGTAAGTTGCGTTAGGCTATTAGCTAGTTCCTTTACTTTAGTCACACCAAATGTACAGACGTACCTACTACGACTCAGATTCTCCCCTTTCTTTACAGGAAGACCTAAAACACTTTAGTAACCTATGAAAAAACTGCCAATTCAGTTAAGCTATTCAGCTGTTTGAACGCTTACGGCCTTAAAACGTTATGTACATAGTGATTGATTAGATAACTGGAGTATTGTCTTTTTCAACTGAATCCAAAACTGTTACTGCGAATGACAAAATTCTCATTCATACCAGGTAGTAGACGAATGATTAAACTTACCCACCAAGGTAAGAAAACGTGGTAAATACCCTTAACACTATGAACTTACTTCGGCTTCGCGTACGGGGATGACGGCGATGACGGTTTGTGGTTCCGATTGGGGTGCGTGTGTCTGTTCGCGTTCGCGTCGAGGCCGCCGCCCGGCGATATCTTGCCGGCGAGTGCGTTCAGAGAGTGAAGCATTGCGGGCGGCGGCCGCTTAGATTGCGGCCTGGTCACACTGATGACTCGAATCCCTTTGCTGAGGTGCCTCCGACGAGCCACGTTGCCTTATCTCCTGATAAGAGGCGCGGGGGCACAGCCGCCCCCCGCCTCATCGCCACCTGACACTGTCACACGCTGACACACACGCGCACGCACACGATTGTAATGTTTGATGTTTTTTTTAAACGATAAGGTTCAGCGTCCTGTCCGTCTCAGACATTGTAATGACATTTTACCATCACTGTTCTTCTGGGGGAACTATTCACAGCTGTCTTTGCACTGATCACTTTATATTAATTCGTTTGAATGGAACTGTAAAATTGTATTCATTTTGTAAGACGTTGCGATGTTGAGCGAATTCTTGGTGGCAGATAGGCAGGTACCCATTTCTTTTAGTTGCCAAATATAACAGGTAAGTGAAGAATAGAAGTTTTAATTATTTATTTTAAGAATATCTACTCTGAATTAATATGTTATTTGACATTTTATAAGGCTTCGTCCTACGCTGATAGACAAAATTAAGTGCCACCTACACACATTATAACGAAAATTATTAAGGCACTCGCACAATACTGGCAAAATATGAAACTGAATTAAACAAATATAATATTATTTTCTGGGAAAAAGAAATTCGCGACATAGAAAAGGTGTTAGCTTACAAAAGCGCCTGAACAATAACGAATAGCAACAGTAGATCCGCACGTAATGAAATATGTGACCGCAGGCGTTTGCGCTAAAGCTTTCATTGTATTTTTTTGTGGTTGTATCAAATTTGTGGAACGACATATTTTATTCAGCCCTAGCTTATTGTTTTTTTTATTAACTTACCTGGAATCAAATGATGATGAAAATCAGATTTACGAAAGATTTCTTGCGTCCATTATTATGCAAATAGTTATAAAATGAAGCAAATATAATAGTTGGTAACTGGTTGTACCTATATTGCTGGAATTTAGAAAGATTATACTTGGCTTTTTTAAGTTCCTTTGTAGGCTAAGTAAATAGATTACAGGATGAATTGCTAGAAGTACTATTTGCTACTGGGTACCACATGACGGGCCTCATAGCTCAGTTGGTAGTAACCCTGCCTTCTGCGCTGTAGGTCGTGGATTCGATTCCCACCCAGGACAAAAATTTGTGTGACGAACATTGGTGTTTGTTCTGTGTCTGGGTGATGATGTGAATTATATGTACGTATTAAAAAAAAAAGCATTTTATGTATTATATCAGTTGTCTGGTTCCCATGATACAAGCTATTTACTTAGCTTACTTTGGGGCTAGATGGCGCTGTGTGAAATGTCCGCCAATATTTATTTTATTTATTAATTACACTGATATTGTATGTATGTACCTACTTCAGAAACAATACCTAACAGGGTCCGTCGCTCGAAGTGTTACCAGTTGAAAGTGCTGTTGTATGTTTATTTGATTTAAAATTGTCAATTTCAGCTGATTCTGGAAATTAATTTAAGGAAAATTAAGCTATTGTCCAGTATGGATGGATTTCTAGCATAGATTGCGGCATTGCCCCTTCCGACAAAGGCATCGCACGGTATACCTAAAAAAGGTGGGTGTGATATTTGGTCCCGTAACCAACGAAGCGGTGAATTAAATTCTCCACACTTTGTTATCTTTAAGATGAAACCTTGACCTTAAAATGGACCAACGGAGAAATCCACTGGATTCACGTCCGGTAAGTTTGAAGGTCACGCTGCTGGAGAAATGAATATAAAAAAGTGATTTCGTAAAAATTGTTGAGTCCAGCGAAATGCCAAGTCTTGTTGGAATGTCCACGGTCTTGTTTTGAACTGTTTTGTTACCCACAGTATCAATGTAATACATTTTGTTCGATTTCCTGGCTTACCACGATGCCCCGTTTAAATTACCTTCGAATGTCGGTCTATGTATATGACGTTCTGGTAATATTTACCTAACTATATTTATGTATAGTTAGTTTTCCCGAGTGTGATATACGCGATAGAAACCTATTAAGTAGCAGTAATATAGAATTGTGTGATGTAGTTTTTTTACACACACACATTATGCGAAATAAGCTTATTTCGCCAATTTTTATTTTATGACTGCGAAGATTCCCTTTCTTGAGTTTACAAAAACAAATTTTCTAAAATTGCCTGCGGGGTAAATTAATCAGAACACCTTTTAAAATTGTCATTTTGATAGCATTAGTCATATCCTTCAGCCTTCAGTTTCGTTTCCGTAGTCGGGTAAAAATAAATGAGATTTGTTGACGGAATTCACGGGAACTGGGATTCATTTCCAGCAATTAGCGTAATAAGTATCTACACTTGAATACCTTAGCGAAGTTTTAACGAGTCATCTTCCGCTCGAATAAGTCTTTTTGAGTAAAATATTTGAAAATATTAATAAGTCTCATGAGTTTTTAGCCTATTTAAAGCCACTTATTTATGTGCCTGAAGCAAAGCATGTCATGCTGTATGGGCATGATACGGTTCGATCCTAATAGTACAACTCTTGGCTTGCTAGAACAAAAGAACTTTTCGCATCACCTATGCATACCAACAGAATGGCCAATCGACCGGGGTCAGATGTAATCCCAATGCCGCATTCCGGTTAATTTTATTGTGTATCCGGATACTCGGCAGTTCCGGACACCCGGATGGCCCGGATCGGGTCAGCTAATGTGGTCGCCGGTTGGGTATTATTAGCTTGATCAGAGGAACAGAATAATTTCCTCTAATTGGGTGTGCTCTTAATGGTTAATTCGCTGGTTTGGGGGACATTTAGAATAAAAATATGTAAGATTTAATGTAAAAATGCTGGATGTTCTCAAGTGTGTTCAGAGTTTTAGTAGTAGGTACATGCCGAATGATACGATGACCGCCGAATGACATGCGATGGACGCTCGTGAAATTTCCTTCTTTTGAAATTTACTTTCAGAGTATCATGACCGGTCAACCCTCGTCACACATTCATGCTGGGTAGTTTTTTTTTGATTTGTTCAATGGAAGATAGTGCGTAGATATGTTGATAATATTCCATGAGGCCTTAAGAATGTGGGCGAATGACGTTACGCAGAGTATATTTGACCATGTAACACACAAAAGGAGATACATTTTTTTTCTGATAACCTAGCAGACGAGCTGACAGGCCATCTGATGGAAAGTCGCGTCGCTCATGGAAATCTACAACCAGAGGCAATGCTGATGGGCTGCCAGCCTTCAAGGTGAAGATACCCCCGTTTGAAGGACTCCATATCGACGGAATGGAAAGGCTCTGACGGAAAATCGCAGAAGGAAAATCATTCCATTCCAAAAAAGTGTTCCTCAAGAAAGTGTCGCCACGTACGTATTTTGCTACTAGAGTCCGCGTGCAACTTGGCTCATTTTAACCGAGTGACAATGGAGTTTGAATGAGTTTGCAAAACTTTGTTTACTGCGCCAACCGCGTGAAGATTTGCAAGATATGTGTAAGTTTTGACGGTTGACACAATTCTCTCTGCATCTCGGTGAAAAGTTGGCGAGTTTGATACAATTCGAAAGTTTTTTAATTTAAGTTTTTTACCGTAGGACCTTTGAATTCAGAGTTATTTTTCTCATATTTATTGATGAAATTTGTATACTTAGAACTTTGAAAAAGTTATAAGGACGGATTGATTCCCCGTCAGTTTAAGTTATGCGCAGCACTCGTGTTTCGTGTTTCTCTCCTGTGTCGCTAAAAAACAACTTTTTTATCAGTTCATGCTCATATTTGTGTTGTAAAGTTTAGAGATAGGATAAAAAATAAAACTGGTGTGTATGTTAAAACGTAGATTCAATTTAATATAATAATAAAAAATTGATACATTGATACTTTACACACTATAAAATTTGTAACTTGCCGTGAATGCATGGTTGTACAATGAAAGGTATCATATAATAGATTTTTTACGAGTGCCAGAAGTAAAATAGCCTCGGAACACAACTTACTTATATCACCAGCATTGGTAACGATAAAAATTTATTTTGGATTCATGTTATGTGAGTTACAAAATAGTAAATAAAAGAAAAGATGAAAATAAGCTAAAGATTTCCTAAAGATCCTTTTTAACACAAGACATGAAGAAAACCATAAGGTGTGATGAAATTACGAAGCCATCTCGCATTCACATTTGCTCTTTCTACTTATCACACCATAATACGAGTTATTTAAGAATATTCTGCTAAATTAGATTTGTGTGCAAGCTAAAGGCCTCCTTCACTTAGTACCCTAATATTAATTCCATTATCATAATACTTTCTGGGGGCCGCCTGCCAAAATCATGATGGCTACGTTCCAGCCAAATTATTTGTGTACCTATTTGTATTCATTACTAGCGTCCCGAGTCCCGACTAGCTCCATACGTTGAATTTAATATAACCCAAAATATTTTTCTTAAGATTTTGTAAAAGACCAAATTACACATATGTCATCCTCGGTGGTATATTGTATTTTATCGACAACCAACTTAGAATCTCTGTTATCATACTTAAGGATGCTTTCATTCGTTAGAAACGAGATTTCCTATGCTTACTGTCTCAAAGATATATACAACTTCTTGACAAGTAACCATCTGCATTAGATTGTTTTTTAGTATTTCATGTTAGATACGTAAAGAGCAGATGGCCCACCCTATAAGAACTAATAACATATCTATCAGAAATATCCATGAGACCTCCGTACTCACATCCGTACATCGTTTGGAGAATTAAATGTACCCGTAGTTCGCTCGGGCAGTATGGTGATATGGTGATATGGTAAATAATCCCAATTTGCGAATTTAGCAGCTTTTCGAAAATAGAATAGAATAGAATAATTATTTATTAAAAAAAGAAGGATACAAAGAAATTTAACAAAATTAAAGTAAATAAATTGCAAAGTTCATTGTTTCCTCTGATCAGTCATATATTTTCAGAATTATTGAATATTTGTAGTAAATTCATAGCGGTATGATTTCACCATTAAGTTTCTGCGGTAGGATTCTGAATGCAGAACAATTGAGAAATCTGCCTTTCCTTTCTGGTTGAAAATACGATGAAAAACTTTTCTCGTTATATGGAAATCTTAGTAAAACAGTATTTTTTACTTCCTAGTATTCGTGGAGAACCTAAAAAAAGCAATACCCACTCACATAAAGCCAACAACTACCCTGCACTCAACAGCTAGTTCATTAAAAGGCACAGGGTAAAAAATCCGAAACACTCCAGTGGCACTCCTGTCTCTAAAAGTACGCGCAGTAATTAGTTTAGTACTAAAGCTGTTTTGAGCCCGCAACGCCTGTAGTGGGTCATCTGTATTCAAAGTTACACTGAAATTGGATGACGCTTTTAGGGTTCCGTTGCAAACAGAATGAAAAAAATTTTCGGACATACGGTGTGGACTGAATCATTAAATAAGTATTTTATTGATGAAATAACAAACAAATAAATAAAACAATAAATTTAATCTATGTCCACATTAGAAAGTTGTTTTCAAAACTGTGTCTAAGGTGGCACAAACAAAGATACAATGGTAATTTAAGTACTGCAACTACTCAAATGTAAAGAAAATTCATGCTCACAACTTAATTTCCTTAACAGTTTGCAAATGTAACATTATGTTAACATGAAATTTAAGTACAAGCCGTGTTTCCAGAAACGAGTTCATTTAGAACTTTACTTCAGAGAACTAGATACATTATCTCTTAGAAACGTAAGACGAAAAGCAAGCATAGTAAGAACAGTATCGAATTGCAGGACAGTTATTTACTGCCAACGGTAATAGCAGACAGGTCTGATAGATAGATAGATAGAAAATGCTTTATTGCACAAGGTAAAACAAGTACATGGGCGAACTTAATGCTAAATAGCATTTTCTTCCAACTAACCTTTGTGTAGTGTGGAGTGGGTGTGCATTTGATTAAAGTTATTTTCTTTGTCTATTGTCTGGACTGCATTTGCATATTAGTTATTATTTTATTATGTATATATAATCTACTTATTAAATTCACATATAGTCAAGCGTTTTTGAACAAGTTATTGCCCTATACATTTTTAATATTGTAACATTAAGCCACAGTTTTAAAATGTCGCTGTAACTAATCTATAATTTTATATGCACATATGACGCCTTGCAGTTGCAGTCAATCCATTTAAACTGTATTTAAACTTCATCACCTCGGCTTCTTGTGACTCGCATGCTAACATAATGGTAAATTTATTTTCCTTTGCCAACTTCCAACATGTGCGACCAAACTTCGGCTGAGCGTCGGCGCCGCTTCCTGACCCAAACACATGCAATATCCAACGGAAATAATTCAACTGTGGAAATATTGCCGCCTTGAAACAGCTACAACACTTTATGAAAACCATTTAAATTTTATTATGTTTACTCCAACCATCTTCAAGTTTAAGATCTGCCGCTATGCATCGAAATCTGTATGCTTAGTATTTTCGATGGAACGCAAGTTCCTCATAGGTTGCGTTTATGCTATTATCGGCTACAATATAGTGGCTTGAAATTGGGAGACATTTCAAAACTTACAAAAATAAATGAAATAAAACTCCCCAAAAAACCAACATACAGTAGCTTCAAATTATGCGACATTTCAGATAAAGCAACACACACAAATTTCAAATAATGTAATCCCACGATAGACCCAACATAAAGCTAAGGAACCGATTGTTATAAGGCAGAACAGGTACCTGATAATAGCACTTAATTATAACTTAATTTTCTTGGTGCCTCTTACTAGTAACACCATGAGTGAGTTCGCCTGAATGTCGAAGGCTTCCTGGCCGAAACACATGCAATATCCAGCGGACATAATTCAACTCTGTACCACATAGCTGGCACAGAACGGCTGGTTCACTAACTTGTCATGGATTCTGCCTGATTTTGCCTTAAACTAGATTAATTTTCCGTAGGATTAAGCGATTGCAACTGTTTATGAGAATGTGACGGAATGATATATTTTTATTTTTTTATTACATATTGCTGTCATCACTGTGAGACTGTAGGCTTGAAAAATGAAAATAGGCAATACCGCGTGCCTAAAGTGGTTATGGAAAACATTGGGAAGAAACGCACATGCCCCAAAACCAATATTCACATGAATGTGTATAGCTGTAAGAGTATCTATTCTAGCTTGTCGAGAGACGATCTCTGATGAGACACATCTCTGCAGCTTCTTCTTCTTCGAGTCACCGGTTCTGTCGAACCAGTGTGGATCTCTGCAGCGAGAAAATTTGACGCTGGCATGGTTTAACTCAAGAAGAAGATGTTTGAAACTGTTGAATTAAATATTTATTTCACCCACCTTTATAAACATTAAGCATTATTCATACTTAAACGCTATCTTCGGATAACAGCGAAGTTAAACAAGCTGCTCCTGTTATGAGCTCTGTCGCTGTGAACCGAGTCTTGCTTAACCGAGAAATAGGGTTGCCATAATACTGCAAAGCTTAATATACAGTTTGTTTATAGGGGACCCTAATATTGGCTGGATGCTTCGGACACAAATAGTTGCATATTATGGCTTAAGGTAATGAAGACCAAGCATTATGTTCCTCATTTGATTTGCTTAATAACATGAATATATAATAAAAATGGGCCCACTTACCTCACAATGAGTGCGATCATAGTTCACCCAGAGTAACTTATTTCGCATTATATAGGCCAATTTATTTCAAAACAATCCCGCCATGAATGTACACTCCAGTTATGTAAGTCGACAAGTCATTATTTATATTAAATTTCTGGAAAATACGAAGCGCGAAAATTCTTTCAAATAATTTGACATCCCTACTTGGATAGTATTGTCTGCACACCGACGACAGTCCATAGCTAGAAAGCGGAAAGTTGGAATTTCATTAATTTTCGGCCAACTTTCGCCTCGTACTTGTATCTCTGTACAAGTTACTCTGTTTAGGGTTTAGAGAAGTCTCGCAGCAATTTCATAGTAACGGATGGACGCCTCCGAGCTCAGTGCAGTTTGCTTGGGCGAGCTTCCGGCCAATTTCTCAGTGTAATCATAGGAACAAAAGATTCGATTGGCTCGTGATCACATGTGACAAGACTGTTTTTAATTAAGTAGGTAACCGCCAAGGAGTTGTGGAGTACTGGCCTATAAATTGGAATTTTAACCTATAAACCATTAATTTATCAAAGTAATTCAGAATTAAGTAAGGGAGGAGTACTGCGACCTCTCCAAGGCGTTTGATGTCGCTGATCACGCTGTACTCGCTGCCAAGCTCAAATACTACGGGATCGACGGCGCAGCACATTCTGTCCTGACAGACTTGATGCGCAATCGATCTCAGGTGGTGGACAGTGGGGCCGAGAGATCGGATCCACTGTCGCCAATGATGGGAGTCGCTCAAGGTTCCTCGGTCTCGAACCTGCTGTTCTCACTCCTCCTGAATGACCTCCCCGATGCGGTGACCATTGCAGACATCTTAATGTATGCTGATGACGTAGCTGCAGTTGTCACAGCAAGTTCGGTGGACATTCTCGAGGAGAAACTCAACCGCACGGCGTCTCATTTGGCTCGATGGTTTATGATGAATGGATTGAGTCTAAACTTAAAAAAGACACAATTCATTCACTTCAACCTAGCCGGACGGTCGATGAGGCCGCTGACTCTCACAACAGATGGAACGAACATCCGCCAGGCAAAGAGTACAGCATTCCTTGGGTTTGAACTTGACAGTGGGCTCACGTGGGAAGGGCACATTGACAAACTATGCGCTAAGATGGGGAGTGCATGCTACGCTCTGAAAAGAGTTTCCAGTGTGGTGCCGGCGAGTGTAGCACGGTCGTGCTACTTCGCTACTGTACACTCGCTGCTACAATACGGCGCGGAGCTCTGGGGGCGTGCTGCGGACTGGGAGCGCGCTTTCCGTATGCAAAAACGCGCCGTTAGGGTACTAGTGAGGGTATCTCAGGAGACCTCAGCCAGGCCATATTTCAAGGAACTGGGGATACTGACACTACCCTGCATTGTCATTATGCAGGTCGCACTATATGTCAGAACCAACATAACTCAGTTCCGGAAAAAAGGCGACTTATCTAATTATAACAGACGGAACGCTAAAATGATGGTAGCTATACCACATTCAATGGCAAAATCTACCAAACTGACGCATATTATGGGTCCGACAGTGTATAACCGACTACCTGAGGAGGTTACAGGAGCCGACAGTTTATCTTGCTTCAAAATAAGACTGAAGCGCTGGCTTATCGAAGAAACTTTTTATAATTTTGACGAATTTTTGAACAAAAAGTTACCTAGGTAATTTTGACCTACATTTATTTACCTATCTTTTAATTTTGTTTTGTTATAATTTTATGATTTGATTTTATTTTGACGAATTGTTAACATAGTTAGAATTGTATAAATGTCTTGAATAGATTTTGAATATGACTGTGATGTTATGTTGCCATTTATATTGACCTGTAATTATCATTATTAATAAAAAAACTATGAACTATGAACTATGAGTAACCGTTGAGACTCACTTCCGGTATTATTTATTTTGTCACAATAGGGTTTAACTGTTGTAACTCATTTTTTTTAATAGCTCACAGAAGTATTTTTATGTATCATTATCTAAAATAAGTATTATATTTGAAAATACTACTAGAAAATGTTTAACTGCGGTCCAAAGTTTGGTGATGAAATGCTGAAAGATCGTCATGACAAACTCAAATAAAGTTGAAACGGAACTTTAGCATATATCGTGATAAAATGTACTTTTATGTATCTATCGCATGAGCTATATATGTCATGTCAAAGTGAATAATGGTTTAAGTACCAACCTGAAAGTCCGGAAATGACTTTTACGATTTATATTTTGGTTGTGACATTGTGGGAACGATCATATCATTTCGGGATTATGATCGTAACCAGGCTTTAAATAGTGGTCATAAGTTACTAGCAATTCATTTATGCTAAAACTTTTGTTTATATTATTATTTTGTCACCGAAAAGCTGAGCGGGCGCTATAGTAAAATTAGAATGATCAATCTATTAGATATTTATTTTAGATGTAGTTGATTTTTCGTTTTGCTGCGCAAAGTAATTATATATTAAGTCGATTTAGTGTCGTTAACGAATAAAAATAATTTAATGATATCTGACAAAAAAGTATGTTACATTCTCTGATACTGAAAACAGTTCAAAGAGCAGAAGAACTCTCGCCAAGTTCGTCCGGGGAAGTACTGCCACCATGCCCATTTCTGCCGCCAAGCAGTTACGCGTTCGCGTTACTGTGTTCCGGTTTGAAAGGTGTGGTTGCCAGTGAAATTACAGGCACATGAGACATTCCACCTACATGTCTCATAGTTACGGGCGCATACGATGCGACTTGGGTCTTGTCGTACCTTGTAAGGGAGGACCCAAGTCGCATCGGTTGTTATGGGCCGAGGTTACCACTTAACACCAGGTGGGCAGTCGGCTCGTTCCGTAACTGCACCAAATAAAAAAAAATAAAGAAAGTCAGATGGTAAGGAAAATGTAGTAATAGAAAAAAGTAACCTAACATTTGTACGTTTGTATTATAGTTAAGTTGTCCTATCTAGTAAGCATGTCTCGTGACACAATGGGCTTACTTACCCGTACGAATCACTAACCGGGTTTTGCTATAATTTTCTCAATAATAATTATGTAAGCGACCCCGGTTTAAACTATAGGTGTTGATTTAGTGCCAGACTGGTGTTGTTTTAATACTGGGTGGAAGATACCTTTGAGTTTGTGGGAGTTAATTAGTTAAACCCTTGAACTGCTCGTTTGCTTTGATATGTTTGCTTTCCGGTTAATGTGCCGAGTATGATTAAAATAACTGAGTATAATTTAGTACATATATGGCTCATATTTTATTACACGATTCTTATGAAATTAATATAACCAACTTTTCGTTCCGAATCCAAATCAAAAGTAAAGGTAACAAAAATTTAACAATACAGTAAATCCAATTTTCACACAGATACAAAACCTTCAAGTAAAATAAAGGAGCATAGTATGTAATTCGAAATAATATTAATCTATATTATTCCATCATGTCGTCATAGCAACGGTTCGCCCTTCAAGGCGTATTATTTCACGCATTGATTATCCGACAGCCAATAATTACGCAGAAATTGCCATGATTCAAATGTAGCCATATATTTTAGGGATGAGGTTGATTGTCGCCGGTGAACTCGGTGATACGGAATTAGAAAGAAGACGCGACATTTTTCCCGTTTACGGAGTATTATTGAAATTCACATTATTGAACTGACTACATTTTTTGTTTTCATTTTTTTTAAGCGTCGTGAACTTAAATTAAATTCTTGACTTTCACTGTAGTGTTACTTAAAAAAAACGTGCCAGTCTATTCACCAAAGATCTGATTTCTTGGCCGTAGATACGATTCATCGCGCAAAGTATAAACCTTTCCGTCAAGATTACAATAATCTGTTTGAGTTCCTCGTTTACGTCTCCTGTAGTTTCGAACAAAAGTAAGGTAAAGGTAGCGAATCGATTTTCTCAGAGTATTCTGAAAAGCGTCCGATCCCGCACTCGATCCCGGAGCGTCGATTTTGTCATATGGAGACTACTTACTATAACTGGACATCGATAGTTAAGTATCTCAAACCAGTTTGAGTTATATCCAGAATGAACCCTGATGACCACAGTTGACATAAACGCCACAAGTCCCTTTTGTGGCATTAGTCCATGCTAAAAGTTGATATCCGGTCACCGGAACCATTTTTAGGTGGTCTTACGATTTAGGTTTGTGCATTACTGCCAGGTTGGCAGGCGTGCTGGCGATAGCAGGGCTGTGCTGCTGCGCATCTGTCGCCAGAGACTTCTTAGTAATAAACTAGTTAGTTAGTTATAGCTTTTAAATTAAAAAAAAGTTATCAATTACTAAATTAAACATTATCTTCTTTTCTTATCACTATTTATTTATTAATTTTAAATTCAATAAATACGGATTTACAAATAACACCTATTGAATACATACAAATACATTACATACATGATACTATGAAGTAACCAATTTTAAGACATTGATTGGGAATCAACTTGAAATTTACTATAGTGCGATGAATTACGTAAGTACAATAATATATGAAGCCAGCTGGCTTTTGGAGATGGAATGGTCGCAAACTTAATTCGTTTTATATACTTGTAGTGTGGCGAAATAACGCGTCTGTGCCACCCACGAGTCTCTTTGATATCTCGTGTATGATATTCGTAATTACAAACGGACTCACGTTCAATATATGTTTTTCGAGGATGACATCGTGAAATTGGTTTCTGATTGCAGATTTTTCCAACTCATATTCTTTTTTTCATGAATAAAATTATTTCTTGTTTTTCGTAATATCATCAAAGAATAACTCCAACCATAGCAATATTAATTTGGAATCTGTGGAGTCAATAACTGCATAATATTTGCAACAACAGCGCATATAATTTCAGTGTAGACAAAGATAAGCCAAGCAAACAAATGCTAAGGATTTACTTTCATTTCTAATTATTTCTGGGAAACACTCTCAAATTCCTTGAACAAAATAAGCTCCGTTGAAACATCAGACTTGGTAGAATTGAATTTACTTTTCGGATTCGAGCCTCGTTTGAAACATTGCAAAGGCCTTTGAAACAAAATAACTTCCAGAGTTGTCTTTACAGATATTTCCCAGGAAATATGGTTCTCTTGGGGAGTTGAAGGGAAAATTAGAGGTTATTTATTTGTCGGGTGGGAAACAAATTAAGGTATATTTTTTTGTATCTTATGAATAGAACACTCAATAGCCACAATTTGTTGAAAGTAGAAACGTGTAAACACCTAAAATTCGCTTTTTTCATCATGGATCAGTCGTACTACTAACATTTATTACAACATCACACAAAATACCAGAATACCAGATACCACAACATCCACAATTTTTGTAAATTAGAGAGCTAGAGCTAGAGAAACATTTATTTTACCGACTCAGACGTAGATTATCCTAAACAAACCCGGGCAGCCCGCCGCCCGCCGCCGCCCCAGCCTACCCGATGCCCATCCACCCGAGTTTTTACACTTTCGCTCGAGATATCTGCGTTCGGCTGAGCTTGAGATCACAAGTCAAATAGTTGGCGAGGCACCTCCGTAACTGCTTCCCTGGTTTACAGTTAATTAACTAATATTTGCGTTGGTTGAAACAATTTCAATTCGCTCACCTGCCTGCAATACTGGCTGGGCTTCTAATACACGGGCTGATATTATGTTTTTCTATGAATATTAGTTTTACTCTTTATGTATATATTTACAATAAATTAAAGGCACATGAGGATTTCTTGGGATTTATTTCTGTAGGTGTGGGTTGCAATGTGAAAGGTACGTAGTAGATAAAGACCTAATCTTAAAAATCAAAAATATTACTTGTAGGCAGGGATGAAATAGGCAAATCTCCATGTAATGTTACATACTGTGGGTGTCCACGTAGCTCGCGTCCGTAGGTGATTCCCCTTTTAATCTTTACGTTTGTCCCCCGGGTGGTGCAAAAGGAGCAACCCAAAGTAGCAGTAGAAATTGTGCTAAGATCGCCCGGAGAAGTACTGCCACCACACCTGGTAATCTGCTGCCAAGCAGAAGAAGATTCCGGTGAAATTGCGGCGCATGAGATGTAACATCCCCGTCTCAGGGTGACGGCCGCAACACAATGCGACTTGAGTCATCTCGTACTTTGGTAAAGAGGACTACAGTCGCATTGCTGTTGTCTATGGGCGGCGGTTACCACCTAACATCAGGTGGGCCGTTCCATAATCTAAATCACATAAAAAACATGTTGTGACAAAAGAATTATAATCGTAAGAATTATTATGAAAAAAAGCCAATTTCAATTTTGTTTTAAAACGCTTTGTTTGTGTCAATTAAGTTGCCAGTTCAATGTTTCGCGGCAGAATTACAAAGCAGTCTCGTATGTTTTACCAAAATAACTACAGTACAATTTAAAGTTCACAGTAATGGCATAAAGGCTGCATTCTTGCGATTGCCGATGCAAGAGTTGCAGTAAACATACTTTACATTGCAGATGCTCGTAGTTATTTGCATTTTGTTAAATACAGGTTATTTATTGTGTCGCTTGTTTATGACAAGCGATGTACTACTCTTTGTCATCTTTGTTATTTGCATATTATTGATTTGCACCGTATTGCGCCTGTAACTCTGAGACGCAAAGGTGGAAAGTCTCGTGACAGTGATTTCACCACAATTTTTAAACAGGAACACAGTAAATACGAACGCGTTACTAATTGATGGCAGAAATTGGTATAGTGGCAATACTTCTCCTTAACTGGCACGAGCCCTTTGCATCGTATTCGTCTACGATCCAGTCTTTAATTCTCTGTTCTCATATGTCTTATCTACGATCCAGTCTTTAATTCTCTGTTCTCATCTGTCTTATCTACGATCCAGTCTTTAATTCTCTGTTCTCATCTGTCTTTGTTGTCTTCTTCCTGTTCTCATAATGGGTTTGTATATGCGGTTGATTAATCAAATAAAGTTAGTCAGTCCGAATTATATTCTATAATGAACTAAAATATAACACTAATATAAAATTTTATGACCTCCATTAAATTTGGTATTATAAAATTCACAAGTCTTAATAAAACGAGCGTAAAAAGTATAACATAAAAGTTTGCCAATAAACTCGTAAAATTTCGTTAAAAACGTTCCATCGTAGGAATTAAATTAAATTGATATATTTTTGGGAAAATTGTGAATTATGATGCAAAATAGTTTGTAGGGAAACTTCAGATTTGGTTCGAACAGTAGGTACTAAGTGATTGGGAAACTACACTAAGATAAAGCTAATCTTAACTAAACAAAATTATGTGCTATTATCGATAATCACTTCAAAAAACAAGAAAACAAAAACTATTAAATTGTTTGAAATGCACAATATCTGATAGGTGATATCATACTTCAATGATTTACAATATTGGTAGTTTTACGATTATCTTTTGAAATACAAGGTACAGGTATTTTTATAGTTTTACATAACGTTCCTCCCAATCAATTTGAAGAATATGCGCAATCTAAACACCCTCTATACAAACCATTTGAAATAAATTTCATTCGCAAAACAAACACAGCTCTCAAGAACGATAAAAGAAATTGCTAGCTACGATTATTACTTCATACAATAAATATAAGGCAAGTGGCCAAAGCAAACACAATACCGCGCCAGAACCCAGGAGAATCCTATGTATACTTACTGTTGCCATATTATCCTATTTATTTTTTATTTGAAGAATAAATAATACCTTTTGCTCATTTTTGTTGCAGTACAAGTCATGCGCTAAAACAAAAGTGAGCAACAGGACTCACATGGGCAACGCTTTTTGAGATCTTTTCTGGGACGTGTCGAAACGGAAAAAATTAAATTAATTAAAATTTTTATTTTTTATCAAAGTTTTATAAAAAATCAAGGTAAAGATATTTATTTGCATAAACACGTTTAGATTAGATTGTAGTATGAGGATATATAATTCAAAATTTGATAAATAGAGAGAGAGAGAGAGAGAGAACAAATGTCTAGATGTATCTCCACAGACATAAAACCCCCTTATTTTGAAAAAGAGACTGAAACTAGATGGATCTGTAGCAAAATTAGTTTTTATACCAGCCGAGGCATACGTTTGTGTGATGCGTATAAACTTTGTTCTTAGGTATTGGAAGTGTGTGTTGTGAATAATTATGTGTACATGCAACCTGCGACACAGGAAATCCTATGTAGGGTTGTGTTATTAAAGTATGTATTTTCGTGAGATATCATATAATAAACATTTTATGTTATGCTAGTAAACGGAAAATTACAGAACCCGAGGCAACTGTTTAATAAGCTGTGTTCGCGGAAGAACTACTGAAAAACTCTACTTTCCTCCGGTTCTCTACAGGAGCCATGAAGCTAACTTAAGACTTTACCGCTACCGGTAAGTCTAGGTCTCATACCGGAACCAACTAGGGGTGGGAAACGAGACTGTAGTAGAAATGGACGAACAAATATTATTGTTCTTCATGTCAGTATTAATATAATTACCTCTAATAAATAAATAAAATAAGATATAGAATGAGAAACTACCAATTATCAAATCCACACATGATATTATAAACTGAAAATGAACATTTTTTTAAGAATCAAAACTACTAAGCGGACTACACCTTCCATGTCTTCAAATTAGAATCTAATCTTTGGTCTTTTTAATTCTTTTTTGTACTTTTATTGCGTCATTATTATTTTATTGTTCATGCATATCTATGTAGAGTTCACTGGGGAAGAAAACATATCTAATATATATTGTCAAATACCAGACATCACTAGTTAATTGACTATTTTTGATTATAATCTTCATACATTTAACAATAATTCACCATTTTGACTATATTTTGATCTTTGATCAAAGTAACAGAAAAAGATTTCAACATAATTCAAGTTAGTTTAATTTAACTGCTGCTTTTCTTTATTTAAACTGTAACCCGAAATAAATTGTAACTTTCATATAGCAATTCATGTCAGAATGAGAAAAAATTCTTAGATTAAGAACTTTCAAATAATTTTGCGAGTTTTAACTTCTAATTATTTGGTCGGACGTCCTGACAACCCTAACAGGTATCGGTTTTCAGTTTCGATACGGTTAAGTTGGAGAACAATGCACGGTACGAATTAACCGCAGAACGTACCGCATAATATAAGCAGGTATCAATTTACCGGGGAAAAGATTCACCGCTCCCCGAGTTTGCCAACTGCATTGAAAATGAAAACTGCATATTGGAGTTCGACAGATCAAGTCATTATTGAAAATCCAGATTTGTTAGTTTCGTTTTTTGTCAAGTAGCATGAAAAATGGTACTGTCTTTAAGAAACGAATCTCTTGAACGGTAACTTAGTTTTTCCTATTACATATTTTTAATTAATCAAAATACTCTTTAAAATGCTTTGACATTTAAAGCTGATATTAAGGGTTTTTTGTCTATTCTTCCCCATGGAGGGTCGGATAGGGTTTGAACAGGCATCAAATTTATCGATAAGTACGCGTGACCTTATGTTTTGAATATTGACGTTTCCAAGCCATTTCTGTATGAATTCTATGGAAATAAAGTTTTTGACTTTGACTTTGACTTTGATATGAAATCTGAATCATCTGAAATGAGAGAGAAATAGCATCCATTAATGATTAATGTTGAGTAAGAAAAGTCATCTGTAATACGATTGAACGAATAAGAATGATACTTTATTTTACGGGCCTCTGCATGTACTTACTAAGCAAACGGGCAAATCCTGAAAAATGCTAATGCAAAATAATTTACTTTATATTCTGTAACGTTTGTACTGCATAATTATAAAATTTATGAAAATTCCTTGCATAATAATTTAGTGCGCTTTCACAAACTCACCTTATTGCTATGGAATTATACTCTCCATATCGAGTTGTGACTCAGTCATGTTCAGTCAAGTCTTCTTCTTTGATAGTATACTTGATTGATATGAACACTTACGCGTTATCAAAGGTAGCCAATACTGATTTATGTGAATTCCCCAAAACTGAGGTAATTGATCGGAAGGCACAGCCGCGGGCGCTCCACACCCGAAAATTGATAAAGTTTCAATGAATATTCACTCGATAAGTTCTCAAACTCGACCCATCCACCAATATGAGTAGGTACATCATCCTAATTGAATTTCACAACAAAGTATCGGAGAGTTTTGAAATCGATTTCAGTCCAGCGTTTAGTGAAAAATATTGAGAGTTATTTTTAGTGTTTTAAAAGCTTTTCTATAGCAAGTGTCTGTTCCATTATTTTTAACTTACGCATGTGTGCTAAATGCACAATGAATTTACTCTTTTTCTATTATTTTTCCATCACTTGAAAAATTACATTCTAAAAAGGTTTATATAATTAGAGCGCTGATGGCAGAGCACATCCTTCATTAAACCTTTTTAGCTTTCCGATAACAAAAGTCCACGATAAAAAACAAACCTTATGGAGTAAATTTATTGTCTATATCGTATCATATATCACGGCATTTTATGAAAAAAAGAGTACATTAATAGTTAACTGTGGCTAACGCATGTGATACACTTATTTTTGTGTATGATTTATGTACGTAGTGACACTCTCAACTTATTATTGTAAACGGAGGGAAGGCGCACTTCTTATGTACGCCATTACGCCTATGGAAGCCGCCTTATATGCCTCGGAATAGACAAAGTTCATTTTTTTTTTTTAAGACTGGATGTTATGCTGTTGGCCGCAGATGGCCTTGACAGTGTTTACACGGGCTTTTGGTGAGAGCAGACGGCTCTCAACCGGTAATAAGTTCTATATATTCAAGCTGTTTCATTATATTCCCGTATTCTTCAATTTATATGGGCCTATTCGATATGGCCCAGCGCCCGTGGCTGAATTTGTTTTCGTACCATCCTTACGTTTACACGAGGATAGTAACCACACAAACATAAACACAGTCCTGACCTACATTAGGATTCCGTATCGTAGAATCAGAAACTACAAACTACACTGACACTCCAGACCCCATATTTGAAGATGAAGCGATCCTCTAGAATCTTAATCGGATACTTGAGCCATGAGTAATCAAAAATCGTCAGAAGATATATTCAGTTATATTTTTTTTTGTAAAAAAGTATATGGAAAACAGTAACTATTTCTTTTCAAAACATACATCAAGGAAAACAAATTTCAGTTGGAAAGATAGCGATAAAGCGCTTCGCAGACGGCTGAATGGTATTTTAATTAGAGTGGCGTTAATTAAGGAAGCTAAAGGGCCCCGACGATATGAACACAGATGGGAATGCAGTAACGTAACTATTTAGTTGGGCTCGCTTCAACATTCTGTGATTTCTCACTCTACTACAAATAGTCGTAATGAAGTCCCTTTTTTAGTCTACTTTGCCTCTGGAATGGAAAATATTATAAGCATATTTTGCGAGTGTTTAAATAAAATTTCAAATCTTAATTTGAATTCTTTCTTTCAAATATCCACGACTTTACATGCGGTAGGCACATCATCACTTTCCCCTTGTGGATTACACTTTAGTGGGTGTTGAGATCATCGCTACCGTTTGTAAAACACTTTATTATATATTAATAATACTAAAATTAGTACCAATTTACACATTAATATTACTAATTGGCTATGTAGCTCAGTTCACAACAACTGCCTTTGTGACACACCAAAGACAAATATTTGTATGTACATAGACGTTTGCTCTGTGCTTGGGTGTCAATATGTGTTATTTTGTGAAGTATTCCTTTACGAGAAGTGATCTGGTTTTTATAGTACAAGATATGCTTAATTTTTGGGCTAGATGGCTGTGTGAAAGGTTCATCAATATTTAATTATATGTAATAAGTTTTAAAATGTTTTAAACTATTTGTATTCTAATAAACATGAATTAGGTACAATCTCAAAGGTATGATACTGATTTCTACTACACTGTGTCGGAGATTTGAACATACTTTTTAATTTCTCTTCGTTTGGATCATCAACCACGACTGACTTCACTACGCTTTGTACAATTTGTAATTAAAATGTTTGATGTTTTTTGTACTTCTCAGTAGAGCACGGTATGAGGCTGGCGATAAAATTACATATTTCTTGAATAAAATGGAAGTGATGAAGAAAATTACATAAAAAAATCAAAAATAACTTACATTAAGAATGAATAGTTTGACAAGCTTGAGACTGAAGATCATAGTTTGCCAATAGTGGGTTTATTACGTAAATTTCTTTAGCGAGGTTCAATCAGTTTAAGCGAAACTGTAATAATACAACATTCATCATTGAAATTGAAAGAAATGGAATAAAAACTTGTATATTCAGCTGCAAGATAAATAATAAATAAATAAATACTGTGGACATTACACACAGCGCCATCTAGCCCCAAAGTAAGCTAAGCATAGCTTGTATCATGGGAACCAGACAACTGATATAATAATTATATACGTTTCTTTTGTAAATACATACATGTAATACATATTAACATCCAGACACAGAACAAACATCAATGTTACAAATTTCACATAAATGTTTGTCCTGGGTGGGAATCGATTCCACGACCTACAGCGCAGAAAGCAGGGTTACTACCAACTGAGCTATGAGGCCAGTCAATAAATGATTGATTATTAAGATATAAGCTTAATTTTATTTCAAGTACGAACATGAATATACTTGTATCGTGGATCCCTTCAATTCTCAACCCTTTTTAATCATCCCAATCTAAACACCACTCGCAACAAACGTATCGAAGTGGGTGCTTATGCATCGGAGTAATCCCAAGTTTTCCTTTGTCCGATCTGATCCGCCAGGAGGGTGCTCGTTAGTATAATGGTAGCATTTATTGCAGGCGTATTGTTTGCGTCACAGATAGCAGAGTCTGGCTTGTGTCCTACCTAGAAAAACTATGCAGTGGAACGCTCAAAATGCACAAAATATATATATAGTTTGGGGTTCATTCGTACCCTATAATACCCTAAATATAATATCACGGTAGTAAATTAAAATCTTAACCTGAATGTATGTATGTATATCATGACTTTCGTAAAACACCTAAATATCTGAACTGACATAGTTTATTTCAAAATTTTGTAATGATAATTTTTCAGTATTATTGAACTAAAGCGGTTAGAAGACAAGTTGCAGTTATAACCACGCATATAGTACGCACCCACGCATGCATCATAAAAGGAAGTGGGAGCCTTCATTTGAGTATGTATGTGAGGCGCTAGGTAGATTATTCACAAATTACTAGATTACATATTAATGCAAAGGAGTTTATGACATGGCCAAAATTTTAAGCATTTTAAAAAATATTGGTTACTGGATAAGTGCACAAAATACTAAGTTAAAATTGTTTTGAAAAAAAGCCAAGCTACATGACATGCATCAAATTGTGAAAAACTTCATTTGGTGGGTTTTAAATTGTACGAAGAAAATTACAATTTATTTAAGTTCCATTTATTAAATGAAAAACTTTTTGAAGGTTATGTTGTGTGATTTATATTCAATGTATATGGAAATTATCATCTTTAGTGTCAGTGTGGGTAAATACAATAGTATAAAACATAAATGACAATAAAATAAAATAAAATCCCAAACCAAAATAAACTTTTGTTTTCTGTTTTGCAAGCAGTACCCGTGGCTGGATCTCAGCAAAGGTAATTCATATCACGAGATCCGATCAATCAAGCCCGTCTCACGTGCGTCGGGTCGAACGCACCGCATCGCTGCGCTGTCCCTTTGAGTCGTGGACACAGGCCCAGTTCATCGAATCGAGAGGATTAACGAGCTGCACTCTGCTCGCAAACATCGAAAACCTAGGAGCCTACGATACATTTCATATCATCATTTGATTCGTTCTAATCATATTAGTTACGAATTTTTGTTTTAACTTTATATGAATAGTTTTATTATAGATTAGGTTGTAGAGTATATGCAAAGGATTTTTCACTTTGGAATAAGTAAATAAATACAATATACAATTGGTTAAGCAATCGCAAATTTTTATTGATTTATTTCGCATTTACCTGATTCAAAAGTTATTTTTCTAACTCTTCTAAATAACGAAGAGAACCATATTTTTTGTGATATAATTGACGCAACGAGCATACGGCCCACCTGATATTAGGTGGTAACCAATAACAGCCTCAAGTCCTCTCCACCAAAGTACGAGATGACTTAAGTCGCATTTCATTGCGTCTATCACCCCGAGATGGGAACGTTACGTCTCATGCGCCTGCAATTTCACTATATAATACTACGGAAAAACTGCAATAAAATAGTTTAATTGTGATGTTGCAGCAATCTTTAATGCAGTTAATGCCAATGTATAATTCGTTCATGTTACAAAATCTTAACAGTATATTTATACTGATTTAAAATTTTCAAGAAACCGTATACCGTAATAATGATTAAGTTTTGCTTTTATTCGGTTTTGGGCTTTAGGGTCACAAGTATGAGAAACTTAAATACAACAACACTCTAGTTCACTTATACACACCTTGATAGCTTCTTGAGCATATCCTCTCGTTAAGATAAACACTAGCTCTCCGACTAGAAACTTACAACCCCCACAGGTAAAGTGCGTCGAGGGGGAAACGTGTTAGATTGAGTTGTCTTCGCTGTTTATAAGTACCTGATATCCATAACAATATAGATGTTTTGACAGTTGACACTATTACACAAATTAATTTTTAGAAATCGGACAAATCGTCTACAAACTGAAACTTACAATTAAAAATCTAAGGTACACGTAGCACAATTATAATTTGGCATATTTAAATAAATATTGAAAATATTCATATCATACTGAAGTATTTCCAAAAAGAATTTTTACCACATTCATAATATAAAGGCAAAATATTCGGTTTTCTTTTCGTCTGAGCTCTAAAAGTCGAATATAATTCAATAACACATCGTATTTGAATAACTTAGCATCAAGATCAGTATACAATTTCCAAATTTTCTTATACACGTTGTATTTGAAGCTAAGGCCAAAAGGAGAGGCAAGTAAACAAGTTGTTTTTTCTGTCCATATTATGTAGATTTTTGTTACGAAATTACTTATTTAAGCAATAAACGAAGCGCGACTCCAGTATAAAAATCTTCGTACCAAGAAACGGTCTTGGGGATGTTTGGTGCAAGTCACAGGAATCAGTTACACGATCGGTATGCGTTGTTCAGTCAATGTGTGTCATCTACATCTTTCTCTTCTTTCTTTCAGGACTTTGAATAAATACTGAATAAGACAAACAGTACTTAAGTTTTATGTTGGTAAACGAAAACTCCTTTGTTCTGTAAGTGTAATATCTGATCATTATTTGCAATTTAAAAGAAACAACCTTTTGTTAATGATAGGATTTTTTTAGTCGATAAAAAGGCTTATGACGTGAGTTTTTCAAATATTTATAAGTGAGTAGCGGACTCGACAGACATTGTATGGAACCTGAGAGCACCGCCACCTATCGGGTCCTATTGTGAATCTAAACCATCCACAAACCTATTCAAACGATTAAATAAATGATGTTGAATTTTTGTGTCCAGCGGTTTAGGAGGAGATCTCCAGTACAGTCATGAACAAAATAATTATATTTATAAATCATAGGAAATTGGCTACGCAGTGTATTTATCTATTAATAGAATGCGTGATATCGACTACAAGTAAAATGTAAACTGGTATATTTTCAAAAAACAAGAATACCGCTCGTTTTGTGACACAGCCCCTACAAAAATCTATGAGATACAATTATTTAAATTTGGTGCAAGTCATAAACTCGGGTGCAGTAAAATGGCAACATGATGCGATAAGTTTTTATGGTTAGTATTATTAGCAGGTGAGGAATGAGTTATGAAAAACTAGTATTCTCGTAAAATATACTGCGTTGTAGAAGAAGCGTTTGCTGTTAGACAGCATTTTCTCCCGGATAATGAAGATTTTTTATAAAATTTAAGTCAGAGGTACTAGAATGCTGATAGACAAGCCTTTTTTTTAAATATAGAACATTTTAGCAACGCCTTGCCTAGGTGTTTAATCTTTTTTCTCTCTTTACGAAGAAATATTTCCTTAACAATAATGAATCTAGGAAAAACTGTTTTTTCCCAGAAAACCAGTTTTTTTAACTAGTTTTTTATGTCATGCTATTAACTTAACAGCTCTATCTATTAAATTGATGTTGTTTTTATTTTTCTTTTCACCCGCAAGGCGTCTGCCAAAATAAATGTCAGTTGGAAATATTTTTTATATCAAACAAAACAAGATGTCATTTGTCAAGCTTAACAACTTGCACCATCGACAGTCCAAAAGGCGGCACCACCATAATGTTTATGGCAAAAGTTGTCCGCCTTCTGTATTGCCATGGAACGAGTGAAACAAATGTCGGTCTTGGTCTGGGATGATCAATGGTTTACCTAATTTTAGTACGAACTAGATTTGATGTCCACGTGTAGCGTTCAAGGGTTCAGAATTTATAACCTAACAAATTTAAACCTTAACTAGTTTTAACCTAATCTTACTTCAACTTAGGTAACGTTTTTCGCTTGAACTGCTACGGAATTCGCCTTAAAATTGGGACAGGAAAATGATGGTACACTGTTTGCTTGAATTTGGAAGTTATCTTACTTTGCATTAAACTTATACCAGCGACTAATCAATATTTAACTAGTTCTGCCTTCCAGCAGATTAAAGTTTTCGATTTGATTTATTATAATTGACAAATTGGAGTAATTGGAGACGTACCTATTACTAACAAAATACGTTTAAACACTATAAACTTATATATTTCAAAATCATAACAGCTGAATATAAACTTTAAAATTAAAACATGAAAATAAACGAAACAAAGCTATTAATCTAGAACAAAAGCAAAGTAAACTTGTCAATTGAATGAATAAAGTTCGCTGGCTGCAACTTAGCAGCTAATAGCTGAGAATAAGTAAGAATAAACTATTTTCTTTCCATTTATTCTGAGTAGATATTATGCCTTGTTAACCTCCTTCTAGTAGCTAAAAAAGATGTGGTTAGTTTCGGAACAAGTAACAGGCTCGTTTGATGTTACGCGATATCCTCGGCTCATAATAATAGCTATTACTTGATTCTTAGGCCTTCTTAGGAAGGGAAAGACCTTTATATCTTATAATATTTAAACGACGCACATAATATTGCAATAATGTACTTGTTGTAACGACACAAGTAAAAATAAATTTGTATACATGGTAATAAAATTACATGAAATTCCCATGAAGAACGTATGCGAGATAGATCCTAGACACCACTGGTTCGATGGTAGAGATGGTAGAGTATATGTATTTTAAGGCATGCATATTTGTAAGCCAATATTCAATCCATAAGTAGATATTTACTTCATGTATAGTTTTCGAGCCAAGTTTAATCCATAAGTCAAACTTCTGTAAGTACAAACAAAAATTTGTCAGGTGGAAGCGTTAATTCCAATACTAAACGGCACTGAACATTAACCATACAATTTCTATATATTCATATATGAGTGATTAGTTACTAAAAATCTTCGCTTGAATGAGGTACAATCAAGTGGAAGTGAATGCGCACTGGCCACTGGGGATGTTTAATTGCGATCAACTTTAACTTAATTCCGGTTGAATGCTAGTTTTACCTGACTGTTTAACTTAATTCACTGAACGGTCGCAGAAAATTGCTATTGTCTCTTGCCCTATTGAACTACGTTTCCGATCTTTGTTCAGTTCTCGATCAGTATCTTTCACATTACTTGAAGCTGGGTGCTGGGTGGGAAAATCGATGGCAAAAAAAAATATAGAAATAGTGTGTATTTCGATGTATTATGTGTTAAGAAGTATAAAATTGGTTTAGGATATAATGTTTTAATCTGCATCTCGCTTAGTTTGCGAAAATCGACCATCTTACAAGGTTGCAAGCTCATATATTCGTATCAAGCTTGTCGACGTGAATGTAATGTATGTAAACAGTAGTGATAGACTCCTAGTATTCCTTTCAAAACATCATGGTCATATTTTTTTATTTTTCACCTGTATTTTTATATTGCTACACACATGCAATGAATTTTAATAAATATGTAGCGCTTGCAAATGAACGGCTTGATTTCGTTTAGCCGTGTCATAATGACAATGCACAAACAGTCATTTTATTAAAGAGTTGTTTAAATTAATTACCGGTTGTAGTGTGGAGTTGAAAGGTGAGTGAGGGCGCGTTACCACGCGATTCTATAATTTATTTTCAAGTTAAAATTCATTAACTGGTCAACTTTGTTAATGGTTATCATGGCATCTAGTTTACGTTAACTCATTACGCTGTTGTTTTTGCATATTAATTCCCTAATTCATTTAAAATGTAATAAAAACTTTCGGTGAAATATGGTTTTGTGTTAGAGATGTGCACGACAATTACTAAATGCTTTTTATATTATCCTGTTTTATAAAGTTTGTAATGTTTTAGGGAACTAATAATCTTTGTTTTACCTAATATAACTCAAACATTGACTTTCATGTTAATAAGTAATTTTAAGTCTCATGTAAATTGGAGGAAACTTGAACGACGTCAATTTCCTTAAATTTTCTCGTTTACATACGTATATACCAAAAGATAAGCCATTTTTAAAGTATTTCTTTTTTGCAAATATATCTTTTATCTTGAGCTTTACTTTTTGTTGGAAAGTAGACGTGACAATTAGATGAGCTCATCGCTTCAATTGTTTTTCTACAAATAACCCAGCTAACATTATTTTTTAATAATCCAACAGCCATCCAACATGATATAAAATAGAAAGCCCAGCTTATGACTAAATTAAATGGACTAAAGGCAATGCTCCATACAGAATTTATTAGGTGCACATAAATCTCCCGATACCTATCTCCCTTAAGTAACCACTGTTCTAAAGATCATACCTATATACACCAAAGCAAATAGCCTGTCGTTAGTTTAACGGCGGAATTAATTGGTGTTTTGTCTGCTGGCCACGGCCGAGGGCCATAGCTTCGATTTATGGCCTTCTCCCCTACAGATGAACGGCTGACAATGGTGAATATATCTTCGCGTAATAGATTGTCGCCAAACGCTTATCAGGACTATGCAAATACAAATAAAAGTAATGTATTGCGCACATTACGTATAATTATGGCTGCGGTGTAAATATGATAAAGCATAAGGATACGTATATATTTGTAGCAATGAAAGCTTTAGCGTATTGACTTAAGGTGCGTTATGGTTTGCAGGCACTTGCTTCGCTTTCAAAACCATTTTGTCCTCAAATTAATATAAACCAGCCGCGAAAAAGGGTAACGTTAGGTTACTTGAAATAACTTATCAAGTAAGGAAGGTTGAAACCTCGCTGTATATACTGTAACGAAACTTTTACGATGATCAGTACTGATGGATGGGGGGGGGAGATATTTTTTTTTTATTAATAATATAGCGTTAATTATATTGTTTTTAAGACTGAGAATTACATAAATTAAGTAGAAACTTTTCTGGTTGGTCTGAAGTTCAATGACTTCTTCATTTTGCCATGAAAGCTTGACTAATCCCGCTTATATAACCAATGCGAAAGTTTGATACTATACAGCACGGATGTTTTGTTTATTTTTAATACAATTTTGCTGAAATTTAGAACATAGGCATATTAGTTCTGACTTGGCATAACCTACTTCTTATCCCGGTACCAAGCGAATGAAACCGTTGGCAAAAGCTAGTTTTACAACCACTTACTACTGCACGATATAAAAAACAAAAGACTGCGATCAACTGAATGATATTAATCCAACAAAGAGTTCCTTCGTATTTTTATCATCCAAGGTACAAAAGTTGTCAGGCAAATTCAATAAAAACTCGAAAATACATCGTTCCTACTAGGTAAAATTTATGAGCGCTATCACTTTCATTTAACTTGATCATACCAACAGAGTATGAACTATACCTACAGATCAATCTGATACTTGTAAGCTTCATAAGCAGATGCAAGTGATTACAATAAATGCACTTGCATTTACATACATTGTTAAATGTGTGACCCCAAAAGCTCTAATTCACCAGAAACTTAGACATATCTGTGCAAACCTTAAAAACTGCATTTTTATAGAGACTTAACTTCAATTAGAGAGGATTACATCCAGAGCAAAATTTAATAATTCCTTTTGATATATTATTATTTAAATTTTTTGCACTGTCTGCCATAGATAGATAAAAGTTGATCAAGTCCCGGTACAACATTGCATATTATGACAATGTCGCAGGGGGAATTAATTAAAGGGAAACCGGAAACCAAAAAACCCCACCCTCGCTTGTCGAGCGTAGACCTGAGTTCCTGCAGTGGGGCCATTAAATACTACTACGGTAAGGTACAGTACAAAACTTTCATAAAGCTTAACGCTCGGCATGAAGTTCGATTAATTCATACTTGGTTTTACACACGTTCATACTTCACTCCTACTCGATTATTTCAACTCCTAGAACGAAGACAAAAACTCGAGTGGTTTTATTTAACGTTGGTTTGTCACAATAATAGCCAGTACTCGGCAGTTTTGATTTATCGTCACGCGAGTTTTGATTTACGTTAATAAAACATGACAAGGTTGCTGCATAAACATCATATAACTGTATTTTGTAGTTATTTTTCATTGTATACATATTTTACACATATTTTTTGCCTAGAACTTGTAATATTTTAAGTGAAAATATAAATATAATCTTCTGCTCGTAACAACAACAACTTAAGTTTTGCCTTTGTTAGAGAAAGATCCATATCAAATTAATCAAAATATAACTATTAGTCATTCGAGTAGAATAGAGCCGGTACATCGAGTACCAAGAGAACACAAGTATTATTGTAGTTCTACTGAAATTATTTTCTTGACAATTTTTTTTTTGCCAAATTTATTGTTTTTTTTTTTTAATGTTTAAATGTATTTATTGCATCAGTTGCAACGGAATTATGCATTGTGTATGACCGGCGGTATCAACTGTATCTCATTAGTTCCATTGTGATAAAATAATATATATATGTACCTAACATATTGCGATATAAATTGACTACAATAATAATATAAAAATAATATTGATGGACATTTAACACAGCGCCATCTAGTCACATGACTTATAGTTTTTTTGTAAATACATATAAATTCATATTAACACCCAGACACAAAACAAACATCAACGCTCGTCACACAAACGTTTGCCTTGAGTGGGAATCGAACCCACGACCTACAGCGCAGAAGGCAGATCTGCTGCCTTTCGTGAGGTCAGTCGACTAACCAATCACGTGAAAGTTTGCGTTACTGCGTTTTCTCTTAATTAAATAAATGAATGATATGATATTTAAAACTAAACACTATACCGTGTAAATTCATTCTTTTTTTATTCCATATATACGTTGATCCCATCACGATAGCGCATCAAAACGACGCCTCAACCGTCCTTTAGGCGCCTTAAAGCGTTTAACGTCCGTTAATTATTCATTTAACTTTGCCCGAGCGTTATTTACGACGATGCTCCGTTTAACGGTTGGTCGCCTCTACGGGCAGTGCTTCGGTGCTACGCCGCTACGCTGTAGCCAATGGGCAGATAATGAAATCAATCGAGATTAATATTTTTATGCTGATACTGCCTTTGGCGTGGAATATATTTTATAATGGAAATTTATAAAAATCCTGTTGAGGTTATTCGAGAATTAGGGATGCCATAACACGAAAGTTAAAATATAAATCTCTTAACTTACTATAATAGAACTGAATGGGTAGATAATAAAGTAGTTAAATATTCACATCCAAGATTCCATAAATTATATGGTAACAATTAAAATGTGCATTTTTAAAACAATTTAGAATTTAAGAAACAATAAAAACAATTGATTAATATTTTTCCCATTTTTAATTAAAATAAAGGAGGATCATTCACACATAGGTTTCACAACAATTAATTAAAATCACCAAAACAATCGGTTTAACTGAGATTAATAAGGTCAAGCGCGAACACCGCGATAAATTGTTGCCCGCTAAACGAATAATTGATGAAACAAATGGACGCACCCCCCCACCCCCCACTTTAGCACCAGAGCTAAGCAAATTAATTATCCACGTACTACCGCCCGCCGCTACCGGAGGCGGTTTACAAATACCGGAAGGCTGTAATCCAGGGTTGGATTCTGACACTTCTCAGAAAACATTAAAAAACAATGGCAAATACAAATAACATTTACGTTGCAAGAGAATACATTTTCTATTCCCAAGATAACAGTGGTTTGGGAAAGTTCTTTCAGTACTTTAGATACATACAGAGGAGCTATCTTCAGTATTTTATAAAGTTTTTTTTTTTTATGTAATACATTTACGGAACGAGCCGACGGCCCACCTGGTGTTAAGTGGTAACCTCGGCCCATAACAGCCGATGCGACTTCCTTCCTCCCGTACTAGGTATGACAAGACCCAATTCGCATCGTATGCGCCCGTAAATGTGAGACGTGAAGGTGGAATGTCTCATGTGCCTGTAATTTCACCGGCAACCACACCTTTCAAACCGGAACACAGTAACGCGAATGCGTTACTGCTTGGCGGCAGAAAAGGGCATGGTGGCAGTACTTCCCTGGACGAACTTGGCGAGAGTTCTACTGCTTCAAAAAGTGCTGAACCTACAGGGAAAAATCTGAAAGTTTTTACAGTTTAATTTTAATTGATAAACCATCTCATATAAAATCCAAATTGTTTTGTGCTGATTATTTTAGAATTGTCGCCTTCAGCCTGACTGAAATACGAATATCCAACCCAAACTCATTTATGCAATGTTAGTAGTATCCTTGGTTTTTTAATGAAAATGTGGAAACACAATTTTGTTTAAAGGAGGTTTCTGTAATGAGTTTTTTCCTCTTTTATTTTACCATCAATTCTCCGCGATGTTTAAGGTCCATCAAAATTCACGTCTCGTAGGTAATTTGGGCATTTGTTTGTCAGTTTTGAGCATTTTTTTACCTTTTTATCTATTAAATAAGTCGAAGATGTTACTTTTTACAAAAGTTGCTATACATTTAGTTGATTCTAATTTATATTTATCTTTGATTAAACTTTTCACTAAATAAACGTTTTACTTTTCATCCATTAATTTTAAATCCATGCAACTATTTATAACGAATTATTAAATACGTAAATAATTTGGACAATAATATAGATTTTTCATTTATATCCTATAAGCCTACAACGAAAAGTTAATTTTAAAATTATTAAACTGACTAAGACTCAGGACATAGAAGAATTACAATGATTCAACAAAAATATAAGAAAAAACAAAAACCCCGTCTGAAATGTTTAAGCACTCTCAAAGTTACCGTGGTACTCAGCCCGAGACGAGCTAATTGACAGATTGAGTGAGCCGCCCTCACGGCCGCGATATGGCGAATTGGCAGCATGAGTGAGCAAACTGCTTCAGAGATCTATAAATAAACACCAGAGAATAGATACGTAGATAGTTGATAGTAATGACGTATTCATATCAAATAAAAGAAGGTTTTATTTCAGGAAAATGTATACCTTCGAGTTGCTTTATTTGAGACTGATCTAAATTTCAATTATTGTTTGAAAGTAAAGAAAGTAGGCCAACAAAGGGATATAAAAAATAACCTATTCGAAATGTACTAGCAGTCGTAAAACCTCTGGTGTAGCTCAGCCTGCGACGAACTAATTCACAGACTGAGTGAATCGCCCTACGGAGTTATAATGCTTGAAAATATCTCGGATGTGTAAAACTATGTATATATCTTATGTCTCATACGCGTATAACGTTCTTAATAAAGTAGTATATTTTATAACGTATACTGTAAAAATATTTTAAAATAAAGCGTTAGCGAGAATTCTTGAGAAATTTTGAAGATTTAAGTAATATATGAGAATATGATTTTCGTATACATATATAGAATCAAGCTTTGATCCCGTTAAGGTAGGCATAGCATAAAACATTGAATCTTGAGGGTTACACTAAAGTAAGACCGTAGAAGTAATTGTGAGAAACTATTAATACCGTGTTACCAAAACAGCCAGAAACAAACCAAATAATTGCATTTTTTCTGGTTTTTTGTTTTCGTCTGCATTTTGATACATGCGAAAGATGAAATTATCGAGCTTTCGATTTTAGTTCATTCAATTGCTCAAACTGAAGACGTAGTAGTCATCTTCATTAAAAAATTTACGTTGATCAGTGCATTATTTTTGCAGAAATCAGTAAAATTACTTAAAATTACACATTTGATCGTGAACAGCACGAGACAAGAAAATTACGCTAACGACTTTCCAAGAATCGATTGCCAATTAACTAGTAGATTATATGAATAACTGTAGCTGACATCCAATGGATATTTTGTAAATGGGCCGAGCATTCCCTATTAGTTTTAATACAAGTTTATAACCAATTAATTTTCTAGCTCAGCTATAAGCTCATTTCAAATAACATAATCCGCACAAGTACAAGCGAAGAATATTCAATGTAAATATATTAACAGATTTGACTTAGGGTGCTGAGAAGGTTGATACGATACTTTGATAGGAGATACGGCTAAAAGCTATTTTGATGCATTTTTTTATATATTTCTTTAGTTTCATTCATATGAGTCAGTGGACCTGGAAGTTTATTTTTTCGTTAACAATATCTTTAAGATTCCCTTAAAAAATATCAGCAAAATAATAAATACCTTGTTTTTTGAGTAATTGTGGCAAGAAATTGGTTTAAAAAAACCTATGCACGGGCCCCTAGTTCTCCCAAACGAGGATTAATCACAAAATAAACATAAAAGACAACATAATTACCAGATAAAAGGCTTACTAAATATACTTATATCAGTTTTTCAAAATTGTTGTGGTCCATAAGCAAAGGAAACCACTAACACTATTTCACATACAAAATTAAAACACCTCTCCCAAGGAAGCAGATTTACCGACCGTAAACCACAACGCGCCATTGTGAAACAGCATCGCAGAAAATGGCAAACAAAATTAAGATCCTCATAAATTAGCTATTCTTCTCTTTACGGGCACGACACCCGAAACCCTAAAGTGCCCTCGGTAGATATACGGCGACGCTGTGGAGATATACAGGCAGCCGAACAAAACACAATCGGACCTAATATTACTCTGTAGTGGGCCATTTATATTTATAGTCGAAGAGCCAGAAGACAAATCTATTTTCTAAATCGTGTCACAGTCAAACTATAAAAAAAGCCGCTTTAGACATTAACGATGTTTTAAAATTCAATTTTATACATACTTTTATCTTCACACGTACAAGGGTCTCAAACAAGGACACGTTTGATAGCAGGAAACTTTAAGCACTACCAGCAAATAATTTTGATAGTAATTATTTACATACTTGCTATCAATTATGTAAATATAATTCCTTTAATAACATTCATATTCAGGTTCTTGTTCGGTCGTTTCTTTGTAAACATGTTACATTGTTACCACAACATTATTGTTACCAATGTTATGCTTCATTATGCTTCATTTAAGGATGAGTTTGTAGTATAATAATATTGTCCAATTATGTAATTAATCTGTCTTTGATAAACCATAATGCCCCGTATAATAGTAGTAAGTCCATCCAAAAAATGTCTATAAGAGATCGCTTTATGGAGAAGTCCTTTGTTTCACTCTGATGTATAGAGTTGACTAATCGTGTCGTCCTGATTTTATGTGTAATAGTCATCTATATATCTTAAGCCACATCAGCGTTTCAACGATGATGTTTCACTCGTCATGGCATCAGTATATCTCTGGCTCCCAGGATACATGTGTAGTGGGACGACGTTATTTTTTGAAACTAAAGGCATAGCGCTGCGGGAATGTTTTCAATTCAACAATAACTACGCATTTATTGTGGAAACTTCCTACTTAAAATGTGGCTCTTCCTACGTTAAGTGGCAGGTATTTTCACGCGTCACTTTGTTATAAAAGTAACAAAGTTTGGAGTCACAGACAAAAATAAACAAACTTTTCAGAAGGCAAATACAAAAATATGTAATATTTTTGCTATTAATTTAAGATCTTATGGACGTGCTGGTAATACCGTTGGTGTAATAATATCTTTGTTGAAAATAACAAAATATTTTAGTTAAATATACGTCTCATTTTAATTTAAGCAAACATTATTTTATATGTAACTCGTACTTTTATATTCTTTTGACTTGAACCGTATCAATGTAAAGTCCCTGAAGGAAGTTATTTTGTTTAGAAATATTGTTACGGGCCCCATTTGAGACTGATATACATCGCTATCTCTGACTCAGGTAGTGGGGTGAAGAAAGAGCACTTTAAATGGCTGTTTAGAAATATATTCTGTACAGTCACCATCCAAAGTATATAATCAAAACAAAAAAAATGCTCCATACCTAATCTCTGACATAAAAATGTAATAAATACATAATAATAAATATTGGTGTACGTTTCACACAGCACCATCTAGCTCCAAAAAAGCTAAGCATAGCTTGTATCATGGAACCAGACAACTGATATAATACTTAAATTAAATTTCCTAAATAAATACATATAATATGTTCCATTATTGAATTCTTTTGTTTGGTTTAGGCAAATAAATGTGTATGAAAAACAAATAAAATAACCATCACCCAGACACAAAACAAACATCCACATTCGTCATAAAAATATTTGCCCTGGGTGGAAATCGAACCAACGACCTACAGCGCAGATGGCAGGGTTACTACCAACTGAGCTGAAGCCAGTCAATAAAAACAAATCTTAATACTTTTATAAACGCTTACAAAATCATTTGCACCCCTGCATTATTATTAGGTACTTGTATTGTTAGTGATATTGACATACATAGGTTCACTACGCAAACATCCGATTGCCCCGGCTGAGAATCAAACCCAGGACCTCTCAGTTTGCTGACAGAATAGCAATCAATAAAACAAGTAGTTACTGCTCTTGACAATGCAATTTTACTACCGTGTTACCAGCAGCACCAAGAATAATAAAATATTGATATTGCGCATATTGATAATGTGTTCATGGAAAGCGGATGCTACTAATCCAACAAAAATACCATATTGAATATGAAAAATGCATGTGGGTCCCGCATAAGTAGTTTTTTAACCACCAGAAAACTTCCAGCGTTCCAAACTTCCATACGGCGTAAAATACTAATAACAAAATTTTCTTATAAATATCATGTTAATTAGTTCCTTCAGTGCATTTTATAATAATATCATGTAAAAATAATCTTACACATCCCTGGAGGTTAATAATAGAGAAGAGATGCAATATCAAACACTTGACTATATAAAGGGTGTCTGAATTTCATACTTGAACGCGCCCGTATCATGGCATTACACTGCATTTTGTATAAGAATTTATATATGAACTCTTAAATTATACCAAAGTGAGGGCCAATAACGGCTATTAACCGAATTCAAAAAGGAGGAAGTTCTATGGGCGTTTGTATGTATTTTTATTTAACATTAGATATAGAGTAGGATGACCATTAATGTATGTAGATAGCCTCAAATTCATTAGCACTACCGTATATATCTTCCCCATGGAGGGTCGGATAGGGATTGAACAGGCATCAAACTTATCGATAAGTACGCGTGACCTTATGTTTTGAATATTGACGTTTCCAAGCCATTTCTTTATGAGTTCTATGGAAAAAAAGTTTTTGACTTTGACTTTATATTCTAAACTTATTAATGACTTTTATATATCTTTCAAGGCAATCAGAAGTTTAAACATAATGCTGCTTTACATAAATCGATAGTTGCGAATCCCATACCCTAATATTAAACGGTTCTGTGTCCTAACCGTAGCTCACTCTATTACAAAACATGTTCTTCCCGTTTTTCTTTCTGACTGTCCTGCTTTTGAAAGGGTTGTAACTTTTGAAAAGTAATCGCAAACTGCTCGTATTTTCACTGAATATGTGTAAATATGGGTGAAATATTACTATGCTGGGTTTCCGCAATAGTATGGCTTCACCTTAACGTGTAAAACACATCAACATTATTATTCAATTCAAATGTTTTTCATCATATTATACGTCCATACTATTTCATGGCAAGGAAAGCGCCATGGTAATTATATATATCCCAAAATCCTGAACAGCTGGTACTTAAAACTGGCCTCACCGTCGCCAATAAAAGGTTGTTTAAGATATTTTGCAATGTATTCATGGTAAATTTATTACTATTGGTTGGCGGCCATAGGAATAAAGCGTTAAAGCATAACATAGAGTTTCCGTTATAACTTCAGACAGCAGGTTTCAAATATCAGCCCTCTGTAAGTTTCTTGGCAGAACAAGTTTTGCTTTATATTTACATTATGTTTGTGTCGTAAGTTTGTATTAAGAAACATCCATAAGTTTTACGAAAGGAAAGCTGTATATTATTATATCTTAACACGTCAACTCTAAATATCAGTCAACTAAACTTATAAAGTCCTTAACGAGTCAGGTGGCGGGTGTGTGTCAGCTCAGTTCATGAAAGAGGCAAGCTCTCTTTGGTTTATGATACGACCAGTTTATAGAACTTGCAGTTAACTTAACAACATGGTACACCTCTTCAATGCTTAGTTTCCTTTGAGAATATTCCAAAAAGCAAGATACCCTTTGAAGATTCTCTTTCAGAATAACAACGAACGAGTCCTCGTAATGAGTTCAAGCGGTGGGTATGAAATGTCATCTGCGAGGGAGCTATACTCACTTTATAATGAGTGTGGTTTACGTAGCTTACAATGTTACAATGAAACATGTATAACGTACGATGCAAAATGTATTTACGTTTTGTATGAATTCTCTAGAATTCTTGAACCTTGCTACATAATCATTTGACGATTCTCTTTCAGGGTGACAGCGAGTCCTCGTAAATACGAGCACTCGTAGTTTAGACGGTCCTGACGTAAGCTGTGATGTCTTAGTGGCGACACGAGCTATATACTCTTTAAAATGAGTGCTATGAATGAAGCTTATATTACCTATATTAAACACTCAAAGCGTTGAATATAAAATATTATTACTTCTTCACGACGCTTTTGATATTCTAGTTGGAAGTCCAGTAGAGTTAGTAGAAGTGTAGAAGTTTTCTTTGAGGATGATCTTTTAGAATAATCGAACACTGAATTAAGTCATGCTCTGCCGCAAGTTGTTGATGTGTGCGGTTCAAATTGAACCAATGTCGACTTCCAACTTGTCTGGAACCCTTACTTTTGTACTCAATACCCTGGAGTTACTCTCCAAAGAAGGCGGTACTTCCATGTTTGTTAATTTACCCCAATTATTTCATTTATAATTAAATATTGTCTGAAAATGTCCATTTGTTCCCCTGCCTTACAAAAATCACATTCAATTTTTACAATGATCATAAGAACATAAACAAAATAGTTGAGAAAATAGGATCTAGCCCATTATTTATATATTCTAATTGACATTATTGTACTCCAAATATGAATCACCCAAAACAGTACGGAAACTACTAAAGGAGCCTCTTTGAAACGCAATTAAATTCCTCCACACACACACCAACTAGTAGAACAAAACCAAGGATGAAGTGGTTGACTCGCCAGATAAGTAAGTAAAGTGCGCCTCAAAGATCCTCGTGTCATGCGCTTCAAACGTGTCTTCAAATCTTTGGTTAAGACATGCCAGTTTCCACACAATTTTTTCCTTCATCGTATTGAGGATGTGGTTTTGCACACCAAAATTTAAAAAGTGAAAAATGTTATTGCTTTTCAGTCTCTGTATTACCTCGCCACCACGAATAACAATTTTGCTGCTGTAGTCTTCTAATGTACAGACGGTAACAACCGTACATATATTATACAAACCTAGCATTAGTGGGAGAGAATGATCTTGAAATAATGTTAGTTACAGAGAAATCAGCGTATGGAACATATAAACAAATATATATATATGTGAGCCGTCACGGGACGCCTGGCAGATGTGAAACATCGACATTATTTTGTAAGAAACTAAGTACCCCATCACTAATAATGTTTATGATTTGTCGTAACCTTGAACGGACCAATCAGCGCTCATGCCGTGGCGACGCGTCGCCAAGCCAGAAATCTGTTTTACGTGCGGCTATAGATGTTTCACATCAAAAATACAATTTAATAAAAAAATAACGTTTATAAAGAAGCAACTACATAGAATCCTTTCCTTTGATGGCTAGATGGCATTTGAGTGAGCGACTAGTTTTTACAGTCAAACGCAGTAATATCTGGAATGTTTTAAATGATGTGATCAAAACAATTCGACCTTGTTTACACAACTCATAACGTAATAAACTCTGGCTCAGATGCTAACCCTAAAATGGCAGATGTAATCAGATTAACGCAATTATTTTTTCACCAGCTCGAATTAAATCAACCGAGGCTTATCCCTAATCGCACGCCCCACTTTGCGAACGGAAAGCACACAGTGGGTAATGGAATTAGTTTCAATAGAAGGGTTTGTCCACTTGCTATTCATTCTATTACTACACAAGTAGAAAGATCAAGATCAACATTGAATTATATTTTATTTTGGATTTCTATGCATTTTTTTTTGCAAAATTAACTTGTTTACCATAAATTATATTGAATAAGATATGTATATTTCACATGAGCTCTTCCGAGTAATTTTGACTGGCCTCATAGCTCAGTTGGTTAGTAACCCTATCTTCTGCGCTGTAGGTCGTGGGTTCGATCCCCACTCAGGACAAACATTTATGTGACATTTGTAACATTGATGTTTGTTCTGTGTCTGGGTGTTAATATGTATTATATGCATGTATTTACAAAAGAAAAGTATAGTAAAGTATTATATCAGTTGTCTGGTTCCCATGATACAAGCTATGCTTAGCTTACTTTGGGGCTAGATTGCGCTGTGTGAAATGTCCACCATTATTTATTATTATTAGTAATTCAGTAGTTGACAATATCTGATTTGAATCTTGTTGTAAATTGAAAATATCTCCAGAACATTCCCAGTAGAGTCTGACCTCGAAATAATAAATCACACACGTTCTATCCCAATCTGATTCCATGTCAGTAACAACGCGGGCGAATTACAGTAATTATGTTCGTGAGGCCGTAGGGAATAATTTGTCGGTTTCGGACCCTTGCGAAATGTAACACCAGGGGTTGGGGGGTTCACTCACCCTAGCGGGTGGAGCGGGGGATGCATTTTTGTATTGCGAAATTCAATTAAAAATATTCAGGCATTGATTTTTTGGGATACTGTATTGAAACAAAAGATAACGGGTTGTTTGCATTCGTTCAACAGATGAGGGCGTTTGGTCCACAGCAATCAATTTATAAAAGTAATATTTTTATGAAAAAATGTGTAATTTTTGTTGAAAAATTTTGATGTATATTTTGTCTATTTTCATATAATGCAATTTAGAAAATATCTAAAATTAAGTTGAAACTACTAAGGACTCTACCAATAAAATGCCTCGCTTCGTTAATTAGTTCGATACCATTTAATAAGCCGCATTGTGTTTAATTACTTCTATATCAGGATGCGGTAATACCTTGTGTTATGGTATGATAATTTCATACGGAATTAAAACACGGTTCAATTATAAATGCTTAAGCAAGAGCTTTATTAGCTTTATGTGAAACCGATAGGCCCAGAAACTACCAATTTTTCGGTCTGGCGCCTAAATCAAAATTTTAAAATCTGACTTCTGAAAAAATCTCCAATTTTCTAAACATGACAGGTAAAAGAATATTTTATGTTAGAAAGTTGCTATTCTACGTACGATCTTATAATGAATGTGGAAGAGGGCGCACAGTTACCTACAATGTTAATGTCTCTTTAACACTTAATGAGAAAATAAGATGACTGCTGTAATTTCACATTAGATCAAATAAGCTACTATTAAATAAGCATTGCCGCGGTTACAGTGTTTATAAAGATAACTAACTGTGCCCGCAGCTTCGCGAGCATGGTTTAGGTAGCCTAAGTTACTCTTATAACATCAGATGAAAGTCCCGTCACGATCAGTCTAGCCGTATTGTAGACTAGTCGAAACAAACAGACACACAGAAAACAATTTTAAAACTTGTTTTTTGTTATAAGTGTACTTTTAATATGTATTTAGTAAAAATCGGTTTTTTGGATTTTACAACAGACAATTCAATCTTATGTCTCTCTATATATATGATATCGTGTCAATTTTGTTGTATTTATTTTTAAAACATGAATCAAAGCGGTCGTCCTGAGAAAAGTAAGGTAAGAAATATATATTTTCATTTCAGATCGAAACTGCCGTGGCTGAATAACATAAAAGAGTCCCCCCAGAGCATCGTCCATTGTCGTGAAGGGCCCTCGATGGCTGCAAACGTCACTATCAGAATTACGAGTACGTGGTCTTTTCATAGTATAATAACACAGTTATAACAACAGTTTATAATAAACTAACTGAATAGTTTTATAAACATAAAATACAATGAACCAGCCCGCGACTTCGATTGCGTTGAATAATTGGGCAACAAGTCGCCCTTAATTCTCGTCATCCTGCCACCCCCCTTCAAGACTTAACAAGTTTTACTTCATATGTCTAATTAGTAAAATTTTCGTTCTTGAAATCAAGATATAAGTCATAAAACATTACTAAAAACCAGAGACTGACTGTTTCCCTCTAAAACCGCAATAAGGACAACTTAGAATGTGACCTTCCTAAATTCCTTTAACAGCACGCAATTACATCCCATAAAACGCATACCATCTAAATTTCTCTTTTACCAGCGTTTTAGGATGTGCATTTTCTATTTTATCAGTCAGTCAATCTGTCTATATTTTAAAATATTTTTAACAGATGTGATGCAGAAATAAAACCATACAGCCAACGGGCTTTAATTTTGTCAATTTTTATGAATTCAGAGCTACAATTAGTTTTAGTAAATAACATTAACGGAAACGTGAAAGAAAACATAGTAAACAACAGGATTTCCCAAAAATATATCTATCTATATCTATCTATCAAAAAAGATGTGCATTTCCAGAACCCAGAGGCGGAGAATGCTAGTATTCTAGCAAAGGGAATGTCAGAATACAATTTCTGATCAAATAAATAATACACAATATTTCTCTATGTGCTATATGTTTCGAGTACAATGGTTAACGTCGCCTATAGGTAAACATTCAACAAGATTGATGAATCCTTTTCGACCTAATCCTAAGGTCATGAGAAAGGTCTATAAATCATCGTTAGGTCTAAAGGATTGAGGCACTATGACGTAGTCTGAATGTGTGAATAGATTTTAGTGTTTCAGTTTTATTTCTTGATGTTTTGGTCTCACCAAATCAACGAATGCATTTATGTTAATAAATTTTACTTAAAATGATGCCTTTAAGCTTACTTGCCATTGAAGGCATGAAATGAAAACAAATTTAGACACCTCAGACACTTCTATTGAATTTATACTCTATATAAGACAACGAGATGAATGCAGCTATGTATAATTTTACTACAGTCTGACTCCATCCGAATTGCCATTAATGTCTCCATCTGCTACTTTTTTAGGTCTGCGGGTGGACCGCGTTTTGGCAGCTCACTGCGGCCGATTTTTCAGTCGCGTCAGCTAAAGTAGTATGTGGCTGGAAGAGTTTTTTGTGTTATGTTGCCGTCGTATTTCAGTGATGCCTGTAATGCGAATATTTGAATTTCTGCTGGAGATTCTTCAGAACTCCCCCTTTACTTTGCCCCCTTGTCCGCTATTGCAATTTTAGGGACTCTGTGAAGTCGTTTCATTATACATGCTCAGAAACTTTAATGCGCGAAAGGAGCCTCTTTGAGGTGCACTTAGAATTCCTTTCACCACATTTGTTCGAGAGAACCAGTGACTAGACTAGTAGTAGTATTAGCAACTTCAAGATTGCAGGTGTGACAAGTTGGTCGTTAAATACAGAGAAAATTTGCTTCACTCATTATGCTTTATTATTAATAAAAAAAAAACAAATGCCTGTATTAGACACTTTTATTCTCAGAATACATTTTATAAATGATTATCTTTTTATATATAATTTTAAAGATTTTCAATGAAAACGAAAAAATAAGAAAGCTCTATAAAATAAAAAGGATGAAGCCCTTGTGATATCTAAGAAAAGAAAGCACAACAATGTTCGCATATCCCACAGTCAAACATATGATACATATATTCATGATTTTAATTTGGCATTTATCACGTTTTTTACAAAGAGTGTAAAATAATATCCAGCTCACAACACCAGATGATAAAAATGACACGCTAGCGCTCAACCATTATGATGGATCTCTGTCAGAGCCTAAGTATTGTAAGAGAAAAATTACTGAAATCGAAACGTAACGATTCTCATTTTGAACGAAATAGCCGGGTCGTAAATTAATGGGCCACATAATGCAAAGCGTTCATCGCCCACGACATCTCTAACGCCAAAGGCAAAGCTGATTACATGCAACGCTGCCGTCCACATAAGAAAAAAACATGCCTACATTAATTCTTATTTATGATAGAAAATTGTAATTACCGCAAAGCAAACAAGTTCACGAATTGGAAGCGCCGTTAATTCACATACACACATTAAACGCCAAAATAATTGTACTAACACAGTGTATGAACTCAGTCGAAATACGACCGCATAACTTTTAAATTATTACACGGTCAACTTTTAACGACCGCCACTCGGGTGCCGGCATTATCTCGATCGTGTTTACAGGCGACCATAAAACTAATTTAGCCATAATGAGTGCCATTTAGTCCGTACACACAAAGACAATGCGACACTGAATTTAAGCTTTACCATGCCTTGTACTTGTGGTTTGGTTTATCAGTTTTTCACTTAACATTACGCAGAATTTCACTGCATAACTTTTCCGATAGTTGATTGCGATATTTGGGATTGGAAGATATTTTTTTTCGTATTGTACCTTTTTGCTCTTGCCTGTGGTAAATGTACCTGCTAAAACTTTATGTACTTCGTGCGAGTAATCTATTGTGAAATATAAAAATAATATTGCCTTTGGGAAAAAAAACTAATTCGATCAATACACGCTAGTAGTACGATTTATATGTCGAAATAACTGAGCAGTGTATTATAAGACAAAAAGAGGAAATATGACCCACACTTCACTATTTAAATGCTCAAATAAAAACCCATTTATTATAATGCTTTGTCGCTGTCTCGCCCCCTGCATAAAAGAAACAAAATTTCACTATCATTTCTGCTCATAAATGAATCCCGTAGTATGTCTATAATATATAAATCAAGATAAAATCAAATTTAATATAATTTTAGTAAAAAAAAGTTATTCTTCAGTTGTTCATACTTATCGTGGTTTGATGAAGAAGTTCTATCGAAAAATTAAACCACCTGAAACAAATGAAATATACAATAAGTATATAGATTATCCTGACAAGAGAAATAACATATATTAGTATAATAACAAAACCATTCGAACTAATTCGCTACAAATAATACAGAACAAAATCAGTATGATAAAAAGTTACATTACGATGTATGGTAACTAGGAATGGTATTATTTTAAGTTACTGACTTCCAAAACACGCTTTATTTAGTCATCTACATAAATCAAAGCATCAAAAACAATTCAATTGTTTTGCTATCATCGAATCGGCATCGCGAAGATTAATGAATAATTAATGATAAGTCGTCATGTTTATTCAGATTTCATGGCAAACATAGTACACCACATTTTATTCAAGTAACATAGCACCATAGAAATTCACACAAGGTTTATTTTTATACCATAAAAGACCTGTTTTTTTGGTGACATGCTTAAGTTAAGCTACATATATTTCATTATATTCAATGTAGGTTGAGCCTCTTTGAGGCGCACTTACGGTCCTTTCACCACACTGGTTCGACAGAACCGGTGACTCGAAGAAGAAGAAGAAGAAGAATGTTATTTTGTTATATGTGAAAACTAGACATTTAAAAACTTCTGAAAATAGAAAGAAAATTAAATAATCATATCTGTTGGTCGTATACTGGACATAAAAATTATGAATTAATGATATTAGCGCGTGATAGTACACAGGTAAGCGACAATGGAAAGGAAAAAGAAAATCGAACCTCTTTCAACCTTCAAGTAGCAGTTGATTGAAATGAAATTGAAATTGAAATGAAATGATTTATTTAAATTAGACATTTGCTTTACAGTAAAAACCAAAACGCAAATTATCTTACACGCCGCGTACTGTAATTTCATTTGATTGTATTCGCACAGAGCTTGAGCTTGATGAGATCTGCTCCGAGTGAGTTTGTGGAGTGTTTTGTATACATTAAGTCGTATTGAACTTGATTTATGTCACTAAGTTATACATAGTATAATAAGTTTCATTTGAAAATAATAATTTGGATAAGTTTTTATCAATATTTTCAGGATAATTGGTAATATAATATTGTTAGCATCTAAGAACATTATTTTATTACTTTTGAAAAGATATATACGAGGTTTTTGCAGAAATATGAACATAAAATTACAACCCCGTTTCTTGTTTTATGTCCTTTAACCTTAGGGGTTCACTTGTTTATTGACTTTGATGAATATCTGAAGGTCAATTTAACCTTTGCTTGCAAGAAACAGTAAGATTTTTAGTTATTATTAGTTAAAGTTTTTTTTTATATTTTCGAAAAAACAAAAGTCATAATACTATGGAGGAACAGCTCTTGACGGGTGAGAATGACAAGGATGACTGACGTAACGGGAGAGTTTGGCAACTCTTTTTTCTCGATCCACGCGGAAAAGTCGGCGGAGCCACTATCTATTTAATAAATTACTTAAAATAGATTTCAAACTGAATGTACATTATACGAGAAATGTAAGTATGCAGTATGGATGTATTATTAAAATTCGCGATAATGGTGCTGTCAGCCGCAACGCCGCGTTCAAAAAGTTAGAGGACGCAACATGATGACTATGTAACTTTTATAAGTGATTTAAAAACTCTGTAATGCACAATCAAACAATTTGTTGGAAGGTGAGCTACTCAGTGACATATTTGAATAAGATATTAGTGATATTAATTGTAAAATTTTAATCAATTGTTAAAAACATAAAATAGTTTCAGCCAACCAACCAAAGCAAATGAGAAAATAACTCATGATTACGATGTGCCACTACTTTAATGGTTTCACAAACCCGCGCACCATACATCCGATTAAATAACCGTCGCGTCGCAAACAGAAATCCATTACCAATAATTCGACCAATAGCATTTGGTCACACAAATCCATTTCCGCAATTTGACCAATGACCGTTCACATATTCCATTATGCTCGGCTATAACACAACCAGTACTGTATCAGCTCCGTAGCCGCAAGAAATACTAGAGGGACGCTCGATCGATTCCCAATCGCACTGAAATAACAATATAATTCAACTGGCTGGCCGACTATCTCCCCACCTGTTCTTTTCACCCTCCATAGTGTTGTATTGAATTACAGGAAGGGATTGGTTTGTAAAAGACTCAATAAGCAAGTCTTAATCAATCAATAAATCAAAATCAATCTTTGCTGTTAAATTGAAAACTATTCCGTACACATGAACTTTTTGACCCTGGGAATGGTAGGGAATGCATGCAATTATTTTGAAGTATTTTTGCCTCATAAGAGCGTCAAAAAGAGGTCATGTTTCGAGTTATTAAAAAAGATTTTTGTTTTTCTGAAAAATACTCAGCGTCAACGTCACCTTTTTCCTTTTGACAACATGAAAATGGGGCCCAATGTGTCTGCGATTTAAAATTTTCTATCATGTATCTTTGGAACCAGGACAGGGTAACAGGGTACGAGTAAAATTTCTTCTTGGATTATATGTATATTCCAAGATTTATCTCAGTAGTTGCATTCAAAGAGAAATATGTGAAAATAATTCTAATATGCCTTAATATAATTGATAAAATTAAGCGTTTTTAAAAAACATATCAAATAACAGCGTGAAGAAGGTTAAATTTTTTATTTAAGAGTCTTCTTAGAAAATAAACCGGGTCTTAGAAAAAAGACTACGTTAAAATCAGATTACTTAGGTCTTGATCTTTTATCACAACACTACTGTGACTCCCCCACTTTACTGGCCTCTGGGAAAACGGAAGAAAGAGTAAAAATTGTTGGAGGGAGCAATAATTCACTATCACGAAGATGTGTGGTAGCATTATGAGTGTAAGGTCGATGAATTTAAATTTATTCGTAAAGTGCTACCATTTGTCAAGGTGGAGTTTTGGTTGCGCCGTTCCTATTTGGACGTTTGCAATGTGGAACCATTTTTCGGGAATTTTCACCTGTTTTATTTCACGTAATTGTGCTGCTACTTTACTCGACACTTACATGCAGTCATATGGTCTTCTTTTTCCGCTAGCATATGATAAAGAGTTCAACACATCGAACGCACTGGCTGCTGCTATTGTACGTTCTATGTGTTTCGTAATGAATTTGAATATTACTTATTGAAGTTTTTTAATGTGATACAGTTACAGAAAAAGCTGACGGCCCACCTGGTGCTAAGTGGTAGTGTCGGCCCATAACAACTGTTGCGATCGATGTACCTGTAATTTCACCGGCAACCACACCTAACAAACCGGAACATACGAATGCGTTACTGCTTGGCAGCAGAAATGGGCATGGTGGCAGTACTTCCCCGGATGAACTTGGGGTGAGTTCTATTGTTAATCATTTCTTTATGAATTCTATGGAAATAAAGTTTTTTCACTTTGACTTTAACTTTGCGCCACGTGCGATGTGTGGAATCCTATCACGTCAAATAATGACTGAAGGTTTCCTCGTGACATTTTTGGGAATTATTTTGATTATAATGAACGCACTGTTAGTAATTTCAAAGCTTAATAACGTGACAAGCTAGTGCTTCAAGAAAAGTGCTTCTGAAAGTCAGATATGCATTAAATAAAATTTACGACCAGCGTCCGGAACAAATGTGGCCCAATAAAGTTACTTACAATAAAATAACTTTTTAGTAGGTACTCCTAATCATAATAGTTTGTGATACCATCACGAGGTAACCCTCAGCGATATAACTAGTAGCTTTTAACTGATTTACCCGCTCAAGAAAAACACACAATTAAAGATTTTCTATTAGGATTTACAAATCACAGAAACATTAAAATAGCAGGAAACAGGAGGTAATGCACACATTTTCAAAATAGTATCATTTATATAAAGTATGTATACTTAATTATTTGTTAAAAATACTTATTTGTATAAACGTACTTAGGTATTGTTAGGATACATGCGAACTTGCACTTATGCCTAATCGTAATTAGGGATATATAAGGTTTTGACTGTATGGTTAAAAAGTTTCCAATTTTAATCTGGAAAATTGTCTGTTTTAGTTTCGAAAGCAATTTCAAACGGTAAAAAGTTCCGGCATTTACTGCCTTATTCCTGCGCTTTATGTGTTATCATAAAACTACAATTTAAATTTAGAACTTGAGTTATTTTCAGAATATTTCTCGTACATATGCCCAAGTTTTAATTTTTACAATCATTTTTATTATTACGGATTAATCTGAAAGAAAATTTTCTTCCCGACTTCTGACAAGGGATCATATAACGTTGCCTCAAATTGTAAATTGTTATTAAGTTTTACAAACAAAACGAGTTATGATAATGAAGATATGAAATCTTCTCTATATTTCCATGTTTTAATATTCCGACTGAAAAACACCTGTATATTCTCGAAAAGCGCTAGTGATTGCACTATAATCTACCACGTAAGATCAAGCCGAAATGGTTGTTGTAAAACGTGTTCTTATCATTGGCATATCATTTTTTTGTTCATCCATTTTTGGTTCAGTTAAAATTTATATATATATTACTTCTTTTACAATTACAGTTAATCACACCATCGCATTTTAACGCTCATTTCAATTTCTCATTTGTGAAGTTAAAATTAGGGAGAAAATGTTGCAACATAATTTTAGTGAACTTCAGAAAAATTTACGTAAAATACAGAGACAGAAAATAAAAAAATCGATGTACACAAAACTGTTGTAAATCATGGCTCAGGTTACTATTTACCTTGTACTTGAGACACAATTTAAAAACTTACATTATATTTAAATTATTTGAAAGAAACGTAAATTATATTTATTGAAACAAAACTGTACGCTTCTTTTTAGAGAGGAACGGAAAATTGTTTGTCGGTGACCCGGCATTAAAGTGTACAAATGTAGAAACGAAACTCTTCTACTAATTCCCTAACTGAGATACTTCTAACACAACACTCGACTCGTCCAACATCGACGCTTTAAGGGTTCCTTGCCTGTTCTTCGGAGGGTCAGACAGGGTTGGAACAGGCGTCAAACTTAGCTATAAGTAAGCGTGTCCTTATGTTTTGAATATTACTGATGTATCCGAGTCATTTCTCTATGAATTCTATGGAAATAAAGTTATTGACTTTGAATTTAATTTTGACTTTAGTATTTTTTTTATTACTTTGACTTTATGTTACTTTATGATTACATCGTATATTATTTGGATTGGGACGGCTCTCCTGAGAGTTTCAGCTCTAAAAGTTTATTCTTGTGCTAGTACTAAATTACGGTGTTTAGTTGCGGGCAAACATTTATTTCTCTCAATCTGACCACCCACAGACTTGTTGGAAATAATTAAATTGCATCACTGTTGCATTTCTGTATTGTTTTTTGAATAGAGAAGCAAACATGGAAACTTCACGCGATGCACCTGGGAAGCAGGTACAATAACGCAGTACCTAGGCTGTCTCAACATTTAATCATAAAAATTCATTCTCATGATGATAATTTTGTAACAAATTATATATTAGTTAAATAATCATTTATAGAAGTTTGTTCTGTGTTTTATGTATGTATTTACAAATAAGTATATATGTATTTTATCAGTAGTCTGGTTCCCAAACCACAAACTATGTGCAATTTCAGGCTAGATGGCGTTTTGTGAAATACCCACCAATCCTTATTATTTATTATGAATTGTCTTATTCCGTATTGTATGAATTTATTACGTAAAAATTTAAAATTATTGCTATTATTAAACCAGAACCTATTTAAATCTTCATTTCACTTCTATAAAATTTAATTGTTATACGCCAGTGCTTAAAGAATATGATTGTTTATTACCTAACTGATTAACTAAGTTCATAATTACTTATTTTGCCAAACATGTGTAAACACAATCAAAATAAGAAGTACAGAGTCATGATAAATTGACAGCACACAAAAATAAAAAAGAAGCTAAGATATGTTAATTAAATTTTGGAGTTGTCTAAAATGTTCACCAAGGTTTAAAAATGCCGGATGTTGTTAAATCTGGGTACCCTGTAGTGACGTTGAGCGTCATCATAGCCACGAAGGGAATGTTATTTTATTAAAATGTTTGTTACAACTCGACCCGCGGCGGAATACTCAGAATATTTTAATACTAGCAACACTGACGCTTGTTTGTGGAATGGAAAATAATTTAAATTACTTTGAAAATTCGTGAATTTCATGGTATGCTGAGCGGACGTTATTTCCTGAAAACTGCAACGTTCCAAATATTACTTTTAAACTAGCGAGCCATTCGCGAGTTATTTCGAAGAAATTTTTATGTTATATATCAACATACTAATATGTACACATATATATATTTGACCTGTGTGGGAATTGAACCCATGTCCGAAATCAGAGTTACTACCAACTGAGCTGTGAGGCCAGTCAAAATATGATTATATAAACGTTTGTTACGTTGTTTCAAATATACTGGTTACTGAAAAATTCACTCCATAAATAAATATTCATTATCAGCCAGTACTACAATGAGATACACCTTGTAGTTAAAGTAGAGCCCGGGGGAAATGCAATGCTCTCCCTGAATCCTCAATGAATGTAATAAACGCTGCAGTAACAAGGTAGACGCAATCATAAAACAGTTGGAGTGGTCTGCGACTCAGCATTTTTGAGTGCAAGTCGAGAGCTTGCAATCTGATTTTATAACGCAATCGATTTTATTTGAGCTCAATGACATTTGGCTGATGTATTCTTAGTAAGCTAATATCTAATTAAGTCTGGATAATGGTTGTTTAAGACGGCAGTTAAAATATAGCAGTAATGTTCAGCGGTTTAGACGCTGGGATATCAAAAACATGGATATTAAAATCTTTGACTAGCCTCATAGCTCAGTTGGTTAGTAACCCTACCTTCTGCGCTGTAGGTCGTGGGTTCGATACCCACCCAGGACAAACATTTATGTGACATTTGTAACATTGATGTTTGTTCTGTGTCTGGGTGTTAATATGTATTATATGTATGGATTTACAAAAGAAAATTATATATAAGTATCATATCAGTTGTCTGGTTCCCATGATACAAGCTACGCTTAGCTTACTTTGGGGCTAGATGGCGCTGTGTGAAATGTCCACCATTTTTTTTTTTTAATACAGATTCTAACGTTTATTTCAGAACACAAACCTTTACATAATGACAACAACCTTAATGAAACCTATCAATTGTTCTCCGAACACGCTGGAAAACAAATGAGGGTTACATCCTGTTTTTCCTTAACACAATTTATAACGCAATCTTTACGTACTGTATTTATATCCATTACAAAAATACAACCCAAAAGTGGCTGGCTATACAATCGAAACCTACGTTTACTGAAAAAGACACCTCGCGCACAAACAAAGCGGCCACGTCACAAAACACGACACCTGAACCTGTCTCGGTGATATAGAGCGGGAGACAATGAAACATCTCTACGCCAGAATAACATTAAACCAAAGTCAAAAACTTTATTTCAATAGAATTGATAAAGAAGTGGCTTGGAAACGTCAATAATATTCAAAACATAAAGGTCACGAGTACTTATCGCTAAGTTTGACGCCTGTTCAAACCCTCCGACCCTCTATGGGGAAGAACAGAAAGAAACCCCTAAAGGGGGCTTCCTTTTTATTTTCGCGAACACGATCCTTGTATCAATCTGAATACTTAGATCTATGTTATATTTATGACTAGGTACCTAACTAACCTAGCGAGGAGATGGACCACCCGATGTTAAGCAGTACCTATCCTTGCCTCCTTGGTTTTTTCGCGAGACGACCCTTATAACAATCTGAGTGCTTAGATCTGTGTTACATTTATGGCTAAATAAATCATCATCATTAGTATAGAATTAAATTTTACAGTGCCGTATGTTATTTTTTCGTAAGACTTACTTTTTAAAAGACTAATTCATGTAAATTTGCGTCTATCCTTTGAGTTCTAAATTATAAAAAGGATTTCAGCAAAATCATCCTTAATTCCGTTAGCACTGAGACACTACATTCGTGCGATGCTTCGAATCGACTAGAAAAGACTTGCTTAAGAAAAAAACAACACTATTCAGTTCGCGCATGCAAAATCTTCGATGTATTAACTGTATTAAAGTAAGTCCAATATAATCTTATATATTTATTCAACAATCTTTGTCATTTTTATCATCGCTGGCTCCCAAACTATGTGAGAGAAATACATAAAAAAATTCGGTGACATAGAAAAATATACGTAGAAAAAAACGAGGGCATTAACCATACAAAAGGGGACCAAGAGTGTCATAACTCGAGGCGCATTTGCCTTTGTCACGGTGACGATCGCAAATCCGACGGTGACGTTGTAATATTTACGGGCGGCTGAGCTGATATTAGAGCTAGCACAGTACACTAATAGAATAAAAGGTCTGGCCGCGACATATTCATTATTTGCGCTTGACGCAGCTAGCTTTGTTTAGTTTCGAGGACAAAAAGTAATCAGATGTGACAACTTCTATCACAAACTACAACAATCTACAGATTGTACTAGCTGCCATTAACATATATCTCAATACTATTTAAAGCTAGAATCCTAATTAGATTCTTGTTCTTACTACATTAGGCTAATTGATTAAAACTTTATTCTGATTCAACATATTTTATGTAAAAATAAATATCTAGCATAAAATACTAAAGACACTTAGTTTTTACGTAAAAGCATGACCTAAGACGTGAAAAAATGGGGCCCTTTTCACATTCGAATTTGACCAGATTTTAGAATACCAATAATAAAATATTTGCTTGGCATGCGATGCTCTTAAATGTAATGCAAAATTTCACATTCAAATTTTCTATTCACATACATAATATATTCAGGCCAATGAAATAAATCCAGCTAGGCAAATAAAAAAATCTATAAAAATCACCGCTTATTGTACAGTAGATCTTAATTTATTTAGTCATGTTAGGTACAAAGGCAATAAACTTGTGCTGGGTCGCCAATAATGTACCGAGAGTGATGTGTGTTTGTACTGCGGACAGGGTTGCCTAGGGTCATGAAAGCATATAATATATAAAAATACGGAAATTCACTACAGTACGTGAGGCCTACCTATTTCTTCATGATTTGCCTGGAGATCATTATTTTTTATAAGTATTTAAACTAATGTATTAGGTTAAAAATCAAAAATACGAATCTCTAAAGTGCTATTTTTATATTGTGCCCAAATCAAAATAATGATTGTAAGTAATGAGGCGGTTAAGGAAACAAATAATAATTTATTATTCAATATTCTTTCATGATTTCATAGTTTGTAATATATGTCTGAGCATACATAAGTATGCTTTAGATACTACTAAAATCGTACCAAGTACTAATTAGTAGTATCCTAAGCAGGTACTTATAATTATTATTTTAAAATTACTACTGGATCTCACGTCACGTAATTAAATTTAAAAGTAAATTAAATCATTTATTTCAGGCAACAATGGACCCATACACACACATACTTATTCTAAATAAACAAAGCCAAAAAATACTAAACAAAATTTAAATAATTTAATAATGATCGTCCAGAACTGAAGTAATAAACAGTTAATAATTTAAAGCATCCATGTGAATAATATGGAACAAGATGATAGTTTCAAAATAATTGAAGAACCGTCCCATTTATTTATTTAAGTTATTACAGATTTTTTCCAGACACTTCTAAAATCGGACAGTGGCAACCTTTCCTTCCATACAGTATTTATTATTGCGTGTTTTATTCGCAGCAATAAATACTTTTCCCCCAATGCCTGCTTTCTCTGTCCTTGGAATATTGCGTGCATCGTTTTATTTGACTTTGGAAAATAAACCACCGAATTAACATTTACGCACTTTGAATAGCAAGAGTTTTTAACGATAAATTAACTAACAGTAAATGAATACAAACAAAATTATCGTCTTTATTCTTGTGTTAAGTTAGAAAATTTGTGTGTTTATTACCGGATTTGAACTAGTTGTCCCATCCAACTTATAGACCTATAACTAAGTCTTTATTCTCAATGGTGATGGAATGGCTCAACAATGACCAACTGCTTAGATACCTTAAAGAGCAGTAGAACTCGCCAAGTTCGTCCGGGGAAATACTGCCACCATGCCCATTTCTGCCGCCAAGCAGTAACGCGTTCGCGTTACTGTGCTCCGGTTTGAAAGGTATGGTTGCCGGTGAAATTACAGGCACATGAGACATTCCACCTAAACGTCTCATAGTTACGGGCGCATACGATGCGACTTGGGTATTGTCGTACCTAGTAGGGGAGGACCCAAGTCGCATAGGTTGTTATGGGCCGAGGTTACCACTTACCACCAGGTGGGCTGTCGGCTCATTCCGTAACTACATAACTTAAAAAAAAAAGTAGCAACATTTGAATAGCGACAGGCAATATGGTATCCAACATGGTCTCTCGTTTTGGTTCGCTGGTGATCATATTGTGTGCCTCTTGGGCGGAAACTATCAAGAACAAGTGATTGGCAAGCAAGTCATTGAAGTCATGATTGACAAAGGCCTTTGATCGGGTCTGGCACAAGGCACTTCTTGCAAAGCTACCAGCATACGGACGCCCCGACAAATTATGATATTGGACTGCAAGTTTTTTATCGGAGCGTAGCCTAAGGATATATAGATTAATAATAATAATAATAATAGCCTTTATTCACAATCACACACAGCATATATAGATTGCTTAGACATAAATTCAGATAAATGTCTGCTGAGTTATACTAGTATAATTTAATAACTACCAAACTCTGTGTAATACCAAATGCTTTATTAAATTCACAGTCCATTAACTAAATTATTCTCTTTGTCCTTATGGACGAACATTCAATAATTTCATGATGAATCCATTCAAAGCGCAATTCCCGTTATAAAGCTATACCGAATCATATTCATCTTATGTATCATATATTTGTGGGCAAGATATATGCTATATAACTAACATGTTATAGCTCCTGCTAGCATATTTGATGGATATCACGTTATTTCAATTAAAATATATGACGTGTGTTCATACATTATAATAGCTAGCTCGCGTTAATATTTTATTTTGTCAACCAATTCTGGCTCTCGATCGATACAGAAACTTAAATTCTAAAATGTAAATAATAAACTGTTTAATATTTCTGAAAACGTATAATATTATAAATTATTATATTGCTGTTGTGAAATGAAAATAAAAACTGCAAAAAAAACCGAACATAACAAAAAACAATCAAATTTGATGTCACAAATAAAGCTAAAAAAGTCGAGATCCACGTTACGAAAAAAATAAGTTCAGTCATTTTTTCACCCTCAAACATAAACAAATGTCGGTACAATTTCAACGTTCATTATGCTCACTTCAATAGACTGTATTTCAAAATTTCCAAGAAGACGTCTAATGAAACAAAGAATTTACCATTGTGGAATACAAATCTTCTCCTAAGAATAAAAATCAAGATCCTGACTGACTGAGACAAAAGCTCAACTATTATCCTAGAACATAGAAATGCGTAATAATGTCGTCCATTATACCGTGAGATGTAAATAATGATATAAACTTACAACACAGTGAAAAGAAACAATGATATTTGAAATTAAAAAAAATATTTCTTTTTATAGTAATCTTATGCTGCTGCCAGTGTGCATAATGATAAGTCAGCTCAGTTTTACAATCTGTCTGATTTTCTAATACTCAAACTCTTCAGCTGTGAACCAGCCCGGTAATGGTTAGTCTTTTAAGTTCTCGGAACATCTACTCACTAGAATTCTTTAAATTGGCTAGAAAAATATACATTTGATTATACTAGAAAGTATTATACAATAGTTTTAAAATAAAAATTAAAGAACATTATCATACATTTCACAAATCTAAGTCCAGATTAAGCTTCAGGTCTAGGTACAAGCACATATTATTTTTTCAAAATGAAATAGAGGGGACCCAAGTCGTATAGTTATTTGCATTTACCAATCTACGACATGTTATGTCATAAGTCAGGATAATTTGAAATTTAGCAATTTCTACCTTCTGATTTTATATTTAATATTTCCAAAAAGAGAAGTAGGATGCGATCTCACAAGTTAACAAAACAGTATAAAGTGCCTTCAGCGAAAAAGTTATCAAAAGGTTCGGTTTCTATCAATATTTCAGCTGTTTCAGAGTTATACGTAAGGGCTAAGTGAGACTTTGTTAAAACTTCATTAATATGTTTGCATATTTTATGTATTAAAGTTTGATGTTTTATTATTATTTTACCTCTCAAAAGAACAAAAACAAATATATTTTTTTTAGATTTCGAGTATACTAATGACTAAATCATACAATCACTCCTTTTCCATGATGAGGTACGCAAATAAAGATTTAAATACCATTATAATTACTTATATGTATTTATACCCGATTAACATGACAAAGATACACTAAAGATGTTCTTGTCTGCTTAGTTATGACTAGATTACTCATTAGATTATAATTTTATCGATGTCTGAACGCAGAGTAAAAAGTAGTCATTATTTTCGTGTTTCAAATATAAAAGTAACTACTAATGACCACTCATACACGTGTCAAATATTCTGTACCTTACCTTTTAAATTATGTATGTTACGATTATGACCAAAACAGTCATCTTTTCACAAAACAAGAATATTTTTATTAAATAATCACAGGCACATCAGACATTCCACCTTATACGTCTCAGAGTTACGGGCGCATACGATGCGACTTGGGTCTTGTCGTACCTAGTAGGGGAGGGGCCAACTCGCATCGGCTGTTATGGGCAGAGGTTACCACTTAACACCAGGTGGGCCGTCGGGTCGTTCCTTAACTGTATCACATAAAAAACTAGGGTTTCGATGAAATCAAGAGGTAGAAAAAAAATTCATAAAATATATAGCAAAAAAATTTGTTCAAGACCATCAGAAGTTTAATTCTTGATTTGTCCTTAACTTCAATTTCTTAAACTGCTGACTTGATCTTTTTGAAGGTTAAAAAGGCGATGTTAAGTTAGAGCTGAAAATGCCAGACTTAAAAGATATCTCGGAGATTAGGGATCAGTGAGCTTCCCCTTGAGATATATATAAACTAAACAATTTACTCAGCAATTTTTTAAGCAAAATCTCTTTTAATTTTTTTATTCTCATATTTGCCCTTTTGGAGATTTGTAAATCTGATACTAGTAAAATTAAGTTAAAAGGTAAAATAAACTCAAATCAAACGAACGAAACTTTACTCGTCTATTTCTTGAACTCATCTATAATAAGTCATATTTATTTGAATAAATACGTGTTTTCTGGATTTGAAATAAGCTTATCATTATCAATCATAAAAGTTTTGTGTATTTTTATATAATTATGAGTATTTACTGTATTGACTTGTCTAATAACTTTATTGACTCTAGTTGCTTAGAGTAACTGAAAAATGAATAAAGAGTGTCAGATATCCAAAATTCAAAAAATAAAAATTCCAACGAATTTGTTTAAAATTCCTTCATTCCAACCCAAAGGTACTTACGATTAAGCCACTTGTTTATCCCTTGTGCGAAAAGTTTCATGAAACAAAAATGGAGTTCTATTTTAGTGGGCAAGTACGGGCCAGACATCGTGGAAATAGTGTTCCGCATGTGTTCTGAAATTTAGTAAATATGAATTACATTTTAACACTAGTGTTTCTAAGGCTGCATCGTAATGAGAATTTTGTTATTAATCACTAATAAACTATAAAAGCTCCAGATTATTATGCAGACGATTACCTTTTCGGAATTTCTTAAAATTCTCTTAGGGAAATAGCAGGAGTACTGTGACAGAATTAGACAGACTAATCCAAATAAATGTGTCAGTAAAGTGTTAAAGTCGTTTTTCCAATATGGATACAGAACACTAAAACTCGATAAGTCGAGTTACACTCTTTTTCATATGGAGGCCTCGTAACTTGCCTCTTAAACATTACGAAAGAGTAACCAACTTTTCAAAATGTAAGGACCAATAAAAAGTTTCCATTTTACTTGTCAAATTTGAACACAGCTCTTAGTCGGCTTGTACCCCACCTAAAGTTTGAAGATTGATTGTTTGAAACCTTAGATACTTGGCACTTTTAAGGCACGTGACTGAAGCGCTTTTAAGTCTACGTGGACTTCACTGGAATTATTTTGGTAACAGGTACTTTTAGACTTTAAAAAGTTTTACATAAAAAATGGTTTTAGTGTGAGGCAGAGGTATGTCATGTGCTCTACTATTTAGTATTAGAATTAAATCCTTCAACGAGTTATTATTTATTTTTTGTCTTTTTTTATTGTTTTAAAGGAATTGATAAACAATATTCACTAATTGTTTACATCACACACTTTATACGCAACGTTTACATGTTATATTTTTTTTCTATATAAGCTTTTTTATAAAGTTATTTCAGAAATTTACTGTAGTGATTATCTTCCTTGTGAAATGGCTATTTATTTATAAAAACTGTACATATACTGACTCACGAGAAAGGTTTGTTTGTATAATTTACAAGCTTTTAGGATATAAGAGTATATCCAGTGCTACATATACGAAGCTGGCCACGGGCCGTCAGTTGCCTTTGACACTGCAAAACTGAAATATGCGATTTTAATCTATTTTAAGGTAAGGATTTTTACACTTCGAAGTATGGTACTTTTTAAAGATTGTTAAAGATAGGTTGGACAGAAAGGTGCACAGCGGTGAATGACCCATTTCCTTAGAAAACTGCGCCAATCCTCCGACGTGTGGCGCTACGAACTAAGTAATAAAAATCTCACAATCAAGTTCCGCAGTAGCTGGTATATGGATTCCCCCGTAATAAAAAAGGGCAACTGAAAATCAGAAGTATAAAATATTGTTATTTTTATACCTGAATCTTGGCGCTCAAGAAATTTCGGCCTGTAATACCCGTAAAATACTGTCATGCTAAGGTTTACGGTGACACGTATGGCTTTTTCGGCTATGGGTGTATGAAATAGCTTTCTCATTTCGTAAAATGAGTACTGCGTCTTTTATTCGGATAACTATAAAATAGCACCTTTGTCTTAATTAAAATAAAAAAATGCTTGCAATCAATTAATTTCACTTCCGTTTTCAACGTTGTACAGATTATTTGGCTAGTAGTAATATGATTCATATTTATGTTATACTAATAAACATAAAAGTCCGCTTACAAGGCCGCTACTTGATAGGTAGAGCACTTTTATGCGCTACCATACGCTACCATTTTCTAAGTGGGATCTCATTTTAGTATGACATAACTTAAAACCTACCTTTATAAAATCGCCTCTCTCTAGCCTCAAAGGTTTGCTGGAAGAGAACTCTTTGTTAATTCAAGATGCATCCTTTGGCACTTAATCAGCGATCAGCAATCAGCAAGGGTCCCACTGTCACATAATTAAGAGACAGACACAAAGATTCAACAGTCATCGATCATATTGTGCATTTCTTCTTTTTTTTTATGACTGGACAATTTGCTTTTGGCCGCAGATGACCTTGACAGCGTTTACACGGGCTTTTGGTGAGAGCGGACGGCTCTCAACCGGTAGCAGACGGCTCTCAACCGGTGCATTTCTTTCACTTAAAAAGGAATCTTATATATGCTGTAGGTTTCTAGCGAAAAAACTATTGTCTTTCACCGCTTAACTTAATGAGGGTTAAGCTCGCCTTTGTGCATGTATCACTTATTACTTTTTTGTATATTTTATTTCTGTGTACAATAAAGAATAAAACTAAACCAGCCTAAAATAGAAGAAAGCGTTGGTCGATTATAAAATAATATGACACCTTACTTTGAGTAGGTATAACATGACCCCCATTAGTAACACACCACCTATATGTTACGCACCGCTTTTAAGGTGAAAAGCACCACCTCCTTTGGGGGTGAAATCTCGAGTAGCATACGAGATTAACCCCCACCCTTTCGGTACATTTGAATGTGGTGTATTAGTGAATGGTTAGATTTATCGTCGGTGAAACGGCGGCCCGGCTTCAAATTTATTGCGGGGTATGTTACAACGTAGCGCTGACAGTGGGTCAACTCCGTCTGACATTCGAATATAAATGTGAAGGTGTTGAAGTGGAATGGCTAATATTTTTCATACTTACGCTTCAAGAAAAGTTTTCGGCGTCATAGGTAAAAATGTTCAAATGCTTGGTTGACTTTACTTACTTTGCGATCGCTGTACGATACTCTACGATGGCTCCAAATGACCTCACAAGTATATATGCCACAGTACGTAATAATATTATATTCAAGACATTTTTAAATATACTTGTCTATTCTATACTATTGCCTAGTAAATATCACAATTTCCATTCCAACATGTAAATCCGGTGAAAATTTGGTAATTCTTAATTTTCACCTTAATAAAACTACTGGTAACAATCACACTGTGTCATTGCGTAAAACGCAGCGGTAGTGTGAATTCCGTTTCTCGTTTTACGAATGTGTTCGTCAATTGCCTCAGTCTTAAAACGTTTCGGTACATTTAATTTAACGGGGATTTATTTCCACGTGAAACGTAATACTTTTTACAAAGAATTATTAGCAGAATTCGTTTTAGAATGGAAAATGGAAAAAATATGTGAAGATAAGACCTTCAGCGATTGTGTGGGATTCCTAATATATATGTTCCAGGTTCATCAACTCTGTAGTGAAAGACAGTCAGAAGTTGAATCTATATTTTACTTATATTTGATTTGATTATTATTGATTTGATATTACTTTTTTGACAAATCGCTAAGCATTATAATTTGGGAAAACGTCAGTGTTATTTTGTTACGCAGGGAAAGGGCTAGTTCTCTTTTCAGTTTTCTGTTCAGGTGAAGTTGCATGTCAGTATTGAAAGACTATACATTCTAGCCTAGCTATTGACCTTTTCTGAGATGCAATTATAATTATATTTACTTATTTGATTGCATATTTACGCGGTCGTTAACTAGCAGCACTCGGCACACAGAAAATATATATTGTACAAAAACAGTCAACTTTACTGTTGTTGATGCTCTAGTGTATTTTGTGGCTTAAAATGGTCATGTTAATAAATTTTAGCGTTGCGGTCGAGCTTCGCTGACCCAAGCTTTATGTGATTTCGAGTTATTTTATTGCATTTACGCGGTCTTTGCGTTTGATTGTCAATACTCTGCTCTCGGCACGGTACATTTAAATTGCACAATATTGTCAGCCCAGTACCTAGTGTTTTTTTTTGTATGTAGGTTTGAAGGTTTTTGAGGTGTTGACAATCGGTTTAACGGTCGCTCATTATGCTACATTTCATTATATCTCATTATGCTATATGCTCAGATAAGGTTACCAAAAAATACTCAATCCAATTTGTTTGACTAATTTCTGTTAGAAAACTTAACTTAATTGAATTATATGACGAAGACATTTAATTGAATACAATATTACCAATGTCTGATATAGTATATAATATATAGTTACTAATATCAGGGATAGTTTCTCCGTTTAAGTTTGTAAAACAACGTTAACACAAATTGTTTAAGACAATCGTACATTCCAGTAAATCTGTACTTCAGCCGACTGAATCCATAAATACAAACTTACAACGGGGCCTTAATTGCCACCATAATACACGCTATCACGGCTTTCCACCATGACACAGTGTAGCAAGAACAGTTGGTCACTTAGCAAATCTATGAATACTGCCGCCGTCTGGTAGATAGTCGGTTGAGTGTAATGCAATCGATATGTATTATTTCAGGTCATCATCTACCTTTTTAAAACAATTTCAGTGAAATTTATAAAGTGGTTTTGGTATGAAAAACAAATATCTAAACATCCCAACAAACTTTTTGGGGTCTACATTGTTTGCGTCCGTACGACCCATGATGGGTGATTACCCTTTGCATCCCTACTCGGGTGGTGCGAAAGGAGCAACCCAAAGTAGCAGTAGAACTTGTGCTAAGTTCGCCCGGAGAAGTACCGCCACCACCCCTGGTAATCTGCCGCCAAGCAGTGATGCACTCATGTGCTGTGTTCCGGTGGAAGGGGTGGGTGCCGGTGAAATTGCAGGCGTATGAGACGTAATATCCCCGTCTCGGGAGTAATGGACGCAACGCAATGCGACTTGTGTCATCTCGTACTTTGGTGGAGTGTACTTGAGTCGAATTGCTGTTGTTCATTGGCGTCGGTTATTACTGAACAAGTGGTGGGCCATCAGCTGGTTCTGTAACCTGAATCACATAAAATAACTTCTAATTTACCGAAGGAAAAGATGGAGGTTGTCAAGTTTTTTTTGAAAGAACACGCGTAACATTTAACAGAGATGTCATATTTTAATGATTCTTTATTGTATACGAGCCTTTGCCAGCGCGACTTTTCCGCCTAAACTTAATAAGCTCAGTGTGCCTCAGTATACTTTTATATTTTTTACTATACTATTTCTATATATGTATAATTTATTATTTAGTTGTGAACTTAATGAGGCGTTATGAAAGAAATGACTAGGGTTAAATAGAGATGAGTAAACCTGAAAAGAGTTTGTTGTCCAAATTATCACCAAGTTATTAATTTTACACACAAACCAACAATATAAAGAGCGTTTTCATACGCAGTAAAGTATTTGAATTTTATTTTTGTTTCCAACTAACCCAGCCACCCTCTGAGGATCCTCACTCGTGTTGATAAGTTTACGAATAGTTGAGTTTGTTATCGCACGATCTCTGACAACTTTGCACGACATGTGACGCGACGACGGTACCAATTAATGGTATGTTTATTAGTCTAGATAAGGAAATACGGTGTGAAAATGTCCGTGTTTTTGTTTTGTATGAATAAATGAATGTGATGAATTGCTTTACATCCGAAACAAGGCTTCAATCAGAAAGAAGCCTGATATTGCGATAAAATCCGATACAACATAATTTACTTATTTCTCATATTATATTCTCCGTTAAGGAAAGGAGAATTTAATGAGAAAATTATGATGCTTCGTATATTTGACGTAATTATACAATATATTGAGAGATTGCTTTTAAAAATAAATATTAGAATATGTTTGTGACTTAGTTATCGATAGTCTTTGATAATGTTGCGGAAGTATAGGTTGCGAGTACGTATTCATATTATATTTTCATAAGAATATTGTTGGTACCTGAGTGTCACAGAGCAGATAAGCAACGCATATGTTACGCGATAAACCTCTGAATGACTCCGCAGGTAAGTTGGCAGTAATTCTGCCAGCAAAGCGAAGGATACAAAGTCCTCCCCAGCAAACACTTTTTGAGAAGATTTTCTCGGATTTTGCATCCGTAGCATTTATAATTATATAATTAGAAAAACTATCTCAGGACCCTGTCGTTTCTATAAGGATTTAGTTTTATATTAATTCGTTTCAATGATATCAAATGTATATTTGTCCAAATAACAGGCACTTTAACTCGTAACTAAAACATTTAAATATCGTTTGGTTCTCCACTTCACAAATTTAGTTTCGCGTTGGAACTTCCGGGGAATCAACATGATAGCCCCATCAAACTAAATTACCTATCTGCCACTGTAATTGCGTAATCAAATACCACTTGCGGTGAGAAATACGGGTCTGCGCAACAACGACCCGGGAAGGCAAGACGTGGGGTATCCAAGGTATTGTAAATTATTGCCAAATAATCTGTAAATATTTTCTATGGGACGAAGTGAAACAAAGTAAATATATTATTAACTTAACTATTTCAAAGACATAGACAAAATGAATAAACATAAGAAATAGGTGATTTATCTACCACGGCAACAAAGTTCAGAGACAAGGAGATAAAAAAAGCGCTCAACTTACAATTCGTGCAAATAAAAAGGAACAAATACGTTGATACGAGAGCGGCCATGAGGATGTTCCACAAAACGGCCAGCGCTCACAACAAATGACCAACAAACACATTTACATTAGTTCCCGTAATGGCCCGCATTAGGGTCCATTGCCTCGAACGAGATAATATAGGAGCTCAGCACTGGTCCATTTAATACCTGGAGCTTGTTTACAGGCAATTTCTGCCTAGAACCCAATGGGTGTGATGAAAGTCACACACGGTAGGATGGTTTATTTTATAAAGATAAGTATTATCTTAGTAATAAGTATAGTAGTATAATAGTAATATTCGTTCATGGTTTTAGCGGCAATTGAACTTAAAATTACGCATTGTATAAGTAAATTTAATTGTCGCTAGAAGGGTTTCAAATTTCGTATTTTAAATTTATATAGATTGACTTGTATTGAATGCCTCCGATGATAGCATTGACTAGGTAGTAGTGATCGAATCAACAATGCATACCAACGATTGTGTCTTTACATGCCTAAGAGAATCAGATCAATATTATGAAATTGTTATCCAAGGAGATGTATCACCCAGCTTGCCATAGATAAAATATTACGTACAATCTAAAATATATGGACGTGTTTATGTCGCCACACCATTATGTCTACTATTATCAAGAATGGGACAATAAAAGGAGTTCAGTGATGTACGTTTAATGCCTAGTGCTTGTTTACAGGCTATTTTTGTCTAGAACCAATGGGCCGTAATCGAGGTCGCATAAATTGTGCTGGAAAGGGCGTTGATGTGCGAAAGAGATTTGGCACATTCTAGTAAACAAATTGCCGATTATGAGATTTACGTAAATGAATGAGAAAAAAGAAGGAAAAAATACATTTGAGAACGTTTTTAGGTGTTGATAATGTCGATAATGTTGTTATTTTTTATTAATTGTATTAGTTTATTGACATGTAATAAGGTTTTATGAATAAAGTATTGTATTGTATTGTATTGGTGAAAGAGGAGATTGGTATGATAAATATTTGTTTTGAAATACTCTTTTAAATATGCTGAATATATTTTAACTTTATATTAATTTGTACCAGTGTGCTTGATTTATAAATATTATTTATTGGATAAAATCAACGAGTTAATCAATTGTAAATAAAACTACGACTGTCGTCAATGATTATACCTTCTCGTGAAATACAAGTACCAAAGCTTAGTATGCACAATACTTACTAACTTCTAACGACTTGTTCTTAGATTTATTATCACACACAACAAGTAGGCTTTATTTATATCTGAGCTTGAGCCGAACATTCTCATGTGCACCGTTAAAAGTTTCCGTTCGCGTAAGATGTTACCCTGTTACTGAATTTACGCGTCCGTCTGTCTTTCTGTCTGTACCTTTTGAACAATAATAGGTAGAAGTTTGAAATTCTCTGTCATAATAAAAATGCATAAAAATAAAGATAAGGCATTACAAGACAGGAGTTTAAGTTGAAATGATTATATGAAAACTCAAAAGTAAAACAATAAAAATAATAAAAACTTTAGTAACACACACGCCTAGGATCACGAAGGAGGAGGAGCCTAGTAATCCCTCCATTAGGGGTTTCTTGGCTGTTCTTCCCCATGGAGGGTCGGATAGGGTTTGAACAGGCATAAAACTTATCGATAAGTACGCGTGACCTTATGTTTTGAATATTGACGTTTCCAAGCCATTTCTTTATGAATTCTATGGAAATAAAGTTTTTGACTTTGACTTTTGACTTTTGAAGCGATTAAAAATAAGTTTGCAGAACGTTTGGTGGGTGATTTGCCCGATTTACTTTATAAGTTTATACTAATAAATGATGGGCCATGATTCCTGGACTAATTTGTTACTGTTAGCTCTCTAGTTCTATCCTCTTCTAGATACGTCTATGTGGTTGGTTTGTTCGCAAGTTAATTTTTGTTCTTGTTGAGTTTGAAAGTCTCAGAGTATACGACGTAACTTCATAAAATAAGGCAAATTTCAAAATAGTCAGCATTCTGATATTTGCCTTACATTATGCTTAGACAAGTCTCATATTTTAATTTAACTTTTGAGAGACTTAGAGCCACATTTCAGATTACGTGAACAAATTAATTATACGACCGTCTCGAAAATTCCTTCAAGCGCCCGCATACCATCCATTCTTATTACGCTAACCTTGTACAGTCACCCCAATTAGTATGTGATTCATAAATGTAAACCCTAATGCAGCACCATAAGAGCTACTGCACCCCAGGACTTGGCAGGGGATTTCTCCCACGTGTAATGGGTGTCCAGTTTTAATTAACTGAGCGTACCTGCTTGGTTTGCGCTTGGCTGAGGTAGAAACACTTAGTAGGAGCGTCAAGCGGAGCGACTTAAAGTTCTATCGTCCAGACTCGAAGAAAATTAATTAAATAATTTGATGAACCCTTAGATTCTTAAGAGGGTTTGTTATTTTTAACCTATAAAAAGGATGAGTTAAATCCCATTTTGTGAGACAATTTTTTTTTTTTTATTGTTAAAATTAATTTTATATTGCAGGAGACCCTTCGAGGTCCACATTCAAATTTTGACGTTTGCTATTCAATCAATTTATTTACTAATGAAAGTTGTTTATTATTTCTGAAATTATAGATCTATGGACTGATACAGTTTTGGGCTACACAAAAATTTCTTCTCTATAATTCTTAGTATATGATAGCATACCATAATAATTGCGTTTTTAGGTAAATCTGTGGCACAATTGTACCCATGACATGCAACAAAAAAGTCAATGGAGTTACTGTTTATTCTGTGATCAAAATGCGATGTATTTCTTCAAACAATTTTTATTGTCTTATAAATTGTGAAAAATAATTCGTCTTAGTTCTCCAGTCACATCAAACGCAAAAGCATAAGAATTCCTTATGCTTCCGCTCAGTTCACAGCAAGTTTTAGCCTAAGTTATTGCATCCAAAGCTTGTGTAGGCAAATAATTAGAAGCAAGCACAATATAAGGTTGCGTGCAATATGTTTCAGTAACCTTTTTTTTTTGGCAACCATGGATTAAAACGGCAAAACATTTCTACAAATCGCGAGTTTTGAGTGTGTAAGCTATAAAATACCACTCGCTAAAACTGCATCATGATCTTTTTTTTTATAGAGTTACAAAACGAGCCGATGCGATGGCCCACCTGGTGTTAAGTGGTAACCTCGGCCCATAACAACCGATGCGACTTGTGTCGTCCTCTACTAGGTACATTAAGACCCATGTCGCGCCCGTAGCTCGGAGACGTGTAGGTGGAATGTCTCATGTGCCTGTAATTGTTGATAATTCATATAATAATTTAAAGTATAATTCTAATTATTACTCGTGCTATGAAATTTCTCTCAAAATAAAACAAAGTCACCCCATTATGACTCACTAGAAATAATTAAATATAAATGCTTTACTTTATCACCATATTTATGATATCGTAGAAAATCTCAATTTAGTATTCATAAGTCTAATCTGCCCTTGAGTTCTTTTATTACTTTTAAAACAAAAACTGAGTACCAATAAATATAATTATGGCTCAATAAAGCTCTGCTAATTTACTGAGCTACTAAAACCGGTCGTTCACCGAATCCTGAGGCTGAAGAAATAAGTACCTGCAACAAACAAAGTCGTAAATGTGTGAGGATTCCCATGGACTATAAAACCAAATGCTTAGTAGCTAAGCTTTGCAAACATATACACGGATACATATATACTAGATAGATAGATAGATAGAAAAATCTTTATTGTACACCACAATATAAACATAAACAAAGATACAAGAAATAACAGCTAAATGTGAAGCACAATGGGCGGCCTTATTGCTTAAAGCAATCTCTTCCAGGCAACCTTTGGATGAACTGGACTAAAACAGGAATGATATGGGACGGTGGTGTTAAATATAAGAGAATATACTTTATAAAATAACTAATAAATACATAATAACTTAAATATATAATTATAAACAAACAATAATATAAATATACATACATACTATTCATCTTATAACTCTGTGATAATTTTACAATGTGAGTTGAAGTCTAAATAATATCTTCTTCTTGTCACTTCTGTGCCAAAGTTCTCAAGACAATTTAATTTTCCTACCATTCAGGGCGTATGCATTGTGGAAAGGGAAAATTCATAGACTCTTCGGTAATTTTTGGGAAAAGGACGCTTTTGGTAAAACATTTACGAAACGAGATACATTTTGGAAATTTTGGGACAGTAACTGTTTGCATTTAAAAACCAAACGAAAAGAAACCGAATCAATAGCTCACTCACTCACTGACTCACCACAAAATCTGTGAAATTATGGGGCCTATGAATCTGAAATTTAGCAGCCCATATATTTTCAATTTGTGTTAATAAGATTTTTCCAACTGATTAAGTTCCAAATATAAAGGTATATCAAATACAGCTTCAAAGCTCGTTGGCATGGTCGCATGACTAAAATCTTTACAATTTCGTATGAATAGAATCAAAATTACTTTACAGAATTAATGAAAGGGATATATTGAAAGTCAAAGTAAAGTCAAGATCTTTTAAAACTCCCATTGAAAAACACCTTTTCTGGAATTTCTCAAGAAACGTCGAAGCTTTCAGGGCACTTAAACCTTTAGAGGATAACTTGTAAATTATATTAAAAGGCTCCATGTGAACGCCGTCACCTGTGAGCGGGATAAACATGGAGATCACACCAATTTCTACTTTTCCGCGTTGCCACTTTGCATATCACATTATTTTTTTAACGTTAAAATATCTGATATATGTATATTTGTTAAATATTTGTCTGAAACAGGCAAATGACCTGGAATAACATTATTAGCTACTATTTCGGTATAAAGCGTGGGTATAAATAAAGTTAATGATTGATAAATGGGTATTTACGTATTATTAAGCGGAATTGAATTTATTACCAATGGTACGAAAGTAAAAATCACTGAGACTCAACAAAGATATCAGGATTCAGTAAGGTTGTTTTGAGAGCGTGGTGGTCTAACGGTACTGACCCCCGAGTTTCAATCCGGAGGTCGCCGGTTCAAATCCCGACGTGCACCTATGAGTTTTTCGATTGAAAGATTTATGTGCGCAATACCACGTTCTCAAAACGGTGAAGGAAAACATCGTGAGGAAACCGACATGTCCTAGAACTAAAAATTCGAAGACATGTGTCGAGTGCACGAAAGGAGCCTCTTTGAGGCGCACTTACAATCCTTTCACCACACTGGTTCGACAGAACCGGTGACTCGAAGAAGAAGAAGAAGAAGAAGTAAGGTTGTTTGCTTAAAAAACATACATACAATTAGTAACATTGCTTAAGAATAACAAAAGTAGTATCATTCTTAAAAACAGTCTACTATTAACGTGGAAGCATTTTCTCACCTTCACCATTCATATCATAATGCTAGCGCTAAATCTAGTTAACTCACAATCTGAATTTGATGGTTTGCTTACACAGGAAGAGTAACTGTAAAATATTATTTACCGCTTCGTGAGTTTGCATTAATATTATTTTTATTTTATTTTATTTTTCAACAGAATCTACAGCTCTTAAAAATACTTAGGTACTTACTTAAAATTACTCTTACAGCCAATAACAGATTCATTTTTTTTTAAATCCTAGTATTACGACAAACACAACTTATATAATTAAGGACAATATGTCATAACACTTAAATTAATACAAACACAGTTTTGTGTGTGTATTAATAAATAAAAAATATGTTAGACAATACCAGTGAAAATAACAAAGCTAGTCTGCTACTCTTCTGCACTTGATACTTGACTTACTATAATCTTTAATAATTAGTTAATTTGTAATCTTTATTGATTAATTATTAATTACTTACTATAATCGGCAAAGTTATGCGGAATTAACATATCAGCAACATCGTCAAATTTTGAATAGTACCAAGTTCAATCTCAAAGTGTTTGATATTCATATTGATATACCATTCAAAACCTTAGAAACCTAACCTATGTTCCTTGCTCCTATGTTGCACACACCAGTATACCATAGCGTCATGGGACAATTTCAAGACTCGATTACTGGCTTAGTGGACTGTCCCGTGTGAACAGCCTAAAGAGAAGCACTGACGCGTTAATATAATAAAGTCAGTATAAACCGCACTAAACCGGTTTAACATCAAGAGGAAGGGTTGGGGGGTGGAGGATCACTAAGCTCAACTTTTCAGCGCGGCGGGGCGCATTACAACTTACAGCCAGGCTTGGATTAGCCCCGTGTGTACTCGGCTTTATGTTGGCTTCTTTGTTTGTGAACAACTTGTAAACTAAGTATACTAATTACCGCAACTTTATAAACGTTTGATAAATATTTTGCTCAACTTAAACAGTAAAAGAAAAATACAACTTTTAAATATTAACCATCAAGATTTTTTGTTTACTTAACATAAGCTTCAAAATATCAAAGGCAACTTTATGAAGCCCGTGTATTGATCTCATCCTTCGTAAAATAAATAAAAAAGTACTTGCAACAAACAACCGCATAAGTTTTGTTTACTTTTTGTACTTTATAATTTGATTCGCGTTGGGCGTTATATATTTGCGTTAACAAGTACAGTACCTGTGACGAACTTTCAGAACTCTGAATTTGGCAATATATGTTTTTTTTCAGTTATCATCACCAAGAAACATCAATATACATATTGTGGCTCTTTTCAGAAAATCTTTAGGTATTGACAGAACTGTAATAATAGAGAAAAAAATTGTGGCATCTAAAAACTTTTCAAAATAATTTCACAACTAGTAAGGTGTGAAGAAACAAGGAATTATTCTCTTGATAATCTGTTACTTTTAAGAACGTTACTGTCTGAAAAGTTTCCTTTAAATAAACGTAAAAGCTTGATCTTGTTTTAAATTATAATGCCAAGTTTTTAAAATAGTTGTAAAATTTATGTTTATGTAGAATTTTTGTTTTGTTTAAAGAATATCTTTCTCAATTTAAAGGTTCATCAATATGGCCATTAAGATTTTAAAATTTACTTGAGCATGCTATTTTTAAGATTAATCAAGAATCAAATAAACTCACTTATCATAAATTTCTGATTATTTTATAATATTAGTATTTTTTTTTTGTTTTTCCAATATGAATTCGAATGTTACTAAACTTATTGGCCCAGCAAAATGTACACTTATAAATAAAGCTCAGTCCCAAAGTTGCAAGTGGCGTACATGATAGGATTAAAAGATTATGATCATTAGCTTTGTCAAACTTTTAGAACTTCTGTTACGCTGCTTTTGAACTGAATATTCGGGTATAAATAGTAATTGCACTTTTTATGAGAAAAAGTTATAGAACGAGCAGATGGCTCACCCGATGTGGTAACCTCTGCCCTTAACAAGCAGTACGACTTGGGTACTACCCTAATTAGGTACGAGAAGACCCCCAGCCGCATCGTACGCTCGTAACTTTGAGACGTGAAGGTGAGATGTCTCATGTGCCTGTAATTTCATCGTCATTGACACCTTACAGACCGGAACACAGTTAATATACTTTGAATGTTTATGTATACTGCGACTATAATTTGTTTCTAATTTTGTTTCTGTTCCTAAATTACATCTTATATATTATTGTTATATAATATAATGTAATATACATTGTTAGAGTAGAAAAATAGATTTTATTTCACAATTTAGTGTGATGAGTACAAAATCTACACTATTCACAACGGAGATTCATGCAATTATAGTTTTAAAATTTATGTGCGAATGCAAATCTTAATGTTGTCAACAAAATTTAGTAACCTTTATATTTTTTTTTAATATATTTCTTAAATTAAACATTTTTGCTCTCCCTTCTCGAGGGAAGAATGAACGAAGTGCATGGTACAAATTAATCTTGCCGAACAATGCCACGCAACGAATGGCCATCCCCTAGGCATTTCGATTGTTATACATTTTTTATGCTGGTATTATTTGTATACGGGGTTATTTTTTGTAAATACATATAATACATATATAATAAATACCCATACACAAAATCAACACCAATGTTCATCACACGAGTATATGTCCTGGGTGGGAATCGAACCCACGACCTACATTGTTGAAAGCAGGTTCACTATCCAATCAGCTGTGAGGTCAAAAGGGTAGATGCCTTATCGCTTCCATTAAAGTTACTATGCTCCATCATGTATTACATTACTTATGCATGCATTACGTTAATTTATTGTGGATATGTTACAGATAACACTGACTTAATTGTTTAGAATTTTGTAGAATTTACATAGCTGATAATGCTTCCATACAGTTAAGTCATATTCACCGAAGGAGTGGGCCACAAATCCCTCTCACTTGTCTCTAGTGTGGGTTTCACTGTCTAGTGGTTTGATAGCAGTAATATCAGTAAGCAAAAATAAAGTAAATTAATATATTTGTGATATTTTTTTGTCACTTAAACACATAAATACATTTGAATAAATATAAAAGTAGAAACCGACAAAGAGCGACTGTGGATATTTCATATTAATCATTCACAATACTGAAAACCGACGTTATTTAAATACAGAATTGATTATTTTCCGTTAATCCATCTGCACAGTATTCCATACCTTCTCGATAATTTTAAATCTGTAATCATCCTGAGTGTAAAATTCACTAATTTGATACGTATACGGAAAACCATTTTTTTGATTTGTTCATGTTAGTTATTTTTATCTAAATACTTGATTTAAGTCCGAATAATATTCGTGAATTACAAATGAGTACTTCATTTTGTGGGCATAGATGGGCAACGAGTTTTATACCTGCCACAACACACATAAAATGTGTGTAATTTCGTTATTACTCAAAATAATGGTTGCATCATTTTGGGGGACCAAGTTGCTCGCGTCCGTATGCGATTACCCTCTGAATCCATACACGTGTCTCCCGAGTGGTGCAAAAAGAGCAACTCAAAGTAGCAGTAGAACTTGTGCTAAGTTCGCCCGGAGAAGTACTGCCACCACACCTGGAAATCCGCTGCCAAGCAGTAATGCATTCGTGTTGCTGTGTTCCGGTGGAAGGGAGTGGAGCCGGCAAAATTGCACGCGTATGAGACGTAACATCCCCGTCTCGAGGACACAATGCGACTTAAATCATCTCGTACTATGGAGAGGACTTAAGTCGTATTGCTGTTGTCTATGAGCGGCGGTTACCACTTAACATCACGTGGGCCGTCAGCTCGTTCCGTGACTTCAATTACATAAAAAAAAACAGGTTTGTATCGATCGATTAAAGCGTATAGTTTTCAGAGTATCAACCTGCACAAGAGTGGGATCAACCGTGTTGATTGGTTACGGACGCTGCTGTTTCACTGCGAAAAACCAATCCGCTTTATTTGTTATTTTTACGTATTCCGTGTCTCTTTTATAGCCGAATATGAGCACAATATGTCTGATGTTCCGTGCGTTTGAATTCACATGTTTTATATATAAGGTTGTTTGGTTTGAGTGTAAATAATTTAAATATACAAACTACTGAACATTTTGTAATCTTTCCATATAGTTATGGCAATCAAATATCTCATTTTAAGTATTTCCTATTAGTATCAAAATAACAGTAATACAAATTTATAGCCACAAAAAAGAATTGTGTGTGATTTTCTTGGAGTAACATATGAAAATTGTTTTGCCTCCGCCAGTTATTAAGTTAATTTTGAAGAAACAACTTTTTTTTTCACTTCATATAATAGACCAATAAGCCTGCCCTCCTCGGTTTCTTAATTTAACTTGAAGTGAACAGGGCGCGACGTGGATTACCTAGCACACACACACGTCGCTTTAAAATTACCTCGGGCGAGACAATCTTACCCGTACAGGTCGGGTAATACTGACAGCGAATTGCACCTTGAACAATGATTTTATCCATATGTGAAAAGGTAGCTTTTGACTTATCACCACTGTGTAGCTCATGAGGTTACCATGCAATTTACGAACTGGCTCTCAGTTGGAGCTGTCGGAAACACGGCCAGGTGGCTAGAGTATGCCACTCCAACTCATCTTCAGGATTGTGCTACATGCCAATTTTTCCTCATGATGATTTCCTTTACCAGAGATAAAGCTCTAGTAAAATTTGACCATACAAAATGCAAGCTCGGTACCAACTAGGGTTTGTCACTTTATAACCTATATTATAAAAATCATAAAAATCTAATAAAATTAAATAAAAATGATATGATATTCGGGACCCATGTTTTAGTATTACAACATATATGAAGCATACAGTTCGCTAGCAGTAGCAACCCGAATCATTTCCCCATTTCTTATCACCCAGCAGTGTTCGCTCGGGGGCGTATTTGAGCGTATTGGAGCGCGCTCGCTAATTGAGTCGCGCGAACTTCTTAGGTGATTCGAGACGTGAAACAAACCTAATTTCACGCATATTTTGTCGCTTTCATTTAGCCTCTGAAGCGGAGATAAGTTGTGCAGAAATGTCTTTACTTTTGTTCATACGGTGCGCGGTGAGCGTTACAAGTGTTTATGTAGGGTTCTCTGAAGGATATTTACTTTCAAATTTCATGCGGTATACCGTCTCAAGACGCTCGGTGTTATTTCAAAGGAAATGAATGGAGTTTAAATTAAATTTTAGGTTCACAATGAAAGCCTTTGTACATTTTGGCTAGACATCTAAGAAAAGCTGAAAGCAAAAAACCTGTAAGAAAGTCAGCCAAAACCATTATCAAATGAGTCTAACGATGCCAAGTTATAATGTGAAGTGAAATATGAATGAGTGAGACAGCTCGGTGAGATAAGTGCTATAGATAAAGACCTCGAGTTTCACTCCGGAGGTTGATGGTTCAAATCCAGTGTACTTGAGATGTGTACCGATAAGTCAAGTATACAAAAGGAGCCTGTTTAAGGAGCATTATTCCCTTTTGCCACACTGGTTAACGAAAACCAGTAGTAGAAACCAACATTTTATTGAAAAGTCATGTTTTTCCGTTGTAAAGTTTTGTAAGATTTTCGTTATGAGGTGATGTACTTGTATTATATTATTATCTACTTATTGTTATTTAGCATGCCAAACGTTAGTCCACATATTGTACATTTATTTATCTGGCGTACAATAAAGTATGAAATAAATAAATATTCAAAAATAAAATTAGAAACTTTATCTTGTAACTTAAATTGAATTCCAAAGGAAATTATCAGTTTGCTGTCGCTCTCGTCACGGCCCGTCCGCTCACCGGGTGAAGGCCTCCCCTCGGCAAATAAATGGCATTGCAAACTAAATACTATTTATTTTGCAAAAATAAAAACATACCTATAATAGATGGAAACATGTATCTATTTCTGTAACAGTTTTTTGTTTGAAAATAATAGAATTTGGTATAATATACGTCATCTTAAAATATACGTATCAAAAGTTAAAGGTGTCAAACTTAACAGCTAATCTTTGTCTCAAATATGCCCTTTCTTGCTCTCGAAAGCATTATCTAAAATGATAAGGAACTTTGGATATTTTACGCCATGGGAATGAATCGAAATACATCTCATATTCAATTAATATAAAAAGTTAAGCTTGTAAAAAAATAAATATTTAATAGCGATAAAAAACGCTCAAAAAAGTATTATAATTAATTAAACAATTAACATTCAATCGTTATTTATTTACATTTTATTTACCAGCAGTTCTATTTTACCAAAATATTGAGTGATTTATGAGTTATCTGAAATTCAGACACATTACACTTGACTGCCTCAAGTCTGAATCTATCTTAACCGACGCGTCCCAAAACTGGATAAACACATTCTATCGACAGCGGGTCGCGGGACGCGGCTTCGATTTCGTTTCAATTTGTAAGGATCCCCTTTATGTCCAACGTGACGTAGGAGACGATTCATGCAATTAAATTACTTTTCGTCCCTTTTGCGATATATCTACGGGATTTCTTTTTGATAATTGTAAAGATATAAGTTTTCCAACATTTGCTTACTATTTCTTATTACATAATTTCGTATAATACGTCGCACTTACATATTTATATATGCTTTTTATTTTACTACCGAAAAAAGTTATAAGACAAGTATATTATATACTTCAAATAAAATATTATTCTATTTTTTTTTATGGAACCAACCATTTACAGTCAATAACATAATTGCCCCACCTTTTACAATTAGATGACTCAGTTAACATTTATTTCTATATGCCTACTGATAAATAAATTAAAACATTTTAAAACCTTTTTGATCATTAAAATAAATTACCAATTCAATAAAGCCATTCTCAGGGACAGTAATACCGTGTCTGTCGGATATTTCATCACGAACTTAGTCTGCATTTACATTTCAAACTGTGTACTGATGCGATGACGGTTCATTTGGTATATTGACTTCGTTACGAACTTGTAGGTCGTGGGTTCGAAACCTACAAGGAGCTCCAATTAAAAATCTTCCACTAAACACCAAAAGAACTGTTTTGGTTGCCTCAATTGAGAGCCAGTTTCCAATCCTGGCGGCACAACCTAACTACTATATTTTCAGTCATTTATGGAAAAGCAGAAAAAGAAAGCTGTGCCCTCGAAAGCTGTCACTTGCTTCGCATTTTTTATTCCATACATTGTTACAAATTGAAAAACTTGTCATATTTACGAATTGTACAAAAATATTAAAAATGTTCATGAAAAAAAATCATTCACCTATAACAATATCAATGTGGAAACATAAACCATAATATCTTTAAAAAAAATCATAGTATTGTTTGTACTTCAAAATAACGAACCTTATTATTTATTTTATTCAACCTAAACTAAACTTTCCCAATAGCAGTTTGATGAAGGTGATTGACGAAACGGTCGCTGTTCTGACGGCCGTCCCAGATAAACCCCACAGCAAAGTATCAGTAAACATCGTTATAGCATATTAACTACCAGAAGTATTTACAACTAAACTATGCAAGTTTATTACAAGCTGAAACTGACGATAGTCCAATAAAAACTATTCCCAAAGTGGGACGGATCAAAAGTTTGATTAACATCAAAATTGCTTGTACCAAAACTGCGGGACCAAACTTATTACTGCTATAATGTTCGGGTCATAAACTAAGGCAAATTAAGACGAGCTTTCCATACAAGCGACGCGATCACATCTTTTCTTCACTTTCACGCGACGTTTTTGTACCTTCGCACAATATGTTTTAACTTGATATTTTTAACTTGTTTTTAACTTTGTGTGTTTTACCAATAACTGGCTGCTGAGCAGACTTCGCACAAGCACCAACAGCATCCTAAACGCAATTGCATCTCAATTTGATTCGCCCCTGGTATGGAAGCTCATACAGAGGACGAACTCCCTTTTAGTTATTAAGTACTAACATTAGTTTTAAGTTTTTATTTTATTTTGTGTTACTAATACTAATGGATTTTTAATTTTCTGAAATAAATAAATAAGTTAATTAAATTAATAACAAAAAAAAACCTCCTAGATTATTTCAACATAATAATGTGATTTTAGTATAGATTTCTATTGCATTAATTACTTTCAAACGTGAAAACCTAACTCACCAATTACGGTGATACACGATATGTAGTTAAAGCTACTTAGCGTTTGATACAAAAACATTTACTAAAATCGAGAGGATTGAAATGGAACCTTAAACGTTATATAATTAGTATCGAAGGCACCTGATTGCCAGGAAAGGTGACGAGAAAATCTGACGTTCCAATCATACGTGACATGCATGTCTATATTCACAGGATCAGGCAATACACTTGACGAATAGAGGCCATCCCAAGAAATCTTTTCTTCTGAAATTTTTACTCACTGAGGATTATAAACATATTGATTATAATATTAAATAGATACTATATATATAAATTAGTGGATTCATAATATTTATTTTATACAATCGCGTTTTTGGACAGTTTTTTTTAATAAACCGAAATTAAAGTTAGTGGATGAAGTGGATGGCCTCCTATCATGTAGTATTGTTGTGGAGGGGCTTTTTGTTAATGAGAGTCCATTTTAATAGCCTCCTCTGTGGCTTAGTGGATTATTATTTTCAGTCTGTGAAAACTAATAAAAACGTGGAAACTGAATTCATAAATTTAAAATCATAAATGGCCGCTGTTGACGTTTTTGAAGTTGCCATAATTATTTGAAACTCCTCATTTAAGTGACCCAGTGCAATTCTAACGAGGTATTAGATACTAATTTCTTCCGAAGTAAGACGAAAGACTTTATAAAGCGGAGTTTGAAAGGATTCGAAACTAATTAATCCTTTGCTCTCATTAAACCCCATCGGGCGGAGTTAAATCGTAATTTTAATCCACGGAACGTAAATCAGGACATTTTGTTTACTTTATGCGAGTTTCAGTAGGTTTGGGGCTTTTGAGGAAGTGTAATACGAAGTATTATCAAACGATTACAAATTATATTCATAAATAATTTGATCTAAAACGATCAAATCATTTTCATAATTACGCAAAAGAAAAAATCATCATCATCAATTTGGTGTTTGATGAAATTCAATATCTATACAATTAATTAACGATCAAAAGAACAAGAACAGAGGAACAGATTCATTTGATGCGGTTTAATGATTTTACCTTTATTTATAATTATCAAATTTGAAACAAGTGATGCTAAAAGAAAATTTAACGCTTTTACAATAAGTAACAATCAAATTATCAGCTACACAAAATTTTGTTAAAATTGTATACCTATTCTATGAGTATATTCTATCAGTAGTTATGCACGAAAGGAGCCTCTTTGAGGCGCACTTGAAATCCTTTCACACACTGGTTCAAGAGAACAAGTGACTCGAATAGAATAGATCAGTAGTCTGATTGACAAGCTATGCTTCGTTTAGGGCTAGATGCTGTGTGAAATGTAAGTTTTTGTACTTAAAAAATGAAATATTTAATCAAAATTGCATGCAGTCTATCGTCTGTAATTCAAGTTATTTTTAAGCTATTGCATAGCTTCTATCGCGGGCCTTGAGCGTGGAGACCGAATCCAGAAATTCCGTAACGAAAAAACCTAACACCCCCCACTCCGACCGGCACAGCGGTGATACTTTTTAGTTCCATCTATCGATAAATACCGGAACTTTTAATGACTTTTTGAAATATCACGCGCAATAGCTTTACTGCGGCAGTCTCCGAGTGCCACACGTCTTTTTTTTTGTATTAATTGAAATATTATTTATTGTAATCGATGTTTACTTCGTTGGTGATATTATAAATAAGTTTTAATATCTAAGACATGACTGTAAGACCAAGCAAGGGGAGTCTTATCAAATCAGCCCCATACAGACCGTCGCGTGACCACAAATATCAATGATGGTGTGAGTGGCGAGCCTCGCAAAAACTCAATGCTCGCCGGAAATTTAATGGCCCACCCAATTAAAGTCATAGGCGGTGCTGAATTCAAATATAAGTTACTATATTCGTTTAAAATCTTATGAAAATAGTATTGTGATTTTTGTTGCATACAATTGTATCTAAATATTTACTACCATTGAAATTTTTGCTCGTAATATGCCTTGCTCAAGCGCGTCCTGCATCAGTGAATATATTAGTTAAGAAAATTTATTGCACTATCTTTACGAGTATAATAGGTACTTTAATTTAACCTTTTACATTTAAACCTTTACTTTGACTTCGAAAAAACCTGTTGGGCACGGTGCTGGGGAGGTTTTTCAGAGCATCTCGAAAAGCACTTAGCCGCTGGTTACGCCCTGCCTTTGAAATTGGACTTGGAGAATTGCATGATGCTGGACTTGTCCATGGTGTCGATGGCATTTTGTACACTATAGGTCATACTATATGTTGTCTGAACGAGACCTTGGTAAAGGTTTCCTGGAAGAGATCACTTTTAGTATTAGGTCACCCATATAAAATATAATATTTTTTGATTCTAACTTAAGGTGTAAAATAAAGTAATCTGTTTTCTCTTGTATTTGTTGCAACTCATAGCAGCGGTAATGAGCAGCGGCTAACAATGCAGAAGCACTCATCTGTCTCCGAGAGCGTATTGCGTACACCATAAAATCCAGTTGAAAAAAGACATAACTCAGTTCATGTAGCCTACATCCGACCGTCTCTTCCTAAAGTCGTACATGACCAGCTGTTTTCTCCGAGGAAATGTGAGGTTTTCATTGGATACGTGTCCTGAGACGTGGACTGGACCACGAATAAGCAAATTAAGTCGGTCGACTACGCTGTTGCGTGAACATACTCGTAAATTACAATTAGGGTGAGTGACGCCCCGCAGACCCCCGACGTTCATGCAACGTCGTACGTTTAATGGCCCGACCAATTATAGTGATAGGCGGCGGCGTATACTTGTCATGATTGTGTCTGAAGACAGAATTTATATTTTTAGCTTGTAATATACAATCCTGGTAATATATTATTTTTAAAAGCAGTAGAACTCTCGCCAAGTTCGTCCGGGGAAGTACTGCCACCGTGCCCATTTCTGCCGCCAAGCAGTAATGCGTTCGCGTTACTGTGTTCCGGTTTGAAAGGTGTGGTTGCCGGTGAACATACAGGCACATGAGATATTCCACCTACAAGTCTCAGAATTACGGGCGCATACGATGCGACTTGGGTCTTGTCATACCTTACTGGGTACGACAAGACCCCTACTGGCGAGGCCCCAAGTCGCATCGGTTGTTATGGGCCGAGGTTACCACTTAACACCAGGTGGGCCGTCGGCTCGTTCCGAAACTGTATAACATAAAAATAAAAAAATAAAAACGTGAAAGTTTGTATGGATGTTTGTTACGCTTTCACGCTCAAACGGTTGAACGGATTTGGATGAAATTTGGTACCAAGCTTATATCCTGGATTAACACATAGGTTACTTTGATCCCGGAAAGTAGTGTTCCCGTGGTATTACTTATTCACCGCGGGTAACACCGCGGGGCGCAGCTAGTAAGAATATAATTCCGTCGTTTACCGACCGGCCTCATTAATCAGTCGGTAGTATGACCTGACTTATGGTCTGTAGGTCGAGGGTTCGATTCCCACCCAGGACAAACATTTGTGTGAAGAACATAGATGTTTGTTCTGTGTCTGAGTGTTCATATGTATTTTATGTATGTATTTACAAAAAAATATATAAGTATTATATCAGTTGTTTGGTTCCCATACCACAGCTAAGCTTATCTTACTTTTTGGGTAGAAGGTGCTGTGTTGAAATGTCCAACAATATTTATTTTATTATTTATTATAGTAATAAAACAGCTAAACCAATAACTTAGATCAATTGATCGCTGTTTGAACGTAAAAACTTTTTCTATTTCAGAAAATTAAGGAGAAAAGTTTCATAGGATACAAATAATTTGACCAATTTCAGACACATATATAATATCTTATAACATTATTGTTTAATGATACATAATACTTTATTATAAGTAGAAAATCGAAAAAGACAATAATTTGACAATGATATAACCATCTTATGTGACTCTTGTAGATAAAGGATAAATTAAAGGCAAGAGAGTCGTATAATATCGTGCAAAACCGTTAGCCTTTGAAGATGATATTCAAATTAATTGTACAAGCCGATTTTATTCGCTCGAGCACATTTCCAGAGCCATTCAAAGTCATTTTACGTTCACTTTCAAAAATGTATAATTTTTTAGTAGCACGCTTTTCACATTTGCAGGCTGTTAAGGCAACTTTTAAACAGAGTAAATGGACTCGTTAATCCATTTTAGTGGCCCCAAGACGAGGGGAGTCGAGGGGAATGAGAAGAGCCGTCGTCCTCTTGTCTAGATGTTTAGATATTTTCAAGGCTTATTAAAATTTTCTCGACAACTTCGAGAATTAAATTAAATCAGAGTCACAAACGACTAAGCGTCAAGATACTACAAGTTTGTCTTCAATTAGACGCCTGCTATTTAAACTTTCTTGGTCAGTTCATTTAGTTGATGCAGAGTGATATAAATTTAAATAGTTTAATATTTGATACGGGAGTCTTAGTATCAATCATTTTTATTGTTAGTTTTTATCTGTTAATGATATCTTTATTTTTGAAACAATTAATTACTGATGAAACCATAGTTATCTTCTGTCTTCCCTCTAAATCAATAAAATGAATTAAAAAATGCTCGTAAATATATTTCAGCCATATAACTTGTAACGATCCCAACTCTGTTGTACCACCAAAATTTCTAATCAATAATCAATTCGAGTATTTTATTTGAAATCTATTTTATTAAAACCTTTTTCATTACTTTGCATTAAATACTTTTTACTCCACATAGAAAGATGACAGAAGGCTACAGGAAAAAGAAAAAGGTTTTGACAGGGGGATTCGGATTGGAATAGCGAGCTTAGATGTGTGAATCGAACAGATTTTTATTAAAATATTATTGATTTTGCAAGTAATTATAATAGAAATTTGCATTAATGTGCATAGTTTTGTGATACACGTTTAATAGTGTAATTGATTCCACCCATGAAACAGTTTCCATGATATTTCGTGAATACGGGATTTTGTAATGCGTAGTTGCTGTGATGACGTCTTAGAACGTAATATGTTAAGTGCGTAATTAGTATGGATTTAATCAAAATGTTGAAGATTCTCTTGTCTAAATAAATAAATAAAAGAGAATTATTATGGCTTAACCATTATATTATTTTGTTGTGAATATTATCAATATCTGTTCGATGAATACCAAAACCCATAACATGGTTTATGGTCTGCTGGCCTGATCCTCACGGTGTCAACGAAAGCCAGGAGTCAGGGATTCCCTTGTTAGTTAGGCCCAGGCAATTTGAGCGAACTGGGTGTTGAGTTTTCCCTTTGTTGGGCTCAGCAAAGCTCTCACATTGGTTGTTTCCTGAACTTGGATAATGGGGACTTGTCGAAGTGGGTCATGCCTTCAGCACCCATAATAAATCTATTTTCAGGATCCATTTGATGTGGTCCCTCACACATCTCGCGGTACACGTCTTAATTCTGCTGTCTTTGGCTACGGCCTGCAGGAGATAGACCTTAGGGCTGGCACTAGGAATACAAAGTCGAGAAAGCCAATCTCGCATACATTAGTCAGAATAGTTAGAAAGGTACACATTTACAATCTCTTGTGTTTTGTACCTTCATGCACAATTATAATTAAATACGGAGTAAGGACGCAACTCCTTGTTTTGCTCTCACACATTTGTGTAGCTAGTTTAGGTATTTAGGTACACAACTGATAATTTCAGAGTTTATACGGATGTTCCTTTTATTTATTGATACTGATTCTACTGGTTTAAATCAATGATTCCAAGAATAGTTGTGTTGGTTTTATGTTTTAAGTTCTAAACAAATATTTTATAAATAATTTTACACTTATCTAATATTTTAGAGTATCTCAAAGATCAGATGTAAATAAAGTATTTATTTAATAGACGATACAAATAATGGCTAAATCCGCTATTATCTGTAAAGGAGCTCCATTGTATAGATTAATGCCTTCTGACGATACATTCACAGATGTTAGTTGGAAATGTTTTATAATTATTATATTGAAACAACTTGGTCCACGTTACCAATCTGATGTGCACAACAGATCATTTAGCCTATCATAGTTTATATTTTAGTATAAGATAGAGTGAAGATGTAATATCCACTTTGTATTAATTTAATGAATTGATTTATATTTGAATGATGGAAATTGGTTCACAGATGTTGATACATTAACACTTACTATGCTATTTATTTTTAGTTTGCCTTTTGCCGGCTTGTTGAGCGCAAAGGTTTATGAATAAGTATTGCTATCAAATAACAATGTTATGATATTACTAAGCTGTGTCTAGTTTTCGTAATAGCTTTCCAAAGTGAGACTGGTAATCATCCATTATTATCACTGTTGCCGAACCTACCACCTACTCTTACTTTATTTTACCGGTACTGATATATTGGTTTGAGAAACCCAGATATCTCACGGAATTGCTAGTTAGGCTATGCGGTCTGGTCAAAAAGGGGTACTACTCCACCTAGCTGTAATACCTAAATGGTCAGCGTATTGGTTTGTGAGATCTGTAACCACCTCAATTGATCAGTTTTGAATTATTGTTAGGGTTGAGACACATTGCTAAGTACTGTCATTTATTATCATCTTATATATTGATAATGTGCTCTGCTTGTTCTGCATTATGACATTATACCTCAGTTGCAATCTCAGTACGAGTTTAGGAACTTACGGAATGTGAAATACATTCATTAGCATAAGTGAGCCAAGCTCTTATTTATAATTTAATTTAAATTACTGTTACAGTACAGTAAATCATTGTGGATATAGGAGAGTTTTATACTCTTTTCATCATTAACTCTTGCTCGTATGCTATACGAGTTAACTAAATCTCTTCGGAGAATAATAGGACCTTTCCTCTTCTTTTGATTAAGGAGGGTTAAGTTCCGCAGGTTCGATGGGATAATACTTTATTATACCACGAATAGAGGATTTTCTAGACGACAAATCCTAGGGTTGTCAGGAGTCGAAATTCATAGCATGGCGCGGGGAGGGGCGTCGAGCCATAGTTTGTGAAGATGCCGTTGGCCCACAAACTATGTTCGTGGTATAAAATAACTAACTGCTATTTTTATAGCAGTATTAAATAAATTTGTTATTCACTTTTCATTATTAAATTAGAGTGTGTACTATTCCATTAGTTCAAACTTTTAATTAATTATAACAATCTACTTTTGTAATAGTACATTTATAATTCTCCAGATCTAATATTTATCATTAGGGACTTTCTTCACTACGCTACCCAATACCATGTCTTACGTCTACTACCAGCATACCTCTTAAAGAACCTTCTACTTAACGGGTTACTATGAAACACAACGTACAGTTCTACCACTAATTCGATCACACTATTGGCCATTATAGATATTAAGATTTAGAATATATTTTCGAAAAATTTTTCGATCTGAGTGTCTTATTACGGATGGAAGGGGGAGGTCCGTTACAAACTCAGATGAAACTTTTCAGTTAAAATGACTTGAGGAGGATGAGAGAGCATCAATACTATTAATACCACTTTACATACAAATTGTCTTAAAATAAAGGTTCAACGAAATGAAAACCTCAGTCATTACTAAACGGATTGCGGGTGAATAGCAGTGGCTTGTAATCCTTGGGAGATGACAAATTTGCAAAATTTTGTTAAATCGTTCCACTCTTGCATATAATTTTGGCACAATAAGAGCATTGAGCAGTAAGAACACAACGCTATTAGTTTTTTATATGTCTGACAGTGTTTTTTTGGGCTACATGAATCATGTACAATACAAGTACATAACTACTACAACTACTACGACTGGATTGAGAAATGCCTCTGAAGTTAACCAGCCGCCTTTCGTTCTTTTATATTTCTCTCTCTCTCTAGTGAATTTGTGGTTTTTATTCTAGCTATTTGGTATGAAGTTGACAGATTGTGCAATTTAAAATTTTATGGAACTTGGTGCACGTTTGGTGCACACTTTTTCTTTAAATTTAAGTTTGAGTGTTTAAATTTAAATTTAAGTTTGACAGTAGACAGCAAAAATATTGTCTTTTGTTTATCGATTATGTGATAAGCTTCGCATTATCGTAGTGTGACGCGTGATATGATTTAAATCATAGCAACAAACTTGCAGTTTTCCCAACTACATATACTGTTTGACATTAGTATACCGTGATTTGGGTAACCATGTTAATTACTAGCGAGCGCGTGACTGACCAGTTTTGTTGAAGTGAGATTAATGGAACGTGACCTTTTTGGCAACGGACACTGATATTTATTGTTCCTTAAAATTTCCTAATTGCGGCAATTTGTATTCTCTTTGGCATATAACTTTTGATAAATAAGAAACCTTAGTTGACCTACTGGCCTGTGGATGATAAGTTTAGTCAAATAAAATCAACCACGATCTTTGTTTTAATATCAAAATAGCTGAATAGTGCACCAATAGTATTTCTTCCTGAAAAATCAACTTTCGTTTAGGGTGTTCTAAAATTTACTATATATATATATATATATATATATATACATAATGGCATATATATAATATGACAAATGGCAGGTGAAGAAAATTTTTATTACATCCCAATTTGTCTAGCCTAGATTATGTCTTCCATACAGACAGATGATTTTATTTCGTTGGTATTGAATCTATCGTATATGTTTGTTTGTTGTTAAGGCATAAGTGAGTTAAGTTAAAAGTCCTAATGTGTCTTTAGCCCGAGTTTATTAATTCAGCCTTTCTATAAACGAAGCGTAAATATCTTAAATAAATAAGAAATACAAATTAAAATTCTTTACCAAGCCCGATAACATTTTAGTATTACAGAATTCAAAATCAAAACAAATACGAACCAACCTAATTTCAAACAGTCCATTATCGAGAAAATTTCAATTCGAGATGGCAAAAAACCAACTTCATTATCAAACATCTCGACGATGGACGAACAATCCTGCCGAGTTGTTAGCTCCCACAGATCAACCAGTAGTCACTATATAGAATATTCATAGTCATGTTAAAAGAGAGCCTCAAGTTGTGAAGATAAGATCGAGACCACCGTTGTCGATATCAGGAATTAATTGAATAAAACGCAGTGTGGGGGAGTGCTTCATGAATATGGATTCATTCTCAAGTGTTCTTCGGGTCTGTAACAAGTTTAAGTTAAGCCCTCATTAGACGGGGGCGATGTGCTCTGAAGTGCTCAAATGGCTGGATTTAAAAAATAAAAGTAAAGTTGAAAGTGCCCTAAAAGATCTATAAATACTGCATTTGTATTTTAACGGAGTAATTTTAGGAGTTAAGCGAAAGTTTGTTTTTGGATATTTTTTAATTTTTTTGAGTAATTTACGGATCTAGCAAGATGGTTCCATCTCACATCTGGTGTTTAAGTGGTAAATTGCCTGTAACAAAGGCAAACACATCTTGGGTCTGCTATTAATTAGGTATGAGACGAGCCCGGTCGTATTGTATTGCGCCCGTAACTTTGAGAGGTGAGAAGGGGTGGAGATGGCCTGTATTTTCGACTGCAACCACACCTTTCAAACTGGAACGCTTGAGCTCGAAGCTTACGCATTACTGCTTGGTGGCAGAAGTAGTATGTTGGTAGTATTTTTCCACCATTATGTGTGACGTGGTATTGCACGTATACTTTTTCAAGTAAGAAAACTTTTAGTACACTCCCAACCACTCTTTAGCTATTAAATACTCTTTCCATCCCAAGGTTGTCTGGAAGAGATCGCTTTATAGCGATAAGACCGCCCATTGTACTTCTAATGACTAAGTTTCTTTTTTTTTATTACTATTTGTAATGTTGTATGGTGTACAATAAAGCATTTTTATTATTATTATTATTATTATTATTATTGAAACTCATTGCCACGTTTTGGACCTGTGCGGAATGAAACTGGTGCATTTGATCGACTGCACCATTATTAATTATAAAAAAAAATCAGTTTAAATAATAACGTTTATTTAATATTACTGTACCTACTCAATTTTGTCTGTATTTCGGAGCTTCAAGAGTTTAAAAACGGAACGGTTCAATTATTACACTAAAACAGAATTTATAAATATGATCAAAAAATTTACATAATTGAACTAAATTTTCACCTTCTTCTTCTTCTTCGAGTCACCGGTTCTGTCAAACCAGTGTGGTGAAAGGATTGTAAGTGCGCCTCAAAGAGGCTCCTTTCGTGCACTCGACACATGTCTTCGAATTTTTAGTTCTAGGACATGTCGGTTTCCTCACGATGTTTTCCTTCACCGTTTTGAGAACGTGGTATTGCGCACATCAATCTCACCATAAACTAGGTACACATTCGACTCGTCGATCTACCGTGTGGTAAGATCCCAAGCTCACTTACATAATTTGCTTGAGACATGTTTATGACATAGAAACAAAGATTCGAAGCTAACTCCAGAATGGAGGATAAGTCTGGAGCGCTTGGAACGACGCCAGACGTTATCGAATTCATGTAAAAGATGGGAAATGAGGTGAGAAACGGCTAGCAATGTTTACGTATATGGTATTCGTAAAATCAAACTTGAAATATTCCAAACGTAGAAATTCTTAAACCAAGCACGCAGTAGCCATGTGGCAAAGGACTATTTCTTCATGTCTATCGAATTACGTAGGCATAACGCTCAAATATATTTAAAGAAGAATATTTCTTGACTTAAATTCATATCAGTTCAAATTGAGCACTGCATTAGAAATATGAAACTGAAAGTTTAGAATTAATGAAAAGATATTTGAATTGAAATGAATGTACAGGGCAAATATAAGGCACATGTAAGTCATCTTATTTTATCCAGAACGGACACAGTCATCCCAGTGCAGATTTCAAACCTGTAACCCTTATGTCTATTCCATTACTTCAACTACTTTGAACCGTGGTAAACACAAATCTACACTTATATTGGAGTAGAACATGTGCCTAGCACGTATGGGAAAGTACTTCTTCTGTACCTTATTTCTGCCACCAACCAGTAACGCATACCATACAAAACTATGCGCATATTTGAAACGTGCTGTTGCAATTCCAGGAGTATGGGAAATTCCACCCTTAAGTCTCCAGTTTACGGGTGCAAAACGATGCATCCTTGGGTCATACCACACCTAATGAAAGACTCGTAGGACATGTATTGTTCTTATTATGAGTATATATTACCGCTCAGGTGGGCCACCTGCTAGGTTCGTAACTTAATCATTTAAACAAAATTTACTAGCTCAAAGTCCTCTCTTTCAGCCTCCCTTTGCCCCATTTGATAAACATACGAGTATTCCTCGTAATTCGTAGGTACGCTTTAAGTTTCCTTTGTAAGTTACAGTGAAATATGAAACTAAAGGTTCCTAATTGACTTTGACTTAAAAACAATATTACGTGGCTCTAAAAGAAAACTTGTAGTTCGTGTACCGCGAGCAAGACATCAATCATAGTCTATTAGGGGAACATGACACGCTACAAGTCATAAGCTAAAAGCCCACACCGTTAGACTTGCCACAAACTTGTTGATGCCTGACAGTGGACAGTCACCATTAAAATTATCAGCACGGACAGACTGTTCAAACAAATTTCTATTGCAATTTCATAGGCGTTGTTTATTGATATTCTATATTATATAAGGCTGTTGTTATTTTTTTTGTTTAAATTATAAAAAAAACGATTAATAAAATTACGATAAATTAATTATAAATTAATTAAATTAACGATTAATATAAGTAAATAAAAAATAACATGCTGTTTTCTGCTGCGAAGCAGTAACGCATTCTTGTTACTGTGTTCCGGTTTGCCGTTGAAATTACAGGCACATGAGACCACTTCCACGTTTCTGAGTTAAGGGCGCATATGATGCGACTGGGGTCTTGTCTTGTCGTACCTAAGTATGGGTGAATCCAATTCGTATTGCTTGTTATGGGCAAAGATTACCACTTTACAACAGGTGGGCCTTCCATAACTGTATCACATAAAAAATCTGTATAAGCTTATTGTTACACCCAGTAGTATTTATTTTACCTCGCTACGGTGAATTGAGGCGAAGATGTAAGAATTAAACGGACGAAGTCGCTGAAAAAAGTAGTTTCAAAATAGACGAAGTAAATGGAAACTGTCAACCTTAAAGTATTTTCTTAATATTAAGATAACGCTTATTACTTTCTTTGTCCTGGCCATTTAAAAATATTATTGATCTCAATATTTTTGATGCCAACTCTACCTACTTACCAGTAGTTTTCTATTTTGGCATAAAATCGATTTGTCATTTTGAAGCTAGTCTTGGATCGACTAGGTAGCTCAACAATCTTATAAAAAAACTGACTGATATAGGCACATACAGTACTAATTCTTCTAGATGCTAATCAGATACTAATCGTGTCACCGAACCAGTGCGGTCAAAGGTTTAAAGTGCGCCTCAGAGAGGCTCCTAACTAGCACTTGTCTTTGAATTTTTGGTTCCAAGACATGCTTCTTCACGATGTTTTCCTACACCGTTTTGAGAACGTAATATTGCGCACATACATATTTCAAATGAAAACCTCATCACAATATGAAGGGTAGCTATTATAATCGAAAACTGGGACCTACTAGTAGAAGAGCCGGGGATGGTTTATTTCCAGAAATAAGGAATACAACAGCTCAAGTACTCATAATAGGATAAATTTATCAATATTCGACACAGTAACTTACCATCACAAATAGACTATACGTAAAACTTTTTAATTGGAACAAAATCCGGCCACCCAAGGCGTTTTAATTAGTAAAATTTCCTATGAACAGCCGACCGGCGGGTATAATTTCTATGCAAATCGCTCGTTTAACTTCGCATAACTTCAACGCAATGGTAACCCCCGATGAGGTTTGAGAGACAACTTTCTTGCTGGTTGTAAAGCTCATTTTGAAAGTGCATATTTATAGAAATCATCAATCACTTAGGGGACAGGGAACCTAAGAGATTATCTTAACCCTTTGATAATCCTACCATCATACTTACTTGCAGTACCTATACTCGTTTTTCTGGTTGAAAGCTCATGAGTCTCTTGATTTTTATATGTCACGTGCTTAACTTATTGTTCTTGCTACTATGGTCAGATGATGTCGCTAAACAAGATTCAAAATTTTCAAAGTTTTTGTGTGTTCATACTCGTATTTGTACTAAGGATCATAAAAAAACAATGATCGAAAGGATCATAAATCATAAAAAAATCATATCATGTAAACGTAATATTCACTATTAAGTTAGTAAAACACACTTTGACATGTGCACCGTCATCTCTACAAACAAAAACCTTCAACTCGGAAGTAACTAACCATCAATAAACTTCCAAATTCATTATCCAACCATTTCAGTTCTAATGAAAATGTGAATAAATTGTATCAAACTAATGTATCACGAGCATTTTCACTGTTTCGTCGTCACCTCTACTGAGACGTTAATTTCTAACTCTACGACAAAATGAACAGTTCCGAGGGAGCGAACTGATCTTCTCTTCATTCTGCATTAATATTGAGCTAATTGATCAACTTTGCGGGAGGATTATTATTCGGCTCTGTGTACTTTGGAAATATTTTGTTGATTACTTATAGCGTTTTTTTTCCGCATTAAAGCGGGCGGAAAATTAATTCTCTAGTCAGAAAATTATCCGCGGCAGGTTAGCTGTAGGCAGATCTAGGTTTTATGTTTTTTTTAGTTCAATACATTTTTTTTTTTTTTTATGAATGGACATTATGCTGTTGGCCGCAGATGGCCTTGACAGCGTTTACACGGGCTTTTGGTGAGAGCAGACGGCTCTCAACCGGTAAAACTTAATATTATACACAACGTCACCAAGGGCACCACTTAGGTTCGGACCTCGGCTTGGGGCGTTGCGAGTCGGGAGGAATTGGAGAAAATGCGCCCCGCGCGGGCATTTACGGAGATACTTCGACCCCGCCGGCGGGGTCGGTGCGAAGGTTGAGTGTTTTCTCTGTGGGGGGCTGACGATAGGAATAACTCCGGATAAGCGGCCGTTATCTCGTCAGGGGGGTCACCAAGTACGTGTCTTGGTCTACGGAGAGAGCGCCTAGCAGGGGGGACAACCGAGTAGTCGGGTATGGTGCGAACCAGGTGGTTCGGGTGGGACTCGACCGAATCATAATATCGCTGTGAGGCGAGTTTCATGAAGCGGGCAATAGACTCGAGACGCGCGTCTCGGTGGAGGGAGCGATTGCGTACGTACCAGGGAACGCCCGTGGCTTTCCGTAGGAAACGATTTTGAAAAAGCTGTAGGGGGCGGGTTTGAGCATGAGCGAAAGCCACGGAGGCGTATGTCATGATGGGGCGTATGCAAGCTTTGTAAAGTCTCACCTTGTTGCCAAGGGACATTTTACTCTTCTTGCATACGAGGTTATTGAGGCGACCCAGTATAAAGGCCGCCCTGTTACGAACAGTTCTAATGTGTTCGTTGAAGTTAAGACGTTTGTCAAGGACGACGCCTAAGTAGCGGGCAGACTTCGCCCATGGAATGGGTTCGTCATAGAGAGTGAGGGGCTTGAGCGTTGGGCGTCGCCGGGAAAAGTACACCGCGGTACTTTTCGTCGGGTTCACCTCAATGCGCCACTTCGTAAACCATGCACCGAGTGCATTGAGTGCGGCTTGCAGCTTTATACGCACCCTATCGGCATTCCGATCAGATGCGTATAATGCTGTGTCGTCCGCAAACAGGGCGAGCTCTGTTTGGAACGAGTGGGGGACATCGCTGGTGTACAGCGTGAATAAGAGGGGGGCTAGTACGGAGCCCTGAGGGACTCCGGCTCGGATGGGCTTGGGTTCGGACAGCTTCCCTTCCACTCGATAGCGGAAGCTACGATTGGTCAGGAAGTCTCGTATGATGAGCACGAGTCTGTCTGGCACACCAAGTTGAGAAAGCTTGTAGACCAAGCCGTTGTGCCAGACCTTGTCGAACGCCTTTGCCACGTCTAGGAAGACGGCTCCGGTATCTTTAGGCCAAATGCCTTGAGAGTTTGAAAGGACGTGTTCCGTGAAGCGGAGGACCTGCTGGGGGCACGAGTGTCTGGCTCGGAAGCCAAACTGTTCGTCCGGGAGGAGTTTAAGTTCATTGACAATGGGCCAGAGACGATTAAGGAGGAGACGCTCGTAGAGCTTCCCCATGGTCTTGAGGAGACTGATGGGACGGTAACTAGAAGGCTCCGTGGCCTTCTTGCCTGGTTTGGGGATGCCAATGACATTGGCTTCCTTCCAGGCGTCGGGGAAAGTGCAATTGGCCATTGCCGCATTGAAGATGCTTACGAGGAGATAAATGAGAGCAACAGAAAAGTGCTTGAGCACTCTGTTGCTTATGCCATCGGAACCGGGGGATTTCCTCGGATGGAGATCCTTGATGACGTGCTCCACTTCGGAAGCTCTAATAATGGGCAGAGGGGGAGAAGAGGGGACTCGCGAGCTTAGTATGTCAACTTCACTGTTCACCGTATTAAGGTGAATAGGGTCGACATAATTAAGACTGGGGGCGCATTGGGCTTCGAGGCTGGCAGCCAACGTGTCGGCTTTTTCCTCGTCGTCGAATGCGGGGGTTTGATGGTTGGGGCGGTTAAGAGGGGGCATAGTCGACAGTTGGTCTGACTTCATAGACCTTGCCAAGTTCCAATATGCTTGGTGGCTCGGCTCGATCTCCGAAAGCAGGTCATCCCATCGACTGTTGCGGAGGTCTTTAATTCGTTTTCTCACCTGACGGTGGAGGGAACGCATTGTAACGCGGTTAAATTCAGAGGGGCAAGAGCTGTAACGTCGGTTTGCGGCGTTCGACTCGGTGATCAACCGTCTCACATCGTCTGGCAGGACCCAGCGATGATCGGGCACCACCGGGACCTGTTTCGACGATCCGCCAATGGCGGTAGTGACATGGCTGGTCAACGAGTCGACTGCGACAGTAATGTCGTCCTTAGTCAAGATGTCGTCTGGGATCCTATCCAAGTCGGGTGAGTGGAAAGACTTGAGAGCAATCCCAAGCTTATGCCACTGCACCACGGTCTTGGTGGGAGGAGACGAGTCTGGGGGGGGGCCTAGTTGAAGAAGAACGGGTCTATGGTCGGAGTCGAGTTCGTACAGCGTTTCTATCGAACGCAACTGTAGGGTTACGTTCTTTAGCAACGCTATGTCCAAGACGTCTGGGCGATGATTGACATTACCAGGATAATGGGTCGGTGCTAAGGGGGAGATGAGATCAAAATTTAATTCTTGGATGAGATTGTCAAGTAGTTCAATACATGTTGGGTTAAGTTACTTTTACTTCATCTACTTGTTTCTAAATCGTAAGGAACGTATTTCTGCTTCGCTCAATGAAGGTTCCAGTTAAATCATATTCGTGTCTTTACACAAAATTAAATTAAAGCTGTACCTCAATAAATTATCTACCTCACTCGACTATTGCCCTGCTACATAGATGAGGTAAATTTTGCAATCACTGCACCAACCATTAAGCCAACTTTTTATAAATAGCTAGTGGATTAAGTAGGTGAGATCTCAAGTGTAGTATTACTTTTGTTACATATACAGGGTGTCCAGTAATGAATGGATAACCTTGAAATGGGTCTTAGTAGAACTATTGGGCATTCGGAAAAAAATATTTAAAAAAAACCAAGTAGTATAAAAAAAAACAAAACAAAAAAACAAAAAAAAAACAAAATATCGATATTATTTAAACAATACATATCTTTGATACTACTTGTTTTTTTTTATTTGATATTTTTTTCCGAATGCTCAATAGTTCTACTAAGACCCATTTCAAGGTTATCCATTCATTACCGGACACCCTGTATATGCAAAGATCAGTTGATGAAGTCTTCTCGTTCCGTAACTCATTCATTTAAACAAATTATCTTAAGGTGACAGACACGATGAAATAAGCCTCATCTGTTTGCCTATCAAATTATAGATATCTATTATTGTTTTGTAAACTGAGTGTTCTAGTTTCCTTTCCACATCACCCCGTCTTTATCAACGGAAATCTCGAATATACCTTCGTAAAGAGTGACCCAGCCATTCATCCGATTCAGTTCGGCGTGACGCATCACTCACCCTGTGACGTTTGCGATTAATCAAATAGCGAGCTAAGCGGGAATCAGTGTTCTGTGCACACACAGCGTATTTATGTTGCACGGTGACTGATCCCGTTTCTTGTTAGCCGTGATTATTTGTTGTTTGAATTGTGCATCGTTTGGTTTAGTTGAAGAGGATTTACCCAGAGAAAATAATTTGTTTTTCAGTTTATTACCATGTAGAAAGTAGTTATTGTGTGCAAAAAAATCATAGCTCAAATCGCCGTAACGTCGAATTGCTGAATGAAAGTTATATCGTGGAAATTGTATTTAGTCTTGTTTTACCTATGTGGTGTACGTAAAACAAGACTGAATATTCGTGATAGAATCATCCAATTTGTGATAGAAATTATATTACATAGCTTTCCGATAATTTAACTTGCACTGAATCTTGAACTACGCCGACTCGTAGGTCTTTGAATATTGAAAAGGTGATCTATAATACTTTTGACTTCAGTGTGTACATTATATATCTTATTTCAACAGTTTTAACGAGTTTTTATTATAATAAAAACACACACAAAAAATAATTGGTTACCAAATTACCTAATTCAAAAGCCGTGAACACTGTTCTTAAAATCCATTTAAAACACAGTGACAAAAGATTTTTTTAAGTATTACGCATTAAAATTAACTAACCTTTTATTCCGTTGAAAACACAAATCACCTTTATAAAGTATCATCAAACGCAAACATTACCAAAAACTACCGAATAACTTTCTAAATTATCATTTCGGGACCCTGGCGGACTCCCAGAAGTTATCGTATAGTGTGTAACGGGACTCAAGAGATAACCTTTTATATAATAAATTCATTAAACTAAAGCCTCAATGCGGGGCGTGCGTACCAAAAATAATGTCGAAGGATGTTATCATTATGTCTGATATTTGGGGATTTGGAATAGTTTACGATTGAGAGTTTTGACAGATTTAATATAATGGGCATTTTGGAATGTTTTTACCTTTTAGCACAATGGTACTCGTCTATGGTACTCAAACCTAAGAAAAGTTTCAAGGGAAATCTTTCGCTATTTTTGTTATTGTTTAATTTTAGGGCTTAGATCTAGTCTTAAGTGATGCATTTGTTAAGTATTTACACTATAGTTGGCTAAAAGCGTCATTATGTTTTTTTTTTTTAACTTTGTTTGAATAATGAGATGGTCACGGTTAAAGTTTCTTAAACTCAACTAAGCGTTTGATTATACAAAACGTGCAAAATGTCCTCAATCCTTGAACTTCGACTGAGTGAATTAGAGAAAGGCAAACTTAATACCGTTCAGTTTTCAATTTTCCATTGCATATTCATCGGGCCGGCTCCGGGTGTCAATTACAATAAATTTTCTAATTGAATATCTTCCCGATCCAGTTCCCAAGTTTAATTGAGCGCTAAACGTAAACTTTTTTAGCCATTTGTCACTTGTCTTTCGGAGAGTTTGGGATCAATCAATTAGTTTCAAGTTCCAACATCGGCTTTCTTGAGTCTATAAAATTCTATGAATTCATTCAGTGAATAAATAAGTAAATAAATAAATATTGGTGGACATTTCACACAGCGCCATCTAGCCCCAAAGTAAGCTAAGCATAGCTTGTATCATGGGAACCAGACAACTGATATACATAATCATATACTTTTCTTTTGTAAATACATACATATAATACATATTAACACCCAGACACAGAACAAACATCAATGTTAGAAATGTCACATAAATGTTTGTTCTGAGTGGGGATCGAACCCACGACCTACAGCGCAGAAGGTAGGGTTACTAACCAACTGAGCTATAAGGCCAGTAAGTAATAGAAACTCACAAAATAAACTTGCAATTTTACAAATTAATACGTAATTCTTTGTTAGAAATATGTACAGTATCTATGCGTAGAAAATAACCGGAGCTCACTGCACTGTTTCAATTCATTAGATCCATTACACAACACAGACTAAGCGTAAACAGAAATTGGCGTCAATCCAAACGTTTAATTGTTGCATTATTGCGTGCAATAATTACTTCTATCAAACGCAATGACTTTTATTTACACAACGGATCATTTTAGATTTGATATTGCATTAACGTGTCTGATAGCCGAGCTTTTGACGATCGTAGTTGCATCCAACTGACGGATCTATTTTCGAACCAAAACGCTACAAGGGTTACATTTCACCACAAATAAATATTTCAAAATCCTACTATTCAGATTGCTACCTTGTGTATGTGACAATGGAAATGGAAAAATTTGCGCACGAAATTACAGTTCGTCATAAACATTTTACAAAACGCAAAGTATTAATAAGCGCATCCTAATTTTACTAGTGCTATTCTCTATGATCTAGTTTTACTCGTATATATTCATACAAGATGAATAGTGTTTATAAAAACTGAACCACTTTAAAAAATTAACATTAGGACGAGTCTGACTCACACTTGGCCACATTATATTATTTTATCTTTCAATTAACATTTTTCTGCGTGTGTTACCGTACGTATTCTTTACAGGATTTAAGTCAAAACCATATCTAATAATGGATCGGGCCAAAGAAAGACCAAACAAACGCGAAATTTTGAAACGCCAAAAAATGGATATCAACATATAAATTGTAACTTAGTTATGTTAATAATATTATCCATGTAATGCAGATTCAGTGCAAAATATTTAAATAGCCACTGTTTTCTCTGACTTATGTTATACTCGAATAGATTTTTAGCGGCTCGAATAACATGGTGTTCACAGTATTACTGAAATATGGCTTCGCTTTACCAAATCGATATTAGTCGGGTTACGGGAATACATTGATTTCGTTCCGGCCGCACGATGACTAATAAATACCGGGATTATTACATTTCATTCGCATGCGCCTATTGTGCATTCGTAATAAATGAAATGGAAATATTGCATGACGAAATTTTGTTACTGGTAAGTTAGCAGTGTAAATTTACATATATGTTCATTAGTCACTTAAATACATTTTAAATGCGTTTATGTAGCTTTATAACAGTATTTTGAATATTGCCAGCAATGTGCAGTGGTAAAGAGAGTAGAACTCATGCCAAGTTCGTCCGGGGAATTACTGCTACCATGCTCGTTTCCGTTTGAAAGGTGGTGAAATTACAGGCACATGAGACATTCCGCCTACACGTCTCATAGTTACGGGTCGTTATGAGCAGAGGTTACCACTTAACACCAGGTGGGCCATCGACTCGTTCCGTAACTGTATCACATAAAAAAAAAATGAGAAAAATTATTGGGGGCTTTTTAGTACATAGTATGTACCAAAAAATAATATTTCCAACTGCAAGCCCTCAAAACGTTAAAAAAGTGTTTCAAAATTAATCATGCAATCTAATCCTGCATTTTAAAAATAGAACACCAGTTTTGGGGGGTAGTTGTAATTTCCATTAAGTTTAATGGTGATTTAAAAATTCATGCGCACGTTAGCCAAACTCGTAAAAATGAAAAAGGACCGGTGGCTGTCGACGTACCTACTTTGGCTAACTTGACCAAACTTACTGAAAATTTTAACGGTATTGATTGACCAAAGTAGTAACTTAGAATATTCCATTCATTTATTTTACTTATTTTATTAAAAATAATTATTTTAATATGATTATAATAAGCTGAGCGGGAATTTATTGGATTAGTGAATAGTTCATTTTGTTTTTTGAGACTTTATGTATGGCCGACATAACGTAGTAACATATTTCATATTGATCGTAAAAAATCGTAGGTGCAAAGTAATGTTCTTACTATGCCACTGCAAGTTTATTAGTAGAACAAAGCGCCTCGTATTATACGAGTACCATTCTACATTACCTCAGAGTAATAAGAATCTACATAATCTACATACTGAACACTGTTTCACAAAATGTTGATAAAGTTATAAAACCAAATATTGCTGTTGTTTGATTGAAAGAATACAAATAGTACATGATTTTGTTATGTTTTTATAAGTTTGATACTTTGTAGTGACATCCAAAAAAACAAAAAAAAATGTTAAAAGCAAAGTGTGACGTCAGAAACATGAACAAAAACGTGACTACACTACTTGAATGAGGCAAAGCTTGCAGAGGAAAATAAAATATTAAAATATCAAAAAAACTGGCCATCTGGGAGCCCATAATAACACATATTATGACCGTGCACGTGTAGGACACACGTGAAAACAAAGGGAATATGAGAACAATCGTCACAGCATTTCCAAGGCATTCAACCAACCAAAATGGCTGACATTCGAAACAGAAGTGGGTCAGCAAAGCCACCGTAGCGTCGGCACACCACTTATTCCGTATGTATGAGACGGATGCCTGCAGAGAGCGTATTTAAAAGCAAGCATTTGACTGACCGCACAGCAACAGAATACTAAAACGAAACTTTACGACGCCTCTACATCTGAAACTACTCTATGTTTTACAAATTCATCGGGGGTTTCATTTGGGTTAAAACTTCCACAAGCTGGCAACATCGTTAATTATTAATAACATTGATAATTGACGAGATAATTACAATAATATGTACGGCATTACCGTTAGGACGACGTACGCTACGGTGCAGAGTAAAAAAATAATTAAAAAAATAACAAACGTTATGAAACATCAAAAATACTTTATTAAAAATGAAAAAAAAACGTATGTACTCGTGTTTCTTCCAGAAGCTAACTTAAAATTTGTTTCTGTTAGCGTGATAGCGGCACATGTGTCATTACTGTTAAGTTATATATTTTAAAAGATACAGCCAAATCGGTTTAGTAGTTTCGACGTGATGGAGTAACACACCTCCAATTTAAAAAAAGTTTTCATATTTTTTGGTAAATACATACAATACACTTTAACACCAAAACTCATAATAAACATCTATGTTTATCACACAAATGTTCATCCGGGATGGGATTCGAACCCACGATATACAGCGCAGAAGGCAAAGTTACTACCAAATGTGAACACTTGTGTGTTTCAAAGCTGAGAGGCCAGTCATAAGTTACTACCCAATTTGACTTAGTCTAGTTCGCAATAAATAAGCCCTACTATTCACACCTGGACAGGATGAATTTGTAGGGTTAAATTAGTAGAAGTACTAATAGTACAATAACACAGAAACATTCATGTTCTTTTCCAATGGCTATAAGACAACGTTTTTTGAAATTGCAGGCTAGAAGAAAATTACAAACAACCCACAGACAAAATATGAAAGGCTGCACAAAAAATAATAAACCATTTTATTATATAATTTGCAAAAACTCAGATTTTAATTCAAAACATTTTTCTCTATGTGGGAACGGTCCCAAGTGTAATTTACCTAATTACGGTAACAAACAGAGTAAATTTAATGGCACGGGTAAGATTCAGAGAAAAACCACAGTCCAAAAGGAAACAGCTGGTTTTATATCTATTTTGAATATATTAATTAAAACTTACATTAATACAATAGTAGAAAATAATATGTTCTTATTTTATTTATATATTCTAATCTGATATTTTAATTTGAATTTATTACAGAACGAGCAGATGACCCACCTAACGTTGAGCGATGCTGAAGATCTGCCCTAAGAAAATCAATATTCCCTTAGTCCCCTATTGAGGTACGATAAGTCGCGTCGTATGCTTCTGTAACTTTGAAACATGAAGGTTAAATATCTCCCTTATCATATATTCACAAGCACCCTCACTTTCCAAACCAAAGCTATGGCAGCATAATTAAATAACTACAGTCAAAATACTACCAAAGATAACTTAATCGGTAATTCCTTCTGCCAGTAAAGTCACTTATTCTATACTATTATTTCTTTAGGCACAGTATATTGCATTCAGAAAAAATACCATTACAGCTGAATACCAAAATCTTGAGACATTAGGAAGTACAGTTTAAACACTCAAAAACATACTTGACTATAAAAAATAACTCGAAACAAAAGCGTTGAAACCACAGTGTACAATCTTCGCAGCCATATGTTACAGTCTTATGGGATGGTTTACTGTAACGGAGACAACCAGAGATTATGAGCTGTGAAAAACTCTGTTAATTATTTACATTCCTCAGGAGGACGCATCTTTACTCATTCTGACCGAGAATATGAAAGGAACCTTTTTTGTTTTCATTATTAAAACATCGTTTGAATATAAACAAGATATCTCTTTAATTAAAAAAAGTTTCGTGTAATATTCGTGCAAATAGAGACAATTTTAGAATTATATTGCATGTAGGAGAAAATATATTATCGTAAGAGAAAAATAATTTTTTTTTTCGCATACAAAAATAAAAATACAAATTAACTATGAGCTGGAATTAATTTATTTTATGAGAAAAAAATCTAATTTCACGAATGACTATTTAATAACAAAGAATCATTTCAAATAGATTTCTATAGATATAGATATAGATATAGATACGTTAGAGAGTAATTTTCCTACTTCAAAATTTTTGTTGAAAATATTCCATTTCGAGTCCGTTTTTACATGGCTTCCAAACAAAACTCCTAAAAGCGAGAAAAAAGTGGTTTTCATCAGGCGTATACGAAAACACAACGTTCTTGGAGTCGTTGGGTCATATCTTTTCAACGTCTGGAGAGAGCGGGACAAATTAAAGACTCCTATTAGTGAAGTGTCCACACTTAATAAAATTTAGCATACACACTACCTATCTCCTACGATTATGTTCTTTTATGTATATTTTATAGTATTTTTGGCTACAGTGCAATATGTCGCACAAAATGTGAAAAACTGACTAGGTGTACTTGCTAAGGGAAAATAACTCAAAAAAAATATGTATACAAATTATTACACAAATACAAATAAATAAAAGAAGTACAAAAAACAGTTAGGTGTCACGCCACATGTACACATAAATAAGGGATATGTGCTCGCATGATACACCATTAACTAAAAAAAGATGGCGCAAATACAAAGCGTTCGTTTAGCGTTTGCAAATGTAGTAGTAGTATCTACCCTCAAGCAACAATAAGCTTTCATTTCGAAGTAAAATAAAAATATATACACTGCTGAAAAAAGTTGGAATTTATTTTTATAGTCACCGTGGTTTGAAAACTTTAGCGTGACACGCGACGTTTTTACGAATAAGTATACCAAAAGCCGATAACCGAATGAAATGAACTCGTTTGAAAGCAAAGGTAAATGTATAAATATCGGTTTGTTGATAGGAGTCACGAAAATTTACTGCATTGGATGTCTACTTTGAGTCGATAGTTTATTTACCAAATAACATTAGTTCCAAACTTCAAACTGAAATGGTATAGATTGAAATAAATATTTGCGTGTTCCATTGACCTGGTATTCTGTATCACGTCATTTAGTTGAATAGTGTGCTAATATTATCGTTATTGACACGCAACTGTTATATTCATAAGTTGTAGCTTTTCTTTTTTTTTTTATTCATACGTTATTTAGATTTTTGTAGTGACATTCAGTGAATATTTTAATTATGACAGTATGTAAAGTTTACATATCTATATTATAAACCATTGTTTTCATTAAACGTCATTTGACAGTTCCAAAACTCAGTTTGTGGTCTGTGTCGATCTCTTCTTATTAATAAGTGAGATAATAAGATGACTGAACCTAGGTATAATTAGTTTTAGGTGGTTGCTAACAGAATCACCACCAAGTCTTGAAAAGATTTAGTGTTTTGCAATTCCTACTAAATTTATATGAAATGTTTGTAAAAAAATAAATAAATTCTTTATTTCTTAACTTATAAATGAAAAATTCTGGGTTTGGAATCTCTTTTTTATATTAAATAATATATTTATGCATAAATTTGCCTAAGTTCCGCGTATTTCTAAAATGATGGCCGCCGTACTCTTGGTAAGGGGTAAGGACGCACCGCACCGCGTCGCCTTTCTATTCATTGTGATGATTGCTGGCTCTCATTATACGTAGCTTGTACTTGTATGGCATTAGGCGAGGACTTTTCTGACGGAGTGAAGAGCTTTTTCTACGAATGAATAGCTTACGTTACATAGTTACTATATACGTAAATATCCACAAACTAGTAAATATTGTTGTTTTGGGGCGTCTTCTCGTCAAGGCTTATCAAAGAAATAATAAAAATAGCCTAGTAGCAATTACTGCCCAATAGTAAGAGTACAAGGATTCGACAGTTTTTACAAATCGTCAATTCTAAAAGCTAAAACACATATAAAATTTAAATATCCATTGAAATGAAATATGTCAGGATTAAAACAAAATAATCCGAATTCAAACATCAATTTCGCCACACGCGTCTATTAGCATTCTGAGCCTTACTCGGACGCGACAGAGTTCAGTATCAAATTATATATCACGAGTTTACTACGCCGTCTTCACATAATGTCACACGTGGAAGTCTATTCAGTCAAATTGCTCACTCACATTGCGAAGATTTTCCTTTCTACAAGGGCACCTGATTCCATGCGAGATCAAAGGACGTGCCTTCATCGTACTTTTTAAACGAGGAAAAATATGAAGTCGGCACAAATAAAGATTGTCTTGTGATGTCTAAAGAAATATGCTCGAGTCGTTTCTGTGTGTTGTATATGTTTTATAGGGGGTTTTCCTCTAGATCAAACTATTTTGTTTGTATGGTGCGTAGTTTATGTAAATATATATATTCACAGCTTCTAAATTTTGTAACAAGCATAGGTCTGATCGTGTGTGGAGTACTGCTCCCACCTATGGGATGGCGCTGCCAAATATCATCTTGCAGCCTTGGATTTTCTTAAAAGGTGAGCTAAAAGGCTAATTGTCGACGATAAACTGGTCGAAGCTAGACATCAAAGTCTCGAACACGGACACTAAGTTGCCGGTCTGTCGGTTTTCTCAGGTTTCATCGGTCCACAGGCTAATTGCGCAAGCTACCACGCGGACCTATCTTTACCATCGTTTATTTATGTATCGTTTACACAGTGCAACTAGCTCGCGAATCAACATGCATATTACATGGACCTTGTAAAAAGTATCATTTAAAAGGAAACAAATGTGGCTCCAAAATAATGTTTAAATATTTCACAATTTGACTGGCCTCACAGCTCAGTTGTTAGTAACCCTGCCTTCTACGCTGTGGGTCGTGGGTTCGATTCCCACCAAGGACAAACATTTTTTTGACGAATATAGATGTTTGTTCTATGTCTGGGTGTTAATATGTATTATATGTATGTATTTACAAAAAAAAAGTATCTAAGTAGTATATAAGTTGTCTGGTTCCCATGATACAAGCTATGCTTAGCTTACTTTGGGGCTAGATGGGGCTGTGTGACATGCCCACCAATATTTATATTTATATCCATACAAATAAAATCGGAGTGTCTGTTTGTAATATTAAAATAACCACTTTTTACTGAGTGTTTATGGATGTATACACGGTACATATACCAAAACAACATTTTTTTAAAATTTTTGTCTCTCTGTCTGTTTGTTCCAGCTAATCTCTGAAATGGCTGGACCGATTTTGACGGGACTTTCACTGGCAGATAGATGATGTAACAAGGAGTAACTTAAGCTACTTTTCCGAGGAATTAAATAGGCGTGATAAAGCTGAATTCCACGCGGACGAAGTCGCGGGCAAGAGCTGGTTTACAATAAGACTGAAGAAGGCAAAACTTACCGAGTCACCCTCAGAGTAACAACCCGCAAAGCCTTAAAGTTGATACAAGTACATTACCTGCCGTCGCGGGAGCTAATGTACTACGCAATAGGCTTGGATACTTGAACTCAACGCGAAAAGCCTCTTATATCTCTGTAAGGTATAGAGACGGGGGGGAAGATTTTTAAGGTGTTTTTGTAGGCGCAGGATAGAGGGAACTGATAATGCCATTGATGCATCAATATATCAGTATGTATAACTCTGATTATCAGAGTTATCTTGTTGTACCGTAGTGTGGACCGAAGCAAGTTGTACTGCAGTTATGGGCAGAGGTTACCATTGCTCGTTCCTGACTTATGACATAAAAAGAAAAATCCTATGGACCTACCACTTTACAAACGCTGAACGCTCTAAAGGCAACCCTATTCAGCTCGCTTAATTCGAAGAAGGTTGGTTGCAATCCGTCGGGACATGTCGGGCACAGTCGTGGCCATTTGTTGCTCGTTAGCTTCGTCCCGGCCACAAAATAATATGAATAATTGATGCGTGGTGAGATAGAGGGATAATTACTCTGACTAAGTTTTTGGGCTAACCACAGAAGCCCGAAACGCCTGGCCACATAATTGGTCGCGTTAAGTGAATGAAGCCCAGTGTCTCAATATTTAGGTCAAAGTAATTCAAAGGGTTTTAATAAAACAATGATAATAAGAAGTGTGATTGTACATAAGCAATGTTGAATCATCCAGTTGAGGGGACACAACATGTCTTAATTATTAATCATTTTATTTCGAACAACATATTCATATTACAATTTCCATTATAAACATATTAATACCAAAGTAGTATACCTTTATCTTATATATTTAAACGAGAAATTCTTGTATATGAATTCTGAATCCCGGAAACGGCTCCAACGATTTTCTTAAATTTAGTATACAGGGGATTTCGGGGGCGATAAATCCTAGCTAGATCTAGGATTCATTTTCAGAAAATGTTGTTTTATTCGTGTTTTCAATAATCAAATTTATCGATAATCAACTTAAACAAATACCGAGCAAAGCTCGGTCATCCAGGTACTGTGTACATAATATAACACACACCCAGACCTGCTAATATTATTGGTAATTTTGTTGATATTAGCAACGAGCGAATCCTGACTGAGGATAGTGAGAAATAAGTGTAAATTATTAGTTATCATGAGAAAAATGCGATAATTTCACCCATTGTCAGATCTTCGTCTACGATAAAGTGATCCAAAAGGTGAAATTGGATTTTATAGGTTCTGCCTGCCTTTTCGGGTAGAAAAGCGTGATTCTATGTACTTATTTAAATATGACAAAATACCTGCTAGCATGTTGGTTAGAAATACTATTGTCGCAAGTATGAAGTTCCAAGCTGATGCACTTCCGGCCTAGGTTATATCCCACTGAAGCTCACACTCACTGTCACAGTTCACGTCTATTCTACATGCACAAACCTTACTTACATTTCAAACATGTCAATTTAGGAGTTCACTTATATATTTTGTAGGACGCCCATATTACAATACTTCAATTTGTGTAATAATTATAGTGTGAGATAATTACAATTCACTTGAATTGAAACTGCGAGATAATTACAATTCACTTGAATTGAAACTGCGAGATAATTACAGTTCACTTGAATTGAAACTGCAATGCTTGAATTGTAACAAGGGCATAGTTTACTTTATATTCTAAGACACATTATTTCACCGACAGTACTGTAAGTGTCACTGAAAGCGCTTCTGAAATTCATTCTCCCTTGTGTACCTTCCTATTTGCCTCTGGCACAAAACCAGACACGTGACGATCGGAAATGTATCTTCTTACGTTTAAACCGTAAACTGGGACCACAAAAAAAGTCGAAAAAATAACAAGTGATCCTATTTAAATCAATCTTTGCTCAAGTTTTGCTACGTTTTTTCCGCAAGACAACCAAAATATATTTTACCTGTAAATAATTTTACAATATATCTCGACTGGTTTAAGCTAGTAAAACTATGGGAAATAATTCCATCGGTTTGGAAATTGTAGTATACGTACATGGTTGTAGCGTTAGAACAGTAAATTATGTCTAATATATGGAATATTTTAATTATAGTTAGTAAGTTAGTTATTTGGTTCCGAGTTTTCCAAAATAAAATTAATTGTTATAGTAATTAATGCGAAAAATAAAAGCATTCACTGAAATCTGAAATGTACTTTATTACAGAAGAACTTCACGCAGCGAATAACAAATTTGATTAGTTTTTAGAAATATTAAAGTTAGTAAGTTTACTAGTGTTATTAAGTAAAATATATATTACAAAAACTCATTGAGTAATTAATTAGTTCATTTTGACGTGGCATAGTTCAATTTATCTCAACTATAATATTGTTTAAATTTGACTGGCCTCATAGCTCAGTTGGTTAGTAACCCTACCTTCTGAGCTGTAAGGTCGTGGGTTCGATCCCCACTAAGGACAAACATTTATGTGACATTTGTAACATTGATGTTTGTTCTGTGTCTGGGTGTTAATATGTATTATATTTATGTATTTACAAACGAAAAAGTATATAAGTATTATATCAGTTGTCTAGTTCTCATGATACAAGCTATGCTTAGCTTACTTTGGGGCTAGATGGCGCTGTGTGAAATGTCCACCATTATTATTATTATTATTATTATAATAGAATAGCATAAGTCAGTCTGTGTCATGTTTTTTTTTCATACCATCTCGTTATACATTGTCAAATTGAAACGAACACAATTATGAAAAGCAGTAGTTTGATTTACACTGGGTTATTCCCATCTGCTCCCGACAGCGGGGTATAATGTCCCTCGCCTCGCCCAGGGTAAGGGGACACCTGATTAAAATCTCTAAAATACGCGTCATCATACTGTCATTTTCGTGAACAAGAACAAATTGGTACAATTAGAGCTGCGACAAGAATACGTGGAGAATGGAAAATTGTCATTTGAGGATTTTAATTTATAAAACTTACGTCATTGAGGTCACCCCTATTTCAATACAAATAAAAACAAATTCTAGTTTATTTCTATTTTGCATCTGCCCTCTCATATTTTATTATAAACTTCAAGAATTTTTCATTTAAATTCAATTCTGTGAGATGACTAAAATGATTGAAACACTTAAAATCTAGAAGTATTCGTTAAAGTCAACAATAGTCGATACGAAACTATTCAAACGAGAAATTAAAAGTCGGAGACAAGTAAGATAGACAGTCTAAATATCCGGACATTCGGCAACTCGAGGGTCGAAATAGCCCCAATGCCCCAAGCGAGTTCGTGCCCCAATAAAATGAAGGCAATCAGAGTACCCGCTTTCCCTACGCTTTGAATACTGTTGTCGTGTGCAAATTTTCTTTTGGTGATTATTCCCTGTTGGGATCTCATTAGGGCTATTAGTGAAAAATCAAACTGAGAGTAGAACGTTGAACTTTGTTTTGTTGATATAAAAAGTTTTGATACTTTAGTATACATAAAATTTCAGTTTAGTAGTTCTAAAGATATACATTATTTATTTATCTACATCAAAGGTATGATTTATTTTCTCCTTATTTTATCAATAGAAAATGAAATTGGCGCCTATTTCACTTCGCCATCTAGCCCCAAACTAAGCTAAGCATAGCTTGTACTCTGGGAACCAGAAGACTCATGGAATACTTATATAGTCTTTGTAAATACATACATTTAAATAGATATTAACACCCAGACACAGAACAAACATCAGTGCTCTTCACATAAACGTTTCTCCTGGGTGGGAATCGAACCCACGACCTATAGCGCAGAAGTCGTAGTACCAACTGATTTATTACCCACATATACAACGACAGATGAAAACATTAATTTTACGGTGGGCCAACTTATTTGAACAAACAGATTTCAAAAATCACACTTTTTTTGACATTGAAACCTATGATTTGACGGTTTTCAAAATAATAACTACCCGCAAATCAAAAAACGAGTTTAAATTACAAAGCACCCCAGTTAAATAGGTGTACTTTAAAGCCGCTAAGGAAAGCCTAAATCAAACTGTACCCAACATAATGGAACAGTCAAAGCGTCGACACCTCGTCACATGCGAGGGTGACCATTTAAAACTTTCTCTGACATATCCCGCGGGTAAAATTGGAAACTGCCATTTACATATTTTGCACCTAAATCTGCCGCGATACGTTACATAATAGCATGACATTTGCTTGTCATATGTTGTTGTCTCGTCAGATTAAATCCATGCGTTAGTGAACTAGTGAGAAAAGCAATTTAAATTTAAACAATAGTAATAGTATAATGGAAGCCAGGATCGTTCGCCCCGTTTTGTACATTTGCGTATTATGGAAGCTCGTTATCTTGTACACATAATATCTAGGTAATTTATTTTATTTATTTAATAATAGTAATGGATAATTCAAGCATATTTGAATAGATTATCTAGTTAGTTATTTGCCCTCAAGTTAACTTCATCTCGAATTCATAAAAATGTAATCAGATTATGAGTTTTAGGACTACTATCATAAAAGTAACATCCCCGTCTTGGGGTGATGGACGCAACGCAACGCGATTACCAGGTGGGCCTTATGCTTGTTCCGTCACATATATCACATAAAAAAAACAGTATTCCACGATTTGATTCAATAGCATTTACACGTTTTGAGTGTGAATAGGTAGGTGAAAGTGGCGTCTGTCATGTATGTGTGATATACCTACTTAATAAGGCCCTCTTTGTGGTGCTATTTTCTACTATTATTATTATTATTGATTTATTTATTTATTGAATGCTAGTGATATTATTATATTATTATAATGTAAAAATATCGATCTCCTGTCTGAATTATAGATGTTTTATTATTATTATAAAAGCAAGTTGATAAACTTTAAATAGTAAAAGAGAAAGTAGTAAAAACGTAGCTTAGATAATATGACAAACTTTAGTTCTTTACAATTGAACTATTTGATAATAATAAATTGATCCAAGCCAAATGGACTAACTAAACATATACAGGAATTATCATGCGCGAACAAACATTCAAATGGAATAAACATCGTTTGGTAGCTACAAACGGTCATTCTGTATAACTGGAATACAAAATTGATGTATGTCATATTTTTTACCACCGCTAGATATTTTATGTGTAAAGAATTAAATATACGTTTGCGCGACCCAGCACCTAAATAACATGTACCCACCCTCCCAATATGTGCAGAGCGAAAAATAATTGTTTCCGGTATTGCTGATGTAAGGGTGGTTTCTGCTTCGATAGCTGGTTGTATGAATTGTGTGCGCTCAGGTAGAGAGTACTCTTTAATTTGTTTGCCATTCCTGGTGTCTTTACAGTTCAAACATTTAGTTTAAATAAAATCCTTTAGCATTTTGACACATGTAATTGAACACTTAGTTACTTTCGTATAAGTTTGTTATCATCATGTCAAAGACATGACGAAATCCACATTAAACTTTTTGAGTCTTTAAAAATCTGGAATAAAGTTAAATAAATAAGGTTTTATACTGGCAACGTGAAATTGAAAGAAAATAACAGTAAAGCTCAATCTTCAGGGCTTAAGTTTTATTCAAAGTACTGAGCATTGTTTTTTTAAGTGGAGTTTTAGGAGAGTACATGTAGAATCCATTTATTATTGGCCTCGCTAATAACTTGTAACTTGTATGACGTTCCACCTGTAAGGGTTGCTAACGCCTTCCAATATCGCCATGATGTATTAAGATTAATATTCTTTTCATTATCATAATAACAATAAAACTACTGCCCTGCAGCTATGCTGGATAAGAAATTAAAGAAAAAACTTATGGCCGAGGAGCTGTGGTGTAGTGGGGATAAACATTGCTATCTGTAAAGCTTTTGTGTACAATATTAACACTGGTAATGGTAAAAGTTTATTCTTGAAATATTTCTATGATATAACGACTGGTAGAAAGTATAAATAATTTACAAGGAGAGCTAAGCAGGTGTGATTCATATGACGAAACCGCATCGCGCCGTCTCAAGCTAATGTGTTTACCCCATTACATCTAGAGGTTTTACAACCAGCCATCACAGACCTATCCTGCTGCCTGCGACGCTAATAAATTGCGAACAATGGAGAGGTACTTGGGAGAGCTCAGGGGGCCAGCTTATCTGGTACTGAAAACTGCTTTAGGTTGGATTTCGACAAACATCGTCGGCTCAGCGAGTTTGCATTAAGTTTTATTGCTCTTCTGTGTTGTGAATTATAGGTGTAATATAAGAGTGAAGGATGGTGGTACGATTGTGAAATTTCTCTCTCGTTGTGAAGCGATAAAATGCAAAATACAAGGATTCGAGCGCGAATCTTGACGATAAGAAGCGAAACATACGCTTTATGGACTGATTTGAATACATTGTGAGTTTTAGATTTAAACTTCCATGATGAGGGCTAAAACAGAAATTCACACAGGGTATAGGTAAATTCCTAAAACAAGCAGGTTAAATATTATGTTCATTTGTCTTTTATTCCAGTACTGGTCGATTATTTTGCAACTCATATGTTCGGCTCATCATGATATCATTTTAGGATCAAAATAATGTTTGCATAAAAATGTTGCAAGTTTCGACTGAAACGTAGCTTGCATTTTATTTTTATGTATATTTATTTTGTCAAAATCCTCTCGCTTCAGCCGCATTGATAGTAAACAAATAACATGAAGTTTCAATATTTTGTAAATAATATACGAGTATACATTATATTTGGAATAGAATAGAAAAGAATAAATTTTATTTGACACACACTGTTCACATCTTACATTAAGTATGACCCCTACATTACTTCGTAACGAAAGAATAACGTGAAATAAAAAAAAAAAATGCCAGCCAGTCATCATCAAAATACATAACAACACGATCTAAAAAAAATGTACTGAAATTTGGAAATCACATCCTATGTCGGGTCAGCTCCTATATAATATTAGTGTACTGTTCGTCTGTGTAATCTATTTCCGTATCGTATCAGCACGTATCAGCGCCAGTAGCCCGCACTAGTCAATTTGTTTCGGCACACGCGCACGAAAAGAATTTGTGAAAAAAATGGTTGGGCGGAGGTAAAAAAGTGTCATGAAAATAGTTTATAACGCTTTAATAAAACTGTATACAGGTATCAGTGTCATTCATTCAATTATTAGAATTCGTATAATTGAGTATAATTTGGCTTATTTTAGTTGTAGGTGAAATCTATTTTATGTTGCTTCAGACGATCTCGAAAAAAATTAACGTGGTCTTATATCCGATTTCAGTGCCAGTTTCATACCTGGTCTCATGGTTATGAAGATATAGAGTGCAAAACCATATTAAGACCAAATACAAAACTTTGACTGTAACTGTGATGTGTTTCAGATATTTTATAAATTTTATATATATTTTTCTGAATTATTACTATTTCGTGTCATGGTTTTGATTCTAATATACACACAGTAATCGTATTTTCTTAGACTTATCAGATTTTACATCTCCTAGGTTACGACACATTTATATTGCTTTGGCAAATCCCGAAGATTTATTAAGTTCAATAATGATAAATCAAAAAAACAAAATCACTTAGAACTAAAACTAAGCAAACCACGACGGCATTAATTATCTCATGCTCTCCTTTCATCTGCACGGTAGGAGTCACGGGTTGTAACTAGTCTAAAACTGTATCAACCCGCATAATCATCTGCCCTAAGCGGTATAAGTCACTACTTTGTTCACAAAGCGCACGTAACGAGGCCGGGCCGGAAGCGCCTTGTGAGCGTTCGCGCAGCATCCGCATCCGATACTGTAGGTGACACGTGACCGGATTTCCCTGGGTATATATTCCAAAATTTTGTCGCTGTCCATACCATTTCACTCGTAAATACTAGCCTTCTAATAGTAAATAATAATAATAAAACTACTTTGTTGTACAACAAAGAACATTATAAATAACAATTAATAAAAAAACAATGAATAAATAATAAATGTGGTTCTCAGAGAATAAATGCAAGACTACACTCGATTATTATGGAATCCTTATTCGGATTGGCAAGCCATCGTATTTTTGATTGAATAACGTTTCGGTTAGTTTTTCTCTGCTTTGCTTTAATCATAAAATAATTGTCAATCATGTTTTCTTTTTATTTCTTTTCAAGTCATCAGATTCAAATCATCTTCCACCACAGCCTCGAGTAGTATGACGTCGCTATATCGACGCGCAATTGCACTCGCATCATTCATATCCCATGCAGGAAGCCACAACTTTACGCTGCCGGCTTTTTTTCCTGCTCCTGAATCGATATTATAATTTTATTTCCAGATAAATCTTTATAATAGACTTACAGGATAAAGAACGTTGGTCCTACTCATAAGAGAAAACCAAATAAAATCTTCGGACTTTTGGGCCCGAATTTTAACTCCGTTTAGTTTTTTCGAAAATAGAAATGAGTGATATATAGAATTGACAAATTAAAATATGTGATATACAGTTCTACTTTTTGGGTATAAAACTGCAAACATTTGAATTGCATGTAAGCTTATGGGGTGGTATAGATATTTCCCCTTACACTAAATCCTCACATCCAGACACGACATTTGTTCAATTACGCCCGGTTTATGCGAGCTGGCGATTTTAGTTTTGTTAGATGGACGTGCACCATAATGGAATTGGAAATGCTGATATCGAATGAAACAATGGAGCATTAGATATGCACTAACACATAATGCATTAAGTTTTTACGCGAAAAAGTGTCTATTTTTTACTTTTGTAAAATCAATAACCATTTACTTTTTACTAAATAACTATGTTATTGTCTAGTCGCTATTTTTTAAAGCCTTTTTTGATTGATGCCTTTTCAACGGCTTTGGTTAATATAATTCGCCAAAAGCATTAAAAACAATTATTTACACGGAATATAGTCACTTATAAGATATTTAATTATATATATTTATCATTAAAAATTATAATTAATAATTTACTAAATATGTCTAACTAAATTTACAGCGTAATAAGAAATTGGCACCAACTCAAATGATCTAGATTGAGTTCATAACTTTAATGAGTTTAATTCATTAATAAATTGTACAAATAGAATCAAATAATCCCTTGTTTATTTTCTCAAAATGTTAAATAATTATTATCATTAATTCAAACGGTTATTGCGTCCTATCAGTTAAATTAATTTAGTATGATTTGTTTCTTCCATTCGTCACTCAGCCGCATCATATGGAATCCACTAATGAATCCAGAATTTCTGATTCTAGGTTTAGCATAATTATTTCACTGCTTTGCCAATAATTACTGTGAAGGTCATTTCGAGAATTCTATTTGTTATTAAACTGTGTTTCAAGTTTTCCCAACAACGGTTTATTAATCAAATTTACGTAGTTAGGTTATATTTGATTGTGTAACATTTATATTTCGCTGTTTATTATTGAAAAGTGGCAACCTTGAAGGTGTTATTAGTTAATTGGAAGCATTGACCAGTTATATTCCTAATAAAATTAATGTGTCATCTGCAAATATTTGTTTTTTCTCGCACCATATAGCGCTTTTGCGTTGCGTTGGATCAAAATCTATTTATATTGCGCAGAAAATCGATATCAAAAAACGGGATTCTGATTTCGCATGCAACCACTCATGGAAGCATTAAGGTCACTTCAGAGCGTATGTTTTCGAATTCAAATTCGAAACGGACGCATTGCACAAGCGATCTCAGTGGCATAAAATTACCCATCATTGTCGTCCTGGCGCTTAGCATACCATTATATCGTCTACACGTTACGTGCCACCACCCACCGACATCCTGTCTAATGGAAAACCGACCTACATCGCTCCAGTTTCTATTTCCGTTTGGAGACATTGACACGAATTCATTTTCAGAACGTTGTTGACTGGACCGATGTCAAAGTAAAGGAGTAATTACACAAGAAAATCAGTAAAAATAAGTTTGATACCTATTAAAATCCAGTCAACAAGAAATGAAGTTTCGTTTCAAGAACACTCAAAAGTCGTCTTGAAGTATGAATAAGAAATATACTTGGTATGATGATTTACGGGGTACGAAGGGGAGTTAACCTCCATCCTCTTAGTCCAATTTATGTGTGAAATTCTGAATAAGTACAATTAATCAATTATGGCGCGGTGTAGTCTTCTTCTTCTTCTTCGAGTCACCGGTTCTGTTGAACCAGTGTGGTGAAAGGATTGTAAGTGCGCCTCAAAGAGGCTCCTTTCGTGCACTCGACACATGTCTTCGAATTTTTAGTTCTAGGACATGTCGGTTTCCTCACGATGTTTTCCTTCACCGTTTTAAGAACGTGGTATTGCGCACATAAATCTTTCAATCGAAAAACTCATAGGTGCACGTCGAGATTTGAACCGGCGACCTCCGGATTGAAACTCGGGGGTCAGTACCGCTAGACCACCACGCTCTCGAATCGCGGTGTAGTGAACTTGTGCCAAGTTCGTCCGGAGAAACAATCCTTATTTTTACTACGAATTAGCAATGCACTCGTATTAGTGTGTTCCGGTTTGAAAGTAGTTTGTGCCAGTGAACTTACAGGCACAAGATACGCTTCACATCCTTGTGAAGATGAAAATGATACCGTGCATAATTTTCAATATTAAATAGGAAAGGACTAGCAAGTGTTATTATTATGGCTAGATAATATACCGAATATGGTGTCAAGATGAAAGACACTGCAACGCATGACTTGATTGAAATCGTGACATTAATATATTTCTTCTTATTGCTGACGGCTGAAGTTGAAATTACTTACGAATTCGAATAACTTGAAAAATGATGCATTTATGAAGAAATTTACCTGCAACAAAAAAATCATGCATTAAGAAAATATATACGGCTAAGTTTAATTCCATGTAATGAATAGAGCTAAGCAATACTTTAAAACAATAAACATGCTAACATGCAAACATTAGGTACATTTATATTAGATTACGTATTTTCACGGAACACAATTTGATTGTTACTAGAAAGATCGAATTTAAAGCTTAAACTTAAAGCATTTTGTATTATCATAATGTAGTGTGTATTTAACTAAATGACGATTAACTGATTTTCAACTATTTTTTCCTTGCGTTATATTTGACTGGCGTTCACGTCTATTAGGTAAAGGCTATTGAATAGTCAGAAGGTTTTTGTGAGCTATAAAAATATCTTCAAAAATCTATTAGTAGCTTCTGGTTCCAATATAGAGCAGGATAGCATTATTATGAAAATTTTATGAAATCTGTGCTTGTGGGGTTTCATAAACAAATTTCATCTCATTATCATACCAACCTAACAAATTTCTTTTTACGGTACAAATGCCATCCAATTTAAAAACAAAATCAGTCCGTTCGATTCCCAAACGACCATATGGAACCGTGGGAAAAAACATATCGCGATCAGCGAATACAGCCAATGTTGTATTTATTTCATCTCGGGGAGGATTAGACTTTCCCACATCGAAACACGAGGCAACAGGTGCCTTCGTCACACCCACCCCGTCCCGCGTACTTTAGCTACAAAACAAGCAACACAAGATATACAACCGACACACTCGCTAAACACTGTTTGTGCACATCAGAGAAAAAGTAGACGGGGAACGGCAAAGCGATCGCTACAGCCGGCATGAGAACATCGATGTTTACATTGCCAATAGGAGACGCAGCATTACTGGCTTTGCTATGATAGTGCTGATAATAACATTTATATATCAGTATATAAATAGGCAAACACAGTATAATTAAGTACTATTTTCTGTTCCGTTTGTGAATCAGCTATTGTATTTTTTATTTATATTTTTTTTCAACAAATATTTAAAATTGCCATGCAGATGTTAAGACGTGTTGTGTTTATGATACAACTTTATTGGGCATAAAAAAATGGTTTATTTCACAATTAAATAAATTAATAGCGTAAAAATAGACCTCTTTATCTCTGGTGTGCATCAAATCGAGAAGATTTCTGTAAAAATTCACCTAACTACATCGAAGGTGCCCTAAAGAACTTCATTGCACATCAATTACTTTATTTTTTTCTCAAAATCAAAGTATATAGAAGATATAACGAGTTAATTTTTTTAACATAAATTGCTTATAACTTTACCAATTATTTGCTTATAACACTAATTAGGAATCAATTTGGAAAGAGACGTCGGATTGTATTCTCTGGATACGGCTTTTGAGAACACGACCAATACAACCAGGCCTCGTAGACATGCGACGCGGTGGTTCTATTTGCCTCTGTTTCGACAATGCAAAGGTTTTGGCGGGGTCTTTTTATTTTGGGCGAATGTCGTACGGGGTTGCCATTTCGTTATAATTGATTTCCCTTTTTTACGGTTGGTCGAGAGTGCTGCGTCATGCGTGCCTTGGTTCGTAGCGAGGGTGGATTGAAGGGCAGTTGAGGGTAGGGTTGCTAGTTTATTGAATCTTTTAACCAATGTCCGGTAAAAAAATATATTTTTCTATTTTTAGTTCTAAAACTATTTCAAAAATAATAGATTGCTATGACGGCATGTGATATTATACATTAACATATTTAATTTGTAAACTATTTTCAATGTATCTGGACTTGAAGAGTAAGAGTAAGGAAATGCACATAAAATTTTACCTTTTTATTTTATTTTATACATTATAAAATTAAATTTAATAAAATTCTTTCAAGCAACATATCAAAATTCTGATATCATACATACATTTATATTCTTTATACAAAAACATATCAAAATTATGTGTGCATATGTGTTTTTAAAATAATACTTTACTACACAGCATGATTGGATTTATTCTTAAATTAGCACTGGCTATTTTATACATTCGTGTGACAGCCCTAGCTGCGGCATATTTTGTTTTCTGCCTGATGTACTTATAGTCTGGGGGCAATTTTGTTGGGTCTACGTTACGACAATGGAGTGATAAGTTTTTGAGTGAAAAACCTTTTGTTGTGCTTTGTTTGAATGCATCTTGTATTTCCAACTTAAACCAGAACACTCGCTTACCTAATAAAATGTTTAATTTACGCTTTTAACTAAAAAGTTATCAATATATTCTATGATACTTTATTGATTAATGCAAATTCACATAATTATAATCAGAAGTAAATCCATTTTGCCGTTGGTAAATGTCCTATACCAAAATCGAATCTTTAACCATTTAAACCAAAACAAGCACGTTGGAGGAAATATGCAAGTAGGGCAATTTTCCAGGTAAATTCTACTCACAGACTGGCAAAATTTGTTAACTTACTACCAAAATGAATAATGTTAATTTGCAATATCTCACTGTGTTCGATGTAATAGCAAAGTGATTATCTTAATCACCTTTGAATACGCTGTAGAGGGCGCAATTAAACGCTCTGGATTATGTCTAGTCGAGCGTTTAACATTGATTAGAATAAATCATTATTGATAATTGAACCACAGCTGGGCTATTAGGCTCTCGTGATTGGTTCCTGTAGCCGTGTAATCAAAGACACTTAGATAAAAGGAGTCCAATCTGCCGCATTTTAACGATAATTAATATACACTGAACGTACAATACATATGTTTTTTCCCTCGAAGGGTTAGGTAGAGAATCAATGGGCCTCTTTTCACCTTGTGGGTTGTAGTGTCTGGAAACGTAGCGGTGTGTTGAGACGTCATCGCCGCAATTGTTTTCTCACGAAAAATACTTCAAGTGATTCTGTCATTAATTATTCAAAAGCCAGGATAATTTTCAACAATAACATCACAAGTAACAAGTAAGGGGAAATGTCTTGTACTGTGGAAATAATTGGTGAATGTGGTATACTAGTTCTTTCGTCAATTATTTGTTCCTACAATGGAAGAGATACAAATTATCTTAGAAATTGTTTTTCCTTCATATTAGATGTATTGTCTTGGTGAACCAAATTTTTTTCAATTATATATTTTTTATATCAACTTTGTAAAATATTATAAAATCCCTAAACCAAAACAAACAAACCAGATTAAAAATCATCATATTATTTCTAATTTATAATCGTAATTCAGGGGGTGGGATTGCGCGTGTTGGGTGCGTTTTATGGCCACCAGAGGGCGCTAATGACGTCAAATAATTGGTGCTTTCAATGTAAATGACGACACACGCCACCGCGCTAGGCCTTATTAAATTTTGTCCATAGATTTAAGGAAGCTACGTGTTTCATCACGAATATTAATTAAACCCAGGGCTACAAGGGGATGTAAGCAAACTGTTTGGTGAAAGGTCATTTAAGGGTCGTTTTTTTCATAAGCATATTATATGCTTATTAATTATCTGGAACAAAATAAACCTTAAACAAATGTATTTTAAGTCGAGAAACTGATGTACCTTATTTCATTCGGAGTAAGATTGTAAAATAAGGCCTATTTATTCTAAAGCTCGGCTTAACATTTTTTTCTAGCCCTAAAGATATAATTGGTAATGTTTCTTTTCAGGTAGAAAACGTTTTTAGTTTTTGTTTATGTGAATATAACACAACAGTCGCAGATGAGTTTTGTAATTTTAATTGAAAGTAGTCAGAAAAATAAATTCTGGTATGCTTCATTCTGATAAAAGATTGGTCTACATACATTCTGATAAATACTGACGTTGATTTTAAGCTGCAATATTCAATTTCAAAACGGGAGAAACAAATCCGAGCCCTGTGAAAGGGGTTGGTAAACATGATACAAACGGATTCACCGTCCGCGCAGTATCGTAACCGCACTAATGAGGTGTAACGTATTATGGCCCAACGTCAGGCTTCAGATCAAAGAGGGATTGCACCCATTCAAAGGCACACATAACATTTTTATTGGGAATAAATACTTAAATATAAATATATGCTATCCTACTATCCTAGCTATTTCATCGGTATTATTGTTATATCTTCGACTCCTGTCAGCGAACAAGACAAAAGTTTAACAAAACTAGGCTACGTAGTTTTTATGTGATGATAGAATAAAAAAGCTAATAATTTTATTTATTTATTTTATTTATTTATTTATTGCATGGAGAACCAACAGCTTTGTTACAATCAATAACAATGGATTAGCTACGGAGAGCCAATTAGAGTTTTCGCATAATATTGTATATGTAACAGCAAACATAATGGTTGTATTTAAGTATGCCCACTGAAACATGAATGATGTTCTATGTCAGAGCAAGCATAAAGTTTGGCGATAACTTCAATAATATAAAGAAAGAAGGCAAGCATAGAGTTTATGAAGCTAGTCCTATTATCGCAATTTCTTTACTAACCAGACGATATTTTTCTAGTGTTTATTGACTGCTATCGCTAAGATCGACTAGTGTTGTGATGATCATCCATTAAATCTAATTTATAGTGGTTATCCCTATATGACCACCCCCATAAGTGTAGGGCACACTTTAAGTTAGTGTATTTAACCTGCGAAACTTTCAAAAGCACGCTGTGTGATGTGTTGTTTGTTTTCTAGAGGACTCATCCAAAACACGGCAGACGTAGTAACTGAGCAGCGCCATGGCGTTTCAAATGCAAGGAGAGCCTAGTAATTTAAATAAAAACCCTTATTAACATTTCTATTATTTTCAAATAATTGGAAATAAAAATCTAATCTTTAATCTTTCATAATGAGGTAACAAAAATTATGTTTTATGTAGAAGAAACTAAGTGAATAAGTAAATTTACCATTCGACTTAATGATGAAGCATTGTTTACTCCTAAGTTAACATAAAATCAGCATCTCATTCAATTCCCTGAATAACAATAGCGTTCAACAACTTTGTTGATTCAAGAACATTATCACTCGTAACACACCCGGTTCAAAGTAAATGCAAATTACTCGCAGCTCTCGAGAAACTCGTCTTTAGCCATTTAGTTTCATTAAAACAATACGTATTTAAATCACATTCAAATTTTGCACTTCGATTAAAAGCTACAGGAGCAGTTCTAAGTGCAAAGCAAACATCGATACCGGTTAACTTAAACCTAAACCGGACCGTCCACTTAAAGTTGGTCCCCAGTGCGATAGATACCAAAAGTAATCGTGCGTCAGTTTAGAATGGTTCTATGTGATCCCAATTACTATGTGTAGAGAGCCAGGCCGCTTATGCAAATCGCGATTCTCGCGGACGGGTCTAATGGGCCATAAAGGGTGGTGCGGGGTGGCCGTTGCACTTTTAGCATTGCACCCCTAAACTCTCGAACACAATGATTCCGGCAACAGATGGCGGACAGCAAATATGCTTTGTTAAAACTAACATATGACACTCGAAATGACCACAATATTTAAAAAACTGTTCTACCTAGTGCAGTTAATGCAAGTTCGCTTGCAATATGCAAAAATGTTGGATTTTTGGTTATGTTCCTTTGTTATAAGTACGTAGTACCTCTACAGCTACGAAACAAATCTACGCATGCTACGCTTTCGTAGGCTAGCTACGTCGCATTTAAAATCTAGTAGGGTTAGAACTGATTCGTTCTACTGTGTAGCAGTTTTGTGGTAGAAATTGTGCAATTATAAGAATATAATATCAGTTTTAGAATTTATTGATAATTTTCAATTGTTTCTATTTTTACATAAGCTAAACATAGTTCGTGGTCTGACTACTTAGGCAGACTGCGTGCTAAATTTGGAACACTTTGCCAAAGTGACCGTCGGATAGACAGCGGTAGATGTATAATTATTTCAAGTTTATCACAATGATATCAAGTGTGATTTATATTATTTTAGGAGTGTATTTTATCGCAACGCAAGTATAAGAATCAATCCATTTTAGTAACCTTATTAAAAAAAACCTATGCTACATTTTGCTACTACCAACTGAGCTAAGAGAGCCAGAGTGAAGAATTAAAGATTATCAGATATGCAAATTTAGTGAAAAATTGTGTATCCTGCCTGAGACACTAATATAATAACTATGCTTCACATATACGCATTAATATGAGTTATCTACTCGGCTTTGGATTCAATTTTCTGACATTGGAGTTTACAAAAAAGTTAACAAAATACTATTTCTCACATATGGGCCTAGTTAAGCAGAAAGCAGCCATGTGGCATTTATTCCAAAAAGAGTTATAAACGCAGCCATACTAATTTGGACATGACGGATTTTTGGCAAAGACAGCCAAGGCGATATCTCTATTTTTCACGGAGATATGATAAAATATATAATAATAATAATCATTTATATTATATATATATATATATATATACATATTATATCAATCAATACATAACCGAAGTGCAACCATCGACAGATAAAGCTTATAACTCCGTTTGTACTTTTCCCCACATGGCTGCCGTCTGCATAACACGGTCCATATATTATAAGCGTTACCTTAGTGAGACTTACATGCATTTTAAAACTCCGGGTAAAAATTAACTTCTCAATTTTCGTTATCAGACGCGCATCTTTTTCCACCCATGTTCATAAAACCCTTATTGGTCAGATTAAATTTTAATTTTGGAAACTCCATGTTGTTTATTATACTTAGGGCTTGTTACACTGATTACACAGTATGTGCCAAAATAAATTAACGTATAAGTACGTATATCAAGCTAAATTGTTAATAACTTCGCCCAACTATCATTTCAGGAACTTAGTAGAAAAAACAAACTTTAGCAACAAAGATCACTTTCATAGTTATATTATATTCTTCTTATTTTAGGTCGATAATGCATATCATTACTAGGTTCTTGACGAAACTTACGTTCTCCTTCTCCCTCATTCACATCTGATTCATTGAACTGCTGTGAACCTCACAAATTGATCAATTTATAACTCTAAACGAACACTTTTATTGGCGCTTATCCGGTATAATTGCCTAGCAATATATCTCATCGGGAATCCAGTGTTTATTACTAGCAATAATGTCGGGTTACTTGAGTTGCCAATAACTTATGTTTTGTAGACTTGTAAGACTTGAAAGTATTTGTACTACAGACATACTACACAACGAAGTATAACCATTTATGACCTTGAACTTACATTTAAAACAAGCTGCTAAATTAGTAATGTTTTTTGGCAACCCAATAAAATATCAAGGTAAAGGTGTCCGAAGTAAAATGTATTGGAACTTTTTTTTTCAAGTAGCGCTTTAAATTCGTTATTTAAATTTTAAACTCTATAGAAGAAATAACCAATGGCATATTTGTAAGAACACATGCATCTACAAATTCACACAACGCGAGCTATTCGCAGGACTACGGTAAAATATTTCCAATCATTAATTCTGAAAACTTCAGCATACGTACGCCCTAAACTTTTTCGCACACAGTTCCACAGCTTTACAACTTTTTTAATTTGGCTCCCCGAGATCGCTGTGGCGAGGGGATCGAAGTACTACACACACTGATGTCCAATTTAACGATTACGATTTTTTATTTTTTTATTATAAATTAGTAATAGATGAGAATTTAAAATGTTATTATGGTTCTAATGTTTTTTTAAGGATAAGGAAACGGACTCCAAATAAAATGACAACAAGCATCCAACAAAAATAGACAAAAATTGTACAAAATGTTGTTTAGGTATATGTACCGTGTATCCATATACACTTAGTAAACAGCGGTTATTTTAATATTACAAACAGACACTCCAATTTTATTTATTTGTATAGATTGTATGAATGGAAATCAATCTCATCTATTAGTAGAAATAGCGGTGACCACTAATGTAATCCACCTTTTAGAATATTCATGTGATTGAACTGAGCCGACCCTGTGGTCAAACTAACACTGATCAATAATGATAATTAGGGATGAGATTTAGAGAAATTCGGTTTCGGTTTTAGGTTAGAATTAAAATGTTCAGTTTTCCATCTTTACCCTGGTCACAAACAGGATACCGGGACCATAGCGACATATAATAATATTATTATGTTATATATTTGACTTTGAATAATATATTTTGACAAGAATAAAACCAGATGGTCCACCTGTTAAGTGGTAAACTGTGAAATCGAACCTAGGACTCGTTGTTGGACAGTGAAACTATGATCGGCTGTAGAGTCAAACCGAACGTCTCTGTAGTCTGCCTTTATCGCAAATACCTCTCAATCCGAGTACGGAGACTAATATTTGGTGAAGTGCCTACTAAGTCATATATTTTCATGTTACATTCTTTTACATATATTATGTTTACTTAACTGACTCACATTTTGAAACTAAGTTCAAAAATTACACATTAAAGCTTTCTAATTTGTTTGTTTGTATCAGGTGTCCAAATGTGTTTTTTTTCTACCACAATAAAATTATTCATATGCTTGAGTAATATATAAAAATGAGATAAGAAATGGCAATGAATAAAATCAGAGGCAGCAAAAATATATATTTCAAAATACAAGTACTAACTCATTGTTTTAGTAATAACTTACAAAATCCATAGTTACAAACCCTACTTCCGCGGCCGCAGTACATTCATTCATTCCTTCTCTGTTATTACTCTGGGTGTGTTTCGCACACAACAAAATATCGAAGGCGAAAATAACATGGCCGAATTTCCTTGTAACTACCAGCGTCCATGTAAAGGCTAGCCGGTAATGTATTATTATTTTGCGATGTTATTGCCACGAGTCACCCCGCAAGCTCGTCAGGGTTAGCGAAAGTCGGGGTTTGTTTTATTTATGGCGGTATCTTTGAGGGGTTTACTTAGGCTTGCGATTTTCCATGGATTTAAATATTATAATTTATACAAATAAATAAAATCGGAGTGTCTGTTTGTAATATTAAAATAACCGCTTTTTACTAAGTGCATATGGATGTATACATGGTATATATACCAAAACAATATTTATTAAAACTTTTGTCTGTCTGCCTGTTTGTTCCGGCTAATCTCTGATATGGCTGGACCGATTTTGACGGGACTTTCACTGGCAGATAGTTGATATAACAAGGAGTAACTAAGGCTACTTTTCCGAGGGGTAAAATAAGGGTGCGTGATAAAACCGAATTCCACGCGGACGAAGTCGGGGGCAACAGCTAGTAAGTGATAAATATAAGCACTGCATGGACTAGCCTAGTCAGACCTTACAGCGCAATACGGTTTCAATTCGATTTGGGTTAAAATATAAATAGGTGTAATTTACTGGAAAGTAACAATAATACCTTACCTTATTTTATAACAAAAAGTGGAATTTATGATAAAATAATTCAACAACAAAAAAAGATCAAAGTTTCAAATCTTCTTCAACAATCTCATCTAATTACTAAATTGACATAAATCAAACGGCTTTTAATGCTGGCATCAATGCAATTTATATAAATGATATCAGTGCCAATTATATCAAGTGAAAATATTGTTTCGGCGATTCAGCAACCCTGATTGCAACCCGGTGGAATTATTTAAATTGTTGACGTTGATGGTGAAATTATGTTATCGAAATATGAACACTGTTCGTGGGGTTATGCCAACGTTTTCTGCGTTTTTTTTGCTTTAATTGCTTAACCTGGCTCCAATGTGACGCAATAAAAACAAAACTGATGTAGCATTCAACGAATTTAGGCTGTCGTCCTTTGTTCTCTGATAATAATCATTACTTTGCGCAGCAAAATCGACCTCATTCCAATGAACGAGAATGATTTCTCATTATCTCGTACTCCGATGACATATTATTTCCAGTTCAAAAGAACTTATATAAAAATATAAGAACCAAACTACAAAAGAGATTTTCATGAAATAAATTTGTATGGGATCTCAAAATAAATCTTTTCAAATATAAAGTAGATAGAGATAGATAATACTTTATCGGCCACCGTACATGAAAATTTCGTAAAAGATTAATATTCAAGCTAAGGTAATACAACGGATGGCCTTATTGCTAATAGCGATTTCTTTCAGGCAACCTTTTAATGACCTTCCAAATTAGTTTATGAAATATGACGGAGATCAGAGATAACAACAATAAAAAATACAACCGAATTGGGAACCTCCTCCTTTTTCTGAAGTCGGCTCAAAGTAAACGCTAACCTATACAAAATAAATAAATAACGGATCGAAATGAAAAATAATCAATTTTTTCCCGAGGCTGGGAAAATGATACTCGTAAATATAATTAAATTTTACACCTGAACAAAACTGAACTGGTTCAAATATGTAGAAGTATTAACTTTTCCTGTGCAGATCTGTGATCAACTGTTTTCGGTTCGTAGGTAAACATAAATACTGCTATACAATTATTATTGACTGGATCCTAAGAGAAGGGGATATTTGAATTTAAACTTTCAATCAATTCCAAAAAGACAAACATAAAAAAATGGCTACTATGTCAATAAACCTTTTTAACCCTATTATTCCGTGTTACGAGCGATGACAATTAAACGTTCCGTCGACTATAAAAAATAAATAAAGATAAGTCAACAAAAGTTGCTTCTAGAGGCACCGGAAAGCTTTTTTATGTTTCCGTTATGTAAGAAGTTTCCGTAAATAAACGTTGCTCACAAAAATATCACGATAAAACTGATTTGAATAGATTGTTACGCTAGATTCGATTATGCAAATAGGAAAATGTATGAAAACGTAGGTATTTGTTGAGTATTTTTGTATCGTCTGAAAAATCTATAGTTTATGCTAAACATAACTAGTATTGGAGTTAAAGATGTTATTTTTTCATCATCCACAGGTCGATTTTTACCTACTGCTGAGTATAGGTGAGTTTTTGGCATGACTAAGGCAATATAACTTATTATATCGGTTCAAAATCCCTAATTTTTAGTGTAGTGGCATTTTTTAAAGAGAGTATAGTAAAGAAAAGACAAGTTAAATTAAGAAAGAGCTAAGTCGTGTTGCTGTCCTTATGGGCAGAGAGCTCCGCTTAACATAAATAAGACCTTCTCCTCGTTCCATAACCTAAAAGTAGCTTTTTCTGCTACTAGGTGGACGTCTATTTATTATTCCATAACTCAGCAAAAATACGATAATTACCAATCTTCCACGACTTATATTAGGCAAAACTGTCAAGGACACTCAGGCTGAGCTTTTAGCAGCAATAATTAAATTCCATAAAAATCTCTGGCAATAGATTAAAGATTTCGATCTCAATTAAGTCTGATAAGTCATTTGTCCAAGAACATTTTTGTTACTTGTATAAAATAGCTAGTAAACAGAGTGGATTCTTCAGAGCTGAAGATCTTAAAATTAGTAGCAGTTCAAATATTTTTCAAACATCAAATCCTTATATTACCTACATGGTACTCCTAAGTCCATGGATCGGGGCTTAAGAAATATTATTACTACTAGTATAACTAGATTAGATTTTAACTATTGTATGTAGGTGTCCAGTGTGCTGATATACACGGATTGAAATATAACAATAAAAAGACAAAAATACTTATATTTAAGTATAAGGGAGGGTGGGAAAGGGTACCTCCAGAATTATTGAATGAATCCCCAGTGCACATTCTTAGAAATTTAAAGTATCTGGGGCATATACCATGCCTAGATAAAAAAAACCAGACACTAGTTAGCGGTACACCATTATTATAATCATAAATCATGTAATTTAATTTTAATGGTAATTTAATAATTAAATATTTTATTTATTTCATTTAATTAAACGGTATTACCAATTAAAAATTAAAAATTTCAAAATTAATCTTAAGATGCATTGTGTGTTATATGTTATGTTTTGTTACATGGAATGGTTCCCAAATATTTATTATTATATTATACAGATACTTCTATCATTTACATATTGTGAAAAATGAATGCTATTAACCTTTTAAGTAAATTTTGTAGACCCTATTTAAAACGAATTAACCCTTGGCAATATCAGTGCCACACCGCTGCCCGCAGGATGGGAGCTATAATTAAAGCACAATTAATGAGGGCTGAGACAACATGAACGAGTACCAGAATAAAGGCACCCCTGTCTCATAAGATAAAACTGCCATAGATTATATTTGACCCTGAGTTAGAACTCACACTCTCTTCTAAAACAAAGTTTTGCAGTAAGGGTACAAAAAGCCCCAAACATCTTATACGATATTACTGAGTTATTCTATCGGGTCAGTGTGTAAAGATTAGAGCTTCAAAGAGGCTCTTTTCATGCACTAGATCCATATTTGAAATTTTTCGGCTCTAGGACATATTAGTTTATTTGCGATAGGTTTCCTTCACCATTTTAAGAACGTGGTTTTGCACACATTAATTTTTCAGGTAAACTCATCGGTGCACGTCATGATCTGAACAGGCTACCTCCAGATCTCGAATCTTGGGGGTCTGTACCACTGGACCACGACGACCAACATCTCACATAATCTGACATGAATACTCTAACAAACTATAATGAAGTTATCATAACACCCAGAGAGACCTAACTTCTTCATAAGTTTAATAAGCTACCTGACAATGTAACTTAATAAGCAACGTAACTTGTTTGGTTTGCTTTAAACTATACACAATCTTTCAATTAATAAACTATCTGTTGGAAATGGCAAACTGATTTACTATAGTCGCCGTAAATGTTCGCCGCTCACCAAAACCATATATAAATGAAGTTATGCTTTAAAATCTATCGAACAGAGGACCTCTACTCTTTTCCGTACACCACACGTGCAAACAAGCCCATCTCCACACTGTATCTGGCCCGTCACGGTAAGAAGTAAGACGCGCCTTAAGTAATTGCTTCCTTTCCTCTCGCAAACATGATCCATTTAAAAATTGAACATTGTTATATTTTTCAGACTCTTCCCATTGACTTTTTACAGTCCCTGTGTGTGTTTGGAAGATAAGAAAATGCCTCTGTTCCAGACTAACTCTAGTTAGGCCTCTTCAACCCAAAAATTGGCTTGCTATCGATCATATCGGTATTTTATAATAACATCTGAAGGTCCTTTATCAAAGAGAAACGAACCACGAATTAGAATATCGTGATACCAATTCCATTTAATCTGATAATCGGCACATCGTAAAACAAACACCAATTGGTTCCAATGGTAATTTCAATGGCGTCGACATCCAGTTACAGAATCCCAAGCCGAAAGTACCAACGAGACAATGACTTAACAATGCCCCTTGGGATTTGTGCGACCTTCCCTTGGCCAAATTCGATTTCACCAGGATAAGAAACGATGAATATTTTCATAATTTTACTGGTGGTATGAGCCAGGGCTGGACTTGAATATTTAGGAGAGAATTTGCAATGTTTTTGTCAGAAGACTTATCATAATTGATTTCAAAAATACATAGATGAAATATAATTATGTGTTCGTGAAGCTTGTAATAAAATATAAATGCATAACACTGTTCACATTATAGGATTAATATTATCAAATTAATATAAGAAGTACGACATACATATGATGATGCAACGACATATTAATTTTATTAAGTATTCCTTAAATGTCCATCGCTCAGGATCGCTATCATTCCTTGGGGACGGATACGTTCAAAGTAGAAAAAGAAAATTAACTTGCCTTGATAACAGCAGCAAATATCTTTGTCACATATTTTGAAAACGTGTCTTGCTTGCTTAGCTGCTGCTGCTTAGCTTACTTTGGGGCTAGATGGGGCTATGTAAAATGTCCACCAATATTTATTTATTATTTATTGCTGTAAGATTCGATGTGTGAATAATACTAAGTAACTGAAACGGGAATCAATAGTTATATATATGAACTACTTCTCATAAAGCCTTGCAAGTCATTTTCCTTATGCACTCCCGCACGAAAACGTACGAGTCGAGTTTACTTCTCTCGACCCTTGCGGTCGGCATCGTATTCACCATTACCACTTTATTACTCTCGGTTAGAACACCTATTGCAAAATTAAATCCCGCTACACTTTATCTAGAAATCTACGGTAATTAAGATAAAAACAAACGGCCTGGCCGAGCCTTTGTGGAGAATAGAAAACGATTTTCATTATCGCTGTGTCAAAGGTATCCTTGGAACTTGGAGGTTTCTATTGTACTGTGCTTTGGAATTTGTAATCAAAATCTGGTTTAATTATTGGATTTTCGTTCGGTATATAAGAACGTATATTATGATTATTTATTACATCCGATTTTTTTACGTGCCGACGCGACGCACTGCTTGAAAAACTGAATCCAGAAAATACACGTGATTTTCATTTGAAATTCGTTTTTTTACCCTTGCAATTTTTAATATAATAATTTGGACAGTGTTTTATCTCAGGTTTAGTTTTTATCAAAAAGTTTTGTCGTTAGCACCAAAATTTATCTATTTTTTTTATTTATCTATCGACGACAAAGTAAATAAATTGTCCATGTAACTACTCTGTTTAGCGATACAGCAACTTGTTTCATAACAATAACTTCTAGGAAACCTCTCCTGAGAGCTGAAAATTAAACAAAACAATACACTACGACCTCAGTTTGTACAACAAGTCGGTCAGGTTTGTTTATCTACTTTGTGACTAGATATTTTATATAAAATGATCTTGGGATATATGTTTTCATATAAAATTATAAAAATAAAACTTATTTCAATTCTCGATTTGTCGGTGTGACTGTTAAGGCAGAATCGTATAAAACTGTAAAGTTTTTCTTTGCACTCGATGCTAATAAACAATTAAATTGTTTTTGTTTGCGAACGTTACTAAATCAGTTATCAGTAAAAGTTTTCATTCATCTAAAATAAAACTATCAGAAAATCTTTGATACTAAATGTGATCGATAAAGTCAATGTTACCTATCTCGGCGTACATTTTGCAAAATTACAAAAGCAGTACTCACCATTGAGTAAAACTGTCACGCGGACCATACACAATCACGAATTAAACGCTCAACATCGCAACGTATCACAACTAGGAAGATATCTAAAACAGTTTTATTAAAATTTTACAGAATTTACACAGAGCACCATTCACCGGATCGCGAGATCGACATTTTTGAACACAATCCGTGTTGCGCTATGTGCTGTCTCGCCGGCGGATCGGCGGGTACTGCCGCCCGCCCAGAGAAGAGCCCCCGCCCGCCCTGCCGGTCCTTTGTTTCCCTGTCGTGCACCGGGGGCCGTCTGTTAAACAAATCTCGCGTGCGAACTCTACTTTATCAATACGATATTGGCACTGACAATTTATATCATTAACGTATTTTGTAAATATTTTATTGTGTAACGTTTCTTTTGTGTTTGTTTATATCAAAGTATGCAATTAAAACAACTTTTATAAACATTATGAGATGTAACTATTTATTTAAGCATTTAAGGATTCGGTTATGAAGATTATTCATATTCAATTACTGCGAATCTAAAGAAGTCCTTATCAGCCAAACAGGCTTTGCGAAAATTAATTTCACAAGAGCAGCTCAGATTTATAATGACGATAGGAGATTACGAAAATGAAATGATTTGTCTTCGCTCCAAAACAATCTGTCGTGAAATTTGGTACAGAATAGAATATTAATGTAAGGTTAAGTCTTCACAGAATCTACATGATTTAGGTTTACTGTACAAGTTAGAGAGAGATTTTTGGATAATATTATTAAAAAAATCGAAATAATATTGTTTTAAACAAAAAGCATAGTCGTTTCCAATAAAACGCTACATAATGAATGATTGACACAGCTTCACTTGTCAACATAATTGCCTAATTTCATCAACAGTGAAGTGAACCGTGTCGGCCATATTTCATTCGGTATTTCCACAAATACTTTGGCTGATTTTATTAAATTCACTGAACAGTTAATTGATTAACGATGGTCCACCATCGCTTTCATACACACTATACTCAACATTTTATACTCATGCTAAATCGCTAGCTTAAATAAGGATTGCGAATCATTATGGAATGTTACAAAAATACTCACCAACGATATTTTATATTGGAAGTATAAATAATGTACCTACGGTTCTTCTTCTATGCTTATATCTGTAAATAGATCAGTTCTGACCGTTAGTCATATTTTACATAGAAAAAATAAAATACACCCAAAATATAATATACGCAGGCATAATTCATGCATCATAACCTGTAAAGTAGGCAGAAGGATAAATAAAATAAATATCATCGTGATGGATCCTGAAAATAAAATTATACAACAGCTCATTCATCATTAATATAATATTAATATTGCACACGAACATTCAGACTGAATAAATAAACGACAATTCAAGCCCACATCGACTGTTGTTTGCGTCAGATTTTAACACTTTCTTAATTTATACAGAGTGTCCGGTAATGAATGGATAACCTTGAAATGGGTCTTAGTAAAACTATTGGGCATTCGAAAAAAATATCAAATAAAAAAAACCAAGTAGTATCAAAGATATGTATTTTTTAAATAATATCGATGTTTCGTTTTATTTTTTGGTGTGAAACATCTATAGCCGCACGTAAAACCGATTTCTGGCCGCATGCCGTGGCGACGCGTCGCCACGGCATGCGTTGCATATTACTTTTACAAAATAATGTCGATGTTTCACATCTGCCAGGAGTCCCGTGACGGCTCACATTTTTTTTTATACTTCTTGGTATTTTTTTTATTTGATATTTTTTTCCGAATGCCCAATAGTTCTACTAAGACCCATTTCAAGGTTATCCATTAATTACCGGACACCCTGTATAAAGTAAGAGTCAGTTTTATATTTGATGCTGTTGCAATCATTGATTTAGCATTAAGTAATGTGACGAGCCCGATTTTGTCGGAAATTGCGTTGAAGGTTTCTCTAGGCTGTTGGATTACTAAGGAATTATATATTGGATCAAAGTGTGATATGACTAATCATTTGGGAGAGCATGGTGGCGATGAGTTTAAGATCGGTCACGACTACACACAATTCTCAAGTTACCACGACAGTGCACTCTCACAAGAAGAAAACGGAACCCATTGTCTACTCTTCTGAGTAAAAAGGCGTGAATTTATTTAAACATTTGTGTGACTAACATATGTTTGTTCTGTGTGGGTGTTAAGTATTATATGTTTGTATTTACAAAAAAAAAATATAAGTATTATTTCAGTTGTTTAGTTCCCACCATACAAGCTATTCTTAGCTTACTTTGGGGCTAGATGGCGCTTGTGAAATGTCAGCCAATATTCATTTAATTAGGCTTAAAATTTTTCTTTATTAAGGCAGTATAACTCTTGCCATGTTTTTATGGAGAAGTACTGCATACATTCCGCCTTCACGTTTCAGAGTTACGGGCGCATTACGATGCGACATATATGTTTTCATACCTAAGTAAAGGAGAAGCCAAGACTTATTTGCTCTTGAGCAGAGGTGGCTGTGTAGTACTGGTTAGCGGACATACTGGGTTGGCTTTTGCTATGAACGCTTATAGAATGACTTAACTAAACTTGATCTAACTTAATAAGTAACTAAAAATTAAGTCCCTCGATGAAACATCAATTGAACATCAATATCACTATTTCGAATACCGGACGAGGAACGTGAAACGCTTGTTTCACCGTACATCGCGCATTTCGAAACAGCATCAGGTGTACAGAGTCACAGCTGCCGTGGAAATGAGTCAATGAATAATGTATGTATCGTTCAAGGGTCAATATCTTTCCATTATCAATCTTATCCGCTCAATAATAAGGTCTAAGTTAACAGAGTATCTTGAAGCGCTCAGCGGGTTATTCTTATAAATAATTATAACTTAATAAACCAATGGCCGTTGACTGTACCGCATTGCTTACTGAAAATTATGACTAAGTGGTGGAATTATTAAAGGTGAAGCAATAGTGCCACGATCGACTATTTGTTCGTTCAAAAACTTACATAATGTAAATTTACACAAGACCAAAGAATCAGTAAAGCTTTATTTACTAAATACATAACTTACTAGTTGTGACCCGGGGTTTTATCTGCCGTTTTCGTTGCCCTGGACCTCAGACCCATCACATTGCACCCGCCACCGGGATTACTTCGTATACGCTTAGCGTTCCTTCAGACTTCTTTCCTTTTTAGCTCGGCTAAGAACTTCCTCGAGAATTCGGATAAAGTATTTCTAAAGGCTACCGACTCGACGCCATACAACGTGTAATATAGCACAAAATCTAATTGTGAACAAATACAAATATAAGGTACTAACTTCTACAAGCACAGCTTTTACAAGTCATCCGGTCATTGATATTCAGTACTACCCGTGGGAAGCCAGGACGGCTACATTTAAAAGCTGTAATACACAACGAAGGTGGGCGTTGGTGTCTGCGACACAGTTTTATTACTTCTAAAGTTGGTTGGTGTTATCAAAAACATTATAAATCAGGAAAATTAGTTAATCTAATTAAGTAACAAATTAATTAATTTGTGTTACGCAAGGATGCTTTGCTGAAACTTTTTTTTTTTTTATAATATTGGTTGACATTTCACACAGCGCCATCTAGCCCCAAAGTAAGCTAAGCATAGCTTGTATCATGGGAACCAGACAACTAATATAATACTTATATACTTTTCTTTTGTAAATACATACATATAATACATTTTAACACCCAGACACAGAACAAACATCAATGTTACAAATGTCACATAAATGTTTGCCCTGAGTGGGGATCGAACCTACGACCTACAGCGCAGAAGGTAGGTATACTAACCAACTGAGCTATGAGGCCAGTCAAACTTTATCTAGTTAATAACTAGTAACTGTCTAAGTTGGGCTCCAACGCTCGTCCGCTATGCAGGATTGGTATAATAAAGAAAAGTTTATAATATTTCAATGATCAAGCAGACTGTATACACTTTTAATTATACATATCCGTAAGTGGATGCAGGTGTCCGTTGCTAGGCTGTCGTGTGTCGATTTACACAGCGAATTTACTGAAAGGTAACATTTACCAATAGAAATAGACAACAGTCAAAACTACATGTGTAAGAATAATGGATTGGAAACTACAAACTTAAAATAACAAAGTCATGCAATGTCAGTTATTAGAAGATGATACAAGTAAGTACCTACGTGACATTAATCGTTATTTAAGTATTAGAAATACTATGTATTTACAATAGCTATTTATAAATAATTAATTATGTTAAAGTTAATTAAGCTTATTTTTGCTTATCTTTTTGTGAGGTCCACAGGTCTTGTTTCAAGAGCATGATGCACGAGCATGAAAAAGCATAATCTTATTGATATTTCATGCGTCGCCCCCTAGTTTGGGGTCCTGATAATCTTTGAAACTATACCGAAAAAACGGAACTTATAAGGCCCATTACCATTTGTCCCTGAAATGTTTCCGTCGTAGATACGTAAGACACAACTCGAAACAACTTAAACATATTTTTTAATCCAACTGCACGAAAGGAGCCTGTTTGAGGCGCATCAATCCTTTCACCACACTGTTTCGAGAGAACCAGTGACTCGAATAGAATAGAATCCAACTGCACACTTTGATTCCTGATCGCTGAAACTTTTTAACGCGATGACTGTCACACAGTCCGAACAGTCGCCAATAAAACGCACAAAAGCGATCGGCTACAGTGCTCGGACACACGGGTGATTGATGACACTCTATCGATTACGGACGAGGCCTGATGCCGATGACGCGTCGCTGTCACGGTCACTGTATATAGGACCTTATCTTTGAATACAAACCGATATTAACGCGGTACCCAAAGTATGAACAACACGATCAATTTCCTTTTAGATATGGACTAGAAATATCTATAACATAAGATAACAAGGTGCGATTAAGTCCGATCGCTGTGTACATGAAATTTTTAAAATAATTTTAGTCTATTCACTGACCACATTTTAAGAGCAGTAGAACTCTCGCCAAGTTCGTCCGGGGAAGTACTGCCACCATGCCCATTTCTGCCGCCAAGCAGTGAAGCATTCGCATTACTGTGTTCCGGTTTGAAAGGTGTGGTTTCCGGTGAAATTACAGGCACATGAGACATTCCGCCTTCACGTCTCAGAGTTGCGGACACATACGATGCGACTTGGATCTTGTCGTACCTAGTAGGGGAGGACCGAAGTCGCATCAATTGTTATGGGCTGAGGTTACCACTTAACACCAGGTGGGCTCGTTCCGTAACTGTATTACATAAAAAAAAAACATCACTTACATTAAATTTACTTCCTTCCGGGCTGATACTATAAATAAATAAAATAAATAAATACTGGTGGACATTTCACACAGCGCCATCTAGCCCCAAAGTAAGCTAAGCACTAGCTAGCTATAGTGTTGATATATCTACAGAGAAAAGCGAGAGTATAAAATAAAACTTTGAATGGACTAGTTAGTAGTGACAAGTTATCTACGACGGAGAGGGATGAGTGAATTTTAATACCGTAGTTATTTTTCGCAGTCGCAAATTTATTCCGGTAAGAAAGAACTTTAGTGAATGCCAATAATGACATTTCAAATGCGATCATAAATAACTCCATCCCTCAAGAACGACAAAAATCGCACCCGACTCGGCAAAAGAACATGCACAGATTCCAAATTGGCGTATAAGTGCGGGACGGTTACCCGTTTTGAATAATTTATGGGGATCTCCCATCCCGATGTAATTTGAACAAATTATAAGCGGACCGGAGGAATTACCGGCACGCGTTGGTCAGATAAATTACCAAGGTGTTCCCTGTTATTGATTGATTTTACGATGTACGCTTTGGAGCTTTATGAGAATAAGGAGTGAATGAAAGGATCCCTTAAGGATTATTTGTGATTTTTCTGTGGTTTCAACAGTAAACATGGTATATATATAACAAAATTACGTTAATTTTATAATTTATTGTAATTTCTTACGAGTGTAAAGCAGGGTTATTGGATGCTAAAAACCTTGAAAAGGTCTATTTTGCTCGTCATAAATAAGAAACAACAACAATTTTATTTGATTCAGGGTTTCAGACATTTTTATGTTTTGTGAACATAAAATAAAACAAAAGTTTGTTCTGTAAGTAGTATTTACAGAACTATACATTAATTTATTCAAACTCAATAAACAAAATAATTCTTAAGTTTGGATGGATGGTTGTTCAGTAATCACGCTTTCTTATGCGACGTACAATTACACGAATTTTAGCTCGAAATAGCTGTTCACACGCTAACTCGGGCTTTTATCACGACACACCACTCCCATTCAGTGATTTAAATTTTCTAAGTTTAGGAAGTCTGGAAGACATCGCTTCATAGCGATAAGACGACCCCTTTTACTATATCTCATGAATAATTCTCATTATTAAGTGTATTTTTATGGTGTACAATAAAGTATTTTTATTCAATCATTCATTTATAAATTCACAGAAGCTTAACACCTACAGTCTGAACATGCTCTTACTTTATAGATACGACAGCTAATATAGAACGGGTACATGCATCACTCTCACGGAACAGTGCTCCTCATGAAATGTGTCACACGCTAAGCCTTCAAAGCCCAGTTACACACACCTGAACGGATCACCAAATTCGCATTACACGCCACCTAATTGTTTGCTACGTGTCTAGAAATAGAGAAAATTACGGTGGTCGTGTTTTAACATATTTTTTGGAGTAACAAGGAGATTTAATACAACAACCGATTAGTTATGTTTAAATTAAAACTAATTATGATAAGGTAATATATTATTAATATTTACAATAACATTTATAAAAAAAATATGATGTGGCAATTTAGAATAAACCCCTTTCACACTCCATTTTATTCGTTATCATGTGATACATGTGTGTCCCTATTGTTTTACATATATCTGTACTTACTTAATTACATATCAGTAATTACTTGTAATATTTGTAATTTGTATATAAGATCAAGGAATAACATTTTTCATACAAATATGTTCATCCCTTTTCATCCCCTTAGGCGATGAGTTAAAATAACCCTTAGTACATCTTAACACAACAAAACAGCCTCTTAATTTAAGCCTCCATGTCTATGTCTCCTTTGTCTATAATATATATGTCAATCTGTCTATCATAACTTGGATTCTAATACAGATCGAACACGTAAATGTCTGTCGAATTGCTCCACTAAAAGAAACACATATTGATTATTAAGAAGTCCGGAGTTCTGTCTATAATACTAATACCCCGTTTACATACATTTCCAATGGCAGGTATAATAACTTCTAGTTACAAAGGAAACTGTGTGATATCTAGACAGGCAACACAATAATACAAGTATGATGGAGTAGACGTAAAATGAAAGTAGCTGTCTGGAAATAATGAATTTTGTCCACATGGCAAAAACAATATTTGTAATCTGATAAATAATATATATTTTTATTCACCCCATATAACCAACAAGAATCTATTAACACCGAGCGTTACAGCTTGCATGATTTTCGGGACATTAAATTTAAAGCCCTACTTTAGATTTTACGTAGTTGTTACATTGCTTACAAACTTAAGTTTGAACTGAATTACTGACGTATAAGTCAAATAAAAAAACAAACAAAATTTATTTACTTAGATTACAATGCTGCCACAAAATGGATTGGAAACTCTGCTGTTAAATTTAAAGTAACCTGTATTAGAAGAGACCCCTCATTTCTTTGGTCTAGCTATACATGGTTATACTTGTAGAAATTAAGTGTAGTTTTCATGATGTATAAGTGACAAAAACGATGAACTCAGTGCCTAAAAAAATGTTTAAACTATCCTAGTTCTGAATCATAATATATAAATTCAAAAAATTGTAGAGCATTTCTATGCTGTTTTAAATAGTGCCCTTTCTGCTAGTTGTCTGTATTGCGACAAAGTCGAACACAATCGTAAATATCGCGCGATGACAGTAGGTAATGTACGCCCAGCTGTGGCCTCAATGGCTTTGTTCGCTATTCTATAGGAATAGAACTTTACCTGCTAAATGGGAGTTTCAATGCGCTTTGGTGCTTTCACCAGCCTCTGTAAGTCAAGTACATAGGTATGAAACCATTTTGATGTCCAGGTGAAAATCTGTTTGTAAATTTTTTGACAAAAATATTGTGCTAGAAAATAATATCTTTACTGCATGCCATGTTAAAGTCATGCAGGCTAATTCTAATAGTATTTATTTTTTCCCTTGTGGAACGACCGGCAGATAGCCATAGTTAATAATGTATCAGGAATATAAAGAAGAATGACTTGTTTAAATATTATAATTTTATGTATTTTTCATTAATATAAACATATGTTTATTATGTCTTCCAATTCATAATTCTGAAAAAACTACTTACATGTAATTTTATCAATGTGAGTTGTTTACGCTCGAACAAAAGAACCATGACCTCGTCATTGGACTAACTATTAAATGGTCGGGTGATGTCGTAACCATCTTTTTAAACTTGTGCAAAGTTTAATGGATATAATATGACAAACATACACTGAGACTAGAATATCCATAAAAGCTATTATTATAAATTTCAAATAACCTCGCTCCAACATTGCCAAAAGTATTTCCGTGCTTACAGGAGGAACATATCCCTGAAATATATGAATAAATATAATATACCAACATTTACGTAAAGGAAAACATCGCAAATTCTCCCTCGGTGCTTCCAAACTGCATAAAATAAAGTGTTGCATATCGAGTTTGCTGGAACCCCGAGCGACCGATAAATTAGTTTGGACACCGTATGCCTCGTCACTGCGACATCACTGTGCTTTTTATACGAAACTCTAGTGATAGGAGTGCACACACAGAATCCAATTTTACGGAACGAGCCGACGGCCCACCTTGTGTTAAGTGGTAACCTTGGCCCATTACAACCGATGCGACTTGGGTCCTCCCATACTAGGTATGATAAGACCCAAGTCGCATCGTATGCGCCCGTAGATGTGAGACGTGAAGGTGGAATGTCTCACGTGCCTGTAATTTCACCGGCAACCACACCTTTCAAACTGGAACACAGTAACGATGCGTTACTGCTTGGGGGCAGAAAAGGGCATGGTGGCAGTACTTCCTCGGACGAACTTGGCGAGAGTTCTACTGCTCTTAAATATAAAGGACTACTATATTTTATTAAACTTATACAAACAGGAAAAAAGATAAAGGTAAACACAGTAGCTACAGCACTGTCATGGGTTTCTGACAGAATGCACTATTGATTTGTACTCTACAAAAAATCCAGCTAAAACCAGCGGTGAACAATATGAGAATGAGAATAACTTGGTGACATAATTAATTTACAAAGATCATCCGGCCTTCCTCTCAATATTGTCTGTTCGAAAAATACGCAAATCCAGGTCATTAATATAGGTAATATATATGTATTTGCAATGGCCAATATAGTTGCATTGAGTATGGCTTGGTATAAACGACCTGTTTTTTTATTTTTAGGTCAATCACATAGATAAGTAATCCTGGAATGGTGACCTAAACAAGGGAATGCAAGTCGATTTCTAGAAAAATACTAAATTTGTTTTGACAGTGGATTTACAGGCGGAATAGTAATTTGGTGTCTCGATTTCAATTCCAGATTCAAAACCAAAGTTATCGTTTTTCCGTTTAAAAAGTTCAAGATATTTTTGTTATCGTTGTTGTCATGACAACTCTATTGACTTATTGGTGTACGGACACGAATGAATTTAATTTTTTACTTTGTAAAAATTGCCTTGCAGTACACTGACTTAGCGTCTTTTTACATCAGTCTTGTAATCTCAAGTAATATCGTTTATATAATTACCTAATGAAAATCAACAGTTCAGTTTGTTTTCTGTTAAATAGGTCTAACCATTGTTTTTGATGTGAAACATCTATAGCCGCACGTAAAACCGATTTCTGGCGTGGCGACGCGTCGCCACGGCATGCGTTGCATATTACTTTTACAAAATAATGTCGATGTTTCACATCTACCAGGCGTCCTGTGACGGCTCACATTTTTTTTTTATGTATGAATAACGCCAAATAACTGCATTACTACTTTCCTCTGCTTGCGTCCAATGGATCAAGCCGCTTGTGCAGCTGAATGCATGGCCAATAACATAAAAATTATTTATTATAAAATTAATTACTGCAACTATGCAGTGCTACAAATGAATCAATCGACATTTATCTTTGTAACACTAAACATAAAGTTCAATTTTACTTTCACTTGGCTATGTTATCTGGACTCGGCGATTTGGATCTGGATCGAGTAACTGCGGTACTTTTGACGAGTAAATATCGGTATTGGACCACAGACCGTCTCATTCAGAGCTCAGAGAGATCCATCTAAAACGATGGAACCTTTTTGTTATTAATAAAATTTACCTGAGTTTGCCTGACAGGCAATTTATATTGTCTTTAACTTGGGCGTGAGTTACTGTTGTGTTTCAGGATCGTTTTCTTTATTAAATATGTTCAAAGTGAAAATGAATTATGATTTTATGTGAATCATCTCACCAACAATGGCTGAAATTTATTAAGGTCGCGTTATGAATACCAACCTATTTAATGAGTTTAAGATACAAAACAACCTATTTCGGAGAATTCTTCGAAATAGGTCAGGGGAAATAAAAGTGTCCAACGATCGTTAGGAATGTAAAATTAAATATTCCGAAATACGACGGCCCGTGGCGTGATTGGCCTTCCTGCTAAGCAAGAAGTCAGAGCAGATGGCTCACCTGATATTTAGTCCAAACTATACCCCTGACAACAATATAACTTGGGTTGGGACTGTGTATTTTTAAATATGGGATGACCCAAATCGTAAAGCAATACACTTAATCCTGGGACATGAAAATTTATTGTTTCATGTACCTGTTATTTCACCGGGCATATGCCCTTTAAACCGGAACACAGCAATGCGAGTACATTACAGCTGGCTTTAATTTCTCGGTTAAACTGCCAAATATTAAGTACTTTACTATATATTCAATTTCTCAAAAACAAAAACAATTTTTCAAAAAAATCAACGAATATTATCTCCAAATAAACATTAATAAATAAGTCAATATTCACATTTTGAAAGAGAAAGACAATATTTACTCAATAAACGTTTATTTTCAGAATAAAATGTTCATAAGAACGAGACTAGCGTGTTAATGTGTTATATTTATAAGTTAAATTTAAATCCACAAGCTACGGGAACTTGGAGATTCAAAGGCTCAGCGGCCCCTGACGCTAAGAACCTAGAAAGTCCCGGGATATCGCGGAATTTACGCACGCGTATGTAAATCAAAACAGTATGGGCTTACCGGCCAATGTACACCGCTGAACACAATTCTTAAGGAACACATTTGATTCATGGTGAATAATTTATTTATTCTGTAAACCTACCAATACCATACCCATTTCTGCCGCCAAGCAGTGTTACATTCGCGTTACTGTGTTCCGATTTAAAAGGTGAGGTTGCCGGTGAAATAACAGGCACATGAGACATTACACCTTCACGTCTCATAGTTACGGGCGCAAAGGATGCGACTAGGGTTTGACTTACCTAAGTAGAGGAAGATCCAAGTCATATGTTTTGGGCAGGATTACTACTTAATTCCGTGTGCACCATCAGCTCGTTCCGTAACTTTATCGTATAAGAAAAAATATACGGTACAGAGTAGCGATTTTATGTGCTTACATAGAAAAACAGGCAAATCCATTACTTATGCCCATTATTACTGCCACCAAGCAGTACTGCACTTGTAGGTAAAAATGCACACGAAAATGTCCATTTTCATATCCCTGAGAGACGTGCAATGCGACCTGGGTCTTCCTATATAATAACTGGGTTTTATTTATCATGTCATGTTGATATTAACATGGACAGAAGAAGTAGCTCAACATTGACTGTTGTTTGTTACGACCCTCCAACCACATAAAATATACATCAAATAAATAAATAAATAATGGTGGACATTGTCACACAGCGCCATCTAGCCCCAAAGTAAGCTAAGCATAGCTTGTATCATGGGAACCAGACAACTGATATAATACTTATATATACTTTTCTTTTGTAAATACATACATATAATATATATTAACACCCAGACACAGAACAAACATCAATGTTACAAATGTCACATAAATGTTTGTTCTGAGTGGGGATCGAATCCACGACCTACAGCGCAGAAGGTAGGGTTACTAACCAACTGAGCTATGAGGCCAGTCATATTCCCATACCATACAAAGATTACATACAATAACCGTATTGTTATTAGAATCTTCGAGAATCATAACGCAACTGCAGATCATTCAGGTCGCGTCCGTCAAACACAGCTTTTGTGTCTATGCCTTGTACCACATTTAAGGCTATTGCTATGATTTCCCTGATGCAGTTATCGACCAGTAAAAATTTATATATGAGAGCTATTCGCCGCATTTACTTGATTCTAACCTTTTAGTTGAAAAACTTGATATTAGCTTAGATGGACGGATCGACAAGAAACTGTATGTTGCACATCCAATCTGGGCTACCACGAACAGTTGTAACGGGCTGCGATGATAAATTGGTATTTTGAAATAATAATCAATATCATCAAGTTAAATATTAATTTCGCTAAAGTTTAAATGTTAGATGCAAAATCAAATCAAAACCCAAAGTAACAATTTTGTAAACATCCCATTCATCTTCATCAGTGTTTCCTGCTGACATCGAGACAACAATGATTTGGTAATAGTATTGATAGGAAAGATAATAATGAACTTTTGGATAGACTGGAATTACTAAAATAAGTTAAATATGTCATTCGTTTTTCTTCTTACAGACTACACAAAGGTATCCTCTGTCTTATTAACTACAAAAGAAGCTAATAGTAGAAACGTTGTTGAACAGTTGTATTTAGTCCATAATAATTAGGTATGTTTAGTCATTACTAATCTTAACTCCTATTTAATAAACAACTAGAATCATTATCATCGTATCAGCTACTAAAAGTTCATATTTCACTAGTGCATCGCTAAGATTTTGATAATCAAAGAATCAGATGTCCGTTTAGAACAAACAGCACTAAAGTTTAGAGTTATTTCTATTGAGATTATTATATCAGAATCTAGCTTTATTAGCTAGAAGAAACTCTTTCTAGTCTAATTCAAATTAGTTGTTTAATATATATGTTTTATCATTTTCTCGATACTTCACCAAAAGATAGCTGCAAGACTTATCTGATGGACGCCTGTCTAAATGTATTAAACAATATAAATTGATTATTTGTAAGCGTTCCGTTCTCGATTACACCGGTATTTAAGTGACCAGGTAGGCTCATACATCCAAGCCCCTGCACGGCTTGTTTATCCCTCCAGGGAAGACTAAACAACGCAACCCTTGGAAGGCCACTACCACTATAGATATAAATATAAAACAATACCCCTTACCCATTAACTTCATGCGGAAACCAAAAATTCGTAAACTTTTTGATTGGATACGGTTTGGTTTTGTTTTGGGTTGATAAAATTTGTTTGTTGGCAAATTGTGGTGCCACACTTTCATACATATAGATAAAAAAGAACTCTCTATCTCTAATATTTTTTGACAAAACAATCTTTTGATCGACGATCATCCTAAACAATCAACTTGCTGCTTTTTCATTCGAATTAGCAAGACGAGCAGGTGGCACACCTCATGCTGAACTAAACCCCCTGTCCATAAAAACAGTAGTACAATTAAATCCTCCTGTATAACAGTAGTACGAAACATACGCTGCATTGCATTGTGCCTGTCACTTCGAAACATGAAGTTGGGACGTCTCATGTATTTGTTATAGATAGATAGATAATACTTTATTGACCACCATACATGGAAATTTCGTAAAGATTAATACTAAAGCTAAGGTAATACAATGGGCGGCCTTATCGCTGACAGCGATTTCTTCCAGGCAACCTTATATTACAGCTCACTCATAAAATTCATATTACAGCAACGCGAATACACTACAACCTGGCGACAGAAAGGATAACTAATAATTATACACACTTAACCATTAGGCCCTATAACTATTGGTAACAGAGGTCAAAAATGGAAATAATCTGACGGCAAGTGCGAGTAGACTGGCGCAATTGGCCAGTTTTTTTATTATAAATCGTATTCAGAAAAAAAAGACGGACTGACGATGAAAGCTTGCGATCCCATCCTTTGAGTGTGTAACCCTAAAAACCGTGTAAGCGGCTAGATAATGCCAAATCGTGGGTTTATCTTCTTTAAATCAATGGGAAGTTCGTACCACATCGCCCGCCGTACCTACCAGCGGTGGCGGGCGACTGACTCAATTCGATCAGTATAACTGCGTTCCAACTGTCGCTGTAACGGGACCGCTCGCCAACCAAGTCACGGACCAAAGCGCGTTGCCAGTTATAGCGAGTCATAGAAAATTAAGACAAAATGTTAACATCAGTGTAAATATGTCACTATTTTGGGCAGTAACTCTGCCTTCTGCGCTATATGTAGTGGGGTCGATTCCCACCCCGGACAAATATTTGTATGACGAACATAGATGTCTGGATGTTAAATGTGATATAAGTATTTTAAATAAGTATTTGATTATTGTAACAGTTGTCTGGTTCTTACCGTACAAGCTATTTGAGGCTCGATGGTACTGTGTGAAACATCCATTAATATTCATGATCAATATTTATGATTTATGATGCATTACATCGACAATATTATTCCTGCTTTCAGAAGTATCAATCTGGTTTGCGCAATATAATGTAAATTGCTAGAAAAAATATTCGAAGACATTTGCCACGAAAGAAGCTTCTTGCTCTCTAACTTATAGCTCTTGGAGGCGCTTTTTTATCCTTACTTCATTACATAGTATTAGTAGAGTAGGTTCGACAGTGAATGAGTAATAGTAATGCATGACAAGGACAACTATAGTGTGAGATCAGGATAGCCTACGCTAAACACTCGACAGGTATAATACATTATTGTAAGTTATGTTTTAGTTTTAAGCTATAGCACTAGGTTAACAGTTTTTCTGTTATTTTCAAAAATAAATCTACTTAGTAAAATTTGTTCACAGCAAAGTGAAGTGAGTCGCGTGAAGCGCCACTGAACGCACCACACCCTGAGAAGACTGCGGACAGAGTTCACTAAGAGGTGTTTGTATTGAAATTGATTTATGGAAATTTCGCGGTAAAGACGTCCTGCACGCGGCGAGGGTGCTCGCTGTTACGATCGTTAAAACGAACAACTCTACAGTAAATTCTGTGGTTTTATACAGGGTGGAATAGTTTTTAAAAATCGGAAGCTCAAGCAAAAACACAAAATATATATAAGTACTTACACGTAGCTTCACTCATTGAAATCAAATCACATCTATATTACGAATGCAAAATAAATTGTTTCTCTTTCACGCCCAAATAAAAATACTATTTTATCGATTTGTTTGTAAGTTTAAACACACGTTGATGACCTGGAATAGTACATTGAATACTACTACTTTTACTACGATACCATGAGAATGACGCGGTTGAGTAGACTTATAAATAAACGTGATTATCAACTAAAATAAAAACAAAGAATGATGATTAACAATACATATTATCATTATTTTATCTATAAGAAATACATGTCCTGTTAATATGACTAGTTAAAGAGCATTGTAGCTATGACTTGTAATGAAATCTAAATAAGTTTCAATTAAAATTTTCATACAAAAACAATAAATTCATGTTCATTTGAAACATCGCAATTTTCATATTGATACCGAGAACCAAATTGCAATAACTCTATCCCAAGTTTAAATTAATGTGTCAAAACAATAGTTTCTTAGTAATAATTGGAATTATATGATATAAAATTAATGGTATTCCTTCAAAAAGAAGTTATAGACGCCCATATTTTACCGTTTAGACCCAGACTAACAATTTATCTATATTGAAAACATTTCCATAATTCGAAATCATAACAACGTTTGAATCTCCATAATCTAATCTGTTTCGAGATTTTTCCGAATCTCGTTAAGGTCGAGCTTTATAGAAAATACACGCTCCATCACTAAACAAACCGAACGAACTCTTTGATGTTTCTTCAATCTGTATTCCCGACACGGGGCGGGGGGACGTACCAAATCAGAATTTACGCGGCCAAACCCAGTTTTTGACAGTTTGATTAGTAAGGCACTTAGATTATTCTATTAGAAGACGAGTAACGAAGACACCAATCTGCCTAATAGCCGACGGTCGTAAGAACAGCCAGCTCACTCTTGCCTTATTGTACACGTGTCAGCATAATTAGCGTTCAAGTTGGTCGGCATTATTGAATAAACATTTTTTGTTACATCTTTACACGAAGATTTAAATAAACCAATTAATATATATTACAATTTCTATATTGACGACATACAGTGCAATATAATTTAATGGTGTGAGGTAACATAAGTATTTCAAAATAAAGCGACATCTTGAAAAATCTTGCTCGAAAAAATGCATAAATAACTGTTTGGGGTCAAATAAAAAGACTTTGGAACATTGATAACCAGGTAAAGTTCATTTTTTTGTCTTGCGGTGTTAGTTAACTTGTGACTGGGTTATATGCAGACCATTTTAAAATAGCATGAATATTTGAAATGATCCAACCATTTACTCTTTAAGCTTTACTAATCGCCTGGCTTTGTTAAAGGACCATCAAGGACAAAACCTTCATTAAACTACTTAGTTGATCAATAAAACTCTGATTTGTTACTGAATTAATTGCAATTAGTTTTACTTTAATCACATATATAAATAGTCTAAGGATCAAGATCGTATCAAAAGTATTTTTTAATTGTGAAATGTACAATAAAATGTGGTTTTGGAATTTACTCCTAACGAAAATTTTATGGGTAGTAAAATCGAGTGTGAACAAAAAAGCATTATGTTTTTAGAAAAAACGATTATGTTACAAATCTATTCATAGATAATTAAACTTAAAGTAACGCTTCCATACAAGTAATCAACATTACATGGGAGTGTGTAGGCAGTGCTCTAATGTGCTAACATTCCATGGTTATTGAATAACTCAAATCAAATTCCAGCTTACTCAAAGAAACCTGGATAAATACAAGTAAATGAGTCCCCAGGGATGTCTCCAGACGTCGATTAAACGTACAAATTAGTGTAATGGAGACGGGAGACGAACAGCTGAGGCAGCGTCATACTTCAATATAGGCTACACCATAGAGCAATGAATGCAATTATCTATAGATGCGACATTCATAATATGTGAAGCTAATTTTTTCTAATCTTAGTTGACTCAGAAAGATCGTGTGGCAACTACTGAAAAATTAAAATTGTCTCAGTTGTAATAATATCGATAGACCAACCTGGCTGAACATTAATTCATTCGCTTTGTTTTGCTACGACTTAATACTGATTATTCATTTATATTTGATTTTAATTTTAACACTACATACAATATATTACGCATATTTCCAATAGGATAGAGCTGATACGGATCTCGTTTCGTTCTTGGTTACAACATTTTATTTAAACATAAATAGCATGCGGCACAATAGTAGATAAGGATAAAAACTTTTATGGAAACTTTCTAAACAGAAGAAGGACATTAGATGTAATGGCAATTCTATGAACGACAGAAAAATATATTTATATCCTATCTACTGGACACAGATGTGCGAGTCACTCAGCTACACGAGACAAAGTTTTGATGAATGCGATTTTGTTGGTTTATTACTATAATTTATACACGGATGTTGTCTTTGTTATTTAAAAATTTCTTTTTCAGATTCATATTATGTGAAATATCAGCGACTATTCATAACAGTTAAGGGCTGTTTTCTTTTTCATTTTCAAGTCCAATCCTTTTATAAATAGATAAAAGATACTTGTTAAGTGAATTTTTGAATATAATATAAAAATAAAAAGATTTATTTGAGAAATAATATAACTAATACATAACTACTATAACAGATAATGAACAATGAATAACTTTCCGCCGCCGCTTTGACGGCTGGATAGCCCGATATCCAGAAAATAGTTTCAATTTATGGAAGGATGGTAAATTATAAATAATGGTTACGTAGCTTAGATATTTTATGCTAGAAAACTAAAATTTCATAGGGATTTCATAGAGAATTTCATTAAGATAAAAACATATATTAGTCGAGTTGAATATATAAATTAAAATAAAAAATGAAATTTTGGAAGACACTGCATCTTCTTTTCAATCATGCTATCATTTTTGTTTTTTTTTTTATATGATTAAGGTGGCGGTACTTAACATCAGGCCCACCTGATGTTAAGTGGTAAGCGCCACCCATAGATAACAGCAATACGACTCAAGTCCTCTCCAGCAAAGTACAAGATAACTTAAATCACATTGCGTTGCGTCCACCACCCCGAAACGGGGATGCTACGTCTCATGCGCCTGCAATTTCATATTATGCATATTTATGCTATTATTTCATAATGACAATAATGTCAATATTGGTTGTTTATAAACCTGTAAACTTATTGAGTATATTTTCACAAACAAAAACAAAATGTCAAAATATTCAAAGAGGTAAGCCGTAAAGAAGTAAAGCCATTCGCAAATTTAATTTAATAAACAACAATATACTCAGCATTTTATCCAACCGTGCTTCCACAGTGTGAAATAAAGAGAATAAAGAGGCTTCACGGTATATCCTGCAGCAATAAGTTACCTTAATGACAACCGAGCCTCGGGGAGTAAAGTGACTCGCACACTACCAACCTCAACTTAATGGAATAAAAACATAAAGAGGCATTACACAGCCACCCGAGACCGAAATAATACAGTGAGTACCCAACCTTATAGACCTTGACAGTTTAGTAGAGCGATGTTTGATAGGAACCCTTAAAATATTAGAGCCTTTTTTGTTTCAAAGAGAAAAAGGAAAGTGACTTTTTCCCACTCAAGCGTCGTTCGGAGACCTCTCAAGATGTAAAGTGTTGGAACTCAAGTGAATACGGCAGTTTAAATATTTAGTTCATGTTTTTTCTTTCGTATTAAGAACGTGTTGTCGTGTGTATAATATAAATAATGTTAAAGACTTATTTTACTTTGCACAATTTTAATAATTACATATCACCAAATCAGCCAGAAACCGTTGGAATCGATAATTGAGATGTTTTAAGAGAGAAATAAATAAAAACGTTTTATTTTCTCCATTAACAGATCTGTTATCCATTTACTAACATGTCCTATTATAAGTATCTATATATCAGTTGTCATTCGTACCGATTTTATTCGACTAGAAGAAAGTTGATGGTTACATTGCTTTATTTATAAGTATTCGTATGTGTACTTATAAATAAAGTAATGTGACCATTGTACATATATAAATATACAAAAAAGTATGCTATATCAGTTGTGTAGTTCCCATGATACAAGCTAGGAACGCTGAGTTTATTTTGGGGCTAGATGGCGCTGCGTGAAATGTCCACCAGTTTTACGTTTTATGCATTTACTATTATTATTACTATGCACAATCATTTTTCATTGTCACTCCATGCAAAAATGCGATGAAATAAAATATAGTACATAAACGTGTCTAAAACTAAATTGTGGCAAAATATTTTAGCTGTGCCCCATTCAATTTTAGAATCAAGATAATGTGATCAAATATTATCATAGTCAAGTCACATGCACTTATTTCATAGAATTTAGACATAAGCTGATGGCTCTTAACAAAAAAATCTACATCGAACGCAAGGCTCTTGAGCCAAGCACACTTCGCAACGCATCCGTTCTTCACCGGAATGAATCGGTGTAACATAGTTTTTTAATATCTGTAATGAAAGCGGCAAATATGATACGAGGGTGAAAACCTCCGCCAGTAGAGGCGCTAACGGTACGTGGTGCATAGTGACAGAATTACGCGATATTTACATATATACTTGGCATATTTAAAAAGTCCAATAATTCTGTTAAACTAAAATAAACTAAAAAAAATGATAATTTCACGAACAAAATTAATAAGAGATTTTAATAAGAATAATAGCATCATCGTTTTTTGTGATACAGTAATGGAACGAGTCGATGGCCCACCTGGTGTGTAAGTGTTAACCTCTGCCCATAACAACCGATTCGACTTGGGTCCTCCCATACTAGGTAACCGCCCGTAACTCTCAGACGTGTAGGTAGATGACTCATGTGCCTGTAACTTCATTTTCTATGACACTGATAATAAATACAAGGATTAGAACATATCCGCTCCGCTCACTACCAAGTCGGAGGCCTCCGTTTCATTTACCAATGCGAAACGAAAGTGCGCGACGTCGGATGCATTAGTAAATTACTCACGTACCAAGTCTGTACTCCGTACTTTTGTAAAGTCTGAATTCGTCCCCGGATTGTGCATGTCGCAGGAATAATCTGAAACTTTTGGTATAGTATTGACAGGTGCTTCGGATTCACTACCTTTTTTACGGAAATACAGAAATAAAATTATTATATTATGTTTTATTTATATTTAATTTTGAGGCAGCGTGCTTTTTTTAAAAAAAAAGACAGTATGAGGTTAACTACTTAATTAATAATATAAGTTTGGACGTTATATTTTAAAATCGGCTTTGAATTTATTAAGATCACGGTAAGATAAATTTCTAGCAGTAGGTAATCGACTTGTCTACACAAGTTAACATATAAAAAAACTGCCAACAGAATTGGTTTCTGTCCCATACAAAAGTTACTAAGCAAAGAAAAGCAAATGTTATGACCGCGTGCTATGCAAGCTAATGGTTTAGGAAACCTACGTTTCGTGTTTTGTCCGCGACATTTTCACGCCGAACAGGCGAACTAATTTGTTTAATTAACGCCGCATTCGGCCACCGCCGCCGCCGGTAGGGTTAGTTAATTTGTTATTTATGTTTTTCATTACTCTGTTTGTTTTTATTGACGCTCTGTAATATTACAGGAACAATAAACCAATCTTTGACTGGCCTTCTGTAGGTCGTAGGTTCGATCCCCACTCAGAACAAACATTTATGTGACATTTGTAACTTTGATGATTCTGGTTTTTTGATGTGTCTGGGTGTTAATATGTATTATATGTATGTATTTACAAAAAAAAAGTAGTAAGTACTATATTAGTTGTCTGGTTCCCATGCTACAAGCTATGCTTAGCTTACTTTGGGACTAGATGGCGCTGTGTGAAATGTCCACCATTATTATTATTATTATCTAATCAAAGATGGTTTCTTAGGTCCAGTTTTGACATCGTTCAATCACAATCAAAATTAATTAACCAATTATGTTAAATTATCATTTTAAAACAAATGTAACAGCAAAAACTGCTAGAGTTAAACATTAACCGATAGCTATATTAATGAATGCAGGTAATACACGAGCTGTCACCGTCATAACGTGTTCAGTTAACGAAAATTGTAATTAAAATTGCAATAATGTGTATTGATGATGGCGTGTTTGTTTCATTGAAAGTAACATACTAATATTGTAATCGAAAATTTATTTCCCTAAAAGAGTTAACGATGTAGATTTCCATGTATCTTTCGCAAATTAAAATCTTTGTAAACTATATTTTAGGTATAAATAAATACTAAAATATTTTTGGGCTTGTCTAGCCAAGAACATTCATCTTCTTCTTCTTCGAGTCACCGGTTCTGTCGAACCAGTGTGGTGAAAGGATTGTAAGTGCACCTCAAAGAGGCTCCTTTCGTGCACTCGACACATGTCTTCGAATTTTTAGTTCTGGGACATGTCGGTTTCCTCACGATGTTTTCCTTCACCGTTTTGAGAACGTGGTGTTGCGCACATAAATCTTTCAATCGAAAAACTCATAGGTACACGTCGGGATTTGAACCGGCGACCTCCGGATTGAAACTCGGGGGTCAGTACCGCTAGGCCACCACGGTCTCACTCGGGGTCAGTACCGCTAGGCCACCACGCTCTCAGAACATTCATCAATATATATTGAAGCATTTTACTGTTAACTTATATGAACAAAATAATTCCTATCAAATAGCAAAATTATTGCCAAAACAACTTCATTCTGAAGCCATCATTTGTTATTCAATATTAGTTAACTGTATATTTTATAGACTAACTTTACTATGCGTAACTAAAAACTGGTTTAGATTAAGAGCCCAAAAGTAATATGTGTTATAGGCAGCTGAAAACACGAGTCTCAAAAGCACAGTTTAAAAAAATATCCTTTACTACAATATTAAATTGGATTGTAATGTGTGATATGTATATGTAACAACACACTATTCACAAGCAGAACATCCAGATACATCAAAAGATATCATGTTAACTCAAAATAAAACTAATAGTTATGAAAGCAGAAGTGAATACTTAGGTAATCCCTACGCAATATACCTAATAACAATATATAATAAAAATGCGAAATGCAACTGCATCCTGCTATGGCTAGGTCATTCAAACACAATCTTCAGCAGGTATAAGTATTTTATTCTATAGTATTTAAATATAAAAGACCATTTTTTATTCATGAAAACTTTTCATCAATAAACGTGAAACAACATTGTTCATATTTCCAATTTACATCTGAAATATCTTTTGGTACAGTCCACTGCTCATAGATATTGAATTGTGACAGAATTTAAAATTTTCGATGAGTTCCGAGGTAAAATCATCTCGTGATGTTTTCAATAAATCTGTCTTCCCCTCGACAATCAGTCATTATTTCCCAACATTTTTTGCTTTATTTAGAATAGCGACCCCGACATCTTTATTCTTTATCAGTGACATTTCAATTGAAAGTTTCCAAGCCGGGCATTATGGTCGAGGGAATGTGGCTCTCGCCAAACCATTACGGCGTTATTGATGTATGAAATATTTATAAAGTATGCTATCTGCAATATGTACTTACATTATTTTAAAAATCAAGAGTGGTGTATAATTTTGTATATAATGGCAAAGTAAACTGATTAATTGCTGAATTTAAATCATTGAAATGCATAATTCCCATACAAATAGAATGAGGCTGGAATAAGTAATAAACGTTAAATTATTCTGGTTCCTTTCAGGTATACGAAAGTGAAGTGAAGTGTTAAAAAACTGCATAATTATCAATAACAAGTAGCAGATTCTATATGATAAATACACTTATGTCTTTGTTTCTGCTTGAAATACTCAGATAGACTCAAATGGA